>CM061229.1:28267566-29750066 GCA_030844895.1 Ambrosia x helenae
GACAATGACAGAGCGGCCTGTGATTCAGGATTGATCGACGCCCGAGGAACGCTCGACCGAATGAATGAGCACAAGGTGTAAGCCCCAACGACAAAAGAACCTAGGCGCGGAGCATTTTCGGGGGCTAGCCTCCTTCCTTCTTACTTGACTTCCAATTCGACTCTTTTTTTCTTGAATTTGAACCATTTCCTCTTTATCGCCATTCTTCTGTTTAAGAACTGCGCCCCTTGCCTCCGGTGGTTGACTAAGGTTGGAAAGAGGTGCTTGCTTTATGAAACTTCAACCTTCTTTCTTTGATTCTTTGATCGGAATACGGATGAGATCAGAAAGGCCATCATTGGGGCAAACGATGCAATAGCTTCGGTTAGAGCAAAGCCTAAAATGGCATAACCAAATGATTGTTTAGCCAATGATGGATTTCGAGCCACGGAATGAATCGAGGAACTGAGGACGTTTCCAATACCGATAGCAGCTCCCGCTGAAGCAATTGTAGCAGCTCCGGCCCCTATTAGTTTTGCACCTTCTAACATTTCGTCGAGTTGATCATATCCTCATGCTTTTTCTTTTTCAATAACGGGCGACAGCCCCTCCCCTTTCGCTATCTCCTGGTTGCACCTTTGACAGTGGTCGCATCGGACGACCACAGTCAAAGACTGCTCCTTCCAATTACTTCTATAGTTCATGAAGCACGGAGCCTCTTTTTTCTCATTATTTGAGATGATACGAGAAAAAAGGGTAGAGCTCCCTTGGCAGGCTCGACAATACAATTTATATAAGATGCATAGCCACGATAGGCTGACAGCCAGCCCTATTAGAAGGAGGGCTAAGAACAAGGCGACTAAGCCTTTGGGGCCAAGTACATCTAAAAATAAAATGTAGAGTTTTTCGAGCATAAAGAGTTTATCATATCCTCGCGCTTTTTCTTTTTATTTTTTTTTTCACGATTTGATGTTCTAGATTCCTCTCTAGTCTAGATTCCTCGTCGATTCTTCCCCTCGTTCTTAATATCTTGGACATCTATTTCCATGCAACGCATTCTTTTCGATCTTGTACCGGCTTGCTTCGCATAGGCTACACAAGCGGTACACTGAACACCAACCCAATCTCGATGAAAAAAGTAGAAGCAACTAAAGAAGGGTGACGAAGCTTCTTTGCATCCCATAGTGTACTATTATATATATACAGTATTATGACCGTGATCTCGACTCGGGTATTCTTGACTTGACAAAAGTTTCTCGTTTACGCTCCAACGTCCATTCGAGCACCTACCAAAATATAAAATAAATAAATAAGTACTAAAAATTAATAAAAAACTATACAATGACAAAAATAAGCCAACAAACGAATACACGCCTAAAACTACTAAAAACTATATACAAAAGACTCAATTATAACAAAAAATACATAAGAGAATAGATGTGTTTTACGACACATCAGTACCCAAGTTGCGCACTTGTCACTATTCGTGTGCACACCACGTTGGACTATATTATGAAACGTATAACTTATCCCGAGCCGTAGCTCGTCTCGTTAGTCAAATAAAAGCATTTGTCTTGTACGTTTACTTTTAGGAAAATACACTTTGCAAAAATATAATTCTTATTGTTATTAGTTTCCAAGTAATAATAAATGTTACATTAATTCCCAAAATCCGACATTTAAAGTATTCAAAACTTTGTTTTGCATAAAGCTTTCCCAAGTAAATCAGACGTTTATATACTTTTGAATACGAATAATAAATATAGTTTCGTTGGCGAAAACCTTTTAAAAGCTCGCCATACTTGATGTTTGGCAAAACTATATATATATTTGTTTCATGTTTCAAAATATTGTCTGGAATTTACTTATTATTGTTACAAATATCTTTGTCAAAGCGCCGCGATTTTACATAAATACCTTTATTAAAACACTTGGAAATTCATTCATAAAAACATACACCACGGTATTAACTTAGTCGCGCTTTGGATTTTATAAAATTTCGACAAAGTCTCCTCTGTTTTTGTACGAACCAGACAACACAAGTTGTCTAAAAATTCCCAAAATCAACTTCAAAACACAAGACTGCAATTTGTTTATCCGCAATTCCAATTCAAACGAGACTTATACGTTTCGACGCTTTTATATAAACTATACTTATTTATATAAAGAAACAACAATGTATATATATACATAGTCCAACTAGTTTAGTCCGAGGTCCAATAATACCAAGTCACGCTTTATATACTTATCAATAATAATATTGTCGGTTCGTTCGCGAGATAACACTATTTATATTTCGTATCTATATATATTTATATATAACTACGATCACACAAAAATAAATACAAGAGATTATTGAGTTATACCATGTCGTTTGCGCCAATAACGCCGTCTCACACAACATGCTGGCCAGATTTGATGGTTGACCACGTTTGACCGAAAGTTGACCAGCTGTTGACCGGAACAGAAACAAGACCCGGACCACCAACTATAACCACACGACCAGCTCCGGCCAAGATCTGACCCGAGACCAACCGATCAGACCCGAACCAAATCCACAACCCGAGCCCCTGAACCGAGTTTGACCAGATATGGTCTGTTCGACCCCGGACCACCACGGAATCCCGACCAAGACAACCCCCACTGAGAACCCATCGAACCAGACCCGAACCCGAACCACAACTGTAACCCGAACCAACCATGAACCACCTTGGATACCGCCATCAAAACCCAACCTCACCGCCGCCTCAGCTCCGACAACCACCACCCGAAACCAAACCTGCCCCCGTAACAACCACATCCATAACCGGCCAAAACCCTTGTACTTAATCGGACCATCTACCTGCTGAAAACAAGCAACTCCAGCCCCAATCGAACCTTCTCAGCCACCCTAGACTACCGCCGCCTCCATCTTCTTCCTAATCACCACCATAACCGGAACCACATCACCTCCTTTGCCCTAAAACCTTGCGCCACTGATTCTGCCATTTCGGGCTCCAACATCACCACGCCGCCTCCACCATAGAAGGTGGTGGCTGGCCAGCTTCTTATCAGGGAGGAGAGAGGGTTAGCGTGAGAGAGAGAGAGAGAGAGAGAGAGAGAGAGAGAGAGAGAAGCGAGTTAGAGAGAGAGAGAGAGAGAGGTCTTGTGGCTGCCAAATGAGGAAGAAGAAGATAAGAGAATGAGATCTTTTATAGTTAGGGTTAGGTTAGGTGGGTTATTAACGCGTATCGAACCCGTTCTAAACGTATCGTGCCTCGGTTCGTGTTTTGGTTCAATAATAAATTACAAAAGTTCGTCGGTTGTGTTCGAAATTAAAAATAATAATAAACCAAGCAAAAATATAAATATTTTCGTTACCCGATGCGTGCTTTGGGTTCGCGCGTTTAAATCACGTTAATTAAATCGGTCGCAGTTTCGATTGTAAAAACAGTCAGTAAACTTCCGAAACTTAATGATTAACAATATTTAAAATAAATATTTAATTTTTAATAATAAAAATCACGTCGGTGTAGATCGGAAGTTGCCGGGTGTCACAAACCCCTTGGGGAAACGAAGGAACGTGGACCGAAGCAAGTTCTGTGAGTATCACAACGACTTTGGTCACCTAACAGACAACTGTTATAGCCTGAAGATGGAGATCGAAGCCGCGCTGAAATCGGGACAGCTCGGTCACTTAGTAAAAAACGTCCACCGCACTGGCAAGGGTAATGCGGGCGATGAAAATCTAGGGGGGGGTCGTGAAAGAAAATCCGGGACCTTAACACTCATACCGCCACACTCGTCCCTCGTCATCACTGCAACATGACTAAGCGTGGCAAAAACACCCAGCATGGCAAGCGCACCCGCCTACAACCACTCGATGACTCATGGAAAGAGGCTGACGTCCTCATGCCAAAAGTCAGAGGCGGCGCTTCCTGCACCGCTCCACTAGTCATAACAGCCGTTTTCGGACATTACCGAACGCGGTACATGTTTTTAGACGGTGGCAGCAGCACCGATATCATGTATGAGCAATGTTTCCAACAATTGGATGCAGAAGACAAGGCAAAACTCGTACCAGTCAATGAGCCAATCTCAGGTTTCATTCATGAGACCATCATGCCGCGGGGCATGCTCTCCCTGCCAGTCACATGGTCCGATGGCACCCATGAGCGCACAGAAATATGTGACTTTATGGTTCTGCCAGCCACCTCCAATCATGATATTCTATTGGGATGGGAAGGCATCGCGCGCTTTAATGCCAATGCTTCAACGGCGCACGCGATGGTCGGCTTCCCAACCAAGACAGGTATTGCCTTCATTAGAGCCAATAAAGATTGCCACACCACTGAAACCGTCAAGCCTCCAAAGATGGTCAAAACAAATGCCCGCACCGAGCCGGAAAATGGGTACTAAACCCTAAATTTCCGGAGCAAACGGTGGTCATTGGCCATGAAATCTCCGAAACCATACGCAATCACTTGAAACAGCTTCTGATTAGCAACATGGACATCTTCGCGTGGCAACCAGCGGACATGGTTGGTGTGCCCCGCGAAATAGCGGAACACAAGCTTAACGTCTATCGCTCTGTAGAACCCATAGTGCAAAAGAAGCGCAGTATGGGCCCAGAGAAAACAAAGGCCATGAACGAACAAGTCACCGAGCTGCTCAACGCGGGCATCCTTCGCCCTATCAGATACCAAACGTGGGTAGCCAATCCTGTTATGGTCGCCAAAGCCAATGGAGGCTGGTGCATGTGCGTCGATTACAAGGACATCAACAAGGCGTGTCCCAAAGACTGCTACCCTCTGCCAGAAATTGATCTAAAGGTGGATTCCCTCGCCCCATACCGGTTCAAATGCTTCTTGGACGCATATAAAGGTTACCACCAGATCCAAATGGCCAAAGAAGATGAAGATAAAACGGCGTTCCGCACAGACGCGGGCATCTTCTGTTACACCAAGATGCCTTTCGGTCTGAAAAACGCGGGCGCCACATACCAACGTCTTATGGACACGGCCTTCATTAATGAAATCGGCGTACGACTTGAAGTGTATGTTGATGACTTGGTCATCAAGAGCAAGGAGGAGAGTGACATGCTTCGGGATATCCAACAGACGTTCAATCAATTGCGCAAAGTGCGCATGAAGTTGAATCTGAGCAAATGTTCATTCGGGATGGAAGAAGGCAAATTTTTAGGCGTCATTGTAACGCGGGACGGTTTTCGCGCCAACCCAGAAAAAGTACAAGCTATCGAGAGAATGCCATCTCCCGCTTCCGTCAAAGAAGTACAGACACTAATGGGCTGCCTCTTGGCCCTAAACCGATTCTTGTCCAACTACGCTTCAAAGTCGTTCCCGTTCGTGAACACTTTGAAGAACTGTTTAAAGAAGAGCAACTTCCGCTGGACCCCAGAGGCGGAATCAGCATTCCAGGCTATGAAGCAGTGCCTAATGAACCTTCCGACACTAACAGCGCCGCTTCCTAAAGAACCGCTTACACTTTACCTCTCCGTCACGGAGCGAGCGATAGGCGCAGTTCTAATGCTCGAGCGCAAAGGAGTGCAAACACCAATTTATTACGTCAGCCGCACGCTGTTAGACGCAGAAACAAGATATACAATAATGGAAAAGCTGGTTCTAGCACTTGTCCATGCATCTAGAAGGCTGCGCAGATACTTCCAAGGCCACCCGATAAACGTCCTCACGGACTATCGGATAAACAACATTCTCGCCAAACCCGAATCGTCTGGCCGCCTGGCAAAATGGGCCATCGAGCTGGGGGAACATACGATCACTTACAAACCCCGGCCCGCAATTAAAGGCCAGGTACTCGCGGACTTCGCCACGGAGATACCGGCAGACCAAGTTCAAGAATGCAAAGCTGAAGAATCACCCGCGCCAGCGCACGACCTGTCGCAAAAATGGTCCCTATTCACAGATGGGGCCTCCAATGACGACGGCGCCGGCGCAGGATTACGCCTCATTAGCCCAGATAAACACGAGTTCACGTACGCCATCCGCCTCGATTTTAAAAGCACAAACAACGAGGCAGAATACGAAGCGTTGCTGGCAGGCCTCCGCATTGCGGAAAAAATGGGGGCCAGGCACGTGGAGGCACACGTCGACTCACTGCTTGTCGCGCGACAGATCAATGGATCATATGATGCAAAGGACGAAACCATGGCCCTGTATCTGGAACAAGCCAAGCAACTCATGCGACGGTTCGACTCATGCACCGTCGAACACATCCGGCACAGTGAGAACAAGCCAGCCGATGCGCTGAGTAAAATGGCATCCACGGTCTTTGCACACATGGCCAAAGAGGTACGAGTTGATGTCCTTGAAAAACCATCTGTTCTGCTGCGACAAGTCCATGTCATCCAAACAGGCAACGCGTCCTGGATGACCCCGATCAAAGCCTTTTTATCTTCCGGCATCCTGCCTGATGACAAATCAGAGGCCCGAAAAATCCAACACAAGGCTTTACATTACCAACTCATAGACGGCACTCTGTACCGCCGATTTTACCTAGGGCCACTATTACGATGTGTAGACTCCGCAGACACCTCCTTCCTCCTCAGAGACATACATGAGGGAATATGTGGGATACACGCCGGCCCAAGGATGGTAGTAACGAAATTGATGAACGCAGGGTACTATTGGCCAGGCATGCACGTGGACGCGGTCAACGAGTTGCGCAAATGCAACAGTTGCCAGCGCCACGCTCCGAACACCTTGCGCCCCAAGAACAACTTGGTGCCCGTTACAGCGGCGTGGCCGTTCCAGAAATGGGCTGTCGATTTGGTTGGACCATTCCCAACGGCCCCGGGTAACGTCAGATATTTAATCGTCGCCATCGACTACTTCACCAAGTGGGTCGAGGCAAAGCCTCTAGCTAAGATCGACGACGCACATGTCAAGAAATTCCTCTGGGAGTTTATTATCTGCCGATTTGGCTTGCCAATGCAACTGGTCAGCGATAACGACACACAATTTGAAGACCAATCCCTTCAAGAATGGTTGGCTCAAACGGGTGTAAAACAAATATTCACATCAGTTGCGCATCCGCAAGGCAATGGTCAAGTGGAAAGGGCCAATCGCACAATTGTCGAAGGCATCAAGACAAGGCTCGGAACCAAGAGGACAAGGTGGGTAGATGAACTGCCGCATGTTTTATGGGCCTACCGCACCCTCACAAAAACAAGCAACGGTGAAACGCCGTTCAGCTTAACATACGGTTCCGAGGCGGTGATCACCGCAGAAATGACATATCCTACCGCGAGAGTATTAATGGCCGAAACAACGGACAACGACACAGAACTCCGCATAAACCTTGACCTGTTAGAAGAATGCCGCGATCTTGCAGCAATAAAAGAGGCAAGATACAAAACTCAGCTGGAACAATACTACAACAAGCGCGTCAAAGAACTTACGTTCAAGATTGGGGACTACGTTTTCCGCAACAACGAAGCTTCTAACGCTGAAAAGCCAGGAAAACTAGCTCCGACTTGGGAAGGGCCATACAAAATACAAGAAGTGCTAGGCAAAGGCGCCTACGCATTGGAAAGAATAGATGGTACCCCCATCCCGCGATCTTGGAACGGCGCACAGTTGCGACGCTGTTACTTGTAAACTTGTAACATGGCTCCACATGCCATACTATCAATGAAAAAGTTTCATATATCTGTGTTTCTACTTGTTTTTCCGCGCCAGGGTCTTCAAGACTTGGGCAAAATCCTGTCGGACCAAAACCGCGGACCAACGTAGTAAAATGAGCCTTCAAGACGTGCCTTGAGCACATCGGGCTTATACATCTTACACTTGGACGACGCGTAACGGTCTTCAAGACAGATTTACTTGTCGGACCTGTCAGCCCGCTTAACACATGTGCGCGCATACTCCCTTGTCTTCTAGAACTGTTACACAGCTCGGACAAGAGGAAGGCACGCCACACAAAACGCGGCCAAAGGTCTTCTAGGCAAGGCTCCTACGCGCCTAACTCGGACTTAATGGCACAAGTCGCGCTCCGCTACAGTCTTCAAGGCAAAAGTACAACACTTAGATGCCAGACTGTCTAGCCTAGCGCGCGCCCTAACTTATACTTACACACCGGGTGACGACTTGGTTAAATAAGTAAGGTTGGAGCGAGAACAAACACGATATAACAAACTGATAATTTCATTAAAAGAGGGACTTAAAAACCCTTCATATTTACAAGAAAGCTAAAATGAAAAATACAAGTGCAGCGCCTACTCGCTATGCGCTCCGGAAGGACCCCCGCCAGAAGCCCTCGCCAACTCGTCAGATTTGTCGATAAAGTATTTCAGGGCAGCAAGGGGATCCGCGTTGTTATTGCAATCAGCAATGACCTGGAGGATAGGGAAGTCAACCTCTTCAAACTTGGCCAATTCCGCCTCATACTCCTCCTTCAGCGGCTTCCCATAGTGTTCGGCGTCCTCAAGTCGCCCATCACTTTGGGCATGCAAGAAACCATCTGCATAACCCTCGCCGTATCCAAAAGCTTGTGCGGCGGCGGCAATGGCGGCAACTTGATCGCCCAGCTTGGGCTCCTGCCAGAATCTTTTAAAGACCTAGAGGGAAGACAAAAAAGTTAGCAAATCAATTGCAAACAACAAGCATCAATAACAAAGAAAGTGCAAAGGCTTACCCCATTCATTCCATCCGTCATCAGCCAATGAATGGAATTCTGCATCTGGGTCTGAGCAGTAACCGCTTCCTCCAGTAAGTGTTGGGCCGCCTGGCACTCCTTGATGGCCGCAACACGCGCTTGATCAGAAGAGTCAAGGTCCCGCTCCAGATCTTCCTTAGCATTAAGGACCCGGACCTTCTCTTGCTCAAGAAGAGAGACACGCTCAGTAGCTACAACATGAGCATCATCCTTGGATTCAAGCTCCTTGCACATCTCCACATATTTCGCGGTCCTTTCGGTCAGGGCCTTGCTCTTCTCCTCAAATTTGCGGGTCACCGCCCGCCTCTCTTCCTGCGCCTCGGCCAGAGTCTCCTTCAACCGCATAGTTTCATCGTTAGCTTTCTTCCAAGACTCTGACCACCGGCGCCTCTCCGCAGCAGCATCCATCTCGAGCTTCGCCACCTTGGCTTCAGCCTCATGAGCACGGCGGCAATATTTTGAAATCTCTGCCTTGAAGGCAGCCTCCTTCTCAGCAAGGTCTGCCTTCTCCGCCTCCAGTTGCTCTAAATCTCGCTGCGCCGCTGCATCCCGACGGCGAAGTGAATCCATTAGGGATAGTTGAGTCGCCTGATTTACACACAAAGCAGTTATGAGCTCAGGACGACTCAACAAATCCTGGTGAGTGCGCTCGTACGGAGGCACCACGTCGCTAACAAATTCAAGGGCAGCCAGGGAGTTTGAAAACAAGGTATTCTCCCTAATCTCCCAGCGAGGGCGCCAGATGGCGTCACCACCAGCCCAACAGGAACCATCATAAACTCCTGATGGCTCCCCACCAACCCTAGAAGACTCACGCCGAGTTTGGCGTGAGCCACCGCTAGCACCAACAGCACCTTGCTCCAAGAGCGCCCTTTCGAACCCATCAGATTCATGGGTCATCTCTTGGGTCGCATCAACAGCGCGCTCACGATCCTCGCGCTCTCTTAGAAGCCGAGCCTTCTCCTCAAGAAACTGTTGCTCTTGGAGGCGAAGACGCTCCGCCTCCGCCCGCTTCTCTGCCTCAGCCTTTCGTTTGGCCTCATTGGCAGCAGCAACCTTCGCGGCCTCAGCCCTCCGAAGGGCTTTATCGACCTCCGCCTGCTTCCTCGCAGCAGCGGCTATCTTCTCAGCGTCAGCCTTTTGCAAGGCTTCATCGGCTTCCACCTGCTTGCGAGCCGCTTCTTGCTCCCTCCAAAGCCTCTCCTCCTCTACCCGAGCCGCCTCCGCAGATGGAGACGTAGGAGGAGGGGTAGGGATGATCTTGGGCGACACTATCAAAGGAAAACAGCATGTTAAAAAGAAACTCAAAGATAAAAATTCCACAAGACAATAAGTGTTGCTTACCAGGGGTTTTCTTCTTTATCAGCTTCTGAAACAGAGGCTGTCGAGTTGGGGCAGCGCTAATCCCCACAGAAAAAATAGGGGCGCTCCCTCCTTGTTCCCCAGCAGAGTTGACCTTCTGCTTGCCAGCAACAACAGTCTCGGGAGCTGTCACTGACTCAGGGATTTGAGTAGCATCCCCACTCCCGCCTTTGCCAGTCAAGGCACGAGACACATCCTCCATAGTGGCGGCACTGCTGGCCGCGGCGCTGTCCGATCGCGCCCTCTTCCTCCTCTCCAGCTGAGAGGACTCAGCCTCCTCTTCATCATCCGAGGGCGGCCCATCCTTCCGCCGTCGGCGTCCCTTCACAACCTTTCCTGCTGAAACGGAAGAACCCGAGTCAGAAAGAGCAACCTTTGCTCGATACCTATGTTTCCGCGGCGCGTGTTTCCAACGTCCACGCCCCGCGGATGGGTTCAGAGGCGGAACGACCTCTACTGAAGAATCAGTAGAATCATCTCCGAAAATGCTAGTGACGAAGGGATCCAAAGACTCACCGGTTGTGTAATAAGGCTTGGGCGCGGTGGAGAGATCAGGGTAGTAGAAGCGGTCAGCAAACGCCTCTATACAAGAAGTCTGACCCTCCGCCACCGGCCTCCACTTAATACCCTTCTCTTCACGGGCAGCATAAAACTGGAACTTATCCACACCTGCAACAATAAACAATCAGGGAAATGGCGCAAAAATATAAAAGAAAAAAGGAAAGTACGTACCCTCTATCGCAATGTAGGGTTCTTTGCCCGCGCGGATACCAAGGCGGCTCATCCCCAGAAGGAAAAAGATGCCCTCTGTCAGGTTCTTGAATTCCTGCTTGGTAGCGTTGGAGGTGAGGGTAATAAACCAAGCCTGCTTCTTGAAATCTTTGGGCACAGCCATGTCCGCCACACGCTGCCCATCCCCTATAACCTTCCAGGGGAGACTAATGGGGATCACACCCCTCTTCACAAAGAAAAACTTCTCCTTCGCCGAATGCAAGGACTTAGGAGTATGAGTGGCCATAGGCGGCACCCTCGGGCGCGGCTTGAACGAGAACCACATCTCGTCTCGCGCCATAAAGTAGAAGACGTTGAACCGTTCAACGGTTGGTTCAATGTCCAAGGCGCCGCAAGAAGCCTCAAAGTGGACTAACCTCAGAAGCCCAAAGGCGGTTAGTTGTGTGGGCCCAACGCCGTAAGACACCATGGTATCAATTTGGAAGCGGGTACACGGCAGGCGAAATCCACACTTAGTAAAGTGGGCTTCATACAAGGCCAGCCGACCATTCCCGGCGGAAAGAACGGTGCTGGTCGGAGATGGAAGGGTAGGCTCCCACTCTGGAAAAATATTGTACATGGTACAAAACTGGTTAAAAGCCTTCTGACTCCAAACACAATATGTGTTGGACATCAGCTTCCTCTCCTTTATCTTGCCATGCTCGACAAGAACTTCCTCCTCCATCACCTCATCCACAGCCGGTTCCACCCTAATATCCTCGGCGGATGGCGACGGACTTACAGGAGCATCAGACATTTTAAAGGCTAAAGTTATCGGAAACTAGAAAAATGTGACCGGAAAACTTGAAGATTCGCCGGAATCTTCAAGAGAATTTGAAGATCAAACGAACTTCAAAAACAGAAGGACAACAAAGCAGGTAAACAAAGAAGACAAACGACAAAGAAGTTGAAGTTTCAACAATGAATCTTCAAGATCAACGAGATCTATGAAGATTAAACGGAAAATTCAAAGAACGGTGGCTGGAAAGTTGAGAGAAAAATGAGAACAAGGAAGGAAGAAGAAAAAGGTTATGGGAATGTAACCGTTCACATAAGCCCTAATGAGGCTTATATACCCATCGCATTAATGGCAATGGGACCCACCAAAGAGGCACTAACCGTCGCACCTTTTCAAATTCAAAAGGCAGGATGATGACACGTGTTGACGTTGACGATGGACGGCTCAGATGGTAGTGTGCGACAGCTTCACACTACACACGCACCGGATGCACGACACGTGTCACCTGATCTCACGTTATCAACAAAAGTGGGCGCGTGGGAACTCACGCGCCTAGTAGAAAGCACGTGCCCACTGACACGTGGCACAATCTCAACCACGAAGACAAAACGTCAGACGCGTGACATCCCACGCGCCTGACACCAGACGAAATATTGGTAACTGCAACCATGACGTGACGTGTCTCAGCCTGCACAAACAGACAACCACTCAACACGTCAGCAACCATTAAACTTCCATCAGAAGGAACGGATTTCCAGGCGCATTAACTTCAATTTATGAGAGACAAATTGAATGCCAATGATTTGGAATTTATCACAACTCCAGACCCGCATTAATCACTCAGCCAACATTTAATTTCCAGCGGAAAGTTGACGTAAAATAGCAAAAGACGTTCCCCGCCCAACTCCTGTAAAGGTAAGGCGGAACACGTCCTCCTCAGCGGAAAGTTGACGTAAAATAGCAAAAGACGTTCCCCACCGAACTTTACATAAATCCACGGCGGGACACATCCAAGAGCTCCCAAAAGCAAGCAGATAAGTTTTCATCCGCGACTACATATTTTGAGTCTAGCACTCCACCAGCTCACAAACGAACAGGAGAAGCCCTAGACTAGCGGGATTGAAGGGATAGGGAGCCTAATCTGAGAGGCGTCCCTATCCCCATAAACAAGATCCTCGCGCCAGACCACGGCGTAGTGATCCACTCGCGCGAAGGCAATAACTTAACAACCTCGCGCATCAAGACGGCTGATAAGTAACAAACAATACCTGATACGCGCGTACCAGCACGCGCGGAATCTTCCCTTAACACTTTTCATACGAGGTACGAAGGACAACAAAAGGAAGATTCACAAAGATTTGTGTCAGAGTACACACGAACAGGAGAATGACATGTGACACATAGTACAAAAGCCAAACGGCTCTACTGTACTCACGCTGTCATCAACAGTGACCAGCAGGCATACCTCGCCAACTGCCAGACGACAGAGGTAGCCTCAGCACTGTAGCAAGTACAGCATCACTGTACACCACCAGAAACTTGCCACGTGTCCAGCTACAACAACGACCACACTGTAGCATGACGTCATCAACAGTTTTCGGCCGCTTCCCGCCAATTTCAGAAGGAACATGGACTTGGGCCTCAGTTGGGCCCAAGCCAGTGGTATCACCTCTGGGCCTTTCCATACGGCCCACCATTATGCTTATAAATAGGGATAGGTTTCTCCTTGTAAAATCATTCAGAAAATAGCCCTCACAACTAGATATAATCCTTGTAATCATTCTCTCTCAATAATATTCCGGTGTTTACAGTGGACGTAGGTCATTACCGACCGAACCACTTATATCTTGTGTTCTTACACACTTCATACACACACTTCACCACAACTAAATTTACAAACGGGTTAACCATCACGGTTTGGGTAAAGGATTAAACCTGTAGTAACATAAGTATCATCCACTCGGTGATTAGCCTTAATCACCGTGTTACTTATTGTTTCTTCAATTATGAAAGTAGATAAGTCACTTATTCGATAAGCGACCTTCAACAAAAGAATTTCACGGTTTCACATTGAATAAGCGACCTTCAACCAAGATCCCACATTGAATAAGCAACCTTCATAGGTCGTTGATTGAGTCTTCGATGTTCAAAGAAAGTCGTTGAATGGTATTGAGACGTTCCTTAAATTCATGTTGGTCGTGTGTATTTATGGCAAATGCCCGATGAATGTTGCCGTCCACACCAAAAAATTTGCCCCAACCCTTTTCCATGCAACATGTTTATTTTCCATTCAGTGTAAGCCTTGCATGGTATAAAACTCAAGTGTTCACAAGTTAGAAATGTTACAAATACGTAGTTTTGATATTATACGGGTGTAAATGAAGAAAACAATTGTGGCGTTTCATAAGTTTGAAATGAAAGTCGTGTTGGAGGGTATAGTTTTTTAATGTTGTTGGATCGGTGTTACATCTGCCTCAAATCAGTTGGATCGATGTTACATCTGCACGTGGAGTAACACGTGTAGAATGGCAGTCTGGTCATGTGATTTGAAATATATTAATGCTGGAGGGTCCAAAGGTTGTAGAAGAATGCATCCAGCTACTTCTTTGCAACCCCCAACTACTTCTTCGATAGTGGTGGTTGGGGTGGTCTTCCAGCATGGCATGTCAAGGGGATTTTTTTACCAATTTTTGTCATGCCATGGACCCAACACCCGCCTTTGTGCTTATTTATTCAGGGAGTATGCATGATCCTGTAACTTCGCTAACAATGAACAAATCGCGGGCTGGGTTCCTCTTATTTTTGGATCGGTGTTACATCTGCATGAAACTACTTAGATTGATGTTACATCTGCACGTGGAGTAACACGTGTAGAATGCAACCTTGGTATGGTAGTTTATAATATGGAAGTGGTGGTTTGCTTAGGTGAACAACCTCATTCGTGTTTTTCCCCTTCAATCTTAAGTTTTGTTGAAGAATGGTAATTGACATGGGTGGGGCTGGCACCTATGCCTAGCGAAGAGGTCGACGTTATCAATCTAGGGGCATGCGGCTAGATTTTGTTGGCGGAGATCATGGTTAGCGACGCCCTTTATTTTGTTAACAGGACAAATTTCAAGGGCGTCGTGTTTCTTCTGTCATATCGTGGAGAGCACGGATTCTTCGTTGATCTTTTACGGTTGCTGGTGGATCTTGGAGTCCAAAAATATATTTTATTTTGAGGATTGTGGCTCCAACATCTCATCAACCTCTCCTTAGATTTGCGCCAGTGTTTCTCTTATAAAGTTGGATTTGGTGTTCTCAGAAAAAGCCTCAATGGATCGATGTTACATCTGCGTGGAGAGTTAATGATACAGTTGCTGGTGGATGTTGGAGTCCAAAAATATATTTTGTTTTGAGCATTGCGGCTCCAACATCTCATCAACCTATCCTTAGATTTGCGCCGTTGTTTCCCTTATAAAGTTGGATTTGGTGTTCTCGGAAAAAGCTTCATTGGATCGATGTTACATCTGCATGGAGAGTTAATGATACTGGATAGGTGATGTGTCTCCGGGAACAATGTCATGGAGAGTTAACTAATGTAGGCTGGAGATCATGGTGGCTCATGCCCTTATTGTATTTGATAGGGTAACTTCCAAGGCCCTCCCATGACCACTGGAATTGGAATTGGAAAATGCTGACATGCACCATAGTTAGGGTTACCCTTATAAAGTTGGAGTTGGTGTTCTCGGATACAGATTGTTTTGTAACGGTCATTTGTATAGATTTTTAACTCGGTAGATTGTATAGTTTGACTACTTTCATAATATAGTTGGTAAAATTGCCTTTTTTTAACATTTTGTCGCGTATCGAATCATGTTAAACAATGTTGAAGGTGGCCCAGAGAGCCCCTTTCGGCCCCTGTACCCGTCTCTCGGGCCGGTCTCTACAGTCACGTTGAAGGTGGCCCAGGGAGCCCCTTTCGGCCCCATGTATCCGTCTCCTGGGCCGGTCTCTACGGTCACCGGACCCTCGAACGTGTCTTCCTCGGGTGATATAACTGCCCCGTCGGAAATTCGGGCATCATGAGATTGGCCGTGACCCGATCCGGCACGTCATAAAAAGCCCCGAACATCATTTTAGGCACCTTGTTTAGATTTCCAATAAGTAACTGTTAAAAAATCACAGTGTTGAAAGTGGCCCCAAGAGCCCTTTTCGGCCCCCTGTATTCGTCTCCCAGGCCGGTATCTACGGTCGCCAGACCCTTGAACGTGTCGCCTCGGGTGATATAACTGCCCGTGACCCGATCCGGCACGTCTCAAAAAACCCCGAACGTCTTTTTAGGCACTTTGTTTAGATATCCAATAAGTAAATGTTAAATCCAGATGAAGGTATTGAACATCACAGTGTTGAAAGTGGCCCAGTGAGCCCTTTTCGGCCCCGTGTATCCGTCTCCCGGGTCGGTCTCTACGGTCACCGGACCCTCGAACGTGTCATCCTCAGATGATATAACTGCCCCGTCGGAAATTCGGGCGTCATGAGACTGCCCGTGACCTGAGCCGGCACGTCACAAAAAGTCCCGAACGTCATTTTGGGCACTTTGTTTAGATTTCCACAAGTAAATGTTAAAAAATCCGGATGAAGGTATTGAACATCAGAGTGTTAAAAATGGCCAAGGGAGCCCTTTTCGGCCCCATGTATCCGTCTCCCGGGCCAGTCTCGACGGTCACCGGACACTCGAACCTGTCGTCCTCGGGTGATATAACTGTCCTGTCGGAAATCGGGCGTCATGAGACTGCCCGTGACCCGATCCGGCACGTCATAAAATCCCCGAACGTCATTTTAGGCACTTTGTTTAGATTTCCAATAAGTAAATTTTAAAAAATCTGGATGAAGGTATTGAACATCTTAGTGTTGAATGTAGCCTAGGGAGCCCCTTTCGACCCCCTGTATCCGTCTCTTGGGCCGGTCTCTATGGTCACCGGACCCTCGAACGGGTCTTCCTCGGGTGATATAACTGCCCTATCAGAAATTCGGCAATCATGAGACTGCCCATGACCCGATCCGACACGTCACAAAAAGCCCTGAATGTCATTTTAGGCACTTTGTTTAGATTGTCATTATGAATCCAAAAGACAAAATTAGTATAAAACGAACACATCCATAAGTAATAATACGATAATAAGATTGGCATTATGAATTCAAAAGAAAACATAAGCATAAAACAAACACATCAATAATACCATTACATAGATAGTAAAAAAATAAGAAAATACGATTATGATAAACTAAACTTGCATAGAAGGATGACATTGTTGATATGACTGACAGAACCCTGTAGGGTCATTCACTGAGTCCCAAGACGAATTGCATTGTTACACGTCTTCTTGTTATGGCCGGTCTCTACACAGATGCTACATATATGAGTCCTTGGTCAATCGTCATAATTCACATCCATCTAATTGCGTATTCTTCTCTAATGCACTCTGCCTCGATGTGTTGTAATCATCGACGGGTCCCCTGAATTCTCCAGTCCGCCCGAGGCCATTCAGACTTAGGTCCTAATGTGTAGAAATGACCGTTGTACTGCTCCATGTATGTGTTCGTGTGGTATCTCCAATCAATTATATTGTGAGGGTATTTACCCATCCAATTGCAAACGACAATTTCATGGGAACATGGAAATCTGGACATTTGCCATTTCCCACACGTGCATACCTTTCTTTTGTACTCAACGGTGTAGTCATTTCCGCCACGGTCATTTGTCTCAAATCTTGAAAGAACATTGAACCTTCCATCAGTCCTATCAAAGCACGTCACATCATGTTGCATGGCTACTGAGCATAGTTTCTCAAACTTGCCCCAAATGCGAGGTGGTAGAGGGGAGTTGCAACTGTGAGAAATCTCAGTGTGCTTAACATACTACTCGACGTCTCTACAAAGGTATAGTCAATCAGAGTTGTGATTGGCAGTAGTTGGGCTTCACGCAATACATTGTTCATGGACTCGGAAATGTTGGCCGTTAGGTTACCCCAACGACGATTCTCTTTATCATACTTGACCGTCCACTTACTCTTATCAATGTTGTTAAGGTAGTCCCAAGCCTCTTGATTTTGCAGCCTCATTTCGCGAACACCCCACCGATACTTTCTTGACTGAGATGTGCTACCAATATTCCAACAGAGTTTCCATAGTTGTTTATTCTTGAACCTCCCGCTAAAATTGCTTCTAATGTGATGAAGACAATAATGATTGTACGCGTTGGGTTCTATCCATCCTGGAAGGTTTTCCATTGCATTAATTATACCGTTGTGTCTGTCGGATATAACACACAATGGACCTATGCTATGAAGGGAGACATATTCTTGAAGATTTTGGAAAAACCAACACCAACTATGTACGGTCTCTTCGTCAACGACAGCATAAGCCACAGGCATGATGTCGTTGTTGGCATTTTTTGTTACAGCAATCAACAACTTACCTCGGTACAGTCCTTTTAGATGCGCCCCATCAACCGAGATGACAGGCATGCAGCGATGAAAAGCACGGATAGAGGGTCCGAAGGCCCAAAACACATATTTAAATGTGGGGTAATGCTGATCTCCATGTGGATGATTATAGAAAGAAACAACAGTGCCTGGGTTCTGAGCGTGCAACCGCATGGTATACGTGGGTAGCGCCTCAAAATTGTTGTCCCAGTCACCGTAGATAAGTTCTATTGCCTTTCTTCGTGCTCGCCACGCTTTAGAATACGTAACATCAATATTCAAATGTTGCTTGGCATGTGTTTGAATCTGTTTTACCTTAAACTTAATGTCGGCACGAATTTATGGGAGGATGTGTGCAGCAATAACCTTCGATCGTAAAATTTTGTTGCTGTTACGCACCACCGTTGAATAGCATATGTGTTCAGCACCCCACACAATAATTAGCCAATAGTGTGCGTCAGAATTTTTGAATGCGGTGCAATGCCATTCACACTTTCGAGCACCAGCGAAAGGATTTACAAATTTTGGTCTTCTGGTGTAACATATGACCTTGTATAAAGTTTTTTTTGCTTTCCCTTACAAACATCTCTCGGCCATGACGAACGTTCCACTGTCTAACTGCACGGTCAACCTCATCTTTGGATTTGAAATACATACCAACATGGATATCTTTCATATTTGGGTTCCATAACACACAGACGTCATCTTCATAATCTGGAACCACGTAATCAGTTACCTCCACATCATTTTCAGGATCGTTGTGTTGATGTCGACGTAACTGGAGAGTTAATCCATCATATGGTTTGGTCACCGGGGGCCCCTGACTGGCTGCAGCCTCGTCTTCAGAGGAACCGTCATCTGATACGGGAGTTACGTGATGACTGTCTTCCGTGTCTTCAGAGTCCTCGCATCCAGAGTCATGAAGTCGTCCTTCAGGTCGTTACCGGCAACATATTGAGGTACCGCAACGGTTTCTTCATCTGTCTTAGGGGAACCTACGTCGTCGTTTTGGTCGTTACCGGCAGCAACTTGGATTGGTTCTGCATCATGATGAGACTCGAAGGGTGCATCAACATTTACGTTGGCCACGTCACACAGCAGGCTAGTAAAACTAAGCTGCTGTAACGGGGGAACTTATTGCCATTCAATGTAGATCTCTGCAACGAAATGATCAGTTGCCTCAACGGCCAGATAGTCCATAATTCAAACCCCATCGTCGTTGAAGATCTTGGATGTTTGAAAGAACCCTTGGAAAGTGTAACCAAGCAATAGTTGAACAGTAACCGATTCTTTGTTAATGTTAATATGGCTGCATATGACTTCAACTAGTTGTTCAAATGCCATATCCGCTCGCATGACAAAGTTAGTTGTTTCCAGAGAATCATCATGTTGAACAGCCCCGTTAACGTATGAAAAACGACCACCCCAGTATAATCTAACCAGGTATGGAGAGAATGAAGCCATTGGTTGAGGTTGGAAGGTTTTGGGGGAAAGATGGTGTTGTAAGAAAGATTGCTTTTAAGAGAGATGGTTAGCTGTGACCGGTTTGGCTTGGGGGACTACCTCTTAAAAAGTTGAAAAATTGTGGAATTTTAAATATTTTTTAAATACTTTTATAATTTTTATAATATGGTGTGACTTTAATGGTTGGACTAGCGACCTTCATTGTAGGTTGCTAGTTGGATTAGTGACCTTCATTGTAGGTTGCTAGTTGGATCAGCGACCTTTGAAGGTCGCTGATTGAGTCCGCAACCTTTGCCGTGAACACACACACACACACACATATATATATATTGTCCGAATTCAAATGTTTTATATATATGGCTTCCACCACACAATCTTGTTACATATATGGCCATACACATCCAAAAATAATGTTATTCAACCATGAAAAACATTGTTGGAGGCTATGGTTTTTTAGTGTTGTTGTAACCATGTTACATCTATATGAAATTCGGATCAGAAACCTATACAACAGTGTTAGCAAGACGTCCTTCGTAATTATTTGACCGTTCAAAACAAATTTCCTTGGGACCAGATCTTCGGAATGCTTCTCAGATTTTCGGGACCAGATTTCCAGTATATGATTTTGGAAATAATGTGTGTTAATTAATCGTGTTTGTAGTTAATGCAAAATTATGTTTTATTTCTCATGCCATAATTAGTGTGTGCAAATAGGGGGTTTTCAGTTTGTTCGAGACGCATTGCATAGTCGGTAACGCGTGCACCCAACGTAGCCATTTATGCCATGCCAATATATCGCCTGAGCTCTAAGAACGTGTACCATCGGTCCCGTAACGCCAGTTCTAAGAATAACATACATCACCCCAAAACAATCACCTTATTAATAAAACTTTGGTACAAACATACTAAATTAAACAGCTTTAAACACACATTATTAATAAAACTTAACTACAAACATTGAACAATCAAATTGGTTCCGCATCTGAGTCGTACTCTTCACGAGCTTCTTGTTTATGCCACAACCGGAATTGGATTTCATCAAGAACCGTCTCATCAAAATCTTGTAACTCATCTTCAGTGTGTGGTGGATTTGGTTGCTAACCAGTGTCAGGACGATAATTACACTGTTCCATGGTAGATGGATGTGGTTGCGTAGTTGTAGGACGGTTATGGCCCTGTGGTTGTGGAGTTGTCAGACGGTTATGGTTTTGTGGTTGTGGAGTTGTCGGACGGTATGGGTAGGGTTGTTACAAATGGAGTATTGCAAGGTAGGGTTTCGTCACTGGTCATTGATGTATAAAGAGCGATGAAATTGTTCGTTGATCTCATTCATCATACCCGAAGTCGAAGTCTCTACTACAGGTGGCTCAGCCCAGCATACGAATCCACAACCACGGGGTTTTCTATTACAGCAGTAGAATCGACGACATGGGTTTCTTGAAGTTGATGAAATACGAACCATTGTTAGCGAACCACAATTGCAATAAACCATTTTTTTTTGGACTCGATGGAGATGAGAACGAAAAGATGGTGATGTGTTTGTTTTAGGATGACATGCCATCATATTCTTATTCCATATAAAAAAAACAAAAGATACAATCATTCACGTGATAAATTCAAACGATTCTAGGTTGACTGACTTTGATTGAAGGTAACTTATTGAATCAGCAACCTTGAAATTCTTATGTTAAATCAGCGACCTAGCTACTTTCATAATTTTTTTCATGCAACACCTAAAAACACTCTTCCATCTTAATTTTTACCCACTTTTGAAAAAAAAAATCTCTATATGGTTAACAATACCAAATTTCAATAAAATGTTATTTTCAATAAAATCTATATTGAAATCCAAATTCATAGTTAGCTTTTCTAAAAAAATTTTATCAAACACAAGTCATTAGAAAAATATCAATCTAAACAAATATTAAATTGGTTAAAGACTATATTACTTATAGTACGTACAAGAGGTGTAAGTGATAAAACTATTCAAACCGACCTACATGGTGCGAATTTGGTCGATATCTATATCGGTTTGTTACGGTACCAACACTCACTACAACAACCGAAAGGAAAACTAGAAAAACATAAGGTCGGGATATGCCAAAAATGATACATGCACATATATTGCAATATCGATCGAAAACTATAAAAATGGATACTGACAGGGTATGGTTCCGGATTTTTAAGTAAGCTTAATCAAATTTGTAACTAAGTTTAACTGCAACTAGGGGTGTAAACGAGTTGAGTCGAGCCCGAGCCCGACTAGGCTCGTCATGCGTTTATAAAGCTCGAGCTCGGCTTGGTTCGAGCATGCTATTTTGAGATCGAGCTTCGCTAGAAAGTAATGCCTAAGAGCTCGAGTTTGGCTCGCTCGGCTCGAGATAATTTAAGAACAATTTAAAACGAGCTAAAAGCTCGGATCGAGCTCGCTTTAATGGATTAAATGAGCCAAATCCCGGGTCACCATTGTTATTAGCTACAATTAAATCTGTATACATTGACAAAACTGCATATTTAAAAAAAATAGGAAGCTTGTTTGGACTCGTTCCGGCTGGCGAGCCTAAATTAATGAGCTTTGTATGTAAAGCTCAAGCTCGTTAATGCTCAGCTCATTCGAAATTTTTACTGATCTAATCTCGAATAGCTCTTGAACCGTTGCGCATTGTCAGATGCGTCCCCGAGGATTTACGTGCCTTATCCAAACTGTTAAAAAATATGCCCCTTAGGCTTCGACAAAACCCCTAGTACTAAATACGTAAAAATCACTTACTTAACTGATTACACTCAATTTTAGTGTACAACAAGACACCTAATTGCAATAATAGTTCATTTATCAGCCGACAAACATAAAAAAATACGCAAAATCCAAGTATCCAACAAAGTAATCACGCTCAATTAGAAGTTTAAAAAAAACCATAAAAATAATTTTAACAATTAAAACTTAAAGATTAAGCTTAAAATTACAATTTAGATGGAAGGGATATGGACATGTGATAGCTATAGAGGATGATAAGCGTTCAACTCATAATTGTAAATTGGAATTTGGAATCTCGATATTCTTCTGCAGGTGCCACCAAATAGAAAGAAGAGCGTTGATTTTTTTTTTAATTTAGTATGTTAAATAGGTATTGGGCTTATAAATGTTATGGGCCTTGTGTTAATAATTTATATGTTTTAAGTTGATTATTGGACCCAACTTTTAAGTGTTTTTCTATTTTAAAAAAGCACACACACAGAGGTATATATAGAAATTTTATTAAAAAAAAATTGTGCCTCGATAAAAATAGGCCCAAGCTAAAAGGCCTCCACGACTTGAGCCTTGAGCCATAGCCGGCCATGCGCATTGTTTACACCCCTACATGCAACCCGTCACGTCTCAAATAAAACATAAGCGTTTACCAGATACTTTCTTAGTTCTTTCTTATGGTTTTGTTAAAAACCTAAAAAAAGTAACATTTTATTATAACACTAAATTATAGTCATCTTCCTTTAAAATAGATGGAATCGTACTTAATAACTACAAAAATTGCACGTTATGTCTTTTGTATCGATTAAACATTATTTTATAACCCGTAACCAAACAAATTCATGTTATCATCTTGGTTTTAGACAAGAGAAAGTACGCAGAAAGTAGAAACTAGAAAGGAACTTGATGGTAGGGTGCATCTAGATACATAATTACATATATACAATACCACCGAATAGGGGTGTTCATCAGTTCGGTTTACGGTTTATTTGGTTTATTCGATTCGGTTTATTCGGTTTTCAAAATTTTGTACCTCAAACCAAAAACCAAACCAAACCAAATTAGGAATATGAAAACCAAACCAAATTCAACCAAACAAACCAAATTGAAACGAAGGTTTTTTTCTCTAACTTATATACCTATATGTTCCAAAATCCGAAAAAAAAGTTTGCAATAAATATACACCAAAAAATCAAACCACGCAAGTAGAATCATCATAAAAATTAGAAATAGTAAAATGAACCCTCGTTTACTAGTTTATACTCAAATTATTACCTCTATAAATTGGTGGGCTTTATTTATTTTGGATTGGGTTTAATATTTTGGGTTGGGTTTAATATTTTGGGCTTATATATTATATATGAGTTATTAAATATTATTATTTTTATTTAATAATTAATTATTTTACCGGTTTATTCGGTTATCCAAATAAACCAAATAAACCAAATAAAAAAAATGCAGAACCAAAAACCAAACCAAACACCAAATAAGCAATTCGGTTTCGGTTAAAACCAAACCAAACACCAAATTCGTTGTTCGGATTGGTTTTTTCGGTTACGGTTACGGTTACGGTTTGATTTTCGGTTTTTATTTGGTTTGCGGTTTTTCTGAACACTCCTACCACCGAATTCAATCAAGTATTTTATGTTTATAAATAAACAATTAAAATTTTGTTGGCTTCTGATCGAGTTCTGAGTGGTTCTCAAGTACATCCTCTATCCTCCCTCCGTTCGATGTCTTTTACAAGACAGGAGCAACAAAGGCGATAATTTTTCTAATTCCTTGTTATTCTATATTATGCAATATAGAAATATTGCATTATTATAATTATATAATATAACTTATAAATTTGAATTATTCCAAGAGTTTGGCCATTACTCATATTATCTATACATCTATCTCTCTCTCTCTCTCTCTCTATATATATATATATATATATATATATATATATATATAATGCAAAGGGATTAATCCTACATATCATACTCTTATGCAATCTCTCCTTTAAAAGATGCCACATAGGATAACGTTTAAAAGTTATGGGAGGAAACACGAGAGAAAAGATAATAAAGTTTTAATATTTATATCTAGTAGATTAGGTTATTTAATAGATTAGGTTAAATATTATAATAGATTAGATTAAATCATATCTATTTCTTTTTTTTAATTGGTTTACACTTGTTACATCACATCATATGTGGCATCTCTCAAAGGAGAGATTGCATAAGAGTATGACATGTAGGATTAATCCCAAAGGGATTAATCCTATATGTCATACTCTTATGCAATCTCTCCTTTGAGAGATGCCACATAGGATGTGATGTGGCAACTCTAAACCAATTAAAAAAAAGAAATAGATATGATTTAACCTAATCTATTATAATCTTTAACATAATCTATTAAATACCTAATCTACTAAATCAAAATATTAAAACTTTATTATTTTTTCTCTCATGTTTCCTCCCATAACTTTTAAACGTTAATATCTTTTATATACGAGATTTTTTAAAGAAAAAAATTACACCAAATTAACGAGCGTTTTATTATCTTTCCAACGAGTACCATAGTGCTATATAAAAACGGAGAAAAAAATGACTATTTTTTTGTAACCCGACAGGTATTGTGTCGGGTTTGGGATTAGTTCAAAAAAAAAAGTGTGGGTTTGGGTCGGGTCTGGGATTAGGTGATACCCGACCCGATTACCCGAAACCACATATCCAAATACCCGAACTATATACCCGTTCATATACCCATGAATTTTTTAACGCATCACATAACCCTTAGACTAATGCATTCGATATTTAAATAATTAACTTTTTTTTTCTTATTTCATGTTAGTTTTTTTTTAGAATGATCGATTACAAACTTCCGAATTCATTTGTAAAGGCACTAGATTTATATCCCGGCGCAGAGATTCGTTTTTTTAATATTTGAATATGATAACTTATGGCAGAGATTTGTTTAAAATAATAATAATAATAATAATAATAATAATAATAATAATAATAATATATTTTATCATTATTATTAGATATTTCAACCCGGGAGGCTCCCGGGATAAAAACCAGTATATATATTGCAAAGGGATTAATCCTACATGTCATACTCTTATGCAATCTCTCCTTTAAAAGATGCCACATAGGATGTGATGTGGCAACTCTAGACCAATTAAAAAAAGAAATAAATATGGTTTAAATATGGTTTAACATAATCTATTAAATACCTAATCTACTAAATATAAATATTAAACCTTTATTATTTTCTCTCTCATGTTTTCTCCTATAACTTTTAAACGTTAATATCTTTTATATACGAGATTTTTTAAAGAAAAAAATTACACCAAATTAACGAGCGTTTTATTATCTTTCCAACGAGTACCATAGTGCTATATAAAAACGGAGAAAAAAAAACGACTATTTTTTGTAACCAGACTGGTATTGTGTCAGGTTTGGGATTAGTTTAAAAAAAATTGTGGGTTTGGGTCGGGCCTGGGATTAGGTGATACCCGACCCAATTACCCGAAACCACATACCCAAATACCCGAACTATATACCTGATCATATACCCATGAATTTTTTAACGCATCACATAACCCTTAGACTAATGCGTTCGATATTTCATTAAATAATTTTTTTCCTTATTTCGTGTTAGTTCTTTTAAGAATGATCGATTACAAACTTCCGAATTAATTTGACATTATATAATATTTTGTAATGGCACTAGATTTATACCCCGGCGCAGAGATTCGTTTTTTTATATTAGAATATTATAACTTATGACAGAGATTTGTTTAAAATAAATAAATAAATAAATAATAATATTCATTAATTATATATTAGCAAGTCATTAATTATGTTGTCATATTAGATATTTTATTATGTCATATTAGATATTTCAACCCGGGACGCTCCCGGGATAAAAACTAGTATAATAATAAACCAAAGCCATTTGAATGACATGACACTTAAAGAGGTATTCTCTTCATTGAGTGTGTCATGTGTCATCCCATGTTGCAAGGGCTTTATTTTAGGAAAATAATAATTTAAAATTTAAAAACATAATTAGATTTTTATCTCTAATGTTTCCTCCCATAACTTTTAAACGTTAATATATTTTATACACGAGATTTTTTAAAGAAAAAAATTACACCAAATTAACGAGCGTTTTATTATCTTTCCAACGGGTACCATAGTGCTATATAAAAAACGGAGAAAAAACTACTATTTTTTGTGTGGTTTTGTTTATACAGGAAAAAATCACAAAGTGTTCAGGTTATTCATTAATCATGTATAGACAAGTCATTAGTTATGCTCAAACCAGTAAATATAAATTTGATTTACGTGTGTTAGCATTGGAGTTGTACATTGTTTTAGGTTAGGTTTTTATATTAGAGTTATACATTGTTTAAGGTTATGCACTAACATTGAAGATACATTGTTAATTGTTTTAGGTTAAGTGCTACCCGAAGCTTTCCTGCATTTAACTGTAAAATGCATCAGTCTATTTCAGGTCTAAAATTGATATTTCAAATTAGATTTCTCAACCCGGTACGCTCCCGAAATATAATCTAGTAATTAAATAAACAAGGAAATAGAGAGAAGAAAATCGAAGTCCCGTAAATAATATTAGGAAATGACAACTTGATTTTAAAGATATTAAGTACGGATGATGTGACATGAAAATTGAATAAAATCTATGGTCTCTCTTTTGAAATTTCGTGATTAAACGGTCGAATATATATGTTTGAATTATTATTGCTGTTATGTAGTGTAATATACAGAGGATTGAAAACATGGTCGGTCGAAATATATGTTTGAATTCTTATTGTTGTTCTATTTCTTGTTTAAAATTTTCCCCGGCTTTGATATCCGAGATAATAAGATTTTCTACAATTTATTTAAAAGTAAGGAAATAGGTGATCTTTACCTTAGCTAGTTAAATGTTAAACATTATCTTGTTGAGACTAGTTCATTATTATGTTGTTTAATCTTTTAGGTAAACATATTTCAATTAAAATCATAAAAACACATGTTCCGAAGGGATAATATGTTGGTAAAGTAGTTTATTCCCAACCAAGCACTTAAATATATAGTTGTGAGTTTAAATTTCAGAAAAGGCTAATGTGGTGATTTTAGACATTAAAGAAAACTCATAAAATCACATAATGAAACACATCTAACCTTGCAACATCAGGAACATGATTTTATCTAGGTCTAAAAACAATGTTACCGTACTAAATACAAATTTGTATGAAAGGTTACACTTTGTTTACAATTACGCCGAAATTTAATTTAATATCCAGTTATAAATATTGTACACGTATATTAAAATATCAATCATTGGTGAGAAAAACAAAAACTAAAAGAAAGAAAGAGGAAGGAAGATCGATGGAAAATGCATGGATGTTTACCAACAACTAAAAATTATTTGTAAAGAAAATAAATTAAACCAAAAGTCTTCGCCTCCAGTTTGTTGTTGGAAGGAAGACAGCTTTTATTCATTGTTTTTACACCAGAAACATTTTAGCATTTAAAATCTAGTAAATAAACAAACAATTATAGCTAGGTTGGGTGAACGAGTTTAGGGACTAAACATGTTACAAACTTGAAAATTTGTCATAAACCCGAACCAAGGCGAATTCAAAGAAGTTTGCTAGACACATGAATAGGACATGAATTTTCACATGTTAAGTGCGCAGCTTTAGTGTTTAACCTGAAATTTTCTTTTATTTTACTTTTTTTTTATACATTTTTGTTCTCTAAAATATAAATTTACAAAAAGAATCGATATAAAATAGTTATAATTCACCTATAAATAGGGCTGCAAACGAATCGAACGAACACGAACAAGACCTTGTTCGTGTTCGTTTGTTAACGAAATTATGTGTTCACGAACAGTTCATGAACACTTACCGAACGAGATTTTCTGTTCGTGTTCGTTTGTTAAGAGAACACTCTTGTTCGTGTTCGTTTGTGTCCGTTTGTTAATTTTGTTCATGAACGCTCACAAACACAATCGAACATTAATGAACACAAATAGGTGTACATGAATACAAAGTGTTCATGAACGGAAACAAACACAAAGGAACATATATTAACTTCCAAATAATATCGAATTCACATATACTAAGAAATTAAAAACATCCACCCAAAATATAACCTAGTTTTATAAACATACTTAGTACTCAACATAATATTGGTAAGCATAATAAAGTAGTGTCTAAAAAAAGTAAGCTCGCATCTTAGACTTGAAGTCTTCATTAATAGGTTATTTGAACTTGAACTGTTTAATAATTATTTATTTAACGATTATATTAAAAGTAAGATTTGCTGATCTTGTATAGCCATATACTTATCTCACATAAATTATTTACTTATTTGGGTAAAATAAAAAAAATTAAAGAATGCAAAAAACATTATAAAAATTAAAAACCCTATTAAACTCTCGAACATAAATGAACTTAAACGAACACGTTACCGAACGCTCACGAACATAAATGAACATGTTATCGAACGTTCACGAACATAAACGAACGAACGCGGCCTTTGTTCATGTTCGTTCGTTTAACTAAACGAACAAATTTTTTTGTTCGTGTTCGTTCGTTTATTAAACGAACGAACACAAACGAACTTCCCGCCGAACGATTCATGAACTGTTCGTTGAAAGTTCAGTTCGTTTGCAGCCCTACCTATAAATATTAAACTTCTATTTCTCTTTTACATTCAAAATTTGACATAAAAATACCCACTCATAACATATATCATATTTTTCACTATAAAAATAAATAGGGCAATCTGCAATCAACTTGACTCGAACACAAGCATCTTTGGATGCAGTGGCGGATCAAGTATTGGTTTTCAAAAAGTGCAATCAGGAGGCTTTGGGTGCGATTGAGGGCTTTTTCCAAACTTTCAAATGGTGCCATCGTAATTTTCACCTATAAAATACACAAAAAAACAAATTTATGGTGTGCGGGCACATACCTTGGATTGTATTTGGCTACGCCCCTATTTGGATGTATTCACAAGTTTAACGTAAACTCACTCAAACATTTCATGTTAGATCCGTATCCTTTTCCGTGTCCGTCCTGTACCTAATTCACCCCCTCAATTAAGTAAATAACATCGAAGGATAGTTCGCTAAGAAAAAGCCTACAAATTAAAGCATGGTTGGTGGAGGCCCGCGTACAGCCGTATACCCGACACGCTCCATGGCCCCACTACCTCACTCACCCATTGTTTTCTCTTTCCCAAACATTTCTATACAAACGCGTATCATATTATTATAACCCAACATTATTATTATTATTACACTATTCAATTCAATTATTGGATATATATAGACCCTACATTCCTTTTCATTTGCCTATATATACATCACCACCTTTTTTCCACATCAACTCATCAACAACACATTTACACATCCCACAACAACAAAAACAGCAACAAGAACATATTTTTTACAACAACAAAACAATGAAGATGATGAAAAAAACCGGATCAAGATCGGATGTGAGCAGAAGAGCGTGGCGAATTATTCGGTTAGCGTTATTATGGGCTAGGAAAGGTGGAGTATTTGTGCTCAAGAAAAGGCTTATGCTCGACTTGTCTGAATATGTCAAGAGTCTTGGTCAGTCTAAAAAGGGGAATGGTGCATTGCAATATGGTGACCGGCAGCTATCGTTTGACGCGACGCCTATAATTCATGTTAGGATGCATAGGCCCAACTCAATGAGGTTTCGGATGCCTCGCATTCCTTGTATTAATCCGCACGTTGAGTGTTCGGATCATTTGTTTGATTTTGATGATGAGAGTGAGCGGTACTCGTGTTGTGAGGCGAGAAAGAGTTTCTTGATCGGAAATGGCGACGAATATGATGATAATGATAATGATAATAATGAATATGGTCAGATAACATGTGAGGAACAAGAAATGGGAATTGATCTTAAGGCTGAAGAGTTTATAAATAACTTTTATGAGCAGCTTAAGCTTCAAAGGCAACATAACACTAGAAGAAGACGTGACTAGTTGCATTGCGATTTTCGGCTTAATTCGCAATTTTGGCTTTGTCCCTTGATATTTTATTTTATTTTTATTTTTATTTTTTCTCTAGGGGTGATCGATTGCGATTGTTGTGAATATCGTATGCTTGATCATTTGGCAGCATTTTGTAAAATACTATATCGTCTATGATATTACATTGAGCTTGTCCTACACTTTACTTTGCTACAAGTTGAAACTTTCAAAAGTACTGAAACCATTAAACAAGGCCGGTTTTGGAGAGTTGCACATATGCGACCATGTCAGCTGGTCCATTATTATTGGGTTCCACATTTTTAAATTTTCACTAAATTACAAAAATCGTCTACTATCTTTAAGACTTGTCATTTGCTCTTAAAATTTACAGAATTCGTTTTTAGTGTTTGCAAATTTTACATGTTATGTCCTTTAGTCATAACTCATAACCCAGTTAATTTTAAATATTTGTTACTGAGTTTCCCTAGAAGAGAAACATGATATCAAATTTTATAGTTTATTATCCTTTGCTAACTTAGGAACAAAAACATGATATCAAAACTTCAAATACTCAATTTATTGAAATAAACTCTGAAACAAATACAAAGACTCTTAAGATACAGGGAAATAACCCTAAACCTATGCAACCAGACTTTAACAATAAACCAAGAACTTAGCACAAGATCTACACAACTAGAGAACAACTATCAAAGTTCTGAAACAAGATGTTACAGAACAAACCCTAGCAAGATCAACTAAGAGAAGTACTGGAAAGGTTTTTAGATAGAGAATAATAATCTGTGAGTTGAATGTGTTGAATAATTCGAGACGAAGAAGACCAAAGGCTTTATATCTGACATAACTCCTCTCCCAAGATATGAATAGACGATCCAGATTAGAGTTTATAAAATAGATCAACGGCTGTAGACAATGTGTGCTTTCTCATACAGATTGCCACGGTGGCAACCTAACTCTCCTGGGCCAGACTAGAAGGATGGACCAGACTTATTTATTTAAACATGAGCCCATTAACAATATAAGCCTAATACATAACTTTGGACTATATCTGATCCACGACCCATGACTGGTAATCAAACACAATGTGCTAGTAGATCCAACTCAGCTACACTTCCACCACATCACTCTGCCATGTCAGCATCTTCTTGCCAAGTTAGCAACCTGCAAACACACTTATGCAAAATGCTTTAATACTATCGAACCATATTAACCCAAAGCTATCAAACTACATCTTTGATATATGTTATTCTTTTTAACAGCTGGAAAACCTAAAATTTATAACTTGGCCTCTAAAACTTTTGGTAGTTAATGATTATCTAGTTTTTTACTAGTGTATCTCCCTGCGGCGATAGCTGGGAGCTTGCAAGACTTTGTTATACACACGATATATACAACAAATCGTACTCTTAAAGAATTTTTACACCAGCATTAAACGTTACATCAACGATTGTGTACATGTAAAAACACTCGGATCTAACTCTCAAACTCTCAGAATAACATACAAGATCTCAAACATGCACAACAACAGAGAAATAGCGACAAAACGGTGACCAAAACTTTATTAGTTACCCAAACCAGAAAACTCCCAAACCAAACCCTAGAGATTCAGATAAACTCTGAATCTCAGAAATAAAACAAAGTCTGATATCTGCTGATGAATGATCAGCAGATAATATGAAGCAAGTACAAAATAATACGAAGAACTTACACAGACAAACAAACCCTAACTAGGGATGAAGAAGACAATACAGAGAGAAAGAAAGAAAATAATGATTGAAGCTGCAACATATCGAAACCCTAGGAGCTTATATACCAGCTCACAACCAACTTCCAATAACACCCCTTGATAGTTCCCGACTTGTACACAAATGGTCCTTTTAGTTTGCACATGATACTCCGGTAACCCTGAACTTAACCAACCTGCACAATTCAAGATTAAATACAATATTTATAACTTGTCACATGTAAAGCATATCAAACAATATTCTAACCTGTGACATTTCAACATCCCCCATTTGTTTGATTGCCAAACATGTCAAACAATCTTAACTTTTGACATAATATCCCATGTTGACTGACACTTAGACCTTTAGTAAATATGTCAGCAACCTGAAAATCAGAATCCACTTTAATAGTTTCAACAAAACCATTTGCAACCTTCTCTCTTAAAAAATGTAAATCAATCTCAAAATGTTTACATTTTTCATAAAACATAGGATTAGCTGCTATTGATATAGCAGCTTTACTATCAAAGTATAACTTCACAGGAAGATTACATTTAACATTTAATTCTCTCAACAAATTGACAACCCAAACTAATTCACATGTTTCAGAACACATAGCACGATACTCTGCCTCTGCAGTAGACCTAGAAATGGTGCTTTGTTTTTTACTCTTCCAAGCAATTAAACAATCACCTATATAAAGACAACATCCAGTCACAAACTTTCTTGTTTCTAAGCATTTTGCCCAATCTAAGTCTGCATAGGCTACCAAAGAAAAGTTATTCCCCTTTTTATAGAGAACACCTTTCCTTGGAGACTGCTTTAGGTATCTAAGCAACCTAAGAGCAATCTTCATATGCAACTCAGAGGGCTTATGCATATATTGACTTAAGAACTGGGCTGAATAGCTTACATCAGGTCTAGTAATAGATAGATATACCAGTTTGCCAATTAACTTTTGATAACCTGTGATGTTATCAAGAACCTTTGAACTTTTTGAAGTTTTATTTGTTACAATAAAACTTTGTTCAATTGGAGTATTGATTGGTTTACAACCAAGATACCCAAATTCATTCAAAAGTTCTTAGCAATACTTTCTCTGAGACAAACAAATGTCTTGACCATTATACAAGACTTCAATACCTAAAAAAATATTTTAAGATTCCCAAATCTTTGATTTGAAAATTTTTACTTAGAAATTTTTTTATCTCATTTATTTCAGATACATTGTCTCCAGTGACAATTATATCATCAACATAAACAAGTAATACAATGAAAGACTTATCATTGATCCTAACAAACATAGAATGATCACAACAACTTTGAACAAAACCAATACTGATAAGAACATTAGTCAACTTTTCATTTCACTTCCTTGGGGCTTGCTTAAGTCCATAAAGAGACTTAACAAGTTTACACACTTTATTATCTTTTTTCAGTAAAGTATCCCTCAGGAAGTGTCATGTAGACATCTTCAGTAATAGATCCATAAAGAAAGGCATTGTTAATGTCTAGCTGATAAAGAGACCAACCTTTTTCAACAGCTAGACTGATAACTGTGAACAGTTATCATTTTAACAACAGGAGAGAAGGTCTCTCCAAAGTCAATCCCTTTCCCTTTGGTTATAGCCTTGGGCAACAAGCCTGGCTTTGTATCTCTCAATCTCACCACTAGCTTTATACTTAACTTTATACACCCATTTACACCTATGGGTTTTCTACCAGGAGGTAGATCATTGGCAGCCTCTCTATAGGTACTTGGTTCACTAGTTTTATTTAACATAGACACAAAAGACAAATTGTCCATAGACAAATGAGAATAATTGACAACCTTTTTTACCTCATACTTAACTTTTCCTTCAACTATGAACTCATCAAACCCTTTTGGAAGGGTAGAGTTCCTATGAGACCTTCTAAGACTACTACTATCAATCCTAATTCCCTCAGGGTTCATATTCTCAGCATCTGAACTCTCAACACTGGATTGAGTAGTCCCTTTAGACCCTGTACTACCAGGCTGCAAATCATGTAGATCATTAGGGTTATGATCTAGATTTACACCCTGGCAGCCCTGGGAAAGTCAGCTACTACTGACCTAGGTGAGTGTTCATGATAACTATTGATTCCCCCTTCATCATTGGGAGGATTGTTGTTGTTGTTGTTGTTGTTATTATTATTATTATTATTATTATTATTATTATTATTATTATTATTATTGTTATTCAAGACCTTAGTAGTGCTTATGTTATCAAAATTGTCAAAAAAGTTTAGATTATCAACATTGTTGTAAAAAAGTTTTTCTTTACCACTATGCTTATAGGGAAAAATATTTTCATAGAACTTGACATCTCTAGAAAAATCAATTTGTTTTGTTTCTAAAGAAAGAATCTTATAACCCTTTTTAAAAGGAGAATACCCAATTAGAATACACTTATCAGCTCTACTATTCATTCTATCAGATTCATTTAGAACCGTTTTAAAACATAAGCACCCAAAGGTTCTCAAATGACTAACAACTAGGGGGAACCCATATATTTTCTCATAGGGACTCTTACCATTCAACACAGAAGAAGGAAGCATGTTAATTAAGTATGCAGCAGTTAGCACACACTCAGACTCCAAATACAAAGGAACACTACTTTGAAACAGAAGTGCTCTAGCTATGTTCAAGAGATGTCTGTGCTTTCTCTCCACAACACCATTTTGTTGTGGAGTGTATGCACAAGAAGTCTGATGAATAATACCTCTTTGATTACAAAAATTAACCATTTGTCTATTTACAAACTCAGTCCCATTATCACTTCTAAAGATTTTCACACTCTTTTTAAATTGTGTTTTTAGAAGTTCATAGAAAGTAGTTATGTTTTCAAAGACTTCACCCTTTCCTTTTAGCATATAACACCAGGCAGACCTAGAGAAATCATCCACTATGGTTAAGAAGTATTTAAAACCTTCTTTGCTGGTGACCTTGTAGGGTCCCCGGACATCCAAATGAACTAATTCCCCCAACTCTTTTGTTTTATGTTCACTTAAAGGAAAAAGGAACTCTGACTTGTTTAGCCTTATGGCATATCTCACAAAGACTAGTATTAGAATTTCTTATGTTTAAGTCTCTCTTTAACACAGCTAAGACCTCATTAGATGGGTGACCTAACCTATCATGCCTTAGGTTAGATTCACTCACACTATTAAAACACAGATTAACATCACTCACATTATCTCCTACAAAATACAAGCCATTATGCTCTTTACCAGTCACCAGGATTCTCTTGGACTTGGAATCCTGGACATAACAAGCATGATCATCAAACCACACACTCATCTTGTTATCTTTAGCTAGCTTGTTAACAGAAATCAGATTTACACAGTACTTAGGGACATAGAAGACATCAGTTAGAACAACATTGTTTCCTAACTTAATATCTCCTATTTTCAGTACTTTAGCACTAGTCCCATTTGGGTGTTTCACAGTCATATTGTAACTGGAAACATCAAGACAGTTGATCAAGTTTTCATCAGTGTTAACCATATGTTGGTTAGCACCTGAATCCATGATCCATTTAAGTAACAGGGCTGTTTTAACAAGACTAGAACAGCCAGAGAAGTTTTGAAACAAATCACAAACTTTAGACAAGACAGACATACTAGAAAAGCCTTTCACAGAAACAAACTCACCTCCAACACTAGAAGTTTGAGGGTCATTTGCAGGCCTTTCACTAATAAGGTTCATCAGCTTGGATATCTGCTCAGATGTAAATGGCAAAGCAGAAGTAGCTGACACAGGACTCTTATTAGACATGTTAACCTTTCCACTAATCACATTTCCAGACATATTCCTACTAGGTTAACCAACTCCAGATTTTTTTCTTATATCCAGGGAGGATAACCAACCAATTCATAACACCTATCTACAGTGTGACCCAACATGTTACAGTGGGTACACTTCAAGTTAGGGTTAGGACCTGTAGTAACTTTCTTTCTATTGTCAAAAGACTGGCCACTTTTAGCAAAGAAAGATACATTAGACCCTTTCATACCAGCACTAGCACCCCTATGTGATTCTTCCCTAGAAATAATAGAGAAAGCAGTCTTAACAGTAGGTAGCGGGTCTTGCATCAATAGATTAGATCTCACAGATTGATAAACATCATCTAATCCCATAAGAAACTTCATCAATTTTATTAAGGTGTTAAAATCATTGAATTTGCCATAAGCTGCACAAGAACATGCAGGCAGCTGAACTATAGAGTCCAACTGCTTCCACATGGTGTTAAGCTTATGGTAATATTCTGAAACTGAACTACCATTTTGAGTTAAGGAGTTAATCTTTTGATGCAAGTTAAAGACAATAGACCCATCTACTTTATCATAGGTTTCTTTTAAGTCAAACCAAACATCTCTGGCTAACTTAGAAAAAACCTGTCCAAGAAATAATTCCTCACTAACAGAATTGAGTAACCAAGTTTGAATAACTGAGTTACATCTATCCCATTGTTTTCCTAAGACCTCATCTTCAACAGACCTAACAGCAGACCCATCTATGAAACCATATTTATTCTTGGCTTCAAGAGCAAGTTTCATGGAACTGGCCCACACAGAATAATTCTCTGTACCTTTCAACTTGATAGTGATAATAGATAAGGTACTAGTATCACTTGTATGAATGTACAGAGGATCTCCAATATCTAACTTGCTAATTAGAGTATTGGCTGGTGGAGCAGCTCCACCACCACCATCAGTGGGAATGACATCACACATGGTAACAAACAATCAAATAACAAACAGAAACACACAGGGAACAGAAACCACACACAATACACAATCCTAGAGAGCGAAGTTGTGTCAGTGTTCAAATTATGGGTTCATCACTCATAGGTGCCCACGCAGATCTTAACACAAGAGCTCTTTATTAACTAGGTATTATATAGTAATATTATATAGATCAAAAACCAAACACTTAGCAAGTATAAGACAAGAACAATATTATTAACCTATACACAGATAGATCAATAACCAAACAATAGCAGACAAGACACATATCAAATGCCGGTCCACCCTAACCCGGCCATAAGACACCTAGACACAATAAAAAATAAAGAACAAAAGTAAGAAGACTTACAGAGCTCCAGCAGTAGCAAGCAATATCAAACAAGAAATAAAATAGGATCAGAAGGACTTACAATGTGCAAGCATCCAATCCAAGTACTCACCACGAAGATATTCCAGCCAGAATCAACAATAGTTGACCACAGAACCCTAGATCTACAAGACAACAGACTAGAACAAAATAATAGACAAGATATATAAACCAGATCAGATCTACTATTTATAGAAACCAGATCTGATCTATCAACTAGATCATATCTAAGACAGAGAATTAAAAACAAGATCTATATAACTAGATCTTTCAATGAAAAGACAGCGGAAACAAAGACAAGATAAGAATCAAGAGCCTATGGCTCTGATACCATGTGAAAACACTCGGATCTGACTCTCAAACTCTCAGAATAACATACAAGATCTCAAACATGCACAACAACAGAGAAATAGCGACAAAACGGTGACCAAAACTTTATTAGTTACCCAAACCAGAAAACTCCCAAACCAAACCCTAGAGATTCAGATAAACTCTGAATCTCAGAAATAATACAAAGTCTGATATCTGCTGATGAATGATTAGCAGATAATATGAAGCAAGTACAAAATAATACGAAGAACTTACACAGATAAACAAACCCTAACTAGGGATGAAGAAGACAATACAGAGAGAAAGAAAGAAAATAATGATCGAAGCTGCAACATATCGAAACCCTAGGAGCTTATATACCAGCTCACAACCAACTTCCAATAACACCCCTTGATAGTTCCTGACTTGTACACAAATGGTCCTTTTAGTTTGCACATGATACTCCGGTAACCCTGTACTTAACCAACCTGCACAAATCAAGACTAAATACAATATTTATAACTTGTCACATGTAAAGCATATCAAACAATATTCTAACGTGTGATATTTCAACAGTACTTGCAAACAAAATTGACAATCCCACGACACTAATCTAATTCTTATCTAAACTACTTAAGTATTTCATGTCGCAAGAGAAGATTGTGTTGTACGGCTATTGGCAACTTACGCTGTCAATTCCACAAGTCTTTCGGTTAGCCTTTCTCGGATTGAATGAGTTCTCCAAACATCTGTTATAGGTATCAGGATGACGTATTTTGTCTGTGCTAGTCATTCTAAATACAATACAAATGGAGTAAGCATAAGTAAATGAAGATAGCAAAGCAATTAATTTACAAAACAATTAGGCTCAGATTGAACTAGTTGCTTGTCTTAAAGCATCTCAGTAGGCATTATCATGGCCAAATATCACCAAATGAAGGTTGCAACAGTTTAGGCTCATAACCGTAAGTGGTTGGCTGATGTAAAGCATCTCACCGAGAGCATTATTTGTCACAGTTGCAATTCTTTAGATTTGAATATAGAGAGTAAGAAACAGAGAATTACAATCACTCTTTCTTGTAGCATAACACTTTTAAGAGAAATACAAACTGCTACAGCGGAATCGATCGTTGTGACAAACCAAAACCTGTAGTCATTCAACAAAGCTTCCTCTGACTTTTTTGAAGCCAAAATTAGACTATATTAATAAGCAAAGTACTATGAACAGTACTTTGCTGGCATATTTGTAAATCTGATATCTATTGAGGGTTTTTGTTTATTTTCTATTGCTTTTTAGGTTTTCGGTGCCATCGCCGACATATCTCACCATACCACCGTCTTCATCACCATCCCTACCCGCCTCATCCACAACATCGTCTTCATCTTCAACTGGTCAACGTCCTGTTCATCACCATCTCCTCATCATCGTCTTTCTTCAGGTCCGTCTGATGTCGAAACCTACCTCCTCTGCCGCAGCAACTCCAACCTGCCTCCTCCGTCGACAACAACTCTTTCTAAGCAACAGGTAATAATGATTGATTGTATTGCTTCTGATTTAATATATTGCATGTGCTTTCACGGATGTTTCTGAATTTGGGATTTGTATATTTGTTATTTATAACATCAATTTTTGGTGTCTTGGTGTTTACTGGAGCATTTTAATTGAGATTTTGCAGCTTTAAACTGAGACCTCCTTCAGCGACTGCGAGGAAATGCACTCAGTTATGGGTTAGTGTTATTATAGCTTTAGCTTTTATGTTGATTGTTATCGTCTTACATTTGTTTTTTTTTTTTTTTTTTTTTTTTTTTTGTTTTTGTGCTTTTTAAGTGTTATTAACTTATTATCGATTGGATCAACATGGTCAACAGAAGCTACATATAAACGATTAACCGATAGGTTATCGATTGCTTTGCTAAAGTGCTATTTTAGGAACATTTTTAGGTAACTTGCAGTTTATTGATGCATCACTGACGTTACTGCGATATGAATTAGTTATATTTGTTGTTAATTGTTAAACCCCTTTCTGCTTTTTTATAACAGTTGGTGTTTTCCCCATGTGGGTATTGATAAAGGCAACAACTTTTTACTAAATTTGCTGATTGTGAAAAGGTTTTATGAATATCGACTGAAGAGGTGGTTTCTTTGATTTAGTTATTCCACTAGCGTACGAGGCAACAAGAGAGTCCTTCATGCCTTGACAATATCATCCGCATCACCTCACTTATGGGGGAGGAGTGGAGAACGATGTCAAGGGACGTTGATACATGAAGACTATCACAAGCCCATGAGCCATATTTGCTACACACTGTGATGCAGCTTTTTAAAAAAATGGGAACATACGAAAGGACGAAAGAGAGAAGAGATGGTATACGTTTAACTTAAATTTTCACTTGATTTTATTTTCTTCTTGGAGTTGGAACAGATGAGTGGGTTCATTGTGTTGACCTTTTGAGACTTTATTCTTAAAAGGAATTTGTTTTAGTTTTATTTTTTTTTATTAAAGGGGTTTTAATTACCTTTCCTTTTACCTTGATTTTGGCATTTTAAATGGCCTTTTCACATGCTGATGGAGTGATTCTTATAGTTTGGTCTGGATGGAAATGTTAACCTACTTCAAGTTGACACTCAGGTTAATGTATAACAATCCACGTCTCAACGGTATGTTAACCCAGCAAGCATGGTAACATTCGTTGTCTGATTACCTTGATCATCACCCTTCCGGTTATTCTAAACTAATGGCTTTCATGTTTTTTCTTTCCAGGTTTTAGGGTATACCAAAAAGTTAATTTTGGCTGTTAACTTAAGGCCAATGGTCGGCAGGTCATTACAATATGAGGTCAAAGATATCATTGCACTTTCAAGCAAACAGTTATTTTCTTGATTTCATATGGTTTTTAATTATGTTTTATGCCTGCTTTATTTGTGCAGTAGAAATGAAAGTCTTAAAGACAACCTGCAGGTCCACTTCCTCATATTATTGTACAAATAGTTTTTAATTTAATTTATCCTAGTGAAGCTATTTAAGAGGTCAGATTGCTCAACTTAGAGTGCTATTTAGTTTGTTACCCTTAATATTTTAAGGTAAAACTAAGTGGAAGGAACCAACTATGTACTCTTTCCTAATGCAAAACTGTTAATCATGCACACATTTGCCTTTGGATAACCTTTTGGAAATGACATAAATAAGAGAAGCGAAAGAGGTTGACTGTGCGTGGTAAAGAGGAAATCCTCTCTTGGGTGAGGTTGGGAGTTCAACTTCAAGGGTGTACAAAAAAGGTGTAAAGAAAGAGGTGTAAGAAAATTAGCCGTTCAAAAAAAATAATAAAAAAAAAGAGAAGCGAAAGAGGTTGACCGTACGTAGGTCAAGGATTGCCACGGTCAAAAAAACGTATTCAATAGGAACTTACGCATTTACGTCTTCGTTTTAGTTTTTTTTTTCAGGTGGTAGTTTGTGTTATGCTTCCGGATACGGGTTGTTTTAATGCTAGATAGAACCAACGCCTTTTTCATAAGCAGTGTGTTACGATCAACCCGCCATAGGATTATACAACAACTTAACGTTTTGTAAATGCACATTAAAATATAACCAAGTTATTACCCTATTATTTTCTTGACGTGTTTCGTAATTCGCCGCAACGCATTTTGTAAACATTTAGACCGCCGCCGCAACGCGCGGCTGTGCAAAACCACTAGTTCAATAAAAAAACATTCATTTTGAATCTCGGAACATGAATGTTCGTAATTTGCACCCTTTTTGTTTCAAACGACCAAACGGCTACAATCCTAAACCGAGCCACGTCTCAGACTTAGTTTAAAAAAACGTGACGCTCCAAGCGATCATAAAAGCGCTTTTTTTGGGCAAAAGCGTTGGACTACATGAAGCGTTTGAGATGGTGCTTTAAGCGGAGGCAATGAGACGGTGCTTTAATAGCGCTCCATGTGTTTAGTCAAAAATTAAGTCAAAATCGAATTGGGTTATTCTAAATACATCCACTCTATTTTCCATTCACTATAAATTAATTGTGCATTAATTAGGTTTGACCATTAATAACCAATAAAGTTCATTCTCCCACCTATTTACCATTTAAAACTATTTTGACTTTTTTATTTTTTGGAAGGTAAAGGTCTCATTCGGAAGTGGCAGAGTACTTCACACCCGCTCTTGCAGGTCCTGCCCCCACTCACACGCCCAAACTATGTTGTCTGAACCGGTTCCACGCTGGGGTGGTGGTAGGCATAAGGCTCCCCCCCCCGGGGAAAATTTCCCGCCACCGGCCACTTGACAGATGTTGCACCATCCACAAAAGGCAAGTCTCTCTGGAGTAAATGCACGATAATAGAAAACCGGGGTTGCCATTAGGATTCGAACATGTCCCCTCTATGAGAGTAGGCTCTAACCATCACTTGGCTTACCACTCCACCATATGAGAGTAGGCTCTAACCGGTTTTTTAAACCGGGGTTGCCATCAAGATTCGAACCTGTCCCCTCTATTTTGACTTGGAATGAGGTAGGGATGAGCAAATGTCAGTTCGGTTTGGTTTGGTTTTTACATATAACCAAAACCGATAACCGAAGTTCGGTTTTAGGAAAAACCATAACCGAAACCGATCGGTTATATCGGTTCGGTTACTTCGGTTAATATGTCGGTTATCGGTTCGGTTTCGGTTTCGGTTATGTTCGGTTAATAACCAAACATAAAACTTGTGCAAAATTATAAACTTAAAATAGTAAGTAAAGTGTTCTGAACCTTTTTCAAGAATACAAATATACAGAAAATGCAAGAAAAATACACCAAATACCCATGAAATAAATAAAAATATGTTTCAAATCTATGGATATAAATGAAAAATACATGAGTTACATAAACATTATATTTCAAATACATACATATACATAAAAGTTATATGAAATATACCGAAAATACATGAAAATATATTCTAAATATATGTTTGAAAAAAAATGTAATGAAACTTATAATTAAAAAATGTGTTTTAAGCCGTAACTAGTAAATTACCCGCCGCGCTATGCGCGGCGCAGCAACATACAACGATCGAATTATCGTCAAATGAAAATGTATTATATTCAACCCGACATGTTTCAAAAGCGCGGTGGGTATCCGGTCGGTTTCTGTTTGTTTTATTACGATAGTGATACTCATTATAACATATATGACCCGCCGTGCGTTGCGACGGCGATGGCATCAAAACCTGAAGTAAATCGAATTGATACCGCACGCCATCGAAACCTAAAGTAATTCGAATTGATACCGCCCATAACTCATTTAAAAGAAATGTTATTGTTATTGTTATTGTTATTAAATTATTTGAAGGAATAATGTTTTTTTTTTTCTGTATGGAACTTGGAGCTTTGGTTTTTACATCGCACCGCATGTGGTCCCACAATATGGATGAATGGATTACTGTCTTGTATTTATTTTTTTAACACCCCAACCAATGACGGAATCATCGAGGTGTCATGTAATGACGATTGTTCAATAGCTCATGGACTAAAAGTGTAAATTTGAATATATTGAATAAATAGTTTATTACATTAAAAAGGAAATACAAAGATTCAATGATACTAAAAGTGCCAACTAAATTGAAAATACAATGAGTCCAAAATCTAATTATACATCTGAAAACTTAAAAGTCATCTCATAAATAACCTCAAACATGTACGAAAATAGTATATGTCAATACAAAAATGTATTGGTGAGCATCAACCCTGTTTGAATACATATATCAGAAAAAGTGTTTAGCAATTCATGTGTTGTATACCGTTTGCAATTATGTAAGAAGTAGTATCCGGGTCAAAATCAACCCTATGAAATTGAAATGAAATTTATATATAGTATGCGCTATTGACAGTAGTAATGTAACACATAGCAATGACCAAGGTCTCTCAACAGAGTCACAAGGGGTATATACCATAGTACTATTCATTGAAATGATAGGCCGCAACAGTTAATGATTTTGACAAGTTATAGATACACAAAGTAACACAAAGCAAAACACATGAGAATTGCACTTAGTGAAAAGAAATAGTAATTTGACATAATGTACATGAGAAGCCCCAAAAGAGTAAAATGAAAAAGGGAAAGATATACTCACAGTCACTAATCGAGTACAGTGCTAGCGATGTGACTGCATGCGAGGTGAATACCAAAGACTCATTCTATATTTTAAGTATCCCAAATAAGTAACCAATCTTAAAAGAGTCTAGGGTTTCTAATCTAAGGCATTTAGGATGGCTAGTCTAAATTTGGGTTTTTAAGTTTGAAAAAAAAAACGACGAGAATAATACAATCTATTTATTTTGCTATCACGAATTATGAAAATGGTATAATGAGTTTAGTTTCTCGAACACAAGTATTTTTTCTAAGGTCAAAATAATAATTTTTATTTAGAAAAATATTTATAATAAAATTAAGAGTTTTTACTATATTTGTATTAATAAAATTAACACAAAATCATAAATAAATGTAAAACCCTTTGAAAAATAAAAGTTTCCACAAAAACTTGTTAATCTGACCTAAAAGTTCACAAAATATTTTTTATAGAATTTTTGGAGTCAAAGAAGGTTTGTTATGAATAATATTTGATTAAAATTCATTTATTGAATAAAAATAAGAATACATATGAAAACATGCTAAAACTGATGAAAATGGTTATGATAATTATCCTAGTGTAATAAAATATATTTTCACCAATTTTCATGACTAAATATACTTTTCTTGAATTATTATGAATTCAATATGATTTAATCATCATAAAATCATTAAAAATATCAAACAATGTTTAAAAATCCGAAAAATGATTCTAAAACACTCCTAATCAGCCATATAAACATGTATACCAAGTTTCATGATGAAACAAACGAGCTATAAATTTATGAAGATCTTTAAACTTTTAAATAAAAATCCCCAAATTCCTATACACCCTGAACCCTAGATCTTTAATTGATATTGGTGAAACATTCGTGCTCGGGTGTAAATGTGGGTATAAAACGTGAATATATAATTTAATTTACAAAAATCTATAAGTTTTATTAAATTGTGACTTTTGATCCTTTTGAATACGAGGGTTAACAATGAAAATTTTTGAAATAGTTAGAAGGACCAATTGTGTATATTTGTAAATAGTGAAAGGGGCAGTTTGTCACATTTTTCCTATAAGTTGTTTCATCTAGTAACTACCTTGGGAAACCCATTTAGTGAAACCAGGGCTTACCCAAAACCATATACCCCATTTGTTGGTTTATTTCAAAACCATTTACCCATCCATTTCAACACACACATACACTGCCAAGAGAGAGGATCGATAGAGACAGATTGGAGAAAGAAGGAGGATGAAAATGGGAGAGCAGCGGTGGAGCGCCACCGTATGCGGTGGCGCGTACGTCACATGAACATGTTAATCGGAGGACGGGGATTCTTATAGCGATGAAGGTTTACCCGTCTGCGAAGAGCACAACCACCCGGTGACAACGACGACAGGTAACCAAAGCCGCGGTGGTGTTAGTCGGTTGTAACATCGGTGTCACAAAGGGTTTTCTTGCCTACTGTTAGATGGCAGTGGAGGATGATAACAGTTTCTTGAAGAAGGTGACAGATCTTGAGGCGGCGACCATCAGCAGCTATGGCTGAAGAACGGCCCAAGCCGCTGACATTGTGACCGAACACAAAACGACGAAAATTGGACGAAGGGCAGTCCGATAATATTGCAGGTAGGGCTGTAAACGAACCAAACGAACACGAACAAAGCCTTGTTCGTGTTCGTTTGTTAAGGAATTAGCGTGTTCACAAACTGTTCATGAACACTAACCGAGCGAGATTTTTGTTCGTGTTCGTTTGTTAAGGAAATAACGTGTTCACAAACTGTTCATGAACACTTACCGAACGTGATTTATGTGCGTGTTCATTTGTATTTATTTGCTAAATTTAGGTGTCGGACAAAAACGAATACAAATGAACGTAAACGAACACAAACAGACATTACGGAACAAAATCAAGCACAAACTAACACATTAAATTCTAAAAATTAGCATTTTTCATCGCTAACATTGTCCGCCCAGAATATACTAATCCAATTACCCAAATATATGTGACATAATCGTGTTTACATAACGTCATATAAAAACACAAAGGTATCATTAAACTTGAAATCCTCGTTTAATCCACAAAAAATAATAGTTAATCAAAATAGTTAAAGTAATATTAACATGTGATACACTAATATATAATAAATAATCTACCACTACGAAATTTGAAGTACTTAAATTGAATATAAAAAAGTAAAAACCCTAATGAACTATCGAACACAAACAAACATAAACGAACACGTTTACGAACGTTCACGAACATAAACAAACGAACGCGGCCTCTGTTCATGTTCGTTTGTTTAACTAAGCGAACATAATTTCTTGTTTGTATCCGTTCATTTATTAAACGAACGAACACAAACGAACCTCCCGCTGATCAGTTCACAAACTGTTTGCCGAATGTTTGGTTTGTTTACTGCCCTAATTGCAGGTCATGAGGAGGGCTGTTTTGTAACTTCGTGGGTGCCGCACGTGGACCAGTAGAAGCAGGGTATTGTATCGACGAAAACGACGTTCGCTGCAGTGTTTTCGTCGATGGCAATTTTTATATATAATAATAGTATAAGGAGACAGGTTTCCGAATACAAAGTTTCACAAATCAAATTTTTATTGGATTAAACTGTACTATACTTGATACATAATAAGCATTGGTTTCTTCCCAAATGATGGTTGCCATCACAGGTGCAGAGCTTTTTAATCAAACTTTAAAACAACAATACATAAACTATTTTAAAAACAAAATAATAAAATATAATTGTGAATTTTAATGAAAATCAAAGCAAATAAGTAAAAAAAATGTATCACACTTTTGGCACTTGATTTATTATTGTGGACTTTCAATTGTCAATATTTATGATTTGTGTCAAAAATTGAACTGATATATTTTTGGTGCTATTATTTTTTTTACAAATAGTAATAAGAAAAGATTACTAGGAAAAAAACTAATGTTTTAGTAAATAACACGCTTAAAATCTAATGTTTAAAGAAAATAATAAAAAATAACTTAGTAAATTAGAAAAAAAAAATCATATTTTGGTATTAATATGCTTAAAAAAAACTAATGTTCTAATAAAAAAAGTAAGGTTCTAGTAAATAATATGCTTAAAAAATAAATAAAGGAGTATGGTATGATAAGGTGCATTTGATATATTAAGAGGATTCTAGAGTAAAATGTATTGTAAAGTAGGGTGTAAATATGATTTCTAAATAGGAGTTACTCATTAGGGTTGCCGTAGTTGCAGGTTGTCGGATGTGGTGAGAGAGGAGAGAGAAGAGAGAAGATAAGGTAGATTTTTTAAGTACTCAGTCTTTGAATAGTCTTTGTAAACAGTGGCTAGTCTTTGAATAGTCTTTGTAACGTACAAAACTTCCTTGAAGTGAGAAGCGTATGAAGCATTCTCAGCCCTTAGATATAGGCGGTTGCATGATGGTAATTAACAACCCTAATCATGGTCGGCTTAATGTAACCAAGGGTAAATTAGGAAAACACATTCATTTTTTTTATTTCAACAGAGACTTAACCGAAGATTAATTTACACGATTTCAAATCGATTAAACATTTTGAAATATTACACAATCGAAGTTCAAATAAAAATTCGATTACATTGAACGAAAAATGTTATAACAGAGTTTGAATAAAAAAAACAGAGGATTGTATACGTAGACGATTAAATGACACGATAAACACGTGACTATGAATAAACACTCGTTATATTTGTGAAATACTTTCGATTGTATTTCAAGAAAAACGATTAAAGATAAACAAAAATTAGGTTAACATAAGTTGCAGAACAAAAAGAAGAAGTTGGGATAACAGAGGGTGTTAAACGCACACATATATACTTTCAGACGCGTGTTATCCGTTTAAAATTGTTTGGATGAATAAAACAAACGTATTATTGTTGTTTCAAGCGCACGTTGTAAGTTTTTGGACGCACGTTATGAAGAATTCAGACGCACATGAGTTGCAAATTAACAATGTTTTATTTTTTTATTGTTTAAGTGCCTATAATGATGAACCATGATGAAAAACTACTAATTAATAACTTCAACAACCAGGTTGTCTGTCTTAATTAATGGTAAAAGTTCAAAATATCTAATTACATGAATATTTTAACATTTTATTTCACTAAATGACTTCATATATGATTTGATTGGTATTGAATATAGTTAATTCATGAAATTCAATATTCAACTGCCACATATCTATAAATAAATACTATCAATGTCAAAGCCTCACATACCCCTCAAAAACACTCAAAAAATGGCAGATAACTACGAAAATGAAATCAACAATATTCAAGTGAAAACTTTGATTATGGTGGATTCCATCTCTGAGGTCAAAGTTGACAGCAACTCTTCCTGTGTGGTTTTAGATGTATAGAGTGAGGTCTTCGGGGAGTGTATGAAGAATATGGATCTCCATGAGAAACTACTCAGTGAAGAAAAATCTCCATTTAGGGATGCAGCAATAGAGTAACTCAAGACCCAAGCATCTTTTGATAATCTCATTTGTCAGTGTGACACCCGACATGTTTAGGTCAACATTTCATAAACACAAAAAGTCTACCTTAGCGAGAAACGTTTATTAAACATACTTGACGGGGTCAGTCGAGTCGGAACACAGTCCGTATTTTCCAGGGTTCAATGATTTGGAGGATCATTAGGTTAGTCACACACACACACACACGTTACGAGTCCCCTTGTTGGTGAATTACATAAACTAAATTAGGTGTTACGCGTAGATTGATTCTTCTATGGTGGATTATATGCAAATATGTGTTTAAACGATGTGTAGATGATTATCCATGCTTATATTAGTTAAACATAGATTAAGATTGCATGTTCATGTGTTAGGATGCGTTAAAATGCGTTAAACACGACAAACTAGAAAGGGGCGAATGTGGGTACATTCGACCATGCAAAAGGGGCGAATGTGGACTAGTATAAATACCACACTTTGTCATTTTTCACCATTTCACAAACCCTAAACGCCTCTAAACACTCTCTAGCAACTTTAATCACTGAGGAAGGAGTTTTTGCTCTTGTTTTCCATAATCTAACCTACAAGCATCTTCTAAACAAAGATCTAAGGTGTGTTCTTCATCCTAAATTATTTTTAAAGCATTTCAATTCATTTTCATTAAACCCCAAGAGTCCAGATCTGATTCAAACATGTTTTCATGGATAAAAACCTTCCTAATATCTTTCTAAACAAAACCTATTCATAAACAATTAGTTTTCATACAAATTAACATGTGTTAATGGTGTTTTATGTGGTGTTATGTATTGTTTGATGATTGATTGTTGTATAGATGTTATAACAATGATCTAGGACTGTTATTGATGATGATTTATTATTAAGATAGGTTACAATTGATTATTGATGATGTTTTGCTCATTTTGGGGATTTTGGGTTAGATCTAGGGCTTGTTCATGATGATAGTGATAAGGATATGATTGGGGGTTTCTTGTTCATGATAATCTGAGTATATTAAGTTGATTATTGATTGATTTCAGAAAGTTTCCTAATTGGGTAAAGATTGCATGCGTTTGATGTGACATCTCCATAATTTACTATTTTGGGTTACTTGTAAAACGGACGGATTTCGGGATAAAATTGGTAGGGTTTTGTAGGAATATGTTAATGATAGTTGACTACTGTGATTAGTGATGTTTCGTGACGTTTTCGGACCGTTTAGATGCGTTTTGGTGCGTTTTATGAAGTTCTGCAGCAAAGGGTCGAACGTGGAACTCATTTGACCCTTCGTGGGGTCGAATGTGGCTCAAAAGGGTCGAACCTGGCTCAAAAGGGTCGAACCTGGCTCAAAAGGGTCGAATGTGGCTCAAATGGGTCGAATATAGCACCATAGGGTCGAATGTGGGTGTCTGGGGGTCGAATGTGGGTGCCTGGGGTCGAATCTGGGTGCCCGTGGGCGAATTAACACGTGTTAGGGTCGAATTAACATATGTTAAGGTCGAATAAACATATGTTAGGGTCAAATAAACATGTGTTAGGTCAAATGAACTTGTGAATAAGTTGAATGAACATCATGAGGGTTGAACCAAGGGTCCATGGGTCGAACCAGAAGCCCTTGGGGGCGAACCAAACACAGGAAACTCCCGATTCGACCTTACGACTTCGTATATGTGATTTTTAATGCAAACTAAGTGTTTTATGCTTGAAACTTATGTGTTAACCTTATGTGCATGACTAATTGATGTAATGGGTCACCAACGGGATGTCGGGTCTGTCTGGTATGTCCGGTTAACGTTTAAACGCACTTTTTAACACACGTAGTCAAGATCTGGACAATCGGGGACTAGTTAACCTTCGGGTTAGTAGTCAATACACTTATTCAAACTCATTGATAGGTTTTCACTAAGTTGGGTCATCATACACGTGTTGGAATTCTAAGTATCTGAAGGCGCACTCTAAGGTGAGTTTCACGGCCCCGCTCTTTTACTGGTTTTACATTTTCAGGGAGAAAACATGTTGTATTCTTTAAACGTGTGTCAACTATGTTTTCATATAAGGCGTGTCAACTATGTTTTCATAAAAGGCGTGTCAACTTTTCATAAAAGGCGTGTCAACTATGTTTTCATGAAAGGTGTGTCAACTATGTTTTGGTATTCACGAATTCATTGGGTTTTGGAGTATTCATTATGTTTTCGAGTATTCATTATGTTTTGGAGTATTCATTATATTACTATGCGATCTTTGGAAGTCCCGGGGAGAACCATGAATGTGCGGGGATGCACAACGGGGGAAATATGGATAGATCTATTTGGGCTTGACCCGCCCCACTCGTCGACTGGAGGTCGGACGGGTGCATGTTGTCTCTTAGGTATTCAGTATTCAGTATTCAGTATGCAGTATTCAGTATTCATTCGGGCACGTATTCAGTATTCACAGTATTCGAGTCCAGTAATGGTTTTCCAATCGCAGTAGTAACAGGTATTCATATGTTTTGCAAGCATGTGGTCTGGATTGACCATGGGTATTCATTTGGGAGTCAGTATTCATTGGAGTCGGTATTCATTAAAAACCTGTGAACTCACCGGCATTATTTGCTGACGTTTTTAGCATGTTTGTCTCAGGTCGCTAAGGTAGCAGCTGTGGATAGGCGCACGGAGTCTCACGGCGTCTAGAAATCATAAGCATGTTTTGTTAAACATTCCAGACTTTGAGTTTTACTTTTGAGTTGTAATAATACATTTTGCTTACGCTGTGTTAGAACGGTTTTGAAACTCAATGGCAGTTTACGTTGTTTTCATATCATATAGTGTCGTTTATTGTGACCGTTGACTTGGATCCTAGTTTGTCACGCGCCTCGCGGTAAAACTTTGCAAGTGGAAATTTGAGGGTGTGACGGTCAGACACTAAGCAACACAGAGAAATGCATCATGAGGAACATGGAAGGGAACCAGAAGGCAAGGGACAACATCTTGGGTGGCAAGTGATGGATGGGTTGGGGTGGTTTTTGTGGTAGTGTTTTAAGTTTGTGAATATATTTTTTTTATTATGGTGCTGGTTGGGTAGTGGTAGTTAGTGGTTGATTTAAGGTGGTTCTTTTTGTGATAGTGAATGGTTGTTTTTCGATGGTGGTTGTGATGCTGGATGATGATCGGTGGTGGTGTATGGTGGATGCTATGTAAGTTTTTGTAGTGACTTGAATAATATAGACGCACTATATACCTACTTTAAATGCACTTGTAGTTATAATCTAAACGCACCTTATATATATATATATATAATATTCAAACGCACGTACAAAAACATTAAAAAAATACTGTGTAGCCAAACAAACTTCAAACGCACATTACAATGTTTTAAACGCATGTTGTATAAAAATGAAACTACAACTATTCATAATCATCAGACTCTTCTACTTTGACATCTTCATTATCTTCAAAGTCATCTTCAACATTTTGATCCTCTTGTTCCACCTGTGGCTGAGTTGAACCAGCAACCCTTTGATGTTTGCGTCGATCATGGCATTTCTCTTCGCAAATCTTGCACGTTCTCTTCCTTTTACCGATCCGACTAACTATTTTTTTCTTGGATGGACTTGATATGCTTCTGTTTACCACGGCCTTTGTTCTTAATCCCATTAGGTAGTCGAATAGTAGGATCGGACTCAGATGGTTATAATAACCAAAAAGAGAAGCGTATCTGTCATACTTCTTCTGACTAGGTCTCTTAAACCTGCTATGATCAACCTTTTTCACCATACCTTTCATTTGTTCATTGACCAAAGATAACTCATATAAATCAGTTATTAAGGTGTTTGCAAGATATTCACCGACCAACACAATCTCCCTAGCAATCTCTCTAGCTTATTTACATTTGTCATCACCAAATTCCCCCGTTTCAAATGAATATTTTATTTCATTTGGAACAACATCTTTTGTCCACCTCCTCAAGATATACTTCTTCGAGAATTGGTTAACTCTGAGCATCCTTAGAATAAAAAATATATGCCTACAAAGCAAGCCATACTACTCAAACCTCCTACAAGTACATTGTGAAGTAACATCTTCAACATCCTCAACCAATTCCATCTTGAAAAGCACCGTTAAAATATTAAAAACAAATTTTCTGATTTTGAACGCACATTGTATAAATTATAAACGTACACTGTAAATAATAAACGCACATTGTATACATTAAAAACGCACTAAATACCTCAATAAAACCTTGACTATGTGCTTGTGGATCTTCAACATAAATCTTTAAAAAAAAACCTTCTTCAGCCCTTTGCATATGAACATGTATTAATCATTCATACGTGGCATATATCTCTTCTTGAATATCAAAGAAAATAGTCCTTGTAAATAATTTGGATGCCTCTTCTTCAACAGGATTTCTAGTCAAAAAATCAGGAGCAGTATGCCTTGAATCATGGTCATTCTTCCTATGGTTGAAACTCTGAGGTTCAAGCGAAGTTTCAAAATGGTTGAAAAACTCAACAAGGGTCAACTGAGAATTTGCAACCTGGCAAAAAAAGTGATTTTCACTCTCAGATCTTGATGTTATCCTCATTAGGCCAGACATAGCTTCATCCCGGTAAAAAGAAGGGATCCACATTGATCTCATGTTGAACATGTCGGTCAACCAATTGTTCTCTATAAGTTTAAAATCGACCATAACTACACCCCATTTAAAATCAAACGTCTCTGGGCTGATTGAGTCTGTCCATACAATTGCACATATTCTTCTTTTAAACTCATCATCACTGCATAATGCACTACCCACCTAAAAAAATAGATGAAAATAAATGTACATGGGTTAACTTTAAACGCATGCATTGAATTAAAACAAAAGCACGTTACAAAAAAACTTAAACGCATGCACTGAACGTTAAACTTTCCAGCTATTATTAAAACGCACCAATGATATAAACAAACACACACTTTAAGTTTATACAAAAAATTTACTAACCTTGTCAGAAACTTTCTTCATGATGTGCCACATGCACAATCTGTGTGTGCTATTTTGAAAAACCATATGGATAGCATTTTTCATGGTAGGGTCTTGATCGATTACAACCACTTTTGGATGTTTACCAAAAGATTTGGAAAATGATTGTAACAACTATGTGTATGATTCAGTTTTCTCAGATGACAACAATCCTGCTCCAAGGGTCATATTCCGACAGTGGTTATCAATTCTGGTAAATGGTACAAAAACCATCTTGTACCTACAATACACTAGAAGAGTTTTTAATAAACTATGAACATATAATAGTTGGATATGAAACTTTAGAAATTAAAAACATACTTATTGGTGTTAAATGTTGCATTAAAGGAAATCACATCTCCAAATTCCATGTATTCCTTTTGCATAATGCATCGGCCCAAAGTAAATCGGTGAGTGCATTCTTTTCATCCACAGAAAACTCAAAAGAAAAATCTGGCAAGAACTTCTTCTTATCCCTAAGCCTAGACACTATCATATCAGCATCATATTCACCAATGAAAGTGTTTAATCCACCTTTAAAATTCTTGCAATCAGTAGCCATTGCACCAACTTTCTCAAACCCTCCGTACTTGGTCTTCATGATATTAAAAGCTTTGACATGACCCATGTTCCATGAAGACAACAAACATATTATCTCTTCTTGAGTGTGTGTCAACTTTCTATTAGCTGATAGGAAATGAATGTCATCTTCAGATACAAAAGCATGATTATGACCTTCTACAAAGTCATGAATCTTGAAAGTCTTGCCATCCTTAGAATTTAGTTTTACATGTGCTTTACATCCAGTCCTGATAGAAGGTCTTTTCCTTGTGTTAACATCTTCCTTGGAATTATCTGCACCTACTTTAAATGTCTTATAACCCTCCTTATAGCATATAAAGTATTTGATACGTAGAACACCTTTGTGCACATGTTGCAACCCTTTCGAACAGAAAATCCAGTAGCCTTTGCATATTTTTGATAAAACTCATATGCATGATCAATACTAGGAAACTCCATGTCTAGTACATGTTTGATTGATGCAGGGACGCCCGGAATGAATGAGTTAATAACTTGCTCTTCTACAGGATCATCAGAGGACACACCTGCAAATAAATGCACTTAATAAAATTTAAAATGCGCATTGGAAATTTGATAGTTGAACTAATTAAACGCACGCATGATGATATTCAAACGCACTCATATATAATCACTGTATATGTTTGGAAACTGATAAACGCACTTGATAATTTAAACGCATCAAATAATCAAAAAACACAATTCAAATACCTTTGATCCTTCTGTATTCGTTGATGATGTTCAAACTATGAATATCCCCATCCTCGTTAGTCTTATCTGTAATCAGGTCTGAATAATACACAAACAAATTGTTAACGAAATCAAACTTAAAAAAACAAATTGAAAAAATTGAAACAAAAACAGAGCATCATGAATATACCATGAAATACAATATTATCGAGATCTGGAATCGAATTCTCAAAAGAAACGCTCGGATCATCAACAGATAAGTTTAAATCTGATAAATAGAATCAACAATTACACATAGTTCTACTAAAAACAGATTAAAAAACGTCTTCTAATACATACCTAACATCCTGTAAAACTTCAATTGAATATGATTATGAAATCTTAATGTGATCGATTGAAGTTGTATAATTCAAATTCGGGTTTGAAAATAAAAAAACGTAATTATGAAATCGTAACCGTATATAGAACGTGATTGTAGTAAATCAGTTATTCGTAAAATGTCTAATTTGCCCTTGAATTTGACTGTAGTTGAGTTTAATTACCTTAACCATAGTTGACAAGTGGCAAAGTATGGTGGCTTCCTACACTTTTAACGTTAAGAATGTTTTCTATCCAATACTTTCTCCATAATAAAACACCATATATCATAATAATAACATATGAGATTACTCATTAGTAAATACATAATAAAAACAATACTTTAATTTGATTTTGTTTAAAACCCCTTACTTTTAAGTATGATTTAAATTAAAAAACCAAAAAATGAGACATACAAAGCTTGAACCAGGGAGCTCTTTATTGCAAACAAAGAGATTTACCACTACTCTAGCTTCCTTTTTAATTCTATAATGTCCAACTAATTGTTCTTACAAGTCCTTAAAAAAATTAGCATACCGGTTTTACTTGACTTTTTAAAAACATTGGGGTCTGGGGACCCGACCCAGTCATTGTGGGTCCGCCCCTGCTATCAAGTAATCCATACAAGTAAGCTATAGCAACATTCATAAGCACATTTTTAAATCTTTAGATATTGTTAAGCTGATTATATATCTAAAGGTAATTACGTCCATGAGAGGAGAATACATTTCGTCTTAGTTAATTCCATACCTTTGGGAAGAAAACCTTTATCTTGTAACTTCATTTTTTTTCGCACAACAATCCATTTATACTCTAAAAGTTTTCTGGTCTCATGCATAACAAGAATAAGTCCAAAAACTTTTCGTTTATCAACTAAATTTAATTAAGCTTGCATAGCACCTTTCCATTTATCCCAGTCATGTCGATTATGTTAATCATTCACAAATTTTGGTTCAGGAACATCATCTCCGTTCATAATATCACTTGACATAGAGTAAAAAAGATAATGTATAACTTAAAAACACTTTTTTTAAAGATCATTGTAATTAGATCATTTTTTATTGGAAATGACAAAAAAATAATTTTATATAAAAATCCTAAAAATAATATTAAAACTCTATATTTAGAAGTATTTACAAGATTTATTGCAAGATAGTCCAACTAGTACCACCAATGTTGAACAAGTCAAAGAATTGAAGTTACCATGAAAAGTCACGCATAAGAACAATAGAACCTCTATTGCGTTTTATTATTCAAGAACAAACTGAGACCAATTGTTTCTAATTTTGACATTTGGGTTCTTGTTAAGATGTTTACTAGAAACATATTATTATTATTTTTTATGATCAAAACATGTTTAATAGCATAAGCAAATCATGACAATGATTTGTGCAATCAACACCGCTAATCATGGATAGTCAACTATTGTATTAATTGTGTATTACTTAGTTTCCATTTATTTGTTCTTGTATATCACTTTGTCAATAATAACCAAGCGATTGAGTTCTCACATGGTATCAGCCTAACACAGGCAATCCCCTCCTCCCCTTTCCTTTCCATCGCAAACTTTCTGCCCTAATTCTGCCACCATGGCAGTCTCTTCTTCCAATACCATCGCTTCACCCACACCCCTCCATTCCCTCCTTCACTTCATACCCCTTAAACTAAACTCCTCTAATTATCTTTCTTGGAGTCAACAAGTGTCCCTTGTTCTCAATCTTCAAAACCTCACAGGGCACATCAATGGCACCATTCCTGTTCCGCCCGATACTGTCACCAATGCTGAAAATAAAATCATTCCCAACCCTGACCGTGCGCCCTGGTTAACCAATGATCAGTCCGTACGCCTTCTCCTTCAGTCTTCTCTTTCTGAGGAGGCTATGTCTGAAATAATCGGTCTGACCACTGCTCGCCAGATCTGGGTAGCGCTGGAAAGTGCATACAGCAACAATTCTGTTGACAGAATGCAGACTCTGCGTGACAACTTACGTGCCCTGCAAAAAGGGGTCAGACTCGGTCACTGACTTTGGACGCAAGTTCAAGGTCTTGTGTGATCAGTTTGCGGCAATTGGATTCCCTGTCGATGAACGGGACAAGTGCCACTGGTTCTTGTGTGGACTTGGAGTTTCCTTTGAGAATTTTTCTACCACACATAGAGCACTTGGAACTGCCTCTTTTCGTGACATTTTAAACAAAGCCGAGAATAAGGAGACGTTTATGTCCTCGCTCCACAATTCTAATCCTCCACCCGCTACCTTCATTGCACAAAACCGCAATGGTAATAATACTCGCACCTCCTCTGGGCCATCTTATTCTAATCGTGGTCGTGGTCGTAATGCAGGCCGCGATCGCTCACGAAGACCACCTCACTGTCAACTTTGCAGGAAAGATGGGCATTATGCAAATACTTGCCCAAACCTTACGTCGTTTGCTAAGCAGGCGCCCACTCTTGATGAAACCTTGCTCAAGCCTTCAATGCACAATGCAATCTCACTGAGGAATACCCAGACTGGACCGGTGACACAGGTGCGTCGGCCCATATGACACCCTCTATTGAGGACCTTACCAGTGTCCATTCCACTCGTGGCAATGACTTTGTCCGTTTCGAAAATGGACATACCTTACCTGTCACAAATATTGGCATATCCGCCATCAACAAAAATATTCCTTTAAAAACGTCCTTGTTGTCAAACATCTCACTAAACGCCTTCTTTCAGTTAGTCGTCTTACACATGATTCTCCTATTGATGTCTTGTTTTCTAATCATTTCTTTCACATTCAGGATCGAAAGACCAAGCAAGTCCTCACAAAAGGGACGTGTGAGAATGGGCTCTACATTCTTCGCGAAGGAAATCATGCTTTTGTGGCCTCATACTCCGATCATCATCTCAAAGCATCCTTTGAACGATGGCATGGACGTTTAGGACATGTTTCTTTTGACATTATTTCTAAACTTCATAGACATGGTTCTTTGTTTGTTACATTGTTATTACCTAGACCTAATATTTGTTCTCCTTGTCAATTATCCAAATCCCATCGTTTACCTTTTGTTTTAAATAATAAACGTTCTGAGCATGTTTTGGATTTAATACATTGTGATTTATGGGGCCCTTCTCCTATTGTTTCTACTAATGGCTATCGGTTTTATGCTATATTTGTTGATGATTATTCTCGATTCACTTGGTTTTATCCACTAAAGCATAAATCCGATTTTTATGATGCATTGTTAGTTTTTGTTCCCCTGGTGCAAAATCAATTCACTCGCACAATAAAGATTTTTCAGAGTGATGGTGGGTCATAATTCACCAACCATAGGGTTCAAAAATATTTTAATGATCATGGCATACATCATCGCCTTTCTTGCCCACGCACACCCAAGCAAAATGGGCGTGCTGAGCGTAAACATCACCATATTACAGAAACAGGTCTTGCCATGCTCTTCCATTCTCATGCTCCTGCCACCTTATGGCCTGACGCTTTTGCTTCAGCCACCTTCATCATTAACCGCCTACCCACTGCCTTACTAGAGTTCAAATCACCCTATGAACTCTTATATGGCCACACCCCTACCTACTCCAATTTTCGTGTGTTTGGTTGTCGTGTACTCCCGTATTTAAGGGATTATGCCAAACACAAGCTATCTCCCAGAAGTGCCGAATGCATCTTTATTGGGTACGACATCAAATACAAAGGTTATCGGTGTCTTCATCCTTCCACTAAACGGATTTACATAACCCGCCATGCTCAATTCAATGAAGACACTTATTCGTTTAGTGGCTCCATCAAACCCGTTGATGAGGCAACGTTAGTCTTTTCCAACTTTGATGAATTCTTACCTTCAAACCCTCTGTCCAACCCACCTCCGATTCCTGATCCTACATCATCCTCACCTAAACCGGACCTCCCTACCCACACATCTAGCCCAACACCTTGTGGTCTATGTCCATCTGACACCACTTCTTCCTGCCCCGTTTCCTCGGCCCACAATACCTCATCCAACACCACTACTTCTCCAACCCACACCTCAGCCTATCTCCCTCATCCATCCCCAGACACGACCCACCCTGTCCCTTGCACTTATAACCCGCCCCCCACCAGCCCAATTCCAAATCCGCCAACTCCCACACCCGATCCACCTGTTCTCGTCTCTCAACCCACCGCTTCCCAACCAACTACCACCCAACCTACTTCCTCGGGACCTCATGTGCAGCAGATGCCATCTCACTCCATGAGAACTCGATCCAAAAACAGCATCTACAAACCAATTTTTTTTGCTAACGTTTCTTTGTTTACAGGTTCTTTGCATCATGCTCTTTTTGCAGCTCGTGACCTACGTGGTTACAAATCTACAGCAAAGCACTCCAAATGGGTTAATGCTATGGAGGAGGAGCTTGTCGCCTTACATAAAAACAACACCTAGGTACTTGTGACGCGTCCTTCTGACGCAAACATTGTTGGTTCCAAGTGGATCTTTCGGACAAAGTTTAGAGCAGACGGATCTGTTGATCGGTATAAAGCTCGTCTTGTGGCTCAGGGTTTCACGTAGTGTAGGATCGATTTCGAGCTAAAATCTGATTAAGTTGAAGATATAAAGATGAACACACACAAAATAATTCAATAAAAACCCACTAGATGATTTGCATAAAATGAATACAATAAAACCCCCAAAATCTCTAGCATGTGTGTTGACCCAAAACCCTAATCTATCATTCTATTTATAGCCCAAACACACTTAGGCTAATTACATTTAGGTCCCTAGGGTTAACAAAATACTAAAACATGCACTAAACAAGAAAACCATTTTTAAAGTAATAAATATATTTTGTCTAAACAAAATATATGTATTTAGTTGTAGCGTCATTCTCGATCATAACTTGAGCTTCACTCATTGATCTATTATCCGGATTTCTTGAGTCGCCATACGTGTTGACTGCGAGCCGTTCGACTTTGACTTTGTTGACCGAACATTGACTTGTTGACTTTAACTTGTTGATAATATTAGACTACTAATTTTAGACCCAACAATCCCCCCTTAGTCTAATGTTATCAATCTCTTGTATCATCTTCAGAACTGTCAATCTCTACGTACTTTGATCTTCAATTTGGCAAAGCTTCAGTCTCAAATTTAAGTACCCAACAATACTCCCCCTAGACTGATGCTTTCCATATTTTCTTTGCATAGGTATTCTTTTTTTTTTCTTTAGAATCATGTGAAGTTCATCTCATTTAATCATCCAATGACATTATTTCTTTTAGAAACAAAGTTTGGACAAATAATTTCATCAATAAATTCACTCCAATACTTTGCTCACCATCCCATAAAACCCATTGATTAGTCCATTGTCAAAAAGAAACGACAACCCACAATATGTATATATCTCGGTCTGTTGAAATTTATCCCAAAAATTGAATGACCCAACTATTTTTTGAGGGCTGACCATGTGAACTTACGGTACTCCTATTCAAACAAACATACCAACTCATCAACCCTAAAAAGAATAAAATCTAGCCGCAACACTTTTTCCTATCTCTCACTATATTTTCAAATGAAGAACCATCCATACACTTCTTTCAATCTCTCTATGAACCACAAACAACAATATTCTTCTTCTACTCTAATCTGTTAGACCAAACTAGAGGTGGTAACTGTGTGTGCTTTCAAGTACACAGTGGTGGTGACAGGTGATGCGGTAGAGGGATGATTCAGATGGGTTTGGTGGTGCGGTGTTGGTTTGTAGGTGTACGTGGTGAAGCGAGTGTGTACGGAGGTTATTAGTGGCCGGTTGGTGGTTATTGACAACAGGAGGCAGTGGCCGGAGGTGGTGGTGATAGGGGTTATTTCCGCTGAGGTGGTGGTGTTTACGGTGGGGCAGGTTGTTGGTTGTCGTTGATGTGGTTTTCCCGGTGGTCTATGTGTAGGTTAAACAGAGGCGGTCAGTGGTGCAAGGTGTTGATGACAGGAGAGACAGGGTTTAATGATGTATGCACAACACAAACATACCAGACCTTAAAATATGATTCACTTTCTACTCCATTCTTTTTTTTTTTAATTAAGTACGCAAAAAAAGTACACAAGAATAAATACGCTGACTAGAAACAAATACACCGTGATAAAGGCGCAAGAGACTAAACCACTGTCCCCAAAGTTTCCTTTGGTAAATACGCCGGAAAAATAAAGTTGCCGGAAAAGTCACCGGAAAAGTTAAGTACGCCGGTAAAGTGGCCGGAAAAGTTAAAAACGCTGATTTAAGAATGAATACACAGAATGAAGAACAAATACGCCCAGATCATCTTGAAAACTCGATAAAAACTTTCTGATCTAATAAAAATCACCTCCAAATGATCTCAAACCCCACATTAAATCTCTATAATCACAGTGTTATCAATTTTTAATGAACAAACAACTATTTTAAACCTTTTCAAATCCAGATTTTGAAGAAAAAGTAGATAAAAGTGAAAAACCCCAAAAGAATTTAAAATCTTCAAAAATCACTCACAAAATTTGATTTTAATGATGAATTTGTGATGGTTAAATCCTAAATTCGAGTACCAAGCTCTGATACCAAATTGATATTCCCAAATGATCTTGTTTAAGCCTTGAATTGATAGAAATATAGAGACGGGTGAATTTGAGCCAAGAACAAACAACTAATATAAGAAAGATAGATAGATATTGGATTGAACAAAGAGAACTTTCATTGAATGTAATAAACAAATAACAAGATAATCACCCACCCCGGGTGAGCTCCCCCGGGGTGGTGGCTCCAAATGCCCACCCTTTCTATGGTATCTAGTGTCCTATTTATAGATCCTGAGCCTTGTCCTCCAAGCAAGCCACCACTTGCTTGGAAAACTACTAAAATCGTTACAATATAAAGTTGCTAAACATATTCAATGCTAATCCTAAAGTCGCTCGATAATACACTTCACAGAGGCACCGTCTATCTTCATCAAGGTCGTTTGTAATTGATAACATCATTCTCTAATTTGACCCAACAATAATGTTTAAATTTATGGTATATTTCCATCTAGATCCTTCATTTGTACAGTGCTCATCAAAGACTTTTAGGGCTGTGGCGACTGTTTGTAATTATGAATTTGAAAAGACTGATCTAATTCAAATTTATAGGTATTTTGTTAGATATTGATTACAAGTTAAGTTTGGAAATTATGTTCTTAAACTCTGGTTAAATCATCCTTTAGTTGAATATTGTAATGTATCATAGTTGTTTGCAATATCCGTTGACAACTCATGAAATACTGTATAACTTGAACTTAGAGTAGATTTCTATACCAAAGTTATTATTAGGACATTGAACATAATGATAATATTTATATAATAATTTAAACAGATGGTTATAATAACATAATTGATTTATATATAAATATTCAGTTTACATATATTAAAATATTAGTTACAGTGAGTATATTTCATGTCATTTCTTAAAAAAGTTTGTCATGGAAATATTATTTATTTCAAACATAATAAGTCGTCAATAAAAACTATAATTACACGTTTTATAGATGATGATATTTTTGTAGAATTTTTATTGAATATATGTTCATTTTTTAAAGATATAGGAACAATAAAAGGCTTCAAATCATTTGTAAGAACAATAGTTTTAATTGTTTTATTAATATAAAATAATAATATTATAATTATATGGTATCTTTCCATCTAGATCCTTCGTTTATTTAGTGCTCATCAAAGACTTTTAGGGTTGTGGCGACTGTTTGTAATTATGAATTTTAAAAGACTGGTCTAATTTAAATTTATAGTTATTTTTTCAAATATTGATTACAAGTTAAGTTTGGAAACTCTATTTTTAACTCTGGTTACATCATCCTTTTGTTAAAAATTGTAATGTATCACAGTTGTTGGCAACATCTTTCTTATATGTAAATTTTCATTTTACATATATTAAAATATTAATTACAGTATATATTTCATGTCATTACTTATAGAGAGTATATTTCATGTTATTTCTTAAAAAAGTTTGTCATGGAAATATTATTTATTTTAAACATAATAAGTTGTCAATAAAAACTATAAAAAGTAAATTTGTATACATTTGTTGTGAAGTCATTAAATTTTAATCTATCACGGTTGTTTGAAAACATTTGTTGTGAAGTTATTAAATTTTGTATATGTACAGTGGCATTATTAACTTTTCTTGAATTTTAATATATGTTGAACTTTAGTTACAATCAGTAAATTTCACGTAATTTGTTAAACAAGTTTGTCATTGAAATACTATTAATTAATGTAAAATATAATAAGTTGTCAATGAAAAGTATAATTGCATGTTTTAGATATAGTGATATTCTTTTAGAATTTTTGTTTTTGTTTTTAAATACATGTTCATATTCTAAAGTTATAGGAACAATAAAATATTATAAATCATTTCTATGAAAAATAGTTTTAAGTGTGTAGTTAATATTAAATTGATAATGAGTAAAGTTATGTTTTATTTTTTAGTCGTTTAATAATATTAAAAAGAAGTACATTTTGCATTAATTATGGCTGTATCTTCTGTAAGTTTTCATCTATATCTTTCATTTGTGCAGTGGTCATTATAGACATTTAGGGGTGTGGGCTGTTTTTTTAATTATGAATTTCAAAAGATTGATTTATTTTAAATTTATATACTTATTTTGTTACATATTGACTACAACTTAAGTTTTATAAAGTCTGTTTTAAAAATCTGGTTATATCATCCTTGAGTCGAAAATTGTATTGGATCAGAGTTGTTTTGGCAACATCTGTTTACAAGTCATCAAATATTATGTTTTTGTTATTACTATATTAATCTGAATTATGATGAGCATTGTAATGGATGACAGTTGTTTGACTATATCTAGTTATTCTTTGTTTTTGTAGTTGGTTTTTACTTGACGTGATGGTCCACCAAGTTATTATTATTATTTTAGTACTTTATTTTTAGTCGAGATCACTTTTTATATTATAAAAGTGACGAACTTGATTAAATTAAAAGTTTTTATATTATTGCATTCTCAAATATAAATATTATTAAAATGTGTTTATTTTTTATTTTAATGTTTTTGTTTTATTATTGAAAAATATTGATTTTAAACTTGATGTTAAAAAATATATGTATGTTTTGTTTCAATATGTAACTATAAGTTTAATATCTGTAAACTTTAAGTAATAGTTACTAAGGTTTTGCGATTTTGCTTTATCATTTATTACACATATCAAGATTTTAATTATGAACTTGAAAAGATTTCTGTATTTTAACTATATATGGGTATAATTTAATAATAAATTTAATGATGTAATAAACGATTTTATACTCGGTTTTTTTACGTTTAACATTTACAAAGTTTTGTTTTATAACAACTGTTGGGATGTTAACAAATTTTATATAGAGGTGCAAAAGTAATTATTACTATTTTTAAGCTACTTTATTAACAATATTATTTTATTATTATTGTGTTGCAATTTCCTTCCACTCTATTAAATGACCCAAAGTAGTTTCCAACTTCATATTTACTTGAAATGCAACTTATCAAGTTGAAAATTAACTTTCCGTATAGTTACTTTGTTACTTTTTTATTCATTTTATATGATAAAATAATATGAAAATAATATTATTAAAAATTTATTATTAAATTATTATGAATTTGAAAAGAGTGATGTAATTTAAATTTATAGTTATTTTATCAATTTATTATGATAAAAATGTTATTTTTATTAATTTTCAACTGATGCCAACTGTTTGTAATTATTATGAATTTTAAAAGAGTGATGTAATTTAAATTTATAATTATTTCGTTAGATATTGATTACAACTTATTTTATTTCTATAAATTATGTCATAATCTTTTAAGAATTTAAATGGTGACGTTTTTTTGTTGTTTAATAATAGTAAAAATAGGTACATTTAGCATTAATTGTACATTGTCCACCAAAGACTTTTAGGGCTGTAGCGACTGTTACTAATTATGAATTTGAAAAGACTGGTGTAATTTAAATTTATAGTTCTTTTGTTAGATATTCATTACAAAGTCTGTTTAAAAAAACTAGTTATATTATCCTTCAGTGGATAATTGTAATGGATTACAGTTGTTTATCAACGTCTGTTCATAACTCATCAAATATTGTATTAATTTAAATTAGAATAAGTGTGTATATCAAAGTTTTTCAACATCGGTCATGTAATAATAGATGTAGTTATTAATTTTGAAAATATTACATTTTGAATAATAAAAACTATAATTACATATTTTATATATTTATGTTAACATTATTTAGTAGTTTAATAATAGTAAAAATAAGTGCATATACCATTAATAATGGTCGTATTTTGTAAGTTACAATTTAGACTGTTTTTAATTATGAATTTGAAAAAACTAAAATAATTTAAAATTTTTAGTTCTTTCGTTAGATATTGATGTCAATTTAAGTATTACAAAGTCTGTATAGACATCCGGTTATATTACTCTTAGATCGGTTTCAACATCTTGAGTTTCTACAACATCTGTATCAATTCTATGGTTTCAAAATTGTAATAGATTACAGTTTTTTGATAATATTTGTTGACAAGTAAAGAGATATTTATACATTTCAACTTCATAATGTCTCAAATACCAAAGTTAATTATTATGATATTGAAATTTATTTTATTATTTTATCGTTTGTGTTATTAATTGTAGTAGGTATATACCTATTTTTTCAGTCTATAAAAGGCCAGGAACTTTTCATTTTAGTTTGCAAGCTTGTAATACATGAACTCTTGAAAAGCAAAACAACCATCTATATCTTCAGTATATAATGTTATTTCATTTAAATTTTGTACCCTTAGTCTTCTCAAAAGTTGTGGCTTGAAGGAAAAATGTATTACCAATAACCCGTTGCTAATGAAGTCAGAATTGGTGTTGTTGGAATATTCTTACAATCAAAGGAAAATATTATTTGTTTTGTTATAATAAGAAAGCCTGTCCAAAATGAGATGGAGACCTATATAAATAATATGTTTCTAATTTTTCCGTTACTTAGAGGCATATTATTGTATATGTTTTCTTTTTCTTTGGAGCCGACTTCTTTTGGTTTTGTTTTGTTGTGTTTCAGCTGTATTTTATATTTTGTTTTTTGTCTTATAGATGAGATGTGTTAGTTTGTATTAGTTCTCTTTTGCTGTCATATCTGAGTTTTTTTGTTAAAGCACTTCTATTTTTTATTTTTGTAGGCATTTTTCGTTTTGTGGTGTTTTGGCTGTATTTTGTATGTTTGTTTATCCTCATATTGTAAGTAAAATTATGCAATTTCAATTACGAGTTTTATTGCTATAGCTTTTTTCAGTGTTGTAGTATAGAATATATTCAAGATACGTTTGAACAATTAAGATGTATTGTAAAATATAATTTCAAATCTTTTTCAATCTGAATTGTATATTTATTGTAATCTTTAATTGTAAAATTGTATTGATTGACAGTTGTTTGATAAACGCTGGATATCATTCAACAGATGTTTTAAAACAGATTATATACAATAAAATGAGTATACTTTTATCTAAAACCAAGTTCGAATTTCAAATTTAATCATTGAATGAAGTATAAAAAGTAATTACAAAGAATCAATTTGTAAAGAAATTAGATTTGGTGATCTTAGATATTTTTTACAAGGTTTATTGTTATGAAATATATATATATATATATATATATTAAAGTTTACGAACAATAAGTTTGTTTGTTTAATTTAAGATAAAAATGTAAATTTATGGTAACCTTTTTTAGTTGTTTTATAATAGTAAAAATATTTACATCTACCATTAATTACCGCCGTATTTTACAAGTTTCCATCTAGATTGTTGAACTGTATAGTGATCGTTATAGTGCTTTAGGGCTATTGACTGCCAGTAATAATCATTACCTTGAAACTCGAATTTTGAAGTGACATGATATTTTTTACTTATATTTATTTATCAAAAGTGAATATATATATATATATTGAATAAAAAATAATAATAAATTAAGTTAAATATATGGATTTTAAAAGTTATCAGTTTTTGTTTATAATATGTGTTCTATCAAATAAATGTTTTCATCATTTATTGAATTTCATTTTGATTTGATCTATGTTTTTGTAAAATGCAATATAATTTAAAAAGGATAATATATGTTTATATTTATATATAAAATTTACATTTTTCAAAGATTTTTAATCCAAAATTACATTTGTTTTTTTGCCAAATTACAGTTACTATAAATATGTAATAAACATTAGGAGTTGTTAGTTTATTCACCGTATAAAAAGTTGAGGAATTCGGAATATTCATTTTATATGTTTTGATATTCGTTCAACTATTTTCACTTTTGAACTCTCCATGATATATGCATAATGATATTAACATTATTTTTATTATTATTGTTGTGTTGAATTGTCTTTCATTATATCAAAATTAAATAAAAATATCAAAAGTAACTTCTAACTGTAGGTTTACTTGAAATCTAACTGATAAAGTTGAAAAGCAACTTTACGAATAATTAGTATATTTATTCTATAAAAGGGAGGAACTGCCAATATTTCATTTTTCATCTTCATACATCTGTCCATCCAATATCCATAATGATATTTCACTGTCAAATGTATTTTCACAAATTTTCGAAAGATTCTTACAATCAAAGGAAAATAGATTACCAACAATCCGTTGGTAAGAAAGTTGGAATTCATGTTTTTCGTCATTCATACAATCAAAGGAAGCCATCATGAGGAATTTTCTTGCACTTCCTTGAGTGACTAACAAAGAGATTGTCTTCTTGTAATTTATTGGTTTCAATATTTCCATTGGAACAAGGACATCATAAGTTCGAGGTTGGTATCTTGCTGGCGAAGAAGAAGAAAAAAAAGATGTCTTTTTAATCTTTAGGGCTTTTAGAACCGGATCATAATTTAAATAGTAGGTGCTGCCGTGTAATTCTTTTCAATGTTTTTGTTTCTGCTTTTGTTCCGATCATGCTGGGAAGAAATATCATTCTCTAGGGTTTGGTTGCTAGAAGGATTTTTTTTATGTTTCCTTGTATTTTTATGTACTTTTTGGTAAACTCACATATTGTAATTCTGTTGTCATTAAAGTAGTTTTTCAAAGATATTTGAATTTCTTCTTTTATAAATCTTCCATTTTGTGTTTATTTTTGTTAAATTAAATATTTAACTCAAATTATTGAATTGTAATAATATGATTGAATCGTATAACAGTTGTTTTAAAGAAACTTTGTTAAAGAGAAGAAAAAAGATTTTACGAACTGTTTAAAACCGCAGATTAATTATTGAAATGTATTTGATATTATTATTGGTCTAAATTAAAATTTCAGTATAATAAAACTGATTAAATAGTCTACTGTTAAAATCAACAGGTGATTGGTGTTTGGTAAACAAATATTAAAAATGTAAATGTGTTATAGTTGTATAACCTGAACTTCAATGGCGGAGGTATGTTTGTCCGGACGTAGTCCCAGGACATCAGTCTTTTTTCAGTTATATATATACATGTATACATAGGTTTTTTCGAGTGACATCAATGTTTTTTCGATGGTGACTACATTAGACCTACCCAATTCCAATTAAATAAATGAGCTCAACTCTAATTTGTAAGTAGATACAAATATAACTTTTTACAAGCCCACTCCACTATTTAGCCCATTACTAATTAAAAATCCCCCCAAAAAAAAGTGATAGTAACATACCTGTGCGGCTGTGGCGTTGTGCCTCCAACCGAACCGACTAAAGCTTCCGTTCCTTCAAACCCTATCATCATGAATGATTCTTGCATTTGTTACATTGAATAAGAGTTGTTCCACAAGTTTTCGGTTGAAGATGTAATGCAACGTTTTCAAAAGATGAAAACTCGTGGAACAACTGTAAGTATTGTTTTTTTTAATTCATATGACCATCGAATTTATATTATGCGTTTTTTTAATTTTTAATGACGATGTTTTTTATTATTGTATCATATTTTTATTATGTGGTCAACCTTACCTGACCCGAACCATAAAACCGACCCACCCGAAATTTTTTATGTCCGGTTCTACCAAATTAGAACGTCTAAAATAGTGACATCATTGAAAAAAATTCCTGGATCCGCCACTGCTGAACTTAGAGTAGGCTTCTATACCAAAGTTATTATTAGGACATTGAACATAATTATAATATTTATATTAATAATTTAAACAGATGGTTATAATAACATAATTGACTTATATGTAAATATTTAGTTTACATATATTAAAATATTAGTTACAGTGAGTATATTTCATGTCATTTCTTAAAAAAGTTTGTCATTGAAATATTATTTATTTAAAACATAATAACTCGTCAATAAAAACTATAATTTCACGTTTTATAGGTGGTGATATTTTTGTAGAATTTTTATTGATATAAAATATATGTTCATTTTTTAAAGATAAAGGAACAATAAAAGATTTCAAATCATTTGTAAGAACAATAGTTTTAATTGTTTAATTAATATAAAATAGTAATGTTTTAATTTATGGTATATTTCCATCTAGATCCTTCGTTTGTACAGTGCTCATCAAAGACTTTTAGGGCTGTGGCAACTGTTTGTAATTATGAATTTGAAAAGCCTGATCTAATTTAAATTTATAGTTATTTTGTTAGATTATTGATTACAACTTAAGTTTGGAAAGTCGGTTTTTAAACTCTTGTTACATCATCCTTTAGTTGAAAATTGTAATGTATCACAGTTTTTTGCAACATCCGTTTACAAGTCATCAAATATTGTATACCTTGAACTTATAATAGGTTTCTATTCGAAAGTTATTGTTAGGACATTGAAGATAATCATAATATTCATAATATTAATTTAAATAGATGGTTATAATAACTTAAGTTATTGTTATGTTCACATGATTTATGATTGTACCTGAAGAACACTTAGAATAAATTTGTTACTTGGTATTAGTTCGCTTTTGCTTTATCATTTATTACACATAATCAAGATTAAACAGTGGTTCTTCGTAGCAGACATTGTCTTTGGAAATTTGTATTGGTGACACTAATAGTAAACTATTTATAACATTATTTTATTAGTTGTTTTCCTAATTGTTTTACTATTGACGCAATGAGTAAAAAAATCTTATTATAATATGTAATACATTTTATCCCTCTATAAAAGCCAAGCAATTCGTCATTTCATTTTCCAACTTTATTTCTCTTCATTTATTATGAAAAATAAATAAAGCTACCATCGATGAAAAATATTATTTTTTGCCTATGAAAAAAAATGTATAAGAGTAAAGCCTTTGGTAATCAAGTTGAAATTGGTATTCTCGGAAGATTCTTACAATCAAAGAAAAATATTATTCTTATCACGATCTCCTTTACAGCCTGTCTAATTAGAGATTGGTGTATAGTGAAATAATATGTCTCTGATTCTTGAGGAATTAGAGCTATTATGTGTAATTATTTTTGTTTTTGTTTTTGTCTTCTTCAGTTTTTTTGGTCGTTTTCTGCCTGTATTTGTATGTATTTTTTTCTAATGGAAGAAATGTCATAGTTAGCATTACTTCAGTTTTGTATGGATATTGGATTTTTTTTTTTTCTTAGAATTCTTACGTTTTTTATATTTTGGTGAGTTTTGTATCGATGTGGATATTCTATATACATTTGTTAGATTAAATATTTCATTCAAATTATGCGATTGTAATAATATAAAGTTGAATTCTATAACAGCTTTTTGAGTTTTTAAATTGGTGTTCAGTAAACAGACCGTAGCATTTGTTTGTTTATGTTTTTTATATTTTGTTTATAATAGTTGTTTTAAAAAAAGATATATGATTCGTTAAGTTTATTTTTAAGCAACAACTGTTTGTTGTAACAGTTGTATCATTAATAATCAGAGATTACTTATAGCAGTCGCATAACCATCAATTACCACCCATATCAACAACCCAAAAATAATGATTACAGTTTTGAAGTAACTTTATTAAAAAACATTATTTTTATTATTATTGTTGTGTTGCAGTTGTCTTTCATTCTATAAAAAATAAATTAAAATTTCAAAAACTAACTTCCAACTTTATAGTTACTTGAAATCCAACTAATAAAGTTGAAAACCAACTTTACGATTACGAATAGTTATTATATTTCAGTCTATAAAAGGGGATGAATTCCCAATATTCATTTTCAGTATTCTCACTTTACATCTCTCCATTCAATATGCATTATGATATTACTTTTAAATCTGTTTCCACAAATTTTTTGAAAGATTCTTTCAATCAAAGGAAAATAGATTACCAACAGTTTGTTGGTAAACTACTTCAAATTGATGTTTTTGGAAAACATCAATTTATTATTACATATATACATCCACTTCCTATTTTCAATGGTTAGGGTTTTTGGATCTGGATGATATTTAGATACGAGCTGTTATCGTGTACTGGTTTTCATTGTTTTGGTTTGTTATTTGGTTTGATGATGCTGTGAAGAAAGATCAATGACTAGGGTTTCGTTGTTAGTAGAGTTTTTTTATATTTCCTTGTATTTTTATTTAGTTTGTAAAATTACATACTGTAATTCTGTTATAATTAAAGTAGTTTTTTAGAGATATTTTGTATTTGTTCTTTTATAAGTGTTCATTTTTTTATTTATTTCTATTAATTTCAATGTTTAACTCAAATTATGGAATTGTAATTATGGAAATTTGATTGACGGTTATTTGGTAAGAATTTTTAGATTACCATTGTTAGTGACAATGTCTTTTTAGCAAACCAACTTACACAAGCTTTCATGTTCAATTTATATAAGACAGAATTTAAACAGTTATTTATAATAAGAAAAACGTAAAACATCGCATGTTCGTATTTCTACAAATACTTGTAAATACTTTTTGTGTTTGTCTGGAAATTTGTAATTAAAAAAAAAGAAAAGAATTTAAAGAGTTGTTTCACCGGGAAAATTAATTAAACAATTTAATTTATGATGGCAGTTATTTGATAACATGTAGTTCTTTCATTTGTAAGTTTCGATCTAAATCGTTCATTTGTATAGTGGCCATCATATACTGTAATTGAAGACAGTTGTTTGATAACATCTGTTGATAAGTCCACAGATATTGTACAGTCGTCATCATAGAATTTAAGTTTTATTTATTTATATTATTAAACAGACAATATTAGTTATTAAGATAAGAGTTGTATAATAGCATCTGTTTTTATGCTCTGTTTTTTGTTTTGTTTTCAGTTCTGTGCTAATTTACTTTTCTTTTCTTTGCATTTGTTTATTTTATATGTATTTTGTTTATTGATAGAAGAAATGTGTTTGTTGGTATTACTTCACTATTGTAGCGATATTCTACTTTTTTTTTATCAATATACACTATCTTGCATGTTTTGTTAACAGTTTGTGTTTGTTGGTATTAGTTCGCTTTTGCAGTGATATTAAACAAAAGAATTCAAATCATTTACCAATTCAAATGAGTATAAAATAAATATTTTTTGTTTTTTAATAAAAATGATAAATAATAATGATAATATGTAAACTTGTGGTAATATTTTGTAGTTGTCTAATAATCTATTAATATATATAAAAGAAATGAACATTGCTGATGTGGCGTGCAATGTTGCTTTCAACCTCTCCATGAAACTGCCACGTGGCATCATAATTGAAAGATTTTAGTGTTTTTAAATTATTTCCTTTTTTGATTAAAAAAAAGATAAACATAAAACCCTAAATTTATCTTTCTATCTCTCAATTCTCAAATACTAAACTTAAATTGAGTTATTTTAGGAAAAAACAACTTAAAAACAAATTTCAATTTTTCTCTCTTATGTTCCTCCCATAATTTTTAAACGTTAATATCTTTATATTCGGGATTTTTTAAATAAAAAAAATTACACCAAATTAACGAGCGTTTTATTATCTTTCCAACGAGTACCATAGTGCTATATAAAAAACGGAGAAAAAAACGACTATTTTTTTGTGGGGTTATGTTCATACAGAAAAAAAAAACACAAAGTGTTCATGTTATTCATTAATCATGTTTTTTTTTCTTTTAAACCAGGTTCTTATCTACGATGTTGAAATTCAGCTCAATCGCCATGCTATCATTGAAATTTTACTCTTCTAAAGATGGATAGATATACTTCATTAAGAGAAGCTAGGAGAAAGAATCGCGCAACACTGCAACACATGGTGTCACCTTATAGCAAGGTTATTTTTTTATTTATTTAATGACAAGAGTGATAATTATTACTATTAGTATTAGTATTATTAGAATGTATATATTTTTCAACCCCCATCATGAATTCTACATCTATATAAGTCAAAGTCAAATTGTAACATATTTTAAATTACGTGAAGATGATATGTTGAAAGTTATCCTTTTAATATGTATTATGTTTAATATGGTTTATGCTTTTTATTTTTTTTAACTTTTTAAATAAATGTTTTTTTAACTAAGATTGATTATGTTTAAGTTATTTACTCTTTTTGTGATTTGAGTTTTCTTCTTTTATCATTTTTTATTAAATCATATTAAATTTTTCAACCCCGGGACCTTCCCGGGGTAATTAGCTAGTAGTAAAATAAAGTACTTCTATCACTTGCTTTATTTACAACTCATAAAGTTTGAAAATCAAGTTAGGAGTTATTTTATTCATTCTATAAAAAATGGAGTCATTCGCAATATTCTATTTTTATATAAAACTGCACGTAAATATAAAAGTAAAATGTATATGTTCATATCAAATTTAATGGTTTTATATACTTGAATTTCAAGTATGAATATTATTTTAATGTTAAGTTTTATTATATATATATATATATATATATATATATATAACTTTTAATTAATAATTTCCAATGCTTTGTCGGTTTTGTTTCATCGTTTTTGACGGGGTTTTTCCTTCAACAGATTATACAAAAGTAAGAAAAAAGTCACAAATTCAAAATTTATATTTACTTGAAATGTAACTGATAAAGTTGAAAACCAACTTTACGAATAGTTAGTGTATTCACACTATAAAAGGGAGCGAATTCCCAATAATCATTTTCCATAGGGGTGAGCAAAGTACAAGAACCGACCCGACCCGATCATTACCCGACCCGACCCGAAACCCGAACACCCTATAAAATCAGAACCGAGATATGGAACCTTATTACGGGTCGGTCTTCGGTCCTTAGAAGTCGGTTCCAGTCGGTCCAAAGAGGAATAACCGAACCGAAATTATGTTTAAAGGCTGTTGGAGCTACAAAGGGACTAGCTTATTTTTATGACATGCAATTTCACTATCAGTCTATCAGGCATCTAATCTTAGATAATATACGTAAGCTCTTTCAAAACACCGAGTGATACAAAGTTCAAGGTTCACGAGAAACTAATTTAGCAACTTCAATGTTCACCGGACCAATAATCAGTTTCATGCTAGACTCAAATATCAAACAGTAGATTATAGATTTTTATATGAACGACCACTAAAGAAATGAACGACCACTAAATCTGAATTATATCTAGTAACGGCCACTACTAAATCTTAATTTTATCTAATAAACGACCACTAAACAAATGAACGACCACTAACTCGTTGGTGGCTTAACTAGTCTAAAATATACTGCAGCAAAAAAAATATATTAACCGCAGCAAATTTAAATATACTGCAGCAAAAAATTATATTAACTGCAGCAAAAACATCGCAGCTAACATATTGACCCATTACATAATACTGCAGTAGCCTTTTAAATATACTGCAGCAAATTGCGACCATGCATGACCCAACCCATGTTGACCCATCACAGAATACTGCAGCACCTATCTATTTTGCCAACACCAGTGTACCAGCAAACATTTCCAGAGATTTATAAGACAAAAAAGGGCAGAATACTGCATCACCTATCTAAGCATGCATACCCAACAACAAGATAGATACCTAATTCTGTGTCACAAGGACCCTAATCATCTCATTTGCCTTTTTAGCTTTAACTGTTGATCAAGAGCATTATTGGCATCTCATTGTTACTTGCTTAAATATCATAAAAGTCTTGAACCACAATTTTAAACTTATAAATTTTCTAATAAATTAGCAAAAAAAATGTTATTTATTTACATGGTTTTGCCACAGGGATACAATGCCTCAGTTAAGTTACTTAAACTAACTTACTTTAAAGCCTGAAAGTACATAAGTGCGGTCCGATGTTGATTATAAAAAAACGAGCCAGTTTCTTTGTAGAATACAAAATATAATGAAACTAAACTGCAGTTTTTATGTTTCCTATAAATCTGTGCAGGACCAGACAGTTTCTTCAGTGGACTATCTGTGCTTGACCGGACAGTTTCTGCAGTGGACTATAAATCTGTTCGACATCCTTAATGTTGTTATTAGGTCAAACGTAGCTTTATATTAGAGTTTGTATAGCTGTTAGTTATTTTATTAGAGTACTTCGGTCCGTCGGTTTTTCCTCGGTTTTTACGTATTCACCGACCCGACCCGAGAACCGGCTCGAGTTATATTTCTGGACCGACTAAAAAACATACCCGGGTCGGTTTTGGTGGAATTTCGGTCCGGTCCTCAAGTTTTTTTCGGTCCGGACCAATTTTGCTCACCCCTAATTTTCCATCTTTATATATTCGGTTAACTATTCTCACATACATCTCTCCATCCCATATGCATAATGATATTACTTTCAAATGTGTTTCCACAAATTTTCAAAAGATTCTTACAATCAAAGGAAAATTGATTACCAACATTTCGTTGGTAAAAAAGTTGGAATTGATGTTTTTCGATGATTTATACAGTCAAAGGAAAACATTAATCAATTTTTATTTTATATATATGTTGCACCGGTTCCCTATTGTCAATATTTAGGGATTTTAGATTTATTATCCTGGATCTTGTATTTTAAATTTACAAAGGTCTTGATGAATATCTTCATGAATCTTCTTGATCCACGCATAAGTGTGAGACTCGTATTTCCCTTTGGTCGTCACTAACAAAGAGATGATCCTTTTATTCGTTAGGGCTTTTAGAACTGGATGACATTTAAATTTATTCCGCTGATGCTGGCAACAAATATCATTCTCTATTGTTAAGTTGTTATAAATATTTATTTATTTTTTGTTTCCTTGTATTTTTATGTAGTTTGTAAAGTCACATATTGTAATTCTATTGTCATTGAAGTAGTTTTTTTAAATATATTTGTATTTCTTTTTTTATAAGTCTTCCATTTTGTATTTATTTTTCTAAAACTAAATATTTAACTCAAATTTACAGATTACACAATCTGTTTACAAAAATACTGTTTAACTTTGTTGTGACAACAGCTGTTTTTACTGTCAACAGATGTTATAAAAAAAAGCCCTAAAATAATGATTACGATTTTGAAGTTTCTTTATTAACATTATTATTTTATTATTTATTTTTGTGAAGCAATTGTCTTTCTTTATATAAAAAGTAAATAAAAAGTCACAAAAGGGGACAAATTCTTAACAGATGATTGATCTTTAGTAAACAAACATTAAAAATGTAAATGTGTTATAATTGTTAGTAGTAACTGTTTAAGTCAACAACTGTTTGGACCAAACAGTTGAATTTACATATATTTTAATCAACAGTCTTTTAAACACAGTCTTTAAAAAATTCTTCTATATTGACGGCTTACTTTTAAAGATGTTACCAAATAAGGTTTTTTCTTTCAACTTTACATTTACTTTTTAATTTGATCATCCTCTTTTTTGTTTTGATATGTGTTATTTCAACAGAGCTTTAATTTGTCTGTCCATTTAACTGGTATTGTGAATGTGCCAGACCTTACAAAATACAGTTTTTATTTTAACAGTAGGTTGACTCTTTAATTTGGTTTTTACCAAGCAGAGCATAACAATTGGTGTGTTTATTTTTTTTAATATATTTGTTAGTAATTATTTTAAAGAAAGAAACAGATGTTACTAAACAGGTTTACTTTACAGCAGACGATTGGTTTCATAATGTTAGTATAAGTAAACAGACCTTAAATAATTGTTTTCAAGAATCAAACAGATGGTAATAAACAGATGTTGTCATACAACAGACGATGGGGTTCATAATGGTGTTTTTACTAAACAGAGCTTAACATTTAAAATTAAACCATAAATAATAAAAATCATATCTACTTTACAAACTACTTAATTAAAATTTCAAAAATCCTTTGTTTCTTTTTCAGAATCTCGCTTGAAAGATCCTTTTTTAATTCCGTCAATCCTTCATGGATGTTGTTGTCGATTTGTAGTTGTTGAGTCAAATAGTCTTCTATCTTGTCTCTTAAACCACTTGCTGGTTGATGCAACACCATATCTAGCAGGGCAATGTTTGCCCATGATTGTTCCTTAAGTGTTTCTTCGATCCTCTCAACTTCATTGCAAATATCTTCATCTTTTCTCTTTTCTTTTAGCGACCAAACACTGGATAAAGACTTAACATCTGATGTATCAGCAAAATGGTAGTATGATCTGTTTGCCATGTTTGTAGATGAAGTTTAGAATATGTACTGTGTGTAATTTATAGATAAATTTTAGGTTGGATGTTAACATATTTATAGTAATAATTTCGAAATATAATTAATTTCACGCGATATTTGGTGTAATTATTTAAGCGGGTTCATTTATTAAATTCATACTTGATTATTTCGTCTATTCGTTTTTCAAAGCATTCGTTCATTTATGTTTCACAAGTTGTATCGACTTTTTAGATACTATAAACGTTTTGAAATTAAATAATCATTATAAGAAAACCTTTTGTTTAACACGTTAACCCAAGTATAATAACTATTCTACCGTATGACCTTTCATTTTTCACGCGTTATCAGTGTATATAATAGTAAAGACATCCGGAAGTTCATTATAAACCATTTTAATATTAACATTTGAATTTCATTCTTCACCAATTGCATCAATGACAGCCTCAAGTGATAACCGTGAAGATGAAATGAAGGAATTTGTTCTTAATCAAATTACAGCACAATACTATCAAGATTTGAAGACTACAAGAGACTTGAAGATTTGTTTTGACCGTTTACACTTGGGCACCTTTGACCGAGACGATGTGCAACGTACATTGAAGTCAATGCCTTCGACCGCTGTTCGTGATTTGTCCGTGCTGTGCAATTCAGAGTCTGGGATTAAGGACGTAGAATTTTGGCAAGATTGAAGGATATGTATGCACAACTTGAAGCTTCAATGGAATAGAAGCTTAAGTTTATTAATTCCTTTAACTAGCTATGTATATTTATGTTCAAAATTAATTGTGTTTGTTTTGTTTAACGTTGATTATATATGGTTTTTTTATATAAGGCTACATATTGGCTACAACTTTTTAATCCGTCTGTAGAGTTTTTGTTCCTTGGTTGTAACCTTTTAGTTATTAAACATCTGATCAGTGTTAAAAGATATAAACAGTCGTTGCGAAACAGCGGTTCCTCTCAGCAGACGTTTGGTCTGTTGACGTGTCGGTGCCTACCGGACAGCGGATAAGGCTTGGCTGAGTCCTCCCATGTGTTTCCACACGGGATCTCGCCTAGTTCTTTTTATAAAAACTCACACACATAATACACATACACACTTTACTGATTATTATTATTAAAAGAAAGAGAGAGGGTGTGCTAGAAAGAGAAAGGAGACCGGAGGTCTCCACCGCCCACGACGGTGCTCCGGCGGCCGAGCCCCACAAACCACATGTGACGACCGGGAAAATTTTTCTTTTTATCGCTTCGTTCTCTTTGACTTCGGGAAATTTTTGGGACGAAAATTCTTTCAACGTGGGGATGATGTGACACCCGGCATGTTCGGCTTAAACATAATAGTAACATCTAAGTCTACCTTAGCGAGAAACGTTTATAAACAAACTTAACTGGGTTAGTTGAGTCGGGTCAGATTAGGATTGTCCAGGGTTCAATGATCTAGAGGATCATTGGGAGTCATTTTGGGGAATACACTAGTACCTGGTTCCGTTGTTGGTGACATTACATGAATTAATTAAGTATATCTGTAGACTATGGGTCGTGTGGTGGATTGTATACTTATACTTGCTTAAACGATGTACAAATGATTATACGTGCCTAAATATGCTAAACATAGACTATGGGTGCATGCTTATGTGTTAAGATGTGTTAGAATGCGTTAAACACGACAAACTGGGAAAAGGTTAACATGTGTTAAAAAGTGCTGTTGACATGTGTTAAAAAGGTGCTGATGACCTGAATGTGGAAATAGTGGGCGAACGTGGAAATGGAACTTGAAAAATGGGCGAACGTAGAAACAAAGTGGGCGAATGTGGAAAAGTTCCACATTCGACCATTACAAATGGGCGAATGTGGAAAAGTTCCACATTCGACCACATAAAAGGGGCGAACCTGGACTGGGTATAAATACCATCCTTAGCCATTTTTCACCATTTCACAAACCCTAAACGCCTCCAAACACTCTCTATCAGCTATTATCATTGGGGAAGGAGTTTTTGAGCTTGTTTTTCATAACCTAACTCTCTAAATCATTACAAGTGAAAATCTAAGGTGTGTTCTTCATTTCAAATCCTTTTTAAACAATTTTAACTTGTTTTCATCTAAACCCCAAGGGTCCAGATCTGATATCAACATGTTTTATGGGTAAAAACCTTCCTAATATCTTTCTAAATAAAACCTATTCATAAACAGTGAGTTTTCATACAATTTAACATGTGTTTATGTGGTATTAAGCATTGTTTGATGATTACTTGCTATGTAGATGACATGACTACAACCTAGGGCTGTTATTAATAGAGAGTTATGATTGAAACATGTTACAATTGATTGTTGATGGTGTTTTGTCGATTAAAGGGGTTTTTAGTTAGATTTAGGGCTTGTTTTTGGATGGTAATGATAGAGTTATGATAGGGGTTTCTTGTTCATAATGATTTAAGTATGATGAGCTAATGATTGATTAAATTCAGAAAGTTTCCTAATTGGGTAATAATTTCATGCATGATGATGTGACATCTCCATAATTTACTATTTTAGGAAACTTGTAAAAACGGATAGATTTTGGGGTAAAATCGGTAGGGTTTCGTAGGAATATGCTAATGATGTTTGACTGCTGTAGTTCATGATGTTTCGTGATCTTTTCGGATGTTTTCGACGCGTTTTTGGGAAAATCTAACAGCAGGGGCGAACCTGGAATACCTTCGACCAGTCTAACGGTCGAAGGTGGACTTCCAAGGGTCGAACCTGGAACTGAGGGGGCGAAGGTGGAAGAAAAGGGGCGAAGGTGGGAGTTTAAAGCCACCTTCGACCACTCAAAGCCACGTTCGGCCCTACGTTAACAGAAATGAGATTTTTGATACGAACTAAGTGTTTTATGCTTGAAACTTATGTGTTAAACTTATGTGCATGACTAATTGATGTAATGGGTCACCAACGGGATGTCGGGTCGGTCTGGGATGTCCGGTTAACGTTAAACACACTTTTTAACATACGTAGTCAAGATCTGGACAATCGGGGACTAGTTAGCCTTCGGGTTAATAGTCATTACACTTATGTAAACTCATTGATAGGTTGTCAGTAGTTGGGATTATCATTCACGTGTTGGAATTCTAGTTACCAGAGGACGCACTTTAAGGTGAGTTTCACGGCCCCACTCTTTTACTGGTTTTACAATTTCGGGGGAGAAAACATGCTGTGTTCTTTAAACGTGTGTCAAATGTGTTTTTCCTAAAAGGCGTGACAACTATGTTTTGGGTACTCATGTATTCACTACGTTTTGGGAGTGTTCATTTGGGTTCAAGGTATTCATTTATGTTCCGTATTATATGGCCTATGTTGTGGCAGTTCGTTAGCCGGGGTGCGGTAGTTCGTTAGCCTCTATGTGGTAGTTCGTTAGCTATGTTATAGTAGTTCGTTGGCCATGGGATGGTAGTTCATTAGCTATGGTAAAGCAGTTCGTTGACCATGGGATGGTAGTTCGTTAACTTCGGTGGGCGATAGTTCGTTTGGGAGGTTCGTTATGAAGTTCAAACATTTAACGAGTGTTTTCATCGGTCGGTAGTATCATGTTGGTCTTTCAAAAGTTCGTGAAACGTTTTACTTAAAAACCTGTGAACTCACCGGCATTATTTGCTGACGTTTTTAGCATGTTTGTCTCAGGTCGCTAAGGTAGCAGCTGTCGATAGGCGCACGGAGTCTCACGGCGTCTAGGAATCATATGCACGTTTTGTTAAACATTTCAGACTTTATATTTCATTTTGAGTTGTAATACATATTATGCTTCCGCTGTGTTGGAACAGTTTGAACCTTAATGGTTTACTTATGTCAGTTTTACGTATCATATAGTGTTGTTTATTGTGACCGTTGACTTGGATCCTGGTGTGTCACGCGCCTCGCGGTAAAACTCCGCAGTGGTAATTTGAGGGTGTGACAGATTGGTATCAGAGCCAATGGTTATAGTGAACTAGGACTGCATGTAGAGTCTAGTCTATAGCCGAGTATCACACACGTTAGACGGTCACACATAGTTACGAGTCGTGTCGTTTGGTAACCATACTAGCCTTGTCGGGGTGTCGGTGTCCTCATCACACTGTATCGCGTTATTTTAGGAATGTGTGTATCGGGTGATTTGAAGTTCTAGCTAGGAGCACGCCTAGAGGACCATGTAGAGCGATTTGTTATTTCGGGTGCACACGAAATCATAAATCGAAATGCATGAAAATCTTGGTGGACTTCGTGTTCGGACTAATGGTCATGCTGGAACCATGTTCTAAATTCGTTTGGGTCACTTGTAGCTCGATCTGTTGGTGATTTTGAGTGTCTTGTCTCATGTTTGGCAGAACATGTCTGGTCGCGCGGGTGGACGTGCTGGTGGACGCCATGGTGGCGGTGGGGGTCGCAATGGCGGTGGACGAGGTGGTGGGAACATCACCATGACTCAGGCAGAGTTGGAGCACATGTTACAGCAACAGTTGAACGTTGCGTTGGCCGCTTTCCAGGCTGCTCAGCAGACCCTGGGAAACACTAATCAGGGACAGTCTGGGTGCACCTACAAGAAGTTTATGGACTGTAAGCCCCATTTCTTCAATGGGACTGAAGGAGCGGTGGGACTACTTAGGTGGTTGGAGAAGATTGAGTCGGTGTTTGCTATGTGTAACTGTCCCGACGCTGATCGCGTCAAGTATGCGTCTGCTACACTGGAGGGACATGCGTTGACCTGGTGGAACTCCACCACTGCGAACCTTGGTCTGGGTGAGGCCAATGCTATGCCATGGACCGAGTTTGTTCAGATGTTGAGGGCAGAGTATTGCCCAAGAGACGAGATTATGAAGTTGGAGCATGAGTTTTGGAATCTGAAGATGGTTGGGTCGGAGATCGAGGAGTTTACTGCTAGGCACAACGAGTTGGCTGTGATGTGCCCCGGTTTGGCTACACCGGAGTACCGAAGGATTGAGCACTACGTTGCTGGGTTAGTGCTGGAGGTTGCTGGACTTGTTGCCGCTGCTGATCACACTACTATGTTGGCCACTGTTCGGGCAGCTCACAAGCTGACCAACATGAAGGTTGCTGAGGGCGTTCTACCTCCAAGGGGTGCTGCTGTGAAAGCCCCTGCGGACAACAAGCGAAAGTGGGATGGTGCTGGGAAGAGTGCAAGTGCGGGTCAACCGCAACAACAGGTGAGGAAGACTGAGGCTTTGGGATCGTCTTCGGGTCAGAGGCAAGACGGGTACACGGGGAAACTGCCGGAGTGCAATCAATGTGGGTTCCATCATTATGGCAGCTGTGAGAAGTTTCGTTGCAACCGCTGTAAGCGTGTGGGCCATGTTGCTAAAAACTGTAGAGTCAATCTACAGACAGTTCCAGGCCAAGCGGTTGTCCCTGCCCCTGTCCCTCAGGGGAACCAAGGGTGTTATAACTGTGGGGAGACTGGGCACTTCAAACGTGATTGTCCTAAGCTGAACCAAGGGACTGCAGGTGGTGCAGGGAACGAAGGTGGCGGCTGAACTACTCGTGGTCATGTTTATGTCATTGGCGCTAGGGAGAACCAGGAGGATCCTGATACTGTTACTGGTGAGTATTCTTTTCTTGATTTTCGTTATGCTAGTACTCATTCTCATTCACGTTGTTTAGCGATTCGTATTCATTGTGTGCATTCAGTCTGGTATTTGGTTATCGTTTTGCATTCATGGGTCTGATGTGGGTCCTTTGGAGATGCTACTTGGACGGTACCGGTGTGTCATTTATACCGATCACAGTAGTCTCTAGTAGGCCTTCGATCAGGAGGATTCATTGTTTTGTATTCACTTTGGGGAGGGTGGTTCCCCGGCATAGAGTATTCGTTGATATCATCTTTCGTTCGTGGTTATCATTTCGTTTGTGTTCTAGGAAACGTTACTTGGGTTAGGTCGACACTCATTACTGTCGAAGAGTGAATCTCGGGGCGAGATTCCTTTCAACAGGGGGATGATGTGACGACCGGGAAAATTTTTCTTTTTATCGCTTCGTTCTCTTTGACTTCGGGAAATTTTCGGGACGAAAATTCTTTCAACGTGGGGATGATGTGACACCCGGCATGTTTGGCTTAAACATAATAGTAACATCTAAGTCTACCTTAGCGAGAAACGTTTATAAACAAACTTAACTGGGTTAGTTGAGTCGGGTCAGATTAGGATTGTCCAGGGTTCAATGATCTGGAGGATCATTGGGAGTCATTTTGGGGAATACACTAGTACCTGGTTCCGTTGTTGGTGACATTACATGAATTAATTAAGTATATGTGTAGACTATGGGTCGTGTGTGTGATACCCCGAAAATTCAGGTTCTCACTTTAACTAAACTCTAGTTACATTCCTTGCATTATACTTAACTAGGGTTAGTTAGATAAGACATACGTGCATGGTTATGAGTCAAGGTGTGATTGCATGATTAGTGAACCTCGGACGTTGGTGAATAATAAACTTATGTGTCTCGGTGATACCTGACAAACTTATGTGAAAACCATGCATGATTATGTGAACCTAAACCGAACACGTTAATAGAAATCATTAAAAGTGGAGCATGAGGTTGATTAGGGTCTTAATGCATGGGGTTACACTTGTTACGGTCCGAAATAACGAAAACGTCGAAGGATAACGCGTCGGGAGGCGAAACGAGGCAAAAGCGCGCCACCCGGACCTGTGAGCGGCCGCTCACAGGCTCCGAGCGGCCGCTCGAACCCATCTGACGGGTTTTAAACCGCCTCAAACTCGTATATAAGCATCCTTAACCCCCATGCAGCCCTCATACTCAACCCTAATCGCCCCCTTACTGCCCCACACGAATATTTCACTCCAAAAACTCCTGCTAAGGCTCAAGATCATCAATTGGGAGGCTCCAAGGCGCGCGATTGATTGATTTGAAGAGCTAAGGGTATAACTCATGATTTCTTACGCTTTTTACTTTATGTTTTATTGTAAAAATCATATAACAAGTTTGTCCAGGTCTGAATGGGTTTAATAAACATTAAAACATGAGTCTTTTTGAAGATTAAACGGATTAAACCTATTAATAAACGCGTAGTAACATCATAGGATGCTTGTTGCGCAAGTTATTGGTGTTTTGATCCTAAAAGCTTTGATCTTGACATGTTTGATAATAGGATCTGATGGGAATAGGTATTAGGAAAGTTGTATGATTATTATTAGGTGTTATTGATTGATAATATGCAACTAGGGTTTGATATAATTGATAATATTGCACGATCAGAATCTGGACAGATTCTGAATGTCGACTTGTAGGGTCTGTTTCGTGGCTTGAAAATAATTGGTTTGATCGATTCTTTGCATGATTGTAACGTACAAGGTCTTATCTTTTCATAATGGGCAAAACCATCGAATTTGGACATCGTTTGAGTCGTTTTTGGAATTTTAATTGATTAGGGGTCACATCAGATTTTCGGATTTGTAAACTGGACTAACTTTAAATGGTCATAACTTGAGATTTACAAGGAATTAGATTATGAAATTTTTCCAGTAGGTCAATACTGGAAAAATAGAGCTTTTCCAAGTGGATTCATCTCGTTTAGATGAATACACAAATTTTAAGAATTTTCCTACTAAACTGACCTGTTGAGGAGATTTTCTGGACATAGCTGTGTTGTACGAATTTTCATAATTTTTGTGTTTGGAGTTAAGACTAAACAAAAATAGGTATTGCCAAGTGAATCCCAAAGAAAATTCAGTAAAAATTTGGGAGGATAACTCACTGGTTTACTATTTTAAATAAATTCGTTTTGATGGCGCACAATCTGTCCTGAAAACACAGATTGTGTATTATGTGCTTATGTGATTACTTGAGGTCGTAGGTGATCTAAAATTGACATATAACGGAAGTACACATGTTTATGACACATACGGGCTGTAGAAACTAATTATAACCAACTCATTCACCAACGAGTCCGTAGGGTTTACTATTGCATGTAGAATCACTAGGCGTCGCATACACACTTTTGAACATTAAAACGCCTTGGACAAATGAGTTATATGGTGTAATGATGTTACGCCTATACTCACGTAGTGACACTGTTATTAGGGTGTCGGTAGCATATAATACTTGCTGTTCGGATTCTTTGCTTACGCGATAAGGTGAGTTTCACTACTCTTTTCTCAAAAGCATGCGTCTCGGGTTGAGACAACTACTTAACGTTTCTAGTCCGGTTCGGGACTACTCTTACACATCCCGGGTTTGGGGTGCATGGTTCACGTGGTGAATCTATTTTTACTAATTCATATATATGTCCTTGATGAACTAAACCAAACACATCGTTTAAGTCCTTCAAAATACCGAATCAATTGCCGGTTGGGCAAGCGGGTTAATTAGTTGATAGCGCTATTAGGTCTAACAAACCTCACATCGTGCTGGGAGCACGGATGTGAACTATTAGCTTCAAACATAATCATTGTCGATGGACAATGGTGCAAGGCATCCTTATCCCGGTTATGGGAACTTGTTCATTAGTAGTTCGGTATTCGCCGGTTTTAGTTATCATGAGTGGGCTAGCTACCCCTGGCATATGAATTAGCTATTTACTTGTGGCCATGGAGGCCGACGTTCTTACGTACTGTTATGTGGTCTGGGAGACCGACGTTTTCATTTGGTTACATGGTTTGGGAAACCTACGCTTTTACTTACTCACCTACTTTACTCAGTGAACTCACCAACATTGTTTGTTGACCCACGATTTACATGCTTTTGCAGGTAGTTAGCTTCCGGTGCCAGGATTAGAAAGCACTGTACACTTCACTGCATTTGGGCTCTCGGGCATACACATAAATTATATAATATGCTTTCGTATGGTTTTAATTTGGGTGCGTTGTTTTGCGCATGGTTTTAAAAGGTTTAAATTTGGTTTACGCTTCCGCAGCTTAACTAAACTTGGTTTTTGAAAACGAACTAAATGGTTTGGGCATTTAGAGTTCGTTCCTGTGACTTATGGCTATGGGATCCTGGTATGTCACGCGCCTCGCGGTATAAACCCCGCAGTGGAAATTTGAGGGTGTGACAGATTGGTATCAGAGCCATTGGTTATAGTGAACTAGGACTGCATGTTGAGTCTAGTCTATAATCATTATAGCATAAGTACACTCACAACTTAAGTGCACAACTAGCTATTAGCTACATATATCTACAACATATGATTTCGGGAGATATGTTATCTCCTAGTTCTAGACTAAATTCTTAACACGTCAATGGTGGGAACCTAGGGTTACACCAGGTGGCGCATTACTGGGAGTAATATCCTAACTAACCTCATGGACGAGGAGACAACAATAGTACAAGGGAGGGAGCCTTGCGAGCGTTATGGCGCACGTACACAGGAAGCTGCACGATGCGCATGACGTGGTACCATTAAATCAACTATGAAGGAATTCGAATGCTGAGACTTATCTTTTTTCACTTAGCAAGGAGACAATTAGTTTCTGTTCCTTGTTACTTGATCCTTCTTACTCCCATTCGTAACACAGACGGGACTGGATTACGCATATAGAACTTATTTCTTACCTTAGTACCTTACGCCTAGTGCGAGCGGGCGAACGCATGACTGCAAATCCTTGTTTCTCATGAGCATATGGTAGATTCATGGGAACACATTAGATCGGGACTTGTTACACACACTCTTGGGGAGTTACGTAAAGCCTGCGATGTAATGCAACATCACAAGGGAGGATGAAACCTACTAATGGCTGATAGCCACGATTGGAGGAACGAGTGGTACAGCTTACCACTAAACTGGTTCACATAGGACTAGAGAAGGAGATTGTACGTGATGAGAACCATATAACACTGACATCGCAAAAGAGGAAAGATAAGAGATGGAAGGGGAACCTGAGCAGGACGAGCACATGGAAAGTGACGATGAAGGCTCTACTATCTAGACAGAGCATGGCGACGATTGGCTCTTATCTTTTCTTACCTATCTTTTCTTTCATTTTCCTTTGCTAACTTAGATAAGACTGAGTTCTTATGATCAACGATAGGGTGGTTGAGGCCCTCGCATCTTTCCAAGCTAGTAAAGATCTATTTTGCTAAATCATTCTTTTCCCCTGACTTCCACATTTGAACTTTCTTATACCTTGAACGCACATTGTATTTCCAAGCCTTTTATTGGTTGTAAACCTCGATAACTCCAACGGAACTGAAGGAGACCGTCTGATTGCTTCGGTAGTATAAGTCTTTGCTCTGTGCATTTGCCCCCAGGCAGGATGAGGTAATGTATGCCACATGCACACTCGATGAGTTACAGATACTTGGGTGGAGAATGTAACCCCCATGACGAAATTTAGAAACTTGTTATCTAAAGACGGATGGGTCTGAAATCGACGCCTACACTACCAAGCTACAGGAGTTAGCTACTACATGCTCAAACATATCTAACCTACATTACAAACGGATCGAGCTTCATACCAAAGGGGTTGGCCCCACAGGTTCGTAGCATGGCTACTACGGCTCACCTACCCAGAATATAACAAACCTTTCACCTGGCTCACAAACTCACCGACGAGGCTGTTGAGCATGGTACTTTTCCGAAGCAGGGTGCTTCATCTTCTACTTTTGGTGATAACAAGAGAACGTGGGATAATATGCGGTATAAGTCCTTCAACAATAACCACAACAGTAACAACAACAATGGGGCTCGTGGAGGAGCATTTGTGATGGGCTATGGGGAGGCCAGGACTGATAACAACGGTGTGACGGATACGTGTTCCTTAAACGCCACTCTCGCTTCTGTTTTATATGATGCTGGTGCAGACTATAGTTTTGTGTCATCAAAACTTAGCAAACAACTAGGGATAGTTCCTACACTTCTTGATACCCCGTACTTTATAGAGTTAGCTGATGGGAAGCCTGTTAAGGTAACCCACATCCATCGTGACTGTAAGCTCGAACTAGATGGACAGTTGTTTGCCATCGACCTCTTACCTATCACCCTAGGAAGCTTTGATCTCGTGGTTGGCATGGACTGGTTGTCCAAGTAACACGCTGAAATTCTCTGTCAAGAGAAGATTGTTCGTATCCCTCTCCCTAGTGGAGAATTCTTATCTGTCCAGGGTGATCCTGGTGGTGCCATGATGGGCATCATCTCTTTCCTGAAAGCCTAGAAGTGTATTCGGAAGGGCTACCCAGCCATATTGGCTAACATTTCTGACACTCGAGCTGAAGTTGAAACAAAAATTGAGGATATCCCTGTAGTTCAGGATTTTCCAAATGTCTTCCCAGAGGAATTACCCGGACTTCCACCTGTTCGACAAGTGGAATTTCAAATTGACCGTGCACCAGGAGCCGCCCCAGTTGCGCGTGCACCATACCGCCTAGCACCAGGCGAACTTCAAGAACTATCCACCCAACTCCAAGAGCTATTGGATAGGGGTTTCATTAGACCTCGTTCTTCACCTTGGGGAACTCCAGTCTTATTTGTTAAGAAAAAGGATGGGAGTTCCCGTATGTGTATCGATTACCGGGAATTGAACAAGGTGACAATCAAAAACCGCTACCCTTTACTTCGTATTGATGATCTATTCGACCAGCTTCAGGGGTCGAGTTTCTATTCCAAGATTGACTTAAGGTCGGGGTATCATCAACTGAGAGTCCGAGAGGAGGATGTGCCAAAGACAGCCTTTCGAACTCGTTATGGGCACTATGAATTTTTGGTAATGCCCTTCGGGCTGACCAATGCACCAGCTGTGTTCATGGACCTCATGAACCGTGTGTGCAAACCCTATCTAGACAAATTTGTCATAGTGTTCATAGACGACATTCTGATCTATTCCAAGAGTAGGGGAGAGCACGAGCAACACCTACGACTGATCTTGGAACTTCTGAAAAGTGAGCAGTTATATGCAAAATTCTCCAAGTGCGACTTCTGGATTCGTGAGATCCAATTCTGGGGTCATGTGGTGAACGAGGCAGGAATACAGTTCGATCCCGCTAAGATTGATGCGATTAAAAGATGGGAGGCCCCTAAGAACTCCCACGGAGGTCCGACAATTCCTTGGCCTTGCAGGTTATTATCGCAGATTCATTCAGGGATTCTCAAAAATCGCTCAACCCCTCACTGCTTTGACACAGAAGGGGATTACCTACAAGTGGGGAGATGCCCAAGAACCTGCTTTTCTGTTACTAAAGACTAAACTTTGCAGTGCTCCAATATTATCACTACCTGAGGGTACGGAGGACTTTGTGGTGTACTGTGATGCATCTATCCAAGGTCTAGGGTGTGTTTTGATGCAACGCGAAAAGGTGATCACATATGCTTTACGACAACTAAAAGTTCATGAGAAAAATTACCCCACTCACGACTTGGAACTGGGAGCGGTGGTCTTCGCTCTCAAAATTTGGAGGCACTACCTCTACGGGACAGAGTGCACGATTTTCACAAATCATAAAAGTCTCCAGCATATATTCGACCAGAGGGTGCTAAGCATACGACAACGCCGATGGGTCGAACTCCTGAATGGTTATGACTGTGCCATCAAGTAACATTCAGGGAAGGCTAATGTAGTAGCAGATGCCCTGAGTCGTAAGGAAACAAAACCCAAACGAGTGCGAGCCTTGCAACTTACCCTACAATCTAATCTTCATGTTAAGATACGTAAAGCCCAGGGCGTGGCTTTGCAAGGGAAAACATCGGGCTTGAAACCTTGCACGGTGCTGATAAGCACCTGGAATGGAGGACATAGGGTCTTCAGCACTTCATGAATCAAGTCTGGATTCCACGTGTTGGAGATCTCAGACAACTAGTGCTCGATGAGGCACACACCCCTCGTTATTCGGTACATCCTAGTTCGGATAAAATGTACCGAGATCTCAAACTCTTTACTGGTGACCAAACATGAAAGCTGAGAAAGTCACTTATGTTAGTAAGTGCTTAACGTGTGCCAAGGTTAGGATTGAATATCAGAAACCTTCGGGCCCACTTCAGCAACCGGAAAATCCCATGTGGAGATGGGATGGTATTTCCATGGACTTTATCACCAAGCTTCCTAAAACGCCCAGCGGGCACGATATGATTTGGGTCATTATTGACCGTTTGACCAAATCAGCGCATTTCATGGCAATTAGAGAGGCGGACATGTTGGAACGTCTAGCCGCTTTTGTATTACGAAAATTGTCTCTAGGCATGGGATGCCTACTTCTATCATATCGGATCACGACGCGCGATCTACTTCCCATTTTTGGGAAACTCTCCAAATTGCTTTGGGAACTCATTTGGACATGAGCGCAGCCTATCACTCCCAGACGGATGGATAGAGTGAACGTACCATCCAAACACTAAAAGATCTACTGCGAGCGTGCGTGGTGGACTTTGGAAACAGTTGGGACAAGCACTTGCCTTTGATTGAATTCTCTTATAACAATAGTTATGACACTTCGATTCAGTGTGCACTTTTCGAGGCACTTTATGAACGGGAGTGCAAATCTCCCATGTGTTAGACTGAAGTTGGGGATAGCCAACTGACGGGTTCCGAACTTGTGCACCAAACTTCTGAGAAGATAGTGCAATCAGAAAACGGATGGCTGCTACTCTTGAGCGACAGAAAAGCTACGCTGATAAGCGTAGGAAACTTTTAGAGCTCCGGAATGGGAACAAGGTACTATTAAAGGTGTCACCTTGAAAGGGTGTGACACGCTTTGGAAAACGGGGGAAGATGAACCCGTAAAACGTTGGACCATTCGAGATGGTTGATGGGATTGGCCTGGTAGCTTACAGGTTAAACCTGCTTAACAAACTTGGTAGGATACACGATGTATCCCACATATCGTACCGAATCTATAGAAATGCCTGTTGGATACAACACTGATGGTGCCACTGGAGGAGATCCAGGTGGACGATCGGCTATGGTTCATGGAAGAACCAGTGGAGATTCTTGAGCGGGGCGTCAAGAAACTCAAACAGAACACTATACCTATTATTAACGTACAATGGAATTCCCGTCTAGGACCGGAATACACGTGGGAGCGCAGAGATCAGATGCGGCTCAAATATCCACACCTCTTTTCTGAACCTGAACCTGTGCATAGATCAAATGCCGAACATAAAGCAGCTCGCTCAAAGTGAATTTCGGGGCGAAATTCCTTTCAACTTGGGGATGATGTGACATCCGGAAACCAAGCATACATTTTTTTTAGCTGGCTTTACTGTTTACTTGCTGAATTTCGGGACGAAATTCTTTTCAACTTGGGGATGATGTGATACCCCGAAAATTCAGGTTCTCACTTTAACTAAACTCTAGTTACATTCCTTGCATTATACTTAACTAGGGTTAGTTAGATAAGACATACGTGCATGGTTATGAGTCAAGGTGTGATTGCATGATTAGTGAACCTCGGACGTTGGTGAATAATAAACTTATGTGTCTCGGTGATACCTGACAAACTTATGTGAAAACCATGCATGATTATGTGAACCTAAACCGAACACGTTAATAGAAATCATTAAAAGTGGAGCATGAGGTTGATTAGGGTCTTAATGCATGGGGTTACACTTGTTACGGTCCGAAATAACGAAAACGTCGAAGGATAACGCGTCGGGAGGCGAAACGAGGCAAAAGCGCGCCACCCGGACCTGTGAGCGGCCGCTCACAGGCTCCGAGCGGCCGCTCGAACCCATCTGACGGGTTTAAACCGCCTCAAACTCGTATATAAGCATCCTTAACCCCCATGCAGCCCTCATACTCAACCCTAATCGCCCCCTTACTGCCCCACACGAATATTTCACTCCAAAAACTCCTGCTAAGGCTCAAGATCATCAATTGGGAGGCTCCAAGGCGCGCGATTGATTGATTTGAAGAGCTAAGGGTATAACTCATGATTTCTTACGCTTTTTACTTTATGTTTTATTGTAAAAATCATATAACAAGTTTGTCCAGGTCTGAATGGGTTTAATAAACATTAAAACATGAGTCTTTTTGAAGATTAAACGGATTAAACCTATTAATAAACGCGTAGTAACATCATAGGATGCTTGTTGCGCAAGTTATTGGTGTTTTGATCCTAAAAGCTTTGATCTTGACATGTTTGATAATAGGATCTGATGGGAATAGGTATTAGGAAAGTTGTATGATTATTATTAGGTGTTATTGATTGATAATATGCAACTAGGGTTTGATATAATTGATAATATTGCACGATCAGAATCTGGACAGATTCTGAATGTCGACTTGTAGGGTCTGTTTCGTGGCTTGAAAGTAATTGGTTTGATCGATTCTTTGCATGATTGTAACGTACAAGGTCTTAGCTTTTCATAATGGGCAAAACCATCGAATTTGGACATCGTTTGAGTCGTTTTTGGAATTTTAATTGATTAGGGGTCACATCAGATTTTCGGATTTGTAAACTGGACTAACTTTAAATGGTCATAACTTGAGATTTACAAGGAATTAGATTATGAAATGTTTCCAGTAGGTCAATACTGGAAAAATAGAGCTTTTCCAAGTGGATTCATCTCGTTTAGATGAATACACAAATTTTAAGAATTTTCCTACTAAACTGACCTGTTGAGGAGATTTTCTGGACATAGCTGTGTTGTACGAATTTTCATAATTTTTGTGTTTGGAGTTAAGACTAAACAAAAATAGGTATTGCCAAGTGAATCCCAAAGAAAATTCAGTAAAAATTTGGGAGGATAACTCACTGGTTTACTATTTTAAATAAATTCGTTTTGATGGCGCACAATCTGTCCTGAAAACACAGATTGTGTATTATGTGCTTATGTGATTACTTGAGGTCGTAGGTGATCTAAAATTGACATATAACGGAAGTACACATGTTTATGACACATACGGGCTGTAGAAACTAATTATAACCAACTCATTCACCAACGAGTCCGTAGGGTTTACTATTGCATGTAGAATCACTAGGCGTCGCATACACACTTTTGAACATTAAAACGCCTTGGACAAATGAGTTATATGGTGTAATGATGTTACGCCTATACTCACGTAGTGACACTGTTATTAGGGTGTCGGTAGCATATAATACTTGCTGTTCGGATTCTTTGCTTACGCGATAAGGTGAGTTTCACTACTCTTTTCTCAAAAGCATGCGTCTCGGGTTGAGACAACTACTTAACGTTTCTAGTCCGGTTCGGGACTACTCTTACACATCCCGGGTTTGGGGTGCATGGTTCACGTGGTGAATCTATTTTTACTAATTCATATATATGTCCTTGATGAACTAAACCAAACACATCGTTTAAGTCCTTCAAAATACCGAATCAATTGCCGGTTGGGCAAGCGGGTTAATTAGTTGATAGCGCTATTAGGTCTAACAAACCTCACATCGTGCTGGGAGCACGGATGTGAACTATTAGCTTCAAACATAATCATTGTCGATGGACAATGGTGCAAGGCATCCTTATCCCGGTTATGGGAACTTGTTCATTAGTAGTTCGGTATTCGCCGGTTTTAGTTATCATGAGTGGGCTAGCTACCCCTGGCATATGAATTAGCTATTTACTTGTGGCCATGGAGGCCGACGTTCTTACGTACTGTTATGTGGTCTGGGAGACCGACGTTTTCATTTGGTTACATGGTTTGGGAAACCTACGCTTTTACTTACTCACCTACTTTACTCAGTGAACTCACCAACATTGTTTGTTGACCCACGATTTACATGCTTTTGCAGGTAGTTAGCTTCCGGTGCCAGGATTAGAAAGCACTGTACACTTCACTGCATTTGGGCTCTCGGGCATACACATAAATTATATAATATGCTTTCGTATGGTTTTAATTTGGGTGCGTTGTTTTGCGCATGGTTTTAAAAGGTTTAAATTTGGTTTACGCTTCCGCAGCTTAACTAAACTTGGTTTTTGAAAACGAACTAAATGGTTTGGGCATTTAGAGTTCGTTCCTGTGACTTATGGCTATGGGATCCTGGTATGTCACGCGCCTCGCGGTATAAACCCCGCAGTGGAAATTTGAGGGTGTGACAGTGTGGTGGATTGTATACTTATACTTGCTTAAACGATGTACAAATGATTATACGTGCCTAAATATGCTAAACATAGACTATGGGTGCATGCTTATGTGTTAAGATGTGTTAGAATGCGTTAAACACGACAAACTGGGAAAAGGTTAACATGTGTTAAAAAGTGCTGTTGACATGTGTTAAAAAGGTGTTGATGACCTGAATGTGGAAATAGTGGGCGAACGTGGAAATGGAACTTGAAAAATGGGCGAACGTAGAAACAAAGTGGGCGAATGTGGAAAAGTTCCACATTCGACCATTACAAATGGGCGAATGTGGAAAAGTTCCACATTCGACCACATAAAAGGGGCGAACCTGGACTGGGTATAAATACCATCCTTAGCCATTTTTCACCATTTCACAAACCCTAAACGCCTCCAAACACTCTCTATCAGCTATTATCATTGGGGAAGGAGTTTTTGAGCTTGTTTTTCATAACCTAACTCTCTAAATCATTACAAGTGAAAATCTAAGGTGTGTTCTTCATTTCAAATCCTTTTTAAACAATTTTAACTTGTTTTCATCTAAACCCCAAGGGTCCAGATCTGATATCAACATGTTTTATGGGTAAAAACCTTCCTAATATCTTTCTAAATAAAACCTATTCATAAACAATGAGTTTTCATACAATTTAACATGTGTTTATGTGGTATTAAGCATTGTTTGATGATTACTTGCTATGTAGATGACATGACTACAACCTAGGGCTGTTATTAATAGAGAGTTATGATTGAAACATGTTACAATTGATTGTTGATGGTGTTTTGTCGATTAAAGGGTTTTTAGTTAGATTTAGGGCTTGTTTTTGGATGGTAATGATAGAGTTATGATAGGGGTTTCTTGTTCATAATGATTTAAGTATGATGAGCTAATGATTGATTAAATTCAGAAAGTTTCCTAATTGGGTAATAATTTCATGCATGATGATGTGACATCTCCATAATTTACTATTTTAGGAAACTTGTAAAAACGGATAGATTTTGGGGTAAAATCGGTAGGGTTTCGTAGGAATATGCTAATGATGTTTGACTGCTGTAGTTCATGATGTTTCGTGATGTTTTCGGATGTTTTCGACGCGTTTTTGGGAAAATCTAACAGCAGGGGCGAACCTGGAATACCTTCGACCAGTCTAACGGTCGAAGGTGGACTTCCAAGGGTCGAACCTGGAACTGAGGGGGCGAAGGTGGAAGAAAAGGGGCGAAGGCGGAAGAAAAGGGGCGAAGGTGGGAGTTTAAAGCCACCTTCGACCACTCAAAGCCACGTTCGGCCCTACGTTAACAGAAATGAGATTTTTGATACGAACTAAGTGTTTTATGCTTGAAACTTATGTGTTAAACTTATGTGCATGACTAATTGATGTAATGGGTCACCAACGGGATGTCGGGTCGGTCTGGGATGTCCGGTTAACGTTTAAACACACTTTTTAACATACGTAGTCAAGATCTGGACAATCGGGGACTAGTTAGCCTTCGGGTTAATAGTCATTACACTTATGTAAACTCATTGATAAGTTGTCAGTAGTTGGGATTATCATTCACGTGTTGGAATTCTAGTTACCAGAGGACGCACTTTAAGGTGAGTTTCACGGCCCCACTCTTTTACTGGTTTTACAATTTCGGGGGAGAAAACATGCTGTGTTCTTTAAACGTGTGTCAAATGTGTTTTTCCTAAAAGGCGTGACAACTATGTTTTGGGTACTCATGTATTCACTACGTTTTGGGAGTGTTCATTTGGGTTCAAGGTATTCATTTATGTTCCGTATTATATGGCCTATGTTGTGGCAGTTCGTTAGCCGGGGTGCGGTAGTTCGTTAGCCTCTATGTGGTAGTTCGTTAGCTATGTTATAGTAGTTCGTTGGCCATGGGATGGTAGTTCATTAGCTATGGTAAAGCAGTTCGTTGACCATGGGATGGTAGTTCGTTAACTTCGGTGGGCGATAGTTCGTTTGGGAGGTTCGTTATGAAGTTCAAACATTTAACGAGTGTTTTCATCGGTCGGTAGTATCATGTTGGTCTTTCAAAAGTTCGTGAAACGTTTTACTTAAAAACCTGTGAACTCACCGGCATTATTTGCTGACGTTTTTAGCATGTTTGTCTCAGGTCGCTAAGGTAGCAGCTGTCGATAGGCGCACGGAGTCTCACGGCGTCTAGGAATCATATGCACGTTTTGTTAAACATTTCAGACTTTATATTTCATTTTGAGTTGTAATACATATTATGCTTCCGCTGTGTTGGAACAGTTTGAACCTTAATGGTTTACTTATGTCAGTTTTACGTATCATATAGTGTTGTTTATTGTGACCGTTGACTTGGATCCTGGTGTGTCACGCGCCTCGCGGTAAAACTCCGCAGTGGTAATTTGAGGGTGTGACACCACACTTACCACCTCTCTCTCCTCTCACATATACACACACACATACAGAAGAACAGAGGGGGAGAGTTAGAGATAGAACCAAGAGGAAGAGAGAGAAGCAGAGAGAGGGAGAGCTCAAAGGAGGAAGAAGGAAGAAGACGACGACGGTGACAGCGATGGTGTTGAGGGTTCTGATCAGGGTCAGATCTGACCACAGAGGTAAACCCCCCCCCCCAATCCACATCTGTTCTCTTTATGATACTCGATGATGATTATTGTTGAGAGGATGGGTAGCAGTGGTGGGGTTTGTGGTAGATCATGGAGGTTTACGGTGGTCAGACGGGTGGTGGTTACCAAGTGGTGGTGACCAATTATTTATGGTGACTTGGGTGTCGATTAGACGGGGTTTTAGGGGCGATTGTGGTTAATGGTCAGACGATGATGGTGATATCGGGGTTCACTGATAGACGATGGTAGTGACTGTTATAGGTAACAGGAGGTGGTGGTGTTGTTTGGGTTATAACCGGGTCAGTCTAGGAAACGAGTCATGAGGTCGGGTCAACAGAAGTTAACCAGTCAACAGGAGTCAACACGAACTGGGATTGCACACAAGGTATAACCAGACCTACGACTCGTTAATTATGAACATTAATATAATAATTACATAACCTTTGCGTGTGGGACTTGATGAGCGTTATGATGAACCAAACTTAATGGCGAATATATAAGTGTTAGCATAACCTTGATAACTTGGACACTCAGATTAGTCGTATGGACATTACTTAACTTGCGGACTAGTCATATGAGGATTATATAACTTGGACATATGGGAGATTAAACATGGACTTGGTTAGGCAAACATATATTGAAGGATGATATATAAATATATAAAACATATACTAAGTTATATTAAATATCAACTTATAGATTAGAACGGATACTAGTTTGTAACAATTGAATATTGGGACTAAGATGCAGACTCAACTAGAACTAAACATGTGACACTTAGGATATGGACATTTGATAACTTGCGGACTAGTTGTACGAACATTAGATAACTCGAGGCTTTGAATATGGAATACACGAACTTGGATATTAGTTATGGACTAGATATTTGACAGCTACATTGGCTCCTAAAAATAAACATTGTTACCAATACCTCAGACCCTTGGACATTGACTTGAACACTTAACATTTAGGTTACGGACTCGACAACTAAAGCTTGGATATTAGACTATTGGTTCGGACATGGATATAATCAGCATGAACTAAGAGTACAAACTCATATACATTATGGAATGGATAGTAACCTGTGACATTGAACTTCAGATACCTAGACTCGGACAACTAAAATATTAACATAGACTTGACCAAGCTAAATACACTCGAGCTCGTCCCCACGCATAACCATTACAAGTAAAACCAACCCTAATAATGTGTGTGTTGACATAGGGCCCAACCAGGAGAGTGTCGGTATCCGATACTGAGCATCCGGTTTTATATTTTTGAGCTATGCAACCAGGTGAGTTTCGTGAACTCCCCTCTTTTTACTTTTAAACTATTTTGGGGTGAATACATGCTTCTAGTTGTTTTGTATATTATGGGTGTTAGTATTACAGAGCGCGATTACCTGCTTGCTTGTGATGCATACTGAACCAGGCACTCATTAACTCTAGGTGAGCCGACTTAATATATGGGTAGTACTACTTGGGAAAACCCCCACGCACAGTGGTCCGGCCTAACCCGGAAACCCCCACTGAGACCGACGGGTCGTTGCGGCATATATTTTGCCATGGGGAACCTATGTGGTAGGGCATAGGTTGAGAAGTTATGACAATAATGGGCATAGACTTGTTGTTACATCTAGGCATGGTTAGGCATGACGCTAATTGTAACACCATAACCATGACTTGAGTTGTGAGAACTCGTAAACTTGTTTTTGAAATGATAAAACTGAAACTGGTTTGATAAACTGATTTTGGGCGCCTATGTAACCAAACATACGAACTCACCCACATTATTGTTGACAAAAACTATTTTAAGTATGTGTTCGGGTACCGGCTCGGGAGATATGAAGAGCGTGTGATTGCAACTCGAAGTCACAACCGGTGGACGAACCAGAAGACGAACGAGAAGCCATAGAAACCACCGAACTAGTATGATTGGAGACTAGATATACCTTAGTAAAAGTGTATTATGTAAACAAAAATGTGTAAATTATATTAATAAAATTAGTTATTTTTATACCGTTTCCGCTGTTTCTTGCATTTGCATGAATGTTGTATCAATCTGTGATTTTGTCCAGGCCCCCTCGGTCGGGTCGTGACAGTTTGGTTCGCTAGAGAGCCGACTAAACAACAACCGCCAATGTCACTGTCACCGCCATCGCTTAACCACCTAACCACCAGTGCTTTCCTCTCTCTCCCGAGTCCCGGCTCCAGTAGTGCCCTTGTTGTTCATCTCCGGCAAGTATCACGCCACACACTTGTGATGGGATGGGGAGAAAGAGAGTATTTGGGTCACAATTAAAAAAATAGTAACAGTGATGGTGGATGTGTGTCGTAAAAGCAGGTGGGACGGTACAGCGGTGCACGGTGGAGGAGGCAATGGGGAAAACTGACGCTGTGTTCCCGAGTTTAATAAACGAAGAAAAAGAAGAAAAAGGGAATTAAGGAGAGAAAAGATAGGGAAATGAAAGATTTAATTAAAAGTAGGCATTTTATGTTTAAAAATCATTTCTTTCCAAATCTTTCCAATTTGGAAGGATGGAAAATGAAGGAAATAAGGCAAAATTTTCCTTCCATTTCCTATATTTTCTCTCCTTATAAAAATTGTGGAACAAGATTTTTATCTTGACATCCTTCCAAATCCATTATTTACCTTTGTTAAATGAAACTCGAGAACACAACGTGGGTGAGAGAGAAATCTGATGGGTGCGAGAAAGAAAGGGCAGGAGAGAGACGAGACGATGGGTTTTATAAGTACTATTTGGATAAACATTTTGTCTTAGGTACATATGAAAGATTAAAGTTTTATTTACGTGTTCCATTTAGTTCCCTTTTTTGAAAATCCTTTTTTATTTTTCTCTTTTTCCTTTTTTATATTTTGTTGTGTTTTTAAGTTCCTTTTCTATCGTTTTTAATTTTATTTCTATAATATTTTCAAAAACCAGTTATATTATATCGTATAATATTACAATACAATACACTACGTAATATTCAGTGGTGGATCTAGAAAAAAAATTAGAAGTAGCGTTCATTTTTTTCGCCGTAGTTTTATATAATGTAAACAAAATAAAAATAAATACAAACATTATAATAGATAAAGTTGTGCACATACCTAATAGATTTCGTCTATTCGATTCTTGAAAGCTTGAAATCCAGCTATTATGTCCTCTTCTTTTACTTTATCAAAAGTTTCTCTTTCGACCACACAAATTAGAGCATTGTTATAATAGTCATCACCCATTCGATTGCGTAAATTCGTCTTGATAAGCTTCATTTAAGAAATACACCTCTCAACGATTGCGGTTGCAACCGGTAAAACCAACGCTACCTTCTATATCCGATAATAAAAGGAAAAGTTTTATGTTTTCCGTTTTCCACCATTACACGAGCAAGGTCACACATTCCATTTAATTTTGCAAATTTATCATCTTCATTTAATGTGTGATAAAATACCGTAAGATCACCTGAAAAACATCCTCTTTTCTCTTCACTAAAATCATTCGGATACATCTCATAAAATGCCATTATCTTAGATGTATCAATCATATTGTTTTTACAAAAAGATGTCACATTTGCCAACATTTGATGAAACCCGTTTTGTCTTTTCTTTGTTCTGCTTATCAATTTAGTCGCTTTTAATAAGTATTGACTCTCACTTTAAAGATGTTTTGATACAACATTTGTGAAGCCTAAAATATTATCTCACAAGTGTATATAAAACACAAATTCAAGGTGAAGTTTTTAATACGAGGGCTCTTCTTTAAAATGATATTTGGAGTATTATTTGAACCAAATTCATCATTTTGGGGGACTTTTCTTTTAAACAAATTGCAAATAAGACCTTGTTTAGGATTAGAACGTGGTTTCATCCTCACAATTACACAAAAGTCACAAACCTAATCAATTAATCAAATATCCAAAATCAATACTAATTATAATTTATAACATAAACAATTAAATTATATATAAACACAAATCAGTAGAACGTGTTTTCACTAACCAACTTATCAAATTACTAAATTATGACATAAACACAAATTGGTAACTAACTCACTGTCATAAGAAGAAGAAATACAGGTAGAACACATTTTTTTTTTTTTTTTTGGTGTTAGGGGTTTTTTGGGCTTACTTGTTTGGGTTAAGAGGGTTTGGTTTGGGTTTGGAGTTTTAGAGATTGGGTTGGGTTTAGTAATAGATATGGAGTTGTGGTTTAGCAATTAGATGTTTACTATAAGGTCGATAATATTTTCTAAGTAACGCAATGTAAAATATATTTTAGGACATAAGCGTAACATAAAATTTATTTTAAAGGTAATGTCTTAAAAAAAAAAAAAAAAAAAAAAAAAAAATTCTACTACACATGAAAAATGAGCTGTTGCGGGTGTGGCCCCTAGCACTATGTCTACCATTATGTCTACCATATCATATTATAATCAAATTGTATTATATTGCATCACATTACATCCTATTATATTATTTTATTATTTACCTTTGTAATATACCATTTATAATAGTATACAAATTCATGCATCAATTATTATCTATTATTTTTTATAGTTTAAAAAAACTACAGTAAACATAAAGTTTCAAGGATTAATTATATATATCCTCCTATTTTCAACTATAATTACATATATACCCAACCTAAAATTTAAATTACATATATCCCTTACAAAACTTCATAAATTACATATACCCCCTACAAAACTTCATAAATTACATATTTACCCATTCTATTAAAAATACATTGGAAAATAACTACTTTACTCCCAATTATTTTACTAAACTATATTCACAACTAGTCATACAACATATTCCATGCATCCTACAACTTATATCCCATACAATCTTTCCAACTTAGTAAGTTATGAACACCAAGAATATGTAACATGCAAAATATTTCCCTGCATCATATAACTTGATTTCACCGAAACGAGTATTCTAACACTCTTACATAATCATTCATAAGCCCTCATATCATTAAATTCATCATAACATGTAATGATATGAGGTGCTTAATAATAGAATGGGTATATTTGATATTTTTAGTTTTTGGGAAGGGGAAATATGTAAATAAAATTTTGACTTGGTATATATGTAATTTATGAAATTTGGAAACGAGTATATATGTAAATAAAATTTTGACTTGGGGATATATAAAAAAACGAAATTTCTCACCAATCTAGGGTCTATTTGGTATGAGGTAATGGAATGAAGGGGGAATGGAATGGACGAGGTAATGGAATGGATCATTACCATTCCATGTCTTGTTTGGTTGCCATGTGAGAATGAAACAAAACATTACTTTGTGTTGTTAGATAGGCAAGAAAAGACGAAGGAATAAAATCGGAGGTGAGTGGTCGTGGTGGGTGGTGGTTGGTGGTGGTGATATGTGACGATAGCGGCGGTGGTGGGTGGCGGCGGCGGTGGTAGCGACGGTGGAAGGTGGAGGTGGACGGTCGTGATGGTGGGTGGGCGACGATGGTGAGTAGTGGCGGTGGTGGGTGGTGGTTGGTGGCGGCGACGACGATGAGGGTGGTAAGTGGTGACGGCGGTGGTGGGTGGTGGTTAGTGGTGGTTGGTTTCGGTTGGTGGCGGTGTGTGGTGGTGGTGGTGGTGGGTGGCGGTGGTAGTGGTGGGTAAAGAAAGTTTGGTGAGTAAGGGTGACAGGTGGTGGAGGCGGCGGTGGGTGGGTGACGGTGGTGGGCGGCGGTGGGTGGTGTTGGATGGCGGCGGTGGTGGGTGGTGGTAGCGGGTGGTGGCGGTGGTTGGTGGCGGCGACGACGATGACGGTGGTAAGTGGTGACGGCGGTGGTGGGTGGTGGCGGCAGCGGTGGTGGGCGATGGTGGTGGGTAGTGACGGCGGTGGTGGGTGGTGGGTGGTGATGATGGTGGTGGGTGGGGGTGGTGGGGGGTGGTAGGTTATGGTGTTTTTAGTAAAAGGTGAATGAGGGATGAAATGAAAAAAAAAACATGGAGGGTGAATGGAATGGTTTTGAGGGAATGAAATGCCTTGTGGAATGAATGATTCCATTCCTTTAATCAACCAAGCACACTATTTTTCATTACCTCGTAATAGTCCATTCCATTCCCCCTTCCTACCCGCTATCTTAATGTAATTTGTTTAATTATCTATACTATATTATAATGCATGAGTGAGGGGTATTTTAAGATACCCAAAAGTTAAGAACTTATTTTTCATTAACAACCCTAAAATGAGGGTAAAATAGTCATTCATACATTATTTACACTTTAATACCCTATCTTATTTATACTTTGATTCTCTAATTTTTAGTTAGTAATTACATTTTTCTCCCCCCTACAAAATTATAATTTCTTTTATTTAATTCTATAATAACTTTAAAACTATTATATTTTAAAAACATTCGAATATACCATGACGACCGACTCATTTTTGTCGACGTGTCGGTGTTTGCCGTAGTCAATACGGATGTGTGGATTGAAATGTACAAGAAAGAATGCCTTGTGTACAAGTGATTATTGCATTTTATGTTTTAAATACTAACTAGATGAAATATAATATGGATTTATTGTTAATATGGATGTTGAATCATAACACCATTTCATGATCAAGTAAAACTCCTAATTGTAAAATTGAATTTGGTGTTAAATATTGTTCCATCAAATAATGAAAAATTCACATAAATCAAATGCAACGATTTAAAAAACCAAACAGGTACTCGAAATCTACATATTAGCTTTGGTGATTCTTAAAATATGATAATGTTGTTAAACATTATGGTTCATCCTTGCTTTGACAGACAAATAATTTGTCACACGGTAACAAAACTACAACACAAGACTAGGCTCTAAGAATGCTTTATCACGTTTGTTACTGATAGCTTCAATTGTAGTACCTTATTTAAATAATTAACATTAGCAATATGTGCATACGTATATGGGTATGCATGCATATATTAATAGGTATACACATAAATATAATTAACTAAAGAAATCTCATTAAACCTTTAAATATACATAATTAGCTAAATATATAAAAACTTTAAAATAATTAAGTTTAGAAAAATTATAAAAATGCATTGTAGATATTAATTGTAGATAAGTTTCTTTTAAAAACCTCAGCTGCATCAATTTGGTAGAAAATACATGATGCATATTATATATCCATGTGATATGAACAGCTATGTTAATAACAACAAAACTCCCTAATTGGAAGGGATTCTTTTTAACAAAGTTAAAAAAAAAAAAAAAAGATAAATGCACTGAATTCGGTATTCACAGAAAACACAATAATTTTTTATACTTTAGTCAAAGATAAACAAAATTTCCTAATTTAAAGGGATGGGAAAATCATCAATTTCAAAATTTAAACCATGTGCTAATATACTAAATTTTAACAAAATTTCATAATTTAAAGGAGTGGGAAAATCATGAATTTGAAAATTAAACCATGTGCTAACCTACTAAAGTTTATTCTATAAATACATACTAATGCACACCTATTTCACTTGCTAAAATACGTAGGCATGAATACTGAATTCAAAAGTTGAAGCTTCTAATGTTGGTTATTTGTTAGTTTATTGTTTTCATTCAACCCATTTTACTAATTATACCTTTTTATACATATCTTAATCATTTAAGTGTTAACTTCTTGGTTTTGCAGATTCATTTAGATGAAAAATATGCGAAGATGAACAAACCAATAGCCATACAAGCGTCTAAAGCAACGTCTAGGGTTGTATTTATTAATGTTTAATTTTTAATATTAACATGGCTGTTATTTTATGTGGTATATTGTATGTGTTTTATTGTAGGATAATGGTGATAATAGTGTTGATATTATTTGCTATGGTTCAATGTTTAGTCCCTACAAATATGATATTCAACATGAATTTAGTGAATAGGTAATATCAAAATTTATTTCATCTTCTATTAACTTGTGTATTAAATATTTTTAATTTATTTTAATGATCGGATGCATGAAATTAATAGGAAGAGATCTAAGAGGCTCTCTTAATGGAAATGGAGTCAAGTTATTAATCTAGATAGTTCTGATGAAAATGACAAAGAAGACATATTTGATGACACTTTAGATAGGAGGAAACTCATCCTCACCAAAAGATGTAATAATCAAACATGGAGATATACAAGAAATTTCAGTGATCGTTCTTGATGACGAATGGTGGGCAGACAATATAGATGAGATCATGCAGACTTGGAACGTGTATGACTAAATTGATCTCACGATTCAAGTAGTTCACTAGTTTTTATTTTTCTCAACTTTTATGTTTATTAATACTTATTTTTCCTTTCGTATGTTACTTTATTTTATCAAATGTTTCTTAAAAATACTTTACAATTTAAATGTTAAATCTTTTTAGTTACTAGACATGTGTAACGCTTATGACGTATATCTACCGCAATGATGCTACAACAAATACTATACGAATTTTAAATAAGTATCAAAATAAAAAGTGTCACTCTCGCAACATCGCACGAGTTTCCTACTAGTGGAATAAAATGGGTTTTCTTTAAAAAAAATTATTCAAAAAGAAACTTTTATTCCAGAAACAACTACCGCCACAATCACCCAGGATTAAAACGTGTAGTTGCTATTTGCTAAAACCAAAAGTACAAAGTAGTAGCTTAACAACTCACGTGGGACACCTAAATTATTGTGTTTGTGCCTTCGTGGATATGGTTAGAACTAGCCTATCACAAACATGATAATCCATCAATAAGGTTAGATTGCAGTTACAATAATTCAATGGTAATTAGGATTCATACACCCCCTATTTAGTATTTATACACTCTGGCCCACATCACATACCAATAGGAGGCTGCCACATACCCCAGAATGTGATGTCACACCCCCAGAAAATGACGTCACATGGTGTATGAATCCCATAACCCTAATTCAATTTACATATAAGAGTGTGTGTAGTGGTGTGGGGTTATGTGAGGGTTATGGTATTAAAATATTAAAAAGTAATAGAAGGGGGGTTATGGAAAAAGAGGGTGTAGTGGGAAGGGGGGTTATGAGGGGTTATAAATGATTGGGTAATCATTGTTTTTTATTGTTTTTTATTTAAATAGGAATATTAAATAGTTAATAATATTTCATTAAATATAAAAATAATAATAATAAAAAAATATTTAATATTAAAAGATAATATTTAATAAAAAAATATTTAATTTTAAAAAGATAATATTTAATAAAAAAAAATTTGAATTTCAAACGGTTACTGTTCCAAACCGTTTGAATTTCAAACGGTTACTGTTCCAAACCGTTTGAATTTCAAACTTTCCCCCCCAAACGTTTAAATTTCAAAGTTTGAATTTCAAACCCCCCCCCCCCCCCCACCAAATCTCAGTCACACCTATAAATACCCCCTCCTCCCAAATCTCAGTCACACCTCTTCCTCATCCTTTCCTCATCCTGAACACAATGAATAATATGGACGGTTTTCAACCAGGAGCTGTCGGACCTTCTAATGTCCGGCAGTACGCTCGCCGGGTCCGGGGACGGGCCGGCCCCGGAGACTACCATTCACCTCCTCCTCCACAACCTCCTCTTCCTCCTCCACAACATTGGTTATATCACCCTCCTCCTGCTGCGGCACCACCAACCTTTCCTCATCCTGAAGTCGATGATGACTTCACGGATGAAGAATGGGCCTGGGCCATGGATTATACCATGGCTATTAATGAAATGGACCGACTGATGTTGTCGGCCCCCACCCCTCGAATTGCTGCTGCTATCCCCACCTCCTACCACCAACCTATCCCCACCCCCCAGAATACCCCCACCCCCTACCACCAACCTATCCCCATCCCCTACCACCAACCTATCCCCACCCCCCAGAATACCCCCACCCACCACCACCAGACAACCCCACCCCGTGAATATGGGGACCCAACTCCTGAGGACTTGGAAGCCCTCAGGGAACTTGAGGAGGAGGAGCGCCTTTGGAGCATGCCTATCCCTCCTCGTGAGTACTACTATTTCCCCTCGGATGCAAGATCCGATGGACGGGACGGGACAGCTCACGTTCCGTATCCCCCGAGTACTACACACTCGAGTGGGAGGTTTAGGATTATATTATGTGTTTATGTAATGTGTTTATGTAACGTGTTTATGTAACATTTTAATAAGTAGTTTAGGATTAGGAACTCTGTTTGTAATAAGTAATTTAGGATTGTAATTTTATGTGTTTATGTATTATGTGTTAATGTAATGGTTTAAATTTTAAACAAAACTTTAAAAACTAAAACCTTAAACATTACAAATACAACACTAAACATAAAACATAACATTAAACATTACAACCTCCCAGGATAAGAAAATAAAGCCTAAACATTAAAAATTAAACATAGTGAAAACGCATCAGAGACCACGACAAAAGATTGGTGATGGAGAAGTCGTTGTGTATTGTTGACGATAGGTGTCGTGTGTCAACTGAATTGCCATCTGTTCGCTAACCCCAGGGTGCGCCTGCATCGTCGCTTCATAGACTCCATGCCATATGTTAACGTTATTTCGTATAGCAGACCACTTACTTGTGATCTGATCAACGGTACGGTGGTCCGTTCCGGTGATTTGGTTGAACTCGACCAACACATTGGGCCAAAAAGACCCCCTATTGGCTGACGGGATCTCCTTAACGTTCATCCACGCCCGCACCAACTCGAGTTGCTCTTGATTCATCCACGCTGCCATAGGTTTGGTTTTTGGTTTGTATTTGGTTTTGTTTGGTTGGAAAAATGTATATAAGAGTGTGTGTATGTGTGAGTTGTTTGTGTTGTATATGTATATATATAGAGAGATTTTGTTTAAAAAAATAATAAATAAATAAATAAATGTTTTTGACCGTTGTCAAACGGTCATCAACATCAAATCATCCAAACTCAATCCATAACGCTCGTTATGAGCACACAGAATCACCACCTAAAACGCCCCATAGCGCCGGAGGGGCGGTGTTCCCGACGCTATGGAGGCTTAAAACGCCCACAACGTTTCCACTACACACCCTAATAGTAAATAATAAATATGGTTAGAACTAGCCTATCACAAACATGATAATCCATTAATAAGATTAGATTACAGTTACAATAATTCAAATTAATAGCAATAGCAATAGCAATAGCAATAGTTATAGTAATAGTCCCCCCTTGTGATGGGTTGACATGAGAAATGATAGATAGAGTCTAGCCTTATTGAAGTGATAGGTTCGATCTGATCCCACTGGGTTTTATTGATTTTTTACTGTCGTGCCTTCGGACAGGGGGGTTAGGTTTTCCTCGAAACTGATGGCTTGGTGGGTTTCTTACTATCCAGCGCTACCTGTGGGCGGGCACCTAAGACGCGTCTTCACCAAGAGGCGTATGGGGTGTTTTTGTAACCAATTGATGGGTACAGCGGATAGTCGAGACATTGTTTATTGGCCGTTAAAAAAAATAGTAAGGGGTTATTTGGTAGGATCTGTCTAATTAAGTGTTGAATCATTAGAGAGTCTGAATGGTTTAATACTTCTTACTGAATGATTAAAAGCTTAATGTAATGTAAGTATTCAAATATTTTTTTTTAATTAAAACAAATAACAAATAGCTTAAGAATAATCTAAAAAAGTGAAATTGATGGGAAAGGAACCATGAAAAGCCTTCTTTTAGTTTTTCACAAGTATTCTTTATAGAAAGTCGTACTAATATAAGTTCGATTCCATATGTGGGTTAAAAAGATCCACTCCACTCCAAACCCAACCAAGGTTTATTTGTTCCTCTCCTCCTCCTCCTTCGGGCATGTTTGGATAAACTTATTTGAGGCAAAAAGAACTTTTTGTTAAAAGGACTTATTAACTTATGACTTTTTAGAAAGAAGTTTTTAAAAAAGTGTTTGGATTAGCTTATGTGGGGAGGAAAAACAATAAGTTGATAAGTTAGTTTGTAAAAAAGTGTTTGGTTTAACTTATTTAGGTAAAATGACCAAAAAGGGTAAAAGGAGGGAAGGTGTAAGGATATAATAAGGGCATGTAGGTAAATAACCATCAATAAGTTATAAGGAGGTTCAAAAAGTCACTCCTCCCTTACTTTTCCAAAACAACTTATCATAGGCTTACAAAAAGTTAAAACAAAAAGTCCTTTTCTTTTTGCCAAACACTTTTTGTAACTTATTAACTTTTTGGAAAAGTTATAAGTTATAAGGAGGTGGAAATAAGGAGAGCCAAACATGCTCTTCTTCTTCAGAAAACGACCCCACTTCAAACCTCAATAATTTCTTCTTTCTTTCTCTCAGACATTTTCACAAACACCTTACAGGCACCCATTAACCACTAACACAAATGAAGTATGTTTTAGTCACTGGAGGCGTCGTTAGTGGCCTAGGCAAAGGCGTCACCGCCAGCAGCATTGGCGTCGTTCTCAAAGCCTGTGGCCTCCGCGTCACCTCTATCAAAATCGGTTTGTTTTTCATTTTTTTTAATTTTATAATATTAAAATTGTTGTTTTATTTGATGGGTCATTATTATTTGTTTGGTATGTTTATATTGTGTTTCAATTACTTCTGAATGATCCCTTTTGATTTGTAAAGTAAATATTCACTTTTTTTTTGTTTTCTTATAAAAGAAACTGTTTTTTTGTTTTTAATTTTCTTGATTGAGAAAAAATGCTAACTGCTTTGTACAAAAACAGTTGGTTATGTTTGAATTGTGAGAAAATAAGAAAACCCTTTTGAATTTGTAAAGTGTACATCGTTTTATTTCTGTAAAAAGATTCATTTTTTATAAAAAAAAAAAAAAAAACTGTTTTTTATTTTCTTGATTGAGAAAATTTGGTAACTGCTTTACACAAAAACAGTTAGGTATGTTCAAATTATGAGAAAATAAGAATACCCTTTTTGGATTTTATATTTTACTGTTTCATTTGCTCATGCATGTTCACTTTAACTTATAATTCCGTACACAGAGGCTTTGCATGTATCTAATAAGGTTCTGTTATGATGTTTGGTGATTGCAGATCCGTATTTGAACACGGATGCTGGTACCATGTCTCCGTTTGAACATGGAGAGGTTTTTGTTCTTGATGATGGTGGAGAGGTGCTGTTTGTGTTTGTGTATATGTAAATTATTTAATTGATTTAAAAAGAATATGCTTTTGTATGTGATTAATGATTATATGATTTGTGTTTGGATGTGATGTTTGTAGGTTGATCTGGATCTCGGTAACTATGAGCGGTTCTTGGATGTGAGGCTTACCAGGGATAATAACATAACCACTGGAAAAATCTATCAGGTGACAGAATTGATTGGTGTAATATTATAAATATGTTTATCCAGCAAAGGGACTGATTAACTGACTTGTTTTTATTTGATCAGTCTGTTCTTGAGAAGGAACGAAAAGGAGATTACCTTGGAAAGACTGTTCAGGCAAGTTTACATGCGTAAACTGAATCATTTTTTTTTAATACAGGGGAGATTAGTAGATTAGTACTTATTCTTTCTCTGTGTGGTCAAGCGCGTTTTAGGTGGTCCCGCACATAACAGATGCTATTAAAGATTGGATTGAGTCTGTTTCTGCTATTCCCGTGGATGGGAAAGAGGGACCTGCAGATGTGTGTGTGATAGAATTAGGAGGGACAGTTGGTAATACTTCTTCTTTATGAAGCCTAACTTCTGTAATACGTTTTAAAGGATAATGATTATTTATTACATTTCTGATCCTTCTTAGGTGACATTGAGTCTATGCCCTTCATAGAGGCTTTGCGACAGTTATTTTTCTCAACAGGTAAGTTTACTATTATGATTTATTATGTGTCCACAAAGATTTATAGCATCTGTTTAATTGTTTGGGTATGTTTTAATCAGAGCATGGGACTTTGGCTGGTAGTTAAAGATCAGTTATCTTCTAATGCCGCATTTAACACCAACTTCAATTCTTAATTTTTATGCTTGTCACAAACTTATATTTGAATACACTAATATAATTATGTGCCTTGTGCTCACAAAATTACAATCTGAACTTCTATGCTCTTGTCCAGCTTATGACTTTATGTGCAGTTTGTATCGTTGATCCTGCTTATGTGTGTATTCTGTTCTTTCTACAGGACCAGATAATTTCTGCCTCATTCATGTTAGTCTTGTACCTGTGCTTGGTGTTGTTGGGGAACAGGTACGGCTTCTGGATTGGATTTAGATTAGTTTTCATTTAAAAAAAACGGAAAATGTTATATTCTTATAATTTATTCTACTCCTGTGTTTAACTGATGTTATTTTTTTTTCCAGAAAACGAAACCTACACAACACAGTGTTCGGGAACTGCGAGCATTAGGGCTAACACCTCACTTTTTAGCATGTCGGTCCGCTCAGGTAAGATGTTATTTGGACTCACTTTCTACAAAACATGTTTAGCTATCACACTTGTTTCATATAATTGTATTTAATAAATAATACAACTTATAACTTACAAAAAATCTCTTCTTTTCTCTGCTCTCTTATTTTGTTTGGTGGATATTATAAGTAAATAAGTATTAATTAGCTGCGGTGATTACCTTGCAGCCATTGTTGGAAAATACAAAGCAGAAACTCTCACAATTCTGCCATGTACCTGTAAGTTGATGTTTACACCATTTTGTAATCTTTCATGTCAGACTTTTGAGTATCGACTGTACTTGTTTTTTTGTTTCTTGGTTAATTCTGTATTCTGTAACAGGTTGCTAACATTCTCAATATACATGATGTTCCAAACATTTGGCATGTCCCTCTTTTACTTCGTGTATGTAAACTTTACAAATCTTTTGTTTTTGTATTGCTTTGAGATGTTTTGCATCGTTTCTAAATTTTCAATGACTTTGTTCCAGAACCAAAATGCTCATGACGCTATCCTGAAACAGCTAGCACTAGTTGGGTGAGCTTTTATATGTACTTTATCGTCACTGACTCACTGCATAATCAAGTGAAATGTGTCATGATATTGCTACGCAATAGAATGCATATTAATTGAGTAATTGACAAGAATAAAATTTTGTTATTCACAGCCTGTAATTGTTAATATGTTGACTTTTTAGGTATGCAAGATTTTTTAGTAAGGGCATGGGAAATCTGATAATATTGTATGTTTCAGTGTAGCCGGACCTCCAAATTTACAAGAGTGGACTACTAGGGCAGAGACTTTTGACAACCTCACCAATTCTGTTAGTTTTCATCCTAATCATTCTCATCTGTTACAACGTTTCATTTAGCGTCTGAAGTAAGATAATTCTGTGCAGGTCAAGATTGCAATGGTGGGGAAATATGTTGGCCTAACAGACTCCTATTTGTCTGTTGTCAAGGTATGACTAGTGTATTTCAATTCTATGTAGAGAATCTTGATTATGGTTCTGTATGATCACGCGGTTGAGTACGTTGTATCACTGTTGATAATTACTCCAATCTCAAAACGTTATACCTTTTATTCTGGGTTGTTTGAGCAAAATACAATACTTCCCTTAAAGTAATTATTATACCCAAATTTACCTATTTGCCATCCAACAATCCTTTCCAGACGACATTGCATTGCTGGAAGTTACGGACTTAGAATTTCTTGCTTTTAAATTGTATACATAGATTGATAGTCTATAGAGCTCAACCGTGGACTTCATACTGAATTTGAAATGCAGGCCCTTCTTCACGCCTGCATCGCCTGTTCATTGAAACCTTCCATTGAATGGATTGCAGCCTCTGATCTCGAAGATGAAAGTGCCAAATCGGTATGGCACTCCTATTATTTGATCCAAGTTAGTTCAAGTATTTACTTCTTAACCGTTTCTTTCTTTTGCAGACACCAGAAGCTCATAAAAAGGCCTGGGAGACACTAAGGGTAAAGTTTCATATATCAACCAACTCTGTGCAACTGTTATAAATATTCATCATGCATTCTGCATATTGGTTATCATTTCTCTCTGTACACAACTTGGTTTATCTGAGTTTATTTGTGGTGGTATGCATAAATTGATCTCAATATGAGTTATTATTGTTGTGAAACTGAATATTAATATGTACAGAACTCGGCATGTGTTTTGGTTCCTGGTGGATTCGGTGATCGTGGTGTGAACGGAATGATACTAGCCGCCAAGTATGCCCGAGAGAATAAAGTTCCGTATCTTGGCATTTGCTTAGGCATGCAGATTTCTGTGATTGAGATCTCTAGATCTGTAAGTTGTTTAACAATAACAATTAACTTTGTTAATATTTATATTCTTACTATAACCAAATTTATTTAGATCTTGGGTTGGAAAGGGGCAAACAGCACCGAATTTGATGAGCATGCACCCAATCCTGTTGTAATATTCATGCCAGAGGTAAAATTGCTTTATATTGACAATCTCTTGCTTTGTAAAATATATATCGGATGTTATCAGTCTTTCTTATGCATTTACATTCAGGGTTCAAGAACACACATGGGGAACACAATGAGGCTTGGCTCTAGAAGAACTTTACTGCAGACTCCTGATTGTATCACTGCAAAACTGTATGACTTTCGCTACCTAACTATTTAAAAACTTCCAAGTTATATAACACCACGAAACCACACACTTTTCGGATCTGTTTCTCAGTGTTTAAACATGTTAATATTAGCGGATCTTCTGTTTGATTATCATGTTTGTTTTTGTTGCCAGGTATCACAATCCAGATTTTGTGGATGAGCGACACCGTCATCGTTACGAGGTTTAGAACGGAATTTGATTGATTAAAAAGAAGTTAAAAAGTACAAATAAAATCACACATTTGAGAAGTTTTTCATTGTCATGTAGGTGAATCCTGAGGTGGTTGGGGATTTAGAAAAAACCGGCTTAAGATTTGTCGGGAAGGACGAAAGTCGTCAACGGATGGAGGTTTGTTTTATGATGGACCCATCTTTTGTATCATACTTTTGACAATGGTTATTATTATAATTGGAAACTGCAATTTTTTTTTTTTTTTTGTTTTTTTATGTAATGCAGATTTTAGAACTTCAAGGCCATCCGTTCTATGTGGGAGTGCAGTTTCATCCTGAATATAAGTCGCGTCCTGGAAAGCCTTCGGCCCTATTTTTAGGTATCTGCAGTCGGTTATGAAGTACTATGGATAATACATTTATCGTCAAACGATTTTATTCTATACTTGTTTGTCTTTGTATGTGAGACTGAAGGTATGATTGACTGCAGGTCTTATATTAGCAGCAATAGGGCAGTTGGAAGCATATGTGAAGTCAAATCAGAACGGATCGATTTAGTAACACCCAAACTCTTTTATGTGTTTTTGTTGATGAATAGGGAGCAAGGTTTTGGAAATTAGGGAATATTTTAGCTTTAGGCGCAGGAAGTGGAACCTGAATAGATGCAGTGGAGCGGCGCAAGCAATGTTTCGTGCGGAATTTGAATGTTTGTTGGTTACTTTTGGTGAAGTTTGTGTTGGAATGACATGGTACTTTGTTTCAAATCCAGAAAATGTTGTGTGCTTTGCATCCTACTTTACAAAGAAAAGTTTGTTTTAACATAATGTTGTATGGGTATGCACAAAAGCCGTGTTCAAAACATTAGTTGAGAACCGTTATTCTTGTCCAACCATAGTTCATAAATCAACTTTCACCTAGGAAACTTAAAATCACAAGTCCAAGGTTCTTAGAAGCTTATAGCCCAGTGGTACCCACTACCAACGATAAAGTCTTAGGGCACTTGGGGAGAATGATTCGGGTTCGAACCTTGTGGGCATTACTTTGAGGTGTTTAACCGGCATCATAACCGTTGTGGGGCGGGATGATGGGTATCCAAAGGATACCGGGCCAGGGACACCCTCTAGCTACCCTTTGATGATAGAAGGGGGAGGGAGAATAGGTGTAAAAAGAGATTGTGAGTTTAATTCAAAACAAAAGTACAAAGTTCTGCAACAAATAGTTTCAACTAGCAGGAACCCGTGCGTTGCAGCGGGGCTACATGGTGTTTATTGAATTTTTATGGGTCATGTAATAAGATGAAGAGACACATCTGAAATTCTCTAGAATCAACCAGTAGGAATGATAAAAGCCAAAAAAAAAAAAAACACTTTTTTTGTACGGCCAACAAAACACCAATTTTATTAACCACCAAAAACGTTTAGCCAGAGGCTAACTATACGCCACCAATGTAGGATGCAAACATACAACACCAAAACAAATACTAATTATGCATTACATCTTATTCTATTGTTGTGTTTTGCCTGAGAAAATTGACGTACCAACCGCTTCGCCGTGACTCGTGTTGTCCTATCACACCCTTTGATTACAACGCCACACGGTTAATTATGACCCACCCTCAACCTTTGCATGCTACCAGACCCAAATTGTGAATGAGAACAATTCAAACATATCCAAAAATAATTCACATAAATACCTTTATACCAATTCCTTTTTGGAGCCATTAACCTTTGCTCATTAGTCATACAAAAGCTATCTTAGCCTCCATTGTAATTCTTGTGTAGTCAGACCATTTGCAATCCATTTTGGCTTTACATCATTACTTTTACATTTGTGGTATTGTTGGAACAATTAAATCATTTGAGCTCTGTATTATACCGAAACCATTTCACTGCAGCCAGTGCATTCCATATGTGATTTAATGGAGCGTTGATGCCTTTATGAACTGCACTTTAAGTCGCCTTCATCCCAGCCTATAAACTGCAAACAACATAAAGCCTCACAAGATTACAGTGTCAGTAATATTTTACAAGGCTGTGTTTTAACGGTTGAGACCCAGTCTTTGCAGCCGTGACAGAACCGCCATGAAATATGAAGTCTGTTTATATTCTATTCTTTATTCAGCTACTTACAGAATCTATTCGCCTTGGAGTTGTAAAGTGTAAACGTCACTGCCCCCACAAAGTTATCCGTGTTACGTATCCATTTGTAAATTCAACGGAAATTCTTGCCTATAGTTCTTCCTTCAAGAATAACTTTAGCATGGTTGATTATTACATAAAGAAAAGATCTTTTAAATGGCTCATCCAACCACCATATTGCTGGTGAGAGTCCTGAAAACAAAACAAAGACAGATATAATCAGTGATAGGTGTCTAGGTGATGTAAACCGAATATACATATGAAACCAGAATTTGTAGCTTAAAAAATGTGTATAAGATCTTTTACACCTTTCCCCAATCATTAACGATTAACGAATTGTCTAATTACACTGAAATACTAAATAAAACCTACTTATCATAGACTCTGATAACGTTACTTTTACAGACTCATTTATAGATAAATTGGCTGATTTGAGCTACACTCTTATCTATAATAGAAGGTCAAACTAATAAAATTGATATTTCTTTTAACTAAAAGGGATATAGTCAAATAGATCGAAAGGCGTTCAAGGTGCATTCAAATGCATAAAGCCTCCAAAATTGCATTAAAACATGTTTTTCTAATAAAATAAAACATATGAATTACAGGACATAAGATTTAAGATTGGTACCTAAAAAGCCCATGCATTTGGTTACTGACCTTAAGAATCGCTTCCTGTCTACCAGTAGTTATTTCTCGTGAATAAATGCAAGTTCTCCTAAAGGACCCTTCACCTTCATATCTTGTCCTTCTAACGTGATTACCACATTCGACGGGACTTCAATCGGTTGCTTCCCGATTCTTGACTCTTTACATTCCATGGTTTTCCTTCTAAAACCAACACGTGTGACAGGAACAGTCGAAACACAGATTCCAGTTCTTTCACCCAAAAAAGCAGACCCCAATTGGCTGCAACAAAGGGAACAAATAGTATCCCAAAATGTTAGAACTTGATATCCCAAAAATTAGAAGTAATGCTACATTAAGAGAATAGGTTGATTGGTTTACCTTGGTTGGTGTAGATCTGAAGTGAAACCCAGAGCATCTCGTCGTGCCTTCTACCGGACCCTCCAGCCCCCATCTCCATCAACACCAACGCTGCCCCACCGTCTTCTGCAGCGTCGGCCGATCAGAGACATCTCTGGTTTACTTTCTCGGTTCTCTCTCTCTCTCTAGAGTCTTGTGTCTCTTATATCTGTGTGTGTAGAGAATATGAGTAAGGGTTTAAAAAGAATGACAGGGTTGAAGGGAAATTGAAACAAGAAATTGAAGGATGATAACAGACGTCGATCATTAATGCTCAGCGTGTTAAAAGAAAACAAAGAGGCATGTCTTAAGTCTTTTGGGATGAGAGTGCATTAGATGTGTTAAAAGAAAACAAAGAGGCATGTCTTAAGTCTTGTATAGATTGAAAGATCATCTCAGTCAAATAGTTATTTAATTCTTTGTATTAAATTTTTCTTAACCATTTTATTAAGTTACAATTTTACCCATGAATCTTAATATAAAAAGACTATTTTGTCCATTCAGAATACACTATAGATATAGATAATTTTGGATGACACTTGTAAAATTTGGAGTTCTAATTGAAAACCTTGCTAACAAAAATCCAGTAGGAAAAAAGCCTTTTGCTAAGCAAAAATAGTGAGGTGAATAGCTCCATGGACCAAGTGGGTGCTTAAAGGATTACAAAAACTTTTAGATATCGTTGTAATACACCAAGCCCATCTATACCCAACTGACCATACAGTTTCTTGTTTGATTTCAACAGTTACTACCAAATCGGTTGTTGTTTATATTCCTTATTCATGAAAACTTTGAAAGTAATTAGCTTCTTGAATCTTGATGATGCAATCTATATGTGATGACTAAGTTTTAAAATTTTTGGAACATATTTTGCATAGGGATTTTTCTCTGCTAATAGATTCATTTATTTTCACAATGATATAGACCTGCTCAAGCTTTGTGTTATGGAAGGTAAACAATGCTCCTAAATTCTTTAGGCATTACAAGTGAAAGATTTATACCCTCTATTTTGCATGAATGATAATAACTTTTAAGGCTTTGAACAAAAAAATTGAGTTACCTTACCATATTAAATGGTCAACAATTCTATTTGTATGAAATCATATAGATATCAACCTCGTCTTTAACAAATGGTGGTTGTTACATTCATAACTCACTTATAACTTATTACTAGTGGGTTGGCCCGCGCGATGCGACGGGTACACAACCTCTAATATAACGCTACTATACGCAATCTAAAAGACCCGCCAACGCGATGCGGCGGGTACACAATCTCTAATATAACACTACTATACGCGATCTAAAAGACGCTAGTTGCACTCAATATGCAATCTGACCCATTACAACTAACCAAAACTCCATGTGGCAATATGCCCAACGAAATGTCACCTACAAGCTAAATAAAAATCCAAACGGTAAAGCAAGGCAAGCTGCAATATGACCTATTACTCACCCATTATAGAAAAGAACGAAGGAAAAAGAAAGTGTTATAGGATGCAACTGCAATTGGCAAATAGCTATATTAGATGCGACTATCGGGAGAATCTAACTGACATAGAACTTACCAATAAGTAAAATGATGTTAATTTATTTATGTATAAAAAATGGCTAATAGAAATAGCAAGAAATGCTCTTATGAACTCTACATAAACCTCTCTTTATATTTGACTTTACATGAATATGATATTTAAGAGACGCAAAAGTTTTGGAAAACCCCATTTGAGTCATGGAAAGAAAGAGAAACATGTTTGGTGCTTGCTGCTTGTTTTTAAGAATCAAAGATGCTTTTGAATTGTCAAATTTTACTACAGAAAAGTTGCTTGATTTGTCTATTATCAAATTTAAGTACACAATGAGTCAAATAATATAATTTAGTTATGAAGGAAATGGATACTAAACCACCTATGGCGGATTATTCAGCAAGGCATATTATTGTTTCAATAATATAGTTTGGCCATTTAAATATATAAATGGATTACAAGACAAGTTTAAGCTACAATAAGTGACACTTCATAACCCTCAACATGGGTGAATCAGTGGTAAGCGTTAGGTGTAAATCCAACTTCTATTAGTTTTCTGCTTTTCATCCCCTTTAAGGCCACAATAACACTGTTTAGTTGGGGGGGGGGGGGGTTGAGTTATCTAGCGACGGGTTCACACCGTTGGAAAAAAAAGTTGACACCTCTGCAACCGTGTAATTGTGTTTGCCAAGGCGTTTTTGTCATTTGATATTTTTATGAGTGAAATCAATGACACGCTTGGGTGGCCTCTAAAGTGATTTAAAATTTTTTAATTAATAAGTGGCCTTAACGATAAAAGTTGAATACTTTAGCAGCCTTCACATACACTATCCCAAGAATAAACATGAACACACAAATGTCTTTGGTGAACCCAATCTGACGCCTGTATTGATCTGTAATTGAAGGTTACCCATGTCAATTCAAACACAACATGTCCACTTTAGTAAAAGAGAAAAAGAAGAACATTACCTGAACTAAGGACCACAACCCAAGCATGGGAAATAGAGGGGTCATACAATCCATTTATGAATAGGTTGCAAGAAATAAAACAAGTATATTTAGGTAGCAATGATGCCTTATATGACATGGTTTACCCAAAAGTTGTTAAATTGAGTCTTCCACTTGCATAGATTTTCTATTAAATTACATTTTATAAAAGGGATGAAATATCTATTAGTGTACACCTAAATTACATCTTGAGATATGGCAAAAATTGTACAACATGTATGGTTTGTCAGTGATGTTCCTTTAGACCGACCGATTTCGAATTTTATGAATAAAATGTATATAAGACCCCTATAAAAAAGTGTCAAACAAAAATTTTATGAATAAATGTATACAACATGTCTTCCTATGACTTACACCATACCTGTATTAGCAGCAAGATTTCGCTGACAAAGTCCCTCAAAATCATCACAAATATCTTTGATGCATTCAATATACTCTCTAGCATCCTTGTAATCTCTCAACATAAGATCCCACTACAGGAAATAAAAAAAAGTTTAGTGATAATTTCAGTTTTAAAGATGAAGTATTTACGTAATTAGTATGCTTTAGTTGGCTCTACTTACCACCCAGGAGAGGTTATAGGCATTGAACCAGTTGTGGTTTATAGATATTGTGTCTTCCTGTAATAAACGTATCTAACAGATATGTGATATACACACACACACACAAAAGATAAAATCTGATTACAGAGCAATCTATACCAGATTGTGAACTTGATGATACCATCCGCTAGGAACAAAAGTTATTTCATTCTGATCTTGTGTGCATTCCAACCATATAGTCTGCAGTTGCACACAAGCAAATCAAAGAATATAAAAGGTAAAGTTGACAGCTAAATGTTAGTACAGTAGTAGCTACAAATGAAAGGTACCTTCTTAAAGTTAGGAAATATTGTGTCATCAACCTCTTCAAAGATGTCATATACAGAATTTTTCATGTTTCTGAATGTACAAACAAAGAAAACTTTTATTGCACTTAACAGTTCATTAAACCTTGTAAAGAATAATGTACTTAATGTTTATACCAGTAAGGGCTGACTACTCACTACATGTACTTAATATTTAACCTTTAAAAAATATATATATACACAAATTTCTAAAAAACATTATCTACTTCAAAGAAAATATAGATATATCTGTCGAAGACAAGGTGACGCTGTTCTGGAGATAGAAAGTACCATTGCTTCTTGCCACATACATTTGCTAACCAACTATAAGATCTAAACACATCAGCATGGAAAGGTGTCCATGTTCCTGAATGCAACCAAATAAATAAGTAAAATTGATAGGCACAGATATCAACACGTATAGTTCTATGATTCTATCACACAAAAAGGGGTCTTGCAAGAAAAAAAAAATTCTAACCTTTTGCACCCTTGTACACAAAACGGTATTCAGAATAGCTTATGTTGTTTCTCTTTTGATATATATCATCGTCTTCGTGCATGTGATAATGGTCAAGATACAAATTTAGCCAGTCATCACGAAAAAATTGTGCAGTTGTATAAGCTGTAGACTCTGAGTACTCCTGCAACCTTTAAACAAGATAAATCTATATAACAAATAAAATGCCAGTTCATGGGTTTATGTACTTTTAATTTAACCAACTTAAATGCACCTTTACAAAGTGCCAGTCCTTTAGATACAGATTGCCATGTTCCACTGAGGAAAGCTTACGCCAGTGATCAATAAACTCTGCCACTGACATGTCAAACCTCTTCTGATCAGTAAATTCTCTGCTACCACAGTCAGCAACCTGCAGATCCGATTGAACATATAGAAGGTCAAAGATTGTAAAAATTTTGTGTTACAAATTACAATGTAAATCAATAAACAACAGGCACTGTTCGGTTCTTCTACTACAGCTCTGGCTCCATCTCCTACGCTGGCTCTGGCCGCCACTACTGTGTTGGTTCAGGCCCCTAATATTAAACACACAACTCACTGCTTAAACCTTCTTTATTGAAATTGAAAGGAGTACAAAAATAGAACCTATCTACTGCTATATTTATACACTAAACAAACAAATAAAACATATGCCAACTAAAGCCACGTCTCCTTAAAACTAGGTAACAACTCAAACGGTCAGCTTGCTCCATGCTTCCACTTCTGTTTTACTTGGTCAAACTACACTAATTTCGCAACAACCTAACTAGCCCGTTAATGCTACTCGGTTTCAACCCGTACCCATTCGACTCGACATTGACCCGATCAAGATTATTTCCAACATACTGTTACCTAGGAGACCTTTCACACATACATTTCATCGAGCAACTTGTGTACAATTTCTAAAGACAATGAAACAATACAAAGTACAAATTAGGTAACTTTTTTATGCTCATAAATGATAATCTAAGAGGTATGAGATCAAATCAAAATGAAGAAAAACATGGATTTGCTGCTTCTGCATTAGTCCATCAAGATGCCATCTATACGCCCAAACACAAAAATAACAAATATATTCTAATTAATTTCATATAAATCCTTCAACTTTCAAGCCAATGTCGATATGATGGAACGATTGAATAATATTAATATTAATTCAATAGTTAACATTTGAAAATTTCGTTCGCCTTTTCGGGAACTTACATCATTCAGCATCAGTCATTACCCATTAGCATGTTTAATGATGGAAAAATAAACAAGTTGGGTACCAAGAACCTAATGAGAACATGACGATGATTTACAAAGGATTTAATGTCATTACATTGTAGAAGTTAATTCGTGTATGATTTTCTTGCATCAACATTGTGTTAGTAATAATAATAGGCAGAAGGGTCATTTGGTAATAAATGAATAGATAAGGGGGTAGTTTAGTCAATAGTAGAAAGATTTGAAAGGTTGTTATAGTTAGTTGATAGGCGGGATTATAAATAGAAGGCTTATGAATTGTAATAATCAGCTATGAATGAATGAATATTTCTCTTCTTCTGTTTCTAATTCTAATTTGTAGCTAACAAATTGGTATCAGAGCATTGGTCCTCTCGACCTCGGCTCCAACCACCCAAATAACCGCTATAACCGTCACCCTAACTACCAACCGCCGTCTCAACCACCATTTCAACCATCACCATTAACAGTCCTTTGAAGCTCACTTAATCAATAAACTTACTCATTTCAATCCATATCCATTAATCTTCTCTACATCTCGATCATTTCCATTCAATTCTCGTCCATTTACTCTGTTTTTCTTTTCTTGACCGATCTGATCAATTGTGGTCAGATTATTCCATTGATTGATCTATTTGAGATTGATCAATTCTTTAATCCAACTCCTGTTCGATCCAACCATTCAATTACAGTACCATGACTACTCGAAATCAAAATTTAGAACAAAAAATTCAAGAACATGACGGTACCTTGTTAAGACTTGAAACAGCTGCTGGCAAGAACTTAACTGAATTGGAGGGCCTGAAGAGTTTTGCTTTAAAAAATGCCGAGAACTTGGCTGCAATCAAGACACAAATGGAAACACAGATCAATGAATTAATCCAGTCAATTCAATCTTTGAATAATAATAATAACCATAATGATAATAATAATAATAATGTGATTCATAACAACATTGGGATGAATCATAACAACCGAAATACTCATAATGATAATAATAATAATATGATTCATAACAATCACAGTATGAATCATAATTCACATTACACCAGACTTACAAAGATTGACTTTCCCAAGTTTAATGGGGAAAATGTAGATGGCTGGTTGTGCAGGGTTGAGCACTATTTTGCAATAGATGCTACACCTGAGAATCTGAAGATAAGGCATGTCATTGTACACATGGAAGAGATGGCCTTAATGTGGCATCAATCTTTTGTGCAGTCAAGGGGGGGGGTAGTATTGAAGGGTTGTCTTGGAATGAGTATAAGGCTGCCATTGTGGCAAGATTTGGTACATTTATGAATCATGATGCTATGGGGGCATTAGCAGCAATAAGACAGACAGGTACTCTTGATGAGTTGAATAAAGAGTTTGATATGGCTTTAACAAAAGTAACAATTTGTGATGAATATGCTGTGAGTTTATACTTGAGGGCATTAAAACCAGAAATTGGTTATCAAGTTAGATTGTTTAGGCCTAAAGATTTACCTGAGGCCTATTTGTTGGCAAGAATGCAGAATGATGCTTTAACAGCAATTCAGTCTCCTTCAATACGAGGCAATAGGGCAACTACTTATAATAATAATAATAATAATAATAATAATAATAATAATAATAATAATAATAATAATAATAAGCCATATTCTGTGGCAAACACCAATAAATTGTCTCTATTGCCTAGTCCAAAACCAGTTAATTCCAGAAAATGGACACTAACTCATAAGGAAATTGAGGAGAAAAGAGCCAAAGGGGAGTGTTTTGGTTGTAGTGAAAAATACACTCAGGGTCATGTTTGTAAAAATAAACAACTTTTTTCAATTGAGTTGTGTGAGGTGGAAGAAGAAACTGAGGAAGCAGAATTGGCTGAATTGCTAGACCAAGAATTGCAAGATCAAGAACCTAAGATTTCACTTAATGCTATGTTGGGAGTTCCTTCATACTCAACTATGCAAGTGAAGGGATCTATTGGTACCAAAACCTTACATATCCTGAATGATTCAGGATCAACCCATAATTTTTTGAATGAAACCTTAGCTAAGAAAATGCAATGTCCTATTAAGATGATTCCTGAAGTGAGTGTAACAGTAGCTGATGGCAATAAGTTGAGGTGCACTCAGTTGTGTAGGGACTTCCAATGGATGATGCAGGGTATTTGGTTCAAAGCTGATGTCATTCTAGTTCCTTTGGCTAATTATGACATGGTCTTGGGGGTTCAATGGTTGCAAACATTGAATGATATTGTATGGAACTTTAAGAAATTAACCATGAAGTTTAAGGTTAATGAACAGTGGGTGGAATTGAAAGGAATAGAAAATAATAAGATGAAGTTGTGCTCAGCTGAGAAGATGGACAGTTTGTTAAGTCAGGAAGGAGTGATTTCTGCACAAATGTTTAGTTTGCAATCATCTACTGATGGTTGTTATCAACATGAAGCTAAAGTGATGCAAGAAGATAAGAATGAGGCTTTGGATCAATTGTTGCAGAAATATGCAGATGTATTTGCAGTTCCCACTGGTTTACCACCACAAAGAGAGTGTGATCACAGGATTTTGTTGAAAGATGAGAATGTTAGCATCAATCAGAGGGCCTATAGATATCTTGCTGGTCAAAAAGATGTATTGGAGAAGTTGACCAGAGAATTATTAGACTCAGGGGTGGTAAGGGACAGTCAAAGTGCCTTTGCATCTCCTGTGGTGCTAGTCAAAAAGAAAGATGGTACTTGGAGATTCTGTGTGGACTACAGAAAGCTTAATGAAGCTACTATTAAGGATAGGTTTCCTATTCCTTTAATAGAGGAACTATTAGATGAATTGGGGGGGGGGGTGCAACAGTTTTCTCTAAGCTTGATTTAAGGGCTGGTTACCATCAAATCAGAATGCATGAGATGGATATTCACAAAACTGCTTTTAGAACCCATCAAGGGCTATTTGAGTTTGTGGTGATGCCCTTTGGGCTAACCAATGCTCCTGCTACTTTTCAGGCTTTGATGAACAGAACATTTAAAGAGTTATTAAGGAAAACTACTCTAGTTTTCTTTGATGACATTTTGGTGTACAGTCCTTCTATGGATCAACACTTAAAGGATTTGGAGCAGGTACTTAATATTCTCAGGAAACACACTTTATTTGCAAAGCAATCTAAATGTTCTTTTGGGGGTGCTAGTGTTGAGTACTTGGGGCATATTATCTCTGGCAAAGGGGTACAGACAGATCCTAATAAGATAATTGCAGTCAAAAATTGGCCTGTTCCTACTAACCAAAAGCAACTCAGGGGTTTCTTGGGGTTGGCTGGTTATTATAGGAGGTTTATTAGAAGTTTTGGAGTAATAGCTAAACCAATGACTGAGCTACTAAGAAAGGATTCATTTGAATGGAATGAATCAGCTCAGCAGGCTTTTGATAGTTTGAAAACAGCCTTAACAACTGCTCCTGTATTGGTTTTGCCTGATTTCAAGAAGACATTTGTCTTAGAAACTGATGCTTCATCCAAAGGAATGGGGGCTGTGTTGATGCAAGAGGGCCATCCCATTGCTTTTGTCAGCAAATCATTGTCTATTAGACAACAATCTCTTTCAGTTTATGAAAAAGAGTTGTTGGCTATTCTTATGGCAGTGAAACAGTGGCATCATTATTTGATAGCCAAAAAGTTCATCATCAAAACAGATCACAAAAGCCTTAAATTCCTGTTAACACAGAAGATCACTACTCCTTTGCAACAAACTTGGTTGGCTAAGTTGATGGGCTACACATATGAGATTACTTATAAGCAGGGTTCAGAAAATCTAGTTGCAGATGGGCTTTCTAGAGTCTCAGGTATGGCTTTGTTTGAAATGACAATGACCTCTATTAAGCCTTTGTTGTTGGACAGAATTAAAACCTCATGGTCAGCTGATCCTATTCTTCAGAGTCTTATTTCTAAATTAGAGCAGGGTCACATTGTCAAGCATGTGACTTGGGATGGGGTATTACTTAAAAAGAAGAACAGACTCTTAGTTGGCAATGATCCTGTGTTGCAACAGGAGATCCTACAAATGGTACATGCTTCTCCTATGGGTGGGCATTCTGGATTCCAGCCTACTTTGAAAAGACTTAAGCAGTTGTGCTACTGGAAAGGGTGCTCTAAGGCTGTGTTTTCTTTTGTCAAAAATTGCCACATTTGCCAACAATCCAAGTATGAAACTGTGGCTAACCCAGGTCTCTTACAGCCATTACCTATTCCCTCACACATTTTTACAGACATTTCAATGGATTTCATTTCTGGCCTTCCTAAATCTCAGGGCAAAGATTCTATTCTAGTCATTGTTGACACATTATCTAAATATGCCCATTTTTTACCCTTAACCCGTCCCTACACTGCCCCACAAATTGCTCAACTTTTCTTAGATAACATTTTCAAATTACATGGCTGCCCTGAAACTATTGTATCAGACAGAGACCCTATATTTCTAAGCATGTTTTGGAAGGAATTTATGAGGTTACAGGAAGTACAGTTATCTCTATCAACTGCTTACCATCCACAGAGTGATGGTCAGACAGAGGTGCTGAACAGATGTCTGGAGTCTTATCTCAGATCTATGTGTATGCATACACCTGTTCAGTGGATGAAATGGCCGAGTTCAGCTGAATGGTGGTATAATACAACCTACCATTCAGCCATTAAAAAGACTCCTTTTGAGGCTTTGTATGGTTTTCCACCACCTCTACACATACCCTACATTCCTCATGACACTCAAGTTGCTGAAGTTGAAGAGTTGCATCATGACAGGGAAGCTGTCATAACCAAACTTAAGGATGCTCTGTGTATTGCCAGGAATAGAATGAAACAACAGGCTGATAAGGGACGAAGTGAAAGGCATTTTGAAGCAGGGGATTGGGTCTATCTTAAGCTAAGGCCTTTTGTTCAAACAACTATGAGGGTGCAGAAACATTCAAAATTAGGTCCCAAATATTTTGGTCCTTTCCTAATTTTAGCCAAGGTGGGCACTGTAGCTTATAAATTGGATTTACCTGATGATGCAAAGATCCACAATGTGTTCCACGTTTCTCTTTTGAAGAAAGCTCATGGTAATCACTCTCCGGTTACTTCATTTCCAGTGGGACCAAGATTTCTGCTTCAACCTAGGGCCATCATTGATAAGCGAGTGGTTAAAAGGGGAAATCGATTAGCTCAACAATTGTTAATTCATTGGAAGGATTTACCTCTATCTGAAGCCACGTGGGAGTATAACACTGATTTCCAGCTTCGATTTCCAGAGTTCCATTCTTGAGGACAAGAATGTTCTTTGGGGGGGAAATTATGTTAGTAATAATAATAGGCAGAAGGGTCATTTGGTAATAAATGAATAGATAAGGGGGTAGTTTAGTCAATAGTAGAAAGATTTGAAAGGTTGTTATAGTTAGTTGATAGGCGGGATTATAAATAGAAGGCTTATGAATTGTAATAATCAGCTATGAATGAATGAATATTTCTCTTCTTCTGTTTCTAATTCTAATTTGTAGCTAACACATTGGAATTCATTATAACTTTGAAGCAGAAAAGCCGTAATAATACAAACATCAACGATTGAGCAAAAAAAATAAAACTAAACCTAACCTGTAAGTGTGATGCCTTCATAAACACAGACGCATAGGAGGAATCGAAATTAAAGAAACCCATTTGGACATTGAATTCGAGTTTTGAAAGGTTGATGTGATGTACTACATGATACTTAAGAAATCCCCATTAAAGAATTGAAGACGGTCCATTAACTTGAAACTGAAAGAACAAACATTAAACTGAAGAAAGGGAAAAGACTAAGCATTTAGATAAGGGCAAGGATGGAACAATTTTTTCATATTACAAAGGAGGAGATGAGTGAAATGTCTAGACTAGCCTTCAAAGTGTCTTAATTGACACCAACATTCCTATAACACCCTTAGTAAATAAGCTTTATTCTCTTATACTTGTTGCTTTAAAACTTGTACCCATGTCAAAATTCCAATATGGTACATCACTCCTCTTTTATAATGTATTATATTATAGATAAAATTGTAGGTAGTTATCTATATTATCTTATTAAGGAGGAGTGATGGCTAACATAGTCATTTTTATTTCCGTACAACTTAAGAAGCAATATGTACAACATACTTCAGCAAGAAATTTAAGGGTATAATGGGCATAGTTGTGACAATTAAGACACTTAGGAGGATATGTTTGTAATTTTACCATCATTATCTTACTCACATCTTAATATTCTATTCCAATCTTGCCCTCATGACCATACCAATAGATATTCATTGAATTGTCTTTAAGAATTGTTTTAATTGTGTTTATTGGAAGGTGAGACCTTTGAGTGCCTCTGATGAAGTGTATATGTCATCTTCTTGATATTGTAGTTCATTATCTTCAATGGTTAGGAAGAAGAGCTCCAGATGTAAAAAGTTGCACTAAATATCTCCAAGGATGGAAGAAATTTTGGACAAAAATTGAGAAGTTGGTAAGTCATATATGTAATTTAGTATATGAGGGGTTTGTTTTACATTATAATTTTGATACATATTTATTTTCTATAAAATATCATGTCATTTTAGGTGTTGTACAAGCATCGGTTAGAGCTTGATCAAAAGAAGAAAAAAGCTCTTGATAAGCATCTTGAATTTCTTCTAAGGCAAACCGAAAGGTAATTTCCTGACCTATGAATCTGGTTATTTTACTCTCTAATGGGCCAACTAGGTAAAATAAAATAAAATTAGACAGGAAGAATGTTGTTCAAATGGGTCGGATGGGTCAAAAGTTTGCCAAAGTGTAATTTGTAAATTGTAAAACATAAAATCTCATTTTTTGATTGAAGTCTCATATTTTTTGTTTACTTTTCTCCTTATGTCATCTTCTTGATATTGTAGTTCATTATCTTCAATGGTTAGGAAGAAGAGCTCCAGATGAAAAAAGTTACACTAAATATCTCCAAGGATGGAAGAAATTTTGAACAAAAATTGAGAAGCTGGTAAGTCATATATGTAATTTAGTATATGAGGGGTTTGTTTTACATTATAATTTTGATACATATTTATTTTCTATAAAATATCATGTCATTTTAGGTGCTGTACAAGCATCGGTTAGAGCTTGATCAAAAGAAGAAAAAAAGCTCTTGATAAGCATCTTGAATTTCTTCTAAGGCAAACCGAAAGGTAATTTCTTGACCTATGAATCTGGTTATTTTACTCTCTAATGGGACAACTAGGTAAAATAAAATAAAATTAGACAGGAAGAATGTTGTTCAAATGGGTCGGATGGGTCAAAAGTTTGCCAAAGTGTAATTTGTAAATTGTAAAACATAAAATCTCATTTTTTTAATTGAAGTCTCATATTTTTTGTTTACTTTTCTCCTTCTTTGAGAGTTATTAATTTGTGCTATATTTACGCAAAACTGTAAAGCAACTAGATTTTTGTTTGTTTTTCAATTGGATGGTTTGTAAATGATATACTTCATGTATAAATAGAAATATTTAATTCAATGTTACCAACATTACAAACACAAGCATTATGTTATCTATATACATCTATGTGAAATATAAATTGAAAACACATTGCATAGTACACGCACTTAAATTTTCATGGATATGAGTATGATATGTTGATTGATAACAAGTCCTTTTGGTTTCATCATAATTGTGATAATGAGAACTTATGTTTTCTTTGCTTAACGCCAATTCATTGAATTAAAATTGAACTTGTGGAGTCTGCTATAATACTATACCCGGGTTAAAATTTGTATAATATATGACTGAAGTCTTCTGGATCTAAAGATGGAAGAAGTGATGTGATCTTGCTTAAGTTCTTGAAAGCTAGACTTTAAAGTCGAAGATTTTTTTAATGCTTAAGAACACATTTTTATGTAGAAAAGATTGCCGCATTGACGATTTGGTAGATGAAAATATTAGATATGGACTTGATAAACTAATATGGAGTATCATACTTTATATTATCGCTCCCGCGGCAACGCGCGGGCTTCCTACTAGTATTATAAATGAGTAAAGTTGTCAAAGCAACATAGGATGGAAATCTGAGGCTTATGAAGTTGTTATTTAGCCTGATTCGATTGTGGTAGACATGGAATCCCAAATCCCTGCATGTTCAATGCAATTGTATTCAACCTCATCAGTTGTAGCAGCTTCATCGGATGTCCGAATTAGTTCCAGTTCTATAGCTACTTGTTTCATCTTTGGCCTTTTTCTCCCATCTAAATTCAAGCATCTATATGCAAGCTCACCAAATCTCTTCATTTGATCTTTCCCACCCTCGTTTATTACCCGATGATCAACGATTTCAAACAACTGGTCCTCCTCCATTGCCGACAAAAAATACATTGCCAAACTACAGGTTTCGCCGTCCCTAAATGATGTGACTGGTTTTTTTCCAGTTAATAGCTCCACAAGAACCACTCCAAATCTATACACATCACTCTTTTCAGTCAACTGGCTTGACTGGAAGTACTCAGGGTCTAAGTATCCAAACGTGCCATGTACTTTTGTGGTGAGATGAGTTTGATCAGCATCCATTGTTCTTGAAGTCCCAAAATCCGCAACTTTTGCTCTGTATTTTTCATCCAAAAGTATATTTGTAGACTTGATATCTCGATGATAAATTGGCATGCCAGCAGAAGAATGAAGGTATGAAAGTGCTCCACCAATTTCAGTAGCAATTCTTAACCGGATTTCCCATGTTAGCGGAAAATATTCATTTTGATCATGTATATAATCATAAAGAGTTCCATTGGGAATAAACTCATAAACTAAGAGAGGGACTTGTGTTTCCAAACAACAACCATGCAACTTAACCACATTTTTATGGTTAATTTGTGATAAAATGACAACCTCATTGATAAAGTGTTCAACTTTCTTTTCATCTTTAATTTTTGATTTCTTAACTGCTACAATCTTTCCATCAGTCAACATTCCTTTGTAAACAGTTCCCTGGCCTCCCTAACCCAAGATTCGGTTCTCATTGAAGTGATCGGTAGCCTTATCAAGTTCATTTGAGGTGAAGAGTTTAGTTTTCTCGACGTTACTGTTGTTACCTGATGACATCTGTTGCTGCAATAGTAAACCGCCATTTCTTTTGAAGAAGATATCTTTGAGCATATCTTTCTTCCTCCTTTGCATCACTTTATACACCCACCATGCAACAAGTAGTAACAACAAAACTCCCAAACCACTGAAACAACCTACAACAGATTATCAGTTACATATGTATAGTATGCTATAGTCTAGGGGTGCCTGTTGACTGTTGTCAAGTTGGTAATGGGTCAAAATGGGTTCGGATGTAAAGGGATTAACTTTTAGTATGGGTTAAAAGTTGAAACAAGAAGGACCTGGTTTAGGGTTATTCAAAAAGCTCGTTACTCTCTCAAAATCAGCTCATTTGTAAATGAACCGAGCCTTAGCCAAGGTAAGCTCGTTATTGGCTTGTTGACTCGCTCATTTGGCTCGTTTAATGTAAGTCAAAATTTGAATATATTCAATATACAACCAAATTTCTAATATACATTAATTGTAGATTTTGTAGTTTGTAAATTCTCTTAAACATTATTTTTTTTTTGTTTTTAAATATATTAGTATGTGCAAGAAATAACAAAATGTAAAAATAAGCATGTTTACTCTAGCTTTTTATGAGCCGATCTCGAGCTCAAATTTTCAGTGTGTTAAGATAAATGAGCTGAGCTCGCCCAACTCATTTGCAGCCATAGTCTTGGTCCATGTTCGTAGATCTTAAACGTGATAAATTGTAAGCAGGTTAATCGTTACAAATGAACCCTTCAAGCATTGGCGGACCTACATGTATCTCAAGGGGGGCGGGCACCCCCCCTTAAAAAGAAAATAATTTCTGGGTCCGCCTTCAAGTTTTAGAAACATAATTTATCCGTGATGCATGTAGTCTACTATACCTATGAGTATTGTCTTAATTTTGTTGTTTGCTTGTATTTTAGACATGAATTTCCATTGAGTAGGTACCCATTCGGACAAGAACATCTGTAACTTCCCAGCGTGTTGGTACAGTAAAATTCACAATCATTTGTCGAAGAGCTGGTACATTCATTGATGTCTAAAAAACCACATATGAATGGTGATTAGTAACATACATGTATGACTCAAACTGTTTATGTTTTATTACTAACGGGTCAAAGAGTTAAAAGGTGCTTTAAAAGGAAATGGGTCAATAGTCACCTTGACAACCACCTGGCAGGTATGGATTTCCTTGATACCCTTGTAAACAAGAGCAGACACTTTGATTCGAACAGATGGCATTAGTATCGCAAACAGATGTATTACGTCTTGAAACAAACGGTCCAAATGCATTGCAGTTCCCAGATAATCTCCAATCTAGCACAGCAGGAACACTGGCCATGTTTTGCACCTCATATATATCTGTCAAGTTAGCAAACCAATCGACGTCCACCATAAAAGCATACTTGCACCCTTGTTGATCACTTCTAGACTCTATGCTACCTAAAGAAGCATTAATAAATTTAAGTGAAGGAGATATGTTTGTCTGGCAACACAAGATTCCATTGCATGTGTTATCCGGGTCAGTAATATTGCAAAGCGATATGCAGCCTCCAATAACTGTTGTCAGCCTGCTGATCAACGCAAGATTATTGCAACCCATAGCGGTGAATCTAGTGGAGGTAGACAAGTATGTAAATAGTGTATTCGTGAAGTTCACATCCAGTTGGTCTGTCCTACCAGAATAGTTATACGTTAGCAACGGATTGTTGACACGCGCTGTGCCTTCCAATGAGATTTCTAACACCTCAAGACTGTTGCTTGTGATGAAAGGTCTTGGAGGGTTGAAACTCGTGTTGCAAGATATAGAATAGGTTTGATGTGCTGAACAATTAGGTGTGATTCCAAATGGATATGGGATCATGACACTGCCACATATGTCTTGGCATCCAGACAAAGGTTGAGATGTTATTTCAATTAAACAACATTGTGAGAACTCAATCGCTTGGTTATTATTGACAAAGTGATTACAATATATAGATCTATACAAGGCCAAATAAAAGGAAACTAAGCAATACACAATTAATACAATAGTTGACTATCCATGATTAGCGGTGTTGATTGCACAAATCATTGTCATGATTTGCTTATGTTATTACCCCCCGTCAATCGAACAGGTGGGGGACCAACACGAAGTAATCCCCGAAATTTTTCAAAAAGTGGACGAGAGAGGCTCTTGGTGAATATATCCAAAACCTGAAGATTGGATGGCACAAACTTTGTATGAAGACGTCCGGAAGAAACAAGCTCACGAAAAAAATGATAACCAATGTCAATGTGTTTTGCTCATTTATGAGCCACTGGATTTTGACTCAGGAAAATTGCGCTTTTGTTGTCACATAATAAAGTGGGACGTGCCATAGGAAGCGCATGGAGCTCTCGTAGAAGATGAGTAATCCAGATGATCTCAGCTGCGGTGTTTGCCATAGCACGGTACTCAGATTCGCATCTAGAGCGTGAAACGGTTGGTTGTTTCTTGGCACTCCAAGACACAAGATTTCCTCCTAAGTAAATAGAGTAGCCATAAGTAGAACGCCGTGTCTCGATGCAACGAGCCCAGTCAACATCAGAATAACCGACTATGTTTGTGGTAACCGGTTTGGAGAAAGTCAGGCCAAAATCAAGTGTTCCCTTAACGTAACGAAGTATTCGCTTTACCGATTGAAAATGCGAAATTGTGGGAGCTTGCAAGTGTTGACTAGCTTGATTGAAGGCATAGGAGAGGTCAGGCCTGGTGATTGTGAGGTATTGAAGAGCTCCAATAAGTGACCGATACAGTGTGGGGTCATGAAAGAGAGCACCAGTGCTGATAAAGGTCTCAGTAGTAGCAAGAGGGGTCGCCACGGGTTTGGAATCTAGTAGACCCGCACGAGACAATATATCATGAGCATACTTGGCTTGACTTAGAAAGATGCCGGTGTCAGTGTGAGAGACTTCGAGACCAAGAAAATAACCAAGTGGACCCAAGTCCTTGACAGAGAACTCTTGATGAAGGCGAGTGATAAATTTCTGGATAAGAGACGTGTCACTGCCAGTGATAATAATGTCGTCCACGTAGACCAGGAGATAAATGATTGCATTTTCGTTCTTGAAAACAAACAGTGATGTGTCAGATTTGCTGCAAGTAAAGCCATTTGTAGTCAAGAAAGTGCTTAGGCGTTGGAACCAAGCGTGAGGAGCCTGTTTGAGACCATAGAGAGCTTTTTGGAGACGACACACATGATTAAGAAACCTGGAGTCCACAAACCCGGTGGGTTGTTCCATATAGACTGTCTCATTAAGGTCGCCATTTAAAAATGCATTTCAAACATCTAGTTGGCGAAGTGATCAACTGTAAATAACCGCCAAGGAGAGAACCACTCTAACTGTGGATGCTTTGACCACCGGACTGAATGTGTGTGAGAAAGCAAGGCCGGATACCTGCGTGTTGGGTACTTAAATTTGAGACTGAAGCTTTGCCAAATTGAAGATCAAAGTACGTAGAGATTGACAGTTCTGAAGATGATACAAGAGATTGATAACATTAGACTAAGGGGGGATTGTTGGGTCTAAAATTAGTAGTCTAATATTATCAACAAGTTAAAGTCAACAAGTCAATGTTCGGTCAACAAAAGTCAAATTCGAACGGCTCGCAGTCAACACGTATGGCGACTCAAGAAATCCGGATAATAGATCAATGAGCGAAGCTCAAGTTATGATCGAGAATGACGCTACAACTAAATACATATATTTTGTTTAGACAAAATATATTTATTACTTTAAAAATGGTTTTCTTGTTTAGTGCAGGTTTTAGTATTTTGTTAACCCTAGGGACCTAAATGTAATTAGCCTAAGTGTGTTTGGGCTATAAATAGAATGATAGATTAGGGTTTTGGGCCAACACACATGCTAGAGATTTTGGGGGTTTTATTGTATTCATTTTATGTAAATCATCTAGTGGGTTTTTATTGAATTATTTTGTGTGTGTTCATCTTTATATCTTCAACTTAATCAGATTTTAGCTCGAAATCGATCCTACAATTTGGTATCAGAGCCACGGTTGGCTCGTTTGAGGCTTGTTTTGATTGGATCTTCATCCGAAACCCGCCGGAGACGTAAAACAGTTGCTGAATATGGTATTTAAATGAATTTTCAGTTTTGTGCTTCAATTTTGAGCACTTATGCTTCAATTTTGACCACTTATGCTTGAATGTTGAGCACTTATGCTTCAATTTTGAGCACTTATGCTTGAATGTTGAGCACTTATGCGTAGGGATGGCAATTAAACCCGAACCCGATGGGTAAACCCGAAACCCGATACATTTGGGACAGGTTTGGGGTCGGGTAATCGGGTATGGGTCCGGGCATGGGATTAGTTTTTATTTTTTTCACGGGTTTGGGACGGGTGTGGGATTTGATGATATACCCGTTTACCCGACCCGATTACCCGATAAAGTATACCCGTTTACCCGATTAGATACCTAATATAATTTCTAATATATCTTTTTAAATATGTATGCATAATATATCAAATTGTCCATCTAGATTGTCATCTTTTACTAAAAATTACAAAAAATTAGTGTATACTATTTGTTATCTATGTCTTTGAGTGTTTTTATATGATTTAAGTATTTAATATTTATACATTGTAATCATTTACATAGATATTTAATAATGCTAAATGTAATTGGTTAATAGTTACTTAATAGATACCCGCCGGGTCTTTGGTCAGATAAGCTAAATGGGCAAGTTTTAAAAATTAATGGGTTTACCCGAAACCCGCGGGTATACCCGATACCCGATGGGTAATTACCCGACACAAACCCGATGGATTTTGGGCCGGGTTTGGGACAAGCATACCTAATCGGGTATGGGGTTGGGATTACGTAAACCCGTCCCAAACCCGACCCATTGCCATCCCTACTTATGCTTCAATTTTGAGCACTTATGCTTCAATTTTGAGCACTTATGCTTGAATGTTGAGTACTTGTTCATGAAGAACAATACGTCTGTTGTTTGCTCCTCCATGTGCCAAATGAGATCTAGAGGTTTTGACCTGATTTAATTAGGTGAAACTCTAGAAACACAAAGGTAGCCAACACAGAAGGAAGATGATGCTGCTGCACAAGAGAAGAAGAAGTAATAATATGGGGTTGGGTAACTTGATAATTTTGATGAAATTTTTTGAAGAAACCAGATGGCGGCTGATGAGCATGTATGACTCCTAGGGTTTACAATGATTATATCATGATTATTCTTTTTGGGAGTTGTGCAATGATTGTCCTATTCAAGCAGAGCTGTACGGATGCTGCATACTTGTGTGTGTCATCGTTGAGCACTTAGTCAAGTACTCAGCCAAGTGCTCACACAGTGGGGTGAGCACTTAGTCAAGTACTCAGCCAAGTGCTCACACAGTGGGCTGAGCACTTAGGCAAGTACTCAGCCAAGTGCTCGCATTTAAAGCCTGGTGAATCTGACGCAAAACGAACACGCAACCTTCTGATCATCTGGGATGTACGCAAGGTGCGTACTTATTCTGACAGAGTTGAGCACTTAGACTATGAAGCTGTCTACACTACATCAATCATTCGGAGGTTTGAACCTTTATCTCATGCCAATTATAGTAGAGATGATCAATCGAGCGTAAAGCTTACACGGAGTGGAAGTTGCTGATTGAGTTTTAGTCTCGAATTAATTAGGAGGGTCTATATTTGCGGGGGAAAACAACAATGAAAGATTTTGGGTGTTTAGCCGATTTGTGAAGATTCGAAGACAGTGTCAGATATACTTTTGAGGATCATATGAAGAATTGATAGCATCATTCTCGGGGAATATTGTTGGGTCAAATTAGAGAATGATGTTATCAATTACAAACGACCTTGATGAAGATAGACGGTGCCTTTGTGAAGTGTATTATCGAGCGACTTTAGGATTAGCATTGAATATGTTTAGCAACTTTATATTGTAACGATTTTAGTAGTTTTCCAAGCAAGTGGTGTCTTGCTTGGAGGATAAGGCTCAGGATCTATAAATAGGACACTAGACACCATAGAAAGGGTGGGCATTTGGAGCCACCACCCCGGGGGAGCTCACCCGGGGTGGGTGATTATCTTGTTATTTGTTTATTACATTCAATGAAAGTTGTCTTTGTTCAATCTAATATCTATCTATCTTTCTTATATTAGTTGTTTGTTCTTGGCTCAAATTCACTCGTCTCTATATTTCTATCAATTCAAGGCTTAAACAAGATCATCTGGGAATATCAATTATTATTTTATATTTATTAAACAATTAAAACTATTGTTCTCACATATGATTTGAAGTCTTTTATTGTTCCTATATATTTAAAAAATGAAAATATATTTTATATCAATAAAAATTCTACTAAAATATCACCATCTATAAAGCGTGAAATTATAGTTTTTATTGACGACTTATTATGTTTTAAATAAATAATATTTCCATGACAAATTTTTTTAAGAAATGACATGAAATATACTCACTGTAACTAACATTTTAATATATGTAAACTGAATATTTACATATAAATCAATTATGTTATTATAACCATCTATTTAAATTATTAATATGAATATTATTATTATGTTCAATGTCCTAATAATATCTTTAGTATAGAAACCTAGTCTAATTTCAAGTTATACAATATTTCATGAGTTGTCAACGGATGTTATCAAACAATTGTGATCAATTACAATTTTCAACTAAAGAATGATGTCACCAGAATTTTAAAACAGACTTTGCAAAACTTAACTTGTAATCAATATCTAACAAAATAACTATAAATTGAAATTAGATCAGTCTTTTCAAATTCATAATTACAAACAGTCGTCATAGCCCTAAATGTCTTTGATGATCACTGTACAAACGAAGGATCTAGATGGAAAGATACCATAAATTTAAACATTATTATTTTTTATATTAATTAAAGAATTAAAACTATTATTTTCTTACAAATGATTTGAAGTCTTTTATTGTTCCTATAACTTTAAATATATATTTTATGAAAATAAAAATTCTAGAAAAATATCACCAACCATAAAACGTGTAATTATAGTTTTATTGACGACTTATTATCTTTTAAATAAATAATATTTACATGACAAACTTTTTTAAGAAATGACAGAAATAGACTCACTGTAACTAATATTTTAATATATGTAAACTGAATATTTACATATAACTCATTTAAGTTATTATGACCATCAGTTTAAATTATTAATATGAATATTATCATTATGTTCAATGTCCTAATAATAACTTTGGTATGGAAACCTATTCTAAGTTCAAGTTATACAATATTTCATGAGTAGTCAACAGATGATCACAAACAACTGTGATCAATTACAATTTTCAACTACAGAATGATGTCACAAGAGTTTTAAAACAGATTTTGCAAAAGTTAACTTGTAATCAATATCTAACAAAACAACTATAAATTTAAATTAGATTAGTCTTTTCAAATTTATAATTACAAACAGTCGCCACAACCCTAAATATCTATGATGAGCACTGTACAGATGAAGGATCAAGGATCTAGATGGAAATATACCATAAATTTAAACATTATTATTTTATATTAATTAAACAATTAAAACTATTGTTCTTGCAAATGATTTGAAGTCCTTTATTATTTCTATAACTTTAAAAAATGAACATATATTTTATAACAATACAAATTCTACAAAAATATCACCATCTATAAAACGTGTAATTATAGTTTTTATTGACGACTTATTATGTTTTAAAAAAATAATAATATTTCCATGACAAACTTTTTTAAAAAATGACATGAAATATACTCACTGTAACTAATATTTTAATATATGTAAACTGAATATTTACATTTAACTCAGTTAAGTTATTATAACCATCTATTTAAATTATTAATATGAATATTATCATTATGTTTAATGTCCTAATAATAACTTTGGTATAGAAACCTATTCTAACTTTAAGTTATACAATATTTCATGAGTTGTCAACGGATGTTATCAAACACCTGTGATCAATTACAATTTTCAACTAAAGAATGATATCACCAGAGTTTTAAAACAGACTTTGCAAAATTATTGTTTGAACAGATATTGGATAACAGAAGTTAAAACAGATGAGAATGACAAAATAACATAACATCCACGCCAACAACTGATGTTAAACAACAGCTGTTAACTAAAATATATTTATACCAAGCTGTTAAAGCATTGTGTACAAAATTAACATACATATCTTTGAACTTCATAGATGTTAACAAAAACTTACAACTCGAAAAACTTAACAAACATCTGAATACGTTAATAATAATTTCTTAACTTTCAAATCTAGCTGCCTTCTTCTTCAATCTTTTGCCCCTAGAAGTTTGATCACCAAAATTTACATCACAACAATCTTCAAGACTTCTTTTTCCATTGAGACTTGTGGCAGTATCAACAAACGCATCAACACATACAAGATCCTTCAAACAAAACACGAAACAACTAATAAAACGTTAAATAACAATACAAGTTGTAGAAACAACCTACACATACTTGCACAAAGGTATAAATACCTTAGAAGTAACTTGAAACCCAAGTTGCGAAGATTCTAAAGGCTTAACAGACACTTTTCGACAAACTTTGTAAATGACCTAAAAAGTGTTCAAATATAAAGAAACATAACAGATTTGAACGTCTACTAAAAATAAATGCTTATTACAAAAAAAAATTAGAATAAATACCTCGCCAGAAGTACCCTGTACATTCTCATATCCATCAACCAACTCTTCAATTATAACACGATGACAATTAATCTTAACGACAGTGTACACATGGTACTCATTTGCAAGACTGTAATCACAAACATCAATCTTGAAAGTAAGTTTGTTTTCAACAACCGGAGACAACGCAAGCGACAAAGTTTTTGTGTTGCTTTGCTTCAACACCCTTTCCTTAATATACCATGCAGCAGCTCCAATGATCATCATGACAATTTTATCAAACATCACAAATGATACACCGTCTGATTCATCTTGCACCCTTATCTGCAACTTGAACCTAAAACAAATAAAACATACTTTATCTTAAAAACCTGAATGAAATGAAATGAAAAATCTGGAAAAAAAAAACAGCGTATACATCTACTGATTTATATACTTTGGGGTAATGGAAGTACATTCCCACTCGCATTTTCCACAACCCAACGAAGTACTAGGCAATTTGAGAATTTCTTCACACACTTCTTTAGCATTTTGCAAAAACTCAGATTTACTTAAAATTTCTTGTTACAATTGCGGCAGGCAGCATAAAACCAACCATAGCTTTCTTCAACACTTTTTATGGTGGCAACCACAACAAAAGACATCAGCTGCAAACACAATGTATATTAAACATACACTTTTAAACAATACAAAAATATAGTAAAGTGAAGACATATAAAAGTTACGTATAAAATATTGAAACCTCTTGAATTCCTGAAACAATGAGTTCATCAACACGCTTCTTCTGTGTTCCAACAGTTTGAGAAGTACAACCACACTCTTCTTCTTGTTTCAACATCAAACTCCACAATGGATAAGCTCTTTTCCACTTTCTTATAACTCGAGCCTTCGTGTACCGCATGTCTTTGGCTGGATTCAGATCACAATGGCTTTCTTCATCGTACATTGAGGTGGACATTGTTTTAAATTTTAAGAGGGAAATTTGAAAATCTTTTTTAGAAAATTCAAAGCTGATATAAGAAATGGGTGCATTCGTTATGTGCTTATATATAAGGAGCTGATGAGGCACGTTTCCCCACGTGGATTTAAATTTTCCCCCTTAAAATTCAGACTTAGGGCCTAAACAGCTGAGAGCATATGTGCATAACGTCTGCTGTTGGTTGGCAAATCCAAGGATTGAGAACCGCTGTTGAGAGCAACAGCGGTGCTTTCACGTGGCCCACGTCTTTTTTTGAATATTTTTAATGCGATTAATAACGTCAGTTTTTGCATCATACATGCATTGGTGGCCAGTCTCTCCGGTTGACACATCAGCTTTCTGACGTCACTCACGCTTCTCCTATTATGGAATGTATAGATTGTGTGTGTGTAATAATATAAGGGTGCCATGGGGCACATGGTGCTCATGCCATGTGTCCCATGGTGACTAGTCACCTCCATTGGGAGCGGGTTCGGGTTCGTTTTGCGTATCAGCTCGGTATCGTAACGTGTATGATAATAATATTTTTATATATTAAATGGTTTGGTTTTTAGTTTCGCACATAGCCGACTCATTTATTATTGGTTTTGGTTGATTTTATTATACGATAATAATATTATTTCGCGAAAAATTTTGGGGGTCTAAACCGGGTTGTTACACAAACCCTACATTGCATGTTGTCTAATCTGTTGGATTGGTGAAGGTATAAAGTCATTAGTGGCCTGGGTTTGTGGTTTGTAACCAACGAAGACAACCCCATAACCGAGCTACGGCTAGGGTTTCGTGGTGCATGTCAATGGACATTGGTTATTAATGACTCTGTTCTATCTCCAGCGAAGTTCAGATTACTAACACTGGTTTGATTGGTAACCATATTATTATCATACCCATTTGTTTCTTTTCAATTTTTGTTGCAATTAAATAATGATAATAATTGTGTAAATAGAACCTTAAATTACACCCTGTTATGACTAATGAGTTTCATTGCAACATGATACTTTATCTGTGAAAGAGATTTCAGTTTAATGGGATGATGTTTGTTGATGGGTTAAACATATCACAGTGGTTTTAGTTTATCTAAATTTGGTTCAATTGGTTCTAAAATTTAGAGATATGACGAGGTATTATCGGAGTTCAAATTTCAAATTGTAGAGTTTAACGTTGTCTGTCATTTTCTGATTCATTTCAAGCAGCCTAAATGTAAATTAGTTACCAATTGGTAATTACCACCTGTGTGCTAATAATTTGATTGTTTTTGTTATTAATTAATAGAACAAGTGTTCACTAATAATAATGAGTGAGAAATCACTGTTTAGGTTGCAATCTCATTTTCCAGTCCTTAGGCAGCTTTAACTTCATGTAGCCTAATTTTTCTTTAGAAATTAATATCTCTGTGTTCGATTCTTTTGTCAATGTTGCCTAACCCTTCATTGTTATTGTTTCATTCTTTTTAGCTAATGTTAGTCATCTATAGATCAGTTTAACTATCACTTAGACTACCTATTTGAAATTATAAGTAAATAGTGATAAAAAACTTTATCACACGACCAATCTTCAGATAAATAATCTTGATAGCAATCGATACTTTGTTGGCAATTAAAGAGAGTTCTTAGTGGTACAGCTCTTCTGGATTTTAGATCATCTTCATCTTTGAAATTTCAGTAATAACTAATATACGGCTAGGATGGTGCTTCTATCACAAGACCGTAATAATTGATGAGTATCATGGAGCTCTAACATAGTAGGATACTTTATTGAAGCTAATTATTAGCTTTAAGTTTATTAGTTGAAAGGTTGTAATGTTGTTTAATACTAAGAAAATTATTGACCTTCAATTGTCTTACTTAGCTAGCAAGATTTTTGTTAGAGTTATTGCGTATTTTTATCTAAAATGGTTTTATTGCAGTCTTGTAGTTTACAATATCCAAAAAACAATCTATGATAATGATGTCTTGGCTTTTAATAGCCATAGTTATATGTTCTCCAAGACTCCATTAAATCCATAATATCTTTGTTTCAAAGTTTGGCAACCTAACTTATTAAAACTAGCAGGAACCCGCACGTTGCGGCGGGATTGCACGTTGTTTGGTTGTTGCATTTGATCATTACTTAGCAACCCGCTGTTGTTTTCTGCAGGATTCGAAGCGCCATCAAAATGGTTTGAAAAGTGAAGTGACAATATATGTAGGCTGATTGGAGTACCTAAGTAATCATATCATATGTGGTTTAGGATTAATACATAAAGACAAACAGTTAATAGAAAATATGGGGTAGGTCTATCTAAATGAACCTTCGTATGTTCAGGTGCAACATCATGCTTTAGAGGGTGCATGTTTAGGTCGGGACCAAGGTGGGAGGATTCTACCAACATGTTGTTATATGGTCTATTCGATTCGTCATTACTAATGGTTAGGAAGTGAAGTGACAATGAATGTTGCTCAGTTGGAATACCTAAGTAATAAAGTAATGCTACGTGATCAGTGCAAATATAAAAAGAAAAACAATATACTGAATGTGTGTCATAGGTATATTGAAATGAACCTTCTGAATGTTTTAGCACATTGTCGTTACAAGGTGGGGGTATGTTTATGTCAAGAAGTAGAGGGAGGTTAGTGTCGATGTGTTTTCACTAAGGGGGTGGTTGGTGCTATTCCTATATTGCAGGTGTTGTCTAAATGGTTCTCCTTGCAGCACTATAAGTTGAATGGAGTGTTATACATGTTATATGTTGTAGAAATACTTGAAATTTATATTGAAATTAATACGTAGTTGGCTAATATATACAATATTATTAACTTTAAAATAAAAAATAAAATTTTTGTAACTTTAATTTTTATGCAACATATTTGGTTGTGTTTTATGAGAACATTATTTTTTAGAGGAACATGCATTCTTACCTTTTGCCCATTTCAGCTAGGATCAAATACACAGTAAAAGAAAAATAGGAAGTTGTAGGAAGGGTATCAAACAGACTCCGATTGAACTCTTTCAAGTGGCATTAGAACCGTCTCATCGAATCCTACGATCTTAGTTTTTATGTTTCGCTTTTTTTTAGTTTTAGCTTGTAGTTTTTAGAATTTACGTTATATCATTGTGTTTTTTATGTAGTATTGTGTCTTTTTTTTTCATCGTTGTGTCATTTTTGTGATTCGTTGTGTCTATTTTCTTCAGCATTGTGTTATATTTTTTGGCATTTTGTTATATTCTGTGGCTCATTGTGTCATATTTCGTAATTTATTGTGTTTTTTGTATCCTTCTCACCCTTCTCATTTTTGTTAAACTGTGTAGAATAACCTAACCCTATAGAAGATATACTCTTAATTTTTAAAAATTATAAAAAATCAGAACTGACATGTTATAATAAGATAGATTAAAACAAGATGACAAATATGCATAATTATCTATCTATCTATCTACTAAAGAGCATGACCTGCTTATCAAATTTTGCACTCTTGGTCCTAGTGGTTAACTAATTACAAGATTGGTATCTAGGTTTAACAAAAGTGCACTCGAGTGGTCCTTACCTCTAACCGTCGTTAATTTCCTCCGTTAAAAATAGGTAAATTACATTTTTACTCTCAATTATACAAAAAAACAATTTAAAAACATAAATAAAAAAGACAATGTTAAACATATCCCCACCCCACCCCCTTCTTCTTCTTCCTTGTTTTTTTGTATAATTGGTATCTAGGTTTAACAAAAGTGCACTCGAGTGGTCCTTACCTCTAACCGTCGTTAATTTCCTCCGTTAAAAATAGGTAAATTACATTTTTACTCTCAATTATACAAAAAAACAATTTAAAAACATAAATAAAAAAGACAATGTTAAACATATCCCCACCCCACCCCCTTCTTCTTCTTCCTTAAACCACCACCATATCCCCAAAACATACCTGCATCTCCTCCGCTTTCTTCCTCTACGACCACAACCATCACCCAACCCACCATCCCAACACACCACCGCCGACCTGCATCTCCTCCACCGCCTTCTTCCTAGACCCAACCCACCATCCCAACACACCACCATTCCTAGAAGCAACAACAGTATTTCCAGACCCCTCACCATTACACAACACAACCAATTATCTCTGTTAGGGCTTTTGTTGGTTCCAATTGCGTCTGGATCACCACAACACAAACACAACCAATTGCGTCTGAATCACCACAAAACAAACATAACCAATTGCGTCTGGATCACTAGACATGTTGAACCGATTGCGTCTATTAGGGCTTCTACTGGTTCCAATTGCGTCTGTTAGGGCTTTTGCTGGTTCCATACCTAAATCTGTTAGTGGGTATGTGTGGATTTGTTTTGTTTATTTGGTATTAGAAGGGTTGTGGGAGAGATCAAGTTTAGTGATGTGGTGAATTAAGGAAAGGTTGGAGATGGTGGTCGTTTGGGGAAGTAGAAAGGAGTCGGATACAGAAGAATGGGAAGGTGGTGATAGGTGAAGGTAGTGTTTGTGACGTCGGTGGTAGTGGTTTGTGAAGGTGGAGGCGATGGTGGTGTTTGTGAAGGTGGAAGTGGTGGAAGATGAATGGGGTATTTGTTATAAATAAAAAAAGGATTTAGGGTAATGGGGTAACACGAAAAGACAATAATACCACCCCACGTGGGAGGCATGTGAGAAGACTTAACCAGAAAAGTTAACAGTTGTTAGTCATGGGGATTAATCGAATGCGCTTTTATTAAACCTAGATACCAATATTGTAATTAGTTAACCACTAGGACCAAGAGTGCAAAATTTGGAAAGCACATGGACCAACCATGCGATTCTCTCAAATATTTATAAGTACTTTTGTTGATTGGTATAATGATATATTTTTTTTCTTTTTGGTTTTTTTTATTTAGTACTAATATTATTTGAATAAATAATGTTTTAAAATTTATATATTTTTTAAAACTTATATTTATAATTATATGATCTCACATAATTAGTTAACCCAAGTTCGTTAAATATTTAGTTAGATCAACCTTTATAAATGTTTAGATGTATTAATGAATTGTCTTAAAGTTGTCTTAGCATATAGTGTAAAATTACAACATTGGTCATCTAGATAAATATAAAATTACTTTCATGCCCATCTAGAATGCATTATATAGTAGTATAGATTAAACATGCCATTGTTTTACCAGTGATGGAAATTAGGGTTCCGGTTAACCCCTTTCAACTTCATTGTTGTCTGCTTTGTCTTCAAAGAAAACACCTCATGTTTCATTCTACAAGTCATGTTTTTCCTTTTCTTCACCACTTACTTGCAGAACAATAACGAGTTGAATAACTAAACCAATGAAGAAGAATTGGATCTGAGCTAATTCCGATCTAGGTTGATAAAATAAGACGAGACCGTTCTACCAATCTCGTTAAAAACAAACACGTTAATCACTCCATTCAAGTGATCAGAAGAGGCATAAAATCTTGTAATTCCGTCAGGGTGTGATCGAATCTATCAAGATCAGTCAAAGAAAAGTTGGTGGGAGTTTCTAAGGTTATAGGAACTCGTTACTAACTCAGATTCAATCACAACCGGTGTGAGTTATGATTAGATTTCCGAAAACAACTTGGGTTCTTCTGATCGGAGTAATCATAGTTAAGAGATGGCATACGCAAATATCTCACCTGTTAACGCAACAGTTATTCCGGTTCGTGAAAATAACAGTACTTCATTTTAGGTTCCTTGATTGACATCAACGAACTACAAAACTTGGACTATTCTAATGGAGTCGGAACTTGAGTAACTTCAAATGAATGAAACTGATTCCATATAAGACTTTGCCTGGAAAGTTAAGTGGATTTGTTTTAAAATTTAATAGTCCTCATGTCAAGTCTTGATGATGAAGTGATAGTTCGAAAGTTTCTAGATTTTGTACCGAAGGGATATCTTTATGTTGTTGCTTCTATTGAGCGGTATTCAAATCTCTAGAGCATGCCATAAATAGGTTGAAAGTGTGACACACGCCAAAATTCACTAGTCGAGTCCGTACAATTAACTGGTTTTGCATCACTATGTATTTAGATTAAGTGTATCGGTGCGCCTCATTATTTGAATAATCATGTGGAAATAAACCCTACCCGAACACCATGACCATCATAAGGATCAACAAAAGCGTATGGATTTTCATATAATATTTTATGAGACTAAAACTATATTATTTTATGCAAATACATATGTGTAGAATCAAAACTCAAAAACAATATTATACATACACACATACATACATATATATATATATATATATTATAGACAAGACAAAACTATGTACATACATATATATATACACACAATTGCACACCAAGAAAGCATTAAACATGTGCACAATTCTTGTTCTTTGACATGTCTTTTTCTATGACAACTAAGACCTTCTAGATGAAAGGAACTTAGCATAGACAACTAGATGACAAGCATGTATACAATCATCTTTGAAAGGGACAACACAATAACAACATATACACACACATACACGACATATATATATACACACATTTCCACCACCACACTTGCATTTGATTCATTGGTGACAACATGAGACAAAATGGAACCTTCCAATGTTAGACAAACTAATAACTCATGCTATATTACACCTATCTAGGCCTTACACCCCACTAAACCCATTCCCATGCATGATCATTTACCTAAAATACATTAGACATGTGCCAAAATTCCTTTGCATATAAATCGGCCAACACATGTCACTTTCAAACCATGACAAGTCTTTTTCATAAGAATGTCCAAATCTTACATCAATTAAGTTAAGACAACTCTTTCATACCCCACATCTAACAACTAGAGTTTCCTTGTTTGTTTGGACACCTATTCGGCCAAGAAGAAAAGCATGGAACCATCACTTTTCACTTGAACAATCATTGTCCCAATGTCATGTCCCTATCTTACCTCCATATAGTAATGTACTTCTTTAGTTACCTTCCCTAAGTGAGATCACTTACATTTCCTATGAAGGATATAATCGGTCGAAGCTTTTCTTGATGATGATGATCAACTAAGACAAGCTAGTGCCAACTCACATTGTCAAGACATTTCACTAAACTAGAAGTTGTACTATCCAAAAACCAAAGAATCATGCTTTTTGCTTGCCATAAGATGGACTATATATAGAGGTGGAAGTCATGGTTTACACTCACACAAAAACACAAACTCTCTTCCTTCCTTTCTTGTTTCTCTAGGCCACCCCTCCCACCCCAACACTAAACCCATCTTCCCCTTTAAGCTCCAAGAACTCAAGATTAGGAAGCTCACTTAGAAGCCGAAGGTTCAAGCATTCGATCACATTCTCGCACCAACTAGGTACATTATCAACTCACCATTACTCCTAGTTTATATAGAAACAACCGGCCTTTATGTTTATCCGACCTTCGACCCTTGATCATCTAAATGATCGGCCCTAATCACACATGAGTTAATGATTTCTAAAGGCATTGTCTTGTTTTTTGTTGATTGATTTTGAAACACACATATGTACACTTATATATATAACCGCATGTATGCATACCACACACTTGTGTGACACAAATCAATTTAGCGAATGCACCCACATCATGATTAATGTTTTATAAACCGCACTCGGCTTTAATAGTTATCAAGGAACCAATTTTTGGATCAAAACATACACAATCACATATAATGTTGCACATATTCAAAACTCCCGAATTACACAAAACAATACACTTTACAAAGGTACAATTAAGATGTGTAGTAATTATCATATGCAATGACCCCACATATACATGACACAAGGGTCCACAAGTCGGGTGAACAACTTGTATGGTAAACAACAAGTACACACAACTTAAGATGTCTTTGACGTTATAGGGCACTTTTTGTCGGGACAATAGTTACTTCTGCTTTGCTAGATCACATAACCAGACATCAGGTGAGTTTCGTGGCCCTTTTTACTGTTTTACTATTTTACAACTTCAGGGGAGAAACATGTTACAGACCCACATATGTACATCACAACAATATGTGTTACATGAGTTTGACCCACAATTATCACAGACAACAAATTCCCCGGACAATCATAACCATTAGCTTAGCGATAAGCCGTGGATTATATGAATAGTTAGTCGCGCTAACACATATGATTGCATATTATCAATAATTTACAATGTCCCGTGATAAGGCATTGGGGCGAGATGCACACAAACGTCGTGGTTTGGTTATGGTGCTCATGGTAACTATATTCTGCATGGACACAGGCAACGAAACCTTGTGAGCAACAAACTATTTTATCGAGTCAACAAAACCTACGAACTCACCAACTTTTTATTTGACACATTTAAGCATGTTTTTCAGGTAACAAGTAAGGATAATAAGAAGGCAAGCTTGTGAATGCCTGCAGAAGTCTTTTGTTTTGTTATTTGATGTAGTTGTCGAACTCATTTGCTATGGCATGTAACTCTGTATGACATCAAGACTTTGATTGTTATGTGAAATAAATGACATTTAGTATTTCTCATGTAAACAATGTTTGTGATCACCATGTTCGTTTCACCTCGCGTTTCCGCCTTTAGCGGGGTGTGATAGAAAGCACATGAGGAACGGATCAGAGAGCAAGACTAAAAAGGTGATAACCAAAGTAAATAATTATTTACTACGTCTAACAGAGAAGAGGGTTCAAAGAAAAATGAGGTCAAAAAAGATAAGGTCATTTGTAAATGTTATGGACGTGGCTCGTCAAATCAAAGTTACAATGGAAGGGGTCGCGGTAATGGAATAGTTCAAATGGGTCGTCTGGAGGTAATTGGGATACAAGTATAATAAGATGTTTCAATTTCAATGAGTATAGGCATTATGCAAGCGAGTGTCTCAAGAATGAGTCAAAGGAAGAAGAAGCAAACTTGGCTGAAGAGCATGATCCGACACTATTTTGAAAAGTGACGATATCAAGACTAAGGGTGAATAAAGGATTAATCTTTATATAAGGAGTTAACTTTTTTTTTGTAAGGCAAACTTTATTAAACCACACAAACCACCGGGGAATCTCCAAGGCGGAGACCCCTAAAATAAAGTTACATTACATCAAAATTAAAAAACTGCCAATCCTTCCACCCAACCGTGCCCTTTTTACATCTATTAGAAAACCATAGGAAACCCAACACTTTAACATCTGCAACAATATCAACAACGTTCTTGCTAACATCCTTAAAAATCTTTTCGTTCCTCGCCTTCCAAATCCGCCAACACGTAATAACCATAACACCATGTAACGCCAATCTCTTTACCGGAGACATAGAGGGATCCGAATAAACTTGAGTGATGTCACTGACCGAGAAGAAATAAAAAGGAGGAAGTTTCACCCAACTCGCAATCCCACACCAAACACCATTAGCCAAACTGCATGCAGTGAATAAATGATCCACACACTCCTCCTGATCTTCACAAAAGTTGCATATACCATTTCCACAATTGATATTCCTCCGGGAAAGCGCCTTTTTGGTAGGAATCCTATCCATTAAAATCCTCCACATAAATATATTACATTTAATCGGAATCCATTTGCACCATTTGTAAACCAAATTTTGCTGAATAACATCAACATTGCCCATCCATTTTTTCACTTCAGAGACCGAAAAGCCTTCATTCGAACCACTATCCCAATACCAACGATCAGCATCTATGTGACAACCTACACCCTACACTTTTCATAAATATACACAATTGGTCCCTTATCTATTTTTTTTTAACTCTCGTAGTCTAAAACGATCAAAAGTCGCAATTTGATCAAAACTTATAATTTTTATAAGTAAAAGTATTCACGATGTATACTCACATTTACACCCGAGAGGAACAATCGTCTTGTTTGGATTATACATTCGTTTTTAACCAAATTACATATAATTGTAACGTTATTATGAAAGTTTAAAAAAAAAAAAAACTAAAGTAAAATGGTTTAACTACTATACTTGAAACTTGAGAGGAACCATTGAAATGAGGAAATTTAATTGAAGCTTCATCTTCTTCTAGTTTCGTGGGTTGAACCAAAATGCAAGCCAAGCCTTTATGGCCATTGAAGTAGAAATTGAAGAGGTTAAAAAAAACGTATGTGGTGGTCTCTAGAGTAATTGTTTTATAACCTATAACCGTTGCAATGATTTCGTATAATCATTCTAATTAATTGTTACAACATTTTCACTAATAAAGTTCAAATCATCACAACCGAAGCTAAAACAAGATCCCTCTACTCAAAAGTTTTCCTTGATCTCTCTGACCTCTTTTGAGTTCAATCTTCATCATGCATCTCTGTCACCACAACAACCGACTCTGAAACCATTCGGACATCGTTGTGGCTTCTACTATCCGACGATAAAAAAATGATAACCACCACCACCGTCGTCCATCTTTCAGCCGATGTCACATAGTTTTATTCTTGTCGGCCATCTCAAAACGCTAACACCATCATCCAAAATCTAAAACATGTCGCACCCACAACATCGTTAACTGGCGACAACCGGTTGAAGAACACCATCAGCCTACTCTCAAATGATACACATCATAGATCGGTCTCACTCTGGGATTCATACTAAGGTAGCGAGTCCGCTACGATCTCACTCTGGGATTCACACTAAGGTAGCGACATAAACCAACATTTTGTTTCTACATATTTTAGTGAGTATATTTTCTATCAAATAATGATCCAGTCACGTTTTGTTTTAATAAAATCACATTCAGTTGGCCTAAACTAAATGAAGAAGATGGAGTTAGTTAACTCACATTTTAAATTTTAATATGCCATAGGTTTAAAAAGAAAAAAAAAGAGATGATAAGCACGTGAAGGATATATGGTTTAAATTTAATGACTAGTAATTCTAGCAATTATACTTGGCATATTAAATGTTTAACCTTTGTAAATCTTATAGTAATTGTATTATGAGAAATGCATGATCTTAAAAGCCACATCATCAAAAGTAGATTAACCAAAAGTCAATCGACGGGTCAAAGAATCATATACTCGAATTATTGCTGATAAATTATAGTAATTAATATATAGGTTCAAGCGTAATTTATTGATTATCATCGATTTCATACAAGTTCTACATCAACTTAACGAATGTGAGTATATCTTTCCCCTTTTTACTGTTTTACTATTTTGGGGTGACTCATGTACTTACTATCAATTTTCTATTTCATCTTACTAAAATAGCAATTCTTATGTGTGTTTGCTTGTGTCATTTCGTGTATCTATGACCTGTCAAATCATTAACCGTTGCGGCCTGGCATTTCAATGAATAGTACTATGGTATATACCCTTGTGACTCTGTTGAGAGTCCTCGTCATTGCTATGTATTACATTACTACTAGCGCATACTATATATATCTGCTTTCCTTTCATAGGGTTGATTTGACTCGGATACCACTTATTACATTTTGCAAAATAACACATGAATTGCTAAATTTTCTTTACTATATGTATCAAACGGGTATGCTTACCAATACATTTTGTATTAACCAAATCATTTTCGTACATGTTTCAGGTTCCTATGAGATTACTTCCAAGCGTTTGGAACTTAGACTTAGATTGAGATTACTGTATCTTAGCTTAGATTGCTAGTCGTAATTGTTGTATTTCTTTCAATGTAATAAATTATTAAATTCAATGTATTCAAATTTACATTTCTAGTACCATGAGCTATTGAACAATCGTCACTACGTGACACCTCGATGTTTCCGCCATCGGTTGGGGTGTTACAATCTACTCCCAAAACTTGTCCCCCAAGCACTTGAGTACACTGTTGTAATTGTTGGAGCTCCACTTGCGAAGTTGGATTCCTCCTCCAGTACTACAGAAACAAACCATTACCACTAATCCTCTCACCCACCTTGCAACCCTTATCGCTTTCCAACCTAAATAACTCCGGATACATGAACTTCAAAGAAATTGGAGCCACCCAAGGGTCCAGCCAAAACTTGATATCTAAGCCATTTCCCACCCGTCCACGTATCATAGTAATACTACTTCTATCACCTACTTTTAACCGAAAACCATTATTTACCAATTTAGACCACGTACCCGAAAATCTAGAACAAGCGGGGTACATGTCCCACTTCCTCGTAGACCCGTGGATGCTATCTACAACTCTTCGCCATAAGGCGTTGGCTTCATGCCGATACCTCCAAAGTCACTTAACCAAGAAAGCACTATTACAATCCCCGAGTTTACGAATACCCAAACCTCCTTGCTTAATAGGCCTAGTAACCAAATCCCACCCCACCCAATGCACCTTCTTCAAATCCACATTTCTACCCCACACAAATTTTTTGATCAACCCTTCCAAGGTACTAATTATCCCGACCGGAGCCTTAAATAAAGAAAAATAATATGAAGGAAGACTCACCAAAACAGATTTTATAAGCGTCAATCTACCTCCAATAGATAATGTCTTCTATTTCCAATTAGATAATCTGTTCTTGAAAACTTTTACAACTGGCTCCCAATTATTAATCTTTGTCATATTGGCCCCAACCTGAATCCCAAGATAATTAAAAGGAGTAGATCCTGACCGACACCCCATCTCCCGCGCCACAACACCCACGTGATCATTGCTCATACCCACACCATACAAAATAGACTTGTGAATATTAATTCTGAGCCCCGAACACATGTGAAAAATCCGAAGCATTCGTCTCAAACAAACGAAATTGCTATCAGACCACTCACCCATCACCATTGCGTCATCGGCATACAAAAGGTGCGAAATAACCGGACCATCCCTAGGAAGAGCCACTCCCCGAAAAGCTCCAATTAAAGACGCTTTCTTAATAAGACCGGAAAGGGCTTCCATGACCATAATAAATAAAAACGGCAAGAGCGGATCACCTTTCCGAATACCCTTCCCACAATTAAACTCAAAAGTCGGAGATCCATTAACCAAAACCGAAGACCTAGCCGACTTAAGAATGCCTTCCACCCACATACACCAAACATCCGGAAAATTCATCTGCCTCATAACCGAAATCAGAAACGCCCAGTTGACGTTGTCATATGCCTTTTCGAAATCAATTTTGAACATGAAAAGCTCTTTCCCACTCTTTTTAGACCACGATAGAATTTCACTGATCAACAACGAACTATCAAGGATATACCTTCCCGCCACAAATGCCGATTGAGTCTCATTAATTAAACTGTCCATCACCAATTTCAACATGTTAGCCAACACTTTAGATATAACTTTACTCACCACCCCTATTAAATTAATTGGCCGAAACTCCCCTAATGTAACCGGGTCTTTGACTTTAGGCACCAACGTAATAAAAGAAGAAGCAACTCCACGATTTATCTTACCTGTGGCTGCAAAATTACCCATAATATTAACAAAATCAGCAGAAATTAAGTCCCAAAACCGCTTTATAAAGCGAAAATTAAAGCCGTCTGGGCCCGGGGCTTTATCACTACCACATTGAAACACCGCTTCCTTAATCTCATTATCCACGAACAGGCTTGATATCATATTCACTTGATCCATACTAAGCATCTTCAATCCAAAACACGTCAACTTCGGCCTAGGAGCCATGTCTTCAACGAACTTCGTACTAAAAAATCGCAACACTTCTTTTTTAATATCTTTCGGCTTCGTAACCCACTCACCATCTACCGAAAGACCCAAAATCAAATTCGAAACCCTTTTATTACTAATCGTACCGTGAAAGAATCGAGAATTCTCATCTCCCTCCTTCGCCCACATCACTCTAGATTTTTGTTTAAGATCTTTAATTTTCAACCATTCCAACTGATTAATACGACGTTTAGCTTCCTCTAATGTCCAAACTTCCTCTTCCAACAAGTTCCTTTCCTCCATCACTAATTCCAACTCCTTAACTTCACTTTTGAGACAATCCAATTCCTCTACTTCGGCCTTCACAGTAACATCCTTCCACTCCTTAATTTTTTAACGCAAAATCTTGAACTTATGTAACAGCCGCAAATCCGGATCCCCTCGAAAATCAACATTCATCAAGGCACCTTTAATAACATCATCAAAACATTCCCTATAAAGCCATGAATTAAAGAATTTGAAAGGCTTGGCTCCAAAATTTCGGGACACAATTTTAATCATAAGAGGACAATGATCAGAACCATTATGGTCTAACACCCGGTACTCTGCGTTTGGCCATTCGTTCCAAAACGTCCAATCCACAAAAATCCTATCAATTCTACTAAGTTTATCGCCACCAAGGTAAGTGTACTTGCGGCCCTTCAAAACATATTCAAATAAACCCGTCTCCTCCACAAACTCGTTAAATTCATTCAACTCCACCACATTATAATTAGAATTACGCCTCTCTTCACGATCTCTAATGCTAATAAAATCTCCACCCACTATCCAAAAACCATCATCATCAATAATAATCGACTTTAACAAGTTCCAAACCGCTCGTTTATCATTAATTCTCTGCGGACAATAAACATTAATACATGTAATTTTCCTACCATCATTCTTCAAAAAACTGGAAACCACTAGTACGTTCCTATCTTTTAACACCGAAGACTGCGTAAAAATATTTGGATTCCATAAAGAGAGCAAATCCCCAGAACGGCCCGTAGCGTCTACATACTCGAACTCAAAGTCATCCCTACCCCAGAATCTACCAACATTAACGTTTTCCAACGACTCAAACTGAGTCTCTTGGAGCATGATGAATCCTATCTCATTCGCCACCTTTAACTCCCTACACCAAGAACTTTTACCATCTGAGCCTAGTCCTCTAATGTTCCATGACAATACATTCATTGGTCCACACGTTGAAAGCCTTCGTCTCTAATGACCTTCGCCAACGAGTCACCATATGATTCAAACTCTTCCACCCCTAGTTCATTACCTAAAGTCACCGTTTCATTTACCTCAATCCCAACATCATTAATATTTCCTACTTCCCGAGCCACCGAATTATCCCCCCCCCTCATCATTTAAATCTGGAGTAATGAAAGACCCATTGATATTCCGATTCCCCTGAGTGTTAATCCTCGAACTGTCATCCCCATTAATCGCATAAATAAATATATCTATATCAAATAAGTCCTCTCCCTCCCTCCCTTGCCCTTTTCTTCGGTCTTTCTTGGCCCGTAGGCGATGGCGACTTCATCGCTCTAGCTTTCTTCTGATAACCCTTTGGCTTCTTGGATTTAATGGTAACATCCCCATAAGTATCCACACCCGGTCCCATGTTACAAGCATTCCCATCCTTAGCCATTACCTGGCCCCCCTCATTTACCACTCTACTTTCCAACAACTCTGTCACCTTCGTACATCCCACATTCACCTGACCACAGTCCCCAATTTTCTCTACCACCTCGTCACTATTCTCCCCAATAGGTGAATCTTCTATCTCCACTCCCATACCCTCTTCCCTATTCCCAACATCATCCAATACATCCACAAAGTCTTCCATACATTCAGGCACCCACTCCTCTAACTCTTCTTCAACTAAAACTGGGAATACCTCATCATTCCACTTAATCGAAATCACTTCATTAATACGGGAGAACTCTTCACTTAAAATACCCACCATTACCGATGAGAGATCCGTCCCAGTCTCATTAATTTCTGCGGACTGAATGACCGAACCAAACCTACTACCAATCTCTTTATCATATAAACACAATGGTAACCCGAGAACCTTCAGCCAAACCACCCTTTCCCTCGGAATCAACTGCCCTTCCCATCTATCCAGACGTTCAAAACATACCTTCCAAACCTCCTTAGTGTGACCAAAGCCCTCCATGCATACCTCCGACTCGAAAACAAGCATGACCCACAGCCCACTAATGTATCTAATCCCGGCATTAGATTGCCCAATCAGGTCTAACCAAACCCTCAACCTGGATAGTACTTTTAGATCAAACACTCTACCCACAACTCCACAACCATTACGTAGAAAACCACCCTTGAATTCAGCATCAACCACTACCTCCACAGACTTCTTCGTACTAACCGGATCCAAGTTCAGCAATGTTTCCCTAAATGTTCTCCCATTACCCATTCCTACACCACTAATCGGTATCTCTACCGCCGGCTCCATGTCTATGTCAACATTACTATGATCCTTACTACCAGCATCCTTTTTCACTGGAGTCCACCTCTTACCCCCGTCCAATTCATCTTTTCCCCATCTACAAACCGAGCCAATACAATGAACAACTTGTACGACCCAATCCAGACGTCTTTCATATCTTTTTCCAATCCCACCGGATCCCTCACATTCACAAAAGATACAAATCCAAAACGCTTACCAAGTTTATCGTACTTCCTAGCAATGTACGTATTCTGAATAGTACCAAATCCTTTCAACACAGTCACCAAATCGTTCGAAGCACAACCTTGTGGAAGATTGGATAAAAGAACTTTGTTACATGCACTTCCTTCTGTTTCGAAGATTCCCCATGATCCGTACGTATTCCTTTCCTTGACGGAGCGTCATTCTATGTTCCGATCTTGTACTTCTCCTTCCCCGCCATGAAGATCTCTGAAAAATTTACCTTTCCGCCGTCGTTCGCCTCTGAGGTTTTTGGAGGATTTTAGGGTTTTTTTAGTTTATTCAAGAAGGAGTTAACTGGATGAACATAGTTGAGTACCTGGTTATTAAGTAATATTTTAATAGCAAGGATAATTGTTTGTTTGAATTAATATGTTTATCTAGTTTATTTATTAATGGTTAATTAAGTATTAGAGTTAGTATTGGTTTAGGATGGTTTGTTTTCCAAGTAATTAGTTTAGTATAAATAGATGGGTTAGGTTATGTAATTACAAAGAGGTTCAGTCTTTCATTTGATTAATAAAAATGAGTCGTAAGGTGTTCTCACAAATCTCGTGTGTTGATTGCTACTTTTAAACGCTGATCCACCAACAGAGTTTGTTAAAATGCCCGTTAGGATTTTTCAAGTACATTTTTTTTCTTTTCATTCTATAATTTTTCTATAATAAAGATAAGCATTTCATTAATAAAGAGCAAATTAGGATGACCAGCAGGGGGTCAAAATATTATTGTAAACAACCCGTTGGATTGTGTCCAGGAATCGAACAACTTATGGGTCCAAAGAGCCAAAAGTGTCAAAGGCTAAGGGTATAAAATCAAGTTGATTATTAACACAAGTTTTAGCATGCTTCTTGATTTTCTTTGAATCTGCCTTTAACAAGGCTTGCCCCTGCCATAAACCCACTGTCTCAAAACCCAGTTATTTGTGAGCCCCATTTTTACATATCTAACTTGAACTATTTTGACCCGTTTGTACAAGAATTCGGTTAAGGGGTCCATACTTACAAGAGGTAGTTCGGTTTACCCAAAGTTTCCTATTCCCATGTCTCATTTACCATTATCACCACATTCATCGTTGACCCGTTAGAGAATTCGGTTTGCGAGGGATTCCTTTCAAGGAATCTACAAGCGCACGGATTTAGCTATCAATGACCCCTTGATTGTTTCATGACTCGAACCTCTCCTCTTGCAAACCTTCATCCTAATGGGTGCTAAACCTACGTGGTGAGGGTTATTATCTAGCCAAACCTTGCGCTTGTTACCATTGTGGCGAGGTCACCGTGACTAGGATCCACTTAGTCTATTCCCTCGGTTTCCATCGCCTAGTCAACTCCCATCAAGGTTCAACTATACGTAACCAACTCCCATCCGCCTCATAGGTTTCCAATTCACAATTTCAACAATTGATTAACTAAGCTACATATGAATCTACATGATTTTAAGTCCTAGAACAACTTACCTTATTTTGGACCCTTCAACCTTAAGCTTGTACCGCCCTTGCTTCCCGAGCTTTCCGACTTCACACCTATTTCATGTCCCCATACATAGGCGTTTAGTCATTCATTCATTGTGCATCCATCTCATGGTTCCACATAAGCTTAATTTAACACATAATTTCAATCATATAATTTCCACATGTTTTCATGAAATTTCATTCTTTCAAGCATTTCCTCAAACACATTGAGTGCACAATTTTTATTATTATGGGATTCATACAATTCAAGATCACCACCCCATACCCTTGCATTATTAGACCCTACTATGATCTACAAACATCCAATTGGGTATGATTATGATTCAATTAACACGTTTACAGCAACAATTACCTTCAAACATGAGGAATTTATCCCTTGGGTTAAAACCCACTACTTGTACATAATCAAGCATTTACAATTTGTATAAACTAATAACATATAACCATTTTATCATGTTTTCAGAGCTTCTTAATGTTTATAAACATATAGAAATCATCAATTATCAAGCAATCAAGTTTTTTTACAAAATCTCTTAGAACCACCCCTTCCATATACCTTGGATTTGGATGATTCAAAAGTTCTAGAGTTACCTTAGGATGAATGGGCAATAGATGATAATCATATCCTCCATGCATTCACTAAAGCCACTTATTTTTGGCAAGTTTTGGGCTGAATTGAAAGAAAACTCTTGTGTATGTGTTTTCTAGGTATGTTGGTGTTGGATCAGTTTCTCTAACAATTTCTTATCAAGAACACTTGTTTAGATTTATCAAAGTAAATTGCACAGCGAAATAAGTATAAGTGATCTAAGTTAAAGCTTCACTTTTAACAGGAGTTATTACTCCCCCTCAGTTAATGTACTAAAGCAGTAAATGAGAGAATCAAACAATGAATGAATATAACAGTAAATGCTTTGAAATGATTCTCAAAATATATTAGAAATGTTATTGCAAAAAGATTGTCTAAAATAGTGGGATAAACCCATCTATTTATAGACTGGTTAATACGTACAAGAGAAGTATTCAAAACAATATAATAATACTACAACAGGCTGTAGTATTGGAACTTGTACAAAGACTTTAACAAAAGTAATATAATACTAAACTACTGAAGTATAAAGGCGGTGGGAAGTTTCTAAAGAATTGCTGATGAGTGACAAACTTCTGATGAGTAATCTTCAGTAGTTTTTCTTCAGTAGTTATTCTTCAGATGTTTGTCTTGTTCATCTTCAGAACTTCTGATCTTTACTCTTCAGCACTTGTTATTAGCTTCTTCGGTACTTTATTTTCTTCTACTTCAGCAGATTCTAAACTTAGCAAAATATTGCAGAATATGATTAAGACTAAGGATAAAAAATGGCTTTGTCAATCCTCTTTGACCTTACAGTTGATCAATTAATTATGTGTGTGTGTGTGTGTGTGTGTTCACACACACACATAGTTTTGTTTTGACCCACCAGATTTTCATCTTTGCAATGTTTACATATTCAGCCCCTCACTTAATGATTTATTGTAGCTGATTCAATAACATATAAATTTTAGTATTAATTAAACATATGTTTGTTATTAACGGGGAGGGAATTTTTAGAAACTAATCCAGGGAGAGGGTGAGAGAATTTTTAAGACTTAATTCTAAGGGAGGGAAAGAGAAGACTTTTAGGTAGCGTTTGGTATGATGGAATGAAAGGGGAATGGAATGGACCATTACAAGGTAATGAAAAATAATGTGTTTGGTTGGCTAAAGGAATGGAATCACCCATTCCACAAGGCATTCCATTCCCTCAAAACCATTCCATCCACCCCCCATGTTTTTTTTTTCATTCCATCCCCATCCACCCTTTAGTAACAAAAGCATAACCCACCACCACTATCACCACCACTATCGCCACCACCCATCGCCGCCGCCACCACCCACCACCGCCGTCACCACCCACCACCACCGCTACCAACCACTACCTTCACCTACCCACCACCGCCACCACCCACCACCACCGCTGCCACCCACAACCGCCACCACCCACTACCTTCACCATCCCACCACCGCCACCACCGTCACCCACCCACTACCGCCGCCATAGAAAACCACCCACCGCCGCCTACCACCGTCATCCACCCACCGCCACCTCCACCACCGTCACTCACCACAATTTCCTTTACCCACCACTACAGCCGCCACCCATCACCGCCGTCTCCTCTACCCACCACCGCCACTACTCACCATTGTCACCCACCCACCATCACCGCCATCCACCTCCACCCATCGCCACCGTTGCCACCACCCATCACCGTCGTCGCCACCACCTATCACTGCCGTCGCCATCCACCACCACGCTACCGCCACACACCACCACTTACCATCACCACCACCAACCACCAACCGCCAACCGCCACCCACCACCACCGCCATTCACCACCGCCACTACTCACCATCGTCACCCACCCACCATTACGACCATCCACCTCTACCTTCCACCGTCGCCGCCACCGCCACCGCCACCGACCACATCCGCCGCCCACCACCGCCGCTACCGCCACATATCACCACCCACCATCACCGCCACTGACCACCACCCACCACCGCCACTAACCATCGATTTTATTCATTCGTTTTTTCTTGTCTATCCAACAACACAAAGTAATGTTTTGTTTCATTCCCATATGGCAACCAAACAAGACATGGAATGGTAATGATCCATTCCATTACCTTGTCCATTCCATTACCTCGTCCATTCCATTCCCACATCCATTCCATTACCCCATACCAAACAGATCCTTAGGAATTTATTATGGGATAGAGAATTTGTAGGAATTAATTTAATGACTAGGTGAATAACAAAAGGACAATAATACCCTTTTTTAAAAAAATTAATTTAAATGAACATCTAATTAATTACAATCTTGCCACTTAAAATCAATGGTAATAAACTGGTTCTCATGGTTCCTATTTCCCCTATGGTTCCTATTTGAATCCTACCCTATATATAGGGTTGGGCTAATTTAAAAACTCTTTTGAATTGAGAAAACCCGTGAAAACGCTATGTAAAAACATTGTTTTTTTTTCCTGATTTTTTCAGAATTGCTTTTATATTCAATTTTATTAGTTTTAGCCTAAAAAAATCAAACCCGTGAAAACTCTATGTAACAACATTGTTTTTTCTAATTTTTTAGAATAGCTTGTGTATTTAATTTTATTAGCTTCGGTAAAAAAATCGAAAAAGCCCCGAATAATTTTTTTTTAAAATTACGTGACAAACATGTTACATATGTAACAATGCTGACGTATGATAAAAAACCGATTTTGTGTAACATATATGTAACAAAATAATCTACCTGGTGTTTTATTTTTTATTATTTTTGGCCAAAACTAATAAAATTGAATATAAAAGCTATTCTGAAAAAAACAGGAAAAACATATTTTTACATAGGGTTTTTACGGGTTTTCTCAACTCAATAGGGTTTTTAAATTAGCACAACCCTATAATATATATATATATATATATATATATATATATATATATATATAGGGAATGAGAACAACGTTGAGTTGAGAGAACTAGGGAACTCACTTTATAACTACACACTTATTTTATTCAATAATGAATTTGTGGTTGTAAATTAAAGCATAATAAAAAATAATTTACTTACATGGTTTATATAAATGTGTCCATTTTTTTTACACCAGGGTAAAACCATCGTAAATAAATTTTTTTTATTTTTTACGGCGGAGTTACCTGTTTTTACATCAGTGTGCAATTTTTTTTTAAATTCATATTTTACGTCGGAGTTCTCACGGTTCTCTCAACCTCAAGTTTATTCTCTTAGGATTCTAATCCTAATCCTATATATATAATAACATCAAAATACATATCCTAAATGAGACGTTCACTTTCCAAGCAATAACACTACCAGAGACTAGAGTGAAGCATTACTAGACAACGATTGAGTGAAAACAAGGTTAAATCCTATATATATAATTCCTTACTGTATCACTATCAAAGTTTTTTATTTTTAATTTCATACATGAATATCGTCTCAATTTTTCAGGTAAGTGTATAAAAAGATGATGTAGATTCTCAACAAGAAATGCCACCTTTGACATTTGTTTGCTTTAGTTGCCGTAGAAAAAGGACACGTGGTCAATATTTGTAGGCCAAATAAGCTATCGGTAAATGAAAAGACTAGTTACGAGTCCAAATACTCCAAGAAATCTTTAAGAAAGAAAGAAATTGTTTCTAGGAAACTTGGTGGCAAGAGATTAGCTGATTACGTGGATAATGAAACTTTATCATATGATGAAGATATGTAAAGAACATATATGTTTAACGACCCAAACAACCAGAAAAATATGTATGATATAGTTGGGACCCCTACTTTAATGAGAAGGTAGGAAATATCATAAGTTATTACTAAAGAGAAAATTGACATGTTTGTAACCTTTAGAATCACAAAAATAACCGAGTTTAAATAACTAAAAAAAAAACTTATGATAAAAAATTGAAAAAAATAAAAACTAAGAATATTGGGATAAAGTGTAAATCTTATATAAAACTAGGGTTTTTGTTAACCCGCCGCAAAGCGGCGGGGCACGTTTGTTGTGCAGAAATGTTTAGTAGCACTATGGGCAACGATTTTCCTGCATTCTTTCGCGTAATTGTGGATGGTTTCGTGGATATAAAAGATAATATTAAGTGACTGTTATTGTTGCGTGGACTCGTGGCTAAAAGCAAAAAGTTTGGTGGTCAAAGTTTAAATTCTAAAAACTAAAAGTTTGGTGGTCAAATTGAAGAAAAGAAAATACATAAGTTAGTAAGAAATTTACTGGCCAAAGTTGGGTGGTCAAAGTTTGAAATCTTAAAAGCTAAAAGTTTGGTGGTAAAAGTTTGAAATCCTAAAAACTAAAAGTTTGGCGGTCAAAGTTCGGTGGTTAAATTGGAAGAAAATAAAGTATATAAGTTAATGGCCAAAGTTCGGTGGTCAAAGTTTGAAAGCCTAAAAGCTAAAAGTTTGGTGGTCAAAGTTTGAAATCTTAAAAGCTAAAAGTTTGATGGTCAAATTAGGACAAAATAAAGTTAAGCAAAAGTTAATTGCCAAACTTTTAAATCCTAAAAATAGAAGTTTGATGGTTAAATTAAAAGAAAATAAAGTTAACTTAAAAATTAGTGACAAAAAATAAAGTTAAACTAAAAGTTAGTGGTAAAGATATAATTAAAAGGACACTGTTAAAGTGTCCTTCAATTAATACAGATAGAATAGAATTGTGACATCTTGATGTGTATGTACTAAGCGTATAAATTAAAGAGCAAATACCACATCGAGTTAAAGTCATTATTTATATCTATATACTAGTTTATAACCCCGGGAGCGTCCCAGGTTGAGAAATCTAAGTAAAGTGAATAAAATTAGAAGTATCTAAACTATAAAAATGGCACCTGCCAATATATTATTATTATTATTATTATTATTATTATTATTATTATTTTAAACAAATCTATGCCATAAGTTATCATATTCTAATATAAAAAAGGGTAATTGGGTCGGGTATCACCTAATCCCAGGCCCGACCCAAACCCACATTTTTTTTAAACTAATTCCAAACCTGACACAATACCTGTCGGGTTACAAAAAATAGTCGTTTTTTTTTCTCCGTTTTTTATATAGCACTATGGTACTTGTTAGAAAGATAATAAAACGCTCGTTAATTTGGTGTAATTTTTTTCTTTAAAAAATCTCGTATATAAAAGATATTAACATTTAAAAGTTATGAGAGAAAACATGAGAGAGAAAATAATAAAGTTTTAATATTTACATTTAGTAGATTAGGTATTTAATAGATTATATTAAATCATATTTAAACCATATTTATTCTTTTTTTTTTTAATTGGTCTAGAGTTGCCACATCACATCCTATGTGGCATCTCTCAAAAGAGAGATTGCATAATACTATGACATGTCATTAAAAATGCTTTGGTTTATTATATATATAGATATAGATATAGATATAGATATAATCTATATCTATATCTATTTCTATACATATAATAAATGAAAGCCATTTTAATGACATGACATTCAAAGAGGGTATTCTCTTTATTGAGTGTGTCATGTGTCATCCCATGTGGCAAACCCTTTATTTAGAAAAATAATAATTTAAAATTTAAAAAACAAAATTAGATTTTTATCTCTAATGTTTCCTCCCATAACTTTTAAACGTTAATATCTTTTATACACGAGATTTTTTAAAGAAAAAAAAATACACCAAATTAACGAGCGTTTTTATTATCTTTCCAACGAGTACCATAGTGCTATATAAAAAAAAAACGGAGAAAAAAAAACGACTATTTTTTGTAACCCAACAGGTACTGTGTCAGGTTTGGAATTAGTTTAAAAAAAAATTGTGGGTTTGGGTCGGGTCTGGGATTAGGTGATACCCGACCCAATTACCCTTTTTTTATATTAGAATATGATAACTTAGGGCAGAGATTTGTTTAAAACAATAATAATAATAATAATAATAATAATAATAATATTCATTAATCATATATTGGCAAGTCATTAATTATGTTGTCATATTAGATATTTTATTATGTCATATTAAATATTTCAACTCGGGACGCTCTCCAACAGGTAATTGCTATGTTTTCTTTTTCTATCATAATCTTAAATAGCTCAAATCTTATTGTATGCAGTTAAAGACCTTTGACTGAATGTAATGGTGCTAAACAATCTATGTCCCCTTGAAGTGCTTGGGATTTAATATTCTGTTTTAGGTGTTGATGTTGTAAGGTGAAATGGATCTTTTGGTATTTTTTTAAAGTATCTAATGTAAGTTGATACATAGATGCCATTTTTATAGTTTAGATACTTCTAATTTTATTCACTTTACTTAGATTTCTCAACCCGGGACGCTCCCGGTGTAACACCCCAACCGATGGCGGAAACATCGGGATGTCACGTATTGATGATTGTTCAGTAGCTCATGGTGAATAATAAATTTCATTAAATGATTTAAATAAATTACATACAATCGTTCTACCAGAATTTGTACATCAAAATGAATAATACTATGCACACATCTTCAAGCATTAACTCAATCTTCAAGCAAGTATAACCTGAAACATGTTAAGTTTGAAAATATTTTTGGGTCAACAAATGTTGGTGAGAATACATAGGTTTTTGAAATATGATAAATAATAATAGTTTGTACAACAATCACAGTTGTATAATGATAGAGTATGAGTCCGACATGTAACAATGCGTCTTTGTACAATCAAACCTTGTGTCGACTGAGGACTAACTCGCAAGTTAGTTAAATGTTGTTACTGTTATCAATCATCCCTGAATTTATGCGGGGGGATGGGTTTGTCAGACCTATAGCGCTATAATCTAAACAGGCGGCTTGATCAATGTTAATGATTGTACTGTTTTCTTTTTGTTACAGTCAAATGATAGAATGATAGTGTAATTGAATCACAAGTAAGTATGAGTAAATGATAGTATAAAATGTTAAACATGTTTCACCCCAAAAATAATGAAAAATAGAAAAGGGGCTATGTAAACTCACCTTAGCAAAATGTTATGTCTCGTGAAAATAGAATATGTGTTGCCCAACGATGCCAAGTATTACCCTATAATTAAGGTAATAGATATGTCTAAGTCTTTCTAGTCTACAAATATATACTAGGGTTTCGAATTGGGGAATAGTGTTCGTTTGATTAATAATTAAAATGTTTGATAAATAAGAGAATTTCGATAAATAAATGAACAAAAGTCTTTTTTGTAAATTTTAGATTAAAGATGGTCACAATATAAAGGTTAAGTATGAAAATAATTTTTTTATAAAATTATTTTCTAAAAAATAGAATATTTAAACTATTTATTTCAAATTGTCAAAATATAACTTTAATATTTAAAAGAATATTAAATTTACAGAATTATTAATTTAAAAATTGTATTTCTGTTCCAAATAATCAGCAATAAATTATATAAAATTTTGGTGCAAAAATATTGAAAAATGAATTTATTATGATTTATTTATGATTAAAACTAACAAAAATTGATTAAAAATATTAAATAAATGATTTTTCAGAAATAAAAATCATTTCAGAAAAGCTTAATGTTATAAAAACTCTGAATAATTTTTGTGGAAATTTATATAATCGTTTTGATATTTTTATAGAATTTTATAAATAAAATTGAATAAACTTGAATTATTTTATCATATATATTAAATAAATAATTTTTGTAAAACTAAAAATTGTATGCTAAACTCTACTACTAGAATAACATAAGATAATTTTTGTAGAATTTATAAAGTTGTTTTAGTATTTTAAAACTAATTTTAAAATACAAGTAAATATATATAAGGTTTGAATGTTGTAAAAAAAATATTTTTGATGATGCTGGGAATCGAACCCGGGCCATTGGCCGGTTCGTGTGTTTTAAATCACAAGCCCAGACCAACTGGTCTGGACTCTGAGAACGAATAATCTCAGTTTAATTTAATTATATAGTATACAGGAAAACTGATTTATAAGGTTTTAAAAGAAAAGGATAATATCGTTGCCTATGGGACTCGAACCCGTGCGCTTTGTTTTAACAACAACAGACACAACCATCTGATCTAGATCAGATGGTTGTTCAAATGTGTAACTGAAATGGTTTTATACCTGTCTGAAACGTTATCATCTTCCCCAATTTAAAAAAAAAAACGTTTGAGCCCTAGATTTGCCTGATCATAATTCAGACCATGATAGCTCGATTAATTAGAGGGTTTTTAACCCTTAGATGCTCACACATCCAATAGCATAAAGAAACTTACGAATTTGAAGGATAACGAGGGTGGATAGGACCGAACGTAAAAACGAGCATAAGACTGAAAAATCCGACGTATTGGATGTTTGTAAGTGAAATATATTTTGGGGGTTCTTCTAATCGGAATCTTTAGGCTTCCTTGGTGGGTTTAATTGTGATATAACATCCTATAAATACTGATTTGAATTGTTACATAAGGAAGGTTACGAATTTGACTCCTTAATGGTCAAAACCCAGTCAATCAAGCTCAAAAACGAGCTGGAATCCTTCTAATCCGGGCTTGTTTAACGCGTGCTTGACTGTTGGTCAACTATGTGTCGCTAATTATTAAGATCTTCCAAAAATAATGGCTCAATTAGATAGTCAAAGGTGGAGTTGACCAATTTGTTGATGTGGGGATGCACTGCTGTCGCGTAATCAACAGAGAAGGGGACAAGGAATGTGGGCTGGGTTAGGGGTTTTGGGCTGGGATTGTGGCTCTTGGGTTTGGGCCAGAACCGAATTGGGCTCAAGAAGGGGTAGAATGATGGTGGGTTTGGTCCAATGTTTCTCTAAGTTGGGTTTAACATTAACCACTTTAAATATTATTATATTATTATTATTATTATTATTATTATGTATATATAAAGTGGTAAAAAAAATATATAAATAAATAACTGAATAAATAATTAAAAGAATACATATGTATATATCAAGTATATAGTGGGTGAAGTGGTGGTTTGATTAATTCAACACTTGGGAAAAATGCGCGATGTTACAACCCGGGGTATAAGCTAGTATATAATAAACCAAAGCATTTTTAATGACATGTCATAATATTATGCAATCTCTCTTTTGAGAAATGCCACATAGATGTGATGTGACAACTTTAACCAATTAAAAAAAGAAATAAATATGGTTTAAATATGAATTTAACATAATCTATTAAATACATAATCTACTAAATGTAAATATTAAAACTTTATTATTTTTCTCTCAATGTTTCCTCTCATAACTTTTAAATGTTAATATCTTTTATATACGAGATTTTTAAATAAAAAAATTACACCAAATTAACGAGCGTTTTATTATCTTTCCAACGAGTACAATAGTGCTATATAAAAACGGAGAAAAAAAACGACTATTTTTTGTAACCCGACAGGTATTGTGTCAGGTTTGGAATTAGTTTAAAAAAATTGTGGGTTTGGGTCGGGCACGTTAGCGACCGAAACTGTTTTCTACCCGATCAGGACCGTTAGCGACCGAAACCGTTTCGACCCGGCCGAGCTCGGTAGCGACCCAGACCGTTTCAACCTGACCCGTCCGTTTTGACCCAACCGGGCCCGGTAACGACCCAGACCGTTTCAACCTGACCCGTCCCGTTTTGACCCGACCGGGCCCGGTAACGACCCAGACTCTTCAACCTGACCCTTCCCGTGGCGACCCGGGACCGTTTTCGACCCGGCAGGCCCGGTAGTGACCCGGACCGTTTCGACCCGGCCAGGCCTGGTAACGACCCAGACCGTTTCAAACCTGACCCGTCCCGTAGCGACCCGGCCGGGCCCGGTAGCGACCCAGACCGTTTCCACCCGACTGGGCCCGGTAACGACACAGACCGTTTCGACCCTGAACAGGTCCAGTCAACAACCCAGACCGTTTGGACTCGATCATGCCCGCTAACAACTCGAAATGTTTCAGTGAGATCGGTCTCGTTAACGACCCAAACGGTTTCGAACCGACTGGGTTATCAACAAATGCAAAAGATATAATTTTTTGTTTTTAATGAAAAATTAAAAAATAAAAAAACATTTAAAATAAAAAAAAACAAAAATAAACTTAAAAATAAAATTTTATGGGATCCAAAATATTTCATTTCTAATCGACCGGTTTGACCCTATCGGGCTGGTTAACAATCTGGACCGTTACGACCCCGCCCGACCCGGTAGCGACCCGGACTGTTTCGACCTCACCGGACCCGTTAGCGACCAAGACTGTTTCGAGCCGGCCGCCGGGCTCGTTCGCAACCCGAACTATTTTGACCCGACCGAGCACGTTAGCGACCGAAACCGTTTCGACCCGATCAGGACTGTTTGCGACCGGGAACCGTTTCGACCCTGCCGAGCCCGGTAGCGACCCAGACCGTTTCAACCTGACCCATCCCGTATTGACCCGACCGTGCCCGGTAACAACCCAGACCGTTTCAACTTGACCCGTCCCATTTTGACCCGACCGGGCCCGGAACGACCCAGACTCTTTCAACCTGACCCGTCCCGTGGCGACCCGGACCGTTTCGACCCGGCCGGCCCAGTTGTAACATTTCACATTTATTCTTGTACGTTACACCATCACATTTAATAAAAACGTCAAGTTTATCTATATGTTCGCAATAATTATTTTTGTCGCATTTGTGGAACCCTAATACCTTATATATATATATATTATATTATATAGGTTGTGTGTTAATTGTATAAAAAAAATAATATGTCTTGGCCGGAATCGAACCCGCGCCAAGACCGGGTCACACCCAACACAACCATCCAACCAACTGGGCTAGCCATTCACTTGGGTTATATCCGGACGCGAATTAAGTATATACGCGTTTTAAACCTTCACAGTTGACAAAGAAAGTCAACTGTGGGTTCGCGTGTGAATTCAATCCATGGCATTAACTGATAATTGATCTAATCTTGGCAAATTTATGTGATTACCGGCCCTGTGTGACTCGATTACACGATAATTTCAAATCAATCGTTGACCCAATTGAATTCATACGCGTATGACATTAAACGTTGGTCAACCTTACCAATTAACCCAATCCATCGACCCTCTATATAAATTGAACCTTGGCACAGCATAACAACTCGCTCACATCTCTCTCTTAACCTACAATTCTTCTGAAACACCTCTGTTATTACAATTTTGAACGCTGTTTGACTTTGGTCTTTGACCAGGCAATTATCTACGAATCATCACTGTAAGTGGATGTTTTTATATGGGTTTTGATCACCGGCGTTCACACTCATCAAAAGCCCTAACATCAATTGGGCCAATGATGAGTGAATCGCATTATTGCAGAAGTTAGGGTTCGTATGAACGAATTGGGGATAAACTGAGTTTGACTTTGTGTATTTATTTAATGTTAAACAACTTTCATCACAACCACTGGCCTAGGCCAAGTGGTTGTGACCAAGGGTTGCATCATCAGTCACCCGGGTTCGAGTCCCGGCTCTGACTTTCTTTTCTTTTCTTTTTCTTTTTTTATATATATATATATATATATATATATATATATATATATATATATATATATTTCTTATAAAACTTATAAATTCATTTTTAAATAATAAAACCTTTTTATAAATTCTAAAAAAAAATTATATTTATTAAATCTGAGTTAAAAACTTTATTCACAATTTTTATTTTTCAAAAATTCATTTATTTAATATTTATAATAATTAAATCAATTTTGTACTATTATATTTATAAAAATCCATTAAAATATCAAAACAACTTTATTAAATTCTACAAAAATTATCCCATGTTTATACAATGTTAAACTTTACTGAAGTAATTTTTAATTTAGCAAAATCATTTATTTTATATTTTTAATCGATTTTTGTTAGATTTAATCATAATTAAATCATAATAAATTCAATTTTCATTGTTTTTTGCACCAAAATTTTTACACAATTTATTTTATATATTTAGAACAGAAATATGATTTTTAAAATTTTAAATTCTTTAATTTTAGTATTTTTGAATATTAAAGTTAATTGTTGGCAATTTGTAATAAATAGATTTAAAAATCTATTTTAAATAAAATAATTTTATAAAAATTATTTTTATACTCCAAACACTTTAATGTGTACATTCTAAATTCAAATTTTATAAAAAGACTTTCTTTTATTAATTATCAACTTTTCCCTTATTTATTTAACATTTTATTTTAAATTCAACAATTGGTTATCCCCAAATCGAAACCCTAGGATATACTTATAAACTAGTTAGACTTAGACTTATTTGTTGCCTTATACATAGGGTAACACTTGGCAAACTATTGGGCTACATTTATACTATATCTCAATACCAAAAACTATACCAAGGTGAGTTTACGTAATCCTGTTTATGCGATTCTTTATACTTGCAACAATTTTAAGCAATTCAACATATATGTCTAGAAGTAAACTTTATTGCCTCATGTATTAGTCAACAGTTTCAATGAGTTTCAACGAGTTTCAACATTTACATAATCATTAGCTATGGCCAAGCCGGCGATACTCAATAATAGATCTATTGGATTGACAACCCCACCCGGATACGTGTACCTCCTACATAGGTCACGTGGGTGATTGTTATCGTTCAACATATTACTAAGGTGAACCGTAGATGACGGGATGGACCTAAACTAGTCGGAGGTTTGATTATGTCAACATATTATACTATGCATGTAGACTTAAATTTACGATAGACGTACGAATTGCTAGACTTTTATACTTAAACTATATGCTAACATGGATTATGTATTCTCACCAACTTCTAGTTGACCCCCCCATTTTTACAACTCAACAGTGATAATGATGCTTGAAGATTAAAGTATTATGAAGAAATAAGGAGTCTATGCATGCTTGATTCTTGTGTGATGTATTAGATTTCCACATTCAAACTCTTATGTATTTAAATTTTTGGATATTTACAATTTAATATTTATTTCAATTAAAATTGGATTACCATGTGCTACTGTATACTCATCAATACGTGACACCTCGATGTTTCCGCCATCGGTTGGGGTGTTACAGATTGGTATCAGAGCCTTGGTTATAGGGAATTAGGTTATTAGAAATAATCTAGACTATAACCTTAGGGACTTAAACAGTACTTGCTTCTCCTACTTGTAACCCTAATTGCTTCCCTAATCCTATCCTTATCCTATACCTTATATAACCCTAAACCTACATGTGACTACTCTTATTCGTCTGTTGCAATCCTGATCCACCATTAGATTAATAGGACAAAATCCTCAGGTTTAACCTGAACCCCCTTGAGATCTCGTCGAAGTTCTAGATTTTAATAACGAACACGTGCAATCTGGAAGGGTGAACGCTTGTATTCTGAGTCTTCTGTCTAGGCTGGCATTGCGCATATATCCCAATCAGACGAGGGACCCGGATGCCTACCTGGGAATTCTCGGGATGAGTGTTCACTTATAGGCTAAAGCATGTCTTCATATGTTATTAGAATTTAGAATCTTTGATAAGTCAACGTTTTCGTTTATTCGTTTTAATTAATGAATAAATGATTACATTCCTTATATAAACTCTCATTCAATTCATTGTGTCTATTACAGATCATGCCTCCTCGTCGCAGCACTCGCAACAGCAATGGTGAGAACCACGAAGAAGGTGGTGACAACCACAACCATGACCAAGTTCCTAACCACAACAACAATGGGGTCGATGCTCAACTGGATGCGATCATTTCTCAACAAATGGCGCAGCAAATCGCAACTCTGGTTCCCAATTTACTCGCTTAGGTCATCCAATTGAACGGCAACGGGAATGGTCACAACAACGGGAACGGGAACGGCAATGGCAATGGAAATGGACCCCAAGCCTGCACCCTTAAGCATTTCAACTCTTGTAACCCTCCAAAGTTTAGTGGTGAAGAAGGAGCTACTGGACTCCTCCAATGGTTTGAGGGTATTGAGAATACTTTCATCAACAGTGAGTGCCCCGACAACTTCAAGGTCCGTTACGCCATGAGTGTTCTCCATAAACGAGCACTCACTTGGTGGAATGAAGAAAAGCGTACCCGTGGGGCCGAAGTTGCTCTTGCTATGACATGGGACCAAGTCAAGGAGGTCATGAAGGAAGAGTTTTGTCCTCGCAATGAAGTTAAGAAACTTGAGGATGAGTTCCACACCTTAGCTCAAGATAGTGGGGAAAACCTTGCCTACAACACCCGCTTTCATGAGCTTAGCTTATTGTTGCCTCACAAAGTTACTCCTCTGCCGGTAGCCATCGAGAAGTACATCGGTGGTCTGCCCATGCAAATCCAGGACACCGTTTGGGGTAGGAATCCTGCAACTTTGGAAGAGGCCAAACGTCTAGCGGCCACTCTTACTGACAATCACGTGAAGAACGGTACTCTCTTCCGCAAAGGCACTAAGAAGACGGTTGCTAAAGACACTCCACAGCCTGCAATTGAAGTCAAGCCTGAGACCTCAAGCAACAAAAAGCGCAAGGCTAGAAACTATATGGTTGCTGCTACTCCACCTGCTACCCAAAACCCAGCCAAGAAACCCTATGGTGGAACACACCCTCTTTGCAACACCTGCCAGTTCCATCATCTTCCTGGTAGACCATGCCGCCAGTGTAATAACTGTAAACGGTATGGACTACACCAATGCCTGTCAAGCCCCTGCCCAAAACAACCAAAACAACCAAAACAACCCTGCCAGAAACAACCCTGCTCCCAACCAACAAAACAACAGGCCTACTCGTGGTCAATGCTACGAGTGTGGCAGCCCCGATCACTACATCAACAACTGCCCTAATCGTAACCAGAACCAAAACCGAAACCAAAACCAAAACCAGAACCGCAACCCAGAACCAAGGTGCTCGAGGTCGCGCCTACAATCTCAACGCTAATCAGGCTCGTGACAACAACGAAGTGGTGAATGGTACGTTCCTCATTAATAACCACTATGCATCCATATTATTTGATTCGGAGCTGATAAGTCATTTGTGTCACTAAAGTTTGAACCTTTACTTAACTTACCCCACACTAATCTAGAGGAACCTTTAGTGGTAGAGGTAGCTAACGGGAAGTCTATTTCGATCGACTCTATTATTCGTAACTGCTTGTTGAACCTCGACGATCATACCTTCTCTATCGATCTCATCCCCATGCATCTTGGTAGTTTTGATGTTATAGTAGGCATGGACTGGTTGTCAACTCATCGTGCCGAAATTCTGTGCTTCGAGAAAGTCATACGCATTCCTCTCGAATCTGGTGAGATTTTGAAGATCTATGGTGAGAAACCCTGTGGCGAGCTTAAGCTTATGTCTTGTACTACTGCCCAAAAGTACTTACGAAAGGGGTATACAGCCTTCTTAGCTAATGTGATAGAGAAGAAGGACAAAGGCAAAAGTATCCAAGACATTCCTATTATTCGAGACTATCCTGAAGTTTTCCCAGAGGATTTACCTGGTTTGCCTCCTGCTCGACAAGTGGAGTTTCGTATTGATCTTGTTCCTGGTGCTAATCCTGTCGCTAAAGCTCCTTATCGTCTTGCACCCTCTGAGATGCAAGAACTTGCTAGTCAATTACAGGAACTTTCTGATAAAGGGTTCATTCGCCCTAGTTCTTCTCCATGGGGAGCCCCTGTCTTATTCGTTAAAAAGAAGGATGGTTCTCTTAGGATGTGTATTGACTACCGTGAACTCAACAAACTCACCATCAAGAATCGTTATCCACTTCCTAGGATTGACGATCTCTTCGATCAACTTCAAGGAGCAACCCACTTCTCGAAGATTGATCTCCGTTCTGGCTATCATCAGCTTAGAGTCCACGATGAAGATATTCCCAAGACAGCATTTCGCACACGCTATGGTCACTATGAATTCATGGTTATGCCTTTTGGATTGACCAATGCTCCCGCAGTGTTTATGGATTTGATGAATCGGGTTTGTAGACCCTATATCGACAAATTCGTGATCGTCTTCATCGATGATATTCTGATTTACTCTAAATCAAAATCCGATCACGAGCAACATCTTCACTCCATCTTGAGTCTCCTAAAGAAAGAACAACTGTACGCCAAGTTCTCGAAATGTGAATTTTGGCTTAAGGAAGTTCAATTTTTGGGACACGTCATTGATATGAACGGAATTCATGTTGATCCCGCAAAGATCGAAGCTGTGAAAAATTGGAGTGTTCCTAAAACTCCAACCGAAGTCCGTTCTTTCCTTGGTTTGGCTGGTTATTATCGTCGATTCATCGCCAATTTCTCCAAGATCGATGTTCCTCTCACTACCCTAACTCACAAGGGTAAACCCTATGAGTGGGGACCTAAGCAAGAGGAAGCATTCGAAACTCTTAATTGAAACTCTGTGAAGCTCCTATCTTGTCTCTACCTGATGGTAATGATGATTTCGTGGTCTACTGTGATGCATCGAACCAGGGTCTTGTTTGTGTTCTCATGCAACGAGGAAAGGTTATTGCTTATGCGTCTCGACAACTCAAGACTCACGAAAAGAATTATACCACCCATGATCTTGAATTGGGCGCTGTTGTCTTTGCACTCAAGATTTGGAGACATTATCTTTATGGGACAAAATGTGTGGTGTTCACAGACCACAAAAGTCTCCAACATGTCTTCGATCAAAAGAATCTTAATATGAGGCAACGACGTTGGGTTGAGTTACTTAACGACTATGATTGCGAAATTCGCTACCATCCTGGCAAGGCGAATGTTGTTGCTGACGCACTTAGTCGTAAAGAGCGTGTCAAACTTCAATGTGCGAGAGTTCGTACTGATCTTCAAGATCGCATTCTTCAGGCTCAACACACATCAGTCACCCAAGGTAACATGTACGATGAAATGTCTTGTGGTGCTGAAACTCAACTTGAAACCAAACCTGATGGTCTTCTTTATTTCCTTAATCGACTGTGGATTCCCGACCGTGATGATCTTCGTACTTTTCTCATGAACGAGGCTCATAAGTCTCGTTATTCTATTCATCCTGGAGCCGACAAGATGTACCAAGATCTTCGTTATTCTTATTGGTGGCCTGGTATGAAGAAAGATATTGCTCTTTTCGTTGCCAAATGCCTCACTTGCTCCAAGGTCAAGGCCGAACACCAAAGACCATCTGGTATGCTTGAACAACCAGAGATTCCTGTCTGGAAATGGGAGAGCATAGCTATGGATTTCATCACTAAACTCCCTCGTACTCCCAAAGGTTTTGACAGTATTTGGGTAATCGTCGATCGTTTGACCAAATCAGCTCACTTCCTACCTATTCGTGAGAAGTATTCTGTGGAAAGGTTGGCAAGGATGTACGTAAGTGAAATCGTATGTCGTCACGGTATACCTTTGGACATTATTTCTGATCGCGATGGTCGTTTCACCTCTCACTTTTGGGAGTCTCTACAAGATGCTTTGGGTACCAAGTTGAACCTGAGTACTGCTTATCACCCTCAAACAGATGGTCAGACTGAACGGACCATCCAAACACTTGAGGATATGCTCAGGGCATGTATCATCGATTTTGGTGGTGCATGGGATTCTCATCTTCCTTTGGTTGAGTTTTCATACAACAACAGTTATCACGCCAGCATTAACATGGCTCCTTTCGAAGCACTCTATGGTCGGAAATGTCGTTCACCTGTCTGTTGGACTGAGGTTGGTGAAGCTCGTATTACTGGGCCCGAACTAATCCAGGAAACCACAGACAAGATTCAGCTTATTCAGGATAATCTTCTCAAGGCTAGAAGTCGCCAGAAGAGTTATGCTGATAGATGTCGTAAACCCTTGGAATTTCAAGTTGGGGACCTTGTACTACTTAAGGTATCCCCTTGGAAAGGAGTAATTCGTTTCGGTAGAAAGGGAAAGCTAGCTCCTCGATACGTAGGCCCCTTCAAAATTCTTGACAGAGTTGGAAAAGTGGCTTACAAACTTGAACTTCCACCTGAGCTAAGCAATGTCCATCCGACCTTCCATGTTTCGAATCTCAAGAAATGCTTAGCGGATGAGAACCTTCATGTTCCTCTTGAGGATGTGCAAATTGATGAAAGCATGCACATTATCGAGAACCCGTCGAGATTGTTGATACTGGAGTCAAGAAACTCAAGCGCAGTCGCATTCCGATCGTTAAGGTTCGTTGGGAATCTAAACGAGGCCCAGAGTTCACTTGGGAACGTAAAGACCAGATGAAGTCGAAGTATCCACATCTTTTTCCACCAGACTCTCCAACTCCAACTTCGGGACGAAGTTCCTAAAAGTAGGGGAGACTGTAACATTTCACATTTATTCTTGTACGTTACACCATCACATTTAATAAAAACGTCAAGTTTATCTTATATGTTCGCAATAATTATTTTTGTCGCATTTGTGGAACCCTAATACCTTATATATATATATATTATATATATAGGGTTGTGTGTTAAATTGTATAAAAAAAATATATGTCTTGGCCGGGAATCGAACCCGCGCCAAGACCGGGTCACACCCAACACAACCATCCAACCAACTGGGCTAGCCATTCACTTGGTTATATCCGGACGCGAATTAAGTATATACGCGTTTTAAACCTTCACAGTTGACAAAGAAAGTCAACTGTGGGTTCGCGTGTGATTCAATCCATGGCATTAACTGATAATTGATCTAATCTTGGCAAATTTATGTGATTACCGGCCCTGTGTGACTCGATTACACGATAATTTTCAAATCAATCGTTGACCCAATTTGAATTCATACGCGTATGACATTAAACGTAGGTCAACCTTACCAATTAACCCAATCCATCCCTCTATATAAATTGAACCTTGGCACAGCATAACAACTCGCTCACATCTCTCTCTTAACCTACAATTCTTCTGAAACACCTCTGTTATTACAATTTTGAACGCTGTTTGACTTTGGTCTTTGACCAGGCAATTATCTACGAATCATCACTGTAAGTGGATGTTTTTATATGGGTTTTGATCACCGGCGTTCACTCATCAAAAGCCCTAACATCAATTGGGCCAATGATGAGTGAATCGCATTATTGCAGAAGTTAGGGTTCGTATGAACGAATTGGGGATAAACTGAGTTTGACTTTGTGTATTTATTTAATGTTAAACGACTTTCATCACAACCACTGGCCTAGGCCAAGTGGTTGTGACCAAGGGTTGCATCATCAGTCACCCGGGTTCGAGTCCCGGCTCTGACTCCCCTTTCTTTTCTTTTCTGTTTTTAAAACAACAAACATATATATATATATATATATATATATATTTCTTATAAAACTTATAAATTCATTTTTAAATAATAAAACCTTTTTATAAATTCTAAAAAAAATTATATTTATTAAATCTGAGTTAAAAGCTTTATTCACAATTTTTATTTTTCAAAAATTCATTTATTTAATATTTATAATAATTAAATCAATTTTGTACTATTATATTTATAAAAATCCATTAAAATATCAAAACAACTTTATTAAATTCTACAAAAATTATCCCATGTTTATACAATGTTAAACTTTACTGAAGTAATTTTTAATTCAGCAAAATCATTTATTTTATATTTTTAATCGATTTTTGTTAGATTTAATCATAATTAAATCATAATAAATTCAATTTTTATTGTTTTTGCACCAAAATTTTACACAATTTATTTTTATATATTTAGAACAGAAATATGATTTTTAAAATTTAAATTCTTTAATTTTAGTATTTTTGAATATCAAAGTTAATTGTTGGCAATTTGTAATAAATAGATTTAAAAATCTATTTTAAATAAAATAATTTTATAAAAATTATTTTTATACTCCAAACACTTTAATGTGTACATTCAAAATTCAAATTTTATAAAAAGACTTTCTTTTATTAATTATCAACTTTTCCCTTATTTATTTAACATTTTATTTTAAATTCAACAATTGGTTATCCCCAAATCGAAACCCTAGGATATACTTATAAACTAGTTAGACTTAGACTTATTTGTTGCCTTATACATAGGGTAACACTTGGCAAACTATTGGGCTACATTTATACTATATCTCAATACCAAAAACTATACCAAGGTGAGTTTACGTAATCCTGTTTATGCGATTCTTTATACTTGCAACAATTTTAAGCAATTCAACATATATGTCTAGAAGTAAACTTTATTGCCTCATGTATTAGTCAACAGTTTCAATGAGTTTCAACGAGTTTCAACATTTACATAATCATTAGCTATGGCCAAGCCGGCGATACTCAATAATAGATCTATTGGATTGACAACCCCACCCGGATACGTGTACCTCCTACATAGGTCACGTGGGTGATTGTTATCGTTCAACATATTACTAAGGTGAACCGTAGATGACGGGATGGACCTAAACTAGTCGGAGGTTTGATTATGTCAACATATTATACTATGCATGTAGACTTAAATTTACGATAGACGTACGAATTGCTAGACTTTTATACTTAAACTATATGCTTAACATGGATTATGTATTCTCACCAACTTCTAGTTGACCCCCCCATTTTTACAACTCAACAGGTGATAATGATGCTTGAAGATTAGAGTATTTATGAAGAAATAAGGAGTCTATGCATGCTTGATTCTTGTGTGATGTATTAGATTTCCACATTCAAACTCTTATGTATTTAAATTTTTGGATATTTACAATTTAATATTTATTTCAATTAAAATTGGATTACCATGTGCTACTGTATACTCATCAATACGTGACACCTCGATGTTTCCGCCATCGGTTGGGGTGTTACACCAGTAGCGACCCAGACCATTTCGACCCGGCCGGGCCCGGTAACGACCCAGACCGTTTCAATCTGACCCGTCCCGTAGCGACCCGGCCGGGCCCGGTAGCGACCCATACCGTTCCCACCCGACCGGGGCCCGGTAACGACCCAGATCGTTTCGACCCGACCGGGCCCGTCAACGACTAGACCATTTTGACCCGAACAGCCGGTCAACAGCCTAGACCGTTTGGACTCGATCAAGCCCGCTAACGACTCGAAATGTTTCGATGAGATCGGTCTCGTTAACGACCCGTGTTGTTTCGACATGGTCGTCTGTTAACGACCCGAACGGTTTCAAACTGACTGGGGTTATCAACAAATGCAAAAGATGTAATTTTTTGGTTTTAATGACATTGATTTCTATGAGGCATCAACGCTTTTGTTGTTGGGTGATTTTAATTCAGATTTGTATATGGTTATCTAAAAATATCTATCCTGACCTTTTTTTTTTTGACATACCCATCCTACCCCACTTACTTATTTCCTACAATTAAAAGTACCCATCCTAACCCTTTTGAAAATTATACTAAACTCATTTTAACCTACAAGACCAAATATTTTATGTCAAATTAGAGTTGGTTGAATATTTTAGAGTTAATTGCAGACCTTTTACCTATTAAAAAACAAACATCACCTAAACAATATGAATACATGATACAATGAGACTTGCTTCAGGTACATCAAGTGCTAATGATTTCTGCAAAAGAATATATTAATGTTTGGATAAACATCTATATATATATATATATATATATATATAATTATATATATATATTGTGCAAAGGGATTAATCCTACATGTCATACACTTATGCAATCTCTCCTTTGAGAGATGCCACATAGGATGTGATGTGGCAACTCTAAACCAATTAAAAAAAAGAAATAAATATGATTTAACCTAATCTATAATAATCTTTAACCTAATCTATTAAATACCTAATCTACTAAATCTAAATATTAAAACTTTATTATTTTATCTCTCGTGTTTCCTCCCATAACTTTTAAACGTTAATATCTTTTATATACGAGATTTTTTAATGAAAAAAATTGCACCAAATTAACGAGCGTTTTATTATCTTTCCAACGAGTACCATAGTGCTATATAAAAATCGGAGAAAAAAATGACTATTTTTTGTAACCCGACAGGTATTGTGTCGGGTTTGGGATTAGTTTAAAAAAATTGTGGGTTTGGGTCGGGTCTGGGATTTGGTGATACCCGACCCGATTACCCGAAACAACATACCCAAATACCCGAACTACATACCCGATCATATACCCATGAATTTTTTAACGCATCACATAACCCTTAGACTAATGCGTTCGATATTTCAATAATTAACTTTTTTTTCTTATTTCATGTTAGTTCATTTTAGAATGATTGATTACAAACTTCTGAATTCATTTGTAATGGCACTAGATTTATACCCCGGCGCAGAGATTCGTTTTTTTTTATATTTGAATATGATAACTTATGGCAGAGATTTGTTTAAAATAATAATAATAATAATAATAATAATAATAATAATAATATATTTTATTATGTTTTATTAGATATTTCAACCCGGGACGCTCCCGGGATAAAAACTAGTATGAAAATAAAACTCAACCGTAGGTATGTATTTTTATCTTTAAAGACAATTATATTTATCTTACGAACTTTAAATTTCTAATGATAATGTTTTTTTATTACTGTATCATATTTTTATTATGTGATGAACCTTACTTGATCCAAACCGTCAAACTGACCCGAATCCTTGAACTAACCCGAATTTTCATGTTTTGTCATATGAAATTTGAACACCTAAAAGGGAAACACAGTGAAAAAATAATATTGGATCTGCCATTGCCCTCATAGACCACATGTCATATTCTTATGCAATCTCTTCTTTGAGAGATGCCACATAGGATGTGATGTGGCAACTTTAGACCAATTAAAAAAAAGGAATAAATATTGTTTAAATATAGTTTAACCTAATCTATAATCTTTATTATTTTCTCTCTCATGTTTCCTCCCATAACTTTTAAACGTTAATATCTTTTATATACGAGATTTTTTAAAGAAAAAAATTACACCAAATTAACGAGCGTTTTATTATCTTTCCAATGAGTACCATAGTGCTACATAAAAAACGGAGAAAAAAACGACTATTTTTTGTAACCCGACTGGTATTGTGTCAGGTTTGGGATTAGTTTAAAAAAATTGTGTGTTTGGGTCGGGCCTGGGATTAGGTGATATCCGACCCAATACCCGAAACCACATACCCAAATACCCGAACTATATACCCGATCATATACCCATGATTTTTTTAACGCATCACATAACCCTTAGACTAATGCGTTCGATATTTCAATAAATAACTTTTTTTCCTTATTTCATGTTAATTCTTTTAAGAATGATCGATTACAAACTTCCGAATTCAATTTTATTACTGTATCATATTTTTATTATGTGATGAACCTTACTTGATCCAAACCGTCAAACTGACCCGAATCCTTGAACTAACCCGAATTTTCATGTTTTGTCATATGAAATTTGAACACCTAAAAGGGAAACACAGTGAAAAAAATAATATTGGATCTGCCATTGCCCTCATAGACTCACTTACTTCCGAGTTTGAATTCAAGCAACTATGGGTATTGCAACTTTCTCAACTCGAAGGCCTTAATCACATATTTTATAAGTGACGATGATCAAACCAGGGGACATCCCTATCAGAAATTCCACATAAGTGGGTAAACCTTTCCCTCTTGTTAACACTTTAATAATGTTAACTCCTTTGATGTCGGTAGTTTGTGTATTAACCCAACTTTTGAGATTTTAAACTTATTCTTTTTTTTTTGAAGGCAAATTTCATTCACACAAAAACAACGAACGGAAATCTCTAAGATAGAGATTCCCTACAACCAAGATAGTTACACTACATCAATATTAAATGTTTGCCAATCCTTCCACCCCATTACAACCCTTTTTACTTCGACTAGTAAACCAAATATAAGCCAAAGCTTTAACATCTGCCACCACTTGAACCGTGTTACGATTATCATCTTGAAATTTTTTTTCGTTTCTAGCCTTCCAGATCCGCCAACACGTAATGACCATGATCCCGTATATCACCATCTTCTTTCTCGCCGCCAGAAAGAATCCTGCAAAATATCTTGTTTTGAAAAGAAAAAGAACGGAGGAAGATTCATCCATCTAGCTATACCAGCCCAAACCACATTCGCCACCCCACATCCTGTAAACAAATGATCCACACACTCCTCCTGATCATCACAAAAATTACACAAAAGATTTCCACAATCGATATTCCGCCTTTGTAACGCTTTCTTTGTGGGGATCCTGTCAAGAAGCATTCTCCACATAAAAATATTACATTTACTCGGTATCCATTTACACACCATTTATAAGCCATACTCGCTTGAAAAGTTTTACCACTATCAAGCCACTTCTTCACGTCTTGAACCGAAAAGCCTCCATTCACACCATAATCCCAATACCAAGAGTCATTAGCATCGGCCAAGTTTTGATTCATCACTAACTCACCACAAGATTGTATCTGGGAAACCTCTATAACAGAATGAGGCATTCTCCTCCACTGCCATGATATGTAAGAACCATTCTCACCACCTCTAATCCGGTCGCTAACATTGCAAAATTTTTCGCTCTCCAAACGAAACAAATCCGGAAAAATATTTTTTAAAGGGGTACTCTCAATCCAAGGATCAATCCAAAACATAATCTCTAAACCATTTCCGACCCGCCCCTGATCATATTTACACGGCTACGGTTACCAACCTTCAAACGTAACCCACTAGTGACTATGTTGGCCCATGTACCATTAATTCTTGAATTATGAGGATAAGCATCCCACTTACGTTGCGACCCATGAATAATCTCGAACACTCTTCTCCACAATGCATTTTTTTCATACCGGTATCTCCATAACCACTTAACCAAGAAAGCTTTATTACACTCTCCCAACTTTCGAATACCCAACCCACCATACTTAATCGCCTAGTAACCACTTCCCATGCCACCCAATGCATCTTCCTAACATCCGCATTACCTCCCCATAGAAACTTTTTAATCAAACCTTCCAACACATTTAGCACTCCAACCGAGCCCTAAGATGAGAAAAGTAATACGAAGGAAGACTAACCAGCACAGATTTTATAAGAGTTAGTCGACCTCCAATCGATAACACCTTAGACTTCCACCGAGACAACCTACTTTTAAACACATTAACCACGGGCTCCCAACTACTAACTCTATTCATGTTTGCCCCAACCTTTATTCCAAGATACATAAGAGGGGTAACCCCCGCTTGGCAACCCAACTCACTCGCCTTTAAATCCACTTCTTCTATATTCTTTCCCACTCCGAATAATGTAGACTTTTGGATGTTAATCCTTAAGCCTGAACACATATGAAAAATACGGAGAATACGCCTCAAACACACCAAGTTACCGTCTGACCATTGCCACATCACCATCGCATCATCAGCATATAATAAATGCGAAAGCACCAAACCACCACTATCAAAACCAATACCCGGAATGCACCGATGTCACATGCCTTTTTAATAAGACCCGAAAAGGCCTCCATCACCATAATAAATAAAAACAGCGACAAAGGATCCCCCTGACGAATACCCTTCCCACAGTTAAATTCAAAGTCGGAGACCCGTTCACCAACACCGAAGAACGAGCCGACTTGAGAATTCCATCTATCCAAGTGCACCAAATCTGAGGAAAACCCATCTGCCTCATAACCGATAATAAAAAAACCCAATTAACATTATCGTAGGCTTTTGCAAAATCGATTTTAAATAAAAAAAGCTCCGATCCATTTTTTTAGACCACGACAAAACTTCACTGATCAAAAGAGGACTATCCAAAATATACCTGCCCGCCACAAAAGCCGATTGCGTCTCATTAATAATACTGTCCATAACGGGCTTTAACCTGTTAGCCAAGACCTTTGAAATAACTTTACTAATCACTCCAATTAAATTAATTGGCCGATACTCCTCTAACCGCACCGGGTCTTTAACTTTAGGCACCAAAGTAATAAATGACGAAGATACACCCCGACTAATCTCACCAGTGGTCGCGAAACGGAGCATAATATCCATAAAATCCTTAGATAACAACTCCCAATATCTTTAATAAACCGAAAGTTGAACCCGTCCGGACCTGGAGCTTTATCACTTCCACACTGAAACACCGCCTCCTTTACCTCTTTTTCAAGAAACGGCCGGCTGATTTCCAACACTTGTTCGGCAGCCAAGGATTTCAATCCGTAACATACCAGACGCGGTCTATTAGGGATTCTTCTACAAACTTATCCCTGAAAAACCGTAACACCTCTTTCTTTATTTCCTTCGGCTTATGAATCCATTCACCGTTGACTGAGAGACCCATAATAGCATTCGAAACCCTCCGACTATTAATAGAACCATGAAAAAATGACGAGTTCTCGTCACCCTCGCTCGCCCACTTAACTCTTGATTTTTGTTTCAAGTTTTTTAGCTTAAAATACTCCACCTGTTTAATTCTTTTTTTAGCTTCTTCCAAGACCCATACCTCCTCTTCATCCAAATCCCTGCCCTCCATAATGATCTCCAGTTCTTTAATTTCATTATTAAGTGTACACGTCTCCTCCATCTCATTGGAATGCACATTATTTTTCCATGACAAAATCTTGTTACGAAGCATCCTGAACTTTCTCATTAATACACTATCCGGAGCACCTCTAAAAGTACAATCTTCTAACGCACGCCGAACAACCTCATCAAAGCCTTCCCGTTCCATCCAAGAGTTAAAAAACTTAAACGGTTTCGCACCAAAATTATTCGAGCCAATCTTTAATACCAAAGGAAAGTGGTCCGAACCATCACGATCTAACACCCTATACTCCGCGTTTGGCCACTTATTAAAAAACGACCAATCTACAAACACTCTATCAATCCGACTTAACTTATTATTACTAAGTATGTAAATTTACGACCTTTTAACCCAAATTCAAATAGCTCCGCGTCCTCCACAAACTCATTAAAAGTAGTCGAGTCTGACAAATCAAAATTAGAATTCCGTCGCTCATGACGATCCTTCACACTATTGAAATCACCCGCCACTATCCACAAACCATCCCCATCCGACTTCACCGATTTTATCAACTCCCATACCCGTCTTTTGTCTTGCAACCTTTGCGGACAGTAAACATTCGCCATCGTCAATTTAGACCCATCACTTTTCACATGACCCGAAATCAAAAGCATATTTCTATCTTTCACAACCGACCCTTTGACAAATAACTTCGGATTCCAAACTGAAAGTAACCCACCCGAACGTCCTGTGGCATTAACATATTCAAACTCATAATCCCCCGAACCCCAAAAACTACTAATGTTAACCTTTTCCAAAGAAGCAAATTGTGTTTCTTGGATCATAATCGCTCCCACCTCATTTTCCGTTTTTAATTTTCTACACCATGCACCCTTACCCTCCGACCCAATCCCTCTAATGTTCCAAGAGATGATATTCATTGATCCACCTTTTGATAGCCTTCTTCGATAATAACGTTTTCCACAGCATGTCCAAAACTCTCAAACTGCTCAACCCCAAGAGCCGAACCCAACTTAATGGTTTCATTAGCTTCTACCCCCAATCACCTCTTCTACCACCTCAACATTAACATTCGCATCACCGTCAAAAACATTAATCTCCACCGGACTCGTCATATCCTCCGTACTAGTTTCAACATTCCCATTTAAGGCGTAAATAAACATGTCGATGTCAAAAAAATCCTCCCCTTCTCTAGCTCTTTTTTTCGGTCTCTCTTGCCCTGTGGGGGACGGGGACTTTAGCGCCCTCGCCTTCTTGCGAAATCCTATAGGCTTCTTACCCTTATTGTATGCAACATCATTTTCCATCCCAACCTCACTAGCATTCACTTCATTATTACCAGACACCACTGTTTGATTGGTCTTATCCTCCACCACCATATTCACGTGATTATTTTCCGTATTCTCTCCCGTAAAACCATGACCCGGTGCACTTCCACAGTCCACTGTAGGTTCCATACAGCAATCATTCACATTCCCATCCGAACCTTCTTCCACATTCAATGCCGATTCTGCATAGACCGTGCATTCGTCGATGCATTCCGGCACCCATTCGCTCAACTCCTCTTCAACAACTACCGAGTAAACCTCCTCCTTCCATTGAACTGATATCACCTCATTTACTCGCAAAACCCGTTTTACGAATAACACCAATCATGACAAACGATAAGTCTATGGTAGCTTCGTCACACTCCGGCAATTGAATAACCTCACCAAATTTGCCACCAATATCATTAAACAAGCTTGCATCATATAACATCAATGGAATCCCATAGACCTTCAACCAGGCAATTCGCTCCCTTGGGTTTACTTGTCCTTCCCAACGTGTCAAACTATCGAAACATACTCGCCAAACTTCCTTAGTACTAACAAAGCCTTCCATGCAAACATCCGACTCGAACAACAACATAACCCATAAACCTCCCAGGTACCGAATTCCCACTTTATTTTGACCCACCAAATCAAGCCAGATCCGAAATTTAGAAAGCTTCTTCAGATCCGAAACTCTTCCCACAGCCCTACACCCTTCCCATAACAAGCTTCCCTTCTTCACAGCCGTAACTACCACTTCAGCATCTTTTTTGGAGGAGTAACATTAAGTAACGTATCTCTAAAAGAACGACCATCCCCTGCACCTTGACTCGCATCAGGATTAGGTTCCACCGGAGCCTCCTTTCCACTTCCTTTACCCGCATTATCACCCCCCTCTTGATTACATACTGGAACCCATTGTTTCTCCCCTTTCTCACCACCCTCTCCCCGTCCACAAAGCGAGCCAATACAATATATAGTTTAAAGGATCCAATCCAAACATCCTTCATACGACTCTCTAGATCTTCCGGATCCCTAACATTCACAAACAAAATAAAACCAAATCGCTTACCGAGCTTGTCATATTTCCGTGCAATGTATATGCTTTTGATCACACCGAACTCTTTGTAACCGCCATAAGATCAGTGGATGAACAACCCTCCGGAAGATTAGAAACGAAATACTTCGTCACCGGCAAATCATCTTGTTTCGGCCTCTCTCCTTGCTCACATCTTCTACCTTTTCCAACTGGTGCATCATACCAAGTATCAACTGCATATTTGTCCCTACCCGCCATGCAAACGAGATCAAACGAACCTTTTCGCCGTACGTGCCGCCAAGTCGGCTCTTATTTATTCGGAGCAAAATAGGGTTTTTTAGACATATGAAATAAACAATTAAAAGTAATATCATCCTCTTATTTCAACTCTAGTTAAATATCTGATTTAGACTTTTATACTATTTATATAAAAATCCTAATCGCACATTTGATAATTATGTTGTACATCTTTTTCTAAGTGATATATATTTCCCAACGCATTGACAAGTATCCGATATAAAATTTACACTCAGCCATCTATAAAAAAACAATTTTATTACAAAGGAGTTAATTGCAGTTTTCGTCCCTGTGGTTTGCCTAAACTAACAGGTTCAGCCCAGACTTAACACCCTGAGTACCTGTGTTTTCATTTTCTAACAGTTTAGATCCCTCAACCTAACGGCCGTCCATCTGCCGTTACTAGGACCCCCATGTGCAGCTCACGTGAGGGGTATTATTGTCATTTCGTCTGTATTATAACGTTAACCTTTGTGATTATCTTCCCCAACTTCATTTCTTCCCCTTTTTGCAAGAGAAACCCTAATCCCACAAAAGCCAATGTCGAATTCGAGGGATAGCAGATCACCAATGTCTAATTCGAGCTCCAATTATCATCGTCGAGTTGCAAGATGGACTGATGTTCCTCCAATTTGCAGATGTGGGTCTGAAACACAGGTTCGAACATCATGGACTGAAGCCAACCCTAGTCGAAGGTTTCACTGTTGTGTAAATGGATTTGGGTTTGTGTCATGGGCAGAGGGTCCTGTTAGTGAAGGTAATTCCAAGGTTATCAATGGATAAGTCAAAAATTTGAACAAATAACAAGAATTAGCAAAAGCAAGAGGGTATGAGGCAAGGAAGCTGAGGATTATGCTTGTTTTGAGTTGGTTGTTCTTTGTCTTGTACATCATTTGTAAATGTTGATTAATGTAGGTGTATGCATTATGTTCTTGTAATAAGTTTGATTATGAATGAAATGATAATGACCCATTTGTACATTATGTTCAACAAATTTGTATGCATTATGTTCAACAAATTCAGTTAACAAATGCCCATAAAAACTGCCCATTTTTTCTGACCCATTTGCATAAAAACTACACATTTTGAATGAGCCATTTGACTTATCCATTTGTACATCATTTATAGTCGTCTGAAAGTGCATACATTAACCTGCATACATTCATTTAACAGATCACCATAAAAACTGAATATTTTTGACTGAATGTTTGCACATTAACCTGCATACATTCAGAAATCTCATATGACCATAGAAACTGCACATTATGACTGACCCATTTGCACATTCATTCAACAACATAAACATGACAATTAAACATTAACATTGTTCAACAAAAAAACATGATTGTTCAGACAACAGAAACATAAACATGACAATTAAACATTGTTCACCATCAAAAGAAACATAATCAGTTTAAAACTTCATAATCTTAAAACAACATCATCAGAATCAATCTTGAGGTGCTGACTGTGAGCACTGTTGTGAGCTTGGTTGTTGACCTCTTTTTCCCACAGCTTCTGGAGTTGTGCCCCTTCATTCCACAGTTTTTGCAAGTTGTTGTACCCCCTTTCTTGACTTTTTAACCACAGTAGTTGTTGATCACCTAGATTTTCTAAGAACCATGACCATGACTTAAATGTTTCAGCTTCCACAAGTGCATATGCTAGAGGATATATTCCATTATTTGAATCAACTCCAACAGCAGTCAAGATCTGTCCAGGTATGGACCTTTCATGAAACACCCATCTAATCCTAGCAGCCCCCCAAGCATCTTAAAACCAGCCTTTAATGTCCTAAAACAGATGTAAACTCTCCTAAACTGCCTAGTAGGGCAATTTGGATTGGGTTCAGGTTCAACATCAATTTTCACAGTGGATCCAGGATTAGATCTAAATAACTCCTCACAGTAGTCTCTAAGCAAATGATACTGATCTTGGAAATCACTATTGATCTTTTTGTTTGCAATAGCTCTGGCCCTTGATATTTTCATGAGGGAGATCTGGATCTGATGTTTCTTTTGAAGTAGGTCCTGCAACTTGGTCAAGGTTATTGTAGGGTTACCATCAATTATTGGTGCAATCTCTCTTGCCATCCAACCCATTGTGTACAAATTTATTACCCTAGTCTGCAAACACTGGTGCTTTGGGTTGTAAGTCCTCACCTCCCATAAATCATTCTCAGTGGGTCTGGATATTTGAACAGCCCAAGGACAAGTGGGCTTTGGATACTTTATTCTTGGTGTTTTCTTTGGGGTAGGTGGCTTATTAATACTACTTTGACCACCATTCTTTGTTGTTTTTTTTTCCTAGCAGCCTGTTTTTTTCTCTTTGTGGGACCACCTTGGGTTTGTGAAGATTCCCCACTTGTGAACACAGGAGTATGCCCACTGCACACAACTCTAAACCTCAAAATCTCATTCTTGACAATATGAAGTTGTCTCATTGTCTCCACAGCATGTTCTTTAATAATAAGTTTGATCTCCTCCCTATCTTCAAACAAATCACCAACACTAAATGGATTACAACTTTTTTCTCCTCCTTTCTTCTGCTTCCTTTTCACAGATGCTTCATGTTTATACTCATCTTCTTCATCTTCACTTAGACTATCAAAGTCATCAAGGTCTACATGTAAGTCATCTGCATCAATGTCCACATTATGATGCATCTCCAAGTCATCTTCTACATCATCTACAGCAGGCCTAAAATGTTTCATATCCACATCTGGGTCCTCTACCATATTGTCAGGATCAACAATATAATCAGAGTCTTCACTATCATCCTGTTCAGAACCAGTTTGATCTTATGTTTCATTAACTTCTTTTTCATCTTCTGTTTCATCAACATCTTTTTCATCTTCTTTTTCATCCTGACTATCATCATGTTCTTGGTTATCTACCATATTGTCATCCTGTTTTGTATCAACTGAAGGTTCAAAAAACTTAGCCAAAATAATAGAGAGATTGGCATCAATGTCATCAATGGTTCTTTTCCCCTTAACCTGATTAAGTAGATCTTCAAATTCAGAATCAGAAACTAAATCAGGTTGGCCTACAGGATCATTACATTCAACCACTACTGCTTGTTGTTGCTTCTGCCTTTCTTCATGCTCAATCATAAAAGTATTAATCTTTGACCACCAATGTTGCACATATACCTCCATGACCTTATACTGTGAAGCCAATTTACAAAACCTTTCAACAGAGTCATTTGTAGCCAATTCCCTTGAACCAGTGCCTAAATCCCCATTAGGTAATCTAAAATGATGATAAAACACCATGTCACAGGGATAACCTACTGATTTAATCATCTCTACTAAAACATCAATTCCAAAATCTTCAGTACAACAACAGTCTATATAGCAAGACTTGCCATTAACATACTTTCTACTAGGACTATTGATAAACTCACCACCATGAATCAACTTAATTGTAAACAATGTATTATCCTCGGCTACAAATAAATAAAAAAAGAAATCAGTTTAAGACCATGAATCATCCATAACGATGGTAGCAGAATTAGGGTTGTAATAAACTTACAGTAAATCTCGAATGGGTCGTAAACAACGTCTGGTTCTCGAATCATCCATAACGATGCCCACATTGCAAGAAATTGATGTTTGATTACTGATTGAAGATTAGGGTTTATAGGATTTGGAGGGAAAATCAGGGATGAACGATGTGATATGTTTGAGGGTTTTTTTTTTCATAAATATAAAGTTAATAATACAGACAAAATGACAATAATACCCCTCACGTGAGCTGCACGTGGGGGTCCTAGTAACGGCAGATGGACGGACGTTAGGTCGAGGGATCTAAACTGTTAGAAAATGAAAACATAGGTACTCAGAGTGTGAAGTCTAGGCTGAACCTGTTAGTTTAGGCAAACCACAGGGACGAAAACTGCAATTAACTCAGTACAAAGTGAACTAATTACGAAGTTAGAAAGTTAGTTAGAAAGTTACAGGAAACCAAATTGTGAGGTTAGTAGGTATTACCATGTTATAGATATTTTAGCCATTTTAACTAAGCTACCATTACGAAATTTTACACAAAAAGATTTATGAACTTACCATTTAAAATTACTAGCAAGAGCCCGCGTGTTGCGGCGGTGTCGTACGATGTTTAGATGTTGCGTTTGGTCAAATTTATGATTTTCGACCCGATTCGACCTGAAAACTCAACTTGGATTATATATAACTTGAATTTCTTTTATATAAAGTACATATATATAATTTTCTTTATTTAGCTCGATTCGAATTCAAACATAAATCAAATTGTAATTGAAATAACCCGAATAACCCGAAAACAGTCGCGCTAAGTATCCATGTTCCATCTATTACTTTTACATGTTATATTATAGAGATTCAAACCAACTTATAACTGGATCAAATTTATCCTCTATTATTGATTAAAAAAGAACATTAGGCTGTTACCCGAAAGCATGATAGGTAAAGTGCATTCTTGCTATTTGTTTGTTAATCTCCACAGGCTAAATCCAAAAATTATATAACGAACATGTGAGTTTGTTTGCGGTTAATTTATTGTAGATGAGACATACAAAATATAAGGGTTTAAAATTATGAATTGTGAATGGTGTATTATACAAACTATTTTTTTTCTTGTTTTTGCCTTTTTTTTTCAACCTTCAACTATTGATCATTAATGTGACATCCGTCACTTTTCCTTATTTTATTTTTGTAATAATAATAATAATAATAATAATAATAATAATAATAATAATGAAAAAAAAAAAATATATTAGAGTTGGTTTTGGACATTACATTAACCATCCATCTCTAAACCAACCCAACACCAAACCAAACCATAACTAACCCAAACCCAATCCAAACCCTTTAATAATTCGGCCCACCAGACAGCAGGCCCAACAGCTCAAGCCCAAACCCCCTCCCCTTGTATCTGTTTAAAAAAAATAAATAAATAAAACCCTGCTCTAGCCGGGTATCGAACCTGAGCCGTGCCAGACCCAACCACGCGTGCACAACCACTGAGCCATAGCTCGTTTCTTGATCTAAACCCAAACCTCTTTATATTTATCCCTTCGAAAACGATGTCTCCTTCCCTCCTCTGCTGCTGTTACGCTAACTGTGGTACACCCCACATTAACACACCTTCAATCTTGCCTTTGACCATGACCACTTAATTGCTTCATAATATGGAAACCTTGACCTGATTAACTGACGCGTTCATCAGCCCTAAGACCAAGATTTCAGCTCGATTTCGAGCTTGGTTCACGCGAAATCATTCAAACATGGTCAAAATTACCAAATCAATACCCGGCCCTGTACACTATAAATTGAACACTTCTCTTCATTCTAAATGTGCCGAAATACAAACCCCCACTCTCAATCATTTCTGTTTTGCATTATAATCAAGTAATCGAGCTACGTTGACTTTTCTGTTGACTCGTGTTCTTGCTTCAATTCGTCATTGTAAGTTCAATATTTGTTGTGGGTTTCATTGTTCGGCCCTTTGTGAACAATAGCCCCAAAGATTTAGGGGCTATTGAACACGAATTGAATGTGTTTAGGAATTAGGGCTCATTTGATATTGAATTGGGGAAGAACACGTTTAAAAACAAGTTTATATATTAAACGATTTCGAAATAAAACAAATATGATCCACAGATCAGTTGGTTGGGTTGTTTTGTTTAAAGCATGGAACCGGGTTTGAACCCAGGTTCGAGCCCCACAAAAACAACATATTTTTTTTACTTTACTTTTCTTATATATACATTTAACATATTATTTTTTTTAAAATAGTTTTTAAATACTAAACGTGGTTTATAAATTCTACAAAAATTACTATATGATCTTCCACTGATAAAGTCCATCATTCAATTTTTATTTTTTTTCAAAAATAATTTATTTAATATATATTATAAATATTACAAGTTTATTCATTTAAAATTGTAAAATTCAATAAAAATATCTAAACGATTTTATAAAATTTCAAAAAAATTATCCTGAACTTGTATGACAATATACATTTCAGAAAATATTTTTAATTTAGAAAAACCGTTTGTTTAATATTTTTAATCAATTTTTGTTAGTTTTAATCATAAATAAATCATAATAAATTCATTTTTCAATATTTTTGTACCAAAATTTTACATAAATTATTTCTATTCATTTGGAACTGAAATACAATTTTTAATTCAGAAATTCTTTGATTTTAATATTTTTAGATATTAAAGTCATATTTTGACAATTTGAAATAATTAGATTAAATATTCTATTTTCAAGAAAATAATTTTATAAAAATTATTTTCATACTCAAAACCTTATGTTATGATTATATTCAACTTAAGATTTTACAAAGAGACTTTTATTTATTTATTTATTAAATTTCATATATTTAATAAACAATTCATTAATTAATCAAATAAACATTTATCCTCAATTCGAAGCCCTAGAAATACATGTATCCTAGAGTTATTTCCCTTACACATTATCAAATTCTTTAGGTTGATACTTTGAGATAGTTCCAACACATATTTCGTTGTCCAAGTCCAATTTCAAGTTATTACGTGAACTGTGAGTATTCCTATCCCCTTTTTGCTTTTATACATTTTTGGGGTGTTACATGTACACTATTACAATTTCAAATACAAGTTTACATTTTTACAATACAATACAATTCTAGTACTATGTGCATTGCTTACATACGTGCTTTATGCTTAGACAATACATGTGGATTACATTTGTACTTAGTGAAATCATTAACATGGTACAAACCGACCTTAACATTGGATAGCGCTATTTGGATTGACAACCCGCCTAGATTGATTCTCCCCCTTTTTCATCGGAGAATCCGTGGCCAGTGTTAAGTTATCATCCATTTATTGGTTGAGTACACTACAGTTCATACAGTACATTATACAGTCACAGGGTTGATTTCGCTCATTTGTATGATACATAGTTTACATATTTGCACTGTAGCTTGCACTTGAATTGTATAGCTTTTCAACCTACTATATATATCAAAACTAGGAATGCTCACCAACATTTCATATGTTGACCAAATCTATTTTGTACATGTTTCAGGTGCAGTTGATCTAGTGCTTTAACAAGAGATACTTAGTGCATTATTTTAATCAGTTATTTCGTTATTTACATTTCATTTAAGACTATGTATTTTCCATTTTCCATGTAAGACAATTTTGATTATTCAATAATATTTACATTTTAGTACCATGAGCTTTTGAACAATCGTCACTACGTGGCACCTCGATGATTCCGCCATCGGTTGGGGTGTTACAGATTGGTATCAGAGCCATGGTTATAGGGAACTAGGTCACTAGATGAAATAGGCCTAGACTATAACCGAATTTCAACTTTCATGCATTAATTACCTTACCCCTCATTTCCCTCTACTTTCCTTCCTCTATCTTTCTCTTCTTCTCCATTTCTTCTCATCTTTCATCCTGGTGCATAGAGATGGTGTCCTACAAGGAGTGGAAAGTCTACATCATTATGGAACAGGGACAGTACCTTTCATGAAGACACTCTTAGGCGTAATGCCAACTCTTATTTTTGCTCCTTCAAAGTTGTTGAACTTTAATGAGTGTGATAAGGACACGTGCAATCTGGAAGGGTGGACGCCTGTACACTGGGTTTTCTGGCATAGGCAAGCATAGCGCATAAATCCATTTACGGACCTGTTATGCTTACCTGGGGATTCCTGGAGTGAGTGTCCACTTATAGGCTAAAGCATGTCTTCTTTGATCACCATTGGGTTCAATTTCCTTGAAAAGTCAACGTTCTTGTTGGGCTTTACAGCTAAACAAAGGCACTCCAAGCATCTTATGCAATTTTTTCAATAATACTCTGCATATCATGATTTTCATATATTGCTTACAAGTTCATACTTTCATAAACACTTGTACAGTTATACACCCACATTTTCTAATCTCATGATTGTTCATTGACTACCTCATAGATGTCTGCTCGCCGCATGCTCCGTGATGCCAGCCAACGTCCTGTTCGTGCTTCTGGACGACGTTCTAATCGTCGCCTCGCATCTTTAGTCGCCGAGCAAATTGCTGCAGTGATCCCAAACCTTGTCAGTGAGATAACCCAGAATAGTAACAGTGCCAACACAGGGAGTACGACTCAATTTCGGTGCACTTTCAAACACTTTAACTCCTGCAACCCCACAAAATTCACTGGTGAGGAGGGGCTACTGGTCTCCTCCAGTGGTTTGAAAGCATGGAGAGTACTTTTGTGAACAGTGAATGTCCTGATGAACTCCGCGTTCGCTATGCTACTAGTGTCCTTCAAAAGGGGGCGCTAACCTGGTGGAATGGTGAAAAGCGCAATCGAGGAGCTGATATTGCTTTATCATTATCTTGGGCAGATGTTAAGGAACTCATGATCGCCAAATTCTGCCCTAGGAACGAAATCAGGAAACTGGAGGAAGAGTTCCATGGACTGAAACAAGACAGTGGTGACAATCTTGCGTATAATACTCGATATCACGAACTTAGCATACTGGTTCCACACATGGTCACCCCAGTCTCTCGAGCAATCGAAAAATATATCGAGGGATTACCTGACCTGATTCAAGACGTTGTCACTGGAGGCAAAGCCACTACGGTAGAAGAAGCCATCCAACTTGCAGCCACATTAACAGACAAACACGTAAGGAAAGGAAACTTGGTTAGGAAGGGCACCAAGACACCTACTGAGAAAACCACCAATGTTGTTGAACAATCTAAGACTATTTTAGCAAAGGCCGCCACTACTGCTTCGAACTCTAAGAAACGAATGGGCGATAATCAGAACCATGCTGTTGTTGATCCGGTGGCTCAGCCTCCTATCAAGAAAGCCTACACGGGAATCCATCCTCAATGCAACACCTGCAAATACCATCACCCTGCAAATCTTCCATGCCGTCAATGCACTAGATGTGGAAGGTTTGGACACTTTGTTTCCACTTGTCGAGTAATGGTCGGGACACAGAGTAATCATCAAACAGCTGCCCAGAAACCACGACAGATTACTAACGGTCGGGCATGTTATCATTGTAGAGACCCTAGCCACATGCTACCTCAATGTCCCAGATTGAACAATGTAAACCTGGTGGCACATGGACAAGCTCTCAATATCGATATCAACGAAGCAGACGATCAGGATGACGTTAATCCCACTGGTTAAGCCATGGATGGGATCTCCCTAAGACTCGAGAATCCAATACTTGTGTTTTCATTTTCATAATTCTATTTTCATTTTGTACCCAAATTTTGTCGCACTCATTAGCATACAACATCTAGAAATTTTCCTTGCATACTATTGTGTACGAACCCGGATTTGGAAATTTATCATATTGATTATGTTTATTTTTAATCATACAAGACTCTACCTTACATTTATTTGAAACATTTACTTGATCCTACAGAGCTTTTCAAAAAAAAAAAAAAAAAAAAAACATCATTGGTTATTACATGAAACTAGATTTTTCCCTTACTTTGACTACGCATTGAACATCTAATTATTCATAATACTCGTAAACATTTAATTATTCATGATAACACTTACACTTAATGGTTGTAGTACTTACAAACTTGCTTGCATAAACATGCTATCAATTTGCAATCTATGTGAATAATAATTGTTGCACTTAATAGAGGTCATCATGCCTTTTTCAACAGTCGGGAGAGGCCCTACAACCTGCTCCACGACTGGTGGAGGCTATCGAACATACTCAACGATTGGTAGAGGTCACTATGCCTTTTCAAACAGTCAGGAGAGGCCCTACAACCTACTCCACGGCTGGTGGAGGCTATCGAACCTGCTCAACAATCGGTGGGGTCATAGAAGGACGCAAAACTTTAATGTAAGGTAAATTGATGATTCCGGTCCGGAACGTAATCATGAATTTACAGGTGCGTTAAGGTAGTGTGAAATTCTATTTGAGTTTTTGGTAGGCATCCAGCACGTTTTCAAGGTATCAAAGGTGTGGTGGGTTAGCTGCGGTACACCCTGTATACAAACACTAATGATGCATTGAAAGTGAGACTGGAAGTTGGACCAGGAACAAACTTTAGTTACTTGGTAGTTCATTTATAGTCAATCAACTCGTACATTTATTCTAAAATTTCTAAAACTTGAAATTTATTGATTTACTAGATTCTTATTCTCTTTTCGAGGCGAGCCTAATCCAATCCTTAACCCACACCTATCAAGCCTCTTACCCAAATTATTCGAATTTTTTTTCCCAAACCACAGTTATCTTAATTCCTACCCAAGCATCCATAACCCTATGTTTCAAATAACTTCGGGACGAAGTTTCTAAAAGTAGGGGATGCTGTGACATCCGTCACTTTTCCTTATTTTATTTTTGTAATAATAATAATAATAATAATAATAATAATAATGAAAAAAAAATATATATTAGAGTTGGTTTTGGACATTACATTAACCATCCATCTCTAAACCAACCCAACACCAAACCAAACCATAACTAACCCAAACCCAATCCAAACCCTTTAATAATTCGGCCCACCAGACAGCAGGCCCAACAGCTCAAGCCCAAACACCCCTCCCCTTGTATCTGTTTAAAAAAAAATAAATAAATAAAACCCTGCTCTAGCCGGGTATCGAACCTGAGCCGTGCCAGACCCAACCACGCGTGCACAACCACTGAGCCATAGCTCGTTTCTTGATCTAAACCCAAACCTCTTTATATTTATCCCTTCGAAAACGATGTCTCCTTCCCTCCTCTGCTGCTGTTACGCTAACTGTGGTACACCCCACATTAACACACCTTCAATCTTGCCTTTGACCATGACCACTTAATTGCTTCATAATATGGAAACCTTGACCTGATTAACTGACGCGTTCATCAGCCCTAAGACCAAGATTTCAGCTCGATTTCGAGCTTGGTTCACGCGAAATCATTCAAACATGGTCAAAATTACCAAATCAATACCCGGCCCTGTACACTATAAATTGAACACTTCTCTTCATTCTAAATGTGCCGAAATACAAACCCCCACTCTCAATCATTTCTGTTTTGCATTATAATCAAGTAATCGAGCTACGTTGACTTTTCTGTTGACTCGTGTTCTTGCTTCAATTCGTCATTGTAAGTTCAATATTTGTTGTGGGTTTCATTGTTCGGCCCTTTGTGAACAATAGCCCCAAAGATTTAGGGGCTATTGAACACGAATTGAATGTGTTTAGGAATTAGGGCTCATTTAATATTGAATTGGGGAAGAACACGTTTAAAAACAAGTTTATATATTAAACGATTTCGAAATAAAACAAATATGATCCACAGATCAGTTGGTTGGGTTGTTTTGTTTAAAGCATGGAACCGGGTTTGAACCCAGGTTCGAGCCCCACAAAAACAACATATTTTTTTTACTTTACTTTTCTTATATATACATTTAACATATTATTTTTTTTAAAATAGTTTTTAAATACTAAACGTGGTTTATAAATTCTACAAAAATTACTATATGATCTTCCACTGATAAAGTCCATCATTCAATTTTTATTTTTTTTCAAAAATAATTTATTTAATATATATTATAAATATTACAAGTTTATTCATTTAAAATTGTAAAATTCAATAAAAATATCTAAACGATTTTATAAAATTTCACAAAAATTATCCTGAACTTGTATGACAATATACATTTCAGAAAATATTTTTAATTTAGAAAAACCGTTTGTTTAATATTTTTAATCAATTTTTGTTAGTTTTAATCATAAATAAATCATAATAAATTCATTTTTCAATATTTTTGTACCAAAATTTTACATAAATTATTTCTATTCATTTGGAACTGAAATACAATTTTTAATTCAGAAATTCTTTGATTTTAATATTTTTAGATATTAAAGTCATATTTTGACAATTTGAAATAATTAGATTAAATATTCTATTTTCAAGAAAATAATTTTATAAAAATTATTTTCATACTCAAAACCTTATGTTATGATTATATTCAACTTAAGATTTTACAAAGAGACTTTTATTTATTTATTTATTAAATTTCATATATTTAATAAACAATTCATTAATTAATCAAATAAACATTTATCCTCAATTCGAAGCCCTAGAAATACATGTATCCTAGAGTTATTTCCCTTACACATTATCAAATTCTTTAGGTTGATACTTTGAGATAGTTCCAACACATATTTCGTTGTCCAAGTCCAATTTCAAGTTATTACGTGAACTGTGAGTATTCCTATCCCCTTTTTGCTTTTATACATTTTTGGGGTGTTACATGTACACTATTACAATTTCAAATACAAGTTTACATTTTTACAATACAATACAATTCTAGTACTATGTGCATTGCTTACATACGTGCTTTATGCTTAGACAATACATGTGGATTACATTTGTACTTAGTGAAATCATTAACATGGTACAAACCGACCTTAACATTGGATAGCGCTATTTGGATTGACAACCCGCCTAGATTGATTCTCCCCCTTTTTCATCGGAGAATCTGTGGCCAGTGTTAAGTTATCATCCATTTATTGGTTGAGTACACTACAGTTCATACAGTACATTATACAGTCACAGGGTTGATTTCGCTCATTTGTATGATACATAGTTTACATATTTGCACTGTAGCTTTGCACTTGAATTGTATAACTTTTCAACCTACTATATATATCAAAACTAGGAATGCTCACCAACATTTCATATGTTGACCAAATCTATTTTGTACATGTTTCAGGTGCAGTTGATCTAGTGCTTTAACAAGAGATACTTAGTGCATTATTTTAATCAGTTATTTCGTTATTTACATTTCATTTAAGACTATGTATTTTCCATTTTCCATGTAAGACAATTTTGATTATTCAATAATATTTACATTTTAGTACCATGAGCTTTTGAACAATCGTCACTACGTGGCACCTCGATGATTCCGCCATCGGTTGGGGTGTTACAATTAATCATTAATTTCTTATTTTTTGTCATTAATTAATAGAAATTAATAGTTGTATTAAATTTATCTTGTCATTCTAATGAAATTACAATTTTATCCTTATCCATAAATATGAAATGACCAATTTACTCGTCCAGCACCCACTATATAGTAGTATACATAGATTGACTAATTTTTTTTTTTTTTTTTTTTTACCATTTTAGCCATTTTAAATAAGCTACCATTACGAAAGTGAGAATGATATAGGAATGAGTACAAGTATCGAAAAATACCTCTTCCGAACTGGTATCGATACCAAGACATTTTCGGTATCACTTCCGTACCCACTTTTTGGCTTTTTGGTACTGGCACTTTCGATTCGATAGGGTATTGGTATTTTACCTTCAAAACCCGTACCAAAACGGTACCCAATTTTCAGGTTTGGTACTTTTGGTATCGGTACATTCGATACCAATACCGAGCTTATCCCTAGTATGACATGATCCCAACTGTTTATCTAACTGCATTGCTCAAAATCTGACAATTGGCCAAATAATTAAAACCATATACATAGTTTCTCAAAAGCTGACTTGTTACCGTATCGTATCATACCTGTTACAATTTTCGATTGAACATTTATAGTACATTATTTGGTTTTAAGTTCAGCAAAATCTCGTCATCGGTATGATACTAATACCAATCACATTCCTAGCGCGAGCACCCTTTGGTTTAAATAAACTATTATAATGTATATTAAAACCCATCAGAAAAACACCGTAGATGCTATAGTGGTGGGCTTTAAAAAAAACAATTTTTTTTTAAGTTTTAAATTAACCCCTTACACTATGTGTTTAACAATATGGTCTTGTAAGTTGTAACTTTCGTTGGGTAGCTTTTTAACAAAAGCTAAATATGCGATATAAATTTTTTGAAATCGAACCGACCCGGCATTTGCCGAAAAATTTATTTAACTATGTTTTCAAAAACTAAATACGACTTCATTTAAATTTTATTTAAAAGTCAGGTCATCCTCAACGCTATAATAAATAATGTTAAAACACGTCTTCCTTGTCACCAAACCCTATCTGTGGCGTATCAGGTTGTAACACTAGGCCATAGGTACCGCGTCACCATTTTTCTTATAAATGTTACATTTATTTCGTTTTTTTTTTTTTTTTTATTGTTTTGCACATTTATAATTTGCAGCTTTGAACTGGTCTTTAGTGTTTGGTTCGTATGGGGATTATCCTAGTTTACTTTACAATAAAAATTTTATAATTAAATGGGCTTGGTGTACAGCCGAACGGGCCTCAGATTTTAAGAGTGGCCAAGATAATACAGTCCCAAACTGCTTAGGCCTCTTAAGGGATGGCTTCAAACTTTCGCTACCTTGGTGGCTAGTTAGGGCCGTGCAACTTTTGGTGGGCCAAAAAGTTGTGGACCTAAGGCCCTAAAGTTAGAGCTTGCGGAGTTTGAACGTTATCATCATATTTTTATTTGCATAGCTCGCTAATAAAGAGTTGATTGATTAATTGGTTGGTTGGTTGGTCAGTCGTGTAGTTTACTAATTTTGCACTCTTGGTTTTAAGGTTTCACTAATTACGTTGTTGGCCCTAAAGATAGTAGCATGACAACTTACAATTTGCTACGTTATTTTTTGAAGTGTATCCTGCCTAATCGCCCGATTTAAGTAACCGATAAACTTTCGATAAAGAAAACAAAATGACAGTCTTCTTCGTCACTGACACATCAACATCAAAAGTTGAAAAAAGACTATTTTGAAAGGCGAATTTACAATAGATGACCCGTAGTGCCGAAGAATTTGGGCATGAAAATTCCTTAAAACGCCCGAAAACAGCCTCAAAACGCCGGAACACCGCCACTCGGGGTGTTATCTTTCAATTGTTTTTGGCGTGAAAAAAACACACGGGATTTTGGCGTTTTGGGACCTCGTTTTTATTGAGCCAATCAAATGTGGGAAGGGGCGTTTTGGACCTTCACCACTACGTGTGATCTTGCAATCTCACTTTATTTTTATGTGTTTATTATTTCACTTTTTTTTAAGTGTTTATTATTTCTTTTTTATGTATATTATTCGGAGTCTGCTGTATACATTGCCTAAATTATTTTATAGAAATACGACCTGAGAGTATTTAACACCTTGGAAGAATTTTAGTTCAATTTTCGTTTATTTTTTATTATTATAACGAATTTTTTAGTGTTTTTTTTTGTTTTTTATCTTTATAATTTGTAGGACTCCATATTTTATTAACGAAAACCTTTTTGGCATATCACAATTGTAATTTTAGGGGTTTTTTCTTCCGGTCGCTATACAGAGTGTTTAAACTACAAACCGTTTACGATCGAATTCCCGTCTTGAAGCACGGAAGAATCAACCTAGCAGAATTGTATTGCCGGAGTGAACCAAGCACCCAAAAAATATACCTAAAACAAGAGTGGTTAGGGATGTGAAATTCGGGAATTCGTTGGAGGTTGGGTGTGGTGGTTGCAGACGAGTTTCAGAGACTTCTTTTTTCAAGAGAACTTGACTGGTAGGAATATGAACAGTCTTGACCACACCAATTAACCAAACCAAGCCGCAGGCTTGAGCCATTGCAGTCTAAGCTCGGTCAAACATATAAAGGCGGCTCTCAGTCGATGCAAGTGTGCGCCATCAAAATGATGCATACGTTGCATTATACCGATTGCCCTCGTCCCGGGTGCTTTGCACCCCACCAGCTGCCAATGGGTGTGTTATGTTGTATAGGAATACATTTCTCTACAAAGTTCTCATTATATACCAACACATGATTTATTTTTCTACCAATATGGGACAAACATAATTTATCACAACCACACAAAATTAAAGTTTAGATCTCTCATTCACATCTTAGCTTTATAATTAATTATTATTTTATTAGGGTCAAGTTATCCTACACAACGTAAAATAAATGATAGGATGAGAATAATACAAAAAACACAATGAATCACAAAATATAATACAATATTTCACAAATTAATATAACACAATGCAAAGAAAAAAAGACACAATGAATCACAAAAATAATATAATGACAAAAATAAAGAAAAGACACAATTCCAAATACAATGCACAATGATTTAACACAAATTTTAAAAACTACAAGTTAAAAATCCAAAAAAGCAAAAACCTAAAAACTAAGATATTAGGGTCGATGAAACTATTTCAGTGTCGCTTAAATGGGTTCAATCGAAATCCGTTTGATACCATTCCTACAACTTCCTATTTTATTTTTATTGTGTATTTGATCATTACCCTATTTTATTAATCAAATATAATAATAAGTAAACATTAGGGCTGACAATAGGTAACCTGTATAAGACACGATTAGACCTGATAACTAAAAAGTACACTATGTGAAATTTTACTTTTTTTTTTAAAAATAAATAGAATTAGAATGATATGATTCATTATATCCCTTTTGTTAGTACAAAAAACATATAACTGTATTATAAACATGCGATATAAAGTAATTAAAAATATCGCGTTCAAGTTTAAAACTTGTGTTGTTCGCGTCATCAGTGAATCTGTTAAACCTCTTAAGACACGATTTATCCGCCCTTATTTTCCAACACTTTCGGCTTACCTTAATTGATTTATTTGTGTTTCCCGCACAACGATTTAAAATATAGTTTCCTTTAGCTTTAGCAACAAAAAGTCCATGTGTCTAGTCCATGTGAAGTTCATTTTCACACTAGAACTACATGTTCATTTTTTTATTCGGAAAGTCAATGCTCATTTGGAGGATTTTTCTGGTCATATGTTCATTTAAAAAAAAAATTCCCAAATAAACTAACATGTGCCTCAATACCGCAATCAGCGTTTAGTAAAAAATGCACTCCATAGGGTGTAGGTCTCCTTCAGGTGCCTTTATTAGGAATGGTCCACTAAATTTATACAGCAACACATGATCTTTGACAATTACATATCAACCCGCTTATAAATGTAATATTCACATCACCGTTGCACAACTTGCCCTTTGCACTCTCTGTTTAATTTTGTTCCATATGATGTATTTAGCGATATAAATGTAATCCCAAGTGGTCCTATGCCGTTGTGCATACTAAATAGTAAATACTCATGCCTCGGGTCCACTCGAGATGGGGTTTAATGTGAGGGTGACCATACTGGTTGCGAGTTAAGTTATTCCTCTAATAAGTCCAAAACATAATTAACAAGTGAACCTCAATCATACACGGGATAAAACACCGAGCTTTGTCGAGATAAGAACATTGCACAACACCCGACGTCTTTGACACTATTAGTGTTACACTTTACAATATGCATATGATGTTTTATTTTTTTACTAGTAAATATTTATTGTTAAATATAATTAGTTAGAGGTAGTTATTGTGATAAAGTGCGGGGCAAGGGGAGTGGGCCGAGTGGACCTAGACAGCAGTGAGTATCGAGTAGTATGTTATTAACTAAAGATGGTAGTGGTCAGAGATCACTACTCTGGTCTGGTCGGGTCGGGTCGGGTCGTATAGAGTGGCGAAGCATGAAAAAAAAATAGTGGTGCGGGCCGAAAATCACGTTTCTGGATGTTTAGTATGGCTGGAAACAGTTTCAGTTAGACATTAACAATGCCTTCCTTTATGGGGATTTACATGAGGAAGTGTATATGGCACTTCCTGAAGGGTATTTTTCTGAAAAGGAGAATAAGGTGTGTAGACTTAGAAAGTCTTTGTATGGCCTAAAGCAGGCTCCTAGGATGTGGAATGAAATGTTAGTAGGAGTCTTGGTTGAGTTAGGTTTTAAACAAAGCAAATTTGACTATTCTTTGTTCATTAAAACTGTTGAATCTGTTATTGTGGTTCTTCTAGTGTATGTTGATGATATAGTATTAACTGGTAATTCTGTTGATGAGATAAATAAAGTCAAGACATGGTTGAAAGAAAGGTTATTGATTAAAGATCTTGGAGAGTTAAAATATTTCTTAGGCATAGAAGTGATTCCTTGTGAACAAGGTTTGTGTATGTCACAAAGAAAATACTGTTTAGATCTTTTGACTGAGTATGGCATGCTTGCATGCAAACCAGTCAATAGTCCAATGGAACCTAATCATGTTGTTACAGCTTTGTGTGAAAATAAAATGGATGTGTTAGATAACATAACTAGGTATCAACAATTGATTGGTAAATTGATCTATCTGTCACATACTAGACCTGATATTTCATATTCAGTTCATTTGTTAAGTCAGTATATGCATAGACCATTACATGGTCATTTAAAACTGGCTTTAAGATTGTTGAGATATTTGAAAAGGGATCATGGAAAAGGTATCATGTTTTCAAAAGGTTCCAGTTTTGAATTAACCGCATATTCTGACTCAGATTGGGCCAAATGTGTTGATTCTTGGAAGTCTGTAACAGGGTTCTGCATTTTCTTAGGACCTTGTTTGATATCCTGGAAAAGTAAAAAGCAACCAATTGTGTCTAGGTCTTCTGCTGAAGCAGAATATAGGGCTCTTTGTGCGACTGCATGTGAAATAATGTGGGTTCTTAACTTGTTACAAGAGTTTAGCATTATACCACAGTTGCCAGTGCCTTTATTTTGTGACAATCAGTCTGCTCTATCAATAGCTGCTAATCCAGTGTTTTTTGATAAAACAAAACACTTTGGAATTGATCTTTTCTTTTTAAGAGATTTGATTTCAAAAGGTGTTAAAACATGTGATATTAGGTATGATCAACAGGTTGCTGATATAATGACCAAAGGTCTTGGTCCTGGCCAACATTTTGAGTTGTGCAAAAACTCAATATGTTTGACCCATTTGGTTATTAGATTGAGAGGGGGGGGGGGTGTTGAAATGATAAAGTATCATTTCTAGTCAATCTAATTATGTTTTATTCTATACATTTTGGATGAACATTTTGCATAAGATACATTGCACGTATAAGGTGATCAAGATGGTGATAGAGTCATTTGGACATGATGGTGCATAAGGTAGATGGTCGCTAAGTTTGTCATGAGCCATGTGTTACTAAATATTTGTAGAAGATATAAGGTGTTACATTTCAGGAGATATGGGCTTGTCAAGCTATTATGATTATTGGGCTAATACAAGTTATGATAGATTGGGCTTAGTCAACTATGGTGGGCCTATGTGTGACTTGGCTGAATAATAGCCCAATCCGTGTGATGTGTTTTGGTTTAATCTCAGCCACACGATGCTATTTAGATAACTAATCTCAGTCGTCTACAACAAACACAATCGAAGATTCCAGAGCATAGTATAAAAGCTTTGTTTCAGCTTCTCTCTCTTCATTCACCACCATTCATTCACTTTGCTCTCTCTGATTAATCTCTCATGTACTTAGGCGATTAGGGTTTCAGTTTACATTGTTGAGTTTACATCTTGTATTTTGGTTTTAGATCTAATCATGTGTCTAGTGTAAGATCATACACTTAATCATGTGTCTAGTGTATGATCTTGTTGATCTGAGAGTTTAGAGAGTTTTGTAGATCTTCCAGTTGTAATAGTTGGGAAGATTTGTTGGAGTCTGTCTTTCGTCTTTGATTTCGTTCAATAATATTTATTAAAGTTCTTGATATATATCATGTATTTCTGACAGTGTGTATATAAGTTTGTGTATATAAACTCGTCACATTATGAAAAACTATAAGTTTATGTTGATTGTAATAAATAAATGAGTTAATTACCAAAACCGTCTATGTGGTTTGGACCAATATTCCACTTCAGTCCAAACATTTTAAAATTGCTTGAAAAGTCTCTGACTTTTGAAGAAATATGCCAAAACAGTCAAAAGACTTAACCTAGTTAAGTTTGTGTCGTTAAGTCAGGGGCAAAATGGTCAACTCACACATAAAATTGTCTTCTTCCCCCATTATCTTCTTCCCCAGGCCATTTGTGATATCTGATCCATAAATCATAGAAAACCTCTCTAATTACAAAAATAGATTGTATCTAAACTTACAAGAAGTTGGTAATTGGGGCTTTTGAGCAGGAACAAAAAGCCGGTGCAATTTAATTGGAAGATTTAGAGATGATTCACACTGTAATGATCCAGATGACCTTCGATTAGACATAAAACAGGGGGAAAATCCTGCAAGTCAACCAGTTCCCACTGTTCACCACCGTTATTCATCACCGTCACCACCATCACTGTTCACCATCATCACCACCACCACGTTCACCACCGTCCTCAACCACCGTAACACAACCGTCCCTACCGTCACAGAAGTCATTACCCCACCACGAAAAAATCAACCAGTTCCCAATTTAAACCAAGTATGAACTCTAATTTCTATTAGCGATTAATTAACCCATATATCTAACCCGATTACGAAATTAATCAGGGGGCTTTTATTGTGCACCTAATTCTTTTTAAAGAACGTGTTGGGGAAGGAGACGCAACTTGAATGGTTCCTCAAGGAGATTGACATGTACAAAGAAGATGTGAAAACTGCAGAGTGTACAAAAGGACAAGCACTTGGAGAACTGGAAGACGCCAACAAGGCGATACAGGAGCTAGCCCACATGCTAGAGGTGGCAAGCGAATAAAAACAGTCATCGATAGAGGCAATAGAGTCTGCAAAGACTCGACTGGAATCCACTAAAAACCAATAGTATTGGCAAGACACTATTAACAATCAAAGCAATGACTAGAAGAAACAAGTGAAACGGTTACGTACTACAGGAGCAGCTGAAAGAGATGTGTGCTGTAGACATGGAGTTGTTAAGGTATGCAAATTTGGAGGTCGATGAGGCTAAAAGGAAACTTGGAGAAATGAAGGAGGAGGATAGATATGTTAAAGGTATGGTTGAGTCGTTGAAAGCAGACTTTGCCATCAAAATAGTGGGTTTTTATAGGTGAGTTGGGGAAGAAGACAACGGGGGAAGAAGACAATTTTATATTTGAGTTGACCATTTTACCCCAGACTTAACGACACATTTGGACTGTTTTGGCCTATTTCTTTAAAAGTCAGGGACTGTTCAAATAATTTTTAAAAGTTGGATTGAAGTGGCATATTGACCCAAACCATAGAGACGGTTTTGGTAATTAACTCTAAATAAATATATGTAAAATAGTAATGATAATTCTTAAAATACAAAAACAACTGATAGATAGATTAATTGCTTGTAATAATAAATGTAAGAAGGACTTTTAGGTGTGACATAACAGTGTCGTCTTCGAGAACATTAAAAAAGATTTGGACGCCAGACGAAATAAAATTGGGCCCAAAATTTTGATAAAAAGGAATGAATTAAATTAGCATGGTATTTCATACTTCACTAATAAGACTTTAATGTATAAAAACAAATATATATCCTAAATATATGATTTAATATATATATATATATATATATCTGTGTGTGTGTGCGCGCGCGCGCGTTAAACTTTTAACAAAAATTCGGACCCATTTGAGGGTCGGGCCCTGAGCCGGTGACACTTAAATATAATGTCATGTAGATGATTGATTCGATCAAGTTATCATATATACTAGTTTATCTCTTGGGAACTTCCCATGATAAAAAATGTAATAGGAAGTGACAAAATGTGTGTATCATAAAAAGAATAGGTTGTTTCTTTCAGAAAAAAAAATTAAGTTCTAAAGGATCAACACTCGATAACTCATAAAACCTACTTCTAATTCTACACGTGTACCTCTTGCTCGAGTGAAATGTGACACCCGCCACTTAGCCAGGTCAAAATCCGTACACCCTCTAGTCAACGTTTAATTTTCCATGCATTATTCATATCATTTATATGCATAAGTCCCCCGAGATAGTCTAGCAATGTCCGAACGAGTATAATTTCACCCATGTCAACGAATCTTGGTGACATGAACTTAAACAATTACGAGCTATTTTCCAGAAACATGTATAAATGCCTATTTATTTAATAATACAATGGGAAGCACTATGGATTTTGTGTATAAAACCTAGTACTTTTCTAACATACGAAATCACATGTACATGTGTGTATATATATATATACACACACACACACACACACACACACACGACACACATGCCTATATGCATGAATATCACATGTGCTATGGAACATAAGACACAATTAATACAAGTCTTTACATCCATTTTGTTCCATTATAATGAAGTGTCATGTCTTGATATACTTAAAGATTGGATGACTTAACTATAATTAGCAATATTCCTTAAACATCTAGGATCAAGGATGTTGGATTACCACTTATGTTAAATCTTCTTTTCCTCCCTTTTTCGGCCGCAACCCATCCCCATATATATATTATTATTATTTTTAGTCAACTATGTTTAAGAACATGTTGATTTTAATCTTATATATGGACAGGGAGTTGAAGATTATGTTCCAACATAATCTATGAATGATCACTTCAATTGATTTGTTAACTTGACTAGAGATAAGATTATGCTTCCTTAAACCCATGTAAATCTAGTCAACTTTCCAAGACTTTACCTAAGTATAGTAATATTCCTTAATCACTTAGAATCATGAGAGATATCCTTCCACAGTTAGTAGGATACTTGCTTTGTGGGAACTAGTGAGCCACCCCTTTTGATCCCATGTAGGATCAAATCACCATTCTACTAGTTAGGGGACATTATGATGATTATAGACCAAGGGTTGTGTCAAGGTTAATCCAAGAGATTTAGCACCAAAACTAGAATGATTTCCTAAACCTCACTACCCATACTAAGATGCTTACCCAAAACAAACATGGTGACCTTCCTTGAAGCCCCCAAACCGTCTCCCCTAGTAACACTCTAATTGTTTTTTTAAGCATAGTCAACTCCTAATTAGACATATGTTATGTGGAATCCAAGATTATCTTATGAGTTGTCACATATGTTAGATCTCCACCCAACATCATCATGAGATTAGTCCAACTTAAGATGTAATTTAGACTAGAGATTGTGTTGGCAAGATTTGGGACAAGAGTAGATCATTAACCAAACATGGCAATCATCTTAATCTCCCACTAATCCATAGATGTTGACTTTCCCCTTTGGGAATAAACCTCCTACTAACCAACATCTCTTTCCCTCACCCCTCTCCCCCCTCTCTCTCTCTCTCTCTCTCTTGTCCCTTCCTCCATCCTTCTCGCCACCTTTCCCTTCTCCTCCTCAATAAATAGTGAGCTCAAGTAATCAATTTCCTTCACACCATAACTCACTCAAACCCTATCCCTCCCTCTCTAAACTTGCGACACACACACACACACAAAAACCAAGTCCATAGAGCCACCAAGGGATAGCTAGAGTCTCACATTCCTTCTTGCATCCACTAAGAGGTATAAACATCCATCTATACTAATGTTCTTATAGTCATTAGCTATTTCACACTAGTGTTCACCCATGCTTAGGCATACACTACTTTAGATCTCAACTTATAAAAGCTAGTTTCTTAAAAACACATTGAATCTATAAAGATATGTGTGTATGCGAGATATATATATATGTAAAAGCATGTATGTTTTGCCACTAGTACTAGTATAAAAACCAACATGTGCACATATATATGAAAGTAGAACATATATGTGCATACTTAGAGGTATATACGCGTGTGTATATGTATGTTATGGGTATGTGTATGACAAAAATATAAATATAGGTGTTAATGTGTAGGGATTACCAAGATACATACATGTATGGGTATGTATGTACACAAGTAGTCTTATAGACATGAACACCTATGGATATGTAATGGAATACACATATATGGACATATGTATGTATGTATGTGCGCGTGTATATGTAAGAGCACACACATGTATGTGATGCTTGAGTGTACATATGACAAGGAGAAAGAGTAGTTATTAATTGATATAACTCAAAAGACTATGTTTTACGACTAACGACATGTGTTGGGAACTAAATTTTATAACAAGAATCTTTCCATTGATAAAACAACTATTTTTGCATAATATAAACGTCCCCAAGGAAGCTAAACAAACGTATCACCCGAGATTGGGTGAATCACGAGTGTCATGGACCTTTTTGATAAAACTTAAGTTATCCATATGTGAATATAGGGCGAGATACCTAGTTGTCGGACATACACTTTTGCTAGACTACACGCGGACTTGAGGTGAGTTCTTACGGCCCCTTTTTACTGTTTTCTATTTTGGGGAAAAGCATGCATTGTTTACAAGTTTTAGAACGAAATCCTAGCCGACCGGTGTACATGAGACGATATGTTTAGAGTACTCAACAAAGCCCTCGTTTATTAGTTTATCATAACCATTAGCTATGGATATGGCCTAGAAACGCTTGAATAGATCTATTGGGTTGACACCCCCACTCTCGGTTAGTCACTCTAACCGGTTTATACGATATGAGAGTGCTTGCATTTCTTTTATGACGATTCATTGCATTGTTGGGCAATGTGCGAGGCACCGCTCATCGAGGTTTGGTTATGGACTCATGATGATTTATCATCATTGTTCTTGGCTAGACAATGATGGGTCATTCAAGGATTTCATTAAACTTTACATTTGGTTTACAAAAGCCGTGAACTCACCAACATTCTGTTGACAAAGTTTTTATGCATGTTTTTCAGGTAACTAAAGCATGGATGGAACTTGGGTTACTATTGGGCAATCATTCACAACCACCACGTATTGTGTCATTAAAACTTTTGACCCCGCTAAGGGTTTTAAACTGTATCTTGTGAAACTTGTTGTCATCGAACACGTTTGGTACTTCATAAATAAATAAATATGAATGTTTGCTCATATCTTGTGCTTGAAAACCTTTCGTGGTTACACCCAGTGTTTCCGCCTAGGCGGGGTGTGACATGAAATCTATGTACAACTTTATCACTTCATCAAGACACTCTAAAGTTGTGATGTGAAACTGATAAAATAACAACCAAATTGATATCAAATGATATGTCATGATAATGATGATGATAGGCGATTCTAATATGTTAAGTGAGCATATATGAAAGAATGACATACTTGTTCAATTTTTATTATGGATATACAATCGATCACTTTGGGTGACACCAAATAAAAGAATCAATAGATAAGCAGTGAAGATCCATTTTAAAGATACATAAAAAAATATCTAACTGCTATCGTCTAAGAAGATTATAGAATGGTAACTTTTCATGTCTCCTGACTATTTTCTCTACTTATACATAATTTAAGTATCAATTTCAATAATCATCACGTGTCAATCGATTTCAATGTACATACATTAAAAACGATCTAAAAGGCGTGCATGGTTGGGTGATTAATTATCACTTATCAGCTAGAGATTTACCTGGTGTCTAATAATCATAGGCTACATCTAACTGGTTTGGCAACCTTTGTTATCAATGTTCCTAACAACACAATTCAAAATACAAAAAATTAGATTCTTACAAAACTGAGTACATCTGTGAATATATATGTAGTTAGCACATTCTTATATGTAATAGTAAGTTAAAAAACATATATACTATCTTAACATGATTTGTGACTTCCTTAGACATGATTAATAAATTACCTGAACACATTGTGTTTTTTTATAGCATAAACAAAAACCCACTAAAAAAAATCTTTTTTTCCGCTTTTTTGTTTACCACTATGGTACTTATCTTTCTATACTAACAAAATAAAACACATGAGGGACACATGGCACTCCCTCATGAATTCTCCAATCTTATTATTTAATACAATAAATTTCAATATAATTATATTAATTGATTTTTGAAAACAAAATATAGATATACCAAATTGAATATAAGTAAAATCACAGTTGTAACAAATTTCATTGCGTTGTCTTGGGTTATACTAGTCTTGTTAGTAGGTTTCGACCTATATGGCCCATGTAAAGTGACCGCCCTATGCACTTATAAATAGGGGGTTTCTTAGTCAATTTTGGGTTGCTAGGCTTTTTTGTGAAGTTCTCTCTTGTTTTGGCGAAGGTGTACCAGACGTCTCTTTGAAGACGTGTGCACTTGTTTAATAAAATCATTCTCTTCTCAGTTTCTTCTTTGTTCTTTTCATACTATCATTGTTTCCGCCTTTGATTGTGCGTTGTTTGATACCCGGTAGAGAAGATCTTGGACTTACAATTGGTATCAGAGCCTAAGTAGTCTTACGAAGGCTCGGTTTGGTATCAAAGGAAGAAGATCAGAGAAGCTCTTGTTGCGAGAAGGTTGATTTTGATGTTTTGATCTATATTAATTTCATAGCTATATGTTTTATCACTAATCAGTTTGTTCTATGCAGCCTTATTTCGTTAAATTTTTGAAGAAAATTTTTGATTTGATCCGATTTGGTTGAAGGTCAAACTGTTTGCTAAAATTAAGGAGATAATTTTTTTTTAAAAAAGGAATGGTTTTTATTGATTAAAAATCTCTTTAAAATTTTCAAAAAATTTCGCAATTCTTGGAAAGTTTGTTGCTAATCTTTGCAGGTTACCATATCAAGACACATCTGATTTGAAGCTTGTGTCCGACCTCCAAGATTGTGTCCGACCTTCAAGATTGTGTCTGACTTCCAGGATTGTGTCTGACCTCAGCCTGTGTCCGACCTCTGTGTCCGACCTCAGTCTGTGTCCGACCTAATCACCTGTGTCCGACCTCATCAGCCTGTGTCCAACCTCTGTGTCCGACCTAATCACCTGTGTCCGACCTCATCAGCCTGTGTCTGACCTAAACATCTGTGTCTGACCTCACAACTGTGTTCGACCCACAACTGTGTCCGAACAACAACCTGTGTCCGACCAATACACTGTGTCCGACCCACATATGTGTGTCCGACCCTAAAACTGTGTACGAGTCACATACAGCACTGCTTTAACTGAACTGGACTTTAACGGACTTTGGACTGGAATTTGGACCTTCTAAGACTACTTTAAACAATTTAAAATTGAACTAATAAATTTAAGCTTCTTTTCAGAAATGGATCAAATTGTTAATCAGGCAAATTTGAACGGACTAAATACTGACCAGCTACTTGTGACTGCCCAAGTGGACAAAGCTATGGAATCCGTCATTGGAACTCATCAGAAAATACCTGTTCTTCAACTTGGAATGTCCTATTCTCAGTGGAAGTTCATGTTCATTCAAGTCATGAAGATAAAAGATGCAAAGGCTCTGAGATCTATCTTGAATGGACCCTGTGTGATCACTTATGTGGTCAACGAAATAACTAGAGCCACTGCTATCAAACCAAAGAGTATGTATACTGATGAAAATCATGAGAAGATTGATATTGATGAAAGGGCAATTGCTTATCTTCATCAAGGACTTTCGCCTGAAGTATCAATTGGAGTTCATGACAATGCCACTGCCAAAGAGCTTTGGGAAGCTCTTGAGAATCTGTACGAGGGAAATGAAGAAATGAAAGAAAGCAGAAGAGAGATGCTGAGTTAGAAGTTTAATGCTTTCAATCATATTCCTGGAGAAACACTCGAAAGCCAGATCCAACGTTTTGTGGCCTTAGTGAGTGAAATGAAGTCAAATGATATGGTGGTAGACAACTCCGTCATGAACAAAAAGCTGCTTAATACTCTTCCAAGGAGTTGGGACTCAAATGTAACCCTTATCAAGAGAACCAAAGATCTAGCAAGACTCACCCTTTCTGAGACCATATCTTTGATCAAGTCCTATGACCTTGATGACAGGCAACGCTACATGACTCAGACTGCCAGTTATAACAATGCAATCATTGCAACTCCCAACAATGCTTTAATGTCTCAGCAAGAACCTCAGCGTCCATCATTGTACTCTTATCCAGCAAGTGGATCTTCGTATCCACCTATGTTTGCACCAGTGCTTCAAAAGGGTCAGCTATGCCTGCTTCCTCTGTAGCCACCACTGCTGGACCTTCGTCGTCTGCTTCACTTTCTTCAGCTGCCCCTTTGTCAGCAGTAAAAATTCCAAAGGAGCTTGAAAGTAACTTAGGTTTATTTGCTGGATTCATGAATTGCTATAACGCGTTTCTGACAGGTCAACTTACTGCAAAAGATGTTGGAGCATGTGATTTAAATGACGTTAATCAAGATGATATTGAAGAGATGGACTTGACTTGGCAGATAGCTATGGTGGTGCATAGAGCAAATAAGTTTGTGAAGAAGACTGGTAGAAATGTGTGGAAAACCCAACAAAGAAACTGGGTTGGGACAAGATGAAGATGCGTTGTTACAACTGTGATGAACTTGGACATTTTGCTCGTGAATGCACCAAGCCAAAGAAAGAAGGAGACAATTCTACTCCTGCAACCGCTTCTCTCAATGCTACTCCGGGAAGTCAATCATCTACCACTCACACTGGATCTGAATCCTCTAACTCCAACAAAGCCATGGTCGCTCAATCAGGAGGTGGATGGGATTGGTCTTCTCAAATGGAAGATCTGAAGATTGTTGAAGATACTGTGTACAAGGCTCTTATGGCACAGATGGATGACGACTATGTTCCATCAGCGGCTGAGGTACATTCTGAAACTTTAGCTGAATCATTTTGCACTGAAAGGTGTAAACTTAAAATTAAGGGTTTTAGAGAAGAAACTCTCTCTGCATGCAAACAGCTTGAATACGAAAAGATGGCCACTTGGGACTTTAAAAAGAAATTTAACTCCTATAAAGAAATGGTCGAAAAACAAAAACTAGATATCAAGCGTTTGCATCAGGATGTGAGTGATCATAAATGTCGATATTTACACTTCAAACGACTGTCTGACACTTTGACCACGGAATTGATCGACTTAAAATCAAAATTTGAAAATGCAGATTTTCATTTTAAAAAAATTGATTGTTCTAGTCCTAAAGTTGAAAAAATGATCAATACCCAGTTAAAGTACAGACCAAAGGAAGTGAGGAATAAGGGAATTGGCTTTGTGGAAATTCCTCCTCCTTTCAATGAAAATTATTCCTCAATTCCTATGTCGGATGAAGAACTGTTGGCTCTTCCTTTGAAAGGATATGGTCCACCCATAGAAGAGCCAACCAGTCGACCATCACGGGATCAAGTTGAAATCACTAAACCTGCATCGATCCCAATTAGAATCTCTAAACCTAAACAAAAGCAATCTAAGCAAGAGCAGGCTCCCTCAAAAACTTTTGTCAAGTCTCAAGATGCTTCAAAGCTGACTGAGACATTAAATTATGAGAAAAATAAAGAGGTTGATAGAGTTTTTGAGGTTAGCAAAGATGAGGTTCCCTCCTCATCTGAATCAGATGAATCATTAGGTGTGTCTAAAGAGTCTAAACATGAAGACATACAAGTTAATGACCAAATTCCTGCTTCGACCACCCAGCAAAACTCCAGTGTGAACTATGAGTTTGATTTCATGAAGCAAATTAGAGAGCTTTGTCTAAAGCAAAGAGCAGACAGTGAAAATAATCTGACCGATTCTAAGTCTCACTCAGATGATTCGTCAGTGACTAAACCCGAGTCTGACTCTGATCCAGACTTAGGAAAGACCGACTCATCTAGCTATCAGTCATGTGAAACCACAGAATCATCTAAAGACATGACCAAAGTAAATGAATATGTTTCTGTGTCTACTTCAAACTCCTGTGATTTAGAACAAACGTGCTCAATATCTTCTGAATCTCCCACTTCTTCTGTGGATGAAAACTTCTACACAGAAAATTGCTTGAATGTTTCTGATAATGTGAATGTTACTAATTTGGTTGATTCTTGTGCAGAAAATGTGATTGTTGAGGATTGGGTAGATGATGGGGATGAAGTCGATGGCACTGATTCACTTGCATTGAATAATAAAAATCAGAAAAACAATTTCTCAATTTCTGATAAAGACAACAATATTTGTGTGGGCTCGTTTGTTTTGAGCATAGAACCTTATGACTTTTCATCTGACTCTTTGTTTGTTCATTCAGATTCTGTTATTTTGCCACATGCTTGTGATAAAACGAAAAATCTTTTGGTTAAACAACCCAGTAAGGACCGGACAGAGAAATATGTCCCACCAAAACAGGTTTTACCAAAATATGAAAAACAGAATTTTTCAAAACAAAGGACACAGTATTCCAAAACAGCATCACACAGGTATAGAGATGTCTCCAAGCTCTTTGAGCCTGGAAAGTATGCAAGATCTCAGGGGGATCCACATGTAAAATGTTAGATATGTTACACATGTGGAATCCTAGGACATATTGCCAGAAATTGTAAAACTAATCAACAAAATCTTGCAAGCTAGAAACATCACAAGGCTCCAAACGGGAATCACAATCATACCAAGCCAATGAAGGTTGAGAGGCCTAAGGCAATGCGGAATGACAAATCCAAGGTGAAGCCTTCTGATGGTGATTGGAATAGAAATAAAATAAAATGTCTAAACAGTCTGGTAAAAGAATAAATTCTCAGATTCTGACCGACATGGCATCATCTAGTTCGAACAAAAGCTTGTTTTCTAACAACAAATTTTACTGGAAGCCAAAATGCTCTATTCCAATCTCTTCCCCGTCTGTAGGTTCTTCATGCTCTGTAAATGATAAATCTAATTACTGTGCTAATGTTTCAACTGTTGACATGCAATGGATAAAAGTCCAATATACGGATGCCAACGGTGTACCCAAAACTGTTGATGTAACAATGTGTCTGATACTTCAACAATTATTGACTGAAGATGCTAGGAATTTTCAAAGAGGAGAATGTGTTGATGTGCAAGAGATTTGTGGATTCGCCAGCAACGTCCAAGGGGGAGATTGTAGATGCACTTTCTGTGGACGTCACTGTCGAATAAGACTAGGGTTGAGTCTTAGTATAGTGTTACATGAGATTGTGGTGATCCATAAGGGCATTTTATGGATCTGACGCATTTGTAATATATAGGACAAAACACTGAGCCAGGTTCGACCTAAACACACTGGGCGAATGTGGAAGTTTTCCACATTCGACCATATCAACTGGGCGAATGTGGAAATGCTCCACATTCGACCATTCAAAAGGGGCGAACGTGGAACTTGGGTTTTGGACTATAAATAGCAATCTCATGTGTTATTGTTCATTTGGTGATTTGAGTTTGTACTTTGAATGCTCTCAAGGGGGAGGTCATGCCCGACCTCCCCCCGGCCTCGAGATAGATGTTTATCCTACTGATGACAGTGTCTGTAACCGTTTCTGTAGTAATACGAATCTGTGATGACGTTGTTATCGTGTATTTCTGTCTCGTCTCGAATCTCCCGTCTGAAACCGAGTTGTTTTCGCTTAATCGATCCATGAGTTCGGTTTTTAACTGGATTCTCAACAAATTTGATAAAATCAGAGCTGATTTGGACATGTTTTTGACCTAAAATCATCTGTTTTTACATAAACATTGTTTTTAAGTGTTTTTGATCGATTTAAAGGTGAATTTGTGGTCGAATTCAAGTTTTCCAAGAATTAAAGTTGCTCCAAATCAATTCCGAAACATAACCTGATTGAGATCATTCAAATCCATGAACTTTTGAAAATCTGAGATCAGAATAACCGTTTTTCAAACAATAACCGTTTTTCAAAAATGAGATCTGATCTGTTTGGGCGAACCTGGAACCTGACTTGAGTGTTGTGGTCGAACGTGTTAAAAAGTGGGCGAACCTGAGGAGTTTTTGGGCGAACCTGAAAATTTGTGTTGAACTTTTCACTTTCGGGTTGTAATTTTCACCTTCGACCGTTTTATAATTGGGCGAAAGTGAAAGAAGGTTACTTGGTTTTTACATTCTGGTCATATCCACGTTCGGGTGTTACTGTTTGGGCGAACTAAGGATCAGAAGGGACGAAAGTGAGAAAGTTTGGACGAACATAGAATAGTTTGGACGAACCTAGGATTTTTCGGGCGAATCTAGGATTTTGTTGAAAAATTTTTCTAAGTGTTGAGATTTTCAGATTGAGATCATGTGGCGTTTTCAAACTACTCCGGGATCAGCAACAACACAACCACAACAGCAGACGATGGACCCATGGACAGTGGCAGCGCAGAAGACGAACACACAGTCTTCACAACCACTTAACTACATGACAACGACGAGCACGATGCCTCAAAGTGTAGCACATCCGGCACTACAATCTGATTACTGGGGAGTAGCTGCAGCGGCGGTAAATACTCAAACCACTAATGCTATTTCTACTTTGATTAAGGATTTGTCTACAGGTAGTGGAACTCGGCCACCGAAGCTCATGGATATGCAAGAGTATAATCAGTGGCATACCATGTTCAAGATCCATTTGGAAGGCATGGGAGTTGAAGGAGCAGAGGCATGGAGCATGATTGTCAAAGGTTACACAGCACCGATTCTGGAGAATACCGGTGAGATGATTCCTTTGGAAAGCTTAACTGAGGACGAGAAGAAGAAATATGTGGTAGAGAAGAAGGCGTTTTCCCAACTGACACAGGCAATCACAAGTGACCTGTTGCATCAGTTTGGGACATGTACTACATCAAAGCAGCTTTGGGATAAGCTTAAGAGGAAGCATGATGGTAACGAGAAGACCAGGAGCCTGAGAATGGAAGAATTGGTCAAAGAGTTTGAGAATTTTTCTTTCATTAATAATGAAACTTTAAAAGAACTAACTCCTAGATATATGCATTTGTTGTCTGAATTGTCTAGTTATGGTGTACAGATTCCAATGACTAAGCAGGTGGATAAGTTTGCAGATGCTTTACCACCACAATGGGATCAGCATGTGGAAGTTCTAAGAGAGAAGGATGCTTATCAATTCTGGACTATTTCAGAGTTTATCGAAAAGCTGGAGAACAAAGAGTTGGAGGATAGGAGGAAAGCTAGAAGATCACAGATTCCTCAGAATCCCAGTTTGTATTTTGGAGGCACTTCAGTTCCAGTTGGAAACTCGAGCTCAGGAAGTGTTGCACCACATGTTGCATGTATTTCCAATGTCATGGAATCATCAAAACCAACCACCAACTACACACCACCACAATACAATTCCTACTCACAACCATCATACACACCACCACAATATAATTCCTACATTTCACCAATCTCCCCAATGCAACAAGCAAGTTTTTACACCGCTAACCAATCACAACAACCAGTAAACCAAGTTACTCAACATAAACAACAACCGGTGGTTTTGGATACATCTAACTTGGGAAATGTGACTGTGGAGGTTGCTCAGCAACACATTGCATTAGTCTCAGCAATGGTTTCATCTTACAATGGGTTAGTTGCTAGTCAGATTGGGAACAACAACTTAACCAACGAAGACTATGCACAGATAGACAAGGAAGAGATGGAACTCATTGACATTCAATGGGCTTTTGCGAGTATAATGAGAAGAGCAACAGAGTTCATCGAGAAAACAGGAAGGACTGATTTGGCAACTTCTCCCAACACAACCTATGGATTCAACAAGGAGAAGGTTACGTGTTTTAATTGTGGAGAAAAAGGACATTTTAAAAGGGAATGCACTCAGCCACCTAAACAAGGTAATCGAAACCCTTTCAATGCAAATTACCAGAACCGTCAACAACAAAACCAAGTTTCTTACCAAAATAACAACAACTACCAAAACCGAAACTTTAACAACCAAAACAGACAACCAAACACTCAAAACCAGATTCAAAACCAATCTCCTAACAACCCTAACCGAACAGTTGTACCTATCACTACACCTAATGAGACTCAACAGAATGCGAGTCAGAACCAAGCTTTGGTGACTCAACAGGATGAAAGGTTTGACTGGTCGGGTATGCAAATAGGAGTTGAGGAAGTGACTACTGGTGGGAATGTTGCATGTGTTGCTTATCAGGTTGATATGGAAGAGTCGGTGGCAGTTGATGAGAAGAAAGAAACTGAGGAGTGTGAAAGTGATGATTCTGAGACTGAGATGGAAGTGGAGAATGAACCTGTTGAGGTTAAGGCTGAGGAAACAAGTTCTGGAATGGTGATTGATTCTGTTACGGATGTTCCTGAAGAGTGTAGATCAGTGTATTTAGATTCTGAGAGCGAATCAGACACAGAGGCAAGTGTTGATTCTTTAGATGATGATATTGATCAGTTGCTGGCAGAAGCTGACTTTTTGATGACAAGGAAGTCATGCATTGCTGATGATGCTTTCACCAAGATCGACTATTCCAAGTTTTTCACTGGAAAGGAAGCTCATTTTGCGTTGATGGCCATGACTGAACCGCCAAAACCTGTAAGTTCTGAATCTAGCACTGATGTTATGAGTGATAAATATTGTGGAACATGTGATAGATTGACTGAGGAGAATAAACAACTCCGAATTTCACGAGATAGTGCTATCTTGAACAGTCAATCTACTCGCAAAGAGTTGAATGCTTTCAACAAAGTATTAGATGGCTATAAAAAGGACATTTCTGACTTGAAAAACACTTTGTCATTGAAACAATTGGCAATAAACAACTATATCAATGAAATTGAAAACACCAAGTTGGAAATGGCAGCCATAAAATGCTTTGCTGAAAAGGTGAACAAAAAGTTGGAAAGTTATAAGAATGTTGCTTATGTGGTAGATCATATCATTGATGATAACACCACCAATTACAAGTCTGTACCATCTCCGGTTCTTTTTGAAAACCATAACTATCATCAAGTTATACCGGAGAGTTCGGTAAAATCAGACTCATCATCGGAAATGGAATCTAATACCTCGAGTATTGGTGATCCTTATTCCGATGTGAGACCGATTTTAGGCTTGAACAATGAGGGTGTTTATGCTGAGAGTGAGAATTCAGACTCAGAAAATGATGATACTGGTAGTGATCAATCTGTTAATGAATGTGAGATTCCAAAAGAAAATCACATCATTACTACTGAACCAGTGTCACCATCTGATCATGTTCATCCGATGGCAAATGCTAATCGTGATAAAAAGTCTGAAAAGATTGATGTTAAGAAAGATAATGATGTTAAGAATGTTGTTAAAAAGAATGAGCTGAATGAACCTAGTGACAAACCTGTCAAGGTATTTTATCGGATGGAAGGATCCGATAAGATCATTTCTGATGAGGAATTTCCAATCAAAAACGTTAACTATTCTAAACTTGATAAAATCTGGCAAGAAAGCACAATATGGTTTCCAAAACATGAGAGAACCAATGAAATTCCACCAGAAATCTTAAAGAAACTGTTTTCAGAAGTTCCTCAAGAACCAAAGATACATGTCACTGAGTTCATTCGACCAAATGATAAAGCAAATGGTTTTCATGAGCCCTCTTACTCGAAAGGACCACTTCCTGAGAGTTTAAGAAATCAACAGTATAATGATCAATTTCCTGTTAGATCATTTGCTCCACCAAATGCTCATTATGTCTTTGAAGAATATAGAAAATGTTTTAAATGTGGAGAACGCGGGCATTTACTTGCTCAGTGTCCATATGTAAGGCACAAAAGACATGAGGTTGAAGTCAGAAATTCCATGAGAAAGCCGATTGATCATTATGTTCCACCACATAGACGGGTTGTTCCTCAACAACAACAATTTTATAATCAAAACAATTTTCAAATGAGGAACAACCGTCCATTTCAATATGATCAAAGAAATCGGATTGCTATGGAACAATCTTGGAGAAAACCTGTGGTGAACGCAACAGCTGATAGACAAAAGGTTCCACAAAAACCGATTGTCAAGTCAAATGTTGGACCTAAGTCTGTTAACTCAGATAAGGTTGCCAAGAAAGTTACTTTTGGTAACAATGTTCAGAAACCAATTGAGAAACCAAAATCTCAAATTCGTATTCTTAAAAGGTCTGAACAATCTTGGACACCTATTGGTACTTCAGGAGCTTCTACTTCGAAGGTAAGTGAGAAAAATGACAGTGTTTTGAACAATCAGAAAAAGATTGATCCAAAACAGAAAAATGTTGAAAAAGTTAATGAGGATGTTTCTTTGAAAGCCAATGTTCAAAGGCCGAAGACTCAGGCTTGGGTCCCCCGAAAGAACTAAATGTTTACTTTTTTGTGTGCAGGGAGCTTCAGCTGGCCCTATTAGCAGTCTCTGGATTGTTGATAGTGGAGCTTCAGGCCACATGACGGGGGATTTGGCGTTGTTGTTTGATGTGAAAAATATTAATGGAGGGTATGTTGCGTTCGCGGGTAATAAAGGAGGATATATTACGATGGAAGGAAGCGTGAGTAATGGGATTGTGACTTTCGAGCGGATTTCTTATGTCAAGCAGATAGACTATAATCTGTTGAGCGTCAGTCAAATATGCGATAAACAATTTTCTGTGCATTTTGATGACAAATCCTGCTATATTCTCAAGCCGGGCTTCAAAATTCCAAAGGAGTGGGTAATGTTGATGGCACCTCGAGTCAACAATCTTTATATTCTTGATATGTCCAAGGCGATGACATCACAGGGACAGATAACATGCTTTCTATCCAAGGCGACCGAAAAAGAATCGATAATGTGGCACCGCAGAATGGGGCACATTCATCTGAGGAAAATGAATCAATTGGTGAGAAATGGACTTGTCGATGGAGTAAACGTGAAACATTTCCATCTAAACGACAAGTGTGTAAGTTGTATGAAAGGCAAACAACACAAACAGTCCCATAAAGTGAAGAAAGTTAACTCTGTTGAGATGCCGCTTGAGCGATTGCACATGGACCTTTTTGGACCAGTCAAACGCAAAAGTCATCTTGGAGAGCTTTATTGTTTAGTTGTCACTGATGACTATTCACGATTCTCATGGGTGATGTGTTTGAAGAACAAAAGCGACACCTTTACCAACCTACAAGTTCTGTTCACTCGATTGGAGAATATCTACAGTTTGAAGATAAAAAGAATCAGGAGTGACAACGGGACGGAGTTCAAAAATGCCAAGATGGATGAACTTTGTGAAAGCAAAGGGATACATCATGAATATTCAGCTCCGTATACCCCGCAACAGAACGGTGTTGCTGAAAGAAAGAATAGGACTCTAATTGAGGCGGCTCGAACAATGCTCGCTGATTCAAATCTTCCAGTATTGTTCTGGAATGAGGCGATTTATGCAGCAAATTATACATTAAATCGGGTTATAACAGTGAAGAAGTTTGGAAAAACATCTTATGAACTGTTACACCGAAGAAAGCCCAATTTAGAGTATCTAGAACCATTTGGGGCGCCATGCACGATGTTGAATCCAAGCGAGAAGTTTAGTCCTAAAGCTGAAGAGGGATATTTTGTTGGATATGCAACCCCGCTCAAACGGGTATTCAACAAGCGAACTCGTCAAGTGGAGGATTGGGCTAACGTGGAAGTTCAACGATACACTCAAAATTTGCAAGGAACGGGCCCTGATTGGATGTTTGATTACAAAGATTTCTTTGAATCATTCAACCTAGATAGCTTGGTTGAAGAAGCTGTTATCAGATTACTTTACGAGTGTGAAAACGCAGCGACTTCACCGTTGATGCGTCCAATCACCGTGAACCCCCCACCAGCTTCTAATGATACCAGTGCTCCTATACAAGAAGAAGAGATGTTTCAAGAAGCTTCAACTTCATTAGACACTTCAGAATCTGAAGATGAACAATTTGAAGAAGCAGTTCTTGAACATGCAGAAGAATTAGAGGCGCAACCTGTGAACCCAACTCCAACAACAGATGTTGCTTCATCATCAAATACGGGTCATGATCAGGATGCTGTAGAAAACTTGACTGCTCAGACGGGAGTGATTGTACCTGTTAATCCGGAATCTCGGATTCATCGTATTCACCCGCTGGAGCAAGTTATCGGTGATCCTGGAAGTGGTGTTATGACCAGAGGGCAGCTTAAAAGCGTTAACTCGCCAGAGAGTTTTGGTGCTTTAGCATTGTATGCCAAAATTCAGAAATCTGGTAGTCAAAATGATTGGTCGTTTGCATGTTATGTGTCGCAGGTAGAGCCAAGGACATACAAAGACGCTTTGAATGAAGATGCCTGGGTTGAGGCAATGCAGGAGGAGTTATTGCAATTCCAGAAATTGGGAGTCTGGACGCTCACAGATTTGCCGCCGGGAAGAAAGAAAATAGGCACTAAGTGGGTGTTTAAGTGCAAAAAGGATGATCGTGGAGTGATTGTTCGCAACAAAGCCAGATTGGTCGTGCAGGGTTTCCATCAAATCGAAGGAATTGATTACAACGAAATCTATGCACCAGTAGCACGAATGGAAGCTATTCGGATGTTTCTCGCGTTTGCTTCATATAAGAAATTCAAAGTCTATCAAATGGACGTCAAGAGCGCATTTTTGTACGGGAAAGTCAAGGAGGAGGTTTATGTCGGGCAGCCACCAGGCTTTGAGGACCCAATCCACCGGGATAAGGTCTACGTGCTAAACAAAGCTTTATATGGTTTGCACCAGGCTCCAAGACAATGGTACGAGGAGCTAAGCACATACCTCATCTCCAAAGGATTCAAGCGCGGCCTCGTCGATTGCACTCTCTTTACGAAGAAGACGGGAGATGACTTGCTTCTAGTACAGATTTACGTTGATGATATTATATTTGGTTCAACTAACGAACTTTTGTGCAGGGAATTCGAAACTGTTATGCAGGAAAAGTTCGAAATGAGCGCTATGGGGGAGATGCAGTTTTTCCTCGGCTTACAGGTGGATCAAAGAACCGACGGGATCTTCATTCACCAGACGAAATACGTAGCCGACATCTTGAGCCGATTCCAGATGGAGGACTCTAAGCCGATGGATACCCCGATTCAACCCAATCACGGGATTGGAGTGGATGCTAAGGGGGAGCTGACAGACCCATTTACATACAGAGCAATCATCGGATCTCTGATGTATTTGACAGCGTCTCGACCAGATATTATGTATGCAACGTGTCTCTGTGCTCGCTATCAATCGAAGCCGAAACAAAGTCATCTGACGGCGGTCAAGCGTATCCTTCGATATCTGAAGGGTTGTCCATCAAAAGGACTTTGGTACCCTAATGATGATGATTTTGATTTTATTGCTTTTAGTGATGCAGATTGGGGCGGCTGTGACAAAGACAGCAAATCAACCACAGCCGGTTGTCAGTTTTTAGGGAGCAGGTTAATTACCTGGCAATGCAAGAAACAGACTTCCGTCGCACTGTCTACATGTGAAGCCGAGTACATTTCAGCCTCGAGTTGCTGTTCGCAAGTGCTCTGGATCCAACAACAGATGGTCGATTACGGTTTGCAATTTCTTAAAACTCCTATACACTGTGACAACGAAGCCGCAATTGCATTAACTAAAAATACTGAAAATCATTCTAAAGCGAAACATATCCGGATTAAATATCATTTTATCCGTGATTGTTATGCTAAGGAATTGATTGATATGGTCAAAATTCATACTGATTACCAACGTGCAGATTTGTTTACAAAAGCTTTTGACAGATCCCGCTTTGAATATCTTTTGAAAGTAAACAATATAAAGGAAAAACAGGACTAATCGGCTCCTCGGTTTATCATTTTTAGTTTTTAGTTTTAGTTTTAAATTTTTGCTTATTGGGAATTTCTCTTTACTATCATAATCCTCAAAGAAGTTGATGCTTTCGAGGGGGTTGCTTAATCCTCAAAGAAGTTGATGCTTTCAAGTGGATTGTTTCTTTCAAAAATTTTTTTGTTTTGTTTTTTCAGAAAAATTAAAAACCCAAAAATATGTTCTTTATTTTAGGGGGAGTTATTTTATCAGAAAAACCAAAAACATTGGAAAATTTTCAAAATACCTAAAAATTAGAAAAACCAAAATGATTTCCTGGATAAAAAGAGGAAATGATAGTACATCAGTGGGGATCTGACACAGGCTAAAGAATTGTATAGTATAATGAGACGTATGTTGATTATGTGTGATATGCTGATAGGCTTCGTAGACTAAATATTGCGTGCATTAGTGATACAAACATAACAAACTACGCGTTTGTGGATGAACACCTCATGGGCATATGGTCTTAGTACCGTAATTTCGTTTGATAGGGTGTTTGTACAAAACTCGGAGGTTTAGGGTCGTTATGTTATTAGTTGTCTGGGGATAGCCTATCTGATCTTCTGCTGTAAGTCATTACGGACCTAGATCAGACAGGATATCTTTATAAAAGAGCTATATGCCAAAACCTAAAGTTACCGAATTGAGGAACTTTCCATGTTATATGATAATCAAAGATTATCTATTACATCGTATTGATCATTGATGCAAATCATGATTAATATCAGTCCTCAACCTGGTATAGTGCATATGTTGCTTTGCTGCATTAATTTGCTGACCTGTATACCTCTATGCATTATATCTTGTACAATAACAGATGACGAAAGCATAATCACGCTTTACAATGAGTCTTTGTGCAAATTACTTCTTGATACGGGAGTATGTCGTGTGTGTGGGAACCACAATGTGTTAGTCTAATACATCTAATTCGTATCATTTTAAAGCATTGCGTAATTGTCTGCATGTGAGCTTATGTGGACCACAATATCAGCAATTGCCGTGTCACATATTGTTTCTAATGATAATATTAAAACAGATCAACGCTGTGTTCAGATTTCTCAGAAAACTGATATGATCCTCTTACCGGAAATCACAAAATGTTTACTGCTTTCATTTATTTTGATGCATTTTACTTTGTCGCATTTTACTTTTATTGTCAAAAAGATACAAAATCCAAAAAGATTTTAGGTGTGTTTTGATAAAATTTCAGAAAATCCAAAAGATTTGCATTTCTGCTTTATTTTTGATAACTGGGGATGCTTGATGGTCAATTTCTGAGATTTGATAACACCATCTGGGCTTTGTATCATTCAAAAAGTGAAAATTTGAGTTTTGGAAGTTTAACGGATTGAAAAATGTTGAACGGGATTCGAATTCGTGATTTGGCGAAATTTTCAGATTTTTCCATTTCACATTCGCCCCTTAAATGGGTCGAATGTGGAAAAATCATCACCTTCAACCGTTTTGATTTTGGACGAATGTGACTTTTTCACTTCCGGGTGTCTATTTCACATTCGGGTACATATTTCACCTTCGGGTCTTTAATTAGGGACGAAGGTGGAATTGTTTCACATTCGTGCCATTCATTTGGGGCGAATGTGGACTTAACCCACATTCGTCCACACCAAACGGGCGAACGTGGCATCTTATAAATACACAAGTTCAGGTTCGAGCCCATCATTCACAAATTTTTCAAAATTTCATTCAATACCAGACCTTGTTGCTCGTTTTTCTTATGATTCACTGAGTTGTTCCCTGACTTTTACTGATCATTTTAAGACTATAATTGCAGGTAATGGACCAAGATTCAGATCAGACTTGATCGTTTTTTGAATAGAACCTAGGGTTTCAATTTTAGGGGTTTAAAATGTTTGTTAACTACTGATTTTTGTTTCCGATCACTTTTCATAAGTTTTAGGGGGAGAATACAAAAGGAATTAGGTTTATAACAATGTTTGGACGATCGTTTGATTGTTTGAACCAGTTTAAACCTAATTCTATTTTAAAACTCATGAAAACTGATTAATTTTGACAATTGGTAATATACAAGTGATAATCGGCCATATTAGAGTACATGTAAATCAAAATGAGATGTTAAAAACTGAATTGGCAAATTTTCAAATTTTGGGGAAATCTATTTCACCTTCGGCTGAAATAAAAGGGCGAAGGTGGAATTGGTTTGGACGAAGGTGAAATAATGTGGACGAATGTGACTTTTTACTCAGATAATTTTCACATTCGACCATAATTTGTTCATTCGCCCAGATAAACTCACATTCGACCATTCCAAAATGGGCGAATGTGCAGAATGTTTTTGATCAAAATTTTTGTAATTTTTGTCGTTTTTGTATTTTGACGTGTTTGTTTGATTTTAATGTGCAGATGGCTGATCAATCTGAGAATGTGGAAGCACCAGTAGAGAATGTGGAAACTCCAGCAGAGATTACAGTTCCAGATCCAGTTCCAGAAGCAGAAACGTCTGTTCCAAGCAGTTGGCCGTTTGAAAGATCGCACAACTGTTGCGCATATCTCGGTGATGTAGAGAAGAACACGGAATTCACCGGGATCATAGAGTTTCTGAAGAGGAGCAGGATAGTTCATGCATTAGCCACACCAACCATCATATACAAAGACATCATTGAAGATTTTTACCAAAACGCGAAGTATGACTACTGGGAGAATCAGACGATCATCAAGAGCAAGATTCAGGATATGGAGATGTTCTTGACTGAAGCTGATATTCGAGAAGCGTTACAGATTAAGTTTGAAGATAGTGAAGATCCCAGGGAGTTGTCATGGACAGAACAGAAAGCATGTTTCTTACGGATGAAATACAAAGGTCCAATCACTGACGGATCTATGTATAAGGGGAAGCTGGGAGTGCAGTACAAGTATTTTGCACATGTTCTTATCCACGTATTTGGGTGTGTGAGCGGTGGTTATGATGTCATGAGAAGGAGTTTAAGTTCATTAATGGTTGCGTTGACACTCAACAAACCATTTAATGTATCAGGGATGATTCTTGATCATATGCTGGAGATGCTGAAAGGAATGAAGAACAAGAAGTTTATGTTGTATCCGAGATTTCTGATGATGATCTTTGACTATAAGTATCCTATGTTGAAAAAGGATCCGACTATGATCCTAGGTCAAGATCATATGAACATTAGAACACTGATGAGAATGAAAGGTTATAAAGGTGTGCCTGATAGTGAGAAGCCACCTAACAGGAGAATATTTGGTTCTTTGGCTCGTCCGGATTACACTGATCCTGGCAAGAACAAAGCAAGACATGATGATAGTGACTCGGACAATGATGATCCCTTAGTGTATGTTGATTCAAGCACTAAGAGGAAACGGCAAGTAGTCAATCCTGGAGCCAAAGGGAAGGGCAAGGGAAAGGCTGTGGATCAGGGAAGCACTAAGAAACAAGTGGTTAGAAAGAAATCGACGGCGAAGAAAGGATCAGGTTTGGTGGACGAAGAGTCGGTAGATTCAGAGGAGACTGAGGTTGATGAGCAGTGGGATTCTGATGATGAAAATGTGAGGACCACCAAACGTAAGGCCACTATGGTTGGTGAGTCTGAATCCTTGAACCAGTCGATTGAAGAAGCTGAGAAAAGAAAGAAATCTGTTGAGGATGAGAGTCTAGGTGTTGACTTAGCTGAATTGAGTGTTGGAGATACTGTAGTGGTTAATTTGCCCAGAAAGACAAAGAAGCAAAAGACTATGGCCAAGAAATCAAGTGTAAAAGAACTGAGGGAGAAAGAGTTAGCTCAGTTATTGAAGGGAAAAAGATTACCTGATGCTGGTACACCATCTAAGCTATCTTCACCTGTTGCCAAGAAGCAGAAGAAAATGAAAGAGGCAGAGACTTTACCAATCGATCAATTCAATGCCGATTTGGATAAAGTGCTCGATATGTTCAAAAAGCCTCAGAAGGAGAAAGTAGTTGAAGTTGAGCCATCCAAATCAAAGTCAAAGAAAGTAACTGTGGATGATGATGTTATGAAGCAAGTGAATAAGAAGATGGAAGATATGATGAAGATGTTGGTTGCTCAACAAGCTGAGATTGCTAAGTTTAAGCAGAATGAGGAGAAAATGCTTCAGATTGTGGTTGCTTCAAAATCTAATCAGGATGATATAAATGATAAGATTAAGATGTTGGAAGCTAAGAATGAGAAGCTTGAAAGGAAGTGTGAAAGAAACAAGGGCAGGATCAAATTGATTAAGGCAGATAACAAAGAACTAAGGAATGAAAACAAACGCCTTAGTAATTTGATTGAAGAGCTTTATAGTAGGGCACCCCAGTTGAAAGAGGGTGAAGAAGATGAAGAAGAAGATGAACAGAAAGTCGATTATGAATATTCTGAATCTGAGAAAGAAGAAGATGATGATGAGGATAATGATGAATCGGAGAAAAGCGATGATGATAATGATGATGATGATGACAATAATGATGATGATGATGATGATGCTGAAGGTGCTGGGAAAAAGCAAGGAGATGAGTTTAGCAGTGGAAGTGATCATGATGGAGGAGATGATACTTCTAGATTTACTTATGAAAAGAGAACACCAAAGAAGAAAGATACTGGAGAATCAAGTTCCAAGAAGAAAGGTGAGAACGTTGATTCAGATGAAAGTATTTTCTGGAATGAGAAGGTGAGATCTCTGTCTGATGATGCTAAACAGCTGTATAAGGATATGTTGGAAAAGAGAGAGTGGACCATTGAGTTCACAGGATGCTTCGCTGAAATATTCCAAACTGATGACTTAAGATATGAGTTGGAATATGAAGATCCAGATCTTGAAGAAGGGGAATTACCTGCATCTGTGGCAAAAGAAATACTAGATGGTCTTGCACAGAGGGTAGGGAAGACTTTTGAGGAGTTTATGATGGATGAATCGATTCCAAATATTCCTGAAAAGGATATTGGAAGTCATTCAGATGATATGAAGACTCCTGAGAACAATGAAGTAGAGATGGAAGATATAACTCATGAAGATTTCCCCCAGTATTTCAGACAAGATGATGAAAATGAAGTATTTCCTGACTTCACTGAGATACCAAATAAGTCAGCAAAACAGAAAGCTAAGAAAAGGAGTGAAGAGTTTGTTGAGAAGGTATTGGGTACTGATAAGAAAGATTCTTCTAACCAGTCTGATGAGTTGAAGAATTATATGAAGAAATTGAAGGAAATGGATGAGAACCGACCAAAGCCTGAAGCTCAAGGTAATTTTTACAGATTTCATAATGCCAAGTTCAAAGGCAGAGCTCTCGGGTGGACTTACTTAGGCAGGCTGAAATGTATTGCTGCAAAATGGGAAACCGGAATTCTGTACTTCAACAGATTCTGTGATTTGCTTACTCTACCATACTGGGCGGTTAGAGATTTATGCAGATTCCCAATGTCAGGTGCCGAAGTAAATGGATCACATGTCGGTTGGTGCGCAGATAAATTGGTTTGGGAAAGTCGTACGAGATGGAACAGATTCAAGCCTCAATATCCCAGAAGAAAAGAGCATAGGGATATTGATCCACAAACCAATATGAAGCGAGTTACTTTGATTTATAAAGCACCTAATGTGATGAGGAAGATACCGTTGATGCCAATGCCACAGCATTTCAGTGCTGATTTCATCTTTTGGTATTATGATTGGAGAAAGGCAGAAGCGGTGATCGTGTTGAGAGATGGAAAGGATAAATACAAGCATGTTCATGTATTTGATCCTATGTGGTTGATTAATTGCACATTTGAAGACATCATCATGCTTTTCTTCAATCCGATCTACTTTGAACCAAATGACTTTGCTCAAGCAAGAAAGTATACGCAAGTGGTTGGAGTTTGTTTTGCGTATGACATCAATGCAGGAAGCAACTTGGAGGGTAAACTTGGCAAGACAGTGAAGATAGCCAATGTGTCTAAACCGGTGAAGAAAACATTTGAGCCTCCAATGACTACTGAGCAGAAGAAACAGCTCAGAATCAAGTTGATGAACAAGACAATGGACCAACAGAGAAAACTATCCAATCAATAGTCGAGGGGAGTTTGTTGATGCGTTTTGCGACTAAGGATTGGATAAATATAATTAACATATGTTAGTGCTTGGCCGAAGGTAAATAGAAGTGGGCGAATGTAGATAATATGGACGAAGGTAGATGGATTATGGGCGATGGAAGACTGGACCTGAACAGAAGACACATTCGACCATTTACAATGGGCGAATGTGGAAATTGTCCACGTTCGACCAGTCAAAAGGGGCGAACGTGCAGAGTCTATAAATAGTTTTTGTGATTTTGATTATCAAATAGAGTTGTCATTTGTGTCCAGGTTTAGGTCAGGTTCAGAGGTGTTTTTGAGATATTGTGTGTGTGTTCTAGATTAACATAAACTGATTGTAAAGGCTTATTTGAATGAAGTTAATCTATGAAATGATATTGAAAATGATCTTGATTGTGTCGTGATTTGTGTTTTATCAATTTGTTCAGAACTAGGGTTTCCGCACCTGGTTTTGTGACTTGTATGATCGTATAATCCTGTTTTAGCTAAAATCTTTCGCTCACAAAAACAACTATGACCTGGGTACCTATGACTAACTAATCCTGCATCATGTGCAGGAACGACTGTGGAGGACTATCATTCGTCTCTGGTACATTGATAGTGGCTGTTCAAGGCACATGACAGGAGACTTATCCCAGCTTACAGATGTTGAATTTTTCAATGGTGGATTTGTCTCCTTCGCAGGAGGTGAGAAGGGTCAGATAACACAAAGAGGAACGGTAAGAAATGGTGCTCTTCAGTTTAATAAGGTAAATTACGTTCCCGAATTAAAGCATAGTTTGCTAAGTGTGTCCCAAATCTGTGACAATGGCTACTCAACTCATTTCACTGACAAAGGTTGTTTAATATTAAAACCTGGAGTAGTCATTCCAGATGAGTGGGTATTACTGAATTCGGATCGTCGAGTTGACGCTTATGTCATTGACATGAACAAACCTCCCTCCGATAACGTCACATGTCTTTTCTCAAAAGTTTCTCAAAATACTGCCATTCTTTGGCATCGTCGTCTTGGACATGCAAATGCTAAAAATTTAAACCGAGTGGCTAAACTGGGATTGGTAAGGGATCTTGTGACATCCGTCACTTTTCTTTCTATTTTATTTTTGTATAATAATAATAATAATAAATAATAATAATAAAATTCAGATTTTATTTGGTGTAAATTTTTTTTATTAAAGTTAGTCATAATCAAACTTATACCCAAAACATTAACAAAACCCAACACCATACAAGACCAACCCAACCTCCCTTTTTATAATTTGAGCCCAGAATACATGGCCCACAAACGCCGGCCCAACAGGAAATAAGCCCAAGAGCCTAGTCCGGCCCACTTCTTCCCCTTCCCTTCACTTAAAAAAAAAAAGAAAAGAAAACAGTCTGGACGAGAATCGAACCCGCGTCCAGACCCGGTCCATCCAAACACCCACACGCCAACAAACCATCTGAGCTACACTAAACTTTTGAAATAATCCCAACCCGCTGAGTATATAACCCCATATAAACGCTGACCAGCTTCTTCCTTTCCTTCTTTTCCTGTACGCGACCAGCAGACCCAAAAGTTTGACCAAGAAGCTTCCACTTTGACCATTGATTGATCTAATTTGGGGTAGGTTAAATCCTATTAATTGTCGTTGACTCGATGGAGGATTATCACGCGTCTACAGCCCCTAATCAAGCCTAATTGCTCGTTTTCTTGACCAACCATTAAGAATTGAAACCTTATAAATACTCGTGGTTAAATTCAATCAAACCTGCACACACACACACACACACACATATATGCGATTAAAAGAACCCCCTTATTATAACCCACTGTCGTGCTATCAATCGTCCAGAATCGAAGCTTTTTACTCACGTTTGACTTTTCGTTTGACCACGAATTGGAAGCTACATACTTGGTATGAACTAAATCTTTTTATTTCTGAATGTTAATCGGCCATAGTACATCATTAACCCCATGAATTTTATGGCTATTGATTGATAATTAACGCGATTGAAAAAGCTAGGGTTCTATGTTTTATTTGGGGAAGATGACCAAACCACGTATATAATAAATGTTTTAAAAACTGAAACATATACAAATCTGATGTACAGACCAGTTGGTTGGGGTGTTTGGCTAAAGACATTGAACCGGCCAAGGGCCCAGGTTCGAGCCCCACAACCAACAACATTTTTTTTACCTTTCTTAAAGTTATATTTAGACAATTTGAAATAAATAGATTATATATTCTATTTTCAAGAAAATAATTTTATAAAAATTATTTTCATACTTAAAACCTTATGTTGTAACTATATTCAACTTAAAATTTTACAAAAAGACTTTTATTCATTTATTTATTAAATTTCTTATATTTAATAAATAATTTGATTATTAATCAAATAAATACTTATCCCCAATTCAGAACCCTAGAAAATACTTATAGTGTAGTTAGACTTAGACTTATTTATTACCTTATACATAGGGTGATACTTGGCAAACGTTGGATTACACTTATTCAATTCCACAAGACTTACCACCTTGCTAAGGTGAGTATTACTTATCCCCTTTTTCGCTTTTACAACTTTTGGGGTGATTCATGCACAAGTATACAAACTTTCATACTCATTTACACATACATTTTTATTCATTTACAATTCATATACGTGTCTTGTTTATCTTTGTGCTTATGTTTGAACGTGAACGTAGCTTACATACAAAATCATACATCTAGACATAACTTATGTTATGGTGCTCTTTACATACAGACGTAACTTATGTTACGGTGCTCATTTAGACATAACTTATGTTATGGTGCTCTTTTAGACTTGACACGTGTTGAGGTGCTCATTATCAATTTCATTATTACCAACTTTGCATTTGATCTTTGTCTTGTTTGGTTACTTGCGTGTTTACATAATGCCTTGGTGATACTAGACACATGGATTGTATTACTTTTCAAACTTATACTATATGTACAAAACTAAGTAGTACTCACCAACATCATATGTTGACAAAATTATTTTCGTGCATGTTTCAGGATAAGCTGCTTGACGCTTCACATAGGACTTTGGACTTAGATTAAATCAATCAATTATCTTTATTGTTGTTGTCTTGTATTTAATTTCACATGTTGTAAAACAATATTCAATAATCAAATATTTACATTTTAGTACCATGAGCTTTTGAACAATCGTCACTACGTGGCACCTCGATGATTCCGCCATCGGTTGGGGTGTTACAGGATCTGCCAGTACGTGATTTTGTAACAATTGAAAAATGTGTTGCATGTGCCAGAGGAAAACATCATAGAAAACCCCATCACTCCAAGTTGGTAAACACTATTGATTCTCTGCTGCAGTTACTCCACATGGACCTATTTGGCCCAGTGAATGTACTCAACATTTCTCGTAAAGCATATTGTTTAGTAATAACTCATGACTACTCACGTTTTACTTGGGTTTTCTTTTTGGCTAACAAGAGTGAGACTGCAGAAATAGTAAAACAGGTTATCATATTGATGGAGAATCAGACCAACTTGAAGGTAAAAGGCATTCGATGTGACAATGGAACTGAATTCAAGAATGCAGAGTTAAACTATTACTGTGCTCAGAAAGGAATTGCGCGTCAATTCAGCTCAGCAAGGATGCCTCAGCAGAATGGAGTTGCTGAAAGAAGAAATCGTACCTTAATTGAAGCTGCCCACACAATGTTGTGTGACTCACAGCTTTCGACATTGTTCTGGGCGGAGGCTATCAACACAGCCTGCTATGTGCAGAACCGAGTTCAAGTCAACAAAGCTCGAATGAAAACACCCTATGAAGTGTTGTTTGGTACTAAACCCTCCGTCAAGCATTTTCGTGCTTTTGGTTGTCCGTGTACCCTGTTGCATCTGGACGCTACACCAAAGTTTGATGGGAAAGCTGACGATTGTTATTTTGTCGGTTATGCTGGCAAGACTGCATATAGGGTCTACAACAAACAAACTAGGAAAATCGTAGAGTCGTTTGATGTGCGACGGCTTGAAGAAAATGCAACAGATGCTAGAGTGGGTCCAGACTGGTTATTTGACTATGAGACTCTCTTTCGATCTTTTCGTATTTTTGACGATGTTTCTAGTGGTGTGAATACAGGTTTTGCAGATTCCTCAACTTCCACTGCTGGAACCTCATCCTCCGTGATTGATGATGCAAAGGATGAGGGGGATGCTATACCCACATCTCCATCACCACAGCCACTCTCAGTTCCTGCCGAACCATTCATTCCCACTACAGATCCTGTGCAACAAGCCGATGATGAGAATTTGTCTGATGATACTTCAATTCCTACGTTCCATGATCCCATTCCTATTGAGTGCACAGTGGAGCATGGTGACGCAGTCGAAGTTGATCATGATACTGTAGAAGAGAATGCAACAGGTGGTGCTACAATCCTACCTGGAGATTCTTCAGTTCCAGACATAGCCATTCCTACAAGCATTCAACGAGATCACCCACTGGACAACATCATTGGTCCAGTAGGCGCAGGAGTTCTCACAAGGAGTCAAACTTGTGACATCAACAGATGCTTGTATTCGTGCTTCATTTCTCAAATTGAGCCAAAGTCTACTGCTATGGCCATGCGAGAACCAAGTTGGGTTGATGTTATGCAAGATGAACTAAACCAGTTTGAGGAACTGAAGGTTTGGAAGCTAGTTGAATTGCCTCCAGGAAAATGACCTCTTGGCACGAGGTGGGTCTACCGAAACAAAAGGGATGATAGTGGGGTCATTGTGAGAAACAAAGACAGGTTGGTGGTACAAGGGTTCATACAGATTGAGGGACTCGATTATGATGAGGTATATGCACCGGTTGCGAGATTGGAAGCAATCAGAATTTTCCTTGCATACGCATCGTTTAAGGGATTTACTGTCTATCAGATGGATGTCAAAACTGCGTTTTTGTATCGAACTGTGAAAGAAGAAATCTATGTTGGTCAACCACCGGGTTTCACAAACCCAAAATATCCAGAGCATGTGTACAAACTAGACAAAGCGTTGTATGGGTTACATCAGGCACCTCGTACTTGGTATGCTACCTTGACTGAACACCTGCTTGCTAATGGATACACTCGTGGTGTTATTGATCAGACTCTATTCGTCAAGACAGTAAATGACGATCGTATTCTGGTGCAAATTTATGTGGACGATATCATCTTTGGTTCCACCAATGATGCTCTGTGCAAGGAGTTTGAAGAGGTGATGAAGAAGCAGTTTGAGATGAGTGCTCTTGGTGAAATGACCTTTTTCTTAGGTCTGCAAGTTCATCAAAACTCTAAGGGTATCCTTATTCATCAAGGAAAATACGTGGATGACATTCTTACAAAATTCAGCTTCAATGATGTAAAGCCAGCCGACACACCAATGTCTGAGAGACCAGGTCTCACTCAAGATATGGAAGGGGAAGCCGTAGAAGAAACACTTTATCGTTCAATGATTGGTTCGCTAATGTACCTGACTGCTAGCAGACCAGACATCATGTTCGCAGTGTGTCAATGCGCACGCTATCAGGCTAATCCTAAAACTTCTCATTTATATGCTGTCAAGAGAATCTTTAGATACCTTAAGGGGAAAACCAGATTTGGTCTTTGGTATCCTAAGGATTCTCCTTTTGATTTACATGCTTTTTTCTGACAGCGATTTTGGAGGTTGTGACATTGACAGAAAATCTACTTCTGCGGGGTGTCAATTCTTAGGCGATCGGCTTATTGCATGGCAATGTAAGAAACAGCAAACAGTATCCGTTTCAACAGCGGAAGCTGAATATGTGGCTGCCTCCGCATGCTGTTCTTAGGTTATCTGGATTCAACATCAGTTGGTAGATTACGGTTTGGATTTCTCTCTTACTCCTATTTACTGTGATAATGATGCTGCTATCCAAATTGTGAAAAATCCAGTTCAATTTTCAAAAGTAAAACACATTGCCATAAAAGAACATTTCATCCGAGACTCTTTTAACCAAGGTTTAATTGTGCCTACACACATTCATACTGACGACAATGTCGCAGACCTTTTTACAAAACCTGTTAATCGAGCTCGTTTTGAAGCTCTCTCTGCACTGCTCAAAATGGTCCATTTCGAGGACTGAACTGGTCTTTTAAGTTAAAAAAAGGGGTCTTTTTGGTTTTTTCTTAGTCTTAGGTTTGTAAATTTGTTCTTTAAATTTCTATTTTAAGCACAAATTTAGGGGGATGTGTCCTATGAAAAGATCAAAACATTTTTGGTTTCAAAACGAGAGATGAAATGAACTTTCACAAGTCGGATTAAGGCTGACACACGTAAGACGTGTATCGAAACAGTTTGGCTCTAGTGTGATATGTTGGTAGGCTTGGTCCTGATGGCTGAAATGTAAATGATCTTGTGAAGCACTTAAAGATAAAGACACGACCTCAGTAAGGAACATCACTTGGAATCAAGTACAATCTCTATTTGAATGCTTGTGTGATGTCCCGAAGCATAACACTGTGGTCTAGGTCTGAAACCTTTTCTGAAAAACTCGTGTATCTCCTCTGTTTTGTGTAACCAAAGACCTGGAGATGCTAAGCAACGAAAGCTTCTGCTGCATCCAGATATATGCTAACCTAGTTTTTCGTTGTCGTGCTATAGATCATCTTTCACCTAAAAGAGACCTCAGTGTCCAAAGATGTCCTGGCTGCTCCTCTGCTGCATCTAGATGTATGCTGACCTGGACACAGTCAGGATGTCATAAAAGAGACCCTCTAGAGTCCAAAACCCAAAGCTATTGTCAGTTGATAAATCATCTGACTTGTATATTACTCTAAATCTCTTATTGATCTATTCTTTTCTTCTCTCAATCCAGTCCCAGTCAAGGTTTCAGACTTTTAGAACAGATACTATGAAAAATATGTGGTAGGGAAACTGCTTGCATGATAGAGTGTACCACTTAATGTTCTAGGATTTGATTATAACTTGCTTGAGTGTTCGTACTAAATACACCAAAACATGATAAATAATATCACAGATCATAGTACGAGAAGGCCTAAGGAAATAAGTTTAAGGGGACAAATATACTGGCAATTGCTAAGACCGACCCAAGTAGATTAGAGTCGATAAGTGTAGCTCAGCCTGAAACACGGTGATTTGATCTCGTGACAAAAATATTTGTGTTTTTTTGGTATCTCATTTAAATAATTTTAGCTAAGTTTCTGTTTGACCAGTTCACGATTTGACTTGGACCCGGTTGCAAAAACACACCTCAAATATTGTTTAAAAAGGGGCTTGGGATTCACGTGGGGCCCACCACACGTTTGGTGGGCCACACGAATCTTGATTCATTCAAAAAGGGGGGCGACGGTTGGTTATCCATCATCACAATTCATAAAAAGTATTTCCTTCTCTCTCAACTTTACACACACATACACACTCGCCGTTTCTTCTTTATCAAGATCATCGAAGCTTGTTTAAGGAATCCAAAGGTAAGATATTGTTGATTTGTTTGTATGTTATGAAAATGTGCCCCTGAGTGACTTACACGTACATGAGAAGTGAGAAAAACTAAAGATGATCATCAGAGAAGGGAAATCTCGAAGGTTAGGTGTCCCAGACGGCGGAGTGTAGGACTCACGCGCCGGAAACTTCAAGATCAAGCGGCGCGTGAATCTCACGCGCCTGGAGTTCGAACTCAATCAAGATGAATTACAAATATGCCCTCGGACACCCATGGGATTTGACAGATTTGCCCTCGGACATCCCTGATCATTCGGACACTCATGGAGATTGACCAAACTGCCCTCGGACATACCTTGGCAACTCGGACACAGCTCTGCAGTCAAACCCTCTGGTTGACACGTCACTCGGACACTCAACTTGAGCCCGGACACTCCTGAAAGTTTACCTTTTTACCCTCGAACACAACATATCTCACTCGGACACCCAAAATTTAACTCGGACACTCCTGGTTCTTTCCCATTTTGCCCTTGGACACACCCCACCCACTCGGACACAACTTCAATGTGTTGTTGTGTGACATGAGGCCCATTAGGCTATCAGATACGGGCCCAAACATGATCAAGACGACAAAGAGGGGGGCCAATTAATCTGTTTAAATATTTTGAACAGATTTTTAGATGTTATTGACTGATACAGCTCGTTTTTTGTGCAGAAATGGCCGCTCATGTACCAAAGTTTGAGAGGGATCACAACATAGTCTGTTCTTTGTCTGACCCTCCTGAAGACTATATGCAAGAGTTCAAGTCGCTGATAGTGGGACTCAATACTTGCAGAATTGCTCATGCTTTGAGAGAAAATCCTGTGGTGCTTGCTGACTGGATATCTGAATTCTGGAACAATGCAGCGGCACGAAAGACAGATACTCTTATTCGATCAAAGATTCGGGGAACTGAAGTGACCATTTCAGAACAGGATATTCGAGAGATGTTGTTTTTTGGTGATTCTCATGAAGACCCGGTTAGTTTTACAAGAGAGCAGGTTATTCCAACATTAAGAAGGATGGGTTATGAGGGTGATTTGCATGCTTCTCCATATATCAAGAAACTGTTTCCCAGCTACTGGAGAATGCTGATTCATATGTTTCTAGCAAGTTTGGGAGGAAACAAGAGTGGTTTAGATCAGATGAATTTGAAGTACACTTCGGGAGTGGTAGCATTGATTGAAGGATGGGATTTTAACTTTTCGAGGTGAATTTTTGAAGACATGATAATGAATGTGAAGACACTGAACAAGAAGTATTTCTATAAGTTTCCACGATTCGTACAAATGATACTGGAGCACAAATATCCAAGTCTGGAAAGAACCATCGAGACATATGATCAGAAGTGTATGGCTCCTCAGGCTTTTGGACTCATAAAACAGAATCGTAAGGATGCTAAGCAAATGTTTGAAGGAAAGTTTCCATTGGAGAAATCTGGAAATTTTGCTGAGATTGTTGAAGAAGCACAAATTCCTCCATCTGCTCAGGTAGCTGAAGAGCATGATGTTCAGATTGTTGAACCACCACCTACAGAACAACGTTCTCCTCCTGAAAACGTTGACTTGACTGAGGTAGAAAGTGAAGATGAGGTGGAAAGCGAGGATGCGGAAGAATTGAAAGATGATGAACAGACTACGGGAAATGACGATGATCAGTTTGAGAACTTTGAGTTTAATGATTTAAATGATGATGAGATAGATGACTTTATTCTTGAAAATGCTGAATTAAAGTCGGTGACTGAAGCTGAGAAAGAGTTAACTGGAGAAGAGATCGTGACTCAAGCTGCTGACACTACTGCCTCTGAGACCGTAATTCCTCAAGCAGAAGTGCTTTCAAGCATACTAGATACTGTTCGAGAGGCTGAACAAAGGATTCCTCCATCCGATGTTGCAGTTGAGACAGTGGTTGATACTGAAGTTGTAGAAGATAAAAGTTCTGATTTGAGGCCAAGGAAGAGAAGCAAAAGAGACCCAAGGCTGAATGTTACTGCTGATGTCTCTGTTTCTGTTGATGAGACTATTTCTGCTGCTGCTGACACTGTCATGACTGATGCTGGTGTTTCACCTGATATTCCCATTGGTACTATTAGCTCCACTACTTTACCTGTGATTGCATCTGAAGCTTTTTCTCAATTCATGAGCAAGGCACCAATCACTGGGAGACTGAATGAGGAAGCTGGATCCTCTGGTGCTTCTGGTTCGGGTAAAGTTTTGTTTGATAAAGAAGCATTTCAGAGAGCTCAAATGGCCTTTCTCGCTGATAAACAACAGGGAAAACGTGTGGATGTTGAATTCCTGATGACAGAAGAGAGAGAGGCAAATCAAGAAGAGATTGAAAGTGATGAAGATGTTTTTGCTGAAGTGGATGTTCACATGTTACAAGCTAGAGTGCTAAAATTAGAGACTAAGAATGTATGGCTAACTGCTCAGGTGCAGAGTTTGATGGAGACGGTTACTGAAAAGGAGCAGAAGATTACTGAATTGGAGACTGGATTGGGTGATGTTTCAGCCAGATTACTCAACTTGACTCAGAAACTCGAGAACAAGTTTGGAAAGGAGTTTCCAGAGACATCATCCTTTGTTGACAAAGTATTGACTCCTGCTGAACGTGAAAGATCAGAGAAAGAACATGAAGAGCACATGAAGAAATATTTCGAAGATCAGGTTCCCAGAGTTAGAGATCGTCGACCTGGAAGTGCCTATGTTCTCAAGAATTTAGCTAAGCCATCAATTGACCCAATGGAGGAGCATCCAGAAAGATATGTGACGATTACCAGTGATCGGTATGATACTTATGGTAATCGAACTGGAATAGAGTGTTGGATGTATAATGATGATAAGGGAGTGTTTGTTGTTCATAGAGGCAATGGAGCCGTTGAGTACTATGCTTCAACTTCGGCTTTCAACTCCTGGACCAAGATTGATTTGACAGAACTTGCCAGAGCTCCTTTCATAAACCAGACAAGAAATCCAAGAAATAAGATTGGCCTCATGTTTCATAAGAAGATTCAGGAGCAGGCGAAAGTGAATTTCAGGGACATGAAGACTGCTAGCTCAATGTTGGTGGAATATAAGGGAGTGCGAGGTGCTGATGGAAAGCCTTTCAAGACGGTTCAGTGGCCACCTACTGAAAAATTGAAGACCATTCCCTTGACCAAGCCAATGGTTATAGGTTGTTTAAAGGATATGAGATTCTGGGTGTATGATCCCACTTCTGCATCTGCAGTGATTGTTTGTGATACAGATGAGTTTAGAATATCTGACGCTAGAGATCTGATGAGTTTGCATTCTGAAGATGTTCAAGTTATAGCTAGACATCAGATTCAATGTGACCCCACTTATGAGGTTTGTGCAAAGTCATTCACCAGTGCTGTAGCTCAAGTTGATAGACTGGGGTTGGCATCTGATAAAAGGGGACGAGTGGAGACGGAACTGTTTGGTCCGTATGTTGGCAAGTCACCTGAGGAATGGAAGAGAGCCATGGAGGAAAAGAAGAAAAGTTCAAAGAAGCGCGACAAGAGCAGCAAGAAGCGGTAGAGCCACCACAAGTCAACACAAACCTAGGGGGATATTGTTGAGCTAGACTTTAGAGGTTTGCGTTGTCTTGGGTTATACTAGTCTTGTTAGTAGGTTTCGGCCTATATGGCCCATGTAAAGTGACCGCCCTATGCACTTATAAATAGGGGGTTTCTTAGTCAATTTTGGGTTGCTAGTCTTTTTTGTGAAGTTCTCTCTTGTTTTGGCGAAGGTGTACCAGACGTCTCTTAGAAGACGTGTGCACTTGTTTAATAAAATCATTCTCTTCTCAGTTTCTTCTTTGTTCTTTTCATACTATCATTGTTTCCGCCTTTGATTTTGTGTTGTTTGATACCCGATAGAGAAGATCTTGGACTTACAGCCACTGATGAAAGACCTCATATATGGGGGCTCAACATAGGTTTTTTGCAAATTTTAGAAATGGGGTATGGGGATAGAGGTTAGGATGGAGTGAGTTTTTGTAGGATTTTCTTAAATTTTAAGAATGGGGGATGAGTTGTGAATGCTCTTACAACGATTTACACGTTAATAAAATCATGTCCTAGTGACATACATTTTAACCGCTATAGCCTATCGTTTAATATTTTGTTATTTTTTAAATTGTAAAAACAAATTTTAATAATCAAATGTATGACTAAATAAGGTGATAATCTATACATATAATAAAACAAAGCCATTTTAATGACATGGCACTCAAAGAGAGTATTCTCTTCATTAAGTGTGCCATGTGTCATCCCATGTGGTAAAGTCTTTATTTTAGAAAAATAATAATTTAAAATTTAAAAATAAAATTAGATTTTTATCTTTAATGTTTCCTCCCATAACTTTTAAACGTTAATATCTTTTATACACGAAATTTTTTAAAGAAAAAAATTACACCAAATTAACGAGCGTTTTATTATCTTTCCAACGAGTACCATAATGCTATATAAAAAACGGAGAAAAAAACGACTATTTTTTGTAACCCGACAGGTATTGTGTCAGGTTTGGAATTAGTTTAAAAAAAATTATGGGTTTGGGTCGGGCCTGGGATTAGGTGATACCCGACCCAATTACCTTTTTTTTATATTAGAATATGATAACTTATGGCAGAGATTTGTTTAAAATAATAATAATAATAATAATAATAATAATAATAATAATAATATTCATTAATCATATATTGGCAAGTCATTAATTATGTTATCATATTAGATATTTTATTATATCATATTAGATATTTTAACCCGTGACGCTCTCCAACAGGTAATTGCTATGTTTTCTTTTTCTACCATATTCTGAAATAGCTCAAATCTTATTGTATGCAGTTAAAGACTTTTAACTGAATGTATTGGTGCTAAACAATCTATGTCCTCTTGAAGTGCTTGGGATCTTAATATTTTGTTTTAGGTGTTGATGTTGTAAGGTGAAATAGATCTTTTGGTATTTTTTTTAAAGTATCTAATGTAAGTTGATATATAGATGTCATTTTTATAGTTTAGATACTTCTAATTTTATTCACTTTAATTAGATTTCTCAACCCGGGACGCTCCCGGGATATAAGCTAGTATTCATACTGAAAGTATAATCAATGACGTTTCTTTCACATTCCTTGCCAATGTCGACAATCACACTTAAATGAAAAAGTAACTTTGTGTGCCTTCATGAACATCTGACTAATTTTTATCTCAATTAGATTTACAGTAGTCTAGCGTTAAAACGAGCGCTAGTACGAAATTACTGTCCGAAACCGCCCCACACACCACTACACATGGGCGTTAAAAGAGAAAGAAGCTCGGGGCCTTAAATATTTAACGCTCCAACATACAAACCAACAACCAATCATAATTCCCCACATCATCCACCCAAACGGTTTGATTTTGAACGGTAAAAAATTTAACCCCCCCTGAACGTCTTTTTTTTTTTTTTTTTAAATTTCAATATTATATATATGTATACAACACTCCATTTTTACAACATCCATTCAACTTTATATCTTTACCATTCAACTTTAAACCACTACATTTTTACAATAAAAACACCACTATATCTTTACCAAAATCACACAAACATTTTTCCATACCAATAACCATTTGGTGTCTCGTCTTGCCCGGGCAACCCGAATACGGTGCGCCCAAACACTACCCAACCACCACCCACTTTTAATTACCTAGATTTAGACCCGAACACAATGGGATACACACAACTCCTAAACATTTTTAACGCCATGGGTCGAGGGGAATATCGGGACAACGATTCGATATCGAAAAAGTGGACCGATATTAATAATAGATGTCGTGATTTTGCGGCATTTTACCAACGTTGCAGCGACAATAGGACTAGTGGGGAAGGTGATGATGGTGTGTTAGCAAGAGTGATGGAGGAATTCAACGCAACCTGTGTGTCGTTCACATATTTGAGGTGTTGGGAAATGTTGAGAAAACGTCTTAAGTGGGGACCGGTTCCGGCCATGGGGTCCAGTATTAGGCACAAAGGAAGAAGAGTAAAACGAAGCAAAACCTCCTCGTCGCGAGATCCCGATACACCCACTTCCGATGCTCATTATGTCAACTTAAATGATCCTGTTAATCTCGACGTGGAGGAGTTGGACGATGAGGAGTAGGAATTGCCTCGACTACCCGGTAAAAGAGTGCGAAAAGGTGGAAGGGCGGAGTCGTCTTCGGGATGTGGTGAAATGAAAGAAGAATTTGAAGAAATGAATCAATGACATCAAGATATTCGTGACCTTGGCCAAAGACGTTTGGAAACTATGCAACAAAGAGTGGTTGAGAATAAAAAGTTCGTGGCGATCCAATAATCGAGGCAAATGGAAAAAGATATTGAGTTTTTGTCCAAATCGATCGACCACCTCTAAGGAGAAGCACTACGACTATGACTAGCACAACTTCATAGGCAACAAATCATTGAAAAATATAACCTCTAGAAATGTTTGTTTTTTTAGTATGTCTCGTTTTTTTAAGTTGTGTTTTTTATATTTGTATGGTTTTAATATTATCTGCGTGGTTTTAAGATTATTTGTAACTTTTTTTTAATATCATTTGTGTTTTTTTATTACTTTTACTTGATTAATTAAAAAAAATAATAATAACTAACAATCATTGAATGATGCCTTAAATTTAAGGTCCCCCACTACACCCCATTTTAAATTAAGGCATATTACTGACTAGACTACCACGTGAACCAATCATTATAGATGGCCCCACCATTACACATGGTCTTAGAACTCTTATAAATTATTTTAAGGGAAAATCACCAAAATAGCCAAAGACTTGATCAACTTACCAAAATAACCACATCCCATCTCTTGGGAGAGTCGGCTCACAGGTCCTAAGACGTCTTCGTGAGACCTCGGTGATGGACCACTAGCTGAGTGACACCTCACCCGTCTTTGGAGAGACGGTTCCCGAATCCCAAGACGTCTTTGTGAGACCTCGCCTACACACTTCCCAACTCTTCCCCCCCCCTCTCTCTCTCACAACAACCTTCCGCAAACTTCCGCAGACTTTCATCCATAGAGTTATATAAGTGCGCTATCTCTCTCTCCACCTCTCTCTCTCCCCCCTCTCTTTCTCTCTCCCCCTCCCTCTCCCTCTCTCTATAAACGACACTTCACACAATCCCACAAATAATAATTGCATGTTGAGGGCAAAATCGTTTATTTATATTAATGACTTTGCAAAAGTAAATTTATTTCAAGACAAACTGGAACCATCCGTTTCCTCTTTTACTGCGTCTGCGCTTCGTATTGCTTGCCACGCCATCCTTTTCCGGCGACAGCTTGAAGCTTTTCAGGATGGGGAAGAAGCTTCATGTGATCTGCAACCACCATCACCTCCACAGTGACGCCCGAGACGTCTCCGGTAAGATTATAAAAATAGGATGGTTCAGTAGCTCTGCGTTAACAACAAACCGTTTCATTTCTGAAATGTTTGAGAGAGAGAGAGAGAGAGAGAGAGAGAGAGACGCGGAGAGGAGCAGAGCTCCGATGGAGCACCGCCGCACGCGGCGACGCGTCTTCGTTTCCCGGCGCGTACACCATTCCAAATCAAAGATCGGAAGAAAGGAGAGGTGACGTCTTTTTGACGTCAGATACGAAGAGAGATTACGAAGTGACCGAACAGGCTGTGGTGGTGCCGGAGACGTCAGCTGGAGAGGTGACGCCTCTGAACACCTCTTTTTGACGTCTCTAGTTTGTCAGTTTTTGACGTCTCTAGTCTGTCAGTCTCTTGTCTCCGGCAACGTTATAGTCCGTCGGTCTCTTGTTTCCGGCAACAAAAATGATTTAAATTAAATAATAAAGAAAGTTAACTGGAGTTCGAAAATAATAATATTTTTTTGTTTGGAAATTTGTTTGGGGTTTTGTCTCCGGCAAAGAGGTTGAGAAAGAGAGATGAGAGAGATGGTGGAATGATTTTTTGAAAGTGTGATGATTTTTTTATTATATTTTAAACACGAGTCGCTCCTCCATTGGTCTTCCGCCTTAGTCTCACGGAGACGTCTTGAGACCTGTGAGTCGACTCTCCCAAAAGATGGGAGGTGACTATTTTGGTAAGTTGACCAAGTGTTTGGTCATTTTGGTGATTTTCCCTTATTTTAAACGAGAAATGAAAATTAGAAATTGATGAAGTTACTCCTTCATTGGAGTGAGAGTGATTGTAACAAGTAAAAGAAATTAAGAGTTCCATTGTCTACGTTGCCTGAAATGCGTAAAATAAACAAATTTTCATTAATAAAAACCATAACAAATTACAAGTGGATGGCTTCAAGAATATATGATGAGAGGCAATAAATACACTTATTTGGAAGTTAGAGACCAGGTTCACAGGCTCCGTAAAATCGATCGGGTGCTGGTGTGTCAGGAATTTTTTAATAAATGGTCAGGGGCGTGTCTTCGGGCATTAACGAGAAAAGTTTCTGATCATTGTCCATTGCTACTTACGTTGATTGAGTGTAATTATGGCCCAAAACCATTTAGATGGTTTAATTCGTGGCTCGGTAGATCTGATTGTGAAGCGGTGGTGGTTCAAGCGTTGGCGTCATGTCAGGTTCATGGGGAGCCGGATATGGTTCTTCATAACAAATTTCGAAGGTTGAGAGAAGTTTTGAAAGCTTGGTGGAAAGATGTGCAGAAAAAGGAAGGCGAGGAGATGGCATACATGAAAGAGGAGGCTGAAACTTTAGAAAGAATTATGGAGGAAAGGGACCTTGCGGAAGAGGAGGTTTGGGTGTGGGAAGAGTGTAAAAAAGGGATGGATCAAAAAATGTATTATTCGTGTAAGGACCTCCAACAAAAATCTAGAGTTAATTGGGCTAAGGATGGGGATGATAATTCGGCTTTCTTTCATGGGGTGATTAATGGGAGAAAGGCGTCGAACGCCATTCCGGGTTTGCTAGTTGACGGTGAGTGGATAACAAGACCATCTTTCGTTAAACGAGAGGTTTTGAGATTTTTTAGATCTCATTTTACGTCTCATGGGGGAGAGGGCAGACCGGCTTTGATTTGCTCGAACATTCACAAGCTCGATGAGGTAGAAAGACAAGGTTTGATTATGAGTTTTTCAAAAGAGGAGATTAGAAACGCGGTTTTTGATTGTGGCTCGGATAAAGCTCCGGGTCCGGATGGTTTTAACTTTAGGTTCATTAAACACTTTTGGGGTTATTTTGAGAATGATTTTTGCAAGCTGATGGACCGTTTCTTCGACACTGGAAGGATAAGTAAAGGTTGTAGTTCCTCTTTTATCACCCTCATTCCTAAAACTAGAACCCCGGTGGGCCTTAATGATTATAGACCCATCAATCTTATTGGCATTATTTGTAAGGTAATATCTAAAGTCTTGGAGGCTAGGTTCAAAAGGGTTTTGGGAACGGTAATTTCGGATTCCCAGACGGCATTTCTTAAAGGGCGATATATCCTTGATGCCCCGCTTTTGTTAAATGAAACTATTGGGTGGGCCAAGAAGAAAAAAAAGAAGGTTTTTTTTTGTTAAAAATCGATTTTGAAAAAGCTTATGATAATGTGGAGTGGGCTTTTTTGATCTCCATTTTACAACAAATGGGTTTTCCGGATAGATGGTGTCGTTGGGTTAGTGGGGTATTGGAGTCGGCTAGATCGTCCATATTGGTGAACGGTTCCCCAACATTCGAATTCCAATGTCATAAAGGAGTTAGACAAGGGGATCCACTTTCACCTTTTCTTTTCCTTATTGTTATGGAAGCTCTTCATTGTATGATTTCTAAAGCGGTAGATCTTGGGGAATTAGAAGGGATTAGAGTAGACAATGGGAGGGCGGCTATTTCTCATTTGTTTTACGCCGATGATGCCATTATCATGGGGGATTGGTCGGAGTATAATATTAAGCAAGTGGCTAGAATTTTGCGAGTGTTTCATTTGTGTTCGGGTCTCAAGATTAATCTCCACAAGTCTCATTTATTTGGCATCGGGGTGACAAACGAAGAGGTGATGAGGATGGCTTCGTCTCTTGGATGCCGTGTCGGATCTATTCCGTTTGATTACTTAGGTATTCGGGTTGGGGCTAATATGAACCGGGTGTGTCATTGGAATTCGGTCATAGAAGCTATTCGAAATAGACTAAGTACTTGGAAGGCCAAAGTTCTTTCGATGGGAGGGAGGTTGACGCTTATCAAATCGGTTTTGTCTAGTATTCCGATTTATTTTTTATCTCTTTATAAAGCTCCGAACAAAGTTATTGACAAGATCGAAAGTTTGATGAAAAAATTCTTATGGGCGGGTACGAGTAACGACAACAAGATTCATTGGGTGGCTTGGGAAACGGTGTGTTTGTCTAAAAAAGATGGTGGGTTGGGGGTGTCCAATCTTAAAGATGTGAATGCGGCTCTGTTGGTTAAATGGGCGTGGAGATACAAGGTTGAAAAGAATGCTATTTGGCGAAGGGTAGTTGATCTTATTCACGGTGGTAGAGGCAACTGGGAGTGGTTACCGGTTAAAAGAAACACTCCAGGTTGCTGGAAAGCCATTGTTAATTTTGTCAATAATTTGCAGGTCCAAGGCAAGCAGGTTCAACAGATGATCAGCTGCAAAGTTGGGACAGGGGAGAATATTCGTTTTTGGTCAGATCTTTGGCTGGGAACAGTGACATTGAAGCAGCGATGGCCGGCACTTTACAGGCTTGAATGCAAAAAGGGCTGCCTTGTTAACGAAAGAATATCCAATTCCTTGAATGGTGTCCAGTTTACGCCTCATTGGAGACGAGATCCGGACACAGTGACGGCTATTTCGGAAATGCAGGATTTAGAGAGGTTGTTGCTTTTCTTTGCTATACCTGGTTCGGCTGATTCATGGTATTGGTTGGACGGGAAATCCGGTCCCTTTTCAGTGACAAACTTCAAGCAGCTCTTAAGGGAAGACAGGAACAATGGCAGAAACAGCAATATGCGGTGGGACAGATGGGTTCCTTTGAAAGTTAACTTGGTAGTTTGGCGAGCGGAGCTTGATAGGTTACCAACGAGGCAGGCGTTAATCAGAAGAAGCTTGCAGGTGCCAGACGCTTCATGCGTTTGGTGCGAGGAAAGTTTAGAAGATTTGAAACACATTTTTATTGATTGCCGGTTTGCCTATCAAGTTTGGAATCAAGTCATGGTTTGGTGTAGGTTATCCCCTTTTTTCATATATGACTTTGAAGATTTACTCCTTCTATATAAGAACGTGCATTTTGGTAAATGGAGGAAAAAGATTGTTCGAGGAATTGTGTCGATCACCATTTGGGCCATATGGAGGGCAAGGAACGACAAACTTTTTCAACATAAAGACAAGAATGTTCGGGAGGTGATAGCTGAAGTGAAATCTATGGCGTTCCTTTGGTTACAAAATAGGTCGAAATTTTCTGATATTGTTTGGAAGGATTGGGCGAAATACCCTTTGTATATGATTGTATAATTTATGGCGGTCCTTGATTTAAGGATTCGCTGGTTGTTCTAATGAAAGTTATTGTTCAAAAAAAAAAGATAAACGGACAACAAGCTACACCGCTACCCCTTTTTTAATAGCAAAACCTACTCTATTAAAGATGAAGCTTTGCCCCTTGGTTGACGAACAATTACTATGCATTACCTTTTGCACCCGATCTAGAAAACGGATCGCTTCGAAAGCCAGGGCCCAAATGTATCAAAAACGGATCGGTTCGGAAGCAATTACTATATATGCACCACCTTTTGAACCCCAAATGTCTACATTGCCGCTACCCCCTTTTATAAATGATATTATATTTCCTTTTATTTTTTACATGTATCAAACTGTTTGTCTTGTTGTTTAGATCCTTAAGTGAATCATCTTGGAAAATGACAGCAAAAGGAAAGGATTCGTGAGACACGTAGTCACAGTCTCGATCACAGACCACTTCTGTCGAGTTCATTTTCAAAGGGTGGATGTCACGTACAATTTAAAATATGAATAAATGCGATTATTATAATTTATATAGCCAACCTTTTACTTATCAATGTAATGTTGGCTTGCATGTCTTTCTATCACATTTGTTATTTAACTTTGATTGATGAACACAAAAAATAATTGTTTTATGTAATACCATGGGTAGTTCTTAAAAGAAAATTTCTGAAATTACTAAGTACGTTTATATATATATACCTTTACTCGTTATCATTTTCACAAAGATCAAAATAAACTATTCACGGTTAACACTACATAATATAATACTTTAAGAATATAATATAATACTTTAAGAAATTTTGCATAAGAAAGTTCTGTTTAGAAATTGAACGTGTCAAATATAGTTGTTGTTTTTTCTTTATTTTTCATTACAAGTTCGTTTTTGGTTATAACTTTTCATATATGATGTGAATATAATCTACATTTTGATACGTCTTTAACCTGTTCAATTTAATAAGTTGTGTTTTTTAACTTTAAAAAAAAATGTTAATATACAATTGTATCCGGCTATAAATGTTTGGCAACAGGGTTATATTCAAATTTGAAATAGTAAGCTATACTAAGCATGACGTACTCAGAGGCGTCCCCGAGGATTTACATGTCATATCTGAAACATTAAAAAATATGTCCCTTAATCTTTAATGAATTAAATAATTTAATTAAATGTTATGTGGATCAATAGTATAGCCATAAACAATAGTATTAGAATGAGTGAAATTACATACCATAATAGACTAGTATCCAATCGAGAATTCGTTAAGCTCTACTAGTATTCTTGTTAGCAAATTGGTGGACTAACTCTTCACACTTTATACAATCTATGATTTCGTTATTGATAACTATTATCGCTAACCCGCTAAGTCTTTCTTGGACATTGTGGATCGTAAGTATGATATCAACAACTTTAATTTTTAAAAACTCATTTATGCAGATGCCATCGTGATTGCAATGGTCAATAACATTCTATATGCAATGCACGCATTTGAGAAATAACATTCTTCTTTCATATGCTCTAAAACATCTACAAGGTCGCTAAATTTTTGTGATGTATCAAATAAGTTTAAATCTGAATTGAAATAAGCTTTGTTTTTTATTTTTTTATTTAGTAGGTTAAATAGGTATTGAGCTTATAAATTTTAATTTAAGTTTTAAATTGATTATTATTGAGCTCAAGGTTTAAGTGTTAAATGAGTTTTCTATTTTAAAAATACACACATATATAGAAATTTTATAAAAAAAATTGTGCCCCCGATAAAAATGGGCGTAAGCCGGATGACCTCCCCGGCTTAGGCAAAAGCCGCCTATGTCCGTACCAGTATCGTAACGAACCAGATTGATACCAATCAAACCGAACCTACACCCCACCAAGGAAATTCCACTAGTATACGTAACATAATGTAACATTGTAACCTGATTCAATATCAAACGTAACATTGTAACCTTATTCAATATCAAACAATCGGATAATACATCATTTATTACTGGCCTTGTGACTCAAAAAATTTCTAGGAATCAATGGGACACAATGAATATACAGTAACCAAATTAATATTCTTACAAAACTGAATAAAAAATATAACTAAGACATAAGCCATGCAATCATTGCATCTTGCTTCTCTACATCCACCCCTACTTGTTCTTCTTCTCCACTCTCCCATGGCCATGACATAATATCATCATCTCCCTCAACACCTAACCCTAACCCTAACATGCTGTCACCATCTTCAAAATCCCATTCCCATCCCCAATCAACTTGGTTAAGACTACCATCATTGGTTGATGAGCTTGAAGAATTTATAGCATTAATCATATCATCTTGATCATTTAAAGGCAACATAGCAATTGGATCCATTAACAGACTTTCATCGTAAAAGCAATTGTCAAATTCGGTCTTTTTCTCTTTCTCTACACTGGAGGGAGAAGAATCATGCATTACCACTCCACCTTCACCGCCGGAAGAAGGATTAATTTGTTTCTCCGAAGATGGTGTGGGTTTTTTATTCCGTGGTTTCTTGATCTTTGTGGCTGACCTCCGTCGCTTGGTGGGAATTGTAGGGGAAGAGGGGGTGAGTTTGCGACTCAGATGTGAGTTCCAGTAGTTTTTTATCTCGTTGTCTGTTCGTCCAGACAAGTGGCCAGCTATCAACGACCACCTACAACAAAAAAGTTAATTGCAATTACTCCCAACATCTTTTCTCCATTTTCAACTACTCAAATTTATTATTAAGTTTCTGGATTGTGCTAAACGTACCCTACCCTTTATAATTTCGTGGTTGCTCGTAGACGAATACCCCTTATTTTTATTTGTAATATCTATAAATTTATGTAGTAAGACACTAAAAAACAAAATAAAACCTCTTGATTTGATGTGGTGGTCACGAGGGACTAAAAATGAAAATGGGTGACTCTAAACATACCTTGTATGTTGAGTGCGCCTTTCTATTGGTAAAAACACATAGATGATGTAACAGATTTAGTAGGAATGTAGTAAAAACAAGAGATGGGTGCGTTTGGTATAACCAGATGAAAATTTAAGAGAAGAGGTACGTTTAGCCAAACCATGTCACATTATACAATCATTTCCAACATTAATTTAATCATCCTAAATAAATAAATTTTCAAAAAAAAGAAACCTGTTACCGAGCGAAGCTTGTAACTTAACAATGAGATCTTCTTCTTCAGCTGATATATTTCCTCTCTTTACATCAGATCTCAAGTAGTTTATCCATCTCAACCTACAACTTTTCCCACACCTCAGCAATCCTATTTTTGACAAACATTAATTCATAAGTATCAAATTTTATCTAAATTATATAAAAAAAACATATATACAAAGCAGCAAAATTAATAACTTTTTCAGCTGATAATTAATTACCAGCATTTTTTGGCAATGATCTCCAAGAACCTTCACCATGGACATGAATGTAATTCGACAGTATCTTATCTTCTTCTGCGGTCCATCGGCCTCTTCGCAAGCCGACTTTCTCGCAACAAGGAGCTCTTCCCATGATTGAAAACTATAAGTTGAAGAAATTTGTATATATTGCATGCATATATATAAAACAAAGTTTTGGTAGTAAAGTGGTGGTGTGATCCCTACATATTTAAAAAGGAGTAATATTTAATGGTGATGGGGCAGGAAGCGTGTGGTGGAATGATTTGCCACGTGAGAACTAGAAATGAGTATGACTAACTCTCTTGTCGTGGCTTTTCCTCCGTCGAGTACTGCTTAAGATGTCGTCGTTTAGCATATTGGTCTTCCCATTGCGCACTTTTTTTTATATTTGTAATTTATTTTTGTGTTTATTTTTATCCAAGATAACTTCTCATTAATTTGGTCCCAAAAAACATAATTGGTATTCCTTCTAAATTGATGTAGATATTGCCTAGTGTTGGATGGGATGATCCGGTGGTTCTATTGGTCCCAAAAAAACATAAGTTGGTGTTCTATCGTGCCTCTGATCAACAGCCAGATTGATTGTTCACTTGGATTCAGAGCATGTCGTCGTTATTACCCGCGTCGCTGGTATTGCTCAAGTTTCTTGTAGTGTGGTGACACGATGATATTCCAATGCTCCGTCATTGATACAAATTTGCCATTAAAAACATTAAATAATGTATTATTAATACGTGTATTATTAATAAATTATATATTTAGGATACAATAACAATAATCAAAAAGAAAATTTATTCAAATTATACCTTCTAACCATATGGTAATATTACAAAAAAAATAAATAAATAAAAAAAAATTAACTAATATATTTGATCTAATACTATCTTAAGAATTTTAGTCTACAGGTAAAATGATGAATATGTTGGTATAAGAACATATATACAATATATAAAACAAAAACACAAGGAAACGTAAAAGAAAACTCAGTTGCAATAAACGACAATGGGTCGAGGACACATTGTACCTATGGGATGAAGGAAGAGAAAAAAATCGAATATTACATTATGCTTTTAATCAATCTGATTTATTTCATACCTTTTGCTCAATGAGAAAATAAGTCCAACTCTAAGGGATCAAACTTATGGGCTTCCTATGAGACTTAAAGAATAATATAAAAAGAAAAAGGAAAAAAGACCCATGTAAATAAATCAAAATCAATAAAATAAGTAAACAAAGAGAATCATTTACATAATTGGGGGGTTTATTATTTTACAAATTACATTTGGGGGGTAGTGGGGGAAAAATCAAAATTGGTGATGCATGGTTTTCAATTGGCGGTATCTAATAAATATTTTATTGATGCCGCCAAACCAATTCATTTAGTCAATTGAAGCCGCCAATCCATAGTAATTGTTTGAAGCCGCCAATTCAAATTAAGGCTTTGAAGCCGCCATTTCACTTTGGGAGTTCAATTCTTATATAATGCTACGGCCTCTTCCCATTTTCTCCATCCCATCCCACCTACACAAATACATTATATCATTCCCACATATCTCAATCCTATTTACAACACTACATATCTCAATCCCATTTACAACACAATTGTAGGAAACTACAACACAATATGCGATATAATACTTTTCCCGCAATTCTTCTGGAGGGTACGGTTTTTTATTGATATTGGGTCGATGTTACATTCACATGGAGTTTTAACAGTTTTGGGCGGGGATGAGCCGTGCTTAAAAGCATCCTCTCCTGTCTCATCCCCTGCTTGGCATCGCTTTTCTGGGGTCCAAAAAAGCGGTGCATTTGGATCGGTGTTACATCCACATGAAACTACTTGGATCGATGTTACATCCACACGTGGTATAACACGTGTAGAATGCAACATTGTCACTGTAGTTTATAATATTTTGCCGTTGGTTGTCCTTGCTAGTCTCAATCTCCAGTCTACCAAACCCGGACATTCCAACGGTCTCTTTAGGGGAGTCAACTTTCCAGACAAAGCCTGTAGGGCAAGGCTATCCGGTGTTGATGAATCACATCATGTGATTAGCGACGTCGAAGACATCGGATGATGCGATTCTTCACCGTGCTACTTTGGCATGGCTGTCTGGGTTGATCATTGGGTACCCTTAGATTTGGTACACATATTCAACAGATTGATTGATGTTCCCCTGTTTGATTCAGATGGGTTCGGACCCCAACTTGATCCCAAGCCCTCAGTTTGACTTCAATAAAGCAATTGTGATGGAAGGTGGGAAACGGAAACTTAATGAACTCGGTAGATTGTATAGTTTGATTGAGTAGTTTGGAATTGGTGATCTCGGAAATAGATTGTCTTGTAACTCGGTAGACTGTATAGTTTGATTGAGTAGTTTGGAAAAATAGTTGTTAAGTAAATTTGTATTATTTGTTTTAAATAAATCTATCATTATTACCTGGCCCGTTTTCAACAAATTGAGTTTTCCACAAAAATGACCTCCGGGCCGTTTTCGGGCCTCCCGGATCAGGCACCGGAGACCCGAAAACGGCCCGGACTTCGTGCGAAACCCGTGTATTAGCCAAGGCCAGCGCGTCCGAAAGCCCGGATGCCTGACGGGCAGGCCCTGCCAGACTGTACAGAGGCCCAAAAATGGCAGCCTGGCCCGTTTTCAACAAATTGAGTTTTAAAAAAAAAGACCTCCGGGCCGTTTTCGGGCCTCCCGGATCAGGCCCCGGAGACCCGAAAACGGCCCGGACTTCGTGCGAAACCCGTGTATTAGCCAAGGCCAGCGCGTCCGAAAGCCCGGATGCCTGACGGGCAGGCCCTGCCAGACTGTACAGAGGCCCAAAAATGGCAGCCTGGCCCGTTTTCAACAAATTGAGTTTTCAACAAAAATGATTATGTGATCTTGTTTGTGATCTTGTTTTAGTGTTTAACGCTTGTATTTGGATTTTATTTCTAGTGGTTGTTTCTCACAACAATGTTTGAATCACATGTGGCTTAACGATTCGTATATTCATATGCATACACCAAAAAAAAATGTTACAACAACAGTAATTAACACATGATTACAAGTTAAACAAGTCCGTGGGAGGCTGATTCATAAGACGTTGAGATTGCCTTCTTGGTGGTTGGTGTTGATCGTTGGGTGGTGGTCCTTGATTCCCGTACTGATCATCGGGAAAGAGGTTTAAATTCAGTGAGGTCGAAGGTCCTGGCCGGGTTGAAGGTCCTGCGTCACACGAATTATGCGGGGGATGGTAATGGAAATCACTAACATCGAGATCAATCCGTGCCATCCCCTGCCCAACCGGCGTCACAAAATCCTGTGACGGAAATGCCCAACTATCTCCAATTCCAATTCCGCTTGCAATCAAGTTAGCTAGCGGACCTGTCACCGCCGGTTGACCGCTACCGGACCCACCAACATCACCAGTTCCCTGTACGAAGGAACTATCCAATCCAAACGGAGTTCCAAGTTGATCCAATCCAACGTCAAAGAGTTGCGGGACATATCCCCCACCCTGGTTCTGATTGTTGCTTGCCGCAACAGATGCACCAAACCCACCCTCATTGTACAACGGGCTTCCAGCTTGGGGTTGATTTTCCGCCACGTTTGTCGGCACCTGACGGGGTGCGTGTCGCCGGCGTACCCTTTGAGGTCGTGCCGGTGCTGACAAGTCGACGGCGTCCCTTGTAAGATGCGTCGGATTTTGTAAGTGTCCGACATCGTGTGACATCATCATACTGTGGAACACCGTGTTCTGTATATGCTCAAGCTGTGTGGCGAAGGACTGAGGATCATTAAATGCCTGTTGGGAGGACTGGTAAATATCCCCTATGGCATCCCTCTGCAAACAAAATTATTAGTTAGAAACCGTAAACTCAAATAATTAATGTATGAAATAGACACGTAAAAATGCTTTACCATCAGCTGGATTCTAGCACCGTCGTCTTGGAAACCGCCAACTGGGGCCGGTGCTACACTCGGATTCCCAATAAATGCAACGGTACGGCCCAAATACCATTGCATATAACCGGGCTCTGTGGAAGTCGTCCTTATGGGATCGGACTTGTAAACCGTGTTACGACGGTTATTTCATGCGTTGATGTAGGCTTCGTGCCTACTCATCCAGTCCGCCCCGTTGTGTCCTTGCCGCCCCAAAGCATGCAGTTTTTCAAGCTGAGCCATGGGTACGGTTACGTTTATTTGGGGATGTATGTACTGGAACATGCCAAATTGCTTCATAACCCGTTGAGGGTAATGATGCTCAACGATCTCAAAGCATATAAGCGGACAACAGCTCCTCCAGCTTTCCATCCCACTTGAACATATGGCCGGTAGTCGATCCAAAACCGCGGTGTAGGGGGTCCAGTTGAACTAAAAACATAAAAACGAACACTTAAGTCAGTTACAAAACACAATAAATGCATGATTAATACAAAAAACTAAAAATAATTACTAACACGTGTAGAATGAACATATCATGTTCTCGTTCAACGATTGTAGTTGTGAACGATATGCTCGGAGGCAGTGGGTGGATACCTCCTTGAAGTTTAAATTGCGGTCTCTCCACCTACAAAATTAACAGTTTAAAACACGTGTTCAGTAAAAAAAATACAAAGGGATGCCATGCAGACACACATTATATTTTTTTGGGATTTGAGATATATACCGAGCCGCTACCGGACAAGTATAATCAAACCGGTTTGAGGGTGGTCGTGGCACGAGACACCGAATCCTCTCCCATGCCCATGTTTGAAGGAGCATCATGGGCCCGGTCACGGCTTTCCTATCCGGCTGGGTGGCATCACAAAGCCACCTGTAAAAACAACCGAGAACCGCACTGCCCCAGCTATAAGATGTTGTTCGGCTTAGGTCTCGTAAAAATATTAAATAAAAAACATTTAGTCTATTATTATTATTATCAGGAAATAAAGTGTAACCGATCAAATAAAAAAGGATTAAACGAGCACGGAAAATGCACGCTTCATCCGTAGCCTCTGCTTCAACAAACGGCTCCTTTAGTTTATTAATAATAACACTACCCAAAACGGATTTGCCGGACATTTGGTTCTCTGTAGGCGTAACACCTAACCATCGTCGGCACAACGCTATTGCGTCGGCAGTAGACATTCCATCATCTACCCCAGACACAACAGCTCCCTCAATAGGTAACCCCCACAAGACGTTAACATCTTGTAAGGTGACAGTAGCTTCACCAAATGGTAGGTGGAACGTGTGAGTTTCGGGCCTCCATCGTTCCACCAAAGCTGTTATCAAGGAGTGGTCAACGTATCGATAACCACAATCTATAAGGCCACCAAACCCTGCGGCATCGACAAGGTTACGAACCCGTCCTACAACAGGGTTGTCACGAAGTTGCCGCCATAGGCTTCTATCGCTACGCTTTACCATAAGGGCCTCATTGAAGTCTTCCTCGTTTACAAAAACGTGAAAGGAACGATGTCGATCGCGTAGATACAACACATCGTTGCTTAGGGGACTAGGGTGTAAGTTTATGTTTTGATTCATGGTGGGAGGAATTTGCTTGGTATGATTTTTTATAAATTTCAAAGGTTTCAGATGGAGATTGTAATGGTGTGGAAATGGATGTGTGTGGTGGTCCTTCTTCACCTCACCCTCCATTTTATAACCTCCAAAGGCTGATTTCTTGCACTCCCAAGAACACTATTTGCCTATCAAATCATCTGCAAATTACAAGACCATTGCATGCAATGCTAGAGACTTTGTGAGTGTGTTTTATAACCTGCATGGTTGCAGGAATCGAGCATGCATGAAGACTAACTCTCATTTGGTGGTTTCAATGCATGAAAATGGATTGGCGGGATCATGGCGGCAATATTGAAGAACACCCCACTTAGATTGGCGGCATCAATGACTTCCCCAAATGGATTGGCGGCATCATAGGTGAATTGCCCAAATGGATTGGCGGCATCTAGCACACTGGAAAAGGTTATCTTGATACCACTAACCGGTTTGGCGACATCAAGAAAAGATTTATAAGATACCGCCAATTGAAAACCATGCATCACCAATTTTAATTTTTTTACCCAATACCCTCCAAATATAATTTGTAAAATAATAAACCCCCCAATTATGTAAATGATTCTAAACAAAGATGAAGTAGAAGAACTCAAATTCCAAATGAACAAATTCAAACTTGAAAAGGATCTTTTTTATTCTCGAAGAATGAGGGGCAAGGGGGACAGTAGCTACCACTTTCTCGGTGTGATGACAGGAAATATGATTATGATTGCGGGAGCTATGCATGTGGCGGCGCAAGGGTGACGTGAGAAAATACTAAAACCATAATCAATATATATGTACAAGTGTTCTCTCGACATGTCAAGTGGGAATATAAAAGAAAGACAATCGTCAAACAGGGGAAAACAATAGAAGAAAGCCAATAACTTAACAAAGATCTAACGGTAAAAGCGGTGGAGAGGACTAAAAATGAGAGAAAAGCAAGATACCCTATAACCAAAAACAATGATACCATGTAGAATAATGAAATTCCGTGACATTGTAGTGTTAATCAAGAAATCTAATAAAATGATGTCACATAAATATAGTATAAAAGTATTAATATAGTTAACTCTAAACTTTAAGTAATATATTTTATCAAACAATGTCATGCCTATCTTATTTATCTTTCCATGACTTCTATCGATCTGCACCCAAACCTCATTATTTAGTTTTTTTCTAGCAAATATAAATAAATTGTCTACATACATGGGGTTCATCATATTCATCTTCCCCTTTGAGAAGACGAGTTCAATTTTTTTTTAATCTTTTTTTTCTTTTTGATATTACATTGACAAGAGTATATTTTATTTCTTATTTTTTTAATGACAATTTTTTAACAACATATTCAACCTTACCTTGTATTTACAAGGATTTAAACTCATGACTTTACATTTACTAACTCAAGTTTTAAAACATTTATAGTATATGTAGAAAAAAATTAAACAAAACTATGTAATTCGTTTATTTTATTTTTCTTTATAGTAATTACGGTTGTTAAAATAAACGAAATTGTGTGTTAAATGATTTTTTTTTTTTTTGTATTCACTAGCTTTAATTGGGATGAAAGCAATCTCTCTATCCATATGGATAGAGGTAAGGTTTATCTATGTATTATACGTGTTTAATAAAAGAAATATTAAATAGTTATTAATGAAATAAATAATAATTGAATATATTATGTTTTGTTACTATTTTTTATTAACTTTTTAGAATATGAAAAGGTGAAATAAGGGAAAGCTAGAATAAGAATATTTGACTCACAAAATTATAACATATTACACAATCAGTTAATTATTTATGAGAAAGTTTACAGCACAAAGTACTGTTTGGTATAAAGCGTAAGAAACAATAATATTACGTCATGTGGATGGCGGTTTTCTTGGGAACCTTCCATCTAATTCTGCAGTCAAAGGGTATTATAGACATTTTTCACATCCCTGCAATCGTTTATAAAAAATAACTGCATGATCAATTTCAAATTTAAATTCATAACAAATCGACTACTACGTTTTAATCATTCTAACGAATTCAAAAATCCATATCACAGTTCGTAATTCTGCATTATAACAATTGAAGATCTAACTAAGATGTTTGGTAAATAACATTTGCGTTATTGTTCTTCCATTTATCAATATCATATTGTTACAATGAACTCAATTATACCTAATTTTGCAGATCTTAATGAAACTCCCGATGTTAACATCAATGTAGATGGAGATTTTGAAGGTAACATGTTAATTTTATGTATTTGATTTTGTCGATTTATTGATATATGATTCACTATTGTATTGGTTTTAGATATTGTTCATGAGGATCCAAATCATGAAGGCGAATTGAATTCGAACGTTGATTTTAACTTCATCGAAGAACACAGAAGACTTCAAGGTGAGTGTATTAGATTAGTTATAAAGTGATCTAACTACGTATATAACCATACAATTTGCGTTTTATAACATTTTGTAGATGTAGTATTGTTTTCAACTTGCGTTACTATTTTTGTATTAGATTAGCTATACGTGTAATTAGGTTTTCAACGATTTTGTACATTTGGGTATTATGTATATATAATTGGTTATTTTACTGATAGTAGTTGGTATGTTTCTGCATATTAATGTCATGTAATAAATGTTTTTATATGTAATCACTTTGTTTCAACGATTTTTTGTTCTTGCGTTCTATTTTTCTGAACTTGCGTTTTAATGTTAAAATATGTAGATTTATGCAATCAAGAGGTTGTCGATGTAGGAGAACAAATTTTTAATCCAAAAGTTGAATCAATAGTCAAGCCAGAAGTTGGAATGTCAAGCCAGAAGTTGGAATGATGTTCGCTAGCTTAGATCTTGCATACGAGTTTTATAAAGAGTATGCAAAGAAGTCAGGTTTTTGTTGCAGGAAAAACACTTAATACGTTAGTAATAATATTATTCATATTAAGTATTTTACATGCTACAAAGAGGAACAAAATGCAAACAAGAGTAAGGATTTAGTTATTCATGGTGAAAGTTGGAAAAAGACGAGAAAAAGACCATCTATTCGTACGAGATGCAAAGCACATATTAAAGTAGGTTCAGATAATGGGAAGTCATTTAAGATTTATGATTTTGTTGAGGGCCACAATCATCCGTTTGTGTCCTAGTCTGATATGCATTTGTTTGCAGCAAATAGGCACTTATCATACGTTCAAGAAGAAATGATTTGTGAGCTATCTTCATTGAATCTTGGTCCTGTCAAAGCATTCGATGTTATGCAGACCAAGTATGGTGTATTTGAGAATGTTGGGGCAACTGCGGTTGACTATAAAAACTTTGAAAGTGGGTTAAACAGTTTTGTAGGTGAATATGATGCGGATATGATTGTTTATAAGTTGAATGATAAGAGAAATACTTGTCGGACTACTCATTTGAGTATTCCACTGATGTTAATAATGCTCTTACTGCGTTATTCTGGGCTGATGCATTATGTAAGAAGAATTATATGGAGTTTGGAAATGTTATTTTATTTGACACAGAATTTAACACCAACAAGTATGCACATTTATACTATATATCTTCATATTTTATGTTATTTTTTATTTGCTTAAAATAGTTATTAGTGTTTTTGTAGATACAAGACGGTATTTGTCCCATTCACTGGAATTGATAACCATTGCCGGAATGTAACCCTTGGTGCTGGTTTATTGTCATCTGAAACTACAGAGTCATACAAGTGGCTTATAGAGATGCTTGTAAAATTGTTTGGCAAACATCCAAAAGTTGTTATTACTGATCAAGATCATGCGATGAAGAATGTTATCCAGTGTGTATTTTATTCTAGCAGACAGAGACTGTGCATGTGGAATATAATGAAAAAAGTGTCTGATAAGGTATCCATAAGATTTGTTTCATACTTGCGTTATTGGTGTGTTATCATTTGCGTTTAAATTCTAACATCATTTTACTACTTGCGTTCAAATATTATCAACTTGCATCTTTTGTTGCAATTCTTATGGTTCCTATGTTTTTCGTCATGACCTATTTTACGTTAGGTTGGACCTGGTGTATGTACCGACGATGAATTCAAACGTCGCATGTGTAATATAGTTTCGACATATTCGATTAGCCCGGAGAGGTTTGATTTCGAATGGGTTGCTATAATGACTCATTACAAACTGGATAGCAACAATTGACTTACTAATATATTTGAAATGAGATCATTGTGGATTCTAGCATTCTATCATGATGAGCCTATGTTTGGACTTATGCAAACCACTTCAAGATCAGAGAGTGAGAACCACTTCTTTTGTCAAGTTACTAATTCTCAACTCACACTTGTTGAGTTTTTAAATCATTTTGAAACCTCAATGGAGGCACAAAGGTTTAACCATATGAAGAACGATCATGATTCTAGGCACACCACCCGTCATCTTTGTCTAAGAATCCACTTGAGGAGCAAGCAGCCATAATTTTCACACGTACCATATTTTTTACATTCAAGAAGAGATAGATGCTACCAATGATGTGACACCCCAGGAAAATCCCACATCGGCCGTGGCCAGGAGAGATCCTTGGTTCATATGTAATCCAATGCCTCTTAAATAACCAACACGTTTTGGGCTTAATGTTAGTGGATGAGAGGAGAACTCCACAGTTAAGCGTGCTCAAGTGGGAGCAGTACAGGATAGATGACCTCTAGGGAAGTCTCCATCAGGGAAACAAAAAACAAATCCGTGAGCTCTGGATAGGCAAGCCATCGGAGCAAAGCGGACAATATTGGTGATGAGAGGAGCCGGATGTTACAGATGGTATCAGAGCCACTCCTGTGCCATTCGAGATGGTGGGTGGATACCTCATTAGGGACGATGAGACTCTAACAGGAAGTGAATGTGACACCCTAGGAAAATCCCACATCGTCTGTGGCCAGGAAAGATCCATGGTTCATATGTAATCCAATGCCTCTTAAATAACCAACGCGTTTTGGGGCTTAATGTTAGTGGATGAGAGGAGAACTCCACAGTTAAGCGTGCTCATGTGGGAGCAGTACTAGGATGGGTGACCTCCTAGGAAATCTTCACTAGGGAAACCAAAAGCAAATACGTGAGCTCTGGATGAGCAAGCCATCGGAGAAAATCAGACAATATTGGTGGTGAGAGGGGCTGGATGTTATTGATGGTATCAGAGCCACTCTTGTGCCGTTCGGGATGGTGGGTGCATACCTCATCAAGGACGATGAGATTTTAATAGGGGGTGAATGTGACACCCTAGGAAAATCTCACATCGGACGTGGCCAGGAGAGATCCTTGGTTCATATGTAATCCAATGCCTCTTAAATAACCAACGCGTTTTGGGGCTTAATGTTAGTAGATGTGAGGAGAACTCCACAGTTAAGCGTGATCAGGTGGGAGCAGTACCTGGATGGCTGACCTACTGGGAAGTCTCCACCAGGGCAACCAAAAACAAATTCGTGACCTCTGGATGGGAAAACTATCGGGGCAAAGCGGACAATATTGGTAGTGCGAGGGGTCGGATGTTACACATTGTCCCAATAAAAAGAAGAGAAATGAGTTGGTGGACAACGAAAAACGCAGTATACTACAGTGTCTTTGCAATGCGCCACATGGAATCATACAAAGCACAAAAGAATTGGACAAGTGAGTTGGAAAACGAAGGAGAATTTCAAAAAAATCAGTTAACTACTTTAAGAGTGAGGCATGTAGCTAAGATAATACTTTTTTACTACAATTTGATACTTGATGAAGTAGTTGCTGACGCAAACCGGTTTCAGAAGGTGCCATACAAGAGAACATTGATGACGATTTTGTACAAAAAAATAAGTAAAAGGCAGGATGGATATAGAATCCGTTGTGACTATTTTTTTGATTTAAATGCAAGCATATTACTCATAATAGTACGCAAGTTCATCAATTAACTGTGGTGAAATGATAAATCTATTAGGTTTGTTTGTAATTAAAATGCAAGTAATTTTATTATAATACGCAAATACATTCATTAAAGATGATTAAAAACACAACATTTTTGCCATGCCCTAAATGGTTAAAATTCATGCCGCAGATAGCCCATATATGGCTTGAGTGATTTGTATTGCAATATCATATTCTAGATTAGGGTACTAAACCATCGTGTATTCATAAATCATATTCCATAACGTGCAGTTGGAGAACAGATCTTTCCACTTTGCTCTAATCGAATCCACGATGTGATCATTTGTACCCGTTAAAAGATTGAATTCAACCAACACATTGTTCCAAAACAATACCCTGCTTATATCATATGGAATATCGCTACTTGTAACATGCATCCAGGCACGCACTAAAGCAGTTTCATCGTTCACATTCCACAAGGCCATTTTTGGAAATGATTTTTGGGTTTTCCTTTATTTTTTATACTGGAGATTGCGGCGGTTTTGTGGTCTTTATATAGGCTGAAGATAGGAAATGAGGAGTTGAATGAAGTTAATAAAGAGGTAAATGTTACCATTTGAGAATACACAACGGTTAGGAATACATAACGTTAAAAAATTTTAATTGGTTACTGTAATGTATAAATGACGAAATACTATGTAAATAAAACGTGGCTCCACAAATGACGCAAAAACAACATCATTAGAATGCAATTACTAAAAACATTAAACGCATGTATAAACTATATGGTTAGAATTCTTAAGTAAGAAAGTAGTATTTTGCTAAATTATTACATATCAACAAACAATTTAACCTACTCATTAAAATCATCCTCAACTTCTTCCGCATCATCCATCAAATGATCCTCGTCGTACCCGTCTAACTCATTAGCTTGCTCTTCATCGTCTTGTTCATCAGTAAGATCTAGAGTTTGACCAGTTTGCTCATTCGCATGCTTATGTCTGTCATGTCCTTTTTCACAACATATCTTGCATATCCTTTGTTTTTTACCACTACGACTTATGGCCTTCTCTTTCTGAGACATGATTTGCTTTTGTTCACCCCGCCCGTTGTTTTTTATACCATTGGGTAATCGGACCATTGCCTCGACAGGTTTATTGTATCCGAGCAAACTAGCGAATCTATCATACTTCTTCTAAGTATATTTATTGAACCGTCGCTGGTCAACCTTTTCCATCATCTCCTTCATTTGATCCCTAACTTTTTTAGGCTCATCAACATCTGCTATTAAATTATTGGCAAGACTCTCACCAACAAATACAATTTCTAGTGCAAGTTGTTTAGCCTGCTTGATTTTGTCATCAACAAAATCAGCAGAATCAAACGCATGGATGATCCCATTAGGAACAACCCCATTTGTCCACCTTTTCAATATATATCTTTTGGGGAAAATATTGACTCTAAACAACTTGAATACAAAGAAAATGTGACTGCATAACAACCCATATTGTTCATATCATTTGCAAGTGTACGTACCGATTGCCCCTTGACAGTTATTAATATCCATCTTGAACAAAACATTTTTTTTGTTAAAACGCAAATAGTGTTTGCTAATACATAACTTATAAATTTTGAGTCATATACTAAAAAATTACCTTTAAAAACCCTTCTCCATATGCCTTAGGATCTTTGACATAAATCTTCAAAAAATCACTTTGCTTCTTTGTTTGAATAGATATCAAATCATTTGTAACATTCAGCCCCTCTCACCACCAATATTGTCCGCTTTGCCCTGATGGGTTGCCCATCCAGAGCTCACGGATTTGTTTTTGGTTGCCACAGTGAGACTTCTCAGGAGGTCACCCATCCTAGTACTGCTCCCACCAGATCGCGCTTAACTGTGGAGTTCTCCTCCCATCCACCAACATTAAGCCCCAAAACGCGTTGGTGATTTAAGAGGCATTGGATTACATCTGAACCAAGGATATCTCCTGGCCACGGACGATGTGGGATTTTCCTGGGGTGTCACATTCACCCCCTGTTAGAGTCTCATCCTCCCGATGAGGTTTGCACCCACCATCTCGAACGGTACAGGAGTGGCTCTGATACCATGTGTAACATTTGGCCCCTCTTATCACCAATATTATCCGCTTTGCTCCGATGGCTTGCCCATCCAAATCTCACGGATTTGCTTTTGGTTTCTGTAGTGGAGACTTCCCAGGAGGTCACCCATCCTGGTATTGCTCCCACCTGAGCACGCTTAACTGTGGAGTTCTCCTCTCATCCACTAACATTAAGCCCTAAAACTCATTGGTTATTTAAGAGGCATTGGATTACATATGAACCAAGGATCTCTCCTGGCGACGACCGATGTAGTCTTCATCAGTGTAGTTTTCCAGATTATCAATATCTTCTTCCTTCATTATTTCAGTTTCATTACCCCTTTGATTATGAACTGTTTGTAAGTTGCACTCTTCCTCGTCATTCACAACAGTTGTTTCTTTATTCAACTCATTATCTATCGTTATGTCTTCAACTTCAATGCGTTTCCCCTTCTCTTTTTCTATTTCTTCATCTACTTTATTTAAATATTCTTCAAAAAACGCATCATAATCATTCATTTGTTCTATTGCAGGTTGCTCTTTTGCCAATTCACATACGTCTTTAGCTTCATCATCATCCATCAGAAGCTGTGAAGGCATATACATTACAGCTCTAAAAACGTCATCTGCGCTTTCACGGCTACATGTGTTGGTAATGATCTTTTTCTTTTTATTATCATCACCACTGCCCTTTATTCTACGCTGACTCAATGGAACATTGTTAGTTTTAAATGATTCCCACTTTCCACATCTTTCCATCAACTCGGTACACCAAAAGTACTTTGTTTTTATTTCTTCTACCTTTTCATCCATATCTTCCTCAATTTCCTTGTACGATCTCATCTTGTTATCCATTTCATCCATCCATACCTAATTAATAGAATTTAATAAAATGATATTTAAAAAAATACAGTTTGCGTTTAAATAAAAGTATCTTGCGTTTTATATAACTAATAATTTGCGTTTTATAAAAATAAGCTTGCGTTTATTTATCAAAAATAACATCTTCATATGTAAATATTACCTTTTTTGTTTTCTGTCTTTTTTCATACTCTTCTTTGTCGCATTCAACAATGGTCACCGGATATTGAGTTACGTAGTATTCAAGCATTTCTTGCATTTGTGTTCCCAAATTTTCTAGCTCATCGACATCTTCCCAATAGATGTTATACTGTTCATCAATCTCAATGTTTTCTTCAATAGCTAGCTCATCGACATCTTCCCAACACATGTTATACTGTTCATCACTTTCATTGTTTTCTTCAATATCAACACTTTTTTTAGTTAATGGTGCACACCTCGGGTAACATGTAGTCTTCATCAGTGTAGTTTTCCAGATTATCAATATCTTCTTCCTTCATTATTTCAGTTTCATTACCCCTTTGATTATGAACTGTTTGTAAGTTGCACTCTTCCCCGTCATTCACAACAGTTGTTTCTTTATTCAACTCATTATCTATCGTTATGTCTTCAACTTCAATGTGTTTCCCCTTCTCCTTTTCTATTTCTTCATCTACTTTATTTAAATATTCTTCAACAAACGCATCATAATCATTCATTTGTTCTATTGCATGTTGCTCTTTTGCCAATTCTCATATGTCTTTAGCTTCATCATCATCCATCAGAAGCTATGAAGGCATATACATTACAGCTCTAAAAACGTCATCTGCGCTTTCACAGCTACATGTGTTGGTAATGATCTTTTTCTTTTTATTATCATCACCACTGCCCTTTATTCTACGCTGACTCAATGGAACATTTTTATGCAGGTACGATTGCATATCGTCTAATGAGTTGTTTGTGATGTAAGAGATTGCCGGTATTTTGATCCCGAGTCCTCCACGATGTCTTTTATTGTAATCGTGCAGGTACAATATCTAGTAGTTTAAAAAATACAGTTAATATTTTAAAACAACTTGCGTCTAAAAAAAATAACATTTGCGTACAATATCTAGTAGTTTAAAAAATAAAATTAACATTTTAAAACAACTTGCGTCTAAAAACAAATAACATTTGCGTTATATTTTAAGATAGTTTGAAATTTGTACTCACATTCAATAATGCAATTGGCCCATTATAATGGTCTTTATCCCCAAGCCATCTAGCTTTAGTTCTCCTCAAACATTCAAGCATATACCCACACCAGTTCATCATTGGAATTTCAGATTCATTATCAATACCCAATAAAAATTTCTGGTTCACTGTTGTTGTTTTTGTGATTTCTTCGAATATTGTATTCCATGCAACCAAAAAGTTCAACTTGAATAGTCTTCCACCATCTACATTATCTCCAAGTAGTGTCAGAACCCTTCCAACACTTATTCGTGTATTATCAATCTGGTTATTAAATTCATCTATTTTAGTATCAGCACCCTTCCTTGGCATATTTTTTTTTCCAGAACAGGTATCTTTCCATTAGGAATTCCGAAAACCTCATGTACTGATGATGATGTTATTTTGATATCATGATCGCCCAAATTTAATATGCTTGTTTCATCATCATAGTTTATCAACAACCAGTATCCCAATGCTGTAGCAGCTGACTCGTATTCCATTGATAGTATGCTGCCAAATCCCATCCCTCTAACATCAGTCTTTTGTTCTTCTGTTAAGTAATTTATAGTCGCCATAAAATCAGCTGGAGAATATCTCATTTTAAGTCTCTTGTGACTGTAGTGCACGAACTCTTTTGAATTAACCTTTCTTTCATTCTTTAACTTCTTTTTTGGTGTTTCAAAATCATTGTATGAGTCAAATGTATTGTTTTCAATTCGTTTTACACGACTATTTTTTGTAAACTATCCAAAGGGGTTTGGAAGTCGTCATCTAGATCTACAACACAAAAATTATAATATAATTAATTAAACGCAACCATATAAATTTTTATACGCAACAACAATTTTTTTTAAATGCAAAACCTTAAATTCTACACACTAGTACTGACCAACTTCATGCAACTAAAAATCATAGTTTGTATATGTAACAGTAAGTTATCCATGCAGATCTATAACTACATTTAAAAAAACTTTATATACAACGTACCTTCATTAACATTTGTCGTCATTTTGTCATGCAGTTTTTTGTATGCTCGTTCATTTGATTTCCTTTCAACTATTCATCATAATCAATCAGTATTATTTAGTTTATTTCGGAATTTTTTGATAATACGTAATATAATTGTAAAAAATTAAGTTACCTTTCTTCATCTTCTTTTGTCGATCTTCTTTTCTGGTTTTGTGTTGTGAGTTGGTCGTCTCTCGATTAACCCTAATTGTCAGTGTGTTTTGATTTTCTAACAATTTTTACGTAATTGTAATTTGGAATGCCGCCCTTTTTTTATTTTATTATTTTTTGAATCTAGTTTTATTCACAATTCCGAATTTGCCCTCTGACAAAACTTTCGTGGAATTTAATGACGCATGGTTTATTACCATCGTGCCCCTCAGACTCCGCCTAATCCAATGGTCCACATTACTTCTTACATTATGTACGCTAACTTGTTTTTTACGTTAGCCTCTCCCTTTATATTATTATGTAACTTTTTTTACCAGCACTTATGTCACTCCTTTGTATCTGTTTTCAAAATGACCTTCATCCTTTGAATTGTCAAGCAGCTTCACAAATCCATTCCGGATATCGAATCCTACCACGTAGTAATGGAGGTCTATAAGCATTGGTACCATGATTATGTCAAATCCTTACAGGGTTTCCAATTTTAATTTCCTCATCAGATTAAGCATATTGCTTTTAAATACGTCATGTTTTGTGTACCAACAAACATCTTTTGTATAATATTCATCAGGCTAAAATATGATATGGAACAAATGTAAGACATACTTATGATCTGCGTTATTTAATTTAATTATTGCTTTTTAATATACATCTTACAATCATGTTTGTTAGGCAAAACGATCGGAATAACGATCCTTCCCTCCTCTCCCGCTCTTCCATGTTCAGGATCTCAGTCCATGCGTCAATGACATGTGTGTTTAACCATATACCCGGATACAAACTTTCAAACATTAGTTTTGAAGTTTCTATACCTAACTTTGACCGGAATACTATTTTACTGCAAGCATAAAAAAATAATTTCAACATAATTTGTTTACTTTGCATTACTAACTATATAATCAAATCAACTGACTACCTCGATCTTATTGGGGCCATTATGTACTGGTATATTTTGAGCTCATTGTCCGTCACACTCTCAGTCATGGTGACAACTCTGTTAACTAACGGTGATCTCAATGCTGCAGAAGGGTGTTTTTCCCGTTTTGGCGTGTCATTGTTTCCTTTCTCAATAATGTTTTCTTTTGTTGCGTCACAGGAGAACTTGGTTTTTTGGATAGTTTGAGACTTTGGTGTCGTTGTCCCCTTTTCTATTTGCTCATGATTTATTTGCGGTAATGTCTTTTTTTCTCTTTTTGAGTCATCTAACGTCCCATCATCACCATTCATAGCATAAACCATGTGCTCGACGGTCTGTAGTTGATCTATTGTTGTGTCACTAATTTGACGAGTTTCTGTTATAGATCCTATTGTTGCTTCATTACCAGCTGTAGGTTCATTCTCTCTTGTAACCACACCTCCATTTGTTTCGTCATTTATATCACTTTTTTTCATTTTCTATGCCCTCGTTTAAACGAACCACAATTTCTTCAACATCATTATCCGCTTGATTCATGTCAACAGTTTTTGTTTCTTTTACAGCTATTGTTTTACTCCTAATGGAAGCCCACTTAGTACATATTTCCATCAACTCAGCACACCAATAGTACTTTGTTTTTACTTGTTCAACCATCTCCTCCATCTCTTCTTTAATTTCCTGGTATTTTCTCATGTTGTTATCCATTGCATCTATCCATACCTAAGTAATAGGAATATATAAAATCAAAAAAATATATTTTGAGTTTAATAAATAAAATTAAAATCAATTTGCGTATAACAATAAACTTCAACTTATGTTTCACAAAACACAACTTGCGTTTTTATAAACACAGCTTGTGTTTTATAAAAACAAGTTGCCTAGTATTCAAAATATTACCTTCTTTGCTTTTTGTTTTCCTTCATATTCTTCTTTGTCATATTCAACACCACTAAGGGGATATTAAGTAATGTAGTATTGAAGCATCTCTTGTGTTTATGTCCCCAAATCTATGTTATACCAATTCTCTAGCACATCAATATCATCCTCATTCAGTTCCTCGTGTCCAATGTTTTCTTCAAAATTAACAGTTTTTTTTTTTCTTTTGGTGTGTGCACCTCAGGTAAGATGTATTCTTCCTCAACATCCACAACATCATTTTCTTCATTCAAATCATCATGTCAAATGTTTTCTTCACAATCAACAGGTTGACTTTGTCCTTTTTGTGTTTGCACATCGAGTAAGGTATAATATGCCTCAATATCGGCAAGATCATTATATTGATTTAACTATTCTATTCCAGTTTATTCTTCTAAATAACATTCTTTCTTGCTTTCTGGTGTGGGTACATCAGGCAATGTATAAGCTTCTTCAACATCATCATCATCTGTTAGATTTTGTGAAGGCAACATTATAGCTCGTACAACATCATTTACTCCTTCATAGCTACATTGATTGCCTTTGATGTTACTTTTTTGTTTATCACCCCCATTGCCCTTAACACTATGAGGAGTCAAAGGACCATTTCTACAAAGATATGACTGCATTTCGGCCATTCGGCTAACGATGTTGATGTGATGTAAGAGATTGCTGGTGTTTTGATTCCGAGTTCAGGCTTATGTCTTTTATTGTACTCGTGCAGGTACAGTACCTGATTTCAAATAATGATGATGTGTAAAACAAACTTGTGTTTTAAATGAAAAACATTTGCGTTAGTATCATAAAAATTTGAAATACTTACTCACATTCAACAAGGCAATATGTCACACCCTCAAATTTCCACTGCAGAGTTTTACCGCGAGGCGCGTGACATACCAGGATCTAGTCAACGGTCGAATGAACGACATCTACATGCTATCAAAATCATACGTAATAAACCAAAAGTTTTCAAAGTTCAAAGTTTAATAGTTCAGCGGATGCAGTAAGTAAAGTTCATGCAACGTCTAGTAAAACCAGTACGAGTTTCCAAAACCAAACGTAAATAAATAAAATGTTTGAAAAAAACAAAAGATAATGTTTGTGATGCAAGTGAGACTCCAAGTGCATCCTAGCAGCGATACCTTTAGCGACCTGAGAAAACATGCTAAAATGTGTCAACAATTAAGTTGGTGAGTTCACCAGTTTTAATGTAAGTAAATCCGTTTGTTTGTTTGTCTGCATAGACTCGCATCCGTTTACTAATTATATCCCAATGCTAGCTAGACATTAACAAGTTACTAAGCGTACATAAACCATTGCTAACAGTTGGTAGTTGTTTGCCTCCCGCCACCGCCCATTACACAGTGACGAATGTCTAGGACAATATGCACCTGCTCAACCTCCAGTTGACACAGATGGGGGTTGTCAGGCCCAATAGATTTATTCACATCTCCTCGCTATGCTTCACATACTATGGTTTATAATGTAAGGACTTAAGAATGGGAGTTACGCTACAGTAAATAAGTGATAAAATAGTACATGTGATCTACAATGTTCGTGTGTTTGTGTGTTTGTGCAGCATGTTTCTCCCCCAACAAGAAAACCAGTAAAAAGGGGTCGTGAAACTCACCTTAGCTTTTCATGATAAAGTAAAACCAAGTGTTTTGTAAAATAGATATCCCACTACTGGAAACCTATCATACAACAACCTATAAGTGTTTGTCCAATGTTTGTGTTTGTCCAGTTAACTCATTGAATCCGATCAATGCATTAGCTTGTGTTTTACAAAAGTGTTGACTATGTTTGACCAAGTTTAACCCGCCAACCCGTTGGTGACCCGTTAATGTTTCATGTTTGATTAATCCACATAGACCTAGAATTACATCACATACACAGTTCATGCAATTCCTAGTATCTATCATGTTAGTTGTCACGTAATGTGTCACATATCACATATGCTTGCAAGTACAAGTTTGCGTATACATCCTACTTCTAGCATGTCATGAATCACCACAAGTCATACAACACATTCCATGCACCCTACAACTCGTATCTCATGTAAACTTTCCAAACTTAGTAAGTTATGAACACCAAAAACACATATAACATGCAAAAGTTTCCATCTTTGGTAAGTACATGAATCGAGTTTGGTTTCTACCGAAACAATGTTTTATCAATCTTAGATAATCATTATTAATCATCTCATAGCATTATGTACATCATAACATGTATTAATCTCAACTTAGAAATCCAATATCAATAAAGTTTCCATTTATAGTAAGGTATGAACAACAGATCAATCGATGTTAATCAAGCATCAAGTACATGTTAATCATCCTAGACTAACATAATATCATCATACAAATCATCCGAGTTAGATCTAACATCATAATCATACAACCTAGGGTTATCAAGATTCATCAAAGTGAGGGTTTACGATTAAAGATGCATCATATGTTGTAACATAATCAAATTATCATCAAAACACATCACATAAACATGTTAATCATACACAAATCAATTGTTATTGATAAAACAACTTTTGATCATATCTGGACTTTAGGTTTTATGGACAAAAACATAATTAAACATAATCAAAAGGATTGAAACAAGTAAAGGATTGATAATAGACCTCAAGCTCTTCGTTCGGGTGATTAAAACACATCCAAAGCTCCAAGAATTGATTGATTATGGTTATGGCAGAGGTTATGAGTGATATATTTCGTATGGAGGCTATTATGGTTGTAACATTTCGCATTTAATTATTTGTACATTACGGATTAAAACGACAAGTCTTATTATTATTATTTTTGGAGATATTTTGAACCCCTATACAATAATAATTATTCATACATATACATATATATATATATATGAATATATATAAGTTTATAATAATAATAATAATAATAATAATAATCGTTGGGTTAAAACAAAAACCACCCCTTTTCTTTTGGAAACTTCCTGAGCCCAAACTGAAACAAGCCCAACCCAAGGAATGTAGTCCGGCCCACTAAGCCCCACCCATATCTGTCTGATTTAAAAAAAAAAAAGTGGAGAGGTTTTTGTTCCAGCCGGGTTTTGAACCGGAGACCTTTTATCCACACACACACGCGTTTACACCACCTGGACCACAGCCTTTATTTGGTTTTAACCCAACTTTAAAAACATATAAACACACTCTCGTCTCCCTTTCCTTCTTTCCTGTTGGCACGCAGCAGCAGATATGGCAAGGAATCTTCATTTTTGACCAACTTAATTACCTTAATTCAAGCGTTTTTGGACTAAATTAATATGGGAATCAAAGTCTTCGGCCCTTTCTGACTAGAAAACACGTTGATTATCAATTGATTGATAATCAATTAACCATATACGCGTATTATATTCAATATGTGGTCAACCTTACCAAATGATCGATCTAGACACCCATACTATAAATTGAACCTCTGTAAACCTTCACAACTCGCTCATACATCTTTCTCAACCATCAATTCCTCTGAATCACCCTCTGATCTTGATTTGCGATCGTGCTTTTGACTTTCAAGTTTGACCGACCAAACGTCATCATAACAGCTTTGTAAGTTCAATTGATTTAGTGGGTTTTGATCATCGGCCTCTACAAAGTATTTACCCTATGTTTAATTAGATTAACATTGGGTAAATCGCTTGATTGAAAAACTAGGGTTTCGATTGCATATAATTGGGGAAGAACATGTATTCTGATTCAATATTTATTTTTAATAAAACAAGAAACAACACAACCACTGGTCTAGACCAAGTGGTTGTGTCTGGTGCTCGTCTGCTGACCCACGCGGGTTCGAGTCCCGGGTTAGACAACCTTTTTCTTGTTTTATTTTTTATCAAATCATATATATATAAATATATATATATATATATAATACTTATAATCTTATAAATTCATTTTAAAATGCTAAAACATTTTTATAAATTCTACAAAAATTATCTTGTGTTAATCTGATGTAATAGTTTAACTTACAATTTTTAGTTTTCAAAAATTTATTTATTTAATATATTTATTAAATAAATCAATTTTATTCTATTATATTTATAAAATTCCATTAAAATATCAAAACAAATTTATAAATTTCCACAAATTTTATTCTGAGTTTTTATAACATTAAACTTTTCAGAAATGATTATTATTTCTGAAAAATCATTTATTTAATATTTTTAATCAATTTTTGTTAGTTTTAATCATAATTAAATCATAATAAATCCAATTTTTAATATTTTTGCACCAAAATTTTATACAAATTATTTCTGAATATTTAGAACAGAAATGTAAATTTTAAACTTATAATTCTTTAATTTTAATATTTTTAGATATTAAAGTTAAATTTTGACAATTTGTTATAAATAGAATTAATATTCTATTTTAAAGAAAATAATTTTATAAAAATTATTTTTACACTTTAAACACATTATTGTGACCATCTTAAATTTAAATTTCATAAAAACATTTTTGGTTATTTATTTACTAATATTTCCTCAATTATCAAACATTTTTGTTATTAATCAAACAAGTATTTATCCCCAATTCGAAGCCCTAGAACTTATACATTTGTAGACTTGGTAGACTTAGACATATTTATTACCTTATTATAGGGTGATACTTGATACATTTGGGCAACGCCATATTACAATTTTTCAACAGATATAACATTTTGCTAAGGTGAGTTTTACATAGCCCCTTTTCTATTATCACCATTTTTGGGGTGAAGCATGTTACAACAATATTTATGCAATTCAATCATCAATGTGTCTATGTGTATTTCTATGTTGCATTATGTCTTGAACATGACTAGGGTAAGCACAATTCTAGCATAAACATTCATCAGCCAAACGGTATACATTGATAGATCTATTGGACTGACAATCCCACCCGGATACGTGCCTCCTACAAAGGTTACGTGGGTGTTTGTTACTGCAATATAAACGAGTGAACCATGAGCGTATGGGATGTACCACAATACAACAGTCACAAGGTTGATTATGCACTCGATTTACTTCTAGTATGTTTTTGCATATGGACTACATTGCCATGACACATGAATTGCACAACAATTTTATTCGATTATCAAAAGCTATGTAATTCTCACCAACTTTTGTTGACCCAAAACATTTTCAACTTAACATGTTTCAGGTTCTACTTGCTTGAAGATTTGAATTGATGCTTGAAGATATTTGCATAGTTTTATACAATTTGATGTACAAATTCTTAGAACAATTATATGTAATTTATTTAAAACATTTAATGAAATTTATTATTCACCATGAACTACTGAACAATCATCACTACGTGACATCCCGATGTTTCCGCCATCGGTTGGGGTGTTACAGATTGGTATCAGAGCCATGGTTATAGGGAATTAGGTTATTAGAGAAATAATCTAGTCTATAACCATAGGATTTAACCAGTACTTGCTTCTCTTACTTGTTATTCTCTATCTCCCTCCTACTTCTTATCCCTACTTTCATCCCTACAAGTTGCTCTCCATCACTGGATCCACTCTTAGACTAATAAGACAAAATCCTCAGGTTTAACCTGAACTACCTTGAGATCTCGTCGAAGTTCTAGATTTTAATAACGAACACGTGCAATCTGGAAGGGTGAACGCCTGTATTCTGAGTCTTCTGTCTAGGCTGGCATTGCGCATATATCCCAATCAGACGAGGGACCCGGATGCCTACCTGGGAATTCTCGGGATGAGTGTTCACTTATAGGCTAAAGCATGTCTCCATATGTTACTAGAATCTGGAATCTTTGATAAGTCAACGTTTTCGTTTATTCGTTTTAATGAATAAATGATTACATTCCTTATATAACCTCATTCATTTCATTGTGTCTCTTACAGGTCATGCCTCCGCGTCGCAGTGCTCGTCTTAATAGTGGTGACAATCATGATGAAGGAAGTAGCAATCACAACCACAACCACGATACTAACCACAACAACAACAACAACAATGGTGTCGATGCTCAACTGGATGCAATCATTTCTCAACAAATGGCGCAGCAAATTGCAACTCTGGTTCCCAACTTACTAGCTCAAGTCATCCAATTGAACGGCAACGGGAACGGCAACGGCAACGGGAATAGAAATGGAAACCACAACGGGAATGGGAATGGTCTTCCAGCCTGTACCCTTAAACACTTTAATTCTTGTAATCCCCAAAGTTTAGTGGTGAAGAAGGAGCTACGGGACTCCTGCAATGGTTTGAGGGCATTGAGAATACCTTCATCAACAGTGAATGCCCTGACAACTTTAAAGTCCGTTATGCCATGAGTGTGCTTCACAAACGAGCACTCACTTGGTGGAATGAAGAAAAACGCACTCGCGGAGCTGAAGCTGCACTAGCCTTAACTTGGGATCAAGCTAAAGACATTATGAAGGCAGAGTTCTGTCCTCGTAATGAAATTAAGAAGCTGGAAGATGAATTCCATGATCTTGCTCAAGACAGTGGGGAAAACCTTGCTTATAACACACGTTTTCACGAACTTAGCTTACTGCTACCCCACAAAGTCACCCCTTTGCCCATTGCGATCGAAAAATACATTGGTGGCTTACCGATGCAGATTCAAGACACGGTGTGGGGAAGGGACCCTGCTACCTTGGAGGAAGCAAAGCGTTTGGCTGCCACCCTAACAGATAACCATGTGAAGGCAGGAACCCTGACTCGTAAAGGGGAAAAGAAAAAGGATACTCCCCAACCTGCCGTTGAAATCAAAACCGAGGCCTCAACCAACGGAAAGTGCAAGGTCAGGAATTTTGCAATAGACACCACTGTTCCACCCAACAAGAAACAATACAACGGGAAGCTACCTAAGTGTGACACCTGCCAGTATCACCATCCAACTCAAGTTCCCTGCCGACAGTGCACCAATTGTCAAAGGTATGGGCATCTTGCAGATGCTTGTCGAATCCCTGCTACAAACGCTCTTGATGCTCCAAATAACCCCGCTTGAAACCCTCCAGCTACTTAACAGCAAACCCTACCATTTGAATAATGTCTACTTTCTCTTTAATTCCATGTATTGCCACCTTTGATTCAAATAATAAATTCAAGTATTATCATAACATCTGTGTGCATGCTTGTTGAATATCTAGAATCATACGTGCTTACTTGTACAACAATTAGTTGACTACCAAACAACCTACTTAACGATTGGTAGAGGTCATCATGTCTTTCCAACAGTCGGGAGAGGCCCTACCACCTGCTCAACGACTGGTGGAGACTATCGAACATGCTCAACAATCGGTAGAGTCATAAAAGGACGCAAAACCCTAATGTAAAGTAAATTGATAATTACGGTCCGGAACGTAATCATGAATTTACATGTACATTAAGGTAGTGTGAAATTTTATCAAGGTTTCGGTAGTCGACCAATTGTAAACTTGGTGTTTTCTTTTAACTTCGGGACGAAGTTTCCAAAAGTAGGGGAGACTGTAACATTTCGCATTTAATTATTTGTACATTACGGATTAAAACGACAAGTCTTATTATTATTATTTTTGGAGATATTTTGAACCCCTATACAATAATAATTATTCATACATATACATATATATATATATATGAATATATATAAGTTTATAATAATAATAATAATAATAATAATCGTTGGGATAAAACAAAAACCACCCCTTTTCTTTTGGAAACTTCCTGAGCCCAAACTGAAACAAGCCCAACCCAAGGAATGTAGTCCGGCCCACTAAGCCCCACCCATATCTGTCTGATTTAAAAAAAAAAAAAAAGTGGAGAGGTTTTTGTTCCAGCCGGGTTTCGAACCGGAGACCTTTTATCCACACACACACGCGTTTACACCACCTGGACCACACCCGTTATTTGGTTTTAACCCAACTTTAAAAACATATAAACACACTCTCGTCTCCCTTTCCTTCTTTCCTGTTGGCACGCAGCAGCAGATATGGCAAGGAATCTTCATTTTTGACCAACTTAATTACCTTAATTCAAGCGTTTTTGGACTAAATTAATATGGGAATCAAAGTCTTCGGCCCTTTCTGACTAGAAAACACGTTGATTATCAATTGATTGATAATCAATTAACCATATACGCGTATTATATTCAATATGTGGTCAACCTTACCAAATGATCGATCTAGACACCCATACTATAAATTGAACCTCTGTAAACCTTCACAACTCGCTCATACATCTTTCTCAACCATCAATTCCTCTGAATCACCCTCTGATCTTGATTTGCGATCGTGCTTTTGACTTTCAAGTTTGACCGACCAAACGTCATCATAACAGCTTTGTAAGTTCAATTGATTTAGTGGGTTTTGATCATCGGCCTCTACAAAGTATTTACCCTATGTTTAATTAGATTAACATTGGGTAAATCGCTTGATTGAAAAACTAGGGTTTCGATTGCATATAATTGGGGAAGAACATGTATTCGGATTCAATATTTATTTTTAATAAAACAAGAAACAACACAACCACTGGTCTAGACTAAGTGGTTGTGTCTGGTGCTCGTCTGCTGACCCACGCGGGTTCGAGTCCCGGGTTAGACAACCTTTTTCTTGTTTTATTTTTTATCAAATCATACATATATATATATATATAATACTTATAATCTTATAAATTCATTTTAAAATGCTAAAACATTTTTATAAATTCTACAAAAATTATCTTGTGTTAATTTGATGTAATAGTTTAACTTACAATTTTTAGTTTTCAAAAATTTATTTATTTAATATATTTATTAAATAAATCAATTTTATTCTATTATATTTATAAAATTCCATTAAAATATCAAAACAAATTTATAAATTTCCACAAATTTTATTCTGAGTTTTTATAACAATAAACTTTTCAGAAATGATTATTATTTCTGAAAAATCATTTATTTAATATTTTTAATCATTTTTTGTTAGTTTTAATCATAATTAAATCATAATAAATCCAATTTTTAATATTTTTGCACCAAAATTTTATACAAATTATTTCTGAATATTTATAACAGAAATGTAAATTTTAAACTTATAATTCTTTAATTTTAATATTTTTAGATATTAAAGTTAAATTTTGACAATTTGTTATAAATAGAATTAATATTCTATTTTAAAGAAAATAATTTTATAAAAATTATTTTTACACTTTAAACACATTATTGTGACCATCTTAAATTTAAATTTCATAAAAACATTTTTGGTTATTTATTTACTAATATTTCCTCAATTATCAAACATTTTTGTTATTAATCAAACAAGTATTTATCCCCAATTCGAAGCCCTAGAACTTATACATTTGTAGACTTGGTAGACTTAGACATATTTATTACCTTATTATAGGGTGATACTTGATACATTTGGGCAACGCCATATTACAATTTTTCAACAGATATAACATTTTGCTAAGGTGAGTTTTACATAGCCCCTTTTCTATTATCACCATTTTTGGGGTGAAGCATGTTACAACAATATTTATGCAATTCAATCATCAATGTGTCTATGTGTATTTCTATGTTGCATTATGTCTTGAACATGACTAGGGTAAGCACAATTCTAGCATAAACATTCATCAGCCAAACGGTATACATTGATAGATCTATTGGACTGACAATCCCACCCGGATACGTGCCTCCTACAAAGGTTACGTGGGTGTTTGTTACTGCAATATAAACGAGTGAACCATGAGCGTATGGGATGTACCACAATACAACAGTCACAAGGTTGATTATGCACTCGATTTACTTCTAGTATGTTTTTGCATATGGACTAGATTGCCATGACACATGAATTGCACAACAATTTTATTCGATTATCAAAAGCTATGTAATTCTCACCAACTTTTGTTGACCCAAAACATTTTCAACTTAACATGTTTCAGGTTCTACTTGCTTGAAGATTTGAATTGATGCTTGAAGATATTTGCATAGTTTTATTCAATTTGATGTACAAATTCTTAGAACAATTGTATGTAATTTATTTAAAACATTTAATGAAATTTATTATTCACCATGAACTACTGAACAATCATCACTACGTGACATCCCGATGTTTCCGCCATCGGTTGGGGTGTTACAATGGTCGATTAGGGTTGTGTTTATGAGAAGAACGGTGTTAAAAATTGGTTTTGTAGGTGTTTTAGGTTGGTTCCCTAGTGAACGTGTCACACCCTCAAATTTCCACTTGCGGGGTTTTACCGCGAGGCACATGACAAACCAGGATCCAAGTCAACGGTCACAATAAACAACACTATATGAAATACGTAAACTCAAAAATCGGTTATCAAACCATTAAACCATAGCGGAAGCATTTAAAGATTTAATCAACTACAAAACTGTATTCCAAAATATTCAAGACACTTATTTAAAATATGCTACTAAGCCTAGACGCCAATGCAGACCCGTGCGCCTAGTCCAACAACAGTTATCACACGAGCATCAAGGCTGCTCCGTTCGAAGCACTGTACGGACGGAAATGCCGTTCTCCTCTTTGTTGGGCTGAAGTGGGTGAGAGTCAACTCACCGGGCCTGAACTAGTGTACGAAACTTCGGAAAAGATCGTACAGATTCGTAATCGGTTGGCGGCGGCACGGGACCGGCAAAAGAGTTATGCTGATCAGCGTCGCAAACCACTGGAATTCCAAGTCAATGACAAGGTACTTCTAAAAGTCTCACCGTGGAAGGGCGTCATACGCTTTGGGAAGCGTGGCAAACTCAATCCGCGATATGTCGGCCCATTTACGATCCTGGAACGGATTGGGCCGGTGGCATATCGACTTGATCTACCGACGGAGCTCGGTAACGTACATAACGTCTTTCACGTGTCAAACTTGAAGAAGTGTCTGGCTGACGAGTCTCTCATCGTTCCACTAGAAGAGATCAAGGTTGATGATCGTCTTCGGATTGTGGAAGAACCTGTGGAGATCCTTGATTACAAGATTCGTAGCCTACGTCACAGCAAGATTCGTATCGTTAAGGTTCGGTGGAACTCGAACCGGGGACCGGAATATACGTGGGAACGGGAGGATCAAATGAAGTCTAAGTATCCTCATCTCTTTCCTAAGGAAGCGTTCGAGTCGAGACATGTCTCTTCGGCAGCTGAATGAATCTCGGGTCGAGATTCCTTTTAACGTGGGGATGATGTGACAACTCGGGTAAATCTCTCTTTTGGGTTCTATCTTTTTGTTTGTTTCCTTCGTTATTTCTCTTGTTCTTTTGGTACTTGTACAATTTTCGGGACGAAAATTCTTTTAACGTGGGGATGATGTGACACCCGGCAAATTCTGGTTAACAACGTTGTCTAGATGAAAGTCTACCTTAGCGAGTCACGCGTATATTGTACTTAACTGGGTTAGTTAAGTCGGGTTATGGTTCGGGAACTACTGGTTAGTCTAGAAGATCGTTAGATGTCAGTCCTTAACCAAGTGTACAAACGGTGACGATTTGTAGGATCGTCAGGGCATACGGAACGTACGAGTCTCGAGTCCCGGGAATTGGTGAACGAGTGTAAATATGTGTATTTACTTGTGTTATGTGTTTACAATCATTATGTGACTTGTCGGTACATGAATATGCATTAACATATGTTAAAACGGGGTTTAACGCGCAAAACGCACCAAACCAACCCCTACAGGCGATTAGGAAGCCTAATCACCTGTAGGGGAGGCGAGTAGAGGGACATAGGGGCGATTAGGCCCCTACTCGTGTGATGTTAGGGGCGAGTAGGCCCAATCGCATGCTCATTCATGCGATTAGCAGCCCTAATCGCATGAACTGCTGCACAATCGCATGTAACGTGCTGGAACGACTAGAAACGCCTATAAATACAATACTTAACCTCCTAAACTCCCTAATATCAACCCTAGTCGTCCCATAACCGCCCCAAACACTTAAACAACCTCTGGAAGGCGATTTTGATCAAAAACACAAGGTTTCAAGGTCTAACCATCATTCTTTTACAATTCCAAGGTTTGATTCTCATCCATAACACTTTGTAAACGTTTTTAATCAATCCCTAATGGTCCAGACCTGTTCATAAACGAAAAAGCTTTCTGAAAATCGTCAATAAGGGTTGTTAATCGGATTATAACTAATAAACATGCGTTATGGGTATGTATGATTAGAAAGATAGGATTTTTATGAATCTTGATGATGTTTTGATGTGTTATCATGCTAGGTCAGAATTAATATTGTTAGTATGATGATAGAAATCTCAGTAATCGGTTATTAGGGTTATGATTACATGTGTTAGTATGATGTTGCATGCTATGTGAATTGGTGTTTGGATTACTTGGTTGCATGCAGGACTGATTATACGAGGTTGAACGAAGGGTTTTGGGTTAAACATGTTTAGGATAGTGTTTGGGATGATATTGGGTAGTTACACACGCTCTGGATCTGATTTGGAGCGTTAAACGCGCGAAAAACCGGAACAGCATGACTACAGGCGAGTAGCAATGCTAATCGCCCATAGTCATGCGAATGGAGGTGCTAATCGCCTATAAAGTGGCGAGTAGAAGGCTAATCACTAGTAAGTTCAGGCGAGTAGCCCTAATCACTAGTAAGTTCAGGTGATTAGCCCTAATCACTAGTAAGTTCAGGGGAGTAGCCCCTAATCGCATGAAATAAAGGGGAGTAGCCCCTAATCGCCTATAGTAGGGGCGAATAGGGCTTCTAATCACTAGTTGACTTTCCTAAATGCTAGTTGACTTTTCCTAATCGCGTGTACTGCTGCTGTAAGTGTAAATTAGCATTCCGAGACCCGATTTAACATGTAGAAACATGCTAGGAACCCCGTAACATGTCTAATAACTTGGTAACATATATTTGGATGTATTTCGGTGATACGTGAACTATGTGCTATAACTTGTTGTGCGTTAACGTATGTTAAGTGTACTTGCGTTATTGTACGTTTTGGAGCGTAAACATAACACGGGGAGTCTCGGGTCACCAATGGGATGTCGAGTCTTGTACTTTGGGTCGGTTAAACAGTCACGGTGTTTTCAAACGAACTTGGTTATGGTCTGGACATCTAGGGACTAATTAGCCTGCGGGTTATTAGTCTAAGTACTTGTAACTGTCGTATGTTAGGTCGCCGCTTTACGGGACTAGCATAGCAGCTGAGTTTACTCGGGTTAAGGAGTAACGGAACTTAAGGTGAGTTTACGGCCCCTCTTTTAAACTGGTTTTATACTTTCGGGGGAGAAAACATGTGTTAAAACAATTATTTGGTAACTACTGTCATACTATGGGTTTCTATTGTGTACTACACGATCTTTGGAAGTCCCGGGGGGAACCATGAATGTGCGGGTTTGCACAACGGGGAAATGTGAATAGCGCTATTGGGAGTGACCAACCCCGCTCGTCGACTTGGAGGGTCGGCGGGTGCATATTGTCTCAAACAGGAACAACAGGAACAACAGGAACATACATCGGGCATACTTTTGGTATTCGCGTTAGTAATGGTTTTCCAATCGTGGTAGTAACAAAACGTACGCCTAGCTAGCGTATACTGGTTTTCTATTTGTTATAGTATGGACAGGTGGACTGGTACTTGGATACAAAACCTGTAAACTCACCAGCATTTTTGTGCTGACGTAAACTTTTACATGTTTTCTCAGGTCGCTAAGGTAGCACAATGGAACTAGGGCGCACGCGTCTACACGGCATCTAGATAGAGTTGCATGATTTCACAAACATTGAACTTGATTTATTTATGTTGGATTTAATTTGAATAAGCTTCCGCTGTAAACGGGAATATTAAACTGTGTTTTGAAATTGCATTCTAATTCATTTAGACTTGTTTATTGTGATCGTTGGTTTGGATCCTGGTTTGTCATGCGCCTCGCGGTAAAACTCCGCAAGTGGATTTTGAGGGTGTGATAGATTGGTATCAGAGCCAATGGTTATAGTGAACTAGGACTGCATGTAGAGTCTAGTCTATAGCCGAGTCGCACACACTAGACGATCACATGGTACTAAATGTTATAGTGGGTTACGTATGGTCTTGTCGGGGTGTCTCTAAATCGTTGGTCTTTCTACGTTACATCATCCGTTCTATCTTAGGTTGGGTTACTTGTTTTCTAGGCAGTGTGGTCTATTGGAGTAACTCGTGACCTCATGAGATTTGTCCAAGGCTCGGACATCTCCCTTTCGCACTCCAATAGAAACACTTGTCATAAACTACCGTAGTATTACGGTGTGTAGCTAAGAGTCTATGTTCGGTGATTTGAACTTTGAACTAGGAGAACACTTGGAGGACCATGTAGAGCGTTTTATCATTTTGGGTGCACACAAAATCATAAAACGAAATGCATGGAAGCCCTAGTGAGCTCTGGGTTTGAGGGGATAGTCCTGGATTGGATCTGGCTTTGATCTTGTGAACATTAGTGGTTATCTTTAACTGCGAAACTAAATTTTCTCGTTCTTTCTGCCAGAATCATGTCTGGAGTGCGTGGAGGACGTGGAGGTGGTCGCAATGGTGGACGTGGTGGTGGTCGCGGTGGTGCTGGTGGTCGTGGTGGAGGTATTAACCTATCACAGGCTGATCTGAACAACTTGCTCCAAGCTGCCTTCCAGTTAGGGCACAACGGTGGTGGTAAGTTGCTTTATCCATTTTCCTTTTGCCTCATTGGTGAACCTTGTGTACGTATTTCGTGGTTTCTCATACGTTTTATTTCAGGTGGTCCTGTTGACCCACCCCCACCCATGTGCACCTACAAGATGTTCCGGGACTGTAAGCCCCAGGAATTCTCTGGCACTGAGGGTGCGGTTAGCTTGCTTAGGTGGTTGGAGAAAGTGGAGTCAGTATTTCTGATGTGTAACTGTCTCCCAGAAGATCGGGTGAAGTATTCGGCTGCGTTATTTCAGGACGTGGCATTGACTTGGTGGAATGGCATTACCCAGAACATGGGTATTGGGGAGGCATATGCTATGCCATGGGAGAACTTTGTGCAGTTGCTGAAGCGGGAGTATTGCCCGAGGGAAGAGGTACAGAAGCTGGAGCATGAGGTGTGGAACCTCAAAATGACTGGGTCGGAAATCGAGAAGTATACTGTGAGGAGGAATGAGTTGGCAGTGCTGTGTCCCGATCTGCACGTGCCAGAGTATCGTAAGATTGAACACTATGTCTCAGGGTTAGTGCCGGAAATTGCAGGGTTGGTAGCTGCTGGAAATCATCCTACTTATGCGGAGGTAGTTCGATCGGCACATAGGATGACTAACTTAAAGGTGAATGAGGGGATTTTGCCTGCGAAAGGTTCAACTGTTAAGGCTCCAGAGAACAACAAGCGCAAGTGGGAAAATGACAGGAAAGGGTCTGGGTCTGCACAGCAGGGTAAAAGGTTTGATAATGGGGGTTCATCTTCTTCGGGTAACAAGCAGGGTGGTTATGCGGGAAAACTGCCCAAATGCAACAAGTGTGGACGCCATCACCAAGGGAACTGCGACAGTAACCGTTGTCACCGCTGCCAGCGAACAGGCCACTATGCTAAAGATTGTCGGGCTACACTTCCATCGACTCAGGCTCCGACTAACAGCTCAGCTCCGACTACTCAGGGGACTACAGGGAAACAGGGATGCTACAACTGTGGTGACACTGGGCATTACAAGAAAGATTGCCCAAAACTGAAGCAGGGTGGGAACAACGGGAATGGTAACAACGGGGGCGGCGGCAGAAATGCACGTGCCTTCGTCATTGGAGCCGCTGAGGCTAGACAGGACCCTGATACAGTCACCGGTACGTTTCTTCTCAATAATCGTTCTGTTAGCGTGTTATTTGATTCTGGTGTCGACAAGAGTTTTGTATCCATGGATGTTAGTCGACTGCTAGATGTAGTACCTGTACCATTAGAGACCAAGTATATTATTGAGTTGGCTGACGGTAAAACGATTGAAGCTACTAGTGTCCTTCGGGAGTGTCAGTTAGAGTTGTCGGGTTTATCGTTCCCCATCGACCTTATGCCGGTGCCCTTGGGTAGTTTCGACGTTGTGGTAGGTATGGATTGGTTATCTTTGTATCGCGCGGAGATTATCTGTTACGATAAGATTATTCGGATTCCTCTCCCTGATGGAGAATTTCTTTCTGTGTACGGTATCAAGGGTGGTATTCCGCTGAATATCATCTCTAGCATGAAAGCCCTTAAGTGTATTCGAAAGGGTTATCCTGCCGTTCTGGCACTTTTAACTGTTTCCTCTACTGATGAAAAGAAGATCGACGACATTCCGGTGGTACGCGAGTTTCCTGATGTTTTTCCCGATGATTTATCTGGTCTTCCTCCTCATCGTCAAGTCGAGTTCGGTATTGATCTTGTACCGGGGGCTGCTCCTATTGCTCGGGCCCCCTACCGTCTTGCACCTCCCGAGATGCAGGAATTGTCTAGCCAGTTACAGGAACTCTTGGACAAGGGTTTCATCCGGCCAAGTTCTTCCCCTTGGGGAGCCCCGATTTTATTTGTTAAGAAGAAGGATGGGAGTTTCCGATTATGCGTAGACTACAGAGAACTGAACAAGTTGACCATCAAGAACCGTTATCCTCTTCCACGTATTGATGATCTGTTCGACCAGCTTCAGGGTTCTAGTTATTATTCCAAGATCGACTTGAGGTCCGGTTATCACCAGCTACGCGTCAGGGAGGCTGACGTTGCAAAGACTGCTTTTCGAACACGTTATGGCCATTTCGAATTCTTGGTCATGCCTTTCGGTCTCACGAACGCACCGGCGGTTTTCATGGACTTGATGAACCGCGTCTGTAAACCATATCTGGATAAGTTCGTCATTGTGTTTATTGATGACATTCTGATCTACTCCAAGAACGAGACCGAACACGGGGAACATCTGCGGTTAGTTTTGGAACTTTTGCGACGGGAGCAACTTTACGCCAAGTTCTCAAAGTGTGACTTTTGGTTACGCGAAGTTCAATTCCTAGGACACGTGGTTAATGAACTAGGGATTCATGTCGATCCAGCTAAGATCGAAGCGATCAAGGACTGGGGAGCACCAAAGACGCCAACTGAGGTGCGGCAATTCCTAGGCCTTGCGGGCTATTATCGTCGTTTCATTCAGGGGTTCTCGAAGATTGCTCAACCCCTCACCACTCTCACTCAGAAGGATAGGAAGTTCGACTGGGGTGAATCACAAGAGTCAGCGTTTGAAGAACTGAAGTCTAAACTGTGTTCTGCTCCTATTTTGTCTTTACCTGAGGGTCCTGATGATTTCGTTGTCTACTGTGATGCTTCCATTCATGGACTCGGTTGCGTGTTGATGCAACGCGAGAAAGTGATTGCGTATGCTTCTCGTCAACTTAAGGTGCACGAGAAGAACTACACAACTCATGACTTGGAGTTGGGTGCGGTGGTATTTGCGTTGAAAATTTGGAGACATTACTTGTACGGTACCAAATGCACCATCTACACCGATCACAAGAGTCTCCAACACATTTTCGACCAACAACACTTGAACATACGGCAACGCCGTTGGATCGAACTTTTGAACGACTATGATTGTGCTATTAAGTACCATCCTGGCAAGGCGAATGTTGTAGCAGACGCCTTGAGCAGGAAGGAATCTACTAAACCTCGTCGTGTTCGGGCGTTGCAGCTCACCATTCATTCATCGTTACCTGATCAACTCCGTTCTGCCCAATCGGAAGCTTTGAAGGAGGAAAACCTTAAAGCTGAGACCATGCACGGTGCCGACAAACACCTCGAGAAAAGGCCGGACGGCTTGCACTATTTCGCAGAACGTATATGGGTTCCATTATTCGGGGGACTTCGGGAGCTTGTTTTGGATGAGGCTCATAAGTCCCGGTATTCTATTCATCCTGGTTCGGATAAGATGTACCAAGATCTGAAGGTGCTTTACTGGTGGCCAAACATGAGGTCGGACATAGCCTCATACGTGAGCAAATGCTTGACCTGTGCTAAGGTCAAGGTGGAATACCAGAAACCGTCAGGTCTCCTGCAACAACCTGAAATTCCGGAATGGAAATGGGAACGGATTACTATGGATTTTGTCACACAACTTCCTAAATCACCAAGCGGGAACGACAAGATATGGGTGATTGTCGATCGATTGACGAAATCAGCCCATTTTCTTGCTATTAAGGAGACCGACACCATGGATCGTTTGGCTCGTCTCTACTTGAAAGAAGTTGTTTCTAAGCACGGGGTACCAGTTTCTATTATCTCGGATCGTGACTCCCATTTTACTTCTCACTTTTGGAAGTCTTTGCACAAGGCTTTGGGTACCCAACTAGACATGAGTACGGCTTACCATCCACAGACTGACGGTCAGAGTGAGCGTACGATCCAAACTTTAGAAGACATGCTGCGGGCATGTGTGATCGATTTTGGCAAGGGTTGGGAAGCTCATCTGCCGTTGGTAGAATTCTCGTACAACAACAGTTATCACACGAGCATCAAGGCTGCTCCGTTCGAAGCACTGTACGGACGGAAATGCCGTTCTCCTCTTTGTTGGGCTGAAGTGGGTGAGAGTCAACTCACCGGGCCTGAACTAGTGTACGAAACTTCGGAAAAGATCGTACAGATTCGTAATCGGTTGGCGGCGGCACGGGACCGGCAAAAGAGTTATGCTGATCAGCGTCGCAAACCACTGGAATTCCAAGTCAATGACAAGGTACTTCTAAAAGTCTCACCGTGGAAGGGCGTCATACGCTTTGGGAAGCGTGGCAAACTCAATCCGCGATATGTCGGCCCATTTACGATCCTGGAACGGATTGGGCCGGTGGCATATCGACTTGATCTACCGACGGAGCTCGGTAACGTACATAACGTCTTTCACGTGTCAAACTTGAAGAAGTGTCTGGCTGACGAGTCTCTCATCGTTCCACTAGAAGAGATCAAGGTTGATGATCGTCTTCGGATTGTGGAAGAACCTGTGGAGATCCTTGATTACAAGATTCGTAGCCTACGTCACAGCAAGATTCGTATCGTTAAGGTTCGGTGGAACTCGAACCGGGGACCGGAATATACGTGGGAACGGGAGGATCAAATGAAGTCTAAGTATCCTCATCTCTTTCCTAAGGAAGCGTTCGAGTCGAGACATGTCTCTTCGGCAGCTGAATGAATCTCGGGTCGAGATTCCTTTTAACGTGGGGATGATGTGACAACTCGGGTAAATCTCTCTTTTGGGTTCTATCTTTTTGTTTGTTTCCTTCGTTATTTCTCTTGTTCTTTTGGTACTTGTACAATTTTCGGGACGAAAATTCTTTTAACGTGGGGATGATGTGACACCCGGCAAATTCTGGTTAACAACGTTGTCTAGATGAAAGTCTACCTTAGCGAGTCACGCGTATATTGTACTTAACTGGGTTAGTTAAGTCGGGTTATGGTTCGGGAACTACTGGTTAGTCTAGAAGATCGTTAGATGTCAGTCCTTAACCAAGTGTACAAACGGTGACGATTTGTAGGATCGTCAGGGCATACGGAACGTACGAGTCTCGAGTCCCGGGAATTGGTGAACGAGTGTAAATATGTGTATTTACTTGTGTTATGTGTTTACAATCATTATGTGACTTGTCGGTACATGAATATGCATTAACATATGTTAAAACGGGGTTTAACGCGCAAAACGCACCAAACCAACCCCTACAGGCGATTAGGAAGCCTAATCACCTGTAGGGGAGGCGAGTAGAGGGACATAGGGGCGATTAGGCCCCTACTCGTGTGATGTTAGGGGCGAGTAGGCCCAATCGCATGCTCATTCATGCGATTAGCAGCCCTAATCGCATGAACTGCTGCACAATCGCATGTAACGTGCTGGAACGACTAGAAACGCCTATAAATACAATACTTAACCTCCTAAACTCCCTAATATCAACCCTAGTCGTCCCATAACCGCCCCAAACACTTAAACAACCTCTGGAAGGCGATTTTGATCAAAAACACAAGGTTTCAAGGTCTAACCATCATTCTTTTACAATTCCAAGGTTTGATTCTCATCCATAACACTTTGTAAACGTTTTTAATCAATCCCTAATGGTCCAGACCTGTTCATAAACGAAAAAGCTTTCTGAAAATCGTCAATAAGGGTTGTTAATCGGATTATAACTAATAAACATGCGTTATGGGTATGTATGATTAGAAAGATAGGATTTTTATGAATCTTGATGATGTTTTGATGTGTTATCATGCTAGGTCAGAATTAATATTGTTAGTATGATGATAGAAATCTCAGTAATCGGTTATTAGGGTTATGATTACATGTGTTAGTATGATGTTGCATGCTATGTGAATTGGTGTTTGGATTACTTGGTTGCATGCAGGACTGATTATACGAGGTTGAACGAAGGGTTTTGGGTTAAACATGTTTAGGATAGTGTTTGGGATGATATTGGGTAGTTACACACGCTCTGGATCTGATTTGGAGCGTTAAACGCGCGAAAAACCGGAACAGCATGACTACAGGCGAGTAGCAATGCTAATCGCCCATAGTCATGCGAATGGAGGTGCTAATCGCCTATAAAGTGGCGAGTAGAAGGCTAATCACTAGTAAGTTCAGGCGAGTAGCCCTAATCACTAGTAAGTTCAGGTGATTAGCCCTAATCACTAGTAAGTTCAGGGGAGTAGCCCCTAATCGCATGAAATAAAGGGGAGTAGCCCCTAATCGCCTATAGTAGGGGCGAATAGGGCTTCTAATCACTAGTTGACTTTCCTAAATGCTAGTTGACTTTTCCTAATCGCGTGTACTGCTGCTGTAAGTGTAAATTAGCATTCCGAGACCCGATTTAACATGTAGAAACATGCTAGGAACCCCGTAACATGTCTAATAACTTGGTAACATATATTTGGATGTATTTCGGTGATACGTGAACTATGTGCTATAACTTGTTGTGCGTTAACGTATGTTAAGTGTACTTGCGTTATTGTACGTTTTGGAGCGTAAACATAACACGGGGAGTCTCGGGTCACCAATGGGATGTCGAGTCTTGTACTTTGGGTCGGTTAAACAGTCACGGTGTTTTCAAACGAACTTGGTTATGGTCTGGACATCTAGGGACTAATTAGCCTGCGGGTTATTAGTCTAAGTACTTGTAACTGTCGTATGTTAGGTCGCCGCTTTACGGGACTAGCATAGCAGCTGAGTTTACTCGGGTTAAGGAGTAACGGAACTTAAGGTGAGTTTACGGCCCCTCTTTTAAACTGGTTTTATACTTTCGGGGGAGAAAACATGTGTTAAAACAATTATTTGGTAACTACTGTCATACTATGGGTTTCTATTGTGTACTACACGATCTTTGGAAGTCCCGGGGGGAACCATGAATGTGCGGGTTTGCACAACGGGGAAATGTGAATAGCGCTATTGGGAGTGACCAACCCCGCTCGTCGACTTGGAGGGTCGGCGGGTGCATATTGTCTCAAACAGGAACAACAGGAACAACAGGAACATACATCGGGCATACTTTTGGTATTCGCGTTAGTAATGGTTTTCCAATCGTGGTAGTAACAAAACGTACGCCTAGCTAGCGTATACTGGTTTTCTATTTGTTATAGTATGGACAGGTGGACTGGTACTTGGATACAAAACCTGTAAACTCACCAGCATTTTTGTGCTGACGTAAACTTTTACATGTTTTCTCAGGTCGCTAAGGTAGCACAATGGAACTAGGGCGCACGCGTCTACACGGCGTCTAGATAGAGTTGCATGATTTCACAAACATTGAACTTGATTTATTTATGTTGGATTTAATTTGAATAAGCTTCCGCTGTAAACGGGAATATTAAACTGTGTTTTGAAATTGCATTCTAATTCATTTAGACTTGTTTATTGTGATCGTTGGTTTGGATCCTGGTTTGTCATGCGCCTCGCGGTAAAACTCCGCAAGTGGATTTTGAGGGTGTGATACTGGGATTCCACATTCGACCACCCGATCGGTCGAATGTGCCCAGGTTTGACCCTGGCAGAATACTTTTCCCAAAAACGCTTCAAAAACATCCGAAAACATCCCGAAACATTATCAAACATAGCAGTTACGCATGAATAACTTATCCCTACAAAACCCCACCAATTTTGCCCCAAAACCTATTCGTTTTAGTCCTTTCACAAAATGGCAAAGATTATGGAAGTGTCACATCATGCATGCAATCTTTACCCAATTTGGAAACTTTTCAAAATCAATCCATAATCATCTTAAAATGCTTAGTTTATCATGTAATTGAAAACCCCCAATAGTTCTATTAATAATACCAACATGCAACAAGCCCTAGATTCAATAAAATCCCCAAATTAGACTTGATATCATCATCTATCTAATTATAACCTTCAATAATCCTAAACTATCATCAATAGCAGCCCTAGATCATGTTTCTAGCCTTAGCACAACAGCAAATCATTAAACAACACATAATATCACATAACACATAATTAACATATGTTTATTGATATGAAAACCTATGTTTAATGATAGGGTTTAGGTTTAGAAAGATGTTTAAAAGGGTTTTATTAACAAAAGCATCCTTAGAACAAATCTGGACATTTAGGGTAAGATAAAAACGAATTAAAATACTTGAAAAAGGTTTAGAATTAAGAACACACCTTGGATTCTTGATTAGATGTTGTTGGTAGGTTAGATTATGAAAATAAGAGCAAAAACTCCTTCCTTAGTGATTAAAATCGTTTGAGAGTGTTTAGAGACGGTTAGGGTTTGTGAAATGGTGAAAATGACAAAGTTTGGTATTTATACTAGTCTACATTCGCCCCTTTCACCTGGGCGAATGTACCCACGTTCGCCCCTTTCTCAGGGTCGAACGTACCCTATTTGGTCGAATGAAATTTTATTATTTCCACATTCCAGGTTCGCCCCTTCTGTAAGGGTCGAACCACGATTATTTTCCAGGTTCGCCCCCTCGCTGTGGTCGAACCTGGACCTATGTTTCTCTAGTTTTCCAGTTTGTCGTGTTTAACGCATTTTAACGCATCCTAACACATAAACATGCAACCTTAGTCTATGTTTAACATATTTAAGCATGGATGTTTATCTACACATCGTTTAAACATTTTTTTGCATATAATCCACCATATAACAATTAATCTACACATAACACTTAATTAGTTTATGTAATTTCACCAACAACGGGACCCGGTACTAGTGTACTCCCAAAACGACTCCCAATGATCCTCCAGATCATTGAACCCTGGACAATCCTATCCTGACCCGACTCAACTAACCTGGTTAAGTCCGTTTATAAATGTTTCCCGCTAAGGCAGACTTAGGTGTTACTAAAATGTTTAAGCCAAATATGCCGGGTGTCACAGAACGCCCCGGCGAATGGTCGTTCCCTGGTGAATGGTCATTCGGCCGTGCGAGTGGCCATTCGGGCTGACCTGGTCCACTTTGGTTTGGCTGGGCTCAGCATAATATATTTTTTTTCTTTGTTTTCCTTTTATTTTGGGCCTTAAACATTTAACCCAAACATCGCCAATGTCTAACCCAATATTTTTAGACCCGAATTAGCTTCTCGGTTCGTCGGGCGTCGGTTACGGACTTGGTAACGTGTTTCGCTTAAATACACAGAATTGCACATAAGTTCACAAATAAATTCACGTAAGCACATAATTGCAAATAATATCAAACGAGTTATTCTACAATTATTTGTTTTGTCATTTCACCAACATTCGGGGTCAATTATTCGTATGTATGACTCGATAATTTGCCGGATTATCTGTTCGTGTTTGTTCATGTCGTTTCACATATATTTAATCAATTTAATTCCACCAAATTAAACTAAATATATAAAAGTTAACCAAGTTAAATGGTAAATGTTTGTAGAAAGTTAACCCAAATTTACCAGGTGTCACACAATATGTCCATTGTATAGGTCTTTATAACCAAGCCAGGCAGCCTTAGTTCTCTTCAAACATTCAAGCATATACCCGCACCAATTCGTGTATCATTGATGATATTATTTTGATTCTATGATTCCCCATATTTAGTATGCTTGTTTCATCATCATAGTTCATTAACAACCAGTATCCCTAGGGCTGGCAAATCGTGTATACCTGACCTATTAAGACACGGACCTGCTAAGACACGATACACGAAACCTGACTACCTGTACATGACACGAAAATTTTTCGTGTCTATTTTTTGATACATGAACCTGATAATTTTTTTAACAGGTATACACGAAAAGTACCTATTAATACCTATTTGCGAACATTATACTAATCGCATGTTTACGAACCTATTTAGTGAGAGAAAATTTCCAAAAGTTCACCAAAGACCTAGATAATACCTGTTTGCGTACCTGTTAATACCTGTTTATGTTCTTTAAACGCAAATTGTGTATAATTTTAGAAGAACATATTTGTTCATAAATAAATGATCAACCACTATAACATTGAACATGTAAATCAGTAACTTCTAATATCATACAAATCATTGACGCAACTTATGTTCAAACCCTAGATGTACATTACGTTACTTAGGGGGTGTTTGGGATTGATTATTCAAAACAGATTATGCGTTTTGGAAAAGCATGGGTGGAGCTGCTTATAGATTATTGCGTTTTGGTAGCCTAAAAAACTGATTATCTGCATTTTCAAAACGCAATCCAAATACTAAAAACTGATTATCTGCGTTTTCAAAACACAATAATCTAAAAATCAGATTCAAAACGCAATCCCAAACACCCTCTTAAACAGAACTTTAATCACAGTTATATAATGATCTATAACTTAACTTCGTTTACATTCTTCATCACTTTATCATACGTTTGTTTAGATCTCCTTTCAATTGAACATTAACAACAAATATGATTATTTCGTAAATAATTAAACTACACTAATGCAGAATTACACATGCATCTCTGTTATAATTATAGATATAATCACGTTACCTGTTTTCATCTTCTTCGTCTCCATTGTTTTCGTCATCGAATATGCAGGGTTTTCTCATAACGAAGGTTTATCTACTTAATTAGACTTGATTAGCCCGCTTTTTATTTTCCTTAATTTTAAATATCTATTACGCAACAATTACTAATTTGCCCTTGGCAGAATTTTTGTGGCCGTTAATGACGCGGTAATTTTACCATCATACCCCTCATTATACTATGTAATGTGACGCTCAATATTCTTTCTTATACTTTTTACGCTAACACATTTTTTACGCTAACACACTTTTTACGCTAGCCTCTCCCACTATTTATCAGGTAAAGATATGTTTTGGATATTATAATTTTATACTTTCAAATTATTTGTTTGAAGTATTGAAGTATTGTAGATATAACATGACATGAAAAAAAGGTTAATTTTGGACGTATAGAATAAGCCGTGAAACATTTTTGTTTCTATTTAAGCAAATTCATAGAAAATTCAAGTACTAATTTAAATACAAACAAAACTCAACGTTAGTGCTGTTTACGAGTCGAATCGAGCGGATCTTTACTCGTGTTTGGCTCATTTACAAACCGATCCGATCGGCTTGTTTACAATCGATCCGGAAACCGAGCGAGCATTGTTTGAGCGCACATTTTTCGATCGAGCGTCGAGCGAGCGACGAGCGGCGAGTGTGTTCGGACAACCATAAATTTGAGATGTTTCCTTTAATATTCTCACTGCTTAGTGATGACTGAGTTTGACCGTTCGAGAATGAGGCTATAGTTGAGAGCAGTGAGATGATGAGCATACTACGGATAACAATTGTCATGTTGTGACGTAGGTTGATAGCGGGAGATGATTAATGGTGGACAACAAATGGGAATATGAAGTCAAGCTTGTTTTTTCACGACTTAGGGTTTTACAATTACACTTAGTGTTAAGTTATCATTGGGTTGACTGGGCTAATAACTATAAATATAATTGTATATATGCACATATTAAGCCAAACCCAATAGAGTGGCATGTATAAAACTATAAATATAATTGTAATTAATGTGTATGTATCTATATATATATAATTATATATACAATAATAAATTAATGAAAATTATATCAAGCCGAATCGAGCCGAGCGGACCTTTGCTCGTGCTTGGCTCGTTTACAAACCGAACCTAACCGATCGGCTGGTTTACAACCGAGCAGAAAATCAAACGAGCAATTTTCGAGTAAATTTCAAACGATCGGCAAGCGTTTTTAACAGCGCTACTCAAAGTACACATGTGGCATGTTCAGTTGTCCGTTATTCCTACCATTCATTCAATACACATAAAAAAACCAACCACTCTAAAAAAATACATAAACAAAATCAGAGAATATCCACTTGTAACATCGTTTTAATGTATTGAAGGAATATAATTATACAAGTTGGGAATATATGTTCGGTGGTGGAAACCTGCTCATGTGAAAGTAATCTATCTATATAATAAATGAAAACACTAGGATTGAATCCTAGATTTTGAGAGGGTCTTCAAGGATCCAAATCCTAAATGGGGCTCCATGAAAAAGTATTATATAAACCCCTTTTTTTTTTTTTTTGTCAACATCCATTTGTATGTTACAACATCTTCCTCCTTCCTATCCTAATAATTCCTTTCTCATTCCTCATTCCTCTCTCATTGTTCTTTTTGCAAGGTATGTTGTTCATCAATCTTACATGAATCTCGAAATGTTTTTGATAATTTTTCTGCATTTTGATTAGATTGATACATAATGTTTGCAATCATCTTACATAAAAGATAAACACAATCGGTTTCTATCATTATTTTTCTACAAAGATAAATCACAATCGTATAGCTATCAACCTTCTACAAAATATGTAATTATCAACACGTTTTCTTATTAAAATAACTATCTAATCTGTTTTCGATTATGTTTCTGACACTGTATGAAATCCATACATAGCGGTTTACTAACATATTAAACCAAACAGAAATACAATCGTTTTATTTCGGATTTATTTGTAATGATCAAAATCTTTTTTTTATTAACACCATTTGATAATCTGTTTAGGATCAAGTCTCTGCTTTGGATGAAATCGACACACAAGTAATTCTGATCAGGTTTAATCATTGATGATATGATCATGGTTTTAATAACAGATTGCAATTGAAATCAGTTTCGAGTATGTGTGAATATAAAAAAAGATTATAAAAAAACAAAATACAGGATTTCATAAAAAAAGATAATTGAAATCAGTTTCGAGTATTAGTGACTTTATGGATACTTTAACAAAAGTTTGTTTTGCAGACGAAGAACAGGATTTCATTAGGACAAATAACTTCATTATGGCTTATCACAAGGGTGACAAATTCTTCAAGGTTATTCATGACCCTTCCGCACGAGTTTTGGTATGACGTTTCTATTTTTTTTTTAAGTAAAAAAATCTTATTCGTTATTATAATGTTGTTTTTTACGTGTTTGTCCAGACATTGCCGAAATCCATGAACAGGTTTTTGTTATCTAAAAACTTACGAAACAACAACATTAAAGTTTCGACATACCATGGTCAATCTTGGTTTGTTTTGTTAGAATTTATAGATGATGAATTCTGCTTAACAAATGGATGGTCAAAAGTTGTACATGATTTATGCTTCTCTATGTTTTACGTCATATTCGACTTTATTGCTCCGAATACTTTCATGATGGAGCATTACAATCATTCTCCATCCATGCAATTGGATGTGTCATTCTGCAAAATGATTGAACATGAATTGACGACACCTATGGTAAGTGCCATTAAGTTCGATACTTTATATTACATGTTTTTAGTATCTTAATTTGTCCATATTATTTGATCACAAATTTTGCTTTCAGGTTATACCTTACTCCTTTATAAATAAGCATTATCCCGATGGTGTCCCTAATGTTCCAATCACTATGTATGTAGATGATTTACATCAATGGAACGTTGCAATAGAAAGGATTGGTCGTGATTATTGTTTTTGTAATGGTTGGCTGAATTTCATAAGTGATCTTCGTCTCCAGGTTGGTGAACTACTTTGTTTAGAAAAAAAAGAAATTGGCGTGTTTAATGTTATAACTTTCAACAAGAATGGTCGCCAAATGAAATTATTCAAAGTTTTGACTAGGTATAATGCTTGACATGCGGCATTTATGGTTTCAATGCTTGACTTTGACTAAATTCAATCAATACATAATGTTATAACAATAATAACAATGCTAATTTGGATGCTAATTACCCTCCACTCTTTCATCCATTTCTTATTATTGAATTGATTGAATACCTATATAATGCTTGACATAACATATAAAGAACATTTAGTTAAATAACATTGAATAGATAAAAAAAATCACAACTAACTATAATGCTTGACATGAGGCAGTTATGGTTTGAATGCTTGACTTTGACTAAATTCAATCAATACATAATGTTATAACAATAATAACAATGCTAATTCGGATGCTAATTACCCTCCACTCTTTCATCCATTTGTTATTATTGAATTGATTGAATACCTATATGAATATATGAATACCTATATAATGCTTGACAGACGCCAGTTAATCAAGGAATGCTTGACGTTGACTAAATTCAATCAATACATAATGTTATAACAATAATAACAATGCTAATTCGAATGCTAATTAACCTCCACTATTTCATCCATTTCTTATTATTGAATTGATTGAATACTTATATAATGCTTGACATAACATATAAAGAACATTTAGTTAAATAACATTGAATAGATCAAAAAAAATCACAACTAACTATAATGCTTGACATGCGGCAGTTATGGTTTGAATGCTTGACTTTGACTAAATTCAATCAATACATAATGTTATAACAATAATAACAATGCTAATTCGGATGCTAATTACCCTCCACTCTTTCATCCATTTGTTATTATTGAATTGATTGAATACCTATATGAATATATGAATACCTATATAATGCTTGACATACGCCAGTTAATCAAGGAATGCTTGACGTTGACTAAATTCAATCAATACATAATGTTATAACAATAATAACAATGCTAATTCGAATGCTAATTAACCTCCACTATTTCATCCATTTCTTATTATTGAATTGATTGAATACCTATATAATGCTTGACATAAACATTTAGTTAAATAACATTGAATAGATCAAAAAAAAATCACAACTAACTATAATGCTTGACATGCGGCAGTTATGATTTGAATGCTTGACATTAACTAAATTCAATCAATACATAATGTTATAACAATAATAACAATGCTAATTCGGATGCTAATTACCCTCCACTCTTTCATCCATTTGTTATTATTGAATTGATTGAATACCTATATGAATATATGAATACATATATAATGCTTGACATACGCCAGTTAATCAAGGAATGCTTGACGTTGACTAAATTCAATCAATACATAATGTTATAACAATAATAACAATGCTAATTCGAATGCTAATTAACCTCCACTATTTCATCCATTTCTTATTATTGAATTGATTGAATACCTATATAATGCTTGACATAACATATAAAGAACATTTAGTTAAATAACATTGAATAGATCAAAAAAAAATCACAACTAACTATAATGCTTGACATGCGGCAGTTATGGTTTGAATGCTTGACTTTAACTAAATTCAATCAATACATAATGTTATAACAATAATAACAATGCTAATTCGGATGCTAATTACCCTCCACTCTTTCATCCATTTGTTATTATTGAATTGATTGAATACCTATATGAATATATGAATACTTATATAATGCTTGACATACGCCAGTTAATCAGGGAATGCTTGACGTTGACTAAATTCAATCAATACATAATGTTATAACAATAATAACAATGCTAATTCGAATGCTAATTAACCTCCACTATTTCATCCATTTCTTATTATTGAATTGATTGAATACCTATATAATGCTTGACATAACATATAAAGAACATTTAGTTAAATAACATTGAATAGATCAAAAAAAAATCACAACTAACTATAATGCTTGACATGCGTCAGTTATGGTTTGAATGCTTGACTTTGACTAAATTCAATCAATACATAATGTTATAACAATAATAACAATGCTAATTCGGATGCTAATTACCCTCCACTCTTTCATCCATTTGTTATTATTGAATTGATTGAATACCTATATCAATATATGAATACCTATATAATGCTTGACATACGCCAGTTAATCAAGGAATGCTTGACGTTGACTAAATTCAATCAATACATAATGTTATAACAATAATAACAATGCTAATTCGAATGCTAATTAACCTCCACTATTTCATTTATTTCTTATTATTGAATTGATTGAATAACTATATAAACAAGTCAAACCAATTCACATACGATTGTAATAAGACACGTTGAATGCACTTTGAGTAATCGCAAAGATATATTATTAGGTTAATTTCTGTTTCTCATCTTTAAATACATGAACATTATTTAGTCAAATTTTGATTTGTTGTGTTATTGAAGTCATCTATTGGTTTTTACATTATTTTTTCCCAGTTAACAAGATCAATGGCTGCTGTAGATGCAAATGAGTTTACAATGGTTAACCAAATTCATGTAAACCGAAACGGTGTAGCGTTAAAGCTAAAGATTATTCGGGTTTGGCGTCTACCCGATCGTCGCAATCCTAATGATGTGTACTCAATTGAAATGATCCTATGTGATGAAAATGTAAATCTCAACAACACTTTTTTTTATATCCTATTATTTTTAAATTTCATAACTTTTTTTTTAGTTGTGATGTTTTTAATTTTAATGTATATGAATTTTCTTATTTGCGTACGTTAAAATACATCAATTACGTAGATACATATTTATAGTGTTTTCTTATTTTTTTTATAATTAACAGGATGACAGGATTCAAGCGAATGTATTTAAGCGGTTGTTTTTTAGATTTGAGAGGTTTCTGACTGAAAATTCTTCTCTTATTATAAGAAATCCAGGAGTTGGGGTCAATTCCTCTAAATACAAGTATGCTCCAAACCCAAACAAACTCTGCTTGAATATGAATACTCAAGTTTCCGAATATGATGGTTTCCAAGGTCCAGATTTTGGTTTCTCTTTTGTGCCCTTTCAAAGAATTCTGGATAGGGAGGTTGATGAATATGTTACAATAGGTTTATTTCGTTCTAATAGTCTTTTTATTCATCACAACCAAACCATAATAATAGTTTTATAAGTTATGTTTCATTAATGTTTATTTTATACTTGATCTTAGATGTTATAGGACATGTTAACAAGTTCTTCAACAATGATGATAAAGATAAAAAGGTTGTCGCTGATAAAAAGAGGTTAACAATGGAAATTCAAGATATCGAGTATGTATTCTTTATTTATTTATTTATTTGTTTGCATTTTATATACAAAAAAAATTACGTAGCTTTATAAATTGTGTATTTATTTTTAACTAAAATAATTTGTACTTTTTTGAAGGGGCTTGCGCATCTATTTAACGTTGTGGGATAGTTATGCCATGGAGATGTCTAAATATGTTGCAACTCATCAAACAGAGAAAGAATTTATAATAATAATGCAGTTTGGCCGTTTGAAGTTTTATAATGGTTGTATAATGTTAATAAATATATATAGTTATATTTATATTTATAGCTACATTATATTTTGCATTATAAATTAAGTTCTAACTTCTAAATTTTCTTATTATTAAATATTTCAAACTCGGAATTATAAATTCAATCATTAAAACACAAGCCCACTAACTTCTCTGTATGCTATGTATCTATTTCTAAAACATGTTGCTAACTTGCAGCTCAAAAAGCAACATATGTGCCATGAAAAGTATTTCCAAACCTCAAAATTTAAATCTACAAATTAGAAAAACAGAGATTATACTCAAGACAACATAGATTTCAATTAGACATTTAGGTATTTAGAATAATGCAGAATTAGTTATTTTCAATACTTATAAAACAGCAACCAAAGTCTGTATTTGTGCAAAATGATTCGGATTTGTCGCTAACAAAGTTATAAAATCCAACACGATTTCAAACATAAACACAACATCGAAGTTTCTGTTATTTAATGGAAATAATAACAATCGAACGGTTTAATAATTACCTAACAGAGTCGTTGTCGTCCGATCCTTCATGCTCGTGTCATTATTTCTGTTCCTCTCTCAGTCTCTGTCATGTTTACGATTTGGTGCGGTTGGTTTTCTCAATATAACTAACCCTAGATCTGAAAAGAAAATAAGAAGCAACTTTGTTATCTGTTTTTCAGGTGGATCCATAATTAGAATCGGTGTATGTTAATACAAACCATAAGTCCATCAACATTCAGCCCAATTCCATATGCAATAACTGAAAAAATGCAGGCCCTATAAAACTTACGGCCCAAAACTCTAACACATATTATAAACATACAAAATCCTAACAAACCAATAGTTTCTTAATGTTTAAATAAAAGTTGTTAAAAGGCCATTTGCACACAAAGTATATCTTCCGTTAGTAACATTTCTTTTAGTTTAACATCCATCATTTAAACGGATGACTGTAAGAGCCCGTCGGTTGATTATATTAAAATTTAAAAGCAAATTCTTTTTAATAGAGTTGATTCTAAAAGCAAATTCTTTTTAAAGAACATAAGACGATTCAACTCTATGTTTGCATTTACGTCCATGGGTGGAAAAATTGATAGGTCTATAAATCATGGTAATGCTCCATTCATCTATCGTATAAGTGGTGAGAACTACCATGCTTTGGGAAATCTTTTACCATCACGTGGACAAAATCCAGTATTCTCTCAGCTATACATATATGATACTGAAAATGAAGTTTCGAATAGAATCAATGTCGTTGGGTATGTTATTTTTTATTCTCTTTTGTAGAAAACTTTAAGGATTTTTAAGTACTTTTAATTCTAATATATTCATTTTATTTATAGTGATGCAGATGAGGAATACTCATCAGAAAAGGCGCTTGAATTTCAAATTGTAAAGGAATTGAAAAAAATGTTGGATGCCAAAAACTCCTTGGTGAAATCTTATAGAATGGCGAGAGATTGTTTTCAGAAGAATCCTGATGCACAAGTCAAGCTTCGATTAAACGGAATGAGGAAAGAAGATGGTAGAACCTACAATCTACCCACGGTTTCTGAAGTTGCTGGATTGATAATTGGTGACCTTAATGAAGAAACAGATAAACGTGATATTATTGTGCAGACCATTGATGGAAAGCTAAAAAGAGTTAGTGAGTTACATCCTTCGTATCTTGCTCTTCAGTATCCATTGTTGCTTCCTTATGGTGACGATGGATATAGAATTGACATCCTTCACAAAGATGTTCCCTTACCAAATGAAAGCTCGTCTTCAAGTTCAAAAAACAAAAAAGATGACCATCAAAAAAATGTTTCCTTACCATATGGGGGCTCATCTTCAAACACAAAAAACAAAAAACGTGAAAGTGTAACAATGAGGGAGTTTTTTGCTTATAGACTTCAAGATAGGAGTAATGAATACTCGCTAATTCTTAATGCACGAAGGCTTTTGCAGCAATTTATAGTTGATTCGTATACAATGATTGAGATGGAAAGACTAAATTACATTAGGGGTAAGCAAACCGTTCTTAGGAGTGAGAAGCATAATGTCCTAAGCAAATAAAGAGAAGAAGGACAAACAGAAACATCAACCATGGGTCAACGAGTTATTATTCCATCTTCCTTCACAGGTGGCGCTAGATATATGATGCAAAATTATCTAGACGCAATGGCAATATGTAAGTGGTACGGATACCCTGACTATTTTATTACAATCACTTGTAATCCTAAATGGCCAAAGATGAGAAGATATCTTCAAGATACCACTCTTAGACCCGAAGATAGGCCAGACATTTTATGCAGGTTGTTTAAGATTAAACTTGATTCCATCATTAAAGACCTGAAAGATAAACACTTATTTGGGACTGTTGAAGCTGGTGCGAACACATGAAGTTAATTTTTATTACAACAATATTTATTTTTTTATAACATTTCTAACTTATTTTCTTTTGGTTGGTCTCAATACTTTGCAGCTGTATATACCGTTGAGTTTCAAAAACGTGGATTACCACACGCACACATTTGTTTGTTTATGGCTGCTGGTTATAAGCTTCCTACAGTTGACCATATTGACAAGTTCATTTCAGCATAGATACCGAATAAAGATGAAGAGCCAGAATTGTATGAACTTGTACGTGAATTTATGATTCACGGTCCTTGTGGTCCTTTGAACATGAGTTGTCCGTGTATGGTCAATGACAAATGTTCAAAAAACTTCCCAAAAATTTTCCAGAATGAGACTTCTATTGATACTGAAGGTTATGCAGTGTATAGACGCAGAGATAATGGTTCGTTTGTAGAAAAGTCTGGTGAGCAATTAGATAACAGATATGTTGTTCCATATAACAAGACACTTCTTAAAAGATACCAGGCTCATATCAACGTTGAATGGTGTAACCAAGCTGGATCCATTAAGTATTTATTTAAATACATTAACAAGGGTCTAGATAGAGTTACTCTTAATTTTGTGGAAAGCAAGAAAGTACCCGTTGAAGACAAAGTTGTTGATGAAGTCAAAGGATTTTATGATTGTCGTTATATTTCTGCGTGTGAGGCTTCATGGAGAATATTCTCATATGATATTCATTACAGGTCACCTCCTGTAATGAGACTACCTTTTCATCTACCTGGTGAACAAAGAATTGTTTTCGATCCTACGCAGGACATTGACGACGTTCTCAATAAACCCTCTTGTGCTTCCTCTATGTTTTTGGGTTGGATGGAACACAACAAAATTGATGCCAATGCAAGGCAACTAACTTACATCCAATTCCCTTCACAATATGTTTGGAAAGCACAAGAACGAAAATGGGAGGTTAGGTAAAGAATAAAGTCAATTGGTCGAATTCATTCAGTTCCTGCTTCTGTTGGCGAAGCTTATTTTTTGAGAATGCTTTTGAATAAGGTTAAAGGACCAACATCATTTCAAGATATTCTTAAAGTTGATGGGAAAGTACAATCATCTTTTAGGGATGCATGCTACGCAATGGGACTCCTGGATGATGATACAGAATATGTTGAAGCAATAAAGGAAGCGGCTTTTGCAGGTTCTGGCCCTTATCTAAGAAACTTATTTGCAACTCTTTTAGCGTCCAACAGTTTGTCAAGACCTGACATTGTGTGGGAGGAAACATGGAATTATTTGTCTGATGACATTTTACGCAAGAGAAGAATAGATTCAAACTGTCCAGGTTTTTAACTTTTTTTAATATATTATTACTTTAAAATAGATTTTCTAGAATTTTTTGGACATATACTAAATTGTAATGATTCATAATTTTTAGGAATGTAAATTATACTATTTTTAATGGTTCCACATATTCAATTATTCATTTTATATGTTAATTTTATTCTATATATTCCATTCTAACACATTTTTTTTCCCAGATTTGATCCTTTCAGACGACGAACTTAAGAATTTAGCTTTGCTTGATATTGAGAAGTTCTTATTGCGTAATAGTTGCAGTCTACGACATTTCGTAGGTATGCCATATCCTGAGAATGAGTTTCTATCATTATTAGACAATCGTCTTATTTGTGAGGAGTTGGGCTATGACTCAAACAGTTTGGTTGAAGAATTTGATTCTCAGTTCTCTTCTTTAACAGATGAACAAAAAAATATTTATAATTGTGTAATTAAATCTGTTGAGGAAAAAAAGGAGGGGTTTTTTTGTTTATGGTTACGGTGGTACGGGTAAAACATTCCTATGGAAAACTCTATCTTCATCCATAAGATATAAAAGAAAGATTGTTTTGAATGTTGCTTCGAGTGGTATCGCTTCTTTGCTATTGGCCGGTGGTAGGACAACACATTCCAGGTTTCGTATTCCTATAAACCTAACTGAACATTCTATGTGCTACATACCACCTAATAGTGATGTTGCACAGCTGGTTAAACAAACTGACTTGATTATATGGGATGAAGCACCCATGACTCATAAACATGCTTTTGAAGCACTAGATCGAAGTTTAAAAGATGTATTTGGTGTACATGCTGATGAGTCGTCTGATTTGTTATTTGGTGGAAAGGTTGTTGTGTTTGGGGGTGACTTTAGGCAAATTCTACCAGTTGTACCAAATGGAACTAGGCATGACATTGTTAATGCCTCTTTAAGTTCATCATACATTTGGCACAAATGCACTGTTTTAGAGTTAACAAAAAATATGAGGTTGCTTTCTGGAAGCTGCAGTTCTGATATTGAGGAAACTAAAAAGTTTGCATCTTGGCTTCTGGACATAGGAGAAGGAAAGGTTGATACAATAAGCGATGATCAGGATGTTATTTTGATACCTGATGACTCACTTATTTCTCAATCTTCGGATCCTGTTTCTGATTTGATAGCCTTTGTTTATCCTTCAATTTTGGATAACATCCACATTCCGACTTATTTTCAAGATCGAGCTATATTGGCACCGAAGAATGAAGTTGTTCATGAAATTAATGATATATTACTTTCAATGTTTCCTGGTGACGAAGTTGAGTATCTATGTTCGGATAGTGTTTGCCAGTCTGAAGATGTTAACAAACAGGTTGATGAAAGATTAGTTTCTCCTGATGTCCTGAATGGTCTTAATTTTTCTGGAATACCAAACCATCGTTTGGTTTTGAAAGTTGGCATTCCCGTAATGTTACTCAGAAACATTGATCAGAAAAGCGGTTTTTGCAATGGGACAAGGTTACAAGTTGTTAAAATGAGAAAACGTGTCATTGAAGCGAAAATCATATCAGGAAGTAACATTGGAATGCGAACTTTTATTCCAAGAATTACTTTATCCCCCTCAGATAAGAAAATTCCTTTTAAATTTAACAGAAGGCAATTTCCATTTGTTGTTTCTTTCGCAATGACAATAAACAAAAGTCAAGGACAATCCTTATCCAGAGTTGGGTTGTATTTGAAGGATCCAGTTTTTTCACACGGGCAGTTGTATGTTGCGCTTTCAAGAGTCAGAAGTCGAGATGGACTGAAGATAGTTATAGTAGATGAAAATGGTGAATTGACGAACAAAACATCAAACGTTGTGTACAAAGAAGTCTTTCAGGATTTATGAATAATGTGAGTAATTTTGATGCAATTTTTTACTTATTTTTATTGACGTTATGTATATACAACTTCAATAATAAAGTATTATTTTAAACTTTTTTTGTGTGCTTTGAACAGTGCGTTGCCATTTGTCAATAAAACAAGTTATGTACTAATTACAATTACATTAAAAATAAAAATATGATAAAAAGTCATTTACAAAAACACAATGTATTCATACCTTTTGTTATTTTTTGTTAAAGTTTATACTTTGGTTGAGTACTGATCATAATAGGTAATCGGTTTTCATTACTAACGTTACTTATAGCTTACAAAAAATATCCACTTTGACATGAAAACCATAGTTATATATTAGTTTTAATTTTAATACCCATTTCATATCAACGTATGACGTTTATATAAGAAAAAAATATCAGGCTAACCATTATTCTTAACACTTTACGTTGTAGCCACTAAACTTGAATAATACAACTCTTAGTTTAATATATTTTTTTTTATTTACTATGGTTTGCACCGTGGGTCCTCACGGGTCTCAAACCTAGTAAGTATTATTTATATGTCCATAATTTATGGCACACAATAGAAATTTGTTGAGAGATGATGAAATCTTAATATTGGAGACATTATTGTAATTTTATTTTGTGTGATTTATTTTGTTGTGAGATAGGATTTTCACCGTTCATAAAAAAAATGAAAAAAAAAAAAAAAAGGTCACACACTAAAAAAACAAAAATGTGTAAACATGAATGTGTTCGATACTTGAAAAATCAAAGAACAAAATCTCAGATTGAGAGGTCGATACTAAATCATCATTAATTTCAGGCCATTTTTTGAACTCTTTACTCTATATTTCTCTAGTCAATTCAAAGTTTGTTTGGGGTTAGGCATGATTTGTTGAATTTTTTCCTAAACTAGTGTTGGTGGAAAAAATATTTACTAAAATGGTGTTCTTTAAAAACTATTTACCTAATTGGCGTTTTTTTTTTTTTTTTTTTTTTTTTTTTTTTTTTTTTTTTGTATTTGCATTTAATCTTAAAGCAACATATCAACGTTATTTTTTATTCTCCCTATTTAATCAACTCATTATCTATTTCTTTCTTATTATATTAAACTTTTCTTTTTAGTCAATCGATCCAACATTCTTTTCTTTTACAAAGCAAGACATAAATCTCACGGTCCATTTCACCTTTAACGATGTATCAGAATTAATCCATTTTTTTTTCTAACTTGTAATCGTATATTGAAGTTGAGGCAATAAACAATATCGTAAACAATTTAGAACTTAATGATATATTATCCTTTATATTTATTTTTGAACTCTCATGAATAGTACTCCTATACGTTTTAAAAAGTCTTTAAATACAAATGGTTCTAATTATGTTAAGCAAAAATGTTATGGCACAGATGGGGGGAGTGTTGTTGTGTTTGGTTTGTTGTTCGGGTTCGAATCATCAGCCATATCTTTTTATTTTTCCATCCTTTTAGCTGGTTTTTTTCTTACTTAAGCCATTCAGCTTTTCACACGCCATCTCGGTAGCTGTCCTCCAGTCCTTGACCCACGTGTCCTTCCACCGCTCCACCTCCGTATCTTCTTCCATATAGATCATTTTCACCTCTCCTTGCAATCCGGCTCAACTGAGCCAAACAAAGGTATTTCACCGGCTTCTTCAACCTTCACGAAGCTTCAGTTGATCGATTTGTCTCCCTGCAAAACTCAAACCCATCGCTTTCCACAACCACCACCATATTCTGTGGTGGTGATTAAACGGCGGGCAACGACCGGTTTTTTTCGTCTGTCTATCGATACCTCACGTTATCGTCAACAACGATCATAAGTATCTTCTCTTTTTTACACAAGCATCGTTCGTGGATTCCATGGCTAGATCTGCTGTGCTGTTTTAATTCGTGAAAGTCAGTCGTTGCCATGTCTCTGGTAACGGTGACGGTAAGGTATGACCATTGATTAGTGGTTGTATGTTCTAATTTCTAACGAATGTGGCAGCAGCAATTGCTTCATCTTTGATTTCTTCTTAGCCCACCGATTTCGCATCATACGACCAGGTATCCGGATTTCGATTTCCTCATCATGGGTTTTAATTGTTGGCATCTTTAGATTTTGGATTTTTATTGGATTCTTTTTGTTTGTTTTGCACTTTCACAGATGTTTTTTGCTTTTCCCCTTTTAGTTCATGCTCTTCTTCTATTTTCTTAGCATGTTTACGTTTCCTATGCTTTTATAACTTCTTTCGATGGATACTATTGACCTGTATTAGTCACCTTACATGTGTTTGATTAATCTTTTGGTTATCGTGCTGAAGTCAATTGTGCTTTATGTTGTTTCTTTGTGTTTAGGTCATGCACACAAGGTGCTCAATGAAATGCCTCCTTGAAAGTTGATTACTTGCCTCCTTAACATTTAAATTTTGTATGTTTTCCAACACGTCCAGTTTTTGCTACTGATTTTAAACCTTTGTATTTTGTTTGATGATTTATGATTGTAGATAGGATTATACAATATCGTGCTGGAAAAATTAAGCACTGATGGTGAAGAAGAGTCAAAGAATGCATATAGAGCTGCCAGAACAGATACAAACCATGCTGTTCGGAAGGCAGTTGATCATAAACTATCATCATCTCTTATAGAAAAGATCCTCAATTAGTTTTCATATATTTTTACGTGGCTCTTCAATTTGCCGGCTCATTAATTACTTTTTGGTATTCGTTTTTAGGTTGATAATATGATCAAAAAGCTAGAAAAGGAGATCAATGATGTGGATGCTAAAATTGGGATCGACGGAATAGGTATGTTTGGGATGGACGACTTTTATTATTAAACTTTATTTTTCCAGACATTGTCATCGTTGATTAGTTCGGGTTATTTGAATGCAAATAATTTGGGTATCTTTAAATTTCAAGTGAAAATGTTGATTTAAAAGTGGGATAAGTTTAGTTTTCCGTTTTAAGTAAGTACCAAGATTGAATATCTCTTAAATTGTTATTGATAACGTAATGGAAACAGAGCAATATGTTTACATATGACTATATGAGTTTGTTGTAAGAGAAAGCTGATGTAAGCTTCTTAGAGCAAGGCTTTAACTAAATTAAATAAATACCAAGTTTAATAACAGTATGCACCAATATACCAGGCTAAATTCAAATTACAATATAAGCATATTAGTATAGTTTTTAGAAATGTAGTTTGAAACAATATTTATGTATAGATATGTGTATATATGTGAACATGCTGGCAACAACATGTGTGTCCGCACTTTTTTGTATGAGAATTAAGTGACTTTTTTTGTTTTGTAAGTCCTACGAAGTTTGTAAGAACATAAATCCAACCAGATCCATCATACATATCCAATTCCTCAAGAACTTAAATCAAACCCGTTAACACCCGCGACACCCTTCTCACAATGAGAATGTATATAACCCTATTCCGGTCTGGTCCGGTATGAAATGAACTTATAATCATATAATCGACTTGATCATCAGATTATAGATAGCTCAATCCATTAAAAAAATGTTATGTTTTGTGCATCTTAGTGACCTGGTAACATTATGAACAACATATTTTCTATGTGGTTTTTAAAATGTGATTAGTAGGTGGCCTTTGCGCGTTTGCGACGCTTGTGTGTATGCATTTCTTTTGAGGTTTTATACGATTTAACGTTGTTTTTTTGTGGCAACCACTCATCATGAATTTGGACTTTATAGGCAAAACAATATGTGGATTGTAGGGTGTTTGATCACTGATGAAGAAACGTGGAGGCACAGGTAATCTGACGCGTGGTCAATTAGGAGCTGAAGGTTGCAGTAACATGCCGCATGTGACAGTGTTGTCTTAAATACCCTTAAGGTACTGTTAAACACGACACATGTAAAGCGGTTTTGATTTGTTATGGCGTGCCTCTCATGTCAGTGTCCAACTTCCATAGGAAGGCTTGACTCTGTACCAACGAGAGATGTTGGTTGCCCATCGAGCAGTGATGATGTGGTCCAGTACTCCCACCTCTGTGGTTGTTCAACAACACGAGGACAGGTTTTATTTGTTCAACGGTCAACGCAGCAAAATACATACAACCAGAGGCAGCAGCCTCAATGTCTCCAATGGTCCCGATTTCAGCAACACCTGCATTGAAAGGCTACTCCACAAGCAGCACAAAACGGCCTCTACTTCACTCAGAAGGTATATAAAAAATGTCGAACTCTGAAGCTCTTAAAAATCCATTTCATTAGTTACTTATCCTTCTTTGTGTTACGCCACAGGTAGTTTAAATAGTTATACAGTTGATATACTTAATTTGAAATATTAGTCCTAACTGTGAGGGTATTTTGGTTACGAGTTTTGTAACTTACTTAGATGAGAAGTCTGCTCATCTATTTTGTCAGATACAATCTCAGTAAAGATTGCAGTGTTAGTTTTAAAGCTTACCTTAGATTAATCAATTTAAATTAGCTTTCATGCTTTGTTGCTGAATTCAATTGATTTCTCACATGTAGGATTTGCAACTCCCATTGCGAAGAAAGGAAGGCACAACACCAGGGGAGAAAGGACTTAACGGTTTAGACCAGTAAACATTTTTGTATGCTAACATGTTTAGACAAGTTAAAAGGCTTTTTTGTATGCCTACTTAACACTTGCTATGAAATCGCTAACCCACATGTTTAGAACAGTTGAAGGCTTTCATGTATGCAAGCATGTTACAACCTTTTAATGTTTATTATGTATAAAACAATCACGACCACAACAAAACAGATAGATAGTCGTGTATGCAGGGCGCAATGAAATTCGCGCAACGCGCGAAAGGGAACACCACTAGTTATATATAAAAAACAGTATCAACTAATGTGGATATTATTTACACATATTTCATTTTCTAGGTCATGATCTGTAAAAGTTTAAAGACGTTAAAAATTAAATAAACACGTGCATATTAAAAATGTGCAAAATATAAAGAGAATGGAGAAATAAATTGCGTGATGACAATGTTAAATTGCAATTTGTTCCAAATTGTTTGTTTCATATTTGTTCGTTTAAATGAATAGGCATATACATATATGAATGAAATAAACGAAAACATTTGAAAGAGTGAGACACGTGTTCGTGTTTAATTGTTTAATCAAATGAACGAAACTTGTGTTCACATTCGTAAATTGATTAAATGAATGAGACATGAACGAACTTCTAACTAAGTTGTGCACGAACGGTTCATTGATCTTTGGTTTGTGTGTAGAGTTAGAATTGATTGAAAATTAAATAATAAGAAAAAAGTTACTGTTAAAAAGTTATAATGGGCTGACTAGAGAAATAAAACAAATAAAAATATATTGAATACCGAAAAAGTTAACATATTTATAAGAATAAAAATAGAAAATAGATTACTTTTTTTTAAGGCGAATTTTCTATGTTGTGGCAGAGATCATCACAACCCCCCAGAAAGGGAGTCCCCTAGCCACTCTCCAATGGTCAGACTATGTTGTCTTAACCGGGCCTACGCTGACACGAGAGTGGCCAGCCCACAAGCGAGTCGAGGCTGTGCATAAAGGGCACTAAGGCTTCCACCCGGAAAATTTCCCGCCACCTGCCACTTGACAGATGTTGCACCCTCCACAAAAGGCAAGTCTTTCTGGAGTAAATGCACGGTAGTAGATACCGGGGATAGATTACTTAACTAGAAATATTATAAAAGAAGGTTCATATGTTGGTTAAAAACAAATGTAAATACAAAATAAATGAAAACACTAAATTGGTAAATAGTTTTTAAGGAACACTAGTTTAGGAAATAATTGTTAGGGTTTATTTTAAACTCTTAATAAGTTGAACCGATTCCTTCACATTTGGTCTAAATAAGTTAACTTAAAATATCATCTTTTTTCTATTTCTATAGATTGAGATGATGTTAGAGGCCGTAGATGATGTTCTTGATGATGATGAAGTTTGAGATGAAATAGATGAGCTAACAAATCAGGCAACTTTCACAAAATTGTTGTTTTTAGTTTGAATGATTATGGTTGTTTTTTGTTATTCTTGATAGTTATTAACTGATATTTACGAATGAAAGTAAATGTTAAAAAAAATAACTGATATTGAGTAACCAAAATAAAGTGATATTATAATGGGTTGGTTGTTTTTATAATTTTTATTACCTCAGGCAATTTCTTTATTACCTTTTTAGTAGGATTCATATTAGATTAATTATAAAAATTCAAATAGTATTCTTTTGGTAGTAAAAACATTTATGCTTTTATGAATCTGGTGTGAGTTCTGATGTAGACTCTTTTGTTTGCATGTTGTATGTTTTTTTCTATTTTTGTTAGTTATGTTATCTTTGGTTAAAATCATATTCTTAACCAAAGGTAATGAAATTTATTTTAATCACATTTAAGTGTTTGTAATATTAGTTTTGGTGGACGATATGCTAACGAGGTAAACCAGTAATAATACTTGATAAACATTAGCCGATAAGTTTGTAAAAGCTTATTGCAAATAAATCAAATAGTTACCTGTACATATATATATTAGGACGTTCAAATACAGTTTAAGTGTTGTTTTCTCTATGTGTTTACGCAGAATCGTGGCTTTAGGAAGGAATACCTAACAAAAACAAGGTGGGTGATTAGATAAATTTATATATTTTTTCATGTAGAGAAGTTTATGTAGTTTTACATGTGTAAGCTACTGCTTAATTGTTCACTCAATGACAACAACGTAAATGGCTAGATGCCCTTCTATGTTTTTCTCTCAGGTTCTCAATTGAGATTGCTTGTGGATGGTTAAGATCCAGATAGTTAAGATGGATGATTTTTAGCATGCATTTTTTTCATGTGACACTATAGGGTTACCAAAGCCTACTACAATATTCCAATATTCTCAACAAAAACAATATATTGTAACATGGGAGTTGACTTTTCTATAGCTGACCCAAGTTCAGAAAAAATTAGTGTCACACCCTCAAATTCCACTTGCGGGGTTTTACCGCGAGGCGCATGACAAACCAGGATTCAAGTCAACGGTCACAATAAACAACACTATATGCATAACACAAAACCCAAAAATAAAAATAATTATAAAAGCATAAACTGTAGCGGAAGCTTTAAATGTTTACAACCCAAAAAAAATATAGTTCAAATGTTTAATGAAGACCATGCTCTAAACCCTAGACGCCCGTGCCGACTCGTGCGCCTAGATCCAGTTGTTGCTACCTTAGCGACCTGAGAAAAACATGCCAAAAGACGTCAACATATAATGCTGGTGAGTTCACAGGTTTGTTCAAAAAGAGTTACCAAGTGTTACCATGTCCATACTATATCAATGCTACCAAGTACGCTAGCTAGGCGTATGTTTTATTACTACTACGATTGGAAACCATTACTGGACACGTTTAGCAATGTTTAGCATGTTTAGCAGCCCGTAATGTTCAGCACGATAATGTTCCTGTTCGAGACAATATGCACCCGCCCGGCCCTCCAAGCCGACGAGTGGGGCAGGTCACGCCCAATAGATCTATCCACATTTCCCCCGTTGTGCAAACCCGCACATTCATGGTTTCCCCCGGGACTTTCCAAAAGATCGTATAGCAATATAAAGTTAAAACCATAGTATGACATATGTTACCAAACTGTTTAGTGCATGTTTTCTCCCCCAAAAGTTAAAGCAGTAAAAGTGGGGCCGTGAACTCACCTTAGATAGCGTTCTTCAATTATAAGTAAAGATGTTTAGCCCTTGATAATCCCTCTACCGGAGATCTATCAAAATGTTCACATAAGTGTTCCGACTAATAACCATAAGGTTATCTAGCCCCCGATTGTCCAGATCATAACCGAGTATGTTTTAAAACGTGTTTAAATGTTCAACCGACACACTAGACCGACCCGCCATCCCGTTGGTGACCCATTACCCTAACTAATCAAGTACACATAGATTACACGCAAGGTTCAAGCATAAAACACTTAGTTTGTATCAAAAATCTCATTTCTGCATCAGAACGGTCGAACCAGTCAGTTTAAGGCCTCCTTCGCACCTTTTTACTCTCCTTCGCCCGTTTTACCTCTCGTTCGACCGTTTGATGCTTCCTTCGCACGTTTTGCCACGTTCGCCCACTGAAAAGCCTGGTTCGACCCTGGGATTCCTCCTTCGCACCTTCGACTGGTCGAAGGAGGCCAGGTTCGCCCCAGTTGTTCTATTTTGCCTAAAAACGCTTAAAACACATTCAAAACGACTCGAAACATCACCAATCACAGCAGTCAAACATGATTATGTTATCCTAACAAAACCCCACTGATTTTGCCCCAAACCATATCCGTTTCAGTCCTTTCCCAAAATGGTAAAAATTATGGAAACGTCACTTTCATGCATGAAATCTTTACCCAATTTGGAAACTTTTGAAATCGACTCATGTTTGACTTAAAATACTCAGTTGGTCGATCATCCGATCATCCCTATGGGTTCTATTGATTATAAACACCACATGTTACGTCTAGATTCGTCAAAATCCCCAATTTACACATAATATCATCATCCCATCGATTCTAACCCTAAACAACAATCAATCAGCATTAAAAGCAATCCTACATCATGTCTCTAACATAGATAAAGCAGCAAAACATTGAATAACACATTACACCACATAATACTCAATTAACACATGTTATTTATTATGAAAACTCATGTTAAATGATAGGGTTTTGTTTTAGAAAGATGTTTAAAAGGTTTTTAATCATAAAAACACCCTTAGAACAGATCTGGACAATTAAGGTTAGATGAAAACGAATTAAAATGCTTCTAAAAGATTTAGGATTATGAACACACCTTGGATTCTTGTTTAGATGTTGTAGGTAGGTTAGATTATGAAAAAGAAGAGCAAAAACTCCTTCCTTAGTGTTTAAGATCGTTTGAGAGCGTTTTGGGGCGGTTAGGGTTTGTGAAATGATGAAAAAATGACTAAGGTTGGTATTTATACTGATCCTCCTTCGCACCAAATGATTGGTCGAAGGTGGTCTCCTTCGCCCCTTTCACAGGGTCGAATGAGACTTGTCCAGGTCGAAGGGAATTCTTCAATTCCACTTCCCTGGTTCGCCCACTTGCATGGGTCGAACCAGACAATTTTCCTCTCCTTCGACCACTCGAAGTGGTCGAACCAGAGCCCCTTCTTAACTAGTTTTCCAGTTTGTCGTGTTTAACGCATTCTAACACATCTTAACACATAAGCATGCATCCTTAGTCTATATTTAACACATTAAAGCACAGATAATCATTTACACATCATTTAAACGCGTCTATGTATATAAACCACCACACAACCCATAATCTACACATATACTTAATTAGTTCATGTAATGTCACCAACAACGGAACCCGGTACTAGTGTATTACCAAAACGACTCCCAATGATCCTCCAGATCATTGTACCCTGGACAATCCTAACTTGACCCAACTCAACTAACCCGGTTAAGTTTGTTTATAAACATTTCTCGCTAAGGTAGACTTAGATGTTACTAATATGTTTAAGCCGAACATGCCGGGTGTCACATCATCCCCACGTTGAAAGAATTTTCGTCCCGAAAATTGCACGAAGCCCAAAAATGAAAAAGACGAAAAGGAAGGAAAACGAAAAGAAAGGTTACCGGTTGTCACATCATCCCCACGTTGAAAGGGAATCTCGTCCCGAGATTCACTCTGCTTCAGCAGTAACATGCCTGGACTCGAACGCGCGCTTCGGAAAGAGATGAGGGTACTTAGCCTTCATCTGGTCCTCTCGTTCCCACGTGAACTCCGGTCCACGATCCGAGTTCCAACGAACTTTAACGATGCGGATTTTACTCCGCCGAAGGCTACGAATCTTGTAATCCAGAATCTCGACAGGTTCCTCCACAATGCGAAGACGATCATCCACCTTGATCTCTTCCAGTGGTACAATGAGAGATTCATCAGCCAAACACTTCTTCAAGTTAGACACATGGAAGACGTTGTGCACACTACCGAGCTCTGCCGGTAAGTCAAGTCTATATGCCACCGGCCCAATCCGATCCAGGATTGCGAACGGTCCGACGTAACGAGGGTTAAGCTTGCCACGCTTTCCAAAGCGTATGACGCCCTTCCATGGTGAAACTTTCAGAAGCACCTTGTCCCCAACCTGGAACTCTAGCGGTTTGCGACGGCGATCGGCATAGCTCTTCTGACGATCCCGTGCAGCAGCCAAACGTTGACGGATCTGTACGATTTTCTCCGAAGTTTCGTACACGAGTTCCGGACCAGTGAGCTGGCTCTCGCCCACCTCGGCCCAACAAAGTGGTGATCGGCATTTCCGTCCGTAAAGAGCCTCGAACGGAGCTGCCTTGATGCTAGAGTGATAGCTGTTGTTGTAGGAGAATTCCACCAACGGCAGGTGAATCTCCCAACTTTTGCCAAAATCGATGACACATGCCCGCAGCATGTCCTCCAGTGTTTGTATCGTCCGCTCACTCTGCCCGTCAGTTTGCGGATGATAAGCCGTACTCATATCCAGCTGAGTACCCAAGGCCTTATGAAGAGCCTTCCAGAAACGCGAAGCAAAGCGGGAATCACGATCAGAAATGATAGAAACAGGCACCCCGTGCCGAGAAACCACCTCCTTAAGGTAAAGCCGAGCCAACCGCTCGAGTCCGTCCGTTTCCTTAATAGGTATGAAGTGTGCCGATTTCGTCAACCGGTCGACGATCACCCAAATCATGTCGCAGCCACTTGGTGATCTCGGTAGTTTGGTGACGAAATCCATCGTGATCCGCTCCCACTTCCATTCTGGAATCTCAGGTTGCTGTAGGAGACCAGACGGCTTCTGATACTCCACCTTGACCTTAGCACAGGTCAAGCATTTGCTCACATAGGAGGCTATATCAGCCTTCATGTTCGGCCACCAATAAAGTATCTTCAGATCCTGATACATCTTATCGGAGCCTGGATGAATAGAATACCGGGATTTGTGAGCCTCGTCCAAGACAAGCTCCCGTAATCCCCCCGAGTAAAGGAACCCAAACACGCCCAGCGAAGTAGTGTAGGCCATCAGACCTAAGCTCAAGGTGTTTGTCCGCACTGTGCATCGTTTCGGCCTTAAGGTTTTCCTCCTTCAAGGCATCCACCTGAGCCGAACGGATCCGGTCAGGTAAGGAGGAATGAATGGTAAGCTGCAAGGCTCGGACACGCCGAGGCTTCGCCGACTCTTTCCTGCTCAAGGCATCCGCCACAACGTTTGCCTTGCCAGGATGGTACTTAATCGCACAAGCGTAGTCGTTCAAGAGTTCAACCCAACGACGCTGCCGCATGTTCAACACCTTCTGGTCGAAAATATGCTGAAGACTCTTGTGATCGGTATATACTTCACACTTGGTACCGTACAAGTAATGTCTCCAGATTTTCAACGCAAAGACCACTGCACCCAGTTCCAAGTCATGAGTAGTGTAGTTCTTCTCATGAACTTTGAGTTGACGAGAAGCATAAGCAATAACCTTCCCGCGCTACATCAACACGCAACCAAGACCCCGAATAGAAGCATCACAGTACACAACGAAATCATCCGTACCCTCAGGAAGGGATAAGATAGGTGCAGAACAAAGTTTAAGCTTCAGCATCTGAAATGCTGATTCCTGTGGTTCGTCCCAGTCGAACTTTCGGTCCTTCTGGGTGAGAGCAGTGAGGGGTTGAGCGATCTTCGAAAATCCCTCAATGAAACGCCGATAGTAACCTGCAAGACCCAGGAATTGCCGCACCTCAGATGGCGCCTTTGGTGCTTCCCAGTCCTTAATAGCTTCGATCTTAGCCGGATCGACATGAATTCCCAGTTCATTCACCACATGTCCTAGGAATTGAACTTCACGCAACCAAAAATCACACTTTGAGAACTTAGCATACAACTGCTCTTGTCTCAAAAGTTCCAAGACCAACCGCAGATGTTCCTCGTGTTCCGCCTTGTTCTTGGAATAGATCAGAATGTCGTCAATAAACACGATGACGAACTTATCAAGGTAAGGCTTGCAAACGCGGTTCATCAAATCCATGAACACCGCAGGTGCGTTAGTGAGACCAAAAGGCATGACCAAGAACTCAAAATGGCCATAACGAGTGCGAAAAGCAGTCTTCTGAATGTCGGCTTCCCTGACGCGCAACTGGTGATAACCGGACCGCAAATCAATCTTCGAATAATAGCTGGAGCCCTGAAGCTGGTCAAAGAGATCATCAATGCGAGGAAGAGGATAACGATTCTTGATGGTCACTTTGTTCAGCTCACGGTAATCAATACACATACGAAGGCTCCCGTCCTTCTTCTTCACAAACAAAATAGGAGCTCCCCACGGGGAAGAACTCGGTCGGATGAAACCCTTTTCCAGGAGTTCCTGCAACTGGCTGGACAACTCTTGCATCTCGGGAGGTGCAAGACGATACGGAGCTCGGGCAATAGGAGCTGCGCCCGGAGCAAGATCAATACCAAACTCAACCTGACGATGGGGAGGAAGACCAGGAAAATCATCAGGAAACACATCATGAAAGTCACGAACCACCGGGATATCCTCGATCTTCTTCTCATCGTCAGTAGAAACGTTAACAAGTGCCAGAATGGCCGAACAGCCCTTCCGAAGATACTTACGGGCTTTCATGCTGGAAATGATACTCAGCGGGGCACCGCTTTTCTCGCCATGAACCGAAAGAATCTCTCCATCGGGGAGAGGGATCCGAATAACCTTGTCAAAACAAACGATCTCCGCACGATACAATGATAACCAATCCATGCCAACCACGACATCAAAACTACCCAGAGGTACCGGCATAAGGTCAATGGGGAAAGACAAACCCGACAGTTCCAAACGACATTCCCTAAGGGTGTGTGTCGCTATGATTTTCTTACCATCAGCCAATTCTATTAAGTACTTAGCCTCTAAAGGTGTGGGTACTATATCTAGCAATCGGCTAATATCCAAAGATACGAAACTCTTATCGGCACCAGAATCAAACAAAACAGAAACATAGCGACCATTAAGAAGGAACGTACCGGTAACTGTGTCTGGATCCTGCCTAGCCTCTGCAGATCCAATGACGAAAGCACGTGCAGTCCTGCCTCCGCCGCCATTGTTCCCGTTACCGTTCCCGCCCCTCCCATTATCGCCCTGTTTCAGTTTGGGACAATCGCGCTTGAAATGCCCCGTGTCACCACAGTTATAGCACCCCTGCCTCCCCTGAGTCCCCTGAGCAGCAGGAGCAGGAGTAGCCGCAGGAGTCTGAGTTGGGGTGAGCGCCACCTTGCAATCCTTAGCATGGTGTCCCAACTGATGGCACCGATGACAACGAGCTCGATCACAATTCCCCGAATGGTGAAAGCCACACTTGTTGCACTTGGGATGCTTCCCGACATACCCACCCGTCTTCGCCCCGGAAGAAGACCCAGACGTATCAAACTTCTTCGCCGGCTGAGCTGGCACCACACTCTTCCCCACACTCTCCCACTTCCTCTTGTTCCCCTCAGCAGCCTTCACAGTAGTACCCTTGGGTGGCAAAACGCCTTCCGCCACCTTCAGGTTAGTCATCCGATGAGCTGATCGGACAACTTCAGCAATAGTGGGAAGATTCCCAGCAGCCACCAACCCAGCAATCTCGGGCACTAGTCCAGACACATAGTGCTCGATCCTCCTGTACTCGGGTGTGTGTAAGTCAGGACACAACACCGCCAGCTCGTTCCTCCTCACAGTATACTCCTCAATCTCCGACCCAACCATCTTGTAACTCCAGACCTCATGCTCCAACTTCTGTATCTCCTCCCTCGGACAGTACTCACCTCTCAAAAGCTGCACAAACTCCGCCCAAGGCATAGCAATAGCCTCTCCCAACCCCACGTTCTGAGTGGTAGCATTCCACCACGACAATGCAGGCCCTTCAAATGTCGCAGTAGCATACTTCACTCGGTCCCCAGCAGGACAGTTACACATGACAAACACAGATTCAACCTTCTCCAACCATCGGAGCAGTCCCACTGCCCCTTCAGTTCCAGCGAAGTTATGGGGCTGACAGTCCCTAAACTTCTTATAAGAGCACTGAGGTGGGGGTGGATTGGCACCAACACCTGAAACACGGTACACGAGTAAAACACAAACGAAAGGACACGAAACTCAAAAATAAAAATAATTATAAAAGCATAAACTGTAGCGGAAGCTTTAAATGTTTACAACCCAAAAAAAATATAGTTCAAATGTTTAATGAAGACCATGCTCTAAACCCTAGACGCCCGTGCCGACTCGTGCGCCTAGATCCAGTTGTTGCTACCTTAGCGACCTGAGAAAAACATGCCAAAAGACGTCAACATATAATGCTGGTGAGTTCACAGGTTTGTTCAAAAAGAGTTACCAAGTGTTACCATGTCCATACTATATCAATGCTACCAAGTACGCTAGCTAGGCGTATGTTTTATTACTACTACGATTGGAAACCATTACTGGACACGTTTAGCAATGTTTAGCATGTTTAGCAGCCCGTAATGTTCAGCACGATAATGTTCCTGTTCGAGACAATATGCACCCGCCCGGCCCTCCAAGCCGACGAGTGGGGCAGGTCACGCCCAATAGATCTATCCACATTTCCCCCGTTGTGCAAACCCGCACATTCATGGTTTCCCCCGGGACTTTCCAAAAGATCGTATAGCAATATAAAGTTAAAACCATAGTATGACATATGTTACCAAACTGTTTAGTGCATGTTTTCTCCCCCAAAAGTTAAAGCAGTAAAAGTGGGGCCGTGAACTCACCTTAGATAGCGTTCTTCAATTATAAGTAAAGATGTTTAGCCCTTGATAATCCCTCTACCGGAGATCTATCAAAATGTTCACATAAGTGTTCCGACTAATAACCATAAGGTTATCTAGCCCCCGATTGTCCAGATCATAACCGAGTATGTTTTAAAACGTGTTTAAATGTTCAACCGACACACTAGACCGACCCGCCATCCCGTTGGTGACCCATTACCCTAACTAATCAAGTACACATAGATTACACGCAAGGTTCAAGCATAAAACACTTAGTTTGTATCAAAAATCTCATTTCTGCATCAGAACGGTCGAACCAGTCAGTTTAAGGCCTCCTTCGCACCTTTTTACTCTCCTTCGCCCGTTTTACCTCTCGTTCGACCGTTTGATGCTTCCTTCGCACGTTTTGCCACGTTCGCCCACTGAAAAGCCTGGTTCGACCCTGGGATTCCTCCTTCGCACCTTCGACTGGTCGAAGGAGGCCAGGTTCGCCCCAGTTGTTCTATTTTGCCTAAAAACGCTTAAAACACATTCAAAACGACTCGAAACATCACCAATCACAGCAGTCAAACATGATTATGTTATCCTAACAAAACCCCACTGATTTTGCCCCAAACCATATCCGTTTCAGTCCTTTCCCAAAATGGTAAAAATTATGGAAACGTCACTTTCATGCATGAAATCTTTACCCAATTTGGAAACTTTTGAAATCGACTCATGTTTGACTTAAAATACTCAGTTGGTCGATCATCCGATCATCCCTATGGGTTCTATTGATTATAAACACCACATGTTACGTCTAGATTCGTCAAAATCCCCAATTTACACATAATATCATCATCCCATCGATTCTAACCCTAAACAACAATCAATCAGCATTAAAAGCAATCCTACATCATGTCTCTAACATAGATAAAGCAGCAAAACATTGAATAACACATTACACCACATAATACTCAATTAACACATGTTATTTATTATGAAAACTCATGTTAAATGATAGGGTTTTGTTTTAGAAAGATGTTTAAAAGGTTTTTAATCATAAAAACACCCTTAGAACAGATCTGGACAATTAAGGTTAGATGAAAACGAATTAAAATGCTTCTAAAAGATTTAGGATTATGAACACACCTTGGATTCTTGTTTAGATGTTGTAGGTAGGTTAGATTATGAAAAAGAAGAGCAAAAACTCCTTCCTTAGTGTTTAAGATCGTTTGAGAGCGTTTTGGGGCGGTTAGGGTTTGTGAAATGATGAAAAAATGACTAAGGTTGGTATTTATACTGATCCTCCTTCGCACCAAATGATTGGTCGAAGGTGGTCTCCTTCGCCCCTTTCACAGGGTCGAATGAGACTTGTCCAGGTCGAAGGGAATTCTTCAATTCCACTTCCCTGGTTCGCCCACTTGCATGGGTCGAACCAGACAATTTTCCTCTCCTTCGACCACTCGAAGTGGTCGAACCAGAGCCCCTTCTTAACTAGTTTTCCAGTTTGTCGTGTTTAACGCATTCTAACACATCTTAACACATAAGCATGCATCCTTAGTCTATATTTAACACATTAAAGCACAGATAATCATTTACACATCATTTAAACGCGTCTATGTATATAAACCACCACACAACCCATAATCTACACATATACTTAATTAGTTCATGTAATGTCACCAACAACGGAACCCGGTACTAGTGTATTACCAAAACGACTCCCAATGATCCTCCAGATCATTGTACCCTGGACAATCCTAACTTGACCCAACTCAACTAACCCGGTTAAGTTTGTTTATAAACATTTCTCGCTAAGGTAGACTTAGATGTTACTAATATGTTTAAGCCGAACATGCCGGGTGTCACAATTAGTGTAACAGTTAAAAACTGTTGAAGTATGTCAAAGATGAGAAAAGCCTTTTCGTTGGTGAAAGAATCATGAACTTGAGGTCAAGGATGAGAAAAGCCTTTTCGTTGGTGAGAAGTATGTAAATGTGTCTGACTTCAGGTAAAATGCATTTGAAGACTTACATAATCTGTTGTCAACTTTTTAATTATTTCACATTCTATAATGTTTAATTACCTCTGTACTTCTAGGAACCCATAAGAGATCTCATGTGATGTTGCCGGAGCCGACTTTATGGTTGACTTTAATGGGGCCTTTACAAACATGGTCAAGGCTGCTGCCCACTTAAAGTTGTGATTAATTTTTCACATTCTATATTTTTGTTTAAAATTCAGTTAAGGTTTCAAGGTCGGATTAAGAAGTTTTTCATCACTAATTTGCCGGACAAATGTAGTGGGAAGGAATTAGCGGAATCCATTCGTCACTTGGGAGTTATTTTCGATTTGTATATCGCAAGGAAGAGAGATAAAGGAGGAAATAGATTCGGTTTTGTTTCGTTTGTGGATGTTAAGGATGTCACGGAGATGGAAAACAATATCTCGTCTATTCGTTTGGGGCCATGCACGCTTAGAGCCAATGTGGCCAGATTCACACTTGAAGATGGTAAAATAGGACAACCTCCGAGGTCGTCTTACAAGCCAGATCGGCATGAAGATGTGAAAGGAAAGAAGGAAGAGACAAGATCGACGTCGAATGTGTATATGCAAGGTGGAAAGTCTTTTCAGGAAACATTGACGAGGAAACCGGGTGGTGAGAAACCGTTGAAGGTGTTAAAAGTGGATGATAGGATTTCTGTTTATCAATCATCATTCGGTAGAACTTTGATTATGAGGATGTTAGACTTGGATGCTCTTAAAAGCATTAATCGGATATTAAAAGACCTTGGATCGGAGGAGGATTCGGTGCAATACTTGGGAGGATTATCGGTCATGGTCACATTTTCTAGCATTGAAAAGCTCAAAAGGTTTACATGGATGCTAAAGAAATTATTGGAAGGTTTTCGGCTATTACTTTTTGGAATGGTCAATCCCTTGCTTATGAAAGACTAGCTTGGCTTAAAATTCAAGGTATACCTATTCAACTGTTAACCAACGATGTGATTATTCAAGTTGGAAAACTGTTTGGAAGGGTCGTGCATCTTCCATCGAGATCGGAAGCTGACGCCGACCTATCGTATGATTATATCGGTGTTTTGGTGGGCGAGGGTAATAAGGTGGCTGAAGAGGTGATGCTTACGTGGAGAGATAGAAGGTTCAGGATATGGATATCGGAGGAGGCCGGAGATTGGGTGCCGGCTTTTTTCGATGTAGATGAAACTAGCAAGATGGATATTCCAATCAATCCTGAGAAGACGAATGAATCGAAATCAACTGAAAAGGGGACGGATATGGATGTGAACTCACCGGAGAAGGATGTGGGTGTTGAGTCAGCCGGCGATGAGGTTACACCGGTGGCATTCAATGTGCATACGGGTAATTTGGAAAGTATTGAAGAGCTAATAATTGAGGAGGTTAACAAGGAAAGTATTGATGAGATCAACAAGGCAAGTATTGAAGAGGGATTTATGGAAGGTAATGAAGACTTGGCGTTTATTTCGGGCGAGCAATTCAATTTTGATACTGATAACATTAATAGTGAGGTTTTGGCGGGCGATAATTTTTCAAAGGTGGGTAAAAGAAAGAAGAAACAAATAGAGAATGCAGAGGTGGGCCAGCCCAAAAACGTTGAATATTCAAGCAGCCTGGAAAAAACAAAAGAGTATAAAAAGCCTAAAGATAATGGGCCAGTGGGTTTTGATGATAATTTTGGGCCTATTGATGACAATTCTACAAAGGGGACGGTTTTAAATCACAGAGAAGTGGAGGGACCGGATTGTATTATTCCCACTTTTAATTCCTTTGACACTTTGGTACGACTGGATCAAAGTAACACAGATGGCGATTCAGCTCAGGATGTCAACACTGGAGCAGTCAACCGAGGTTGATAAACCCGTTCGTTTGGGTTTACGTTTGGGTGCGGAATTGCAAGATCATAGAACGTTGGTTCAGGCTTCAATTTCAGGCGAAGGGGTACAAAGGGGTGGTCAATGAATTTGCTGTCTATTAATATCCGAGGTATGAGGGTGGATAGAAAGGCTAGGTGGTCTCGCAATTTACGTAAAAGGTATGATATCGATTTTATTGGTTTTCAAGAGTCTCAGGTGTCGGGTCTCTCTGTGAAGGAATTAGTGAATTTTTGGGGGGATGGTAGTTTTGATTTTGATGTTATGGATCCTCATGGTAGATCGGGGGGGATTGTTAATGTGTGGAACTCGAAAGTATTTCAGAAAATGGCATCTTTTAAAGATAGGTATTTTGTGGTTACAACTGGAAAACTCGTTTCTGATGGGACTGTTGTGAACGTTTTTAATGTATATGCTCCGCAACGAGCAGGTGCAAAAAAAATGTTTGTGGGAAGATTTGACCAGGTACATAAGGGGGTGTAATGGTTTGATTGTTTTATTGGGAGATTTTAATGCGGTTTGTAGCCAGGAAGAGAGAAGGAATTCTATTTTTAATAAAAAGATAGCTGAAGATTTTAATGAGTTTATTTATAATATGGGGCTGAAAGAATATATCATGCGTGGTTTTAAGTTCACGTACTTGGCGGGCAAAGGTAAAGATCACAAATTAAGCAAAATTGACCGGTTTTTAGTTTGTGAAGCGTTTTTTGACAGATGGCCAACGGCGTGTTTAAGAGCCTTGAATAGAGAATGTTCAGATCACTGCCCCTTACTGTTGACGATTAATGATGTTAATTATGGGCCTAAACCATTTAGATGGTTCAATTCGTGGCTACACAGGGATGGTTGTGAAAAATTAATTATTGAGGCTTTGGATGGTTTTGAAGCTAATGGGTGTCCGGATGAAATTCTAAATGCTAAATTCCGACACCTAAGAACCGTATTGAAAAGCTGGTGGTGGAATATCATGCGTAAAGAAGGGGAGGAGTCCATTAGTCTTAAAGAAGAGGTTGAGCAGCTAGAATTGATTATGGAAGAACGCAGCCTGGAGGAAGAGGAAGAGTGGATATGGGAGGAGTGCAAGAAAAGCTTAGATGACTTGCAGTTTTGTAAAAACAGGGATTTGAAACAGAAATCTCGGATTAAATGGGCGATGGATGGGGACGAGAACACAGCATTCTTTCATGGGGTAATCAATGGGAGGAAAGCGTCGAATGCTATACCGGGTTTGTTAGTAGATGGAAATTGGATTAATAAACCGACTCTAGTTAAAAAAGCGGTTTTAAAACATTTTCGTCTACACTTTGCTGAAGAAGTAAAGTTAAGACCCGGGTTAAGATGCGGGAACGTAAAGACTTTGCATTCCACTGATAGAGAATTATTGGTGCAGAAATTTTCGAAGCAAGAGATAAAGGAGGCGGTTTTTGATTGTGGTTCAGATAGAGCGCCGGGACCGGATGGTTTTAATTTCAGGTTCGTTAAATTTTTTTGGGGTTTTCTAGAAGATGATTTTGTTAGCGTCTTTGACTATTTTTATACACATGGCGTTATTAGTAAAGGGTGTAGCTCTTCTTTTATTACCTTAATTCCCAAATATAAAACGCCAGTGGGGTTGAAAGATTATAGACCTATAAATCTAGTTGGGATTATTAGCAAAGTGATTTCGAAGGTCTTGGCTGCAAGATTAGTGAAGGTTTTGGGCAAGGTTATCTCGAGTACTCAGTCGGGTTTTCTTAAAGGGAGATTCATTTTAGACGGCCCCATGATTATTAATGAGATGATAGGGTGGCTCAAGAAGACAGGGAAGAAAGCGTTTATGTTAAAATTGGATTTCGAAAAAGCTTATGATAACGTCAATTGGGAATTTCTTATTTCTTCTTTGAGACAGATGGGCTTTCATGAAAAATGGTGTATGTGGGTGAAAGGTATTTTACAGTCGGCTAGATCGTCTATTTTAGTGAACGGCTCGCCTACGTTTGAATTTCAATGTGAAAAGGGAGTTCGCCAAGGAGACCCTTTATCGCCTTTTCTTTTTCTTGTGGTTATGGAAATGCTTCATTGTTTATTCAATAAGGCGATATCTATAGGGGAATTTAAAGGTATTCGGTTCAATAATGATGGGTCAGTCTTATCACACATGTTCTACGCAGATGATGCCTTAATAGTGGGGGAATGGTCACAAGATAATATGGAAAGCGTGGCTCGTATTCTTAGAGTCTTTCATGTTTGTTCAGGGCTGAAAATCAATCTTAATAAATCATTCTTATACGGTCTTGGTGTGGATCAAATTGAAGTTGTAAATATGGCCAATATTGTTGGATGCTGAGTTGGAGAACTTCCATTTAATTATTTGGGTATTCGGGTTGGTGCCAACATGGCTAGATGTTGTAATTGGGATCCAGTTATTGATACGGTTCGGAACAGACTTTCGGCTTGGAAGGCGAAGACATTGTCGTTGGCAGGAAGATTGATTTTGATTAAATCAGTTCTATCGAGCCTACCTATTTATTACTTATCGTTGTACAAGGCGCCTATTAAAATTGTTGAAAACATTGAAGCCATGATGCGAAAGTTTTTGTGGTCGGGTACCGAAGACATCAACAAAATTCATTGGGTCTCGTGGGAAGTGGTTACCACGGATAAGAGTAAAGGAGGTTTGGGTGTGGCGAGATTGAGAGACGTCAATTTGGCCTTGTTAACAAAATGGGGATGGCGGTTTAAGGTAGAAAATGAAGCTATATGGAGGAAGTTTGTGATTAGCATTCATGGTGGTAGAGGCATGTGGGTCGGACTCCCGGTAAAGAAATCTCTTCCAGGATGCTGGAAGACTATAGTAACTGCTCTAGAGGCTGATACGATTCAGGGAACGTCTATTTTGCAGCTTCTCAGGGGTAATTTGGGGAATGGTTGTAAACTGCGCTTTTGGTTCGACTTGTGGTTTGGGGATGTTGCCTTAAAGTTTAGGTGGCCGTGTTTATACAAGCTTGAAAAACATAAGAAATGCAAAGTAAAAGACAGGATAAAATGTGGCCCGAACGGTTTGGTTTTTGAAGGGAGTTGGTATAGATTTCCAGGAACTGTCGAAGAGTTATCTGAGATGCAGGATGTAGAGAGAATGCTGCTGACTTGTGACATTAAGGAAGCGGCGGATAACTGGTCTTGGGGAAGGGACAGTAACGAATATTTTACAGTAGCCAAATGTAAACAATTACTAGCTGGGAATGCTTCTGTGCCGAGGGATACTCAATTTATTTGGGAAAAATGGGTTCCTTTAAAGGTGAATTTGAACGCTTGGAGAGCTGATATGGACAGACTACCAACATGCGCAGCGTTGGCGAGAAGACGGGTGTTCGTTCAAGATGCGACATGTAAAATGTGTAGCGCGGCAAATGAGGATTTAAGACATATTATGGTGGATTGTATTTTTGCTTTCGGAGTTTGGAGCGGCATAAGTAAGTGGTGCAGGTTAGATCCATTTGTGGCTTATGAATTTAATGATTTATTACTTCTTTATAAGAATGTTCATGGCGGTAAATGGAAGAAAAAGATCGTTAGAGGCATTGTGTTGATCGGTATTTGGGCGGTATGGAAAGCACGGAATGAAAAACTTTTTCAAGACAAAGAAATGAATGTAATGAAGACGGTGACGGAAGTTAAATCAAAGGCTTTTCTATGGCTAAAATATAGATCTAAATATGATTGTATAGTTTAGAAAGATTGGACTAAGTACCCTTTGTATATGTGTTTGTAAGTGGGGCGGTGCTCGCTTTTTGAGTGCCAGCCAATTTTAATGAAGTTCAAAGTTCAAAAAAAAATGTAGACCAAGGTGCATTGCTTTGACTAAAAAGTCAACTTATTCTGGATTGAATCGTAAAAGACAATAGCTTTCTGTTATGGACGTAATTTTCTATTTTTTTAGAATCAATGCCTATTATTAATGAGTTTTAAGCTAATTTGTCACCAAATTTGAGATTTAAAATTCAAACTTCATTATATATTGTTAATGACCAATATCTATATCTATACTATCTATATCTATACTATATTATAAAGCATTTGACAAGGACTTCTTAAAATTTAAGAGGTACAAGTTAATTTGCTTATGATACAACATACAATGCACATAATAACTACATTTTAAAGGCAAATTAGTCTTTAAAGCATCATACTTAATAATCTAAATGAAATCAAGAGTCATATTTATGATAAGCCATGACATTTATTTCTACAAAACATATTAAATACAAAACATGTAAAAAGAATTTTCATAATGCTACATGTTTTATTATAATCTTTTATATACAATTAGTTACTTTATAAAAAGTTAGTTATTCTATTATTATTCATAACAATGTTACTAAACTTTTAGGTATTTGAGTCGTTTAGGAAATATCTACTGCATGAATAACTTGGTATATTGAGAGCAAAATCGAGCTTATCCTACTAAACAACGTAAAGTTTATCTTGTGTTAGAAGAAAGTGAAAGGAGAAGTTCCTTTATTGGTGCTATTTTTATATACGTTTCAATATAAGCTTCGTTTAAAACAAAATTGCGTGTGATAATGTACAAGTCATCTAAGCAGAGGCGGACAAGTCTTTAAAGTGTTTTTTTAGTTTTTTATTTCTCTTTTTATGTGAATTTGTTACGGTTTCGACTTAGTAGCTTTTTCTATGATGATTTTTAACTTTTTATTTTTTTAATATGGCAAGTTAACTCGCCGCCATGCATGTGCGTGATTTAACGTTTTTTCATCTATTTTTTGTTCTGTTTAACTGTCCCGCCGCAACGCGTGGGTTTCTCAATAGTATAAATAAATGGGTCACCCATTGGGTGGAACTAACTGCCCATTTTTAAATAATAATAATTAGATTAAGTAAATGGGTCACCCATTTGGTGGAAGTGTGGAACTTACCATGCCGTTTGCCATCTTTGATATCTATTTTTTTAAACTAAATAATTGGATAGTTACTAAAATCTCATTGTTACTGCTTGAGGTCGCCATACTAAAGACAATCACTTAATAAAGACATATTGTACTTTAAATTAAATAATTGGATAGTTACTAAAATCTCATTGTTGCTGCTTGAGGTCGCCATACTAAAGACAATCACTTAATAAAGACATATCCAAATCACCATTAGGCTTTCTTTCATCTCTTGTACTTTATAAAGTTTAGCGAAGTTCTTCTTACCCATCCCCTTAATATATTGTTTTTCTAAGAACTTCGCTAAACTATGATGTTCAAATGTTTCTACAAAAATTTTCTTACAAAATTTAACGGATGTTTTGGAGGATGGGGAGCATTAAAAAGAGTATGTGTTCAGCTTTAGGCTGATATTAAGTTTAGCCTGCAGGTAAAACCATTACACTCGTATATCATGAAAAGAATTACCGTTCGACGGGTAATTTCATGTCCTCGGTTCAAACTGTGTTAGAAAGAGTTATGTATTTTCTATAACTTCTTCCTCTTATTTTCTTTTGTTTACTACTTTTTGTACGCTGAATTCTAATTGTTAGAAGGAACAATCTTATGACTTATGAAACATGCTTTGTCTTATTTTCTGTTAATGGAGTTACTAATTATCATATTGCGTAAATCTGATGTAGATGAAATTCAAAAACAACTAAACAACTATCTGTACCTAAATCTAATATAGATGATAGATCAATATCACAATTAATTGATGCTTAATTTTATAGTCTGATGTAGATCAATAGCATAACTAAATGGTGTTCTAATTAAAAAAGATCATGTTATATAGATTATACACTAACAGTTCACCTTATACTAACTACTTTATTTAAATTAAAAAGTAAAACATAACCTCAAATAAAAAGTTTTTCAAATGAGTTAGGTCAAAAAAATACAAAAGTTGAGATCGACCCATTAAATTATGAATGAACAATAAAAAAGATCATAAGCTATATTAACATCACCAATTACAAACTAATAAGATGGATTAAACCACAAGAATGTATCAAAAAGTTTTTAACCTTTGACGCCAGTCTTTTATTTGCTTCATCCAGTTCTAGATTCTTTTTCTACAACTTTGTAGTCATGATACCAATCCACAAATATCACTCTGCAACAAATGAACCAAACAAGATTTTAAGCATATAAGAAGGCTTCACGAAGTACATCAAGATTTCCACAACACTCAAAGCTGAAGTCTACCCCACCTTCTGTCATCTCTCTTATTTTCTGTATCAGTTCAGTGAAAAATTTATTAACATTAAATTACATCATCATAATGCTTAATCATATGAATACTATGATAACAAATGTTTAGAAAAGGATAAGAAATTTAATATATACATACATGTGCTACATACTTACCTCATAGTTACAAGATCCCTTGGGTTTATAAAGTTAGTCATGCCTAATGTTTGGCATGTCACAATAAATAGAAGTTAATATGTTGATCAGGTATTTAGTAAATGCATTTCATTACACCAATATGGCTAAGAGATACTCTTCGTTTGAGCTTTGTTGCAACTCTAAAGATTTAATTTGGACTCCAAAATTTATTTACAATAAATTACTTTAATTATAATTAATTATTCAACAAAGATGTAACCTATGAAAAATATTAATGAAGGGCTAAATATTAAATCAATTTTTTCCTGGAAAAAAAGAATATGGATCTTAATATATGTTTTGTAGCTTGCATGTGGTATAAGTTGGTTGAAAACATATGCCACATGAAGGAAATGTCTACGCAAACTTTTCCAAGTTTAGTGAGACACACCTTAAGAACCCATAAACATGAGAACGCCTAACGTGGATATACTTGGAAATACAAAAAAAAACACAAAAGTTGAGATTGACTCATTAAATTATGAATTAAGCTTAACAATAAAGAGGATCATAAGTTATATTAACATCACCAATTACAAACTAATAAGATGGATTAAACCACAAGAATGTATCAAAAAGTTCTTAACCTTTGACGTCAGTCTTTTATTTGCTTCATCAAATTCTAAGTTCTTTTTCTACAACTCTTGTAGCCGTGAAACCAATCCGCAAATATCACTCTGCAACAAATGAACCAAACAAGATTTTAAGCATATCTTAAAATTAAAGTAATTTATTGTAAATAAATTTTGGAGTCCAAATTAAATCTTTAGAGTTGCAACAAAGCTCAATATTAATGAAGGGCTAAATATTAAATCATTTTTTTCTTGGAAAAAAAGAATATGGATCTTAATATATGTTTTGTAGCTTGCATGTGGTATAAGTTGGTTGAAACATATGCCACATGAAGGAAATGTCTACGCAAACTTTTCCAAGTTTAGTGAGACATACCTTAAGAACCCATAAACATGAGAACGCCTAACGTGTATATACTTGGAAATACAAAAAAAAAACACAAAAGTTGAGATCGACTCATTAAATTGTGAATTAAGCTTAACAATAAAGAGGATCATAAGTTATATTAACATCACCAATTACAAACTAATAAGATGGATTAAACCACAAGAATGTATCAAAAAGTTCTTAACCTTTGACGTTAGTCTTTTATTTGCTTCATCAAATTCTAAATTCTTTTTCTACAACTCTTGTAGCCGTGAAACCAATCCGCAAATATCACTCTGCAACAAATGAACCAAACAAGATTTTAAGTATATCTTAAAATTAAAGTAATTTATTGTAAATAAATTTTGGAGTCCAAATTAAATCTTTAGAGTTGCAACAAAGCTCAATACTAATGAAGGGCTAAATATTAAATCAATTTTTTCTTGGAAAAAAAGAATATGGATCTTAATATATGTTTTGTAGCTTGCATGTGGTATAAGTTGGTTGAAACATATGCCACATGAAGGAAATGTCTACGCAAACTTTTCCAAGTTTAGTTAGACACACCTTAAGAACCCATAAACATGAGAACGCCTAACGTGTATATACTTGAAAATACAAAAGTTGAGATCGACTCATTAAATTATGAATTAAGCTTAACAATAAAGAGGATCATAAGTTATATTAACATCACCAATTACAAACTAATGAGATGGATTAAACCACAAGAATGTATCAAAAAGTTCTTAACCTTTGACGTCAGTCTTTTATTTGCTTCATCAAATTCTAAATTCTTTTTCTACAACTCTTGTAGCCGTGAAACCAATCCGCAAATATCACTCTGCAACAAATGAACCAAACAAGATTTTAAGCATATCTTAAATACTCATGCCTTGACCATTATTAATCAAGCATGTTTTTTTTCATTTTTTGGTTGCAAATCAAAACATCTGATAAGAAGCACAACAAACACCATTATAGATTAACCTACACCTAAATTAAGCCCTAATTAGAAGGAAAAACCCAACTAATTTCACAAAAATCCTCTGTCCAAAACGTGAAAATTCCATAAAAGATACATGATCACTTCACAAACAATTAAACAAACGCACAAAGTACCTCTAAAAAACATACTAAATGATTAAAAAACATGGATTTGAGGCCTGCGATTTCTAGGATTGACAATCAAAATCATAAAATGCTTGTGGAATTTCAGAACCGATAGTAGATGTTTGAGTTGGTGGATTAAAGGTGAATATTATTATTCAAAATGATGATTTTATAGTTGTCATCAAATTAAATTGAAACAATAGGTGAAAGGTGAAAGGGTATTATAGGGATGAGATTTTAGTTTTTAACTAAAAACAAAACACAAAATTACTATCATAATCTTCAAAGTGTCTTAATTGTCACAGCTATGCCTATTATACCCTTAAATTTATTGCTTAAATATGTTGTACATATTGCTTCTTAAGTTGTATGGAAATGAAAATGAACATGTTGGTCATCACTCCTCATTTATAATGTACTAGTATTATACCCGCGCGCTTCTTTGCGCAAATACAATTCTAAAAAAAACATGGCAACGTATTGCATTCTAATTTGGCTAAATTTCGTAAAGCATGTCTCTTTCTCGCTCTCATTCTCATAAGAGACGGCTTTTGAAAGTAAATTTAAGATTTAACAATAAAAATTACAACTCTTGTTTTTTTTACAACCCACATATGTTTTTATATTTATTTTGTTCATACAATCATTCAAGCTTAATTTTCTTAGTATAATATAATGATTTTAGAATTTATATTTATATTATAGTCATTTTGCAATTGATCAAGACGGTCACTTTGTCTTTTTAATTAAAATCATATAAGGGTGAGGAGCTTCAAAACAACTTACATGATAGTAATGAACATTTTTATAAAAGTAGAATTTTCATAGAATACTTCAAATTTTATTTATACATAAGTACATGATAGTTATAGTACAAGTGCATAATGCAATAAGGGGTATTATGGAGAACTTTTACATGACATATCTTTGTTAAAGCATGAGTCTCTTGATATCCCATCTTAAAATGAGTGTAAAATTACTTTTCTAGACATGTCTCCTCCTTAATAAGGTACTAGTGGGTTACCCGCGCTCCGCGGCGGGGCGACTCAATTTTTAACAGTCTTGATTGGTTCTTTGTTCCTTGTTTTTTACCGTTGCAAACTTGCTATTGAATAATGATAAATAGTACGATATAAAGCCATAAGCTACATATATGTGCAACGTGCAAGTCAGTATAATACTGATGAAAAAATAAGTAAGAGATATCAGTTAAAGACAACTCATATAGGCAAATAGAGTGAAGCAGCAACAAAGGTATATCAGTCCATTAAGCAACCATTGGCAGCAATCGTGAAACCAGCATAACCATTAATAGCATTTGCAACAACAAGCTGTCATGCACCTAAATCAAATATCCACAATCTAGACAAATTGTGTCAATCTAGATGGAACTATATCAATTCACGTTGTATATTATCAATAATATATCAAACTGGTCAAATATAGAAAAGTAGGTACAATACTCGCCTAAATGAGTAGTTAAATGCTTACGTTGTTCTTTGTTTAACATAAATTATCTTATTAAATTTAATAAAGGCTTTTCTAATACATGTAAAACCACCTCTGTTGCCAAATCTTAGAAATAAAAGTAGATGACTTGAAACCTATACAGATCTGGGTTTGCACCGATCTGACTTGAAACCAGTCGTCCACCCACACCGAAGCACCCTATGGATTTTCTCCGACCATCTGGGTTTGCACCGGTCTGACTTGAAAGTTGAAACCCGTCGTCCACCAACACCGAAGCACCCTCTGGATTTGCAAAGAAGAAAAGGGGTTTTTTATCCCACCCACAGCAATCAATTCAGCGTATTATTAACATTCAATATAAACATTCAAATTGGGAATTTCATAGGGATTGGAAACGTATGAAACATCAATTACCTTTAATTTGGAAATCTGAAACGCCCATTAAAATTCATAGTGATTACCTTTAATTTGGAAACCCCTTTGTAACCCTCAATCTGAAACGCCCATTAATGGCGTCTTAATGAAGCCAAAGAGACGCGTCTTAAGACGCAAATGCAGTATATGGTTGTAAATGTAGGATTAAAACTTGTATTGTTGGCAAATTATCATTATACCCACAAGAGATCTATTTATATATAGTATAGATATAGATAAAATAAAATATAGAAATATAGATTATAGATTATAGATAAGCAAAACAAGTCAAACCTCGATTTTGACTGTATGTTGTTTTTGAACAACTTTTTATACTCAAGTACCACTTTACATAATTTGAACCCACACCACCATGGCACCATGCATTTATATGTCATCCATTAGTTTTCTTTCCAATATAAGCCCATCTAAATGATAAAAACAATGGAGGCCCAAAAATAGTCCGACATAAAGAGACTTATAAAATGCAAATCTAAACGGTCACAACCCACCATTCATAAACTGATATGGCCCAAACCAAATTATTCATCGACCTACTGATAGACCCAACCGAATCAGAATCAACCAACCATGTATCCATCCATACTTTGGACTTGCCGATCCGGACTCATTTGTAACAATGGTAAACAAACCTTTATTTATATATGTAACGAGTGGACGTAAACCCGCGCGTTGCGACGGGATGTTGATTGTCATTATATCTATATCTATATTTTACCTTATTAAGGAGGAGACGTGGGTAGGAAAGTAATTTTACACCCATTTTAAGATGGGATATCAAGAGACTCATGTTTTAACATGGGTATGTCATGTAAAAGTTTCTCATAATACCCCTTATTGCATTATGCAATTGTACTATATTAAAAGATTAACCATGAATAAGGGATAAAGTTGTGATTTAAATTATTTAATCACACTTTATTATATAAGACGCCATTTTACGTTACCAGCCCTTCTCATCTTCCCACTTCACCGGGGGTTCACTTCATGACAATTCAATTCCAGAGTTTGAATCGAATTCCCTTTAAATGCCTTTCCTTTCCTTTACTTAGTCTTTTGAGTTCCCACTGTTAGAAAATGAATCAAGAGGGATAAGAAAAATATCATCATTTCCCAATTTTGTCCCTGAGGTTTGTGCCAGTTTGTCACTCCAGTACAAAAGTTTTTTTTTTTTGCAATTCCATACCTGAGGTTTGGATTTTTTTTGCCAATTTCGTCCTTTTCACTAACTGGGTTTATTTTTTCTGTTAACTCAGGGGCATTATAGTCATTTACTTAGTTATTTTTATTTTAAAATTTTTATCTCCCTTTTTATATGTACAACCCAATCAGATCCATACCCTACTCATCATCATCATCTACAACAGATCTATCCCTCATCATCATAATCATCATCATCATCATCATCATCATCATCATCTACAATAAATCCATAACCCAACATACAACTACAACTATCTCCAACCATCTCAACTATCTGCAACCTATCTAGCAATCAACCCAACCAAACCATATCTGACTCAAGATCTAAACAACCGGGACCAGATCTGACTCGAACATCAACCTCATCGGAAACCCACCCTTCGTCGTCTTACACCTACCACCTTAACCACGGCTAACATCACCATAAAAACCCGTCACCCGTCACCGACAACCCATCGAACCACCACCCTGAACTTCAAACCGAACCAACAATCATCATCTTCGTCATCATCTCCACCGTGACTGCTACCAACCGAGCCACCTCCCAAACCGGAATCAGTTTCAATCGAAGAAATTCACCTCAATACAAAAGTGTGTGTTTGTTATGATGGTGGATGTTAATTATTTTAAGTGAGTGGGGTGGTGGGAGAGGCAAATTGACAAAAAGAAAGATTTGTTGTTTTACGTTATTGGAATTATATCACTTGTCTAGAATAGTTCAGTCCCTTTTCTCTTTGGACAACGATATAATTTAAAGGGTGAAACTTTACCTTGGAAAAAAAATGGAGTGTATATATCGTTCCTTCAATAGTATTTTAGAAACCCAAAATGGTTTCTGGTTCAGGGTTGTATAGAGAGAGAGAGAGAGGGGGAGGGGGGGTAAGGGAAGACTGATAGTTTTCTTTTTTAATTAAAATAACTATAAGGTATCAAAAAGACAACCCTACCCCTAGCCTTAACGACATTTTTTAACTGGGTTAGTGAAAAGGACGAAATTGGCAAAAAAATCCAAACCTCAGGTAAGGAATTGCAAAAAAAAAAAACTTTTGTACTGGAGTGGCAAACTGGCCCAAACCTCAGGGACGAAATTGGCATTTAACTCTTTCCCAAATTAGAAGATTGTAACAGCCATGGATATCTCGACAACTAATCAAGATCAATTATATAGCCGTTGGACTATTTTACCTTATTTAGATTATTTGTAAAACTTATAAATTGTTCTCTTTTTGTCGATCTAATATACAAGAACAAATATTCATCTTTTAATCTTTTCAACCTTTTATTCTCTGATTCTCATCATGGTATCAGAGCAGCGTTCGTAAACCGACCTGCTCATCATTTACCGAGTAGTCTGTTCCTTTTAAACCCAAGCCACCATGTCCGGAAATGGCAACTCGAATTCCGACTTGCTCATACAACTTGCAAATCTGTTCAAAAACTCTCAGCCACAAAACCCAAAATTATCCGACAGTTTACAAATCAACCTCAAACTCAATAACCAAAACTACGCTCTATGGACCCGAATGATTCGAGTCACTATAGGCGAAAAATCGAAAGCCTTGTTAACACACTTGACCTCAAACCCTCTAGATCCAAATGATGAAGGATTCGAGCAGTGGGAACAAGACGATTTGGTCGTGTTTTCATGGCTTATACAAAACATTGAGCCACAAATTGCTGGCAACCTAACCGAGTTCCCTAACGCAAAAGCGTTATGGGATACTCTGGTGGTCACTTACAGCGTCAGGAAAGAAGAAGCTCACCAAAAGATTTTCGGTACAAAGGATGAACCATCGGGGGTGGCTGCCGGTCTTGTCGGTACAAACTCAGGAAATCCTGACGGATCTGGTTTAATATCCGAGGAGTCTCGCCGGTCTCAACCTACCAAACCCGATAAAACTCACCTGAAATGTACCCATTGTGGTATGATTAGACATACAAAGGAACAATGCTTCAAGATCGTTGGTTACCCCGAATGGTGGACTGACGGGCACAAGAAAGGAAACGGAAAAGCTTTCGTCGCCACCAGCAATACCAGTGAAACCAGCGGCGGCGGCGACAACCAGAAAAACCATGGCTTCGGTGGGATTTCATTCTCAGATAAAGAAGATGCTATGGATGGAGGTAACCGGATTGAGGGACTAACCTCAAATCCATTATGTAACCATAAATTTTTTCCCCAATATTGTTTTGATCTGCTAAATAAAGAAGAAGAAGAACATATGGGTAGAAGAAAGATAAAGGAAGGTCTTTATGGTGTAGGCAGAAAGTCATTGCCTCTTATAAAGACAAAACACTTTTCTAGACAAAAAACGTTGATATCACCAAAACATTTTTTAAGATAAAAAACCTTGGTTGTCCCAAGGAGTCTTAAAACACAACATATTTTTAGGATAAAACCCCAATTTATTTTAAGAGTTTTTCATAAAATTAAAAAACCTTTATTTGTTAAAAGAAAAAATAAAGATAGAGTTTTCTTAAAAAATAAAAATTTAAGTGCTCGACAAGCTAATATAGCTCAAAATTGCACTAAAACAGACGAATCATGGATTTTTGACTGTGGTGCCACTAACACCATGACCTATGATAAATCTGATATTATTTCTAAAACTAAACCTAGAATCAACAATATCAAAACCGCTAATGGGGGGGATGTACCTATTAAAGGAGGAGGAACTATTGAAATATCTCCAACTTTAAAATTAAAAAATTGACTCTATGTTCCATCTCTGTCACATAAATTGTTATCCATTAGCCACATTACAAAAGAGTTAAATTGCACCGTCTTGATGCATCCAACCTTTTGTATTCTTCAAGATATCAGGACGGGAATGATCATTGGGCGTGGCACTGAACGATCAGGATTATATTATGTGGACGAAGTGACTCAACGGGGAAATGTGATGCTTGCTCATGGGACTTCAAATAGAGAAGCTTGGCTTTGGCATAGGAGATTAGGACACCCGTCTAGTAGCTATCTACATATTTTATTTCCAAAACTTTTTCCTTCCAATAAAACTCTAAATTGTGAGACATGTGTCTTAGCTAAAAGTCACAGACATACGTATCATTTAAATAATACTAGGGTTGAGACTCCTTTTTCTTTAATACATTCTGATGTGTGGGGTCCCGCAGAGGTTAATGGAGGACAAAACTTTCGTTTCTTTGTCTTATTTATTGATGATTGCACTCGTATGACATGGATCTATTTTTTGAAACATAAATCTGAGGTCTTTGAAAAATTTACTATTTTTTATACTATGATACAAACTCAATTTAAAACTAATATTCAAATTCTTAGATCTGACAATGGTGGAGAATACGTAAATGAATCTATGAAACAATTCTGTCAAAACAAAGGAATAATTCATCAAAAGACGTGCCCCTACACTCCTGAACAAAATGGCACCGTCGAACGAAAAAAACCGTATTCTTTTAGAAATCATACGGGCCTTCTTAATTGAGTCTCAAGTTCCCACATCTTTTTGGCCAGAAGCAGCTGCGACTGCTACATACTTAATTAATCGTCTTCCTACCAAAGCCCTCAATCATAAAACCCCCATTCAAGCCCTTTCTGATTTTACCAACATTCCTCCTCCTCTCACTTTACAACCACGAGTCTTTGGATGCACTGTCTATCCTCATATCCCTAAACATGATCGAGGTAAACTAGGTCCATGCGCAGAAAAATGTGTCTTTGTAGGTTATGGAATCGATCACAAAGGATATCGGTGTTACAGTCCAAAACGTCGACATGTGTACACTACTCTTGACTGTGACTTCCTTGAAACCGAATTTTTCTACACCTGCCAATACAGTGGTCAGGGGGAGAAGCATATTGACCCACTGGATTGGCTAACATGGGCACCCCCGTCAATGAGTAGAGATCATCACAGTACCCAACAAGACTCACCTACTTCCCCACATTCTGTTAGTGCCACTGACCAAGCCACTGACCAAGCCACTGACCAAGAACCTCCTTGTCCCACACCTACACCTCAAAGTGGTGAACCTCAAAACTTTCAAACCACTCAAAACGAGGAACCGCAAAGTCCTTCGAATATGACTAATAATGAATTTCCAAATGATACATCTAACAGTGAAATAGCAAGTGAACAGGTTATGCAGGAAGATCAAGAGGAATCAATACAGGAAGAACAAAATGAAACAACCGAGAAATACGTACTACCTCCTAGAGCCAATAGAGGAGTACCTCCAAAACGATATTCTCCAGAAAAGGAGACAAGATCAACTAGATATCCTTTGGCTAATATGGCCAATGGAAAATTGTCTGAAGAAGCTAAAGCCTTCACTACAGCCCTCCTCAATGAACAACTTCCAAACTCCGTAGAACAAGCCATGAAGTCCAAGGAATGGAAAGATGCTATGGAAATAGAAATGGATGCGCTTATGAAAAATGAGACTTGGGAAAAATGTACCCTTCCTTTAGGAAAGAGACCAGTTGGATGTCGGTGGGTCTTCACCATTAAACACAAACCAGATGGAACAATAGAAAGATATAAAGCCCGGCTAGTTGCCAAGGGATACACACAAACATATGGGATCGACTATTCTGAGACATTCTCTCCAGTAGCCAAGATCGATACAATCCGTATTCTTTTATCTATTGCTGCAAATGAAGGATGGCCTCTTCATCAATTTGATGTTAAGAATGCCTTCCTTCATGGAAAGTTGGAAGAAGAAGTATATATGGAGGCACCTCCCGGATTCACAGATAACTTCAAAAACCGAGAAGTGTGTCGATTAAAAAGGACCCTTTACGGTCTGAAACAATCGCCTCGAGCCTGGTTTGGTAGATTTACATTGGCTATGAAGAAATACGGATTCAAACAAAGCAACTCTGATCATACCTTATTCCTCAAAAGAAAAGGTAAACTCATAACTTGTTTAATTTTATATGTTGATGATATGATTATCACAGGAAACGATAAAGAAGAAATGGAGAAGCTAAAGGCAAATCTATTCAAGGAGTTCGAGATGAAAGATTTAGGAAGACTGAAGTACTTCCTTGGAATTGAAGTACTGAGATCAAAGCAAGGGATCTTCATATGTCAAAAGAAGTACATTCTTGATCTTCTTGCCGAAACAGGAATGATCGACTGCAAACCAGCTGATACACCAATGATGACCAACCAAAAACTCTACATGGAAGAAGGAACAAAATTGGCAGATAAAGGGAAATACCAACGTCTAGTGGGCAAACTCATATATCTCTCGCATACTCGTCCAGACATTGCATATGTTGTAGGAGTGGTTAGTCAATTTATGCACCAACCCCAAGTCAACCACATGGATGCTGTTCGAAGAATTATCAGATACCTTAAAAGGACGGTTGGCTATGGTATTCTCTTCCAACCAAACAAACATTCGAAGATTCAAGCCTACACAGACGCAGATTGGGTAGGAGATCAACAGGACCGAAGATCTACATCAGGATACTTCACGTTAGTTGGAGGGAACTTGGTTACTTGGAGGAGTAAGAAACAAAAGGTAGTTGCTCTATCTAGTGCTGAAGCTGAATTCCGAGGTATTGCAAGGGGACTGGCGGAGGTCTTATGGATACGCAAGCTTCTTACTGAAATTGGATTCATTCAGAAAGAGGCAAGCAAAATATTGTGCGACAACAAAGCAGCTATACAAATTTCCGAGAATCCTGTTCAACATGACCGTATAAAACATGTAGAAGTCGACAGGCATTTTATCAAGGAAAAACTCGAAAATGGAACTATAGAACTTCAGTTCATTCGATCAGAGGATCAACTGGCCGACATACTTACAAAATCAGTCAACGGAAGACTTTATAACAATTGTCTGCACAAGTTAAGTATCGGGAATCCCACTACTCAACTTGAGGGGGAGTGTTAGAAAATGAATCAAGAGGGATAAGAAAAATATCATCATTTCCCAAATTAGAAGATTGTAACAGCCATGGATATCTCGACAACTAATCAAGATCAATTATATAGCCGTTGGGCTATTTTACCTTATTTAGATTATTTGTAAAACTTATAAATTGTTCTCTTTTTGTCGATCTAATATACAAGAACAAATATTCATCTTTTAATCTTTTCAACCTTTTATTCTCTGATTCTCATCACCCACCACCCCTGTTACGATCGGTGTGCATATTAGGTTCTCTTCTTCCTCTATCCTCCAATTCCTCCCTCTGATCTGGTTTTCATCTTGTGTGTTGTTTATTGATGTTTGTTTATGTTTATTGACCTGGATAATTTTTTTTACTGAATATCGGTTGACTTGCTTCAGATAGGTGCAATGATTTGACAATAGTTAGTCAATTCGAGAAGGGATTGCGGGTTCTCCAATCGTTGTCAGTAAGGTTTTAATTTGTTTTTTAGTTTGTATTTCGATGTACTTTTCATGAATGCTAATGAACAATCTATAGATTTTTTATATATCAATTTAGGGCTAAACTGGATTGAGATTGCCAACAATGATTTTATCACATCTGATGTATTTGATCTATTCACAAATCACAATCATGTATGATCACACTTACTGCTTGATGGTGTTTTAGGTATATAGGAAGGCAAATGAGTGTAAAGAACAGGTATGTTTGTATAACCTATTGAAAAAGAAGTTGATCTAGAACTACAATATATGTTATGCTCAGTTTGTATTGTAAACCTTTATGTGGTTATGATTATATATGATGTTGTGATGATTTAAACAGAAACCCAAGATGGAAGGACTTGGACTTCAAGTTGGTTTCAAATGGGAAAAACTTTGTAGCACATCTTGGAAGGTCCGGAGGAGATGAATATGACTATATGAGAGTAGGTATGGTTGTGATACTTTTTCAAGTGATTTTTGTGTGTTTTGCGGTTCGAAATTGTCCATTGACGAACACCAGAAATGATAATAACATGAGTGTTTTCAAGGAATGCATCGTAAATTGTAATCCAAGTACCATGGTGAAAATACAAAGGAACTTTTTGAAATCATGAACAAATTTTAATAAACGAACACCAAAAATGGTCTACTATTTATTTGAAGTTTATTTATTTATGTTTGTTTGCATATGCATATCAAGATTGTTTTAAAAAAAACCAATAGAGAATATAAATTAACAACTTTTTAATTATTTATTATATTCATTTTTTCTCATGTTAGGACTGAACAAAAATTTAACCATTAGTTAGATTAACCAATTCAAAGAAAAAATAACTCTTATGATTTGGATTTTGTTGTATTTAGAGCATCTACAATGCTCTTGAATGGACGGTCTAAAGATATGGGACGGACCGAGGGAATCCAAATTGCCATTGTAGGGTTTGGTTTGTTGGGAAAGGTCCGCTCAAGCGGACGGGTGGGATGAGGTACTTTATGTTATTAAATAAATAAAAATTTGTGCATTGTGGATGCTCTTAACGAGTTTGATTAGTCGTAACATATGAGATTGTAAATTGCCACTCCCGCCGCATCGTGCGGGTTTCCCACTAGTAAGTAATAATGTAAATCGCTGTGAGGCATGATATTGATAATTAGGGTCGGCCCAACCTTTATAGAGACCTAAAACAAATTTTAAAATATGGGCTCTTTAAAAAAAATCAGTACTAAGCCGGTAAATTTACTAAACTTACAACCTACTCATAAATCATAACATAGAGGGCCGAATGTTGAAATAGTTGGGCTGATTACTACTGGGCCTCTTCAAGTTAAAAAGCAAAACAAAGTCATAAAACATGAAAAATTTAATTGTTGAGGCTGCGATTCGAACGAAGGATCTGAACCTCCACAACACATGATTTGCAACTTTAAAAAACACCGTGCTTGCCACTAGACCACAATAATCATATTTGTCTAGCTAATCAAATTTCATGTTATTATTTACAATGTTTTTTAAATGAAGGCCTAAATCACATAGGTTTTGATTATACCACACAAGATATGTATACCGTACATGATTTCAGTGGAGGATCTAGAAATGAATTTCAGTATTAACGTTTTTCATTTTTTTCATTTTAGTAGTAACGTTTTCCAAATTTCGTAAAAAAAAACTAAATTTTCCACTAATTTTTCACTACGCGCACGAAATTTAGCAGCAACGGACGCGACACCTAGCTCTATGCTAGGTCCGCCCCTGCATGATTTGCTACGCTGGTCTTAGTTACCACACAGGTCTTAGTCACAACACATGTCTTTAATTCTTCTATTATACCTATTAACAATTCAAATGGATGTTAACATTTCTAATTTTTTATAGGTCCACTTGGCCTTTACTCATACAACCACCATATATTTCAGCTTTTGTTTTTTTTTGTTTTTTTTTTTTTTTAGTTTTGATTTTACCATTTTTATCAATTACCTCCTATGTATACAAGATGGTTTGAATTAGTATGTGTTTTTTTTTGTTTTTTCCCTTTATTTTCCTTTTCGTTTTTTCTTGCTTTTCTTTATATATATAGTGGAAGTATAGACAAGAAACTCTTCCAAATGAAAAAACCCTAGCAAACTCATTCCTTGGTCCATATTAAGCCACATCACCTAGTACATAATAATATTCAAAAGGGCAATTTAGTCAATTTTACCACCCCTTCTCTCTCTTCCTATATATATATATATATATATATATATATATATATATATATATATATATATATATGTTTCTCATATCTCTCTCTTCATTTGTTTTTCAAAATTCAAATGCAGATCATAATATCATACCCTCCTCTCTCTCTCTCTCTACCATCCTCTCTCTTGAACCACCACCACCACAACCACCACCACCACCGGCCACCACCTGCATCGCCTCCAACCACTAGAACAACCACCATCGTCATCATCTCGTCATAATCATCTCGAAGAACAACTGATGCTCTATTTCAGACTTTTCGAGTGATGCTCTGTTCAGATTTTAAAGTAGGTAAAATGCAATTTATCTCTCTCTCTCTCTCTCTCTCTCTCTCTCCTCTTCCCTCTCTTTTCTAGATCTGGAGTTGTAGTTGAGATCTAGATCTGGATCTAATAAATAATAAAACTACAAGATTGTTGCCAAAAAAAACTTGTTTGCCAAAAAAAATGAATCACGTCAGTGATTCGGTGAAGAAGAAGTTGTTTCCAAAAAAATTGTTGCAAAAAAAAATGAATCTTTCTAAAAATAATAATAATATTAAGCTATTATGTTTTGGGTTTAGTGAAATAGGTTTTGGGTTTTGCTAGAATAATAATAATAATATTTTTTGTAGATAGTTTTTGGTTGCACACCAAGTGTTTGATCAAATGCTTGAATGAAAAAAAAAAAAACTTATGTTAACCTTTTTTTATTTTTTTTATTACTATTTTGTTTTTGTTAGATTATTATTGGATAGGGGACATGATGTTGATAGATCACATGTGATTAAATTTTTTTGATTATGTGTTTTAGGATCCCAACTAACATGTGTTTTTATACACATGTTAGTGATGTGGCTGTGGTACGTGATATTTTTTTTTATACACATGTTAGTGATGCTAACATGTGCTAGCATATGTCTAACTAACAGGTGTTAGGGTTCATATTAGTTGGGGAGCCCAACTAACATGTGTTTTTAGTATATGCCCAACTAACATGTGTTTCTGTTCTAGTGTTGGTTTTCAGGAATAAGCTATCGGCGTTGGTGTTGTGGCTGTGGTAAGTGGTGTTTTTTTTATAAAGATTATAAATTTTTAATATTTTGGAGAATGAGGTGTTTAAATTAGCTTGAATAAATTGGTTTTTTGGCTTTATGAAAACTGAAAAAGGGTTTATTCTTTTTAGGGTTCATATGACATACATTATTTCAGGAAAGATATGTTAGTATACGCCCTATCATATGTTAGTGATGTTAACACATGCTAGTATATACCAAACTAACACATGTTTATGAAAACTGAAAAAGGGTTTATTCTTTTTAGGGTTCATATGACATACATTAGTGATGTTAACACATGTAAGTATACGCCCTTTCACATGTTAGTGATGTTAACACATGTTAGTATATACCCGACTAACATGTGTTACGGTTTGTATAACATACGTTATTTCAGTAAAACATATATTTTAGAATACACTAACACATGTCATTGATGTCCCATTATGTGTTTTGTAGAGCCCAGCTAACACGTGTTTACTTTTTTGTAGGTGAAGAGATGTTTTTGAGTTAAAGATGATGATGAGGATCAAGAACGAAGAATAGCTAGATTTTTTCTATGTTGTTATGATAGTTTGTTTGAAAATTCACAAATAATTATGTTTGTATTAAACGGTTTTTGATATGTTTTAGTGTTGATTGTTACGATCGTTTTTATCATTTCTTAAATAAATACACATTGTATATGTTCTTTTAATATGTTCTTTTAGTATATGCATGGTAACACATGTTAGCGATGTCTCACACGAGGTCAGAATTTTTTTTCACAACACTAACGTACGTTAATATTCATGCTGGAAAAAGTGTCATAAAGTAGGAGAGAGGTGACTTGACAAGTGTCAAATCAACCTTTTTAAACCTAGGATTCATAAAATTAAATTTTAAAAAATTAATTCAAGATTACCATATTGCCCTTAATCCTATTTTTTATTATGGTGGCCCACTTGCTTTTGAATATTATATAGGAATTAATTATGGACCATTGATCAAACTTGATCAATTGTCACTAGAGGGTTTCTAGGGTTTTTCCAAAAGATAAGGTTTCCATATTATCCACCCCCTATATATATATATATATATAAATATATATATATATATAAATATCAAAACAACTCAAAACATTATTCTTAAATTCAAAACATGATAGTTACATCTTAATTCTTAATCTTTCTCACACTTTTTCAAAAACCTATTATATATATATATATATATACATATTTTAATAGCATATCATGTTTTTCGAATACATCGAAGTTAAATCGTTTTTCTATATTTATATTTTCAAAAACAATCCGCTGTAACGTGTCACTCACGTTACCCCGCCGCGAAGCGCAGGTATAAATGCTAGTTCTCTACAAATCACAAAGGTTTAAAGCTTGATATGCAAACCACACAGGTTTCATTTTTGGTACTTTGAATTCAGGTATTTGAAATAAATAAATAAACTTGGAAATATTTATCTTTCTTGATAATTATTTTATAGAAAACACTTAAAAACATTTCTTTCAATGCTTAATAGTCGTTGTTTAGGAAACAATTCTAATTAAAAGTTGTGTTTTTTTAAACAATTTCAATTCATATATATTGACTATTCCAAATTTACAACTAATAAGTTTTATGTACCGTGCCCGCGTGGAAAGTTACACCCTTTTCCTTAGATCGGAAAAGTTCTCACCGATTTCCAAAACGGAGTTAATCTGCCGGTCCCTTTTGAATGTTATTCTCTTGCGACTCGTCCTCCCTTTTCCGATCGATCACACCACTGTTATTTTCGTTCTCTTTCTCCGTTTAATTAACATCACGGGTTTGCGTCAGTTCATCTCATTCGTCTAGGAGGGTTTCTAAAGTTATTCGTGGTGAAGGAAATCGATAGTTTTTCTTGCAGCGATTAGGGTTCTTCACAAACAAATGGTTTTATGTATTGATTTATGTTTGAAAAATATATACAAATGATGGTTGGTTACTCTAATCGGAGTAACCGTCAGATGATAAGTGATGCAACGTTTCAATTTCAAAATCAATGCAACAGTCTATTTATTTATGGGAAACAGTGAATATGGAAGGAACCGTTAAAATGGAAGGAAACCGTTAAAAGCAACGTTAAGTTAATTTTTGTATTTATATATAATACTAGTTTAGATCCCCGCGTGTACATGCGGTACATGTCCATGTCAAATGAAAAATATTCTATAAAGATTGTAGTATGCAAATTTTATTTATTAAAAGTTACGTAATACAATTCGTATGAACTTTGGTTGATTGTAAATTATCATAAAAAAGTTTAATGTTACCCAATAACAAATATATGAATCAACAAATGTTTGATTTGACGTGATTTAAAAACAAATAATGAAATGAATAAACATATATTTATTGTAACGGCATGCAAATGAAGATTAAATTCAAAGTAAATAAATTTAGTTTAACAAATCATACAACTAAAAAATTTTAAAAAAATTAAACGATTTATGCAAAATATGATCGCATACTTATTCATAAACTTCAAAATATTTTTTTATAGACAACACTTGTTATTTGTTATTAACATTGTCATCTTTATCCAATATTAGTATCTTCAGGCCATCTCTACTCTTGTTACTTGACAGCGACATACAACTGCCCATGTGTAAAAACATGATCTTTCAAATACAGACCTACCCTAAATAGGGTTTGTCATTGACTCTTATTTATTGTCATTGCGAAATATAAAGTATGAGGGAATTGTCTTCTGTTAAATCTGGAAGGAATCTTCTTATCAGATAGAGACAACCTAATTCTTTAGATAAAAATTCGCATTCCAATGTTACTCCCTGAAATTATTTTAGCTTCTATAACACGGTTTGATATGGCAAGACGATTTGAAACTTGTGGCTTTGAAAAGAATTTATGTCCATTTATAGGATCCCTGAACCATTAGAATAACAAAACTGAAAATTTGTCAAAAAAAAAAACTCTGATGAGGAAAAGAAAGACATTTGGCATTGTAACTGTATTATCATCAAGAATTTAAGGTAAATATATCCAGAAGACCCTGAACTGTTTTGACGGTTTGACTCATAACCAATGACCTAAAAATCAAGCTAAAACCACGGTGAAAAATCAATACTAAACCTACATGAGAAACTCGTTAGGAGTAAAGATAGCAACGTGGATGGGTTGAATAATATGTAAAAATGGGAGGTTTTTTTTATAGGGCAACCTTTTATCCATTTGACCTGTTTCAATGCTACCACAATAGGAATATTGTGTCTCGAACAATTCTGATCGAATAAGTCGGATTTATTTATATAGTTGAACTAGCTTCTACCCCGGGAGCGTCCCGGGTTGAGAAATCTAAGTAAAGTGAATAAAATTAGAAGTATCTAAACTATAAAAATGGCATCTATATAGCAATTACCTGTTGGAGAGCGTCTCGGGTTGAAATATCTAATATGACATAATAAAAAATCTAATATGACAACATAATTAATGACTTGCCAATATATGATTAATGAATATTATTATTATTATTATTTTAAACAAATCTCTGCCATAAGTTATCATATTCTAATATAAAAAAAGGGTAATTGGGTCGGGTATCACCTAATCCCAGGCCCGACCCAAACCCACAATTTTTTTTAAACTAATTCAAAACCTGACACAATACCTGTCGGGTTACAAAAAATAGTCGTTTTTTTCTCCGTTTTTATATAGCACTATGGTACTCGTTGGAAAGATAATAAAACGCTCGTTAATTTGGTGTAATTTTTTTCTTTAAAAAATCTCGTATATAAAATATATTAACGTTTAAAAAGTTATGAGAGGAAACATGAGAGAGAAAATAATAAAGTTTTAATATTTACATTTAGTAGATTATGTATTTAATAGATTATGTTAAATCATATTTAAACCATATTTATTTCTTTTTTAATTGGTCTAGAGTTGCCACATCACATCCTATGTGGCATCTCTTAAAAGAGAGATTGCATAATATTATGACATGTCATTAAAAAAGCTTTGGTTTATATAGAACTAGCTTATACCCCAGGAGCGTCCTGGGTTGACAAATCTAATATAACGTGATAAAAATGTCGGAACACTTTTTCCAAAAGTTTTCCTTTTTTATGTTAAATAGATAAAAAAATGTGAGTTAATTTAGTATTATTTTTTTTTATCATAAATAAGACAACTTTGATTATGCATCTTTTTTGTGACATTTTATAAAGTAACAATTTATTTATATTTTAACTTATAAGTACCATTCTCATGTCATATGAAAAACAGATACTAATGTGTATGATTGTACTATAAGCAATGTTGTATATAATAAATTAAGTTACATATAAATCATACATAATAACTGCAGAGATAAATGTTTTCAAATAACCATGAATCATTTGGGAAAGATTTGTTCTAAAAATTGCCTCCAGCTCCACTTTTACAATATTTAAGGGGTTGTTTGGTTGATTAAGTGCTGAATGGTTAACAGGTCTAAATGGTTAAGCAAGTTGGACCTCTTAATGGTTAGTTTTGTTGTCCTACGTTGGTAGAGAAGCCTCATTAAGGTTCAGCCTAGTTCAGTGCTTAATGGTTCAGCAACATCCCAAATCTTAATGATTCAGACTTAACCATTCCATTCAGAAGCTGAAACAAACACACTGAATGCTGAATCATTCAGCGCTAAATGGTTAAGAGCCTCATTAAGAGGCTACCAAACAGCCCCTAACTTTCAAAGCAACTAAACTAATAGCGCGACAAACACAGATGTATAACATGTTATCATTGGTATTGTGTGAATGTTATATACATATACGTAAGATTTGTCAAAGTTGACACATAATGAGCAAGATAGCATGCATACACCTGGACGGTCGGCCCAGGTCGGCCCATGCTAGTGGTAAATGTGCATGTCGTCTTTGAGTCCAAAAAACTGTTTTCAGTCAAACATTAGTATAATCATGTGAAAGCTTAATAATCGCGTATGAATGCAAATTTAAAACGGTTTAAGAGACACTAACCTGGAAAGCACCTTGGATAGCCTCAACGTCGCCCATCAAGAAAGTTATCCCCTTTCTCTTGTGCTCATTGGCAATGTCATGGTACTTTGATTCAAAAGCACCAAAATGTTTGCTACTGAAGTTCACAAAAAGCATGGCCTACCAATTCAACAATATCTTGTTATAAAGTTTCAGTATGTAAGAGAATGCAGATGAATTTTTCCATAGAACACTGCTTTTAAAAAAAAAAAATCCTACTGTTGTTATATAACTTACTACAATTAAATCCCGCTCACCAAACTTCTCTAAGGCATTCAAATTAAAATCCTGAAATATAATGTTAATTCTGTTCTTTGAAAGAAACATTTATTAGGAATATCATTTAAAGTAGGCCAAATTATGTAAAAAGACACCTCAAAATCTGCCATGAGTTCATCGAAAGGCTTGAATAATTGGACAATAGGTCCTGATACAGAAGAATCACCTCGTGGTAAAAGTTTAGCATCTAATGTATGAGCAAAGTCATAATCAGATCTTAACTTTTCAGCTAAAGCTATACACATCACAATAAACTAATAGCAAAAACAGCAAACATCATACCGAAAGCTCATCATAACGGTTCAGCAATCCATAAATCCTCCACATTAACACATACATATCCATACAGATATACACACAGGTATAAACATACATGTATAAGCAAAGTTAAATCAAAACCATATATCAATATAAATCACCGATATAAAAAAGAAACACAACAAAGATTGAATAAGAGACTGTACCTTATGTTTGATGGCGACGGTGGCGGCGCGACGGAGAGATGACGGAGGTGGCGGTTTCAATAAACATCAAATAGCAACAATAAATCACCGAATCAATAACCGAACAAACCTCAAAATATAACAATATTCAATTAAACACAATCTAAAAAAAAACTAAATCAAGAACATCATATCTTAAATATTCAGATACAGAACGGTTCAAATAAAACAAATATTTAAACGAAAAACCCTAAAACTATAACGATCTTAAATAAAAGACAATTCCAACCATCCGAAAATACCTAACGCATATTCTTTGATTAAAGTGACGATGATGATTTGTTGAAGATTGTAGATGTTCCTACTTCAAGATTAGAAGACAGACAACAAAGGAGGATGAAAGGGCTTCACGATTAGAAGATAGACAACAGGAGGATGAAAGAGTTTTTGACCGGTGACGATCAAAGGATGCTTTATGATATTCAGAAATTTTATAATGTTGATGGATATTGGAGTTTTTTAGGGTTAATGTTTAGGGAGGGAACTAATTATCAATATTAGGGTTTGTTAAGGGTTTGGATGGGGAGGTTAGGGTTTGAAGGAGAAGAGAGTTGATAGTTTTCCTGTTATGTTTTTTTTTTATATATAACTTATATACCACTTGACACCTAGGATGACACATGGCACACTCAAGGGGGAGAATGCCTCCTTGAGTGCCATGTCATCAAAAATGATTTGGTTTATTATATATATAGATATAGATATAGATATAGATATAGATTATAAAAATGGAATGACTGGTAATTTATGTGATTTGGTCAACGGCGCCTAAAATTAGCACAATTATTGCAATCATGATGATGGTTAGCGTTTCATGACAATTGATTAAAGGACAATTCTTTGTAAACATAATATGATAACGTTAATCTGTCAAAGATATTTAAATGAAAGATGTAATATTGTTATTCTTAGTATCACTGAAATGATATTTAGTTAATGTAGTCAATGATGAAGGATTTCATGACAAGTGAGGTTTTTTACTGTTATGAATCGCATTTTAGTTAATGTTGTTACTGATGACGTAAAATGATATTTCATTACTAATTACTAATAATTGTATTGTAAGACATGAAAAATAAATAAAGTCAAAGAATTGACCTCCATCAAAGTAACAAAAACAATAAAAAGTTTTTATGTTTATCGGTCAACAATAATAAATGAAAGTTGTTATATTAGTAATATCATTGAAAATTATTTTGAATATATTATGTATTTTAGGAAATTGTTAAATAGATTTAAGTTATATTTATTATTAAAATAATAGATTTAAATTATATTTATTAAATTATATTTATTAAATGCATTTTGTTTACCAAAATTATTGCATTAATCTTTCTCTTATAATACTTACATTTTCGAATTGTTCCACGTTCTGTTTATGGTGTGTATAGCAAGTGTGATCAATGTGATACCATGAAATTAAATAGATGAAGTATAAAATAGAAAGATTGAAATGTTGACTTAAATCTATGCTAAATGCTTAAAATTAGAGATATTATTGCAATTGTCAATAACTATCATTTATCACAATGAATAGCTAAATTTCAGGAAAAGAAACACACATTTCGGTATTTTTAATGTATTATAGTTGGTAAAGACATTGAGTTTGAAAATCAATCATCTATATTGTAACGCCCCAATAACCCGGACTTAAATTAATTAACATGTTTTAATGTGTCATGGCATGAGATGAGATAACTAAGTATCTATCCTAGATAGATATACAAGTTATATAGAATTTCAATAAAGTATGAGCCAAAAGTAGGAAGTACCTTACTACGAGGACTAAATCTGTAATTATGCCTAACTTGGCTAAATTCTTGTAAGTTTGTTTTAAAAATAGGGTTGGCATGTCACATGATGTAGTTATAAGGGTTGTTATGGGTGAAATTGGAGGTGTTTGTTGTAATTAACAAAAAGCCCAAAGTTGAGGGACTAAAGTTGACAAGTGGGGAAACTTCAAAAAAATCTGCACTTTTATAAAGGGGATCGAGATTTTTGAAGGGGTTTTCATCTTTGGAGAGCTTGTGATGAACCTAACACACATACAAGCCCTAATCCAAGGTGAAATCATAATACCATGTGGTGCATGTGTAGATTAAAGCCAAGATTGGATGATTAGGAGGGCTTCAAGCTAAGGTATGAATTGTTTAACACTAGATGATGAATTCTAGGTTAGGAAGGTATTACATGATGAAATAAGTAGAGTTCATACAAAAATTGATATGTGAATCCATGTAGAAAACTAGTTGAAAGGGATGATTGGAACTTGTATTATATTAATCTTGTATAAATTATGCAAATGGAAGGAAATCTCATAAGGTTGGAAGTGGGTGTTGGTCTTGGTGTGATCCAAGACCATCCTTAGATAGATTATTGGATATTTTGAAAAGAAAGTGATGATTTGCTATGTTTGACAACTATTGAATAAAGGGTATGTGATGTAGGTAAATAATAAGATGATTGATGTTATGAGTTATAAAAGTAGGCATGAAATACTTGTACATTAAGCTTAGAATGTTGTATGCACACCAATTGTTTGATGAAATGTCTAGATGAGTATGATGTATGAATTTGTATGCAAGACTTGACAAATATGAAAGTAATATGATAATAGCTACAATTGATAGTAGGATAACATGAAGATTGTATTTTAGAGAGCATTCATGTGGGAATTAGTTGATTGTATGAATTGGTAAGAAGTATGCATTAGTAGTATGCACACTATGCTTAAATATTATGATGTACACGATGTGTTGATTAATTGGTGTGACGAATGATCTTGTATCTTAAATGAGATGTGAATATGATGTCTATGGTGAATCTTGTATGATCTGGTACATCAATATGGACATATGTTTCTAAGTAGGATGTGGGTATAGTTGGAAGTTGACTTTCTGGAAAGTCAACAATGTAGAATAACATGGTTATGCTTCCCAAACTTGTTTGTGCGATTAGAAACACTACGTGACGCATAATATGTTAGAACTATGAGACATATATGATAGTAAGTGGTATTACATGATGTGAGAATAAGTGTGGTTGTGAATGTATGTTGTAGATATGATAGAAGTTGACTAATGGAAGTCAATGTGATATTTGGTTGAGAATGGTTGTTAGTGTGTTATGATCATGTATGCTAACAATGATGTGAACATGATGATATGAAAGGATAGGAAGGATGGACTCAACCATGGGAAGCTAATGGGTCAAGATGAGGCAAATAAACAAGCATGAACTTGGAGGACTTGAGGTAAGTGATTCCCGAACTTAACTCGCATCTATGATATTGAATTATGTTCACATAGGATGGGAATCTTAAAGGAGTACATGGTTTTGGTTATGGGTCAAGGATTTACATGGTAGTTAACTTGGACTTTGTCTTTGTAAATGTAACTAGTGTAGACAAGGTTTGAGCGAATCAAGTATAGTAGGTGCTTGAACTCAAACCGGAAGCTCGTAGGGACGTGCTTTCGATCCGAGAATTGATCAAGGTATGTGTGGAATGATGGGTGGGAGAATAGTAAATGAGTTGCTAGAATGTCGGAAATTGTGGGTAAGAATGGCATGAAAGATATTGGGTTGAAAAAGGAAAGCATTGTGCAAGACCTGCAGTTGGCGTAGGATACGCCAGTTTTGGCGTAGGATACGCTAACCCTGGTTTGCCTACGCCAAATTCTGCTGCCCTACGCCACTCTGTCCCCCCTTGCCTACGCAAGTGGCGTAGGCTACGCCACTTTTGGCGTATCCTACGCCAAGTCCCCCTTCGGCCTTGGATGTTGATTTTTCAGCTTGTTTATGTTTCCGTACCTTGCCCGAGCAACTCCAAACCTCATTTATAGTACATATGTGTACTCATGCTCGGGTTTGAGGGAGAGCTTCATGAATGTAAGGGTTGGTAGTTATATGTAGATCGAGTAGAGGATTGGAAACGTCACATTGTCTTAGAGATTGGCGAAGAAAGAGTGACATGACGGGTGAAGTAGGTTATATGAGAATTGTACGCTTGTATGTAAAGTAGGTTATATGAGAATTGTACGCTTGTATGTAAAGTAGGTTATATGAGAATTGTACGCTTGTATGTAAAGTAGGTTATATGGGAATTGTATGCTTGTATGTATTGTGGGGTATTGAGGAAATTGTATATTTGTATGAATTGTGGGGTTATTAACCTTGTATTGTGAATGGTAATGAAGATGCAGGTATATAAGTATGAATGCATGAGACTTGTAGGTTCGACTCGGGGTGCCACACCCGAACTTGCAAAAAGGCGTTGGAACGAGATCATGGAGTATCTATGGATATTATCCTCCGCATTTTGAGTAGTGTGCATTAAGTCACTAAATGAACTAACGAAACGGTTATTTGGTGATCGCAGGTTGTCTTGGCTACCTAATAGAGTAAGGAAAGGATGGAGATCGAGCAAGGAGGCGGATTGTACGAGGACACGACCCCATAACGTGGTATAGAAGGACCACGTTTAATGTAATAGAACATATTTAAGAGATGTAATACCTAAAATGCTTAGTGGATTTGGGTTCTAAACATCTAAGGTTGTTTTTAAAAGAAATAAATTTTTCGGTTGGTATTTCCGCTGCACGTTTTTCTGTAAATTGGTTTAGGGTGTTACAAGTTGGTATCAGAGCCCTGGTTTGAGTGAAATCTAGTACAAGGAAGTATGTACTTGAACTCAAACTTGTGTGCTCCTAAATATAGTGACCCGTACAATCCAAGGCTCGATCAAGGCCCAAAGGTAGAATTTAATATTAACTCACATGACATGTTAAAAGCTAATTGTGGTGTTTATGTTAAGGTGAGCTTTTGGTGGATAATGAAGAGGTCTCAAGGACACGATTTAAGATAGATCGCGGAAATTGTAGATAAGATGGAATAATCACAGGTACGCGAATGTTAACTATTGGTACCAGTGGGAGGAAAATCCTTTGGGATGGTAAAACATAGAAGGGAAAAAAATGACCATGTTGTTTAGAAAGTAAATTGAAATGTGGCACGAAGCTGAAAACCAGTCCCTAGGCATAAGGTAATGATTACGTGAAGGCACGTGGGTAGCATGTGGACTGTACACCTGGCCAGTGCACAAGAAGCATGCGAAACACGTGAGACCATGAGAATCATTACAGGTATGCCTGGTAGAATTGGAAAGTAAGTGGTCGTGTGGGTAAATAGTTGGAATGAAATGTTTGAGTCCGTAGATAAGTACGGATCAAATCAAAATGGTGGAGATACCCTTATGGGTTAAAAATGGTAGAATGACCATCATGGGTCAAAATGGTGGAAATACCCTTATGGGTTAAAATGGTAAAATGACCATGATGGGTCAAAATGGTGGAAATACCCTTATGGGTTAAAATGGTAGAATGACCATGATGGGTCAAAATGGTGGAAAACCCTTATGGGTCAAAATTGTAGAAAACCCTTATGGGTCAAAATTGTAGAAAACCCTTATGGGTCAAAATGGTTGGAAAGGCCTCAATGGGTCAAGAGGTTGGAAGACCTTAACGGGTCATATGGTTGAAACCATGTAAAATAGGTCGGAAAGACCTTAGCGGGTCAAGCGGCTGGGAAGACCATAAATGGTAAAAAGGGGTGAAATTATAGAAATTGTGAAAATGACCTTGATCGGGTCAAATAGTGGAAATGTAAAAATATAGAATTACCCAAGTAATGGGTCAGATTTGTTGGAAAGTTGTAGAATTATGGAATAGTCTATGAAGTAAGTCAAGTTGGGTAGGAATGAAGGAGAGAATACACTATTCTCTCTAACCAAGATAAGCGCAAGCTAGTAACTTAATTTAGATCTGCATGTTTTGTGGCATGTAAAATGCATATATATGTGTAGTGGAAGGTGGTAAGGCATGGTATTAACGTGAGTTATTTTGTAGAAACCTATAGAAAACGAATGAACGGTTAATCTTTTGAAAGATTTGTACCCTTATATGCAGAAAATGAATGAGGTGGGGGGATGCCAGAATGTGATGTAGGGATTGTTATAAAATAGTAGAATAAGGCGCAACTACCTCGAAAAGTCAAATTGTAGAAAATTTACAAAATAATGAATAATTTGTAAAGATTTGGCATAGGAAAATGAAATAAGTAATGTAGTATAGCATGAGAATGGGAAATCAAGAAGGAAATGTATATAAGTAGACATTACAAGTGAGGGAATTATTGAATGGACCATTGAAGGTCAATTTTCATGAATGTAAGGTATATGTCTAACCAATGATTTGTAGAGACGAGTGGTCAAATTTTTGGATATGATGGGATCTACAAGATAGGTGATATGAAGTTAGCGAGTTGGAACTCCTTGTAAACGAACTAAGGCAAGCGAAGTATGGCGCGGACTTGTCAAGGGGCAAGTTAAGCCGACATATGGATCGTCGGATAACGTTGTAAAAGGAAGGTTAGTAAACTTAGATGTTTTATGATTGTTTAACGGAAAATTTATATAGGTCGAATAGTACCCACGTATGAATGAAGGGTAGTTCAAGCATGATGTAGTTGGAAAGTTGACTTTTAAAGGTCAAAAGATGGATGAATATTTGTTAGACTTGGTGTTGCTCAGTAACGGACATACGCGTTACAGTAAGTAGTGCATATGGTAGATGTACCGATTCAGTAGTGCCTAGGTAATTATGCCCAACTTTCAAGTTAAGTAAGAGTGAATGAGGAATGAAATGGTATGTATGTTGTGAAAGAGATAACTATGATCTAAGGACTTGGGATATACGCAAGTATATAGTCTAGCTAATTACATGATTGAAGTAATTAAAATGAATTTACAATAGTGGAATATAATAGTAAGATAAGGATGAATACTAATTGTGATTGATGCAATAATAAAAGATTAATAGGGTTGATGAGGTAAAAGATGGCAATGATAGTTCGGAATGCCTGATACTTGCATGAAGGCTTGTTGTTAATATTAGAAAGTGTGGACATATAATTGTGTCTATTCACGGTTAAAGTTGTAGTATAGTCTATAATACTGCGGCATGAAACTTCGAAGGAAGCGTCAGAGTAAATAAGTATGTAGGGAATGCCTAGTAGGGTAGTAATGAAAGAGGTTTCGGGGACGAAACCTTCTTTAAGGGGGGTAGACTTGTAACGCCCCAATAACCCGGACTTAAATTAATTAACATGTTTTAATGTGTCATGGCATGAGATGAGATAACTAAGTATCTATCCTAGATAGATATACAAGTTATATAGAATTTCAATAAAGTATGAGCCAAAAGTAGGAAGTACCTTACTACGAGGACTAAATCTGTAATTATGCCTAACTTGGCTAAATTCTTGTAAGTTTGTTTTAAAAATAGGGTTGGCATGTCACATGATGTAGTTATAAGGGTTGTTATGGGTGAAATTGGAGGTGTTTGTTGTAATTAACAAAAAGCCCAAAGTTGAGGGACTAAAGTTGACAAGTGGGGAAACTTCAAAAAAATCTGCACTTTTATAAAGGGGATCGAGATTTTTGAAGGGGTTTTCATCTTTGGAGAGCTTGTGATGAACCTAACACACATACAAGCCCTAATCCAAGGTGAAATCATAATACCATGTGGTGCATGTGTAGATTAAAGCCAAGATTGGATGATTAGGAGGGCTTCAAGCTAAGGTATGAATTGTTTAACACTAGATGATGAATTCTAGGTTAGGAAGGTATTACATGATGAAATAAGTAGAGTTCATACAAAAATTGATATGTGAATCCATGTAGAAAACTAGTTGAAAGGGATGATTGGAACTTGTATTATATTAATCTTGTATAAATTATGCAAATGGAAGGAAATCTCATAAGGTTGGAAGTGGGTGTTGGTCTTGGTGTGATCCAAGACCATCCTTAGATAGATTATTGGATATTTTGAAAAGAAAGTGATGATTTGCTATGTTTGACAACTATTGAATAAAGGGTATGTGATGTAGGTAAATAATAAGATGATTGATGTTATGAGTTATGAAAGTAGGCATGAAATACTTGTACATTAAGCTTAGAATGTTGTATGCACACCAATTGTTTGATGAAATGTCTAGATGAGTATGATGTATGAATTTGTATGCAAGACTTGACAAATATGAAAGTAATATGATAATAGCTACAATTGATAGTAGGATAACATGAAGATTGTATTTTAGAGAGCATTCATGTGGGAATTAGTTGATTGTATGAATTGGTAAGAAGTATGCATTAGTAGTATGCACACTATGCTTAAATATTATGATGTACACGATGTGTTGATTAATTGGTGTGACGAATGATCTTGTATCTTAAATGAGATGTGAATATGATGTCTATGGTGAATCTTGTATGATCTGGTACATCAATATGGACATATGTTTCTAAGTAGGATGTGGGTATAGTTGGAAGTTGACTTTCTGGAAAGTCAACAATGTAGAATAACATGGTTATGCTTCCCAAACTTGTTTGTGCGATTAGAAACACTACGTGACGCATAATATGTTAGAACTATGAGACATATATGATAGTAAGTGGTATTACATGATGTGAGAATAAGTGTGGTTGTGAATGTATGTTGTAGATATGATAGAAGTTGACTAATGGAAGTCAATGTGATATTTGGTTGAGAATGGTTGTTAGTGTGTTATGATCATGTATGCTAACAATGATGTGAACATGATGATATGAAAGGATAGGAAGGATGGACTCAACCATGGGAAGCTAATGGGTCAAGATGAGGCAAATAAACAAGCATGAACTTGGAGGACTTGAGGTAAGTGATTCCCGAACTTAACTCGCATCTATGATATTGAATTATGTTCACATAGGATGGGAATCTTAAAGGAGTACATGGTTTTGGTTATGGGTCAAGGATTTACATGGTAGTTAACTTGGACTTTGTCTTTGTAAATGTAACTAGTGTAGACAAGGTTTGAGCGAATCAAGTATAGTAGGTGCTTGAACTCAAACCGGAAGCTCGTAGGGACGTGCTTTCGATCCGAGAATTGATCAAGGTATGTGTGGAATGATGGGTGGGAGAATAGTAAATGAGTTGCTAGAATGTCGGAAATTGTGGGTAAGAATGGCATGAAAGATATTGGGTTGAAAAAGGAAAGCATTGTGCAAGACCTGCAGTTGGCGTAGGATACGCCAGTTTTGGCGTAGGATACGCTAACCCTGGTTTGCCTACGCCAAATTCTGCTGCCCTACGCCACTCTGTCCCCCCTTGCCTACGCAAGTGGCGTAGGCTACGCCACTTTTGGCGTATCCTACGCCAAGTCCCCCTTCGGCCTTGGATGTTGATTTTTCAGCTTGTTTATGTTTCCGTACCTTGCCCGAGCAACTCCAAACCTCATTTATAGTACATATGTGTACTCATGCTCGGGTTTGAGGGAGAGCTTCATGAATGTAAGGGTTGGTAGTTATATGTAGATCGAGTAGAGGATTGGAAACGTCACATTGTCTTAGAGATTGGCGAAGAAAGAGTGACATGACGGGTGAAGTAGGTTATATGAGAATTGTACGCTTGTATGTAAAGTAGGTTATATGAGAATTGTACGCTTGTATGTAAAGTAGGTTATATGAGAATTGTACGCTTGTATGTAAAGTAGGTTATATGGGAATTGTATGCTTGTATGTATTGTGGGGTATTGAGGAAATTGTATATTTGTATGAATTGTGGGGTTATTAACCTTGTATTGTGAATGGTAATGAAGATGCAGGTATATAAGTATGAATGCATGAGACTTGTAGGTTCGACTCGGGGTGCCACACCCGAACTTGCAAAAAAAGGCGTTGGAACGAGATCATGGAGTATCTATGGATATTATCCCCGCATTTTGAGTAGTGTGCATTAAGTCACTAAATGAACTAACGAAACGGTTATTTGGTGATCGCAGGTTGTCTTGGCTACCTAATAGAGTAAGGAAAGGATGGAGATCGAGCAAGGAGGCGGATTGTACGAGGACACGACCCCATAACGTGGTATAGAAGGACCACGTTTAATGTAATAGAACATATTTAAGAGATGTAATACCTAAAATGCTTAGTGGATTTGGGTTCTAAACATCTAAGGTTGTTTTTAAAAGAAATAAATTTTTCGGTTGGTATTTCCGCTGCACGTTTTTCTGTAAATTGGTTTAGGGTGTTACATATATGCACAGCCGACGTTTCAAGAATATTAAAGAGGTGCATCGAGGATCAACTTGAGATGTAAAAAGAAAACTGATAAATCTAATTGCTAGCTATTTAACAAATTATGCCTATAGCGTCTTGCTAGTTTTGTTATAAAATTACGATAATTAAGAAAAGGAAACAAAACTTGTAGTTACGGCAAACAAAGCTGGTAAGATGGCAATTGTGATTGTTGAGTTATGTTCTATGGGTATATAACTCATTGTGAGATTTCAACAGCAATCGTCCTTGAATTTTTTTTAATTATGATATACATTTTTTAATTATAATAAGTATTTTTAAACATAACATTAAATAACAATCATTAGGATGTTAATCTAAATTCGGTAAATTGTTAAAAGATAATAATAAATGTCATTAACTTCAGTCAACATATAAATTAATGTCATTAACTTTGTATAATAATCAATGACATTATTTATAAATAATTTTTCCTGGATTTAAATAAAATTATTGTAATTTGCATTCAAAAACACATTTATCACAAATTTAGTATTTGATAAATTGACGTTCAAGTTTAAATTTAGTAGGAAATCAACATTTTTGACTTTCAAGTTTAAATTTAGTAGAAACATCAACATTTTTGACACAATGACATTATTTATTCAGTCAAAATAACATTAAATAACAATCATTATCATGTTAATCTAAATTCGGTAAATTGTTAAAAGATAATAATAAATGTAACACCCCAACCGATGGCGGAAACATCGAGGTGTCACATAGTGACGATTGTTCAATAGCTCATGGACTAAAATTGTAAATTTTGATATATTGGTTAAGTAGTTTATTACATTGAAAGAAAAATACAAGATACAATGATTCTAAAGTGACAACTAAAACTAAAATACAATGAATCCAAAAATCTAAATAAAAATTCCAAAAGCTTAAAAGTCATCTCATAAATAACCTGAAACATGTACGAAAATAATATATGTCAATACAAAAATGTATTGGTGAGCATACCCTGTTTGAATACATATAGTAGAAAAAGAGTTTCGCAATTCACAGTGTTGTATACTGTTTGCAATTATGTAATAAGTAATATCCGTTCAAAATCAACCCTAAGAAATATGTATCAAGAATCAAGAATCAAAACATTTTTTGAGTAATATGAATCACAAGACAATGACCAAGGTCTCTCAACAGAGTCACAAGGGGTATATACCATAGTACTATTCATTGAAATGCCAGGCCCTCAAAGGTTAATGATTTTGACAAGTCATAGACACACAAATTAACATAAAGCAAACACACATGAGAATTGAATTAAGTATAAGAATAGAATTTAATAATAGTGTACATGAATAGCCCCAAAAGAGTAAAACATGAAAAAGGGGAAAGATATACTCACAGTTTGCGAAAGCGATCAAAATCCACTTAAGCGGTCGTGAGCTATGTAATGGGAATTCCGAGGAATTCAACCTATAATGTGTAAGAATACTAATAAGGAAGTGTCTAAAAAGTCTAAGGTAACTAGGGTCTAAGGCATTAGGGTTTGCTAAGTCGATTTGGGGAATTAGAGTTGTTATGATAAGTCGGATTAATATAAAAGTTGTATATTAAATATAATAATACCAAAGTTTGTAGATATGGTTTAGGTAATTTAATTATTACCAATTGAATATTTAGATAAAAACAATATATTTGAATAATTAAGACAAACTAATTTAATTAATTACTTTCACTAAGTTATTGTAAATAAATACAATAATCATAATTGTTTAAATACATATTTATGAGTTACACCATGGCCCAATAAATGGTAACTAAGATTTTCAAACATAAATATTTCTATTTTATAAGAAAATTATTTATAAAATAGATATTTAATAGTACAAATAAATAAATTATTAATTTTGTCTAATTAAACATAAATAAGACTAATAATTCAAGACATGATCCAAAAATGCTATTTTTCTAGAAAATGGATGATTTCTGATGTAAATTAATGAAAATAATTTTCCCATAATTTTTATAAACTTATTTATATTTAAAACTGATTTAATGAGATTAAATCATGTTTAAATGATTAAAAATAGGAAAATTAATAAAAATAAATGTTTTCTGAACCAACTATTTTTATTTCAGTTCATAATGATTAGAAATAATTTATCAAAAAGTTTGAGATTAAAATCGCTAAAAATGAATTTTTAATCAATTAAATACGATTAAAACAAATAAATTCAATAAAAATGTGAAAATAGGACATTTTCCAGAAAATAAAAGTATGATAATTTTATATGAGGTGTCAAGAAGCTACACCTAAATTTTCATAATTTTTGGACCAAAAATGAATTTATTATGAATATTATAAATTTTATATAATATATTACTTTAAACAAAGTATAGAAATTTACTAAAAAAAATAAATGAAGTGGACCCGTGGAACAAGGGATTCGAACCCGGGTCCTCTCCAAACAACAACACTCACCAAACCACTAGGCCCCAAGTCTGTCATGTTAAACAAATAGAATTTATATTATATTTAAACTATAAGTAAAACTTATCTTCTTCCCCAAATAAACCTCCAAGAACCCTAATCTTAACCATAAATCTAATAACCCGAATCAATCAAGATTAGGCATCGAATTCATGGGGCTTTTGATCCTAGACACTAAACAAACAAAATGGCAACAAGTATGTAAACTCACATCGCGTTTCTAGACCGAAATCGGAGGAGTTAAACCCAAAACTTTAAACTTCGATTGAAGGCTCCTGGACACGATCTTGTACGAAATTTATGTGGGTTCGGAATGTTTAGAGGTGCAGAAAGGGATTTGCGAGTTTAATTTATATAGGGGACGAATGAAACGAGCGTTTTGTTTGGTTTAATAACTTCCGATCGGTTATACACATCAAAGCTCATTAAAGCACGTTAAAAGTATGAATAAGGTCCGAAACTGATGAGTACTAAAGGATTAATGAAGACCCACCATTAAACGGATTGTAACCGGCCAAAACAACCTTTAATTGAATCACCGGACTTATTTCCGGTCGCCGGATTCCGGCCAAACACATCTGCCAGAAAAACTGGGCTGCGAGATGTTTTTTTTTGTTTGTTTTGAAACTTTAGACTTATTACACAATTAGCCCCTCTAATATTAACCAGGTTAGTTTTAGGTGTAACTTGATTATAAATTCCTTTATAACAACTTAACTTGGTTAACTAATCTAACTTAAAAGTTTGTAAAACTTTTTAAAACTTACATTGTTTTATAGAACCCTTTACGAATACGTTTCAACATACGCATTTGATTAAAACTTATACCCGATCTATAATAATTGATAAAATTTTTAATTCGCTTTAAAATTAAATTTTAAAAACGGCGAAACTTATCGGGATTATAATGGAAATATTTGAAGGGCTATTAATGTCAATTAGGTGAAAGACGAGGGTGACGGATGTCACAATAAATGTCATTAACTTCGGTCAACATATAAATTAATGTAAATATTTACAAATTATGAGTAAGAGAATAGTTTTATTAAAATTATGACTTATAAATAATTTACACTGTAAATTAACGTGTTAGAATTTATATTAACATCCTAATATTGTAAATATTGTAATTTAACGGTTGGTGTTGATTTAGGATTTAGGAGAAAAACTCATAAATTCTGGAATTATAAATAATTTTTTTGGATTTAAATAAAAATATTGTAATTTGCATTCAAAAACACATTTATCACAAATTTAGTATATTGTAAATTGACGTTCAAGTTAATAACAATCATTAGGATGTTAATATAAATTCGGTAAATTGTTAAAGGATACTAATAAATGTCATTAACTTCGGTCAACATATAAATTAATGTAAATATTCAGTCAAAATAACATTAAATAACAATCATTAGGATGTTAATATAAATTCGGTTAATTGTTAAAAGATAATAATAAATGTCATTAACTTCGGTCAACATATAAATTAATGTAAATAAATAACAATGATTAATATTCAAATTCCAGATTAAATGACATTAACATTAGTCAACTATTATTATTGTAAGTAAATAAAAATAGTTCTGAATTAATGACAATAAATTCGGTCATATAAATAAATGACATTAAACAAAATTTTGAAAACCATTGAATTATTTCAATAACATTAAACATAAATTCGAAATACAATAATTCAAATAAATTAGATTAAAAACATCAACAACTTTAGACCAATAATTTGTAAAACAAAACACATCATCGATCAATTCTAATCGAACCAACCACGATTGTCCTTCGTATGTGACAATTGTAACGTTCATGTTGTGTATGTTTTTACACAACAAAAATTTGTTCATAGCCTTCGGCACAGTCTGGATTGACACATTAAAGAACAACATTAAAAAAAAATTCATAATTTTTGAAAATTAAATGGGCATATGTACATGAAAATAACAAACATACCAAAACTGTTGCCGAAGGGTCATGCAAATATCTTGAAGAATTGAGAACCATTATGATAAGACATAATAGCTTTTATGTGTACAGATCAAATCCTGTTTTTCAAATATGTAAAAACATATATTATTAACTAAATCCGATAGATATATATGAAAAAAAAAACTTGATGGCAAAAACAAAATTACCACAAACACCATTGAATACTAAAGTATATGTAAAACAACAAAACATATAATATTGTTTGTCTATCTATTGTTATATATTACAGAATGTATGTATGCATTTGATATAATATCGGTTGGTACTTACAGAATTTGACAACACTTCCTTAAATAATGGCTAATTCCGATTCAATATATTTAGGATGATATAAATGCTTAAATCGATGATATACCTGCATAAATCAAAAATAAAACTGCATAATTCAGAAATCAGAAAGAAAAAAACGTTGACATAACTGCATAGATCGAAATAAAAAAAAATCAGAGATCAAACACAAAAGATAGGATGGCATAACTGCACGATTTAAATAAATCCTTTACAATCTATCTAGGATGATATAACTGTTTAAATCAATAATATACCTGTTCCAATCAGAAATAAAACTGCATAAACCTGTTCCAAAGAAAAATAAAACTGCATAAACCAGGATTCATCGATTCAATATATTTAGGATGATATAATTGCTTAAATCGATGATATACCTGCATAAATCCGATTCAATATATTTAGGATAATATAACTGCTTAAATCGATGATATACCTGCATAAATAAAAAATAAAACTGAATAAACCAGAAATCAGAAATAAAACAAAAAAATACGATTACATAACTGCATAGATCCAAAATAAAAAAATATGAGAGATCAAACACAAAAGATATGATGATTTGAAGAAATCAAACGTGATGTATTATAGATATATGTTAAGAATAGGAAATGACTAAAAGTGATACAATATTACCTTTAAGAAAATGAAAAAAAAAAGAATGAAGAATGAAAATTGGAAGAATTGTCAAGGAAGAATGAAAATTGAAGAAAGAATGAAGAAAAAAAAAAGATATCGGCTTTTATAGATATAAAGATGGAGCTCCATATAGCTACTTGGATTCTAGAGGCTCTCTCTAAGGTCTTCATTCGACCCAAAAGCTACTCAATTATTATATAGACGGATACAAAATATATTGCATTTCTGTTGGAACTTTTATGTAACACCCTAGGCATATCCCACATCTCCCGTGGATAGGAGAGATCTTGGTTCATAAGTAATGTCCTGCCTCATAAATCACCAACGCGTTTTGGGCTTAGTTGGCTGTGGAGCACATAAAAACTTCACAGTTAAGCGTGCTCAGGTGGGAGTAGTATTAGGATGGGTGACCTCCTGGAAAGTTTTCACTCGGGCAACCAAAAATAAATCCGTGAGCTTCTAGTGAGCAAAGCAGACAATATTGGATGATATTAGAGGCGAGGTGTTACATTTTAACACAAAAATATTCCTAAATTTAATATTCTATATTTATATACATTCTAAAAAAATCAATTTTACTTAGGGGTGTAAACGAGCCGAGCCTGAGTCTGACTGGGCTCGAGCTCGTCTCGGTTCAGGCCTAATACTTTGAGCTCTAGCTCGGCTTGAAATAATTTAAGAAAAATTTTAAAGGAGCTAAAAGCTCGGCTCAAGCTCACTTCAAAGTTTAAACGAGCCAAAGCTCGTCTCACCAATGTTAAATAATAGGTATTATATATATATATATATATATATATATATATATATATATATATATATATAGGGTAGGGATCCTAAGAGAACCAACTCCTATTTGAGAACTGAGAGAACCATTCTAAGCCACACATTTCATATAAAGGCAATTTTTTTTTTTTTTTTTTTTTTTTTTTTTTTTTTTTTTTTTTGCAAAAATCGCTGCTTTATATGTAAGGAAAATTTTTTTTTTTTATTTTTTTTGTATTTTTTTTTTTCAGTATACACATGTGTATAATTGCATTATACACATATGTATAATGCTATATACACATATGTATAACTGAAATATACACATATGTATAGCTGAAAAATGCTATATACACATATGTATAATTGCTATATACACATATGTATAATGCAATTATACACATATGTATAAATGAAAAAAAAATTCAAAAAAAATAAAAAAAAATTTTTCCTTGCATAAAAATGTGCGATTAAAGCAAAAAAAAAAAAAAAAAAAAAAAAAATTTTTTTTTTTTTTGCCTTTATATGAAATGTGTGGCTCAGAATGGTTCTCTCAGTTCTCAAATAGGGGTTGGTTCTCTTAGGATCCCTACCCTATATATATATATATAATATAAAATTTGTTTGGGCTCCTTTAGGCTCGCGAGCCTAAATGGTCTTACGGGCTCGATAACTAAACGAGTCATGTTTCAAGCTTGGGTGGGGGGGCGGGAGGGTGACATGGTAGGCGGGAACACCGCCCCCTTAGGGCTGGAAGGACTCGATAACTAAACGAGTCATGTTTCAAACTTTGTTTGGTCATCCCTTTATTAGACAGGAGGGAGTGGGGCAGGAAGGGGGGCGGGAGGGTGACATGGTAGGCGGGAACACCACCCCCTTGGGGCTTCACCCCTCTCTTTCCCGCCTCTCCACTCCGTGTAGTTTTGCAAGACCAATAGACTAATCATTTAATATTAAAGTGGGGCCACAGTCTTTGTATAAGTCCACGGTCAACTCCACATTTGTGCTCTCTTTTTTGCCGTGCATAAGGCGTCACCACGTGGCACAACACTATTGGCTTACACAACTGCAACCTCTCCCTCATTGGTTATATTTTCTCAAGTCCACGTCCCAAATAACTATATTATTTTCTACATAAATGTCTTCTATAAACTATAAAGTATACTATAAACTCAATCGTTACCGTTATTTCTAAATTGTAATTGTAATTCTAATTTCCTAAATGGCCCATTACAGATCGAAATTATTCTTTCTAATCTATCTATCAATCTTATTAATTGCGAATGCAGCGTAAGTGTTATTCTTTACTGGGATCGGTTTTGCTATTTAAAAAGGTTGCGACGTAACCTGTGTTTGTAATTGGTTGTTTTGGCTACTATGATATTAATTTTAACTTTGGTATGTAACTAATTTTCCTACAGTAAAAGCTACTATGATATACTTCAAGTTCCCAAGGGTGCATCAGACGATCAGATTAAACGGTCGTATCGAAAGCTGGCTTTGAAGTATCATCCTGATAAGAATCAAGGGAATGAAGATGCTAATATAAAGTTTGCTGAAATTAATAATGGTAGTTAATTTTGCATGCTTTGTGGTTATTATGCATTGGCTTTGTATGTTGTTATAGGTTTTGTGTTTGTGTGTGTGCGTGTTTGTTTCAGCTTATGAAGTGTTATCAAACAGCGAAAAGAGGAGTATTTACGACCGATACGGTGAAGAAGGTCTCAAACAGCATGCGGCTGGTGGTGGAGGTGGAGGAATGGATATTCAGGACATATTTAAATCGTAAGATTTTGCTTTCAGACATTAATATATGCGATTTATAGAGTAAAACCAAACCCCTAAAGACTTGGAAAACTCTAACTTGGATATGTATCCAAGGATCAGCTAGCTTATTTGTCGGCTAGGAGGACTAATGGGCTATGGGCCGGATTGGTTACAGGGATTCTAGTTTTCCTTGGAAGAGTTAAGCTTCTTAGTCCAGTGGCGAATCTTGACCCGAAACTTCGGGGGGTCGGAAGTCACTAGTTTCGGGGGATCGAAACGTCCTTAGTCTAGTGGGTTAAGCCCGCCGCTCTGCCTTTGTTTAAGTACCTTAGGATGGTCTTTCTAACTTCTGATTTAATCATAGTCCCCTCCGATGAACCATGCCCCATTTGCAAAAAAAACATGTCTGGATAAATTTGGCGAGCATGCGCTCCACTGCAAGGAATTGCCGGGGTTTAAGTACCGCCATGATTTGGTCAGAGATGTTCTATGGGATGTGCTTCGAAGGGCGGGGATCTCAGCCAAGAAAGAAGCACCGGTCAATTTTCTGACTGATCCACGGGAGGGGAGATCTACGTTGCGTCCTGCGGATGTGCTTGTGTTTGGATGGGCTGGGGGCAAACATGCTTGTGTTGACCTGACAGGGGTTTCCCCCTTGGTAGGTTTGCGAGACAGCGGCTTTGCACCGGGGCAGGCAGTTTTTAGGGCAGAAGCTAAGAAGGTTGCTAAGCACGAAGCAGCCTGTTTAGAGAATCAACATGTGTTCCTGCCGTTTGCTTTTGACACATTTGGATCTCTAGCCCCTGAAGCAGTACGGTTTCTGAAACGAGTTCAGAAGGTGGTCCACAGTGACTCGCAAAGCCCTAAGAACCAAGGGTTTGTGTTTAGCAGGATAGGCTTTGCGATTCAAAAGGGGATAGCGGCGCAGCTTGTTGCCCGCTTACCCACCATCTAAATGTAACTTGTTTTGTCTAAAAAAAAAAAAAATATCATAGTCTAATGACTGTCAGAGTGCTTTAGGACAGATACACTTTTGCAGTATTGGCGGGATTGGGATCTTGTTGCTGACTTTATGCTACATTTCATCATTTTAGACATATACACTTTTGCAGATGCATTAAAATCAACATTTTTGCATTTTGCAGGTTTTTCGGTGGTGGAGCAGACCAAGAAGAGGAGGAGCGAGTGGCAAAAGGCGATGATGTAGTTATCGACTTGGATGCAAGTTTGGAGGATTTGTACATGGGAGGGTCGCTAAAGGTAGGGAGGCTTTACTTACTGGATTATAAATTTTGAGCTCTCATATTCAACCATATGAAACTATAATCTTACTGTTATTAATGCAATGTGTGTATTTGGTGATTTTGCGCATAATGATATGCTCTTGCTAATTTGCTGCCTTTTCTTTTGGCTTGTGATTAATATGAACTTAAATCAGATTTGGAGGGAGAAGAATATTATAAAACGTGCTCCAGGAAAAAGACGCTGCAACTGCAGGAACGAGGTTTATCACCGGCAAGTTGGTCCAGGGATGTTCCAACAGATGACAGAGGAGGTATGGTCAAACAAACATAGTTATGAAGATCTTTGGTTTTCGTATCTTGGTTGGCAATCATTATACATGTGTTTTTCTTATGTTGACCAGGTCTGCGAGCAGTGCCCTAACGTGAAGTACGAAAGGGAAGGGAACTTTATAACTGCTGATATTGAGAAAGGAATGCGAGATGGGGAGGTAAGCTGTTGTTTATTCATGGTTAAGATAATTTATTATTTTGATAAAAGACTTATGGTTATATAATATGCACTTGCTTGTTGCTTGCAATTTGCCAGGAAGTGGTCTTTTATGAAGAGGGCGAACCAATCATAGATGGTGAACCTGGAGATCTGAAGGTTAGTTTGTTATCATTCATGACTAAATAATATAACTAAGCTGTTTAAGTGTTTTATGGCTGACGGTAAATCTCGAAATTTTGTGCAGTTTCGCATACGTACAGCGCCGCATGACAGGTTTAGGAGAGAAGGCAATAACCTTCACACAACAGCCACAATAACTTTGGTAATTTCTCTCGCCTCTCTTTTTCTTTAGCTGTTACCTTAATGACCAACCTCGCAAGCACGACACGTTCTATAATGAAATTTATCACAGTAGGTAGTTTAAGTTTGCTCAATGGGTTTATTTGGGTCTACGCAAATTATAGAACATGTCATGAAATTTGCTAACTTAAAACGGATTCAAATGGCCCTGCATCTTGCACCGCCACTACTACCTACGTCACCAGCACCACCACTACAGCCACCTCCACTGCTGCTAGCCCATCATAAAAAAACAAACTTTTTTTAAAAAACGACACGCTATGCCCTGACCTGACCTGCCATAGGCTTAACCGTCTCTTATAAATAAAATATATTTTGGTGCTAATTTGTGTGCATTGACGAAACCTTGCCTTTTCAGGCACAAGCGCTTGTCGGGTTCGAGAAGACAATTAAACACCTTGATGAACATCTAGTGAATATCGGCACAAAGGTAGTGATTTTGTTTACATTTTAGCACTCACTGGTGATTAGAGGTGTACAAAAAAAACCGGTTTTTTTTTTCCAATTATCCTTCACCAAAGAAAAACCGGTTTTAAAACCGATTTTTTAAAAAAAAAAACCGATTTTTAAAGTAAAAAAACCGGTTTTTTAAGTTAAACCGGTTTAATAACCGATCCTAACCGGTTTCACCGGTTTGAGCTTTTTGGGTTAAAAACCGGTTTTAAAACCGGTTCGGTTCTTAAAAAAAACCGATTTTTTAAAGGTAAAAAAAAACCGGTTTTAAAAAAAACCGGTTTTTTTAAAACCGGTTAACTGGTTTGTACACCTCTACTGGTGATCACATATAAAAGACTAAGACTTACAAATGAGAAACTGTTTGCAGGGAATCACAAAACCAAAGGAGGTGAAGAAGTTTAAAGGTGAAGGAATGCCAATGCACTTTAGCAACAAGAAGGGTGATTTGTATGTTACTTTTGAAGTTCTTTTCCCAACATCACTAACAGATGACCAGAAGACCAAGATCAAAGCCATTCTTGGTTAAGTTAGATTGCAGGATACATGTACTATATATTTGTTATTAGCTGCCACACAGATTTCTTGTAAAACAATATGCCACCCAAAATCCATTTTTAGATGTCAAAAGTTGTAAACATGAAATTAAATGATTCGGATACATCCTCTATAATTTAGATGCGCCCTCTTACTTTCGTAAACATGTATACCTATGCTGAAATCTTAATGTTCACAAAAGTAGTAGTTTTTTTTTTTTTTTTTGCACTATTCGATCATTCTGTTGACGCCAGCTTCTCCTCATCCACATCGAATGCTTTCCTAGCTTGTTTCAGTTCTTCGTTCATAGACAGTAGTTCTGTACAACGGTTTAACTTGGGCAAGTCCTATGGAGAGACATATTTTAACATGGTATTAGCAAACCTTAATATATTGCGTAGCGTAGCAAGGGAAAAAAACTGTGTAAAGAGAAGAAAAGATACCTTGCGGATCAAGAACAAGAAATCCTCAGTCAAGAGCTTTCCCCTCTTTGATGCAATATCTTGGGCTTTATGCACCTACACTTCCATTGACAACTTCTTACAACACGAGTTTGCGATCCAATTCACAGAGATTCAAAAATAAATAAATAAAATCTTACCATATCTGTCACATACTCAACAACAATGTCCTCCACAAGAGCAACAGTCTCTGGCAATGGCTGACGGGCATACAAACAAAATCATGTCAGACAGTGTTTTCTAAGACAAATATTACATGTAACTAAACAATTATTTTATGTAACTAAACAATTAAAACTAAATACTTTCTAACTGCGTATGTTTGTAATCAGAATAGTCAAAGGCGCACGCGCCTGGGGGCCCATGCGAGGTGAGTCACAACCTTGGTTTTACAAAGCGCGACTGAGGCGCGCCTAGGCGCGAGGCGCACTGCCTAGCGCCTCAGGGATCTGCGCCTGGGCAATTTCCAGGAAGCACAGAAAAAGCGCATTTTTTTGGGTTTTTTTAACCCTGGGTAAAGGAAGCTAAAAACCTATGGAATATATAAAAAAATTATATAATTAGTGTGCGCCTCGGGTACAAAAAGCCCACCGCTTTTGCGCTTCGCGCTTAGACCTCGTTGCTTTTGTGTGCCTATCGATTTTTTAAAACCAAGGTCACAACAAAACCGCCTTTGAGTGCAACAAGGCGCAAGCCTAGGCGCACTTTTCAGGATCAGCACGGCTGATAGGAACCAGAATATTAGATGCAAACATACTTAAAATTCACTATTCGGCCCGCTTCGAGAGGGGAAAATATCCGGTACACCTCTATTCTCCTAAATCCTAATTTACAAACATAAATACTGAAAACAAAAGCAGTTAAGCTGCAGTTTTTTTCTAATTAATAGCTAACCCATTCACCATTTCACCCACTACCCTACTTGGTTGGTTTTTCCTTTAGATCCCTCTGACCCGGTCCACATCTGCACCCTATTCGGACCTGAATTAGCTGGGTTTGTATCAGCGGCGTACTCACTTTGCTTCTAAAGCCCCACTTTCAGGCCCTCGGGCACAATTTTTTAGGCCAAGTTCTAACCAATAAGCATCTGAAATTGTTTGAACAGGTCTTAAACAATTACACCAGCCTTAAGCAAACCTGGAACCAACCTAAAAAAAAGCCTAAACTACCCCTAACCTAAACAGCCTAAAACATGTCTAAAGCCATAAAATTTGGTATTTTATAGTATGTGCTTAGCCTAAAAAAGCCCTCGCTTTTTAAGTGCCTAGGCTCCGAGCTAGGCCTAGCATGACTAAACCAGGGTAAATCAGACTATACTAGTCGAAAAAACAGTCAAACCAGCCAAAAAAAATCTAGAATAGCTAAAAATGACAAGTTTATACTATGCGACTTGCTTGTCTCAGTTGCACGCTTTTTAAGCGTTTTGCGTCTTGATTGCACCTTGAGCTCCTAACTACCTACATAACAGTACATGTGAGAGCCCCCGCAATGTCAAGGATGCAGCATTGCGGCGGGTTCTCAAGGACGTCCATAGCTCGGTTCACTTTATTCCATATAATTATGGGGTAAAATATACGGTAACACAGATAGTAAATAAAAATGACCGCATGAGTTCGACATAACACAACAATTCATCATATACTCCTTCCTTGAAAAGTGATTTATGCGTTTGTAACATTTTTCATCTTTCTATGCAAAAAACCATCCATTACTAATTTTATCATTACCATCATCATCTTCATTAAGTGAAACAAATAAACATTTAACAAATCCCAAGCATAAAACATTGAGCAATGAAAGTTGATGCTTACATTAGGATCATCTCCAAAACCATACATCATATGCTGCACTGTTTGAATCAAAGAAAATCATAACAAAAGGTTAAACATAAACAAAAATTATACATATTAACATTAACAATAAAAAGTGAAATAATCAATAAAGACTCACAATCTTTCTGAAAAACACCTCGCTTGCGTTTGAATGATGATTCTGATGGCTGAGATGATCCAACTTTACCTTTTGATGAGGCTCCTCCTGCTGGATTATTACTATTATTCATCTTACCTGTTAATCTTTTATAATCTACTGCTGCAGCAAACAGATAACAAGTTAGTACAAATTGAATACAAAAAAAGGATTATTAAAAACCTAATTTTTCAATAACTTAATCCAGTTTTTGAAACCGTGACATGTTTCGGAATTAATAATTTAATATTACACTGAGAAAACATCTGTTAATTTCTGATTTTGATTGCTGTAAAAAAATTAAGTTAAAAAGGTGGAATCGTGATTGAATATCAAATCGTTGAATATTAAGAAGGTTATGAGTGGTAACGGCGGAGATGACGGAGAAAGATTACACGTAACGACGGAGATGACGGGGGCAAAGCCTTCGGAATTATCTAAGAACTCAGCTATATATGTGTCACTGGGGCTGTAAAGGAACCAAACCATTAGTGTTTGTTTATTAAGGAAATAACACTAACGGTTTATAAACACTTGCTGAACGAGAATTTTTTGTTTGTGTTCGTTTGTCAAGGAAATAACGTGTTCATGAACAGTTACCAAAAGAGGTTTTTTTCGCGTTCGTTTGTTAAGGAAATGAACGTGTTCATTTTCATTTTTCTTTATTTGTTAAATTTAGGTGTCGGACAAAAACGAACACATACAAACACAAATGAATGTAAACAACACAAACATGCATTAATGAAAAAAAGCGAGCATAAACTAAGACATATTAAATTCCAAAACTTTCAGCACGAACAGTGTAATGGGGGTGAAATTCCTCACTTCACGCCCCATTAACCATCCATTACGCATGGTCTAACATTATGTTAGCATAAGGGGTGTTTGGGATTGCGTTTTGAAATGGATTTTTAGATTATTGCGTTTTGAAAACGCAAATAATCAGTTTTTAGTGTTTGGGGTTGAGTTTTGAAATAGATTTTTAGGCTATCAAAACGCAATAATCTAAAAATAGCTTCACCCCTGTTTTTTCAAAACGCTTAATCTGTTCTGTAAAATCAATCCCAAACACCCTCTAAGTTGTTTTGTTTTACATGTATCCATTTTGTTCACCACCACATGTTGAACCCATCATATTTAGGGCTGCAAACGAACTGAACGAACACGAACAGGGTCTTGTTCGTGTTCGTTTGTTAAGAAAATTATGTGTTCACGAACAGTTCATGAACACTTACCGAACGAGATTTTCTATTCGTGTTCGTTTGTTAAGAAAACACTCATGTTCGTGTTCGTTTGTGTCCGTTTGTTAATTTTGTTCATGAACGTACACGAACACAAACGAACAGTAATGAACACAAACAAGTGTTCATGAACGGAAACAAACACAAACACACATATATTAACTTTTGAATAACATTGAATTCACATGCATTAAAACATTAGCTAGATCCATCCAAAATATAACCTAATTGTCCAAACATACTTAGTACTGGAGAATGGCGTTGGAGGTGGAGGGCATCAACGCTGGAACGTGGAAACATATATTGGATATAAAAGTATAGAAATTAAAAACCTTAATAAACTACCGAACATAAACGAACACGTTACCGAACGTTCACGAACATAAACGAACGAACACGACCTCTGTTCATGTTCGTTCGTTTAACTAAACGAACGAGTTTTTTTGTTCGTGTTCGTTCATTTATTAAACGAACGAACACAAACGAACTTCCCGCCGAACGGTTCATGAACTGTTCGCTGAAAGTTCAGTTCGTTTGCAGCCCTAATCATATTTACGCCCTTGAAACAACTTGAAACTATGACATCAATCAACATTAAGATAATATTATAGTAGCCACTTGATATTGGACATGCATCTTCAGTTTTTATATACTAGTGGTAGTGCCCGCGCGTTGCCGCGGTTATTTGTAGGAGTAAATTGTGAGGTGCGGTTTGATATAATTAAATTTCATCTAACATACAAATACATAATAAATATTTATTATATAATTTTGGGCGTCGGTGTTTCAAATGCCAATGTCTTATAAACAATGAAACTAATCGGAAATGTAGTATTATAAACAAGTCATTATACGAATTTTTTTTTTCAATAATAACAATTGGCAGGGCCGGTTTTGAGGGGTGCGGGGAGGACTCCCGGCCCGGACCCAATTTCCAGGGGGGCACTGTGACCGAATTCATCGGAAAAAATCTAAATGATCTGTAGTGTTGGTGGTACAAGGTATGTGAGAATGCCCATACGTTACAGCGGGTGTGATTACTGTTAAAATAGCACACAAGTCAAAGAAAAAAATCACTTAAATAAAAAAAATTAAAGTAAACAACCAAATGCTCACACTCTTTTTTATTCGAAACATAAACAAAAGATGTGTTCAAATATAAAACGGCTCCAAAGACTACATTTGGAGTTCTTGACTTGTTTAATGAGCATGGGCTGATGTTGAAGTACCTGTACAATATTCACAAGGGGCCTTGGTAGGCTTGACCAATGGTATGTACTCATGTTCCAGATGACACTGTCTAATGCAGATAGCTGGATCATTGTGGCTGTCCTTTCACCTAAAAAAAGGAAAAAAAAGAAAGAATTGTTGCAATTGGCTAGAAATCAACCATATATGTACTCATTCTTTAATAAGATGATTTGACACAAACATCCAAGCTTTAAAGTAGACTAACTACAAGGGTGTTTGATGTCGGCTTTAAAAATAGTATCTGGAAGCTAGACATCAAGTTGTAATAATCAATTTCTAAGCTTACGGTGTCTATGATATTGTTGTTGGCTCAAACAGACGGCAAAGGGTATCCATCCGATGATATTAAAATCCATCTACATCAACCAAACACATTCTCAACAAATTTCAACCGTAAACATTGTATTATACATTAAAATCATCTACAACAAGCAACATAATAACCAAAATCACCATTTACAGTAAAAAAAAACTTACAAACAACCTAACTCCACACATTTTAAGACCCCAATGCAACTCTTCTAGCAACAACCATCGTCATTTTCAATCCCATAACCGTCACATTCCTAACTCTCAGCAACTCCGACCGCCTAAAGAATTCCAACACATCACTTACACCACCCTCCCCACACACATCCACGTAGACAACCACCACACCACAAACGTTTTAACAGTCCTCTCCAACTACCTACCATATCTTGCCTAAAACAACATATGATCCAAATTCACACTAAACCTTAAATCAAAATCCCGATAAAAAAACGACAAATTATGTAGATCACCCCGGCTCACCAACTGGAATCAACATCACATTACACCGCGATTCAACGTTACATTACACCGCGATTCAACAAACGTATTGAATAAACATAACAGAAGAATCGATCTAACCTTTTCGCAGAAGATGTGAAAGCAATATCTTGCTTGTATAAACCTAAACCTGAAGCAAATCAACACAAAAAGAGTTTCAATCGCATTACTAATCGTAATCAGTACTATTAAAATGAGAGCGATAAATACCCTCAAATACTTGAAAAATGTGCAGCATGATATTAGTAGGTAGATGAAGTAGCAAGGGTGATGTGCATAACTCAAGAGTATTGTTATTGTTAAGTATATAAAGCCATGGGTTTGAAACTGATGGATGGAGACTATTGAATTAGTGTGAATTTCATAATCGATGTGTGGTTAATTTGGGGATTCGAGTTCAATATCATTATGACTCTTAAACTGGAAATCAGTTACAAGCAAGAGACTTTATGAAGAGAGAAAGCCATTAAAATCTAGAATGAATGAAACGGTTTCAAAACCAATAATATAGATCACTTGCAATGGTGATTTGTACAATTGTCAATAAAAATTGTAGGGTTTAATAGTACAAGTGGGTAAGGTGAAAAGAGAAAGGGTACTAAGGGAATGATATTTTATCTTGTAACTAAAAACATAACATAAAATTACAATAATAACCTTGTAAGTGTCTTAATATACCTCTAGGTGACTAATTTACCCCTATCAATTAAGCTTTATTAAGTTGTATGTGTAGCTACAAAACTTGTACCCATAGCAAAATTACAATCTTAGCCATCACTCCTCCTTAATAATATAATATAGATAAATGAGCATTTACACACTTACTTACATACACGCTACCTAACTAAAAAACCAATGGCGGATTTTAGAACTAACGCCTTTCTCCTTATTGAAAAAGACTCTTTTCCACATCTCCTGTGACTTCTCTTCTAAATTCTTCACCTTTTCTTTTTTATTTCCTTTCGGGCGCATCTGAACAATTTTAGGAACAACTCCGGTGTATGCTGACAACGGAGAGGCCTTCGTGTATCGGACAACCGCATGTTGCGGTTGTTCTAACATGATTTCTGAATAAGTGTGTGCATTCGAATTTCTTAAGAAGATGATAGCAAGGATGATTAACCACTCCATGAGGTTTATTAACTAGAGGAAGTAGTGGATTTGGTGCATAACTACTACACTTGCCTATTGTCTCTTGCTTTTAACTTTTAACAAAAATCATGTATACCTTTATTATTTATCTTTTTCACGTATACTGTGTGAAATACACAATTATGCATACATGCTTACAACCTTTATCATTATTAATGATTTGTGATGACAATGATTCAATGAGGGGGCAGTATTCTAACGGGTGTGAGATGTAATAGGTGTTAGGCCCATGAAAGCTCAACTAATTACCAATTTTTTTTCTTTTAACAAAATATTTTAGCTAAATCTTAACGATTCATTAATAGCAATTGCCAATTTGTAAACTTGATTCAAGTGTTTTTCTTTGATTCAAGTGTTTTTCAAACAAAAACACATTAAGAATTCACGGACACTAAAAGGTAAATAAACAAGGATCCACAAGAAAAAAAAATTAACGGATGTAAACAGGTGGACTGTAAGACTCAAGGTTTTGCATACGTACAGCGCCGCATGACAGGTTTAGGAGAGAAGGCAACAACCTTCACGCAACTGCCACAATAACTTTGGTAATTTCTCTCGCCTCTCTTTTACTTTAGGTGTTACCTTAATAACCAACCTCGCAAGCACGACACGTTCTATAATGAAATTTATCGCAGTAGGTAGCTTAAGTTTGCTCAATGGGGTTATTTGGGTATACGCAAATTATAAAACAGGTCATGAAATTTGCCAACTTAAAACGGGTTCAACGGGTTCAAATGGGCCTGCACTATGCACAGTATGCCGCCAATACTACCCACATCGCCACCTCCACTGCTGCTAGGCGTCATAAAAAACATAAATATTGGGTGAATCCATTCTGATGCTATTTTAAAAGGACCCGTTATGACCCGACCTGACCTGCCACTGTCTCTTATAAGTAAAATATATTTTGGTGCTAATTTGTGTGCATTGACGAAACCTTGCCTTTTCAGGCACACGCACTTGTCGGTTCGAGAAGACAATTAAACACCTTGATGATCATCTAGTGAATATCTGCACAAATGTAGTGATTTTGTTTGCATTTTAGCTTTCCTTGGTAATCATTTATACGAGACAAAGACTTATAAATGAGATTGTCTGCAGGGAATTACAAAACCAAAGGAGGCGAAGAAGTTTAAGGGTAAAGGAATGCCAATGCACTTTAACAACAAGAAGGGTGATTTGTATGTTACTTTTGAAGTTCTTTTCCCTACTTCACTAACAGATGACCAGAAGACCAAGATCAAAGCCATTCTTGGTTAAGTTAGATTGCAGGATACATCTATATCTATATTCTATATATATATATATATATATATATATATATATATATTGCAAAGGGATTAATCCTACATATCATATGCTTATGCAATCTCTCCTTTGAGAGATGCCACATAGGATGTGATGTGGCAAGTGTAAACCAATTAAAAAAAATGAATAAATATGATTTAACCTAATCTTATATAATCTTTAACCTAATCTATTAAATATCTAATCTACTAAATCTAAATATTAAAACTTTACTATTTTTTCTCTCATGTTTCCTCCCATAACTTTTAAACGCTAATATCTTTTATATACGAGATTTTTTAAAGAAAAAAATTTCACCAAATTAACGAGCGTTTTATTATCTTTCCAACGAGTACCATAGTGCTATATAAAAAACGGAGAAAAAATGACTATTTTTTGTAACCCGACAGGTATTGTGTCGGATTTAGGATTAGTTTAAAAAAAATTGTGGGTTTGGGTCGGGTCTGGGATTAGGTGATACCCGACCCGATTACCCGAAACAACATACCCAAATACCTGAACTATATACCCGATCATATACCCATGAATTTTTTAACGCATCACATAACCCTTAGACTAATGCGTTCGATATTTCAATAATTAACTTTTTTTTCTTATTTCATGTTAGTTTTTTTAGAATGATCGATTACAAACTTTCGAATTCATTTGTAATGACACTAGATTTATACCCCGACGCAGAGATTCGTTTTTTTTATATTTGAATATGATAACTTATGGCAGTGATTTATTTAAAATAATAATAATAATAATAATAATAATAATAATAATATATTTTATTATGTCATATTAGATATTTCAACCCGGGACGCTCCCGGGATAAAAACTAGTGTACTATATATTTGTTATTAGCTGCCACTTAATTTTCTTGTAAAACAATATGCCACCCAAAATCCATTTTTAGATGTCAAAAGTTGTAAACATGAAATCAAATGATTCGGATACATCCTCTATAATTTAGATGCGCCCTCTTACTTTTGTAAACATGTATTACCTATGCTGAAATCTTAATGTTCACAAAGCTGTTTTTTTGCACCATTTGATCATTCTGTTGACGCCAGCTTCTCCTCATCCACATCGAATGCTTTCCTAGCTTGTTTCAGTTCTTCATTCATAGACAGTAGTTCTGTACAACGGTTTAACTTGGGCAAGTCCTACGGAGAGACATATTTTAACATGGTATTAGCAAACCTTAATATATTGCGTAGCGTAGCAAGGGAAAAAAACTGTGTAAAGAGAAGAAAAGATACCTTGCGGATCAAGAACAAGAAATCCTCGGTCAAGAGCTTTCCCCTCTTTGATGCAACATCTTGGGCTTTATGCACCTACAGTTCCATTGACAACTTCTTACAACACGAGTTTGCGATCCGATTCAGAGAATAATAATAATAATAAAAATAATAATAATAATAATAATAATAATAATAATAATAATAATAATAATAAAATTTTACCATATCTGTCACATACTCAACAACAATGTCCTCCAAAAGAGCAACAGTCTCTGGCAACGGCTGGGCAGGAATACAAAAAAAAAAAAAATATCAGACAACGTTTTCTTAGACAAATATTACATTTTACTAAACAATTATTCGATGCCCCACGTCCCACGATCTCGTAAGACAAACCAATTACTGTTTAATTTACTGGTTTGTCTACTTTAAAGGCAAACCAATTACGATCTCGCTAAGACAAACCAACTACATTTTAAGATCCTAGTTACCGGTTTGCCTTGTTTCTGATTTCTGTTTGATAACAATCATAATAGTCAAAGACGCCAAAGGCGTGCGCCTGGGCGCCCAGGATAGGTGAGGCACAACAAAACCGGCTTCAGTGCAACAAGACACAAACAACTAAAACAACTTGTAAAAAATGGCATAAACCCACAAAAAAGGAAAGTCCTAAACTATCCTAAAACAATCTAAACAAGTAAAAAAACAGTCAAACCAGCCAAAAACAGTCTAAACAAGTAAGAAAAACACTCAAACCAGCCAAAAACAAATCTAAAATAGCTAAAACTTATACTAGCTTTTTAAGCGCCCAGTGGCGGAGCTTGGATTTTTTTTTTCGGGCGGCCCAAAGTCATGGGACCTTTAAAGGTCGGACTCGATACTATAAAATTTTTGAAAGAAAACGCGTAAAATTACACTAGTGAGCAAAAAAACAGGGGGGCGGGGCACCCCCGACTATAGCTTAAGCTTCGCCCATGTAAGCGTCCCACGCCTAGGCGACAATGCGACATGCTCGCCCTTTGCGCCTTGAGCTCTTAAATACCTAGATAACAACATGTGTAAGACCATCCGCAATGTCAAGAACACATCAAATACGGATAGCAAATACGAATTACTGTATGAGTTTGACATGATATGACAATCCATCATATTACTCCTTTGAATAAATCTATACTCTGATTCATATCATCATCTTCATCAAGCGAAACCCAAACATAAAACATTACGCAATGAAGGTTGATGCTTACATTAGGATCATCTCCAAAACCATACATCATATGCTGCACTGTTTGAACCAAAGAAAATCACAAGAAAGGTTAAACATGAACAAAAAAGCACAGAACTTCACACAAAAAAAGTGAAATAAAGTAATGAACACTCACGATCTTTCTGAAAAACCCCTCTCTTGCGTTTGAATGATGTCTCTGATGGCTGAGACGAACCAACTTTACCTTTCGATGACGCTCCTGCTGTATTGTTGTTCATCTTACCCGTAAATCTTCAATAATCTACTGCAGTAAACAGATATCCAGTTATCAGAAACAGAATACGAAAACACACAAAAAAAGATTTCACCATCAAAAACCTAATTCTTCAATTACTTAAATTCAGTTTTTGAAGTCGTCACTGGTTTCGTAATTAATAGGGGTTGCAAAATGGTCGGGTTGGACCAGGTCGGTTGTTGGGTCCCAATTAATCCCTAGTCCCGACCCCACCGGCCGACTAGCGCCTAGCGAGTTCTACAACCTTGTAGCTAGTTGTTCTGAATTCTTCCAAATTCATATTCCAAGCACCCAACTCTCTACTCAATCGGTTAGTATCAACAACAACATCAACGATTCAACGCTACACACCTGATCTTAAAACTCAATACAACAACAGATTAAACACAATTGATCAAGATTTCTTTAAAGATATCCAACTTTAGCTCACATCCATCAAATGAATCTCATTCTTCGCATTATTAACTTTCGCAAGGAGGATTTTGAAATCAGTAGATAAAGAAACAGTTGAAAAATCCACCTAGTTTGTAAAAAATAACTTCTAAATTCATTAAAACTTCTACTCGTTAAAACTAGAAATAACTTGAAAAACAAGAACAAGAATGGCACCTAAATGAAAATACATATAAATTGAGTTTTAAAACTAAAATCATAATTGGAAAAATGTGTGAACATAAAACAAACAAATAAAAAATCCGTAACGGAGACCTAGCAAGAGGAACAGGAGAGAGAGATGGGTGTTACTGGATCGGAGACGAGAAAGCTGTACAAGGATGGTGGAAGACGAGGGTGGCTCGTGGTGGTGGTTTACAGGTGGGGTTCCAGGCGGTGACTTGGGCGGTGGTAGCTTCTCCGGTAACCAAGGTAACTCCGATGACTGTGTTTCTCTGAATAGATGGTTGTGGTCTTGGGGGAGGAGGAGGAGGGTTTTGGTTGTTTTGGACTTGGAGTATTGTAGGAGGAAGAGGAGAGTTGGGAACAGAGGTGCACAAATCGGGTTTGTTTAATACCCGGTTCCGGGTATGGAATCGGTTCCGGATACGGTCGGGTATTACTTTGACCGGGTATTGAAAGAACCGGTTTCAATTCCGGTTTCGGTTTTTCAATACCCGGTTCCGGTTTTTTCAATGCCTGGTTCCGGGTATGGAACCGGTTTAGGGTATATCGGGTATTGAAGAAAACCGGGTACACTGGGTATTTGAAAAACCGGGTATTGAATTCTTTTTATACAATCACGTCGAAGGGTAGTGCGATTTAGATGATTATAACACGGTTATAGATTTCTTTGAGTATACTTTTTGAGTATTTGGAAAACCTGGTTCCGGTTTTTTAATACTCGGTTCCGCCTCAACATCAAAATGCCAAATAGTCCCGTCGCTTGACACGTGTTTTTTGAGTATTCAAAAAACCCGGTTTCGGGTATTCGGAAAACCTGGTGCCGAGTATTCGAAAAACCCAGTTCCGGGTATTTAAAAAAAACCGGGTACAACCGGGTATAAATTGGGTCCGGTTCCGGGTCCGGTTTTTTACATAGAAATGTATACCCTATTTGTACCCGGCGGGTAGGGTCGGGTACGGTTCCGGGTATACCCGGTTCCAGTTTTTTTTTTCAGTTCCAATTCTGGTTCCGGTTTTTTTGTGCACCTCTAGTTGGGGGTAGGCAGATGTAGATTTAGGTTTAAATTTTTTTTTGAACGTTAACTTTCATTAAAACCGGCTAGCACTCAAAAACGCGAGTACCGCCCACAACTACACACACATATACAAAGGAAACTTTGCCCAATCCTTCCAATCTATACAATTAAATTTTGATCTAAACTTGAGCCATAAAAAAGCCTTCGATTTCACTTCGGTCACCACCTTTACCACGTTCACTTCTTTGCCCGATAAAACGATTGCATTTCTAGCATTCCAAATGGCCCAAATCCTGATCAAAATAATGCCTCTAACAATTTTCTTCCTCCACTTACCACCGTGTACATTCTTATAAAGCATTAAATGAAATAAAATATTAATGAGGGTTAAGTTATTCTACACAGTGTAATAAAAATAAGAAGAGTGAGAAGAATACAAAAAACACAATAGATCATATAAAATATGACACAATGAGCCGCAAAATATAACACAGTGCCAAAAAATATTACACAATGCTGAACAAAAAAGACACAATGAATTGAAAAAATGACACAATGATGAAAATAAGAAAAAGACACAATGGAAAATAAAAGACACAATGATATAACGCATATTCTAAACAACTACATGCTAAAACCCCCAAAAAAACGAAGACCTAAAAACTAACGTCGTAGGGTTCGATAAAACGATTCCAATGCCACTTGAATGAGTTCAATCGGAGTCCATTTGATACCCTTCCTACGACTTCCTATTTTTCTTTCACTATGTATTTGATCCTAACCCTAATGAAATAATAGAGTAAATTGATCAAATTACCCTTTATTTAACTGACTAAGTTAATTGGGTTTACGTTTTAGATGGATTTGACAGATAAACAAAAACCTAAAGGGTCCAGGTGAGAAAAAAACTTGTTTTGGATGGATCTAACAACTATGGTCAAACCACAGGGACGAATTTGGCAATTTACTCAAATAAATAACTTTGAAAACCAATGTTTTAAAAACCGGTTTATACCGTTCGGTATAACCGGTTAACCCTTCGATACAACCAGTTGAAGTGTCCGATATATCCGATTAAACAACCTACTATGGCCAGTTGAACTCTTGTTGAGCCTAGTATTGTATGATAAAAACCTGTTTTAAAAACTTTGTTGAAAATTATAAGATCATGTGTAGTGGTATGTGAAATTTGGCATGATCCCCCTCCACAACGCCCCATACACCGTCCTGGGGGCGTTTTGGGTCAAAAATAGGCATTGGCATGAAAAAATAACGTTGCACGTAAGCATTGTTTTCTTGGGATTTGGTTGAGCGAATCACATGTGGAGAGGGGCGTGAATTAAAATGCCCACTATAGTCGGTTCAATCATAATTGAACATACGAAAGTTTCGATCTCTATATAGATTTTAGTTGAGATAGAGAAGAGATTTAAATTTAAAAGGTTTAAGTATAGTTAGCTTGCTTAGCTACTTAACTTGGTGACTTGTAGATAGGTTTTGAGTATAAATTTAAACAAACTCCACCTTCATTGTTAAAGTATATAATTAGTAATCGAGAGAGAGAAAGATAGTGAATCGAGATGGAAACTAGGGCTCGCATAACAGGTTACACGAACCTGTTAAGGCCAAACACGAAACTTGTTAAAATCGTATAGGTTACACGAACACGAAACCTATAAATACGAACACGACACGAAATCTAATCGTGCCATTTTTTCAAACACGAACACGAACCTGTGTATAACAGGTTAACACGATAAGGAACACCTAGTAAACAGGTTAACACGACAAGACACGACAAGACACGATAAGACACGACAATACATGATAAGAAACACGATAAGACCTGTTAAGACACGAACACGAAACATGTAAACACGAACACGACACGAAAATAAACAGGTCTTAATGTGTCGACCTGTTATAGACACGAAACCTGTTAAGGCCAAACACGAAACTTGTTAAAATCGTATAGGTTCGTGTTAGGTTATCGTGTTCGTGTCTGAATTGCAAGCCCTAATGGAACCCACATGCAACAGCAATCGGTTAGGAAAACTGATAAGTGTGGTGAGCAGAGGTGTGACACCGTGTTGGATAGATTTAAAGGTAAATTTCCTTAAAAAAAGTTTATATGATTTTGGACTATAGTAAGTGTAAATGTGAAAGTATAAATGTTATTTTTTTATGTGATTTATTGACACATATGCTTAGTGTTTTATGAGAAGGTGTTAGTTTTATTGGATGTAGTCATTGTTGCCCGAGGGACGGTCATGTGCCAACAAAGTTAATATTTTTTTTGTGGAAAGAGAACTTCATTAGAAAACAGGACAAGTTCTTAAATAGAGGACCGCCAAAAACAACCGATTACAACATATACATAGGATAAACCGCCCATCCCTTCCATTGTATGGAAGAGAATCTAGACCTATTCTTTAACCATAAAAACGTACAAGCCTTAACCGTAGCTACGATGTCGGCAACATTTGGAATGAAACCATTAAACACTTTATTATTGCGACTCCTCCATATGGCCCAACACGTCGTCATAATAATACCTCTCATAATTGAACATACGAAAGTTTCAATCATAATTGAACATACGAAAGTTTCGATCTCTATATAGATTTTAGTTGAGATAGAGAAGAGATTTAAATTTAAAAGGTTTAAGTATAGTTAGCTTGCTTAGCTACTTAACTTGGTGACTTGTAGATAGGTTTTGAGTATAAATTTAAACAAACTCCACCTTCATTGTTAAAGTATATAATTAGTAATCGAGAGAGAGAAAGATAGTGAATCGAGATGGAAACTAGGGCTCGCATAACAGGTTACACGAACCTGTTAAGGCCAAACACGAAACTTGTTAAAATCGTATAGGTTACACGAACACGAAACCTATAAATACGAACACGACACGAAATCTAATCGTGCCATTTTTTCAAACACGAACACGAACCTGTGTATAACAGGTTAACACGATAAGGAACACCTAGTAAACAGGTTAACACGACAAGACAAGACACGACAAGACACGATAAGACACGACAATACATGATAAGAAACACGATAAGACCTGTTAAGACACGAACACGAAACATGTAAACACGAACACGACACGAAAATAAACAGGTCTTAATGTGTCGACCTGTTATAGACACGAAACCTGTTAAGGCCAAACACGAAACTTGTTAAAATCGTATAGGTTCGTGTTAGGTTATCGTGTTCGTGTCTGAATTGCAAGCCCTAATGGAACCCACATGCAACAGCAATCGGTTAGGAAAACTGATAAGTGTGGTGAGCAGAGGTGTGACACCGTGTTGGATAGATTTAAAGGTAAATTTCCTTAAAAAAAGTTTATATGATTTTGGACTATAGTAAGTGTAAATGTGAAAGTATAAATGTTATTTTTTTATGTGATTTATTGACACATATGCTTAGTGTTTTATGAGAAGGTGTTAGTTTTATTGGATGTAGTCATTGTTGCCCGAGGGACGGTCATGTGCCAACAAAGTTAATATTTTTTTTGTGGAAAGAGAACTTCATTAGAAAACAGGACAAGTTCTTAAATAGAGGACCGCCAAAAACAACCGATTACAACATATACATAGGATAAACCGCCCATCCCTTCCATTGTATGGAAGAGAATCTAGACCTATTCTTTAACCATAAAAACGTACAAGCCTTAACCGTAGCTACGATGTCGGCAACATTTGGAATGAAACCATTAAACACTTTATTATTGCGACTCCTCCATATGGCCCAACACGTCGTCATAATAATACCTCTCATAATCTTCTTCGCCCATTTAGAAGTAGCCAACTTGTCTTGAATGCGAAGCAAATCTTCAAAATCAAAGCTAGAAACGACGAACTCTTAAGCCATCTTTCAACTTCACACCAAACCCCCATGGAGAATGCACAATCGGTAAAAAGATGATTTACGTCTTCATCCACAGAATCACAAAGCACACACGCGGGGTTTGAGATCGTAATGTGTCTTCTAGCAAGAGCACTTTTAGTAGGAATACGATGCATCTCCTTTCTCCAAATAAACAATTTTACCTTGACTGGAATCCAAGCTTCCCATTTCATATGGTAATCCCGCCGCACCTCGTTATCTTTCCGTATCATCTTCTTAACTTGCGCAACCGAGAAATCATCTTTAGCTTCTATCCCCCACTTCCACGTATCTTTGCAATCTGCAAAAACAACATTTTTAAGCAAAAAATTGAGGTCTTGGTACTCCGACATCGCTGCAGCCGTCTGCAAACTCTTGCTCCATTGCGGAAATAGCTTGTTACCATAATTGCTTGGTCTTAGTCTGTCTAGAACTGAACAATATTTCTGCTGTTCCAGGGAGTACAAAACAGGCCATCTATCACGCAAAATGGACTCCCCCACCAAAAGATCATGCCAAAACTTTATGTGTTTACCATCACCCATCTTTGGACGAATTAATAGGCGCATAGGAGTGTCGTTAGTAATGCATTTATCCACTGTTTTAACAATATTCTTCCAGCAGCCAACCGCACAATTTTTAATACGTAAATAAGTCTCGTGACCTCCTCTTCGATCGTGAATAGCTTCAACAATTCGGCACCAAATAAGATCATTTTGAGTTTTATACCTCCACGCCCACTTCAGTAACAAAGCAGCATTAACATCTTTGATTTTAGTAATCCCCAACCCACCATTCTTCTTAGACGTAGAGATCACATCCCAAGCCACCCAATGTAACTTTTTAACATTATCCGAACTCGCCCATAAGAAGTCCTTCATCATCTTCTCAATCTGATCCGATATATCGGATGGAACTTTATAAAGAGAAAGATAGTAAACCGGTAAACTAGCCAGAACCGATTTGATCAGTGTTAATCTACCACCCATGGATAAAGAACTCGCCTTCCAAGACGCAAGGCGATTTTGAATAGTATTAATTACTCCATCCCAATTGCACGGTTTATTCATATTAGCTCCGACTTTAATACCCAAATAATCAAATGGGAACAAGCCGGTCCTACAATCAAGAATCGAAGCCATAGAAACAACATCCCCGTCATCCACTCCTATACCAAACAATTGAGACTTGCGAATATTAATTTTTAACCCCGAACAAAGATAAAAAAACATGAAGCAACCTCGCGGTACTTTCAATATTTTCTTCGGACCATTCCCCAGTAATAACCGCATCGTCCACGTAAAGCAAATGACAGATAACCGGGCCACCATTACCAATCCGAAGAACCTTTAACTCATCTTTTTCACAAGATTTGTTCACCAAATAAGAGAATGCCTCCATAACAATAAGAAATTAAAACGGAGACAAAGGATCCCCTTGTCTAATACCTTTGTGACATTGAAAATCAAAAGTAGGGGACCCATTGACCAAAACCGCCGATCTAGCAGACTCGAGAATACCTTTGATCCAAGAACACCACTTAGAAGGAAAACCCATTTGGCCCAAAATAGATAAAAGAAAGCCCAATTTACATTATCGTATGATTTTTCAAAATCAATCTTTAACATAAACACTTTCCTCCCCGACTTCTTAACCCAACCATACACCTTGTTCATCATAAGAGGGCCGTCCAATATAAATCTTCCTTTAAGAAACGCCGTCTGAGAGTCAGAAATTATCTTTCCCATTACCTCTCTAACCCGTAACACCAAGACCTTAGAAATGATTTTACTAATAATCCCCACCAAAGTAATAGGCCTATAATCTTTAAGACCTACCAGATTTTTTAATTTAGGGATCAAAGTAATAAAAGAAGTCCTACACCCCCTACTAATGGAACCCGAATGAAAAAAGTTATCAAACAGATTACCAAAATTCTCCTCCAAAAGTGTTTGAGAAACCGAAAATTAAAACCATCGGGCCGGGAGCTCTATCCGACCCACAATCCAATAAAGCCTCCTTAATTTCTTCTTTAGAGAATGGTCGCACAAGCCCCTCCATATCTTCGGCTGAAACTAGATTAATACCTTGGCAAGTATGTGACACCCGGCAAACTCCGGTAACTAACTTTTTGAAAACTTAGTAAGTCTACCTTAGCGAGTCGCGCATACATTACACATGACAGGGTCAGTCGAGTCGAGTCATGCATCATTGAGGTTTTAACACACGCAGGTCTCGAGTCCCGGGAATTGGTGAACGAGTGTGAACGTGGTTGTTCTCATGAATTATGTGTTTATAATCTTTATGTGACTTGTCGGTATGTGTATACGTGTTTACATATGTTAAAACAGCGATTACACGTAATTGCATGATATTATAGGTGATTAGCCCTAATTGCATGATATTATAGGTGATTAGCCCTAATTGCATGATATTATAGGTGATTAGCCCTAATTGCATGCTGATAGGGTAGGCGATTAGGAGGTTTGGGTAGGCAATTAGAGCCCTAATCGCCTGATAAAGCTACATAATCGCCTATAGGGTACCTGACGACTAGAAACACCTATAAACACCACCCTTGACCTCCAAAACATCATTTATGCAACCCTAGCCGTCCCATAACCTATCTCAACCCACAAACACCCTCTGGAACCTATTTTTACATCAAAATAACCATTTCCAAGCTTATTCCATCATCTCCTCTTAAATACAAGGTGTGTTCTTCAAACCCAAACCTTTAAATGATTATATTTTACTCCCTAAACGTCCAGACCTGACTTATAAATGTTTTTGTCTTTGAAAATCCATTTAAAACCGTTTTTAAACAAACCCACACCTTTACATGTGTTATATGTGATTAAAGATAGAATTTTTAGGATTGAATCATGGTTGTTTTTGTGTTATTATGATGTTTATGGCTGTTACAAGTTAGTATGATGATGTCCTAGGAGTTTGAATGGTTTTGGTTGTGTATTGTTGATACTTGATGTTTTGACCCATTTGAAGGATTTTGGATGATTAAGGATGATATGAGGTGTGTTGTTGATTGTTTGATGTTAGGGTTTGCTCTAGGATGATGCTAGAACAGTAGGATGCTATCGGACAACGTGGTTATGTGATTTAATCTGAATATTTGCTATTTAGGGCAAGTTCTTGCATGTTGATGTGATGTTTACATGTTAAGTTGCTATTTTGGGAAAACGCTCGCATTCGGAACTGTTAGAACGATGAAAACTTAGGGGTTTTGCTTGAAATATGTTTGTTAATGTGTTAGGATGATTATTGGGTGTTTTTACACGTTTCGGATCTGATTTAGAGGGTTAAACGCGCGAAAAAACCATATCAGCTGTGCTATAGGCGATTGGGGATCCTAATCGCCTATGCTATAGGCGATTAGGGGTCTAATCGCCTGAATAGGAAGCCTAATCGCCTACCCACCATGCAATTGTGATCCTAATTGCTAGTTAACTTCAGAATAGCATGTCTTATGACCTAATCGCCTACCCACCATGCAATTGTGATCCTAATTGCTAGCTAACTTCAGAATAGCATGTCTTATGACTCCTAATCACTAGTTAACTTTTCCTAATTGCATGCTAAGTTCCTAATCACGTGTAATGCTGTTATAAGTGTATTTTGACATCCTGAAACCCGATTTGACACCTAGGAACATGATAGGAACCCCGTGACATGCCTAGTAACATAGTAACACGTGTTTGGACTTGTTTGTACGTTATTTGACCTATGTGTTAGAATCATTGAACTTTAACGCATGTTAAGTACTAAGTTGCATGTTTTGTGTATGTTTGTGTATGAGATGAACACGTGGAATGTCGGGTCACCAATGGGATGTAGAGTCTTGTCTTACGTAGTCTGGTTGTCGGTCAAACACGCTTTTCGGACACATAATGGTCATGGACTGGACTTAGGGACTAATGAACCCGACGGGTTATTAGTCTAACTTGACACATATCTTATGATAGGTCGCCAATAGTTGGGGCTATCATATCTTACAGACGGTTTACTCATATCACACATACGGTTTACTCTTAAACGGAATACGCAACCTAAGGTGAGTTCACGGCCCCACATTTTACGGTTTATGTTTTCGGGGGAGAAACATGCTTAAAACTCTTTTATGACTTATGACTTGTTAAACTCTTATGGCTCATGACTCTTTATCACGTTATACTATGGCTTACTTATCGTACTATACGGTTCATCAAAAAGTCCCTTAGAAACCACTAACATGGGTATACGGCGGGGAAATATGGATAGCGCTATTGGGAATTGACAAGCCCCACTCGACGGTTGGACCGGGCGGGTGCATATTGTCTCTAATAAAACAAGGTCTACCGGTGATGACGGTAGCCCATATGAAACTAAGGGTCAGTAAACGGCATAGTCAGCAATGGTTTCACCCGTATGAGTATCTTATTCTGCGCCTAGCTAGCGTTCTCACAAGCATAGTAGTAACTGTGATGGTAACGGTTTTCGAAGGATCACTTTAAACGTTTAATTAAAACCTGTGAACTCACCAGCATTATATGTTGACTCTTTTAGCATGTTTTCTCAGGTCGCTAAGGTAGCAGCTGTCGGATAGGCGCACGAGGTCGCACTGGAGTCGTCTCGCGTCTGGGGTCTCATTGCATGTTTTGGATTTATGAACTTTTGAACTTATGTTTTATTTCTGCATGACTTTTGTAAACTTTAAATGCTTCCGCACTGTTGAATGTTGGTTTTAAACTTATGCATGGTTTTTGTTTACGTATGTTTTTACATTTAGACGTCGTTTATTGTGACCGTTGACTTGGATCCTGGTGTGTCACATGCCTCGCGGTAGAAATCCGCAGGTGGAAATTTGAGGGTGTGCTATTGGGAACTGACAAGCCCCACTCGACGGTTGGACCGGGCGGGTGCATATTGTCTCTAATAAAACAAGGTCTACCGGTGATGACGGTAGCCCATAGGAAACTAAGGGTCAGTAAACGGCATAGTCAGCAATGGTTTCACCCGTATGAGTATCTTATTCTGCGCCTAGCTAGCGTTCTCACAAGCATAGTAGTAATTGTGATGGTAACGATTTTCGAAGAAGTAAGATCTGGTCTTGTTTTATTCTGATCCGTAAACAATCTCCTATAAAATTGAAACACTTCCTTTTTAATGAAAGATGGCTTGTTTATCCACTGGCCGTTAATCATCAGCCTCGGTAACGCGTTAGAGGCTTTTCTACCGTTGACCACCCTATGAAAAAATGCTGAGTTGTCATCTCCCATCGAAGTCCATTTAACCCGAGATTTTTGTTTAATGTCTATGCTTTTCATAAGATTCATGTGCGCCAAATCTTTTTTGCACTCTTCCCACACCCATAACTCATCTTCTAAAAGATCCCTTTCCTCCATAATATGTTCCAAATTACTCAACTCGGCTTTACACCCTTCCACCTCAACTCCTTCTTTGGCTACGGTCATATCCCACCAAGATCGAACCCTGTCACGTACTCGCCTCAACTTATTCATGATCACAATGTCTGGAGCACCAATAAAACCGGCACCACTAAGAGCTTCTTTGACCACCTGCTCACAATCTTCCCGCTCAAGCCAGGAATTATACCAACGAAACGGTTTGGAGACAAAATTAACATAAACCAAAGATAAAAGAAGAGGAGTATGATCCGACAACTCTCTAGGAAGAGCTCTAACACAAGCCAACGACCACCTGTTAAAAAAGTTACGACAAACTAGAAATCTATCAATTTTGCTTAACTTGACTTCGCCATCAATCCCTGTCACAAAAGTGAATTTGTTTCCTCTCATGACGTACTCCTGTAAACCTACTTCATCAATAAAAGAGTTAAAATCCCAAGCACTAATACGATTAAAACGGGAATTCCTTCTCTTATCCGGTGTTCTAACCACATTAAAATTGTAACAGCCCAACCGATGGCGAAAACATCGGGATGTCACGTATTGATGATTGTTCAATAGCTCATGGTACTAAATGAAATTTGAATATTATTAAACAATTTACAATTTACAAGTAAATATTACAAAGGTTGATTAATATAAGCTAGGTCCAAAGCTCCTATGTGATCCAAGACTTGTACAACTTCCAATAGCAAATAAATCTGAAACATGTTAAGTTGGAAATATGGGGGGGGTCAACTATAAATAGTTGGTGAGAATACATAGGTTTTGTATATAGTTGAAAACAATATGTTGTATAACAATCATAGTTGAAGTATAATAATGAGTAATGATAGAATATGAGTCCCACATGTAACAATGCGTCTTTTTTACAATCAAACCTTGTGTCGACTGAGACCTAACTCGCAAGTTAGTAAAAGTGTAACTGTTATCGATCATCCCTGAATTTATGCGGAGGGATGGGTTTGTCAGACCTATAGCGCTATAATCTAAACAGGCGGCTTGATCAATGTTAATGATTGTACTGTGTCTTTTTGTTACAGTCAAATGATAGAATGAGTAAATGATAGTGTAATTGAATCACAAGTTTCAACAATGTAAGAATGAGTAAATGATAGTGTATAAAATGTTTAAACATGTTTCACCCCAAAATGTAAAACAGAAAAAGGGGCTATGTAAACTCACCTTAGTGATAGTATTGAATCCCTTGATATAGAATAAATGTGGCTCGTGTGTATCCAAATATCACCCTATTTCAAGGTAATAAATAAGTGTTGGGGAAAAGTTAATAAGTCTAAGTTTTCTAGTCTAAAATGTGCTAGGGTTCCTAATTTGGGGATTAATAATTGATTTATGATTAAATTTGAATAATATAAATAAATAAAGAAATAATTAATGAAAATGTTTTCTGACCAACATTATCTAAAAGAATGTAATAAATGTGAAAATAATTTTTATAAAATTATTTTCTTAATTAGTGAATATTTATATATAAATACTTATTTGACAAAATATAGACTTAATATTTAAAAGTATTAAAAATTATAAATTTCAAATCAAAAATTTATATTTCTAATCTAAATGATTAATAATAATTTATGTGAAATTTTGATGCAAAAATAATAAAAAATGAATTTATTATGATTTATTTATGATTAATATAACAAAAATCGATTAAAAATATTAAATAAATGATTTTTCAGAAATAAAAATCATTTCTGGAATATTTATTGTTTTATAAGTTTAGGATAATTTTTTGGAGTTTATAAAATCGTTTTGATATTTTTATAGAATTTTATAATTATAATAGAATAAATTTGTAATATTTATTATATATAATAAATAAATGATTTTTGGAAAAAATAAAAATTGGATAATAAACTTTATCATAAGAATAACTAAAAATAATTTTTGTAGAATTTATGAACCACCATAACTATTTTAAATGTAATTTATAATACAAAAGAAAATAAATAAAAACGCAAAGGAATTGCAGCTTATGGGGGTCGAACCTGGGCCCTTGGCCGGTTCACAGTCTTAAACAACGAGGGTTTCACCAACTGATCTGTGGATCAGTTGGTGATTGCTTTAAGTCTGATTTAAATAAAAATGATACCTGCGAAGTGTTATCTTCCCCAAATAAACCCTAGAATTCTAATCTGATTAAACACATGATCAAATCGTAATTAACCATAGGGGTATCAATGATCAAAGGCCGATTAACATACAACAACAAAGAATTAGACTCATACCAGTTTTATTGCCCTCTAATCGCGAGTCAACCCCGAAGTCAATATGACGTAAACTGAGCAAGATTAAACGAATGAAACTGAGTATTTAGTGTGAGGGTTTGTTATTCGACTCCTTAAGGTCACCTAGGGGAGTTTAATTTATAATGGAATCGCCAAAAAGGAAGGTATTGAAGTTTTGACCAAGACCGGTCAAAACCGAGCCATTGATGCTCATTAGGAGCTGTAATCACGGCTTTATTCGCTGTTTTGGACGCGTAAAAATCATTCGAACGAGTCATCAGCAGTTAATTGGGTTCTATCTTTCCAAAATTATGTCAATCAAATGGTCAAAGTGGAAGGCTTCTTGGTCAACAAATTTGGTGTCTGACTTGTTCATGTGCAGCGAAACAGCACCACAAAGAGGAAAGAAGGAAATGGGCAGATTTATGTTGGGCCGAGTTTGGGTTTTTGGGCTCCGAAATTTTAAAGGTTTTAGGATGGGTTTGGGTTGGATTTGTTTTGGATAAAAGAGATGGTTATGGCTTGTTAGTGTTTAAAAAAAAATTATAAACTTTAAGAAAAAGTTACAAATCTGAATTATTATTGTTGTTGTTGTTGTTATTATTATTATTATTATTATTATTATTATTATATATATATATATATAAGTTGTGTGTTAGGAAAATAAAGACTTAAGCACATTTGTATAAAATTAATGATAAAGATGTATAAAATAAGGGCTTTTATATATAAAAATTTTGCGATGTTACAGTCTCCCCTACTTTTGGAAACTTCGTCCCGAAGTTTATTGAAAAAAAAAAACACAGGGTTGAAGGGGATTGGGTAGAAATTAGGACAAGTGTGATCTGGAAAATTTTGTGTTAAGACACGACATGAATAGAATAATCCGTTTCGAATAGTTTGGGTAAGATGTTTGTTGTCTGTGAGCTTTAAGGGTAGGATTAGGCGTGTCTTGAAATCGCAAGGAGAATAAGGATCTTAAGTTTTGGGAATCCTAAAAGAAATGCATGAGTTAATGGACTATAGAAAGACTAAATGGACTACCAGGTAACTAGAGTTCATAATTGGTTATTTACCGAAAACCTTGATAGAATTTCACACTACCTTAACGTACCTGTAAATTCGTGATTACGTTCGGGACCACAATCACCAACTTACCTTACATTAGGGTTTTGTGTCCTTCTATTACTCTAACACACATGTAAGTAATGCAGAAATAATCATGTGGTTGAACCTTTGTATTTAATGAGTCCAACTGTTGAGCAGGAAAAAGACTCCTACCAGTTAGTGAGTAGGAACCCCTACCGATTGTTGAGCAGGTTCGATAGCCTCCACCAGTCGTGGAGCAGGTTGTAGGGCCTCTCCCGACGGTTGAAAAGGCATGATGACCTCTACCAATCGTTGAGTAGGTTATTTGGTACTCAACTAGAAGTTGAGCAAGTACTTTATCCTCTATTAAGTGTAGCAATTATAACACACATAAATTGCAAATTGATAATATGTTTATGTAAGCAAGTTTTATAAGTATAACGAGTATAGTATGTGAGTTTTAGATATTGATATAGCAATTAGTTCACATTCAAACAAGCATGCATCCAGGTGTTATGAACAACTCTCAGACAAAAATTTCAATACTAGAATTTATTACTTGAATAAAAAAGCGTCAATACATAGAATAAAAGCAAACAACATTCAAATGGTGGGGCTTGCTGTTAAGTAGCTGGAGGGTCTTGATCTCGGTTTAGTTTAGGGCATCGGTTACGGAAGTGATTTGGGTCTCCACATTCATAGCACTGACCATAGTTGTATCGATTAGGATTAGCAGCCTGAGCAGGGTCGGTCGGTTGGTTGGTATTAGGGTTTGGGGTCTCACGACATGTGTTGACCAGATGGCCATACTTACCACAATTGGTGCACAAGCGACACGCTGAAGCAGTGGGATGATGTCGTTTGCATGTGTTACACAATGGAAAGTTTCCTGTATAAGGTTTCTTGTTAGAAGCTTGTGTAGTGAGGTTTGCATCAGGATCCCTGGTCTTACGCTTTTGGTTCTCGGTAGTTACCGCGGCTACAATACTTGCTTTCTCGCCTTTCCGAACTAAGGTCCCGTTCTTTACGTGATTGTCAGTTAAGGTAGCTGCTAGACGCTTGGCCTCTTCGAGGGTAGCAGGGTTCCTTCCCCATACCGTGTCCTGAATCTGCATGGGCAAACCACTGATATACTTCTCGATGGCTACAGGTAGGGGAGTGACCTTATGGGGCAACAACAGACTGAGCTCATGGAAGCGGGTATTATAAGCAAGGTTTTCCCCACTGTCCTGAGCAAGGGTGTGGAACTCGTCCTCTAATTTCTTGACCTCGTTACGTGGACAAAACTTAGCTTTCATTATCTCCTTGACTTGATCCCAGGTCATAGCAAGTGCAACTTCAGCTCCGCGGTGCGCTTTTCCTCATTCCACCAAGTGAGTGCTCGTTTGTGAAGAACACTCATGGCATAACGACTTTAAAGTTATCGGGACACTCACTGTTAATAAAGGTATTCTCAATACCCTCGAACCATTGTAGGAGACCAGTAGCTTCTTCATCCCCATTAAACTTAGGAGGATTACAAGTATTAAAGTGTTTGAGGGTGCAGCTGGGAGACCATTCCCGTTTCCATTCCCGTTCCCATTGTGATTTCCATTGCCGTTTCCATTCATTTGGATGACTTGATGTGACATCCGTCACCCTCGACTTTCGTCAAATTGACAATAATAGCCCTTCAAATATTTCCATTACAGTCCCTGAAAGTTTCGTCGTTTTCAAAATTAAATTTTAGAGCGAACTAAAATTTTATCATTTATATTTACTACGGATCGGGTATAAGTTTTAATCAAATGCGTATGTTGAAACGTATTCGTAAAAAAATTCAAGTTTTATGAAGTTAAAAACATTTAAGTTGAACTTGGTTAGTTGGTTAGATTTTATATAAGAAAATTTAACTTAGTTATATGACATACTAACCTAGTTAGACATTGAGGGACTGTTCTTGCCAATTGCCAAAACATAAAAAAAAAAAAGAATGGAAGACCAGACATTGCTCGCCTGCATATTTCCGATCGGAGGATCCCGCCGGCGAGTTTCCGGCCACAATCCAAATCAACCGGTTGGTTTCATTAACGCGTTTTAAAGGCGATTAACTCGCGAACTGACTCGTCGTATCATAAATGCTCTTTACCAAGTTATAAACAGACGTTTTAATCAAGTTTAACGGATTTAACAGTGTAACCGATCGGAGCTTTTAAGAACGATCCAAAACGTTCTTTTTCTTAAACGATTGCATAATTAGGACGTGCCCAACGTTTTTCCAGCCTTCACACATCATAAAACACAACAAAAATCATGTAAAACTACTCCAGAATGTGCCTGAATTAGCGGCTCCAAGTCATGGCATATCTTGCACGATTTCGATCATCCCTCTTGTTGTAAGTGTATAATCCTCATGCCATTTTACGTGTTTGGTGATTCCGATTCAAAGCCCCTTCATTTCGGGCTTTAATCTGATCTTATACGGATTATTGATCTTATCTAGGGTTAGGGTTCTTGGTTAGGTTGAAAAGGGGAAGAAGATGAAGTTTGAATGTGTGTTAAATATATAAGTGTTCCAAACAAATCAACAACTAGTCTTATAGTGTAGTGGTGTTTGTGTTGCATTTCGATCCCAAGGAACCGGGTTCGAGACCTGGGAACCAAGGTTCTGGAAACTATTTTTTTTAATTCTATTTTCTTTTTATTTAGTCATTATTATGTACATTAATCTCATTATATTCATAATAAATTCATTTTTACTCCAAAAATTATAAAAATTTAGGTCTAGCATCTTGACACCATGAAGAAAATTACCACACTTTTATTTTCTAGAAAATGGCTTATTTTCATATTTTTATTGTTTTAAATTGTTTTAATCATAATTAATTGATTAAAAATTCGTTTTTAATGATTTTAATCTCAAACTTTTTTGAGAAATTATTTCTAATCATTATGAACTGAAATAAAAAATATTTGGTTCAGAAAACATTTATTTTTATTAATTTTCCTATTTTTAATCACTTAAACAATGATTTAATCTCATTAAATCCGTTTTAAATATAAATAAGTTTATAAAAATTATGGGAAAATTATTTTTATTAATTTACATCAGAAATCATCCATTTTATATAAAAGTAGAATTTTTGGATCATGTCGTGTATTATTAGTCTTATTTATGTTTAATTGATCAATTATATATTTATACTATTTAATATCTATTTTATAAATATTTTTCTTATAAAATAGAAATATTTCTTTGTTGGAAAGTCTTAGTTATTATTTGTTGGAGCATTGTGTAACTTATAATCATTTATTTATACATTATAATTATTGAATTTATTTACAACAATTAGTAAAGTAATTAATTACATTATTTTGTCTTAATTATTCATACATAAGTTTTATCTAAATATTCAATTAGTAATAATTATATTACCTACACCACATTTATAAACTTTGCCATATCATTTTTGATATACAACTTCTACATTAATTTGGTTTATCATAAATATTCTAATTCCCCAAATCGACTTAGTAAACCCTAATGCCTTAGACCTTAGATACCTTAGACTTTTTAGACACTTCCTTATTAGTATTCTTACACATTATAGGTTGAATTCCTCGGAATTCCCATTACTTAGCTCACGACCGCTTAAGTGGATTTTGATCGCTTTCGCAAACTGTGAGTATATCTTTCCCCTTTTTACTGTTTTACTACTTTGGGGTGACTCATGTACCTATATATTAATCAAGTTTCAATTTCTTATACTTAATGCAATTCTCATGTGTGTTGCTTTATGTTAATTGGTGTGTCTATGACTTGTTAAAATCATTAACCGCTGGGCGGCCTAGCTTTTCAATGAATAGTATTATGGTATACCCCCTTGAGACTCTGTTGAGAGAATCTTGGTCATTGTCTTGTTAATTCATTATTCAGTTGGTTAGTCATGTGTTAGTCATTATTCTCAGGTTTGGTTTTGAACGGATATTACTTATTACATAATTGCAAATGGTACCGCACATGAATTGCTAAACATTTTTCCTACTATATTTATTCAAACAGGGTATGCTCACCAATACAATTTTTGTATTGACCAAATTATTTTGTACATGTTTCAGGTTGTTTTGAGATGCATCCTTTAAGCTTTCGGATTTATATTTAGATTTTGATTCATTGTATTTAAATTTAGTTGGCAGTTAGAATCGTTGTATTTCATTTCAATGTAATAAATTATTAAATCAATGTATTCAAATTTACACTTTAGTCCATGAGTTATTGAACAATCGTCACTACGTGACACCTCGATGTTTCCGCCATCGGTTGGGGTGTTACAGATTGGTATCAGATCCATGGTTATAGGGAATTAGGTTATTAGAATGCCTTTTAGCCTAGTCTATAACTAAGCTTACTCTCACGAGTCCTCTCGTTTATATTTCTCTTATTTCTTATATTTTCTTTCAAGATATTTTCGCTATGATTCTTTCTCGTTATTCTTTCGGTATTTTGCTTGGAAAAGAAGACACTCGTATTTCACAAACGAAACGATATCACCAAGTTAGGAGTGACATTCATACCTTGGTGTTTAGTTTCACTCCTCTATATGTTATTTATCTTAGGAATATATCTTTGAGATAGGAGTGACATCCGCACCTCAAAGAGTATTTCCTTCAAAAAGAAACTTAACCACTAAGCTGGGAGTGATATCCTTAACTTAGTGATTGGTTTCATTCCTCAATTGTTTTCAATTTTGAAATACATCTTTGAGTTAGGAGTGAAATCCACACCTCAAGGATCCGTTTCTACATCTCGTTTTAAAGTCTCGCTAAAGGTTTTGAAATTTACAAGTGAACGGGGTAGAAAGATGACCATTCACACATAGGTTCAAGTACGCTCCCCACAAGTCACTAATAAGATTTCAATTTCTTTGGCTAGTCACCAGTTTCATTAGAAATATTTTCAGTATCACATTTTTGATATATTTTTCATTTGTTGTTTGAAACTCTTATCATAATTTTCTATAATGAAGTTATTATGTCTTTTGAGTTTTCTCTATTAATAGCTATCGCTATTTGTGCATTTTTCCGTTTTCCATTAGTGACTCTTAAGTTTTGTTTAACATTTGGATTTTAAGTTCCATCTCCTGATGTTTTATATACTCATTGATTATTCGCTTTTGGATTTTTTTTATCATTATTAAAACTTTTATCCGCTATATTATCGCATTAAAACTTACACTATTTTCATTTATGCTTTGTGACTTTTACACTATTGTCGCATTGACTTTTATCATTCACGTCATTTTAAATCTTGGTCTTTTAAAACACATTTAGATTTACACATACTTCATGAAACGGTTTCATTTTGCATTTTACAAATTTGTATCGCATATTTTAAAGATCAAATGTAAAATTTTTTTGTTTTCATATATGACGTATCCAATATATATTTTCGGGAGAAATTTGCAAACTAATAATAAGCCTTATAACATTTTTTTTTTTGTCAAACTCGACTTCTCGTAAAAACATGAAAATGTGTATTTACGAAGATTTTACAAATGAACCTGTTTTGAATCTAAAACACACTTCGATTTCGAAATTTTTTTTTTTCTCATGCATCACTACTATTCTTTCAACAATATCACAAAGTCGAGTAAACTGCGAAAATTTACCTTTTACACTTATACTCTTTCAGTTGCAAAACTTTTGGTTTAACTAAACAATGGACATATCTTTTTTATCAGATGTTGCTAAATGTCTTTTATAGTATAACGCATATATGTAAAATTCCTAGATTTTAACTCACATGCCAGTAGGCTATACACCCGTTCCGTGCACATTCATTTGCCGTAAATTTCATTATTTTATTCTTGCACCATTTTTATTCATAGTTATTTCTAACACGTTATTTGTGATTGTTTTCACATTGCCTAATTGCATTAATTCAACTCGTTTACTTTCATTTTGTGCAATTGTGCGATTTACTCGATTTATGTTATACTATTCTTTCAGTCGGATTTTTATGCTATACTTATGTACTTACTTGAACGCATATTTGGTATGCATATTTTCTTTCCAGTTTTGAGCAAAACCCTGTTATACTTTACATTATTTTGTTCATCATCATGGCCAACGAACATACTAGTTGATAACTTGCATGAGATCTAAGCCAGTACCCACGTACGACTCGGATTAGAGTATTTCTTCAATTCGAGGGGAACGGTGTAAACCTCAGGGTCTATCAATATGAGTGTTTAGAGCCAACGATGTGAACAAAAGTTACCGGTTAAGGGTGAACCTGAAAGGGAAGAACCTCTAACCATGTCTATTACTTACCTGTTACTCTCATTACGGTTAAAGGGTAAACCTGAAAGGGAAGAACCTCTAACCATGTCTATTACTTACCTGTTACTCTCATTACGGTTAAAGGGTAAACCCGAAAGGGAAGGACCTCTAACCATGTCATTATTTCATTGCAGTATCAATTACTTAGCATATCCTGATTGCACACATTTGTTTCTAGTATTACTTAGGATAGGGTTATGGAAAAGCATAACACCCAAGTGTAAGGTAAATCTATGATTACGGTCCGGAACGCAATCATGGGTTTACAGGTACATGGGGGTGGTGTGTAATTCTATCTAGGCTGTTGGTAGACAATCAGTACGAATCCAAAGTATCGGGAGTGTGGTGGGTTAGCTGCGGTACACCCTATATATAAGCATAAACGATACTGTGGGAACGGGCTAGGAGTCTGACCAAGAACCTACCCATTACTTTATAATTACCTTTTCATTAGATCATTGACTAATAGCTAGCCTTTCAATAAGGACATTTTACATAACTTTCAATTAGTTTTGTTGGAGCTTTTCTTGATGACCACCTCTTCAACCCTTAAACTTTGTATACTCTTATACTCTCTGTTAGTCGAAATCCTGTTGCCTGTCTTTAATAAAGGTTGGGCAGAAACCTTTCTAAAGTAGGGGAGACTACCTTCATCAGTGCCTCTGCCCTCACCGGTTACACATTCCCAAAACCATTCAAACTTAAACTCTCAATTTCTTAATCTCACGTCAACTGTCAAAGATTTTTTTTTTTTTTTTGAAACTTTTACTGTAGATATTAAACCACTACTTTAAATTTTGTCGAGTCATGAATGATGCAATTTTTTTTTTTTAAACCTACTTGGCTTTTACAACGCCTTTTGTTTCATAGTAGCCTCCACTTGAAAGAAATTTCGAGACAAATTTTCTAAAGTAGGGGAGACTGTGACATCCGTCACCCTCGACTTTCGTCAAATTGACAATAATAGCCCTTCAGATATTTCCATTACAGTCCCTGAAAGTTTCGTCGTTTTCAAAATTAAATTTTAGAGCGAACTAAAATTTTATCATTTATATTTACTACGGATCGGGTATAAGTTTTAATCAAATGCGTATGTTGAAACGTATTCGTAAAAAAATTCAAGTTTTATGAAGTTAAAAACATTTAAGTTGAACTTGGTTAGTTGGTTAGATTTTATATAAGAAAATTTAACTTAGTTATATGACATACTAACCTAGTTAGACATTGAGGGACTGTTCTTGCCAATTGCCAAAACATAAAAAAAAAAAAAGAATGGAAGACCAGACATTGCTCGCCTGCATATTTCCGATCGGAGGATCCCGCCGGCGAGTTTCCGGCCACAATCCAAATCAACCGGTTAGTTTCATTAACGTGTTTTAAAGGCGATTAACTCGCGAACTGACTCGTCGTATCATAAATGCTCTTTACCAAGTTATAAACAGACGTTTTAATCAAGTTTAACGGATTTAACAGTGTAACCGATCGGAGCTTTTAAGAACGATCCAAAACGTTCTTTTTCTTAAACGATTGCATAATTAGGACGTGCCCAACGTTTTTCCAGCCTTCACACATCATAAAACACAACAAAAATCATGTAAAACTACTCCAGAATGTGCCTGAATTAGCGGCTCCAAGTCATGGCATATCTTGCACGATTTCGATCATCCCTCTTGTTGTAAGTGTATAATCCTCATGCCATTTTACGTGTTTGGTGATTCCGATTCAAAGCCCCTTCATTTCGGGCTTTAATCTGATCTTATACGGATTATTGATCTTATCTAGGGTTAGGGTTCTTGGTTAGGTTGAAAAGGGGAAGAAGATGAAGTTTGAATGTATGTTAAATATATAAGTGTTCCAAACAAATCAACAACTAGTCTTATAGTGTAGTGGTGTTTGTGTTGCATTTCGATCCCAAGGAACCGGGTTCGAGACCTGGGAACCAAGGTTCTGGAAACTATTTTTTTTAATTCTATTTTCTTTTTATTTAGTCATTATTATGTACATTAATCTCATTATATTCATAATAAATTCATTTTTACTCCAAAAATTATAAAAATTTAGGTCTAGCATCTTGACACCATGAAGAAAATTACCACACTTTTATTTTCTGGAAAATGGCTTATTTTTCATATTTTTATTGTTTTAAATTGTTTTAATCATAATTAATTGATTAAAAATTCGTTTTTAATGATTTTAATCTCAAACTTTTTTGAGAAATTATTTCTAATCATTATGAACTGAAATAAAAAATATTTGGTTCAGAAAACATTTATTTTTATTAATTTTCCTAATTTTAATCACTTAAACAATGATTTAATCTCATTAAATCCATTTTAAATATAAATAAGTTTATAAAAATTATGGGAAAATTATTTTTATTAATTTACATCAGAAATCATCCATTTTATATAAAAGTAGAATTTTTGGATCATGTCGTGTATTATTAGTCTTATTTATGTTTAATTGATCAATTGTATATTTATATTATTTAATATCTATTTTATAAATATTTTTCTTATAAAATAGAAATATTTCTTTGTTGGAAAGTCTTAGTTATTATTTGTTGGAGCATTGTGTAACTCATAATCATTTATTTATACATTATAATTATTGAATTTATTTACAACAATTAGTAAAGTAATTAATTACATTATTTTGTCTTAATTATTCAAACATAAGTTTTATCTAAATATTCAATTAGTAATAATTATATTACCTACACCACATTTATAAACTTTGCCATATCATTTTTGATATACAACTTCTACATTAATTTGGTTTATCATAAATATTCTAATTCCCCAAATCGACTTAGCAAACCCTAATGCCTTAGACCTTAGATACCTTAGACTTTTTAGACACTTCCTTATTAGTATTCTTACACATTATAGGTTGAATTCCTCGGAATTCCCATTACTTAGCTCACGACCGCTTAAGTGGATTTTGATCGCTTTCGCAAACTGTGAGTATATCTTTCCCCTTTTTACTGGTTTACTACTTTGGGGTGACTCATGTACCTATATATTAATAAAGTTTCAATTTCTTATACTTAATGCAATTCTCATGTGTGTTTGCTTTATGTTAATTGGTGTGTCTATGACTTGTCAAAATCATTAACCGCTGGGCGGCCTAGCTTTTCAATGAATAGTACTATGGTATACCCCCTTGAGACTCTGTTGAGAGAATCTTGGTCATTGTCTTGTTGATTCATTATTCAGTTGGTTAGTCATGTGTTAGTCATTATTCTTAGATTTGGTTTTGAACGGATATTACTTATTACATAATTGCAAATGGTACCGCACATGAATTGCTAAACATTTTTCCTACTATATTTATTCAAACAGGGTATGCTCACCAATACAATTTTTGTATTGACCAAATTATTTTGTACATGTTTCAGGTTGTTTTGAGATGCATCCTTTAAGCTTTCGGATTTATATTTAGATTTTGATTCATTGTATTTAAAGTTAGTTGGCAGTTAGAATCGTTGTATTTCATTTCAATGTAATAAATTATTAAATCAATGTATTCAAATTTACACTTTAGTCCATGAGCTATTGAACAATCATCACTACGTGACACCTCGATGTTTCCGCCATCGGTTGGGGTGTTACACTTGAGCCAGTAAGTTAGGAACCAGAGTTGCGATCTGTTGTGCCATTTGTTGGGAAATGATTGCAGCCAGTTGGGCATCACCTCCATTGTTGTGGTTAGTGTCGTGGTTGTGGTTGTGATTGCTACTCCCTTCATCATGATTGTCACCACTGTTAAGGCGAGCGCTGCGACGTGGAGGTATGATCTGTAAGAGACACAATGAAGGTTCAATGAGACATGAATGAGGTAATATAAGGAATGTAATCATTTACCCATTAATTAAAACGAATAAATGAAAACGTTGACTTATCAAAGATTCTAGATTCCAATAACATAGTGATGACATGCTTTAGCCTATAAGTGAACACTCATCCCGAGAATTCCCAGGTAGGCATCCGGGTCCCTCGTCTGATTGGGATATATGCTCAATGCCAGCCTAGACAGAAGACTCAGAATACAGGCGTTCACCCTTCCAGATTGCACGTGTTCGTTATTAAAATCTAGAACTTCGACGAGATCTCAAGGTGGTTCAGGCTAAACCTGAGGATTTTGTCCTATTAGCCTAAGAGTAGATCCAGTGATGGAGAGCAATCTTCTTGTAGGGACTAAGATATGGATAAGAAGTGGGAGGGAGATAGAGAATAGCAAGTAAAAGGAGCAAGTACTGGTTATAATCCTATGGTTATAGACTAGATTATTTTTCTAATAACCTAATTCCCTATAACCATGGCTCTGATACCAATCTGTAACACCCCAACCGATGGCGGAAACATCAGGATGTCACGTATTGATGATTGTTCAATAGCTCATGGTACTAAATGAAAGTTGAATAATATTAAACAATTTACAATTTACAAGTAAATATTACAAAGGTTGATTAATATAAGCTAGGTCCAAAGCTCCTATGTGATCCAAGACTTGTACAACTTCCAATAGCAAATAAACCTGAAACATGTTAAGTTGGAAATATGGGGGGGGGGGGTCAACTATAAATAGTTGGTGAGAATACATAGGTTTTGTATATAGTTGAAAACAATATGTTGTATAACAATCATAGTTGAAGTATAATAATGAGTAATGATAGAATATGAGTCCGACATGTAACAATGCGTCTTTTGTACAATCAAACCTTGTGTCGACTGAGACCTAACTCGCAAGTTAGTAAAAGTGTAACTGTTATCGATCATCCCTGAATTTATGCGGGGGGGGGGGGGGGTGGGGGTGGGTTTGTCAGACCTATAGCGCTATAATCTAAATGGGCGGCTTGATCAATGTTAATGATTGTACTGTGTCTTTTTGTTACAGTCAAATGATAGAATGAGTAAATGATAGTGTAATTGAATCACAAGTTTCAACAATGTAAGAATGAGTAATTGATAGTGTATAAAATGTTTAAACATGTTTCACCCCAAAATGTAAAACAGAAAAAGGGGCTATGTAAACTCACCTTAGTGATAGTATTGAATCCCTTGATATAGAATAAATGTGGCTCGTGTGTATCCAAATATCACCCTATTTCAATGTAATAAATAAATGTTGGGGAAAACTTAATAAGTCTAAGTTTTCTAGTCTAAAATGTGCTAGGGTTCCTAATTTGGGGTTTAATAATTGATTTATGATTAAATTTGAATAATATAAATAAATAAAGAAATAATTAATGAAAATGTTTTCTGACCAATATTATCTAAAAGTAGTTGAGTTATAATGTAATAAATGTGAAAATAATTTTTATAAAATTATTTTCTTAATTAGTGAATATTTATATATAAATACTTATTTGACAAAATATAGACTTAATATTTAAAAATATTAAAAATTATAAATTTCGAATAAAAAATTTATATTTCTGATCTAAATGATTAATAATAATTTATGTGAAATTTTGATGCAAAAATAATAAAAAATGAATTTATTATGATTTATTTATGATTGAAATAACAAAAATCGATTAAAAATATTAAATAAATGATTTTTCAGAAATAAAAATCATTTCTGGAATATTTATTGTTTTATAAGTTTAGGATAATTTTTGTGGAGTTTTATAAAATCGTTTTGATATTTTTATAGAATTTTATAATTATAATAGAATAAATTTGTAATATTTATTATATATAATAAATAAATGATTTTTGGAAAAACTAAAAATTGGATAATAAACTTTATCATAAGAATAACTAAAAATATTTTTTGTAGAATTTATGAACCACCATAACTATTTTAAATGTAATTTATAATACAAAAGAAAATAAATAAAAACGCAAAGGAATTGTAGCTTATGGGGGTCGAACCTGGGCCCTTGGCCGGTTCACAGTCTTAAACAACGAGGGTTTCACCAACTGATCTGTGGATCAGTTGGTGATTGCTTTAAGTCTGATTTAAATAAAAATGATACCTGCGAAGTGTTATCTTCCCCAAATAAACCCTAGAATTCTAATCCGATTAAACACATGATCAAATCGTAATTAACCATAGGGGTATCAATGATCAAAGGCCGATTAACATACAACAACAAAGAATTAGACTCATACCAGTTTTATTGCCCTCTAATCGTGAGTAAACCCCGAAGTCAAAATGACGTAAACTGAGCAAGATTAAACGAATGAAACTGAGTATTCAGTGTGAGGGTTTGTTATTCGACTCCTTAAGGTCACCTAGGGGAGTTTAATTTATAATGGAATCGCCAAAAAGGAGGGTATTGAAGTTATGACCAAGACCGGTCAAAACCGAGCCATTTATGCTCATTAGGAGCTGTAATCACGGCTTTATTCGCTGTTTTGGACGCGTAAAAATCATTTGAACGAGTCATCAGCAGTTAATTGGGTTCTATCTTTCCATAATTATGTCAATCAAATGGTCAAAGTGGAAGGCTTCTTGGTCAACAAATTTGGTGTCTGGCTTGTTCATGTGCAGCGAAACAGCACCACAAAGAGGAAAGAAGAAAATGGGCAGATTTATGTTGGGCCGAGTTTGGGTTTTTGGGCTCCGAAATTTTAAAGGTTTTAGGGTGGGTTTGGGTTGGATTTGTTTTGAATAAAAGAGATGGTTGTGGCTTGTTAGTGTTTTAAAAAAAAATTATAAATTTTAAGAAAAAGTTACAAATCTGAATTATTGTTGTTGTTATTATTATTATTATTATTATTATTATTATTATTATTATTATTATTATTATTATTATTATATATAAGTTGTGTGTTAGGAAAATAAAGACTTAAGCACATTTGTATAAAATTAATGATAAAGATGTATAAAATAAGGGCTTTTATATATAAAAATTTTGCGATGTTACAAAAATCGCCCACAACAACCCACATACCTTGCATACTCACGATAATCCCTTTTAATCTATCCCACAGAGTCCTCTTAGCACCAACTTTTTGAGGACCATAAACATTGAAGACATTCAGCACTGGCCCGTCTTCCACCAGAGTACCCGTTGTAATAAGAAATTTGGATCACTAATAACCGTAGATTTAACAAAAACTTTGATATTCCAAATTTTAATCAAACCACCTGACCTACCGGACGACGCAACCATATCAAGATCAAAGTCTCCTTTACCCCAGACGTTACCCGCGTTGAATCTCAGCTCCACCGGAATCTTAGATTATTGAATCGCTAAAAAATCTACCCCATCCTTTACCCGAAGATTTTTTTGTGACATCCATCACTTTTATTTATTATTTTTTTTATTTTTATAATAATAATAATAATGAGAAAAGAAAAAATATATATATATATATAATATAGATATATGTTAGTCTTTTTCTTCACCTACTAAACCACACATAACCCAAACCAAGCCAAACCCAACTCTTCTTTCCTTGTTTGCAGCCCATCAGCGAGCCCAAGAAGCTAGCCCAGTACCCACGAAAGCCCAATCAGATCAGGCCCAAGCCCACTCCTCTTTACCTTTAAAAAAAAAAGAAACAAATACATGCTGCTGCCCGGCCTCGAACCCGGGTCAGCAGCACAACACACTCTCACGTCCAACCATCTGAGCTACACCTCAAACTTGATTTAATCCCAGTTATAATTATATAAAAACCCACTTCAAGCCTGATGCCTTCTTTGTCTCCTTCACGCAGCAGACCTGCCAAACCAAGAAACGCGTGATTGCTTCGGTTTATGGCAACCATACCTTAATTAATCTTCATAATGACCGGAAATCATCAAACGCGTGTAATAAATGCTTTAATTCGCGTATTAACAGCTAAAATCATTCCATATTTGAAGGTTTTAGACACGTTTATATTAAACGTTGGTCAAACCTTACCATTTCGTTCCTCCAAGCATTTCCCTATAATATGAACCCACCAAATCAACCTAAACTCGCCGAAATCTCTTTCCCTATCTCTAATTTCTGTATTCAAACATCATACGAAGCTTATTGAGATCACAGTTGACTTTTTCGTTGACCTAACCTTTGTACCCGAAAACGTGATTGTAAGTTATATTTTTCTTGTGGGTTTTGTTCATAGGCATTCACACAACAATAACCCTCTGATTAATCGGGTTATTGTTGTGTGAATCAAACAATTGCGAATCTAGGGCTTGTTCTTATTAATTTGGGGAAGAACATGAATCGCAGACATGACTTAAATCTAAACTGTTTTGAATCCTATCACAAACTAACCTACAGATCAGTTGGTAGACACGAGGTGTGGTAAGACTTGAACCGGCCTATGGCCCAGGTTCGAGTCCCACCATGAACAAACATTTCTTTTTTTTGTTATCCTTTATACCTATATTATCTTCATTCTTTTTAAAATCGTTTTAAAATACTAAAACTATTTTATAAATTCTACAAAATTTATTTTATGTTATACCACTGATAAAGTTCATCATCCAATTTTTAGTTTTTCAAAAATAATTTATTTAATATATATTATAAATATTACAAGTTTATTTATTTAAAATTATAAAATTCAATAAAAATATCTAAACGATTTTATAAAATTCCAAAAAAATTATTCTAAACTTGTTTAATAATATACATTTCAGAACTTATTTTTATTTCAGAAAAACCGTTCGTTTTGTATTTTTAATTAATTTTTGTTAGTTTTAATCATAAATAAATCATAATAAATTCATTTTTCAATATTTTTGTACCAAAATTTTACATAAATTATTTCTATTCATTTGGAACAAAAATAAAATTTTTAATTTAAGAATTCTTTAATTTTAATATTTTTTAGATATTAAAGTCATATTTTGACAATTTGAAATAAATAGATTAAATATTCTATTTTCAAGAAAATAATTTAATAAAAATTATTTTTCATACTAAAAACTTTATTTTGTGACCATCTTTAACTTAAAATTTACAAAAAGACTTTTGTTTATTTATTTACCAAATTTCTTTTATTTATTAAACGTTTAATTCATTAATCAGACGAATACATATCCCCAAATTCGAAGCCCTAGAAAATACTTGTAGACTAGATAGACTTAGACTTATTTGTTACATTATACATAGGGTGATACTTGGCAACGTTGGATTACACTTATTCAATTACACAGGACTTACCACCTTGCTAAGGTGAGTATTACTTATCCCCTTTTTTTCGCTTTTACAACTTTTGGGGTGATTCATGCACAAGTATACAAAACCTTCATATTCATTTACACATACATTTTTATTCATTTACAATTCATATACGTGTCTTGATTATCTTTGTGCTTATGTTTGAACATGAACGTAGCTTACATACAAAATCATACATCTAGACATAACTTATGTTATGGTGCTCTTTACACACAGACGTAACTTATGTTACGGTGCTCATTTAGACATAACTTTGTGTTATGGTGCTCTTTTAGACTCACACGTGTTGAGGTGCTCATTATCAATTTCATTGTACAAACTTTACATTTGATCTTTGTCTTGTTTGTTTACTTGCGTGTTTACATAATGCCTTGGTGATACTAGACACATGAATTGTACTACTTTTCAAACTTATACTATATGTACAAAACTAAGTAGTACTCACCAACATCATATGTTGACAAAATTATTTTCGTGCATGTTTCAGGATAAGCTGCTTGACGCTTCACATAGGACTTTGGACTTAGATTAAATCAGTCAATTATCTTTATTTTTGTTGTCTTGTATTTAATTTCGCATGTTGTAAAACAATATTCAATAATCATATATTTACATTTTAGTACCATGAGCTTTTGGACAATCGTCACTACGTGGCACCTCGATGATTCCGCCATCGGTTGGGGTGTTACAGATTGGTATCAGAGCCATGGTTATAGGGAACTAGGTTATTAGATAAAATGGCCTAGACTATAACCGAACTTCAACTTTCATGCATAATATTTCCTAAATTACCTTACCCTCATTTCTCTCTACTTTCCTTCCTCTATCTTTCTCTTCTTCTCCATTTCTCCTCATCTTTCATCCTGGTGCATAGAGATGGTGTCCTACAAGGAGTGGAAAGCCTACATCACCATGGAACGGGAGCAGTACCTTTCATGAAGACACTCTTAGGCATAATGCCTACTCTTATTTTTGCTCCTTCAAAGTTGTTGAACTTTAATGAGTGTGATAAGGACACGTGCAATCTGGAAGGGTGGACGCCTGTACACTGGGTTTTCTGGCATAGGCAAGCATAGCGCATAAATCCATTTACGGACCTGTTATGCTTACCTGGGGATTCCTGGAGTGAGTGTCCACTTATAGGCTAAAGCATGTCTTCTTTGATCACCATTGGGTTCAATTCCTTTGAAAAGTCAACGTTCTTGTTGGGCTTTACAGCTAGACAAGGGCACTCCAAGTATTTTATGCAAGCTTTTCAATAACACCCTCTCGTTTCATATACAATATTTGTATTCCATGATTTTCATATATTGCTTACAAGTTCATACTTTCATAATCATCTGTACGGTTATACACATACATATTCTAATCTCATGATTATTCATTGACTACCTCATAGATGTCTGCTCGCTGCATGCTCCGTGATGCCCGCCGACGCCCTGTTCATGCTTCTGGACAACGTTCTGACCGTCGCCTCGCATCTTTAGTCGCCGAGCAAATTGCTGCAGTAATTCCAAACCTTGTCAGTGAGTTAACCCAGAATAGTAACAGTGCCAACACAGGGAGTACGGCTCAATTTCGGTGCACTTTCAAACACTTTAACTCCTGCAACCCCACAAAATTCACTGGTGAGGAGGGTGCTACTGGCCTCCTCCAATGGTTTGAAAGCATGGGGAGCACCTTTGTGAACAGCGAGTGTCCTGATGAACTCCGCGTTCGTTATGCTACTAGTGTCCTTCAAAAAGGGGCGCTAACCTGGTGGAATGGCGAAAAGCGCAATCGGGGCGCTGATGTTGCATTATCTTTGTCTTGGACTGAAGTTAAGGAACTCATGATCGCCAAATTCTGCCCTAGGAACGAAATCAGGAAACTAGAGGAAGAGTTCCATGGGTTGAAACAAGACAGTGGTGAGAATCTTGCGTATAATACTCGATATCACGAACTTAGCATACTGGTTCCACACATGGTCACCCCGGTCTCACGAGCAATCGAGAAATATATCGAGGGATTACCTGACCTGATTCAAGACGTTGTCACTGGAGGCAAATCCACTACGGTAGAAGAAGCCATCCAACTTGCAGCCACTTTAACAGACAAACACGTAAGGAAAGGAAACTTGGTTAGAAAGGGCACCAAGACGTCTACTGAGAAAACCATCAATGCGTTTGAACAATCTAAGACTGTTTTAGCAAAGGCCGCCACTACTTCTTCGAACCCTAAGAAGCGAATGGGTGATAATCAGAACCATGTTGTTGATCCTGTGACTCAACCTCCTATTAAGAAAGCCTACACAGGAATCCATCCTCAATGCAACACTTGCAAGTATCATCACCCTGCAAATCTTCCATGTCGTCAATGCACTAGATGTGGATGGTTTGGACACTTTGTCACCACTTGTCGTGTAATGGATAGAGCACAGAATAATCACCAGACAGCTGCCCAGGAACCGCTACCGATTACTAACGGTCGGGCATGTTATCATTGTAGAGACCCTAACCACATGCGACCTCAATGCCCTAAATTGAATAATGTAAACCTGGTGGCACATGGACGAGCTTTCAAAATCAATATCAACGAAGCAGACGGTCAGGATGACGATAATTCCACTGGCTAAGCCATGGATGGAATCTTCTTAAGACTCGGGAATCCAACACTTAGCGTTTTCATTTTCTTGATCCTATTATCATTTTGTACCCAATTTTGTCGCACTCATTAGCATATAACATCTAGAAATTTCCTTGCATACTATTGTGTACGAACACAGATTGGAAATTTATCATATTTGATTATGTTTATTTTAATCGTAGAAGATTTAAAGACTCTACCTTACATTTATTTGAAAACATTTGAACTTGATTTCTATGAAAATCAAACTACTAAAAACTTGATACTTGATCCTACAGAGCTTTTCTAAAAACATCATTGTTTGTTACATGAAACTTGATTTTTCCCTTAATTTGATTATCCATTAAACATTTAATTATTCACGATACTCGTAAACTACTTCTATAGGCCACTAAGATAACACTTACACTTAATGGTTGTAGTACTTACAAACTTGCTTGCATGTGTGTATTATCCACGCAACTCAGATAAACATTTCATTTAAAGGGCTCCTCAGACGAGTGGTAGCCCATACTTAAATACTGTTATGCTTACAAGTCATTGCAACCCAATGCAATTGACCTCATTATTACATGGCCTCATTTCATTGATAACATCTCATTGTAACTCAACGTGTTTGCTGTGTCATCTTCTTGTGAAACTTATTTGCTTTAATGTGTGTTAGATTAGGATCATAGAAGGACATAAAACCCTAATGTAAGGTAAATTGATGATTCCGGTCCGGAACGAAATCATGAATTTACAGGTATGTTAGGGTAGTGTGAAATTCTATTGGGGTTTTTGGTAGGCGTCCAGTACGTTTTCAAGGTATTAAAGGTGTGGTGGGTTAGCTGCGGTACACCCTGTATACAAACACTAATGATGGATTGAAAATGAGACTGGAAGTCGAACCAGGAACAAACCCTACTTACTTGGTAGTTCATTTGGTCTTTTTATAGTCAACCAACTTATACATTCATTTTAGGATTCCTAAAACTTGAAGCTTAGTGTTTGCTAGATTCTTATTCTCCTTATTATTCGAGATGAACCTAATCCAATCCTTAACTCACATCTATCAAACCTCTTATCCAAACCATTCGAAACAATTCACTCTGTTACCTATAAATTTACGTCGTGTCTTAACTTAAATTTTTCAAACCACAGTTATCTTAATTTTTACCCAAGCATCCATAACCCTATGTTTCTAATAACTTCGGGACGAAGTTTCTAAAAGTAGGGGATGCTGTGACATCCGTCACTTTTATTTATTATTATTTTTTTTATTTTTATAATAATAATAATAATGAGAAAAGAAAAAAAAATATATAATATAGATATATGTTAGTCTTTTTCTTCACCTACTAAACCACACATAACCCAAACCAAGCCAAACCCACCTCTTCTTTCCTTGTTTTCAGCCCATCAGCGAGCCCAAGAAGCTAGCCCAGTACCCACAAAAGCCCAATCAGATCAGGCCCAAGCCCACTCCTCTTTACCTTAAAAAAAAAAACAAGAAACAAATACATGCTGCTGCCCGGCCTCGAACCCGGGTCAGCAGCACAACACACTCTCACGTCCAACCATCTGAGCTATACCTCAAACTTGATTTAATCCCAGTTATAATTATATAAAAACCCACTTCAAGCCTGATGCCTTCTTTGTCTCCTTCACGCAGCAGACCTGCCAAACCAAGAAACGCGTGATTGCTTCGGTTTATGGCAACCATACCTTGATTAATCTTCATAATGACCAGAAATCATCAAACGCGTGTAATAAATGCTTTAATTCGCGTATTAACAGCTAAAATCATTCCATATTTGAAGGTTTTAGACGCGTTTATATTAAACGTTGGTCAAACCTTACCATTTCGTTCCTCCAAGCATTTCCCTATAAATTGAACCCACCAAATCAACCTAAACTCGCCGAAATCTCTTTCCCTATCTCTAATTTCTGTATTCAAACATCATACGAAGCTTATTGAGATCACAGTTGACTTTTTCGTTGACCTAACCTTTGTACCCGAAAACGTGATTGTAAGTTATATTTTTCTTATGGGTTTTGTTCATAGGCATTCACACAACAATAACCCTCTGATTAATCGGGTTATTGTTGTGTGAATCAAACAATTGCGAATCTAGGGCTTGTTCTTATTAATTTGGGGAAGAACATGAATCGCAGACATGGCTTAAATCTAAACTGTTTTGAATCCTATCACAAACTAACCTACAGATCAGTTGGTAGACACGAGGTGTGGTAAGACTTGAACCGGCCTATGGCCAGGTTCGAGTCCCACCATGAACAAACATTTCTTTTTTTTTTTTTTGTTATCCTTTATACCTATATTATCTTCATTCTTTTTGAAATCGTTTTAAAATACTAAAACTATTTTATAAATTCTACAAAATTTATTTTATGTTATACCACTGATAAAGTTCATCATCCAATTTTTAGTTTTTCAAAAATAATTTATTTAATATATATTATAAATATTACAAATTTATTCATTTAAAATTATAAAATTCAATAAAAATATCTAAACGATTTTATAAAATTCCACAAAAATTATTCTAAACTTGTGTAATAATATACATTTCAGAATTTATTTTTATTTCAGAAAAACCGTTCGTTTTGTATTTTTAATTAATTTTTGTTAGTTTTAATCATAAATAAATCATAATAAATTCATTTTTCAATATTTTTGCACCAAAATTTTACATAAATTATTTCTATTCATTTGGAACAAAAATACAATTTTTAATTTAAGAATTCTTTAATTTTAATATTTTTTAGATATTAAAGTCATATTTTGACAATTTGAAATAAATAGATTAAATATTCTATTTTCAAGAAAATAATTTAATAAAAATTATTTTTCATACTAAAAACTTTATTTTGTGACCATCTTTAACTTAAAATTTACAAAAAGACTTTTGTTTATTTATTTACCAAATTTCTTTTATTTATTAAACGTTTAATTCATTAATCAGACGAATACATATCCCCAAATTCGAAGCCCTAGAAAATACTTGTAGACTAGATAGACTTAGACTTATTTGTTACATTATACATAGGGTGATACTTGGCAACGTTGGATTACACTTATTCAATTACACAGGACTTACCACCTTGCTAAGGTGAGTATTACTTATCCCCTTTTTTCGCTTTTACAACTTTTGGGGTGATTCATGCACAAGTATACAAAACCTTCATATTCATTTACACATACATTTTTATTCATTTACAATTCATATACGTGTCTTGATTATCTTTGTGCTTATGTTTGAACATGAACGTAGCTTACATACAAAATCATACATCTAGACATAACTTATGTTATGGTGCTCTTTACACACAGACGTAACTTATGTTACGGTGCTCATTTAGACATAACTTTGTGTTATGGTGCTCTTTTAGACCCACACGTGTTGAGGTGCTCATTATCAATTTCATTGTACAAACTTTACATTTGATCTTTGTCTTGTTTGTTTACTAGCGTGTTTACATAATGCCTTGGTGATACTAGACACATGAATTGTGCTACTTTTCAAACTTATACTATATGTACAAAACTAAGTAGTACTCACCAACATCATATGTTGACAAAATTATTTTCGTGCATGTTTCAGGATAAGCTGCTTGACGCTTCACATAGGACTTTGGACTTAGATTAAATCAGTCAATTATCTTTATTTTTGTTGTCTTGTATTTAATTTCACATGTTGTAAAACAATATTCAATAATCATATATTTACATTTTAGTACCATGAGCTTTTGGACAATCGTCACTACGTGGCACCTCGATGATTCCGCCATCGGTTGGGGTGTTACATTTTTAAACCATCTTTGTTTTCTAGCAACCCCTAAACCCCGAACATTAATCGACATAAAATTCATAATTTACCTGCTTGTCCCCCTTCTTCTTGAACAGTTTCCATAACTAAATCTTTGAAATTACTCAGATCAGCTCCCACCAACAAACCTAGATTAATAGTTTTCTGAACCTCATCTTCCACCATGCTACTAACCTTAACCGGATTATCATCAGGCTCGGCCTCGATCTCAGAGACAATCTGCAAATCTTTGAGATCCCCGTCCACTTCTAAATTATCTTCATGTGTCTGAAAAGAGTCAGAGTTCCCGTCCAATGATTCAGACTTATCTTCCCCTGGACCCTAACAGATACCTCCTCTCTCATGGACCTACTATGATTCAGATCGTGTACCTAATTGATACTTGCCCTTGCGTTTCCCTTTCGTCATCGATCCGTTAGTCTGAGTCATTACTTGACTTGGTCCTTAGTGAGCAAGCTATCAGCCGTTCTCCCGAACCCTCCATCACCTCGTTGGGGGGATCATTCGATCCTATCTGGATCGAATAAAATGTTCTCATCCCTGTCACGTTTATGATTATAATTGATTAATAATATGTCATCTCAATATTAGCATGCATCATTGCAATAGGAATGTTAGAATTCTTGTTATACAAGAATTTCGTTGCCTGAATTAACCTGTGGATACCATTTCCTTACCAAGCTCTAGAGATAGCGCGTATCTACATGATATCACTATTGATTACCTATAACGATTTCCGATCAACCGGATTCCTCGATCAAGCCTCGAACCAAACACCCTTCAACACTTTGAGCGCACTATTTGAGTCCAAGTATCCTTCCCGACACTTGGATCCCTCAAACCTATGGCTTTGATACCACTTGTAAGACCTTAACCCATAAACATGCGATTAACATTAGAACTTACGGGCTTTGGTCTTAATGAGTGAACACTCCCGATTTCGTACTTTGATATTTATAAAATCCAACCCATTATGATTTCTATATTATAGGTCCCAACAAATTCTCTTATAATTAGATTTACTAAAAACATGTACTAAAGCTTGCGTTTTAATCGGGAACTTCAATTGCGGAAGCTAGTTGAGCGTTCGGGTGTGTTCGGTTCTTCTCGCGAGTTGATCTTTGCTCCGGAAGTCCCGCCACATGAATACCTAGAACCATTACACAAAGAATGGTTAGTGATTTGTCAATAATAGAGGAAATATCCTCTGCTCAGTTTTTCCTCTGGTCTGAGCAAACATCCTCTGCTCATTTTTCCTCTGGTCTAAACAGTCCTCTGGTCTGAGCAAACATCCTCTGCTCATTTTTCCTCTGGTCTGAGCAAACATTCTCTGCTCATTCGACACATGTTCAACTAAAAGCATTGTCCGTTTTGTTTCATTATGACTTGGTTATTAGATTTAACCTTTAGTAAATCTTTAAATTCCCCAAAATGCCCCTTTATAGCCAAATCCATGAATTTAGCCATCCATGGTGACACTTTTGATTCAACCCATTGCTTTTGACTCATTGACTTGTTTAAATGCCTCTAAGTCCTTCCGGACTTAGATTTGTACCTTTTCTCAAGTTTCCTCTTATTTAGTAAATTCTAAGCGCATTAGCGCGCATTAGACATAGTTATGGAAATGACTTACTTGATTTGCACCCACACTTCATGTGGGTAGTTTTAGTACCCATGTTGCTTCGCCCGAAGGCGTTTAATTAGCTACGGACTTACCGGGTGGCCTTGACCCATATTCATACCTTGTGCTTATCCTCCATGATTCTTAGCATCAAGCGTGCATGTGCAAGTGTGTTTACCTGCGTGCTTTCTAGATAGACATATTAATTTCTCGGAGCTCAAATGATAATACTTTGCCATTTGATCCGTTTAACCTCAAGAATCTTAATTCTTGGAATACAAGCATCAGGTGTTGGACTCAAATGATGAGGACTTCACCATTTGACCCGTTTGGACCCATAGTTCACGATACTATGTTACCCAAGTTTCTTTACCTTTGGTTCAAGTGACACACACTTAACCCATTTAACATCTTACTTAAGGACTCCATTCAAATGGTTTCATTTGGATTAAAACATCATTTCTCACATGTCTTTATTAACTGACCCGTTTGATGAATTTCATTATTCGGTCATAACTCATTGTCTCGATTAAGATCATAAACCACGTTTTGACTTTAGTGCACGTAAAGCGACCCATTTAATAGATTCCACCCCTTGGGATTTACCTTTATCACATACACTAGAATTAATTCGAGTGTATACAACAATTAAGCTACGTTATTGTCTAACGGTGTAAGTAAAACTTACCTTATATTCATTCTCATTTACTTGCACTTTAAGCTCATATACGATTGACTCGTTTTGTTCGTTGATCCATTCCTCCCAAGCTTGCACCTAGCTTGACAAGATCAACCTTCACTATACTCATAAGATTAGTTAAGTTAGTCATCATATCCAATAACTAACACATCTCATGAGTTTATTCACACCATCATATCACTTTCCCAATTATCATTGGGCTATATTTTTCATGTATGGTGTGATCCCTCTTTTAAACATGTGTTTCACATTTTATATGCGGGTAATTCTATGATTACCCAAATCAAGTTATCGCCTCAATTTGCAAATAAGACTATTGAGGCGTTTCATCAAACACTTGGTGTGCATCCACCAAATTCAATTGATTTTCATGAGTTTAAGTTTGACCAAAACATACCCATTTACCTAATAATCATCATATCATGTTATTTAGACTTTTTAGCCTAAATTCCTCATTACAACAACTCCCAAGAGTTAACTAAATCATTAAACATAGAGGCTTTCAACCTAGAGGTTAAACCCCAATTTTCACATATTTACATAGCCATATGACTAAAATCAAACATACATGTAGAATGTGATTCGTAAGCAATTTAGGTATGATTGAGGCTCCCAAAAGCTAGAGAAACCTCCAACAACTTATAGTCTCATGTTTTTTACAAAACCCAAGATTTTCACCATGATCAAAACTGAATTTAACATCAATTTCTACCAAATAAAAGGTGCAGGGCATAACACACATCTGATGCGCTGCACCACATGGCGCAGGAGCTTGAAACTAAAATGTTGCAAGAACTTTAGGTTCGGCGTAGGAAATGACGGTTGGTGAAGGATGGTTATTATGGTAATTCTAAAAATTCAAGGTGATTATTATAATACTCTTGTTCAAATTGTTTAATCTGGTCTGGTAATTTTCCCTAATTTCTATGAGGTAAGAAATTATTCTTACATTATTTTTGCAAGCTATTCGTTGGCGTTTTATCAAGCGGATATATATTCCGCTACTAGCTATGAAGGCCCGACAATGCACGCTTAAAGTAATGAAGGCTCTCTATAAATATATTCAATATTTGGTTAAAAGATCTTAGGTGATCGGGTACATTTACATTTTGGAAAAAGCAACCCATTTCTTTTTTAGCAATATTATTTGTGTTTTATCCACTTGACCGGTTATGTGTGTTATTGTTTTAATGCTTTCAGGCAGCTACAAGTACAACAAAAACTGATTTGTAAGTAATTCATCTATTTTTTAATGCTTTCGAGAAGGATCCTGTATGGTGTTGAGAATAAATTGTTTTGTAAGTGATACATCTATTGTGAACGAATTGTCCTGATAAGTTTATACAAGATAACAGTGAGTTTTTAGAATTAATATCTGTGATGAAGTTTGATTGTGGAAAGTGAAATTTTAATGTAAATGTGATATTTATTGTTTTTTTTTATCCTAGCATGTATGTGTTCATGTAATTATGAATGCTTTGTAGTCGATGCGCTTGAGTTTTTGAAATCGTGTTGGCTTAAAGGCGCGTTAGTCGATTTAAAGATGCGATGTGGCTTGAATTTCTAGCGCAAATAGTCGAAACCAATATTTTTGTTACAACAAGCTAAACCACACAATCAAACCAATACGTCGGTTTTGTATCAGGAGACAGAACACTTTTGTGTGTTTCTAACAGCTGCCTACGCCAGTTTTGAAAGCTAGAGTATACAAGGACGGATCAAAAGCTTTATCTGCCTAATTGAGTAATTGACAGTACACTTCGTCTTAAATAATCCTCATCATCCAGCAACTGAAGTTTAGGTACTCAACTCATATTGGCACTTGTAAATATTGGGTTTGTGGAGACTTGATTTGGGCTCGGATTAGAAGACAATTAAGTAGCAGACTAATTAAATTGAAGACTTGACCCGTTTTATTTAATTAGCCCATTATTAGTTTTCTTGGGGATTAAGTAGTAAACCCTAATCTATAATTATAAATAGGCATCTTGTACTTGTAATTCCTCATCACGAGTGAGGCAGAAAGCAATAATAAAAATATCCTAGTTGCAGCCCGTGGACGTAGGTCAGCTGACCGAACTACATAAATCTTTGGGTTCTCGTGTTCGTTTATTTTCTGCAGATTAATCGTGTGTGTGTGTTGCTTCCGCTTGCGTATACCTAACAACTGGTATCAGAGCTTTGGCTCATTGTACACATGGTTTATACTGATAAACGATTCGCAGAAAAAGAGTCCAAACCGTCGTTGCCGTTTCTTGTTCTCGCCATTCTGGTCTTTATTTTTTGGATACTTTACGTTGAGAAAGAAAAAGAAATAAAACAATGGTTTGACCAATGTTTTTTCTTTGACCGAGATCTAGGAACTAGCAAGTGATATTAATTGGCAGTAGCCAATTTTAGTTTTTTTTTTTGGTCAAAGACAAATTTTTGGCATAAAACTTATAACGAGCATATTAACGCGTTAGGGTTTGAAGATCAGTTTTGTTTACCAGTTAAACCAACAGTGTTTTTGGGTACCGTTTCATTGTTGAAAGATTAGAGAAACATAACTATAGACCAGTGATCAGGTGCTATTTGTTTCAGTTTGATTTTTTTTTTGTTTACTTTCGATTTCAGATTCGTTTAGTTGTTTCATTGCTTATCATGGCAGAACACAGGAAGGTGCAAATCGATAAGTTTAACGGTATGGATTTTAGTTGGTGGAAAATGCAGATTGAGGCATTATTGGTTCAGAAAGATCTAGATATTGTGTTATCAGGGGATAGACCACAGAAGATGGAACTAGCAGTTTGCGAATCTAAAGACAGGAAAGCCAGGGCAGCTATTACGTTGGCATTGTCAAAGAATGTGGCATTTAACATCATGAAGGAAACCACAGCAAGAGGTATGTGATGGGTTAGTTAAAAGATGTGTATAAATACGTCTATAAATGAATTCTAAGGAATGTTAAGTTGTCAAATGGCGTTGCTTTGATATTATTATGTTATTTCAGGTTTTGATGATTAAAGGAAGCAAATATAACGCTTTGGAGTTGCTCGGGCGTTGCTCGGGCGAGATACGGAAGCCTAAACAAGCTGGGAAATCGAAATCCAAGGCTGGAGAAGGTTTTGGCGTAGGATACGCCAAAACTGGCGTAGCCTACGCCAGTAGCGTAGGCAGGAGCAATCAGGTTAGCGTAGGACAGCAGAGGTTGGCTCTGGCAAATTGGACCTGGCGTACCCTACGCTAAAACTGGCGTAGGATACGCTAGAAGCGGATGAAGGTCAACTGTTTCATTTTTCAAGGTAATTATGATGGGGATCACAAGGAAAGTTTTAAAGATCAAAAATTGGGGATCAAGATCCACCATTCCTTCATTCCTAAGTATTACACATCCTATTTTTCCACTAAGATCCATTCTACCACAATCCTTCCAAGACTTTTGAAGATCAATTGATGAAGAATCAAGACAAGAGATTGAAGAAGAACACCAAGGCAATGCTTGGCTAAAGCATTTATATCACACTGGGGATGTAAACTTTTGAGATCTAGGGTTAAACAAATTGGGTATTGTTCTTAAACTATTGATTATGTTTTTGTGTGTTTGAATTAACTATGTTGAATTGTGATTAACCTTATGTTAAACTCATTTTAGTTAATTGATCTTGTGCCAATTTCTAATGATATGAACATGGTTCCTTGCTTTGACACAAACATAGGATTGTATGTTCTAGGTAATGAAGTGTAGTTTATTCTATCTTCGATATTGATAAAACTTGACACCTAAGCCTATTGAGCAATCACTCCATTAACACCAATCACATTACTATTGTTTACCCATTTGTTGAAACCCTAGAGTTCAATTGTTGAAACCCTAGTGTGATCTCTTTAATTAAATTGTTTACAACATCACTACTTTTTATTCTTATAATTTCAATTCAATTCTTAGTATAATAAACAAAACTTTCCAATCAATTTCTTAAATGAATACAATAGAAAGCTTCATAATCAATTAGACACCTTCATAAATATTTTCCAATCAACTAAACAACACTTACTAACCACACGCTCCTTGGATTGATACCATACTTACCCTATCTACCTAGGTTAATTAGGTTTTGCATGACCCGTAACGACCGGATCATCAAATGGCACCGTTGCCGGGGAGCTATTGCGCTTAGTGTTTAGTGATTAGTTGATTTTGTGATAATCTGCTTAATTGTTTGTTTGGTTTATTCTCTATTTTTCCTTGTTACGCTGGGTGTGTTTTTTGTGCAGTTTACAGGTAGTGCATGCGTACAAGATATTCGGGGAGGACATATCCTTTAGTGTTTGAACCAGAAATCAAAAGAGTAGCAAGAAGAAACCGACAACACCGGTTAGAGGAGCCGATTCCTTCTAACCCTCAATCACCACCTACACATCAAAACTTGTCTTTTGGAACCGTCCAAATGGCAACCTCAAATCAAAACCGCCGTTCGGGTGAAAACCGTATACCACCCACTCCACCACATCCCAACAGAACCCAACACCCAAAACAACAACCACCTCCTCAATCAAACCATAACCAAATTCCCAACACCCAAAATGTCAATCAAGGCCCCTTTGTATCAAACCGTGGCAATCCCACATTTGACCCTGTGAACAGGTTTAATGAAGCAAGATATGATGACCTTGAGGATAATATTGAAGAACTGAGAGGAAATATCAACGATAATGAACCATTTAGTGTTCCAAGTCATCAGTCATCAGAGCGAGTCAGTGTTCATACGTATCATTCGGGGGAGGATGAACATTAGGAAAGGGAATATACCGAAGAAGAAGAAGGTTGGGGGTATGGAAATGGTAATGGTAGTCATGAAGATGAAGAAGACTACCAAAGTGATCATCATTCTAATGTGGGTGCGCACCAAAATGTTGTCAATGAAGGGTATTACAATCGTGGCTTTGTTAATCAACCAAGGCAAAACCCAAGGGGGCACCGAAATCATCATGTTAACCAAAATCGGGGTGAAAATTATGTGGGTCTGGCAAATATGAGACCTCAGGTGAGAAGACAACCAAGGGAAGAAGACTTTGAGGCACCACAAAGAAGGCCTCATGCCCCAATGCAAGGAGTTAATTGTCGGTTTAGACCACTTGCTTCCGAAAATGAGTCACCCATTGTCCCTCCACCTCGAGGAAGAAAATCTTTTGATTGTAAACCAAATTACATCAACATTCTTCCTCACTTTGATGGGATGGCTATTGAAGACCCAAATGATCATCTTTCCGAGTTTACAGCAATGTGTAGTACTATGGGAGGTCACAATTTCTCCGAAGATGAAGTTCGGTTAAGGTTGTTTCGTTTCTCTCTCAAGGATAAGGCAAAGACTTGGTTTCTCGCTTTGCCTCAACACAACATCTATACTTGGGGAGATATGCAACAAGCATTCTTGGATGAGTACTACCCTAGTTTCAAGACGGATGGGGCTCGATTAGAGATTCGTTCCTTTCAACAATTACAAGGGGAACCACTTCATGAAGCTTTCACCCGTTTTAAAGAATTGATTCGAAAATGCCCACATCACAATATCGAGTTATGGTAATTGGTCAACAGTTTTGTGAATGGGTTGAACAAAGAGGAAAGGAAGTATCTAAAGTCCACTAGCAATGGGACTTGATTATCTAACCCAGAGTAAGAAGATTGGGATTTCTTGGAGAGAATGAGTAAGAATTCCAAGGCTAAAGAATCTGCAGACAGAAGAACCAAACATCCCATTTCAAGGTCTCTTCCAGATGTGGATGCTAGTGCAAAAGACCGAATTGCTACTTTGGAAAGAGATTTGGCTCGTATGAAGAAGAGGGAAGTATCATCGAGGCCATATGCGGTGTGTGGAGTATGTGAAGAGATGGGTCATAAAACTGATGAGTGCCCGGAAAATTCGGTTCAAGAAACTGCAGATGTAAATCAAGTGTATGGAGGGGAGAAGAAATATGACATGAACTCCAATACTTATGATCCAGGTTTAAGGAACCATCCTAATTTCAGGTATGGTAATGCTTCAAATCAAATGAACCCGAATTTTCAACCAAACACTCAAGGGGGTAACCAAGGCGGATCATATCAAAACCGCCTAGGTAATTACAATCAATGTGGTTATCAAAGAAACTATAATCAAGGTGGTGGTTATCAAAAAGGGTATAATCAAGGTGGTTCATCAAGTAAGCAAAGTGGAGGTGATGAGTCAAAGCTTGATGCTATCTTGAACTTGCTCAAAGAGAATGATAAGAGGAATGAGGTGAGAGATAAGTCTCACGAGGCCCTAGCAAAACAAGTGGGGCAACTCGCAGAAGAGATGGCTCAATTGAGAGGAAGCACGGGGAAACTTCCTAGTGACACCACTATCAACACGCAACATCAAGGTTCGAGTTCGAAGAACAATCACACTGCTCCAATTAATAAGGTAACTGTTCTTCGTAGTGGTAAAAATATTGATAATAAAATTGGTGATAAAATTGAGCCACCACTACCCCAATTTGTTGAAGGGGTGGTGGAAGATGTGAGTGATGAAAGTGAAAGTGAGGAGGAAACGGGTAAAAATGAAAGTAAAAAGTTTTCTGAAAAACCAAAACCCGTTAAAAATGAACAAGTTCCTAAGGCTAAGGAAAAGGGTATGGAGGGTAATACCATCCTTTATCCTGAAGCATTGTTGGAACCGTCTAAAAAAGTGGTCAAGAAAAGGGGTCCGTAACAGGAGGGTTGTGGGAAATTTTTAAACAAGTAAAAATTAACTTACCACTTTTAGACACAATCAAACAAGTGCCTTCCTATGCAAAATATTTAAAGGATTTGTGTACCTAGAAAAGAATTCACAAAATTCCAAAGAAAATTGATTTAACTGAAAATGTGAGTTCTATTCTTTCGGGTTCACCTCTACCAAAGTTACAGGATCCAGGGGCGCCCATCATCTCCAATCAGGTTGGAGAGTTTAAAATGACACGGGCACTCTTGGACCTTGGAGCTAGTGTAAGCATTCTGCCGGGTAGCCTCTATGACCAATACGAATTTGGTCCACTTAGAGAGTCCAATACCACCGTGGTATTAGCTGATTTGACTCCTAAGCTACCCCATGGGATGGTTACAGATGTGATAGTAAAAGTTGAGGATTTTTATTATCCGGTGGATTTCTTAGTACTTGATTATGTTTCTATGGACCAGACCAAACAACCAACAGTTATATTGGGTCGACCATTTTTAGCTACATCCAATGCCCAGAATAATTGCAAGACGAGCACGGTTGACATGACCTTTGGTAACCGTAGGTTTAGATTGAATGTTTTTTCAAATGGGACTGACCCTCTAGTCAGCGATGAATGCTATATGGCAGACATTGTTGATGAGTGTATACCTCTATACGACACTGTTGTAGATGAGGAAAACACAATAGAGGAGTGTTTTATGTTTGACAGGTTACAGGTGGAGACATTGAAGAGCATGGAAGAGGAGGAAAAGACTCAAGAAGCAATGGCAATGCAGGAGGGAAGACTACCATGGACTCATCAAGTGAAAAGTCTTCCGGATCACATTGATACAAAATTGAAGCCATCTTTGGTTGAGCCACCACAAGTGGAATTGAAGGAGTTGCCTAAGCATTTGAAATATGCTTATGTTGGCGAAGGCAACACGCTCCCGGTGATCATTGCTTCAAACTTAACCAAGGAGCCAGAAGAAAAATTGATGACAGTACTGGTGACCCATAGAGTTGCTATTGGGTGGACTGTGGCGGATTTGAAAAGCATTAGTCCGTCAATTGTGATGCACAAAATCATCACGGATGAGAAAGTGGTTCCCCCAAGAGATGCTCAAAGGAGATTAAATCCTAACATGCGGGAGGTTGTGAAGAAAGAAGTGCTGAAGTGGTTAGATGCGGGTATCGTTTACCCCATTTCAGATAGCCAATGGGTTAGTCAAACTCAAACCGTTCCAAAGAAGGCAGGTATTCAAGTCGTGAAAAACGACTCAGGTGAGGAGGTAGCCACCCGGTCGGTAACCGGGTGGCGTATTTGTATCGATTATAGGAAGTTAAATGCTGCAACTTCCAAAGACCATTTCCCTTTACCTTTTATTGACCAAATTGTAGAAAAATTAGCCGGACAAAAATTTTATTGTTTTCTGGATGGGTATTCCAGGTACAATCAAATTGCTATTCATCCTAAAGATCAACAAAAGACTACATTTACTTGCCCATATGGCACATTCGCATTTAGGTGAATGCCATTTGGTCTTTGTAATGCCCCCGCCACCTTTCAAAGGTGTATGATGAGTATCTTTTCAGATATGGTGGGGGAGTCATTGGAAATCTTCATGGATGATTTTTCTATTTTTGGGTCATCATTTGAGTCTTGCCTAAGTCAATTGGAAAAAGTTTTGCAAAGATGTGTGGAAACGAATTTGGTTTTGAGTTGGGAGAAAAGCCATTTTATGGTCTAAGAAGGGATAGTGTTGGGTCATGTTGTGTCAAGTCGTGGGATTGAGGTTGATCATGCTAAAATTCAAGTTATATCAACCTTACCTCATCCCACAAATATCAAAGGGATTCGATCATTTTTGGGGCATGCGGGGTTTTATAGGAGGTTCAGTAAATGTTTTAGTGATATTACAAAACCCTTATGTGCATTGTTATTAAAAGATGCTCCATTTGAGTTTAATGAAAAATGTGTCGAGGCTTTTGATAAGTTAAAAAAGAAATTGGTTGAGGCCCCAATTTTGCAATCACCTAATTGGTCTTTACCTTTTGAAATTATGTGTGATGCAAGTGGGTACGCGGTTGGGGTCGTGTTGGGTCAACGGGTAGATAGGAAACCCGTTGCGATATACTACGCAAGTAAGACTCTTTCAGAAACACAATTGAATTACACGACTACCGAAAAAGAACTACTTGCGGTGGTATATGCTTTAGAAAAATTTTGGTCCTATGTGTGGGGTAGAAAAGTTATTATTTATACTGATCATAGTGCTGTCAGGTACTTGATGGATAAAAAGGATGCTAAGCCTAGATTGATAAGGTGAATACTCTTATTGCAAGAGTTCGATTTGGGGATCCGTGATAAGAAGGGCACGGAGAACATGGTTGCGGACCATTTGCCTAGATTGATGATTGAGGATGAAGACTCAACGAATGAAATTAATGAGTCATTCCCGGATGAGCACTTATTAGCTATTTCGACATTACCTTGTTTTGCTAATATTGTTAATTTTTTGGTGACAGGTACAATGCCGGAGCACTGGGTAAGGAAAAAGAGGCTCCACTTTTTATCCCAAGTGAAACATTACATTTGGGATGATCCTGACTTGTTTTGAGTGGGAGCGGATCAAATCATTCGAAGATGCATTCCGGATGAGGAGATCATGAGTGTGTTGAAGCACGTGCATTCTTATGCATGTGGAGGGCATTTTAGTGGCCAAAAGACGGGTCACAAGGTTTTGTCGAGTGGGTTGTATTGACCAACAATCTTTAGAGATTCGTTTGAGTATGCGAGAAATTGCCTACATTGCCAACAATTAGGAAGCATCTCAAAACGTGATGAAATGCCAATGCAACCCATTATGGTCGTTGATGTTTTTGATGTATGGGGAATTAATTTCATGGGACCATTTCCCAACTCCTTTGGTAATTTGTACATTTTGGTGCCAGTAGATTATGTTTCTAAGTGGGTTGAAGCTATTGCCACCAAAACCAATGACCATATCGTTGTTTGCAATTTCATTCAAACACATATTTCTAAGCGATAAACAAAGATGCGAAAACATAAAAGAAAAGTTAGACTTGACGGCAAGATGGCCGATAATGCGTAGATGTTCACAACAGAAACATAACCTATTGTGGTGGAGTGGTTTGGATACGGCGGTGCTTTCCAGGATGTTGACAAACGCGGGTGAAGGTGGATCACGATTTTGTTGACAATAGCAATTGCTTAAAGAGCTCTTTATTAATGTATTTTTTATATGATTGTAATAAATATTTAATTAAAAGTTTATTAAATAATGTATTAATGTAAGTTTATTAAATAATGTATTAATGTGTCTTGAGCTTTGAGGTAAATTACAATAATACCCTCATCAAATAAAGTTACATTACTATGTTGCCCATATAGAATGCATTATATAGTATATAAGTAAGTATAGATAACCAATTGCTTTAAAGTGAGTTAAAAACTTATTAGTTGAAGATCAAATGTCTTATTGTGTTAAGCTCTGAATCTTGGATTTTAAAAAGCGCGCCTCAGGCGTACCTAGGCGCGAGGCGCAAAAGGCATTGCCTTATATGACATGAAGCGCACATTGTACAAGAAGCACAACTAAGGCACACTTGTTAGGCAAAAAATTGGCTTTGTAGAACTTAACATCGTAATTCTTCATGACTAGATTTGTAGCTGCCTTAATCCATTTTTCATGCCCATATGATCACATTTAAATATCTCTCACATAATGCACATACATTTCACATATATAATCATATACATCAATTTGGGGAAATTTGACATCAAGAATAAAAATGTATGCGTTGGTGGACAATATATATATATATCACTAATGATGATGAAATGAATTGTTTGTTTATGTGAACATGAATTTCTTTTGAGTTTCAATATGCTCCGAAGTCCTGAGCATTTAGTAAGGCTGCTACAAATAATCAAAATGTTTTCCAAGTCACTCAATCACACCCGGCCCATTTCAACATGTATCAACAAGATCATCCTTATCCAAGCACGTATTACCCCACCCATTTAACTGCAGCTACTAAACATGACTATTGTGTAAACGACTTAGTTCGCGGTGCCATATTGATGGGGCAGTACCAAACGGATATGTTGGCAAAATGTGGCCCATTTGTGGTGTTCACAACATTATCCATATTTTGGACTATTGTGTAAACGACTTAGTTTGCGGTGCCATATTGATGGGGCAGTACCAAACGGATATGCTGGCAAAATATGGCCCATTTGTGGTGTTCACAACATTGTCCATAAATCAGTGTGTTTTTGTTTATATACACATATATGTATGTATTATGACACTAGAATACCCAACCACTTTATGAAATTTACAATAACACATTGATAGACTACATTGGTGATACTAATTTATTTGAAAACTTCAATGAGAATAAAAACAATTAACATAATAAACTTTTTTTAAATGTTACATTAATAAGAAAATTAACAGAAGTACTATATGATATATCATGAGATGATTAATAAAGTAACAAAAAATAAGTACCGCATTTTATATTGACCTCCTGCCGTATTGTGCGGGTTTCCTACTATTATATCATAATGCATGAGGGATGGGTAGTTTAAAATACCCAAAAGTTAAGAACTTTATTTTCATTAACAACCCTAAAATGACGGTAAAATAGTCATTCAAGTATCTTTACACTTTATTATCTCATTTTAGTCAGTGGAGAAGCTTGGTTTTGGAATCGGCGGGGCCGGACTCAAATTTTTTCGATCGGTAGTGGAAAATCGGCGGGGGCCGGACTAAACCCGGACACAATTTACCTACGAAAATCGTAAATTTTCACTACTGCGCCAAAAAACAGGGGGGCCAAGGCCACCCCTGTTTTTTGGCGCAGTAGTGAAAAATTTTAGATAGTACTTACACTTTTTCTCCCCTCCATTATAAATTTATAATTCTTTTTTCTAATCCTATCATAACGTTTTAAACTATTATGTTTTAAAAACATTTAAAAATACCGTGACAACATGCTCATTTTGGTCAACGTTTCGATGTTTGTCTTAGTTAATATCGATGTGTAGATTGAAATGTATAAGAAAGAAATGTGTTATGTACAAGTGATTATCGCATTGCATGTTTAAGTGAAAAATCTTAAAATAAATGAATATTTATTAATTAACTGAAAAAAACCCAAATTTCACCTACAACGAAATGTTTTATAGCTAAAACTTTAAAAGATGTAACTAATATTGTTATAAGGTACATTCCATTAATGTAGAAGTAAACATAAAGCAACTAACGCGTTATTTTAGGAGAAAATATTATAAAGCTTGAATATACATTAAATTAAAAACTAAAATATAAGTGGAATTTGGATTACAGATCAACATAATTTGAACACAATTAACAAACTTAGGCATGCTTATTTTAATATGGATGTTGAATCATAACACCATTTCATGACCAAGTAAAACTCAAAATCGTAAAATTGAATTACTGTTCCGCCCAATAATGAAAAATTCCCATCAATGAAATGCAACGATTCAAAAAACTAAAAAGGGCACTCGAAATTTACATATCATCTCTAGTAGTTCTTAAAATATGATAATATTATTGGTAGACAAATAATTTGTCACACGGTAACAATATTGCGACACAAGCTTGGGCTCTAAGAATGCTTTATCACATTTGTTGTTGATAGCTTCAGTTATAGTACTTTGTTTAAATAATCAACATTAGCAATATGTGCATATGTATATAGGTATGCAGACATATATTAATAGGTATACACATAAATATAATTAACTAAAAGAAGCCTCATTAAACTTTTAGATATACATAATTAGCTAAATATATAAAACTTTAAAATAATTAAGTTTAGGTAATGTAAAAATATATTGGAGATATTAATTGTAGGTAAATTTCTTTTAAAAACCTTGGCTGCATCAATTTGGCAGAAAACACATGATGCATATTATATATCCATGTGATATTAACATTTATGTTAATAACAACAAAACTCTCTAATTTGAAGGGGTTCATTTTAACAAAATTTAAACAAAATAAAAGATAAAAACACTGAATTCGGTATTCACAGAAAACATAATAATTTTTTCCAATTTAGTAAAAAGTAAACAAAATTTACTAATTTAAAGGGATGGGAAAATCATCAATTTTAAAATTTAAACCATATACTAACCTACTAAAGTTTATCCTATAAATACATAATATACACAACTATTTCACTTACTAAAATACTTAGGCATGGAACTAAATTTGAATTCAAAGGTTGAAGTTTCTAATATTGGTTATTTGTTAGTTCATGGTTGTCATTCGTACCATTTTACTATAATTATACCTTTTAAACATATTTTAGTCGTTTAAATGTTAATTTCTTGGTTTTACAGATTCATTTAAATGAAAAAACATACGGAAATGAACAAACCAATAGTCATACAAGCGTCTAAGGTTGTACTTATTAATGTTTACTTTTTAATATTAACATGGTTATTATTTTATGTGGTATATTGTATGTGTTTTATTGTAGAAAAATAGTGATAATAATGTTGAGATTATTTGTTATGGTTCAATGTTTAGTCCTTACAAATTTGATCTTCAATGTGAATTTAGTGAAGAGGTAATATCAATATTTATTTCATCTTCTATTAACTTGTGTATTAAATATTTTTAATTTATTTTATGATTCAGATGCATGAAACTAATAGGAGGAGATCAAAGAGGCTATCTGAATGGAAATGGAGTCAAGTTAATGATCTAGACAATTATGATGAAAATGACAAAGAAGACGTATTTGATGACACTTCAGATAGGAGAAGATGGAGGAAACTCATAACTACTAAAAGATGTAATAATCAAACATGAAGATATACAAGAAATTCCAGTGATCGCTCTTGATGACGAATGGTGGGCAGACAATATAGATGAGATCATGCAGATTTGGAATGCGTATGACTAAATTGATCCTATGATTCAAGTAGTTCACAATTTAGCTTTTATTTTTCCAACTTTTATGTTTATTAATACTTATTTTTCCTTTTGTATGTTCATTTATTTTATTAAATGTTTATTGAAATACTTTACAATTTAAATGTTAAATCTTTTTAGTTACTAAACATGTGTTACACTTATGACGTATATCCATCGCAATGATGCTACAACAAATACTATACGAACAGAGCCGGTCTTAGGTTTTTGGAGGCCCTAAGCGAACTAAAAATTCAAGGCCCTTTGAATAAGTATAAACAATCCTAAATATCAAATGCAAAATTGATTTTTTTTTTGTTAATCAATCGTAAGTTGCACTACATATATTGGTTAGTATACTGGAAAAAATAGTTGTTACGCAGATAATCCTTGTTTCGCTTGATATTGAGACATTGAGCAACCATTGGCGATGATTGATTACCCTTAATTTCACTCATAATTTCTTTGCCAATCGCCATCCCTGTCAGTTGCAATTAGCGAGGTCACGGGTAATGAGGATAGGAGTTGAGGATGCGTTCAAGAAAAAAAATGATCTCGCAATTAGTTCTTCAATTTTTGGGTCTGGACATTTTATTTGTTTGGTCGTTTATGTCTTTAGTTTTTAGTTTGTTAATTTAGGCTAAATACACATGTAATATAAGAAAAAAGTAGAAAATAAAAATTGGAGACCCTTAATTTTTGGGGGCCCTAGGCTTTTGCCTAGTTTCTAAGCCTGTCGGACCGACCCTGTATACGAAGTTAAAATAAGTACCGTAATCAAAAGTATCACTCCCGCCGCATCGCGCGGGTTTCCTAGTAAATAAAAAAATGTAAGCGTTTTTCAAGACCATAGCTGAAGAATATGGTTTTAATTTAATCCATTATTCATCTTAGTATACCATAATCATCACCAAACTTAATTTTCTAAAGGTTTTAATTTCGAAAACTCAATAACAAATTAGGGATTTTAGGTTAAAAAGGTTAAATCGTGATTGAAAATACAAATCACTTAAAACTAAGTGATTACCGGTAACGGCGGAGACGACGGAGGTGAAACTATGGAAGAAGAACATGATGATTTTTGTGGTTAAATTGTCCGATATATCCAATTAAACCATCTGCTATGACCGGTTGAACCAACCGAGTATTGTATGATAAAAACCTGTTTTTAAAATATTGTTGAAAACTATAAGAGCATTCACATCTCCTCCACCAAATTTCCTTCATCAAATTACACTAAAAATCACTATTCCACCCTAAAATTTTCTCTCCTTTTTAAAATAATAATATTTTTTCATACTTTTATCGTTATATTTTCTCTCTCCTCACTCACAACCACTTCAAAAAATATTAAAATATTTTTAGGGGTGAATAGTGGCTTTTCCTATATATGGGTGAACAGTGCTTCCACCAAATATTTTCTCTCTCTTCCACTCACAACCACTTATACTCACCCCATATAATTTGGTGAACACACTTACATACATTTAGTTCCCCAAATGTGAATGCTCTAAGAACATGTGTGAGTGGCAGGTGAAATTGGGCGTGAAATGCGCGATCCCCCTCCACCACGCCCCGCATACCGTTCCAGAGGCATTTTGCGAGGTAGTCCTCGAGAATTCTCAAAACATGTTGGGCCTAGGACGAGTTAAAATGGGCCCATTTAAAATAAAAACTTTCATTTTTCAAAAATTAACAATTCAACTTTTAGGTTTTAGTTATCATACATCAATACCTAAAATAAAAAAAATATATTAAAAGTAAATTAAATAAATTAATTAAAGTTAGATGTTATATATATATTGAATGGTAGTCGATTTAAACATAGTACATAGTACATGATAAAATTAAATTATATATTAAAAGTAAATAAAATAAAAAGGACAAAATAAACAATTTTAAATGCACGAAAAATTAGAAGACAAAGAAAAGTTGTCTTCTTAGTGCATTCACTAACGAAACCAGAATTTTTTTAACTAGACGTCCGAATGAATAGAGCATATTTTTTTTTGAACGACAAATTTATACTTCTTGTGCGACTTGAACCCATGACCTCCACTTATATGTTACTAGAAGCTTTGCTTCTACCATTGGGCTACCAACCCCAATAATAAAGCATTTTTTTACTCTTACAAATCACAAACGTATGTTTGTTTTAACACTAAATGTATTACAAACACGAGATTGATTGTTGGCTTCTTTTTACATTATTAATTTAGTATTTTAAAGGATTCCACAAAAATATATTTATTAACATGAACATATGTGTGTATGCAATAAAAAGATTAATAAAAAAAATAAGCAATTAAAGAATAAGTAATAACTTAGGGAAAATGGCCAAAATAGCCCCTTGACCGAGCGTTTTGCGTAAATGGCCCCCTCCACCGTCTTTGGAGAGACGGGACACGGTTTCCAAAAGGGCTGAACCGTCTCCCGAGATCCTTTGGATTCCAACCAGTAGAAACCCAACACGTGGCGGTTACGATCCCGATGTCTGCCACCCGGCTCCCGTGGCGGCTTGAGACGTGTCAGCGCCGTAAAGCCGTCTCCGGTGGGGTCCCTGAGACGGTTCATCAACGGCTCAAGTTAAGCCGTCTTCGGCTCGGCTTAGCCGAATCCCTTTTGGCTGAACCGTCTTCAGCCCCATTAATTAATTTATTTTTTTTTTTTCAAATTTTGTTTGGGTATAAATATGTGGGTTTGGTTGAAAAAAAAAAACACATCTAAATCAAACCAAATCTTCTCAAATGTTTGTTTCAAGCCCGTTTAGATATTTTACCAAGCCAAAATATTTTACCAAATCAAACAAAATCTTCTCAAATGTTTTTTTCAAATTTAGTTTGATTAATCGACGTGTTTTTGAGTTTCAGAATAGCCGAATATTTTTTCGGTTAAAATTATTGCACTTTTTAAACCTAAGCCTTTGGGATTTTATCTAATCCCATTCCTTGGAAAGCTTCTGTTCCGAAGTTTTTCCGCCATTTTCTTTGGCCTTAAAAAGCCTTTCACCCATTTTCTTTAGCCTTAAGTTGACCTCCAACCACTTGGTAATACATTTGGAGCGAAAGGTTGAAGTGATGGATAGGTTTCGGTCGGAGTTAGTGAGAAGTAAAGCGAAAAAGGCTTCAGTTGGATTGCTGTTACATCTACATAATACTACTTGGATTGTTGTTGCATCTACACGTGGGTTAACCCGTGTAATTTGCATCGACGATGTTGTAGTCTACTTTGTTGGCAAGTTCATCCTTTTCCTAAATCTCTATCATGTTCTTCTGGATCATCCGTCGGATGTGATATTTAGGAGAGTTTGTTCTTTGACTTGTCCGGGCCGTTGGTAAGCATCTGTCCGTACGTATATTTATGTACGTATTTAGGTGATGAAGATGAAACTGGACAGTGGGTATAAAGTACACTGCGAAAATATATCTTGGCGTTCCAAGCAACGGAAATGTCTCGGTGTTTGACGTGTTGAACCACTTCGTGAATTATAATTGTTTGTATATTGTAATTGTTTTAATACTTTAGTTGTATTTTTATTGGATTCCTATTATTATTTGTTTATGTTAAGTTTGTTTAAGGTCTTGTGTTCTCTACTTTTTGGTGTTAAACAAAACACTCCCTTTAAACAATATAAACTTAAAATAAACATTTTTTATTATGACTTAAAATAAAAGGAGCATTAAAAGTAAGAAAAAAAAAACTACTAATCCAAAGCCCCGGCGACATCACGAATCATCTGCCACGCCGACAAATGAGTAAAGGGTGGTCGGCCCGAAAACTCGTGCTCAATCTTAGCATGTTCTAGTTTTTCATGGTCCGCAGTGTCTTGTGGGAGTTCACGGATAGCGGTTTGATAAAACCCCTCGAAGAGACGGCACTTGTTTTGCAAGTCCGTCCACTTCCGGTTGAGAGACTCCGTTGACCTGCTTGAACCTCCAACCAAAACTTTGAACTCGTTGAGAACGAGTGGCCAAATGGACCCTCGACGTGGTGGGTTTTCTTTAACAGTTATCCAAGCAGTGCACAGGGCAATTTCTTCTTCTTCTGTCCACGGTTTCGGTGCCATTGTGATTTTGGGTTTGGGTTTCTTATCTGTGACGGTGTACTGACGGTCTGTAATGTCAAACCGTCTACTGGCTTTATATAGGAAGGACATATGCGGGTGGGTTAAGCATTCAATAGGGAATATCAATAGATTTCTATTGAATTAAAAATTACAACATTTTTTAAAACACTAAATAAATTAAAACACTTTATTAATAATAAAACATACATTAAAAAAAGAACATTACATAACATTATTTTTAATAAAACCTAAATTTAAATATAATCACGTAACAAATGCCACGCGGAAAGGTATTCGAATTCTTCGTCGTAGTCCAAAAAGTAGTCGATTTTCGCCAATTCTATGAGCCCTTCCTCGGACTCGTTTGGCGACTCCTCTTTGTTGGAGTTGAAGAACCCTTCGAATACGGTGCACTCCGCCTTGACGTTGTGAAACTTTTCTATAACATCTTGTGTCGTACGGTTTGTCTGGCCGCCGACAAGTGTTCGAAACTCAAAAAATACTCTACTCCAAAATGGAGTTGCACGAATTTCTTGACTGGTGTTTGAAACTCGGGTGTTTTCGGCAACATTTCGCCATGCCAGTGTAACCCCAAGGATCTCCTCGTCGGTCCATGAAGACATTTTACTTGGTTTGATTGATGTTTTGTAAGAAAAATATGTGATGTAGTGAAGAATTTGTTAATTTGGCCGGTATTTATAGTGTGAAATAATTTAATTTAATTAAATATTTAATTTGGTAGGTAATAAAAATAAATAAGGACAATTAAAAAAATAAATAAACTTCCAAAATAAGAACATTTTATTAAGAATTGTTTGGACGTGGTAAGCACCTCCAGAAATACATTTTTTCAGCCATGAATCGTCTGTAAGACGAACATGTTTGTTTTAGATCACCGTTCGTAGTAATTGGTTTATCAGTAACCAAATGCTCCATCAGCATACAAAGATATACCGCTTCATTACCAGACAGGGAGTTATGTGGTGCAACATAGTCTTCGTTAAGATTGAAAGTTATACATTTTTCTGGATTACCTGTTTTCTTCCAGAATCTTATGTTCACTAGTAAAGCTCCTAAATAAACTTGTATCTTCGTCAGCTTTGGGTGAACAATGGTTCTGTATTTGTCTCTGATACGAAGGTCTTCGCAAGCATACATAACAAGTTCTTGCGTCACCAACTCTAGTCGCACCAATAACCATTCCCTATTTTCAAGCTGAACGGGGAAAAAAACAAAATCAACGTCGAAAAATGAAGGAAACGGTTTGAATTTGCCATTGCAATAGTTGGCCAAGTTTTTTGGTACAGATTCTAATAACGAATTATAAAATTCTGGTGGAAGAATTGTCCACCGCATATTTAGCGAAGCATTTTTTTGTAGCTTTCTACTCCTCCAGTTCATCAGTCTTCCAACCCATCCTTCAACATGCTGAAAAATAATTGAATCACAATTTCAGTAAAAAAAAATAAAAAAAAACATTAAAATTTAAGTTATTACTGTTGGTGTGAGGTAGCCGTTAGAACGATAGCCCAACAAAATTCCCCAAAAATTTTTGTCAAGCTCAATACTTCTTGAAAAAACAGCAGAATAACAAAACGGTGCGTCGCCTTTATTGTAGAAGTCAACAACATTAGTTGCCCAATTATCATTCTCATCGTCCGGTATAGCCCATTTGCCGATAACGTTTCCGTGTAAGCTTTGTCGATTACTGATAAATTCTCTTTCTTTGGTAATTTCAGGTTCCTTCGGACGCCTCCATTTTTTTAGTATCCAACTCGATGAATGTTTCTCTGGTTGAGAAAAGTATTCTTCTGGAGCTATATTTTTATCACGGCCGTCAGACATTTTCTTGAGCGATACTTCTCCAACAACCTTTTTTAACCACAAAATATTTTACGTTTACAACTACTTATATAAAGATGATTTTAAATATAAATTAATTATTTATTTAAATTTTTAATTTTTTGTTTTTTAAATTTTTAATTGATTAGGGGCCCACAAAATGTCTCATCAGACGGGTTAGTATTGGGAACCGTCTCGTCAGACGGGTTAGCGTTGGGAACCGGACCCGGCTTGTGAGACGGGTTGGGAACCGAAACCGGCTCAGCAGTTCTTTCCACGTACCGTCTCAAAAGACGTGTTGGGAACCGGAACCGGCTCAGCAGATCGTTCCGGGTACCGGCTCAAAAGACGGGTTGGGAACCGGGACCCGTCTTTGTCAGAGGGTTGACTGAGAGGCTTTGGGAACCGAACCCGTCTTGGTCAAACCGTCTCCTGAGACGGCTTGGGAACCGGACCCGGCCCATGCAGCCCGGTCCCACTAGGGTTTACCTTTTGGGGGTAAAAGTAAACTTTCGGTGAAAGTCTCTCCACCGAAAGACGCTACGTTGACCGGAACCCTCTTTTTACCGGTTTTCTTGTTTATCATCTATTTTCCGGCGAACGGTTTGCTAGGACTCCGGTCAAATTATCAGACGACGGTCATTTATAATCAAAAAGGTAATATTAACGTTACTTTTTAAAGTTAAAATTTTTTTTTTCATTGAAAACGACGCAACACAAACGGGACCACCCGACATATTTTTGGTCATGTGGTCCACCACGAACGTGCTCACCGTCGACCGTCGATTAATTTTTAATTTTGTTTGTTTTTTTGTTGTCCGTTAATCGAGGTTGACCAAACCCGTTTGACCATGTTTAATCCGAGTGACTTTGTCGACCCGGCCAACCCACATCAAATACTACAAGAGGAACAGTATGAAGAGTTTTTTCGGCACCCACAACAGCCGAATCCTCCTCGGAGCTTACCTCCTCCGGTAAGCGTTTGCTACCATTTTTCAGTCAAGTATTTTTATCATTTTTCATTTACCTTGTTTGTTACTAAAAAATTTTTTATAACCTTTTTTTTAGGCTGATACCGAAATAAAAGTCCGAAGTGCCTGGAACAAAGTAACAGAAATGAATAATAGAATGTCCGAGGCAATGAAGACGCGTTTTAGGGCGACCGTCTTCGGTCACTTTCTGGATGTTATGAGCCATGTTTGCGAAAGTAATTTGTTACTCTCAGTGGCACAACATCAGATTGAGACGGGACTGCCTAGTATCGACGGCCTTTTTTATCAAATCGGTCCTAACAGTCTTCTATTCACTCCACAACAGTTTTGTCTGATAACGGGCCTAAGATTTGGCCGTCACGATGGTTGGGAACTCGCACAATCCCCAACATCGTTTAAAAGACGAATATTCCGTGAAGTGAGTAAGGTATCTTATCAACGTGTGCTTGATATTTTCAACGGTGACTGGATCGATTATGAGGAGGATGATGTTGTCCGTATTTGTATCCTGGTATTAATTGAATCGGTGTTTAAGGGTACCCAAAATAGCGCTACCGTGGATGATCTAGTCCTCGATCTTGTTGATGACTTTGAAGCGTTGAATGCATATCCATGGGGAAGTTATTTTTGGGAAGATTTGGTTAAAAATATCAATAACATGCACCTGATTCAAAAGCAGGGTACAAGGGGCTTCAGTTTAAAATCTTGTAATTGGGTTTTCAAGGTATTAGTTTTTATGAATTATTTACTTTTACCTTGTTTGTTTTAATAAATATTGTTGATATTTCTAAATTTTGTTTAAAAACTTGCAGATCTGGATATTTGAGATATTTCCAGAATTTAAAACCGATCCACATTTTTTTGTTGGTGATGCAATCCCCAGAGTTCTTTCCTGGGGTCCGGGAAGAAAAATGCAGAGGACCACCATTGATCGTAAGATCACCGTAAAATCTATGGTAATCTTTTGAAATCATTTTCTACCGAATTTTTTTTTTGAAAAGCTAAATATAAGTGATAAAATTTAAAAAAAAATTGTTGTGCTTCAGCTTGAAGGGTTTAAGCCGTTTAGGTTTCTACTTCCGACTGACGTTGAGCTGCGCTGTGCCTGGTACACTGATAGTGCCCATTTTTTACGAGGACAAAGGAACCGGGCTCAAGGGTGCTTTAATAAGTCGGCCGAGTTTCATCCGTCTGCCTATGTAAATTTTGATAATACGGGAGCGGATGATATAAATTTCGAAGATCTGCATACGGTTTACGGTGATGAGCCTGTTGATTCGACGGCCAAAAAAAGAAAGTCGGAAACTGTTCCGACAACCTACACTATCAACGATGATTTAATAGAGCAATTTAAAGCGTTGATGGATGATAGGTTGGAAAACTTTTATAATAACAAGTTGAAAGGTTTACTGCCTGAGGTAAAGTTGTCGTATGATTATTATTAATCCGTATTAATTTGTTGAAAAGTTTAAAATAATTAACTTTTTTAAATCTTAGGTACGTAAATCCCAACCGACTGGTGAAGAAGGCCCGACGAGCTCGCATCACAATGAAAATGTTGATGAAATGTTTTGCTCGGGTGATGTATATAGACCAGACACCGACGGCCTAAAAAAGCCTGTATGTTTTATTTTATTTTTTTCCTTCATAGTTTATCATTTAAATTCAAAATAATTGGTTCACTTTTGTCACTTTAATAGTTGAGACGGTCTCAAAGGTCAACAAAGCCATCCTCGTGTATGCTTTCCCCATTTACAACAATAAAAGGTGCAAAAAAGAAGAAGTTCAAATCTGACGATGAAAATGAAAACATAAAAGTAATAAAAAAATGGTATCCAAAACAAAAGGATAAAAATAGAACTTGTGCACTATTTGGGGGAAATATATTCCCGGATGACTTTTGGGAAGATCTTTTCGGGGATTATCCATCTCTCGGTTGGTTAGGCAGCGAGGTAATAATTTTTAAATATTTGTTACTTTTATTAACTATGTTTAATTTAATTAATGTATTTACCGCAGTTTAATATTGAATATTCAAATTATTTATTATAGCACATATATGGATGGACACACCATCTCTACGAGACTCTTTGGAGCTCAACCTCCCGTTGGAGCATCCTTCCTCCATATTTTGTGGGGGTTTATTTAGCCGTACTAATAACACGCCTTTCAAAGATTTGTTTGATGGGTCATTCCCACCGTTTCCAAAAATCGCTGATGTTGACGAGGTTGTTTTTCAAATTTAAATCATGGTTTTGTTTGTTGAACATATTATGATTTGTTTTTAACATTTTGTTTCAAACTATTTGCGTTTTAATAGGTATATGTTGTGTTGAATATAAGCTTACAACATTGGATCCTCGGAGTTTTTAACCTGGTTGAGCGAAAGTTTACCATCTACGACAGGTAAATGTTGAACCTATTCATTTTAATGCCGGTTTTCATTAGGCAATAGTGTTAATTTTGATAATGTTTTTTCTATATTTTGCAGTTTACTTGGTTTGAGGAGCGCGGTGAAGGCCAAAAGAGACGTTATATGCAATGCTAGTTATGCATTTGAGCTTTGGCTAAGATCCAATAATTACTACGAATCCGTAAACCCGTACATATACGCCCCTCCTTTCGATGTCGTAGAGCCTGAAGAAGTACCCCAACAGTCCGGAGATCTTGGTGATTGTGGGGTTTGGGTGTGCATATTTATTGAGAGGTTGATTAAAAACGAACCTCTATATAATAAACATGAAAACACCCAAGAAACAGCTTTAAAAATGCGGCACAGGATGGCCTTAGAATTTTATAGGAACGTTTTGCCGGAAGCTGATACGGTAGATAATAGACAGACTCCCGATGAAGACGAACTGAAATTGTTAAATTAATATTACTAATGTCATTATTATTACTACTCCTGTTGTGTTACATTAGTAGATATGCAAACAAAACCCAACTAACTACCAAAAGTAACTTCAACAATCTGGCCTGCAAACGGTATTTTCTAGCCAAAGCTTGTTGCTCGTCTAACGATTGCCTCAACCCCGGAACGATTTTTTTGCACCTGAAACATTCCGACGCTTCTACCCACCTAATAAATCCACAACCAGCAGTCTGTGGTTTAAAAAAAAAAACAGTTATTTGATGATCATTAAAAGCACACGATAAATATTAAAATTTAATACTTACGCAACACACGAAGTCTCTATCCGGGTTTGCATCAGTTCTCGAGATAAGTATACGTGTAGTTGCACCGCATGAACATATTTCTCTTGACCTGCTAAATCGTCTAGATGAAGACCTTGAAGATGAAGATGATGACTGAGACATGGTGATGGTATATAAACCTCTACACAATTGATGATGAACGGTTGGTGGTAGGTATATTTATAAAAAAAACGAAATAGTTATTTGCATATTTAGTCCTTGACGTTTGGCAAAAATTGCAACTTCCACCCGATATTGGTACACCTATCAACCTAGGTCCTTATATAGAAGCTCATTTCACATGCAGATGAAATAGCATAATGACTAACATTCCTGCTCCCGTAGAGAACACAATTTGGGTTAATCCACATAACCAATCAAGTTTTTGGGCTCCAAATGTTCTTGAGTTTTACTACGATGGTGATAGCACATGTTGCTATACAACCTATATGGGGCGTACACCATTAAACAAAGAGTGGTGGGGTGGTATTTTAGGGTACTGTGGAAGCGGATATCTTCAAAAAACGGTAAATACTATGACTGTTACGTTATACGTTATATGATATGATAATTTTTTTGTGATTTTATTAACATTTATTTACAGCATGTTCGTGCATGGTGCAACAAATTGATGTCGTTAAGGGACATTGAACGACAAAGAAGACCAACAACATGTAGTTATGGTCTTTGGACTGTTCTTCCCCCTAATTTCTATAACCTAATTATTGAACAAGATCACCATGCTTATTGCTACGCAAACGGCTCGAGAAGAATATATCCACCTCTTTGGGAAGTTGATATGGTAGAATACTGTTTTTTTTTCGTATATTTTATACCTTTTTATCGTGCTATATAAAATCTACATTTCGTTTTGGACTGTAATTTTCAGGTATATATACCATTTTCGATAGACGATGAAAACTGGTTTGTTCTACAAGTTGACATGAAATTACTACAAGTAACAGTGTATTTCCCAAATAACTGTAGTCCCATAGATTGCGGCGATACTTTTTGCAGTCATAGAAAAATTCATCAAATTCTTATAGAATTTGAATCTGCTTTCATATGGTTTCTAGGGGCTATAACGTACTGGCAAAAGTCTGGTAGAAACGAAGTTGAATCATTACAATTTTCGGGTGATGTTGTCTGGCCTGTCACCAATAGTCGCATTGGTCGACATTCAGGGGTAATCGTTTGTATGTTGCTGAGAAATCTTGTTCAAAACATTACATTGACTTGGAGAGAAGGCAGCCTACATGATGCTTGCATGAGATTCAGACGTTTCATGGCAGATGAAATTTATGCTGGTCGTTTTGCACCGTCAAATATTTAAATATTTATCTACCTAGTATATGTATTGATGTAAAACTTGATATATCGAAGTTATTTGTAAGTTTTATGTTATAAACATTGTTAAGTAAATAAATTAAAGTAAATAGCACCACTAAAAATCAGCAAGGTTAACAGTCGAACAAGTATTATGAATTACATATTCTGCAAAGTCATCTGCTTCAACGAAAGTGGGGGACGGTGTTTGATGATGATTTTCTTTCTTTGAACCACGCCTAGCAGATTTTGATCGTGAGGCAACAGGAGCTGAACATCGGTCACGATGATGACCGTGAGTTCTACAACGACTGCAATATACAGGCGTAGGTTCCTCGCCTCTCGATAAAATTCGTTTATTTTCACGAGGACGTCCCGACTGTCGTTTTGTGATATGTGGTGGTTGTAGAGGAATCAAACACTCTGGCGTCTCCCATTCAGACCTGTGGGGTAAAGGATAAATGGCCTCTTCATATGTTGTTTTGTATAACTGGTTGCTATACCAAGGTGACGTATAATGACTGCAGTCCTGTTCCTTCAGTAATTTTGATACTGCAATCATGTGGCCACATGGGAAACCAGATATCTGGGGAACACAACAACTGCATGTTTCATTAGACAGATCAACAAAACCATTTTTCCCACCGTCTAGAACTTGAAAAGTGTTAACCCCAACGCCATAAGCCTTCCACGTTCTAGAATATTCAATCTTTTTAATAATTTTTTTTACCGCGAAAGGAGTCAGTACGTGTTTATTTTGAATAGCCTCATTTCGGCGTTCGTAATACCATTGTTGAAGTTTTTGTCTAAAAAATTCAACCAAATGGGTGATTGGAACTTTTCGTTCGTCCTTAGATAAGGCGTTGATTGACTCTGCACTGTTAGATGTCATATAATGATATCGTTTCCCTGAACAGTGTGCTCTTGACCACTTATGTAAACCGATACTCAATAGAGTATTCCTAACCCGTGGTAGGGCTGCACACAGCGCGTTAAAACTTTCTTCAAAATCAGACACCCGGTAAGCTTTACAAGTGTTCCACCACAGTGTCTCTAAATCCTTCTTTTTGCTTTTTGGTATCTTTAAGTTCACCATCAAATGTCGACAGCACAACCCGTGAAATGCATTAGGAAAAACCGTCCGAACTGCCAAATCTATTGAGTTGGCTCTGTCAGATATGATCGCCAAATCCGGGTGCTCACCGATACACTCTTTAAGTTTCGATAAGAACCACGTCCAACTCTCACCGTCCTCGGATTTGCCGATACCATATCCAACGGGTAAAATTTGGTTGTTACCATCCATGCCAACAGCAAGGAATAACGTTCCCTTAAACTCACCTTTTAAGTGTGCCGCGTCTATAATAATGACCGGTCTTAAAGACAGAAGAAAACTCCGAATCTGTTTAATAAAATGAAAAACAGATAAATTTTAGACTTCAGTAAACCAGTTGGTATGAAAATAGGTAAAAATATTTTACTGACCGTTGCACCAATGGCAATAAAAAGCATTTCAAAACGATTGTCTTCATCAGTTTTAATCTCAGTAACAGTCCCTGGATTTGCATTTCGCAAATTATAGCAGTAGAACGGAAGCTCAGAAAACGATTGTTTGCTACTTCCTTGCAAAAGCTCAAGTGCATGACACTTCCCCCGCCAAGCTTGAGTATATGATATATCAACCTTAAATCTTTCTCGAAAATCTTGTACTATTTCGTTTCCACGATAAACACGTCTAGTATCTCGCAATTGGTGCTTCAGTATGCTACCAATTACTTGCGGGTTAGCTTGACGAAGATGGGGATGTGTTTGAGTTTTAGAACATGTGTGGTTGTTGTTAAAAAATGTAACAAAAAACGTGTCTGAAGTTGGGACAGAACGTGACCTAAATTGCCAATCACAATCATCAACTAGACATGAAATTTCATACCTCGTTTTAGATGACCTGTCGACTTTATAGGAAAAACGTTCAGACAAACAAAAATTTCCTAACTGCAATTTCAATTCATCTTTGTTACGAAATACGGAACCTTCCGAAAAAACTAAAGAGCTTTTGGTTATATCTGAAAACAATTCAGAACTTGGCTTTCCATAAAATTCTTCTTTTTCAGCTTTCTCATCATCCAAATTTCCAAAACACCCATATGGTGTGTAATGATCAAAATTTTCTATAGACAAATTTAGATCAGGGACTTTTGAATCATTTGAAGGTACGTCGTTTAAATGAGCATTACTAGACGAACCCACACCTGGTTCATCTACAACATACAACTTCAATACTTCATGGGGGTTTTGCAAAGCAACTTTAAAAAGAAAAGATACATCACGATCATTAAAAATGTCGATTGCATCATCAAAAGCTGACATTTTATAAGATAACCTTGAAATGTTTGGAATCTCACACACATCGGAAACTACATTTAAAAAACTAAGATACGAGATATTTGAATCAATTTCAAAACCACGTCTTTTACAGCTACTATCAACAACGTATTCCATTCGACCGTTGACAACTTCCCACCTGCCTCCACTATAGATTATAAAACTAACCATTTTTAAAAACACAACTTTTTTTTAACACTTTGAAAGAAAAATAAGGAATACAAGAAAAAATTCAAACAAAATTGTTACAAAATTTACTAATTTTATAACAAACGGTTCGTCATGGACGTCACATCACCGAAAACGTCTCCGTCGATGTACGACGTCCGGCATCGAGTCGGTTCAGAAACAGTAAAAAGACGGTACGGGAAGCCGTCTTTTTCGTACCCGCTGACGTCTCAGGAGACGGTTCATGAATTTTAAAAGACGTCACCGGAGACGGCTTTTTCGTACCCGCTGACGTCTCAGGAGACGGTTCATAAATTTTAAAAGACGTCACCGGAGACGGCTTTTTCGTACCCGAACCGGCTCAGGAGCCGTCTCCGGTGGGATCGGATATATTATTTTATTATAAGCCGAGCCGAGGCCGGCTTAACTTGAGCCGTTGGTGAACCGTCTCAGGGACCCCACCGGAGACGGCTTTACGGCGCTGACACGTCTCAAGCCGCCACGGGAGCCGGGTGGCAGACATCGGGATCGTAACCGCCACGTGTTGGGTTTCTACTGGTTGGAATCCAAAGGATCTCGGGAGACGGTTCAGCCCTTTTGGAAACCGTGTCCCGTCTCTCCAAAGACGGTGGAGGGGGCCATTTACGCAAAACACGCGGTCAAGGGGCTATTTTGGCCATTTACAAAGTAATACTTGTAATTCTTATAAATTAACGACGTTTTTTACGTATCTTATTATATTCAGTTTAATAAATCCGTAAACAATAAAAGTATTACTTTGTCAACGTTTTAACATTGATTTTTTTTTTTTTTTTTTTTTTTTTTTTTTTTTGTTATCATCTTTTCCTACTATGGGCTCAGGTTAATTTTTTAAGGCACACACTTAATTAAAAAAAGGCCACTTCATCATATTAGGTTAACTTTCTTTACTTTCTTTTGTTACCTTCTCATCTGAATTCTAAAGAATCTGGAGCAGAGTTGCTCAACAGCCGGGTTGCGGCGCAGCTTGTTGTCCGTCTACCCGCGCCTCACTTGTAATTCTTGTTGGTTTTAGTATGAAATGATATATTAATTTCACCTTCCATATTCTAATCTTAACTACTCTCCTTCTCTAGTGACGATAAAAATACAATTTATATAGAAAATATATTTTTTAAATATTAAAAATTTTGGGCCTCTCGGAAGTTCGGGCCTGGGGCCGTCGCCCACCTCGCCCTTACTAAAAGCCGGCCCTGCCGTTTTGGGTCAAAAATTGGCATTGGCATGAAAAAAATAACGTTGCATTTGAGCGTGGTTTTCTTGGGATTTGGTTGAGCCAATCAAGTGTGGGGAGGGGTGTGAATTTAAAGCTCACTACAGTCGGTTTAATCATAATTGAACGTACGAAAGTTTCGATCTCTATATAGATGCTGTTTGGTTGATTAAATGTTGGATCATTAAGAAGTCTAAATGGTTAAATGCTCAATCATTAAGGTCTGTTTTGTTAGACCTCTAAATGTTAGTCTTCTTGTCCCACATTGGTATAGGAAGTAAAAATTTATTCATGCGGTGCTTAATGGTTCAACAACATCCCAAGTCTTAATAGTTCAGCCTTAACCATTCAGCGCTGAATGATTTAGAGGCTCTTTAAGAGCCTTACCAAATAGCCTCTTAGTCGAGATAGAGATGAGATTTAAAATTAAAAGGTTTAAGTTTAAACTCCTTGTGACCACTTGCCACGCTAAGGCATGAGAAAATCACACCATAGGATTATGTTAATTCCGTTGTAGCTCTATTAAACCAAAATCCAAGTTTTTAGCCGATGATTCACCAACTTTATAAATTAAAGCATCATATTTTAACATATATGGATTACTGTAACATAATGGACGTTTTATCATTTAAAACCTACTACATATACAAGAATGGCAAGATATAACAAGTAAGATCACATAATGCACATTGAAAAAATAAAAAAATATATGTGATTATGTGAAACCGAAACTTTCTGCATCACAATTCAACAACCACAATACCCAGTAAATCCCACAAATAGCGCAACTGTTGATAGGGTCTTGGGAGGGTGAGTGTAGACAAACCTTACCTGTATCACTGAGAATAAAAAGTCTGCTTTCGAAGAGACCCTCGGCTCCAAAGCCCACAACAAAAAAATACTAGAACATAAAACTTAAACTACCAGTATCACGGAGATCGTGGGAAAAGTACATGGTAAAAATGGAAAAGATATGCAACTAGAAACAACCTATAAAGATCCGCCACTGATCACATATCTTAATGTGTACCTATAAAACATACACACAGTATCATCATCATCACACTTAGTAAATCCTACCGATCGCAAAACTAAGGTAGTATCTGAGGATGGTAAGATGTAGACAGCCTTACCTCTACCCCAGAGGAATAGAGAAATTGCTTCCAGTGAGACCACCGGCTTAAACATACATACAATACATGAATTCATTTATTCTCAAACTCTCACATTAAACATTCCTTCACAAAGACAAAAAAAACATAACCTCCGTTTCTTTATAAAGATACAAAATCCTAACAAGTTTGAACACATAAAACAATCAAAATCTATCAGAAATCACATACACACACACAAACGCAGGGGTCGTGATTGGTGTTTCAGAATCGATGATGGCATGATGACTCCAGTGGGAAGTGAAACACGATGGGCCCACAATTTTTGTATCATGAAGATTAATGTAACCATTTTGTTCACCACCACATGTTGAACCCATCATATTTACGGCCTTGAAACAACTTGGAACTATGACATCAATCAACATTAAGATAATATCATAATAGCCACTTAATATTGGACATCTTCAATTTTTATAAATAATTGAGCATTTACAAACACACTTACATACACACAAGTACCTAACTAAAAAACCAATGGCGGATTTTAGAATTAAGGCCTTTCTCCTTATTGAAAAAGACTCTTTCCACATCTCCTCTCCTGTGACTTCTCTTCTAAATTCTTCACCTTTTCTTTTTTATTCCCTTTCGGGCGCATCTGAACAATTTTAGGAACAACTCCGGTGTATGCCGACAACGGAGAGGCCTTCGTGTATCGGACAACCGCATGTTGTGGTTGTTCTAACATGATTTCTGAATAAGTGTGTGCATTCGAATTTCTTAAGAAGATGATAGCAAGGATGATTAACCAATCCATGAGGTTTATTAACTAGAGGAAGTAGTGGATTAGGTGCATAACTACTACACTTGCCTATTGTCTTTTGCTTTTAACTTTTAACAAAAATCATGTTTACCTTTATTATTTATCTTTTTTACGTATACTCTGTGTGAAATGCACAATTATACATACATGCTTACAATCTTTATCATTATTAATGATTTGTGATGACAATGATTCAATGAGAGGGCACTATGCTAATGGGTGTGAGATGTAATAGGGGTGAGCCCCATGGAAGCTCAACTACTTACCAATTTTTTTCTTTTAACAAAATATTTTAGTTAAATCATAACGATTTATTAATAGCAATTGGCAATTTGTAAACTTGATTCAAGTATTTTTCAAACAAAAAAACATCAAGAATTCACGGACACTAAAAGGTAAATAAACAAGGATCCAAAAAAAAAAAAATTAACGGATGTAAACAGGTGGACTGTAAGGCTCAATGTTGTGGGCTAACGCATTTGCCCACATCAGTTGTTAACGCCCTCAAACACAACCCCATGGGTGCTTGACGAAACATGCCTTTCGCAAAATACAACTTTATCAAGTTGAATAACATGAAGTTCAAAGAACCAGTCACTAAATCTGTTAACACGAAACAACTCGTGATTTCAAACTAGACTTTGAATCACACACCCATAGTCAGATGCAAAACCAAATAGAAACAAAAAGGCGCAACCATGGGGTTTTAATGAAACATATGTTTCGCATAACATATGTTTATAAAGGGAGTGGATGGGCAGGTGTTAGTAAACGAACTAGATATCAAGTTGATATGGCAAGCCTACTTCCAAAATCTTTTCATCGGCGGGCGGGTGGGGCAACAAGAAACCGAAAATGTTATGCATCATAGGAATAACTGCTATTATAGGCGGATTACACAAGGAGAAGTGACTACAACACTTAAAAAAGATGGGAACAGGTAAGGCAGTTGTTTGGATAACATACCCATTGAGGCGTGGAAATGCTTGGGAGAAGAAGGGATCCAATGGTTAACTACCTTGTTCAATCGTATTTTTAAAACCGGAAGAATGCTAGACCAGTGGAGGAGGAGTGTTGTAGTACCGATCTATAAGAGCCTAAGAGAAGCTCAATGTTGTGGGAATTACAGGGGGATTAAGTTGCTAGGCCATACTATGAAGTTATGGGAAAGAGTAATTGAGACTAGAATTAGGAAAGAAACTAAAGTTACGGTTAACCAGTTTGCTTTTATGCCAGGTCGATCAACTACGGAAGCCGTACACATTCTTAGGAGATTGATGGAGAAGTATATGGAGAAGAAGAAGAAGGACCTGCATATGGTTTTCATTGACCTTGAAAAGGCATACGACAGTGTACCTCGTAGACTTATTTAGGATAGTTTGAAGGTTAGAGGCGTTCACGAGAAGTATATAGAAATAAATAGGGATATGTATGATAGAACTAAAACAAGCGTCTGTGCACCTGTGGGTGATACTGATTTCTTCCCCGTGGAGATAGGCCTCCATCAAAGGTCTGTGTTAAGTCCTTTTCTCTTCACCGTTGTCTTGGATGAGGTATCAAAGTCGATTCAAGGGCAGTTTTCGTGGTGCATGCTATCCGCTGATGACATTGTGTTAGTCGCAGAAAGTAAACATAGCTTAAATGAGAGACTAGGGGAGTGGCAAGTTGCTTTAGAGAGTAGAGGCTTGAGGATTAGTCATTCTAAGACCGAATATCTTCACTGTGGCTTTAGTGGTGAAAATGACGAAGACGACACTCATGTCTCCATCGAAGGTCAAGTTTTGCGACACACACCCAAGTTTAAGTACCTAGGTTCTTTTGTACAAAGCGATGGGGACATAGATAGTGACGTTGCACATAGAGTCCAAGCAGGCTGGTGCAGGTGGAGGGAACCTTAGGGGTACTATGCGACAAGAATTTCCCAATTAAGCTAAAAGGGAAGTTTTATAGGATGGCAGTGTGACCGACTATGTTATATGGAATTGATTGTTGGTCCATTAAGAAGACGCGGGCACGCAAGATGGAGGTGGCAGAGATGAGGATGCTAAGGTGGATGTGTGGGCACACAAGAATGGATCGGATAAGGAATGATGTTATTCGACAAAGATTATGAAGTGGCTAATATATCGGATAAGATAAGAGAATGGGGATTGAGATGGTTTGGACATGTGAAGAGGAGACATACGACAGAGCAAGTTAGAATAATAGAAACCCTCAATGTAGAGGGGCGGAGAAGTAGAGGTAGGCCCAAATTGTATTGGGATGAGCATAGTATACATGATTTGATAGAGTTGAACCTCTCTGAGGACATGGTTCATGATAGGAGTGTGTGAAGACGTAGAATTAATGTGAAAGAGACTTAGGGTGGGGGGTATAGGTAAGGATTACATGTGGCTTAGGGGCCTAGGCACACTTCGTGTGGACCGTGCATGTTTCGTTACTATGTTTTATGCCATCTGTCCATGTACATTTCTTTTCCTATTTTATTCTTATTATTTATTTTATTTTGCTTCATTTTTATTATTATTATTATTATTATTATTATTATTATTTTATTATTTATTTATATATATATATACACACACACACACTAGTATTTTTGAGCTAAAGGTCTCACTGGAAGCAGTCTCTCTCTATCCTCACGGATAGGGGAAATGTATACCTACATCTTACTCTCCCCAGACCCTACTAATAACTTTTGGTTATAGTGGGATTTATTGGGTACGATTGTTGTTGTTATATGTTACGCATAACACAACATTGTCAAGTTGAAGCACCTGAAGATCAAAGAACTTGTCGCCAAATCCGTTAACACGAAAAAACCCGAGAATTAAAACTCCTTTGAATTCTACTCACGAAAACACTCAAACACAAAATCCGATTTCAACCGGTGGCAGTGCCAGCACGACAACTCAATGGAGGACGACGAGTGGATCGGCGCGGTGGCGACTGTGCATAGAACAAGAGGAGCGTGGTTTTCAGTTTAATGCAATTTCTAACCTTCCATAGGCAGAGCTCTATCTATAAAGGGGGAAGGGGCATTCTAGGGTACTTACCCTAGCCCCGACCACTCATGAAGTGCCACTTCAAAATAAAGGCAAAGTACCCTAGAAGCATCAAATCACTGACGACACTTTAGGGTACTTTGCCTAAACAATTAAATATAATATCCAAATAAATTATATTCAAATAAACAATTAAAAATAAATATCCAAATGCCATTAAATTAAATTTGTTAGTACAAAACGTAAACGAAATTTAACTAGAAAACATAATTCAAAGTAAAGCTAATTTATGCCTTAAATTTGCCATGCTGAAACATGTCAAAAGTTTGGCAACCTTCAAAATAATAGTCGACTTGTTTAATTTCAATTGTTACATCTTCCTTTATACTTGGATCTTTAACTATGTTACTTTTAAACATCTCACAAATTGTGACAAACGGCAAAATTAAGGTATTTTCGTACTAATTAATTATGCGTTATTAATATAATTAAGTGCAATTTTGTGTTAATTGTTTTAACTAAGCCTTAGAGAATAGCAAATTCCCCATAAGATGTATAGGAATGCACATGTTTAATATTTAAGCACGACGAAATCACATTCAAATAAACTTGTCCGCCGGAACAGACGTTGGAGATAAGGAAACTCCAAACACAAATAAATTCACCCCATTAAAGCCTATATAACTTACCAATACCTAAAATATCTCATGTTTAAGGGTAATTGGGAGTACATTATATGTCCAGAATATCTCGTAATAAACACGCGATAAAACCCCGAAAACCCTAACCGAACTAGCTGGATTATAACTAGATAATTATAAGATATTTTGCAAAGCATGTGGGTCCCACCAAAGCCTCCAAGGGCCGGCCATCTAAGGGTCTCCAAGCCACCCTATGGTTTCTTCTTTATCCACCCAAAATCATTGTGTAGAAAGCATGCTTAGATGCATATCTAATCTAAGTACAAACGGTGTCTTTATAATATCCCACATGCTCCATAATTCACCACATTTGAAAACAAAAACCACTCTTTCTTTTGTAACCAAAATCCACGGCCATCACCTATTCATCACCATTCCACTTTGTTTTTCATCGAACACTTCACAAATTACTTCCATTCCATACCATAAACTAGTGTGTACAAGATCTTGGAGCTTAACCATTGGAAGACACACTTAAACCTCATCACCATCTTGAGTTTTGAGTCTTCCCTAGCCTTGTGCTAGTTGTAAGTTTCTTAATATTACGTCTTGTTTATGTATTTTTTTTATTTAACATGTGTTACAAGCAAGTTGTACATGGGTTAGGATAATGAACTTTCACATAATGAAACATATGTTAAACAAGACTCAAATGGAAGTGTTTAAAGATTTAAACATAATATGAAACTAAGGTTTTGATCATGAGATAATATATGTTTTTAAAAGTTTAACAAAGATTTATAAAAATGATAATATGGCCGAAAGTTTTGTAGAAAAATGTTAGTGTTTTTATACTTTTTACAAGTTCACATACACATGTGTTAGAAGATGTTTTGAGTAGTTTTTATAAAAATAACTTAAACATACTTAAAAGTGGTTTTAATCATCATAATATAACCATCTAAAACATAATAATATGATGGAACTTATAAATGTTACAAGATCTAAAAATTACATATTTAAAGACACTAACTTTAAAACTCTAAAATGGACATGATGGACTCTATGGACTTAACACACCAAACACACATATTATTAACCCTAATAAGATGATATTGGACTATTACTAGTGTTGAAACATAATAATAACTCATATTGACAAGGTTGATTAAAACAAGTTTACTAGTTTTGAGTAAAATTATCACTTTTGAAATATCTAGGTAGAAAAAGTAACTTTTTGAAAGTTAAAGGGGATTATTTTGTAACTTTAAAAGTTAAGGGGTATAAAATGGCATTTTAGAAACTTAGATCTAAAAATGTGACTTTGAAAAGTTAGGTGTTAAAAATGGAAGATGTTAACTTTCCAAGGTTGTTTTGTGAAAAGTTAGTAAACTTACAAAAATGTAATTTTTGTGTAAAAACGTGTTTTTATAAAATAAGATCTTAAAAAAATATAGATTACAAAACATGATGAAAAATATAAAAACAAAGGTTTTTATAAAAATTTGGTAACTTAAAGACTTGGTAAAATTTTGTGTAAAAATTGACACTTTTGTATATATGGGAATACAAAAGTATTGGAGTATTTTGTTATAAATAATCAAGTCTTGATTTTGAAAATAAAAATGTTATTTATAAAGTTCTAAGTAAAATATGTAGAAATCAAAGGTTGATTAATTTCAAGGAAACATATTGTTGGAAACTTTAGGAAAAATAACGAAATATATATTTTGGATGTAGGGAAAATAATATTACGACGAAAACTATTTATTCCTACAAAAATATATATAAACAACTTGTGTTATTCGGGACATGAAAAATATATAAATACAAGTAATAATTGTGACGCATTTATATCACGGCGTGTTAACAGACAAAAATGTAAAAATGGACGAATAAGTATATATTGTATAACCTCCTACAAGATACGTATATATGTTATTGCATCTAATGTGGAAATGAAAACATATATTTTATAAGCTAAAATATATAACTTGGCAATGTTCGACCTGACAAGATCCTAGTATATTTATTTAATGGGAAAGTAAATATACGATAAAGTGAGTTGAGTCGAGTGTCGAAAATGTAATATCGATCGACAAGATCCTAGTATAACTATTTAATGGGAAAATAATTATACGGTAAAGTGAGTCGAGTCGATGATAATGTAAAACGAGTTAATTAATATGGAAATATAAATGTAACTTATAACAAGGGTAATCCATCACCAACGGACCTAGGATTCACATTTAATTAAACGGGGAATTGAACTAAATAGTGGTGTTGGGAGTTGGGTGTAATACTTGCCGAAACACACGCGCTCTAGACTTAGTGATTTATACGTCTAGGATATTTGTAGGTGTTTGAACTTGGACTTGCTATTCTCGACTTTTTGGCTTGCACGCTTGTTTGAGGTGAGTTTCACGGCCCCATTTTAGTGTTTTTGTTTTCGGGGGAAAGATATGTTATGTTTGGAAAATATGTGATATGTTGAATACTTGAGTTTGTTGTTCACCACTCGGGTGAGTCCTCGCTACTGTAACCATTTATTCATGTGTATGTGTGAAATCGAAAACCGAAGGAATATTTGGATAGTACTATTGGTGCCTGAAAAGGCCCACCCCCAATCGATAGCGTCGATTATGCAACTGTGTATGCCAGGGGTGCACATATTCTGAATCAAGTTGTTAATTTTTGAGAAAAAGCTATGAGCGAGGCATTGCTAGTTTTGGTTTGGTTATGGGCTTAAGTAGATTGTAGGAACTTGCAACTCTTACAATGGTCACTACTTGTGTTATTTCCCAAAAATGTTGTTGTTGAAATGTTTTGTTAAACTAAAACCTGTGAACTCACCAATATTTATATATTGACGTCTTTTTAACATATCTTTCAGGTAACTGATTGCTTGAAGTTCACATGGCTAGAACGGGTGGGGATCCTAATTAACGTCGGATATTTTGGGGGGTTTTGCTTTTATTTTTCATGGGATTGGGATATAATTGTGAAACCTCTACTTTTGGTTTTAAACTATGTTTGTTGAAGTATGTATGAACATGAAACTCAATTCGGCGTTTTAAATAAATGATCCTTTTTCTTAATTACTCATAGTTTTTGTTAATTTTGATATGATGCTCTTCAAACGCCGCGCCACGTGTTTCCGTCATTGGCGTGGTGTGACACAAATCTTTCACATTCCCTTCTAAGGTTCCTCCAGTTACTCGATAGCATATCAGAAGTGAGATAGGTTTACCCTCCCCCATAGCACGCGATATTCGGCTAACACATATCCCAATACGGAGCCATATGGTTTGACGTATTTGATTCCTTAACGTGTATGCACGCAATTGCCAAAGCAACAATTTCCTCGTCGGCCCATTCAACCGTTGAAGACATGATGTAGTTGAGAGATTTTTTATAAAAATTTGGAGGTAGAGGAAGAAATATGGCAAAAAAATTGTGAAAACGTTGAAATATATAGGAATTAAAAAACAATCGTTGGGGTAACTTTATTGCTTTTTTGATCGTTAGGGTGGTGAACTTATTGCTTTTTTGACTGTTCAGTTACTTCTTGCCAAGTTGCAACGTTTTTTAGTGTAATTGAGAGTGTCCCGTCCCCCTAAGCCTTTTTTGCATATGAAGAAAGTTAGGGTTTGATTCAAATTACATTAAACTATATTAATATACCAACGTATTTGAATAGTGATTTGTGTCAAAATCGTAATATTATGTTTCCAGAGGGTATATTATATTTTGTTGGTGGTGCCCCTCATTTGTCTATTTGGGCGGTGGTGGACTGTGCAAGCGTGTCTTCGTTGAAGCCAATCCACACGTAACAGTAGACACGTGTTTCATTTAGACTACACATAGATAACTAGAGAGAGGCTTGAGTAACCACAGAGGCAACCAGTTGTAGTCTTCGGACCTCTCTATTTGACGATTAGGAGATGGTGGTATAGCAGCAACGCTGACAAGGACGCGGTGGTCGAGTCTTGCTACTCAAATGAAGAAACGGCAGCGGCGCTAAGGCGAAGGTGATAGATAATTGCATATGGAGGTTGCAGGTCAACTACGAAATGACACGGAAAGCCAAAGACTTCATTTAGGGTTCCGGTTAAGCTCAGGTAAGTCAATCTTCACCTACATGTCCATTTCCCACCATCGTGAGTACCTACCACCACCACACCCCTATCCACCTCTATCTCTTACTCTTTCTGGATAAGCAGATCTGAATGGATATGTGACGGCGATGATAGCACCAATTATCAGCAATTGCATGTGCATTTTTCAAGTGATGGCTAGGGTTTGATGGTTGAAGGCATCCATGTCTGTCTTCCCACTCTCTCTTCTCTTTATACCTATATTAACAGAGTGACAATGGTGAGGACAGTGACCGTGTGACGGTGGTTACCGGTTACTCTGTCATCTCTGCCTGTGATGGTGGTGATGGGGTTCTGTGTTGACATTGACGACGGCGATGGTCATATTCTGAGACTCTTAGGTTTCCCATCTTTATGTCTTCATGGTAAAGAAGAGATTTGTTTTTATTTTGGTGTTCTATTTGTTTTTCTTTCATACCCATTTGCTTAAGATTGTTTAAAATGGTTGGAATAGTTGCAAAGTTGTGATCTTTAAACTGTTTTAACTGTTTCTTGATCTGTTTTTATTAATCTTTTTTTTACTGTTTTATGTTTCTTGATGTTGCAGAATGTGCATCCAAATATGTTAGCCTCTGATTGATTATTCCTATTTACAATTACAATTATGTCCTTTTAGGGGCTATAAGTTGGTTTCAATCATACCCATTTGCTAAATTTGGTTTAAAATGTTAGACAAATTGCAAAGTTATGATCTTTAAACTGTTTTAACTGTTTTTTTATTTGTTTTTATTACCCTTTTTTTACTGTTTTATGTTGATTGATGTTGCGGGATGTAGACATTTGTAGGGACTTCTTTATTTGCAGTGAAATATGTTAGGTTTTGATTGATTATTGGTATTACCTCAGAAGTGGTTAGATCATTGTTAGAGGGCTAGAGTCGGTTTTCCAGATTATAGTGAGTTGTGTTTTACATAACCACTGAATTAATGCCATCTATGTTTGTGAGTTTGGATGGTAGGAATATAAAGAAATAAACTTTGTGAAACAAATGAGTATAATTAAGAGTAGGAATTGGATTGTTTTTATTATGTATGATATTGTGCTTTTGCGTTGGAATTTTTTGCTTTAATAACAATCGCCAAATCAATAATTATGTTTGTGATTTTGGGTAAATCTTACTTTTCATAGCCTTTGTTTTAATGAATGGTGCTATATACTTTGATTTTTCTCTGTTAAAATCTTTCTTTGCTGAATGTTTGTTAACTTTTACAGGTCGTTGCCTTTGCTTTGGCTTACTGGAGTTTCGGGATGGCACTTGATTTTGTGCAACTTGCCCTGCCAAGGTGGTGTTGTTTTTCAACTCTGAGCCTGTTTCGGGTTGTTACCTCTTTATTTATTTATTTTTTTGTCTTATTCTGGTTCACATTTGTAGATTTGATATGTTGCCTATTTTATGTCCATGATTTTCATGGCTTCAAGCAGACAGTTTGGGTATCTTTGTTAGATTTGTGTTGGTGTGTCCATATATACAGTGGATGATCTGGATGATTCGGATGCTGAATTTCAATTTGTGAGCAGCGAGGGCTATGTTATATTCACGCCTCAATATTGGACGGATGGACTGAATGTTTAGGGTGAATTGGCAAGCTATGATTCCAAATATTCATGTGTTCGTCCAGGGACAAAAGATTATTATCTGTTTTCAGGTTTATCATAGTACCATTTCTTGCCATTAAAGATTATAATATGAACTCTGTAAGTTTGATATGTTATTCAACCTTTTTGTTCAATCGATTCTGATCCTATTTTTTCTGACTTTTTTATTTTGTTTTCAGGTATTTTTTACAGTTCATTATTAATATGCACTCTATCAATGTTGTTTTTTTTTTTGGTGACACTGCTTTGAATGGCTTGGTAAAATTTGCTTGATGAGAAGTTCATCAAACAAAACACTTGTATTTCAGGTTTGGGTATTTCAGAAGCTATGTAACTTATCAAATTTATTGGGTTTCTTTTAATCGCATATACTTACAGGTTTCGTTGTGTTTTAAGATTTCGTATATGAATTTTAAGTTTGTGCACTGAATTGTTAAGAAATGTTCTAAGGTTTAATTTTTGAGATTATGTTTGTTGTAGCATCAATGGGGTACTCGAATGACCAGAAGAAGAAAACATTGAGATTGAGATATATCGTCAGCGTCGGTTGTAAAGAACATGCTTGAATTGTTAAGAAATGCACCGAATTGTTAAGAAATGTTCTAAGCTTTAATTTTTGAGATTATGTTTGTTGTAGCATCAATGGGGTACTCAAATGACCAGAAGAAGAAAACATTGAGATTGAGATATATCGTCGGCGTTGGTTGTAAAGAACAACATAGTGAACCGCCGCCGTTGGCTATTTCTTAGGCCTATTGTTTGGGTTTATTTTCTTCGTTTTGTTTTATAGCATGTTGAATTGTAGTCTCTAACCTGATTTCATTTGGTTTATTTGCAGCGCCCACTCTCGATTTAATCAATTGTTAGAGGTACGGTAGCTTCTATCGTATGTGATGCGGGTTCCTTACCAGGAGTAGAGCATTTGATTCACGAACCGTTTAACCAAGGGTAAATAGGTCAACCCGAGCATAACTTATTTATTATACCGGTCAAAAATAACAACTAAAAGTTTGATTATTTTTATGCTGTGTTTGTGTAGTGTAAGGATTTAGTGCCCTTTGTTGTTATTGAGTATGTTGTGTTTGCAGGGGATTCAACAAATTGGCACTGTTGGGGCTGGTGATGGTGAATATATGGTTTGGGGTGAGTCTTTTGAAGGCGTAAATCGGAAGCAGCATGAAAAAAATCATGTTATTTGGGACCTGAAATAAGTTATTTGATTCCATTTTACTTTTGTTGGTCATGTAGTGTTGTAGACTTTAGTTGACCTGTACCATAAAGAAGGTAATTATACATTACTCTTTTTTTTTATGTTTTTTTTTTGTGAATAGAGGGAATTATACATTACTGATTTCATTTTGAGAATAACAAATGTTACATGTTGAATTATGGTATTTATGACCTCACAATTGTTAGATTGTTAATAGCATGCAATGGTTTTTTGACTTCACGCTCGGCCATCTTTGAACCCCTAAAATAGAGTAACATAAGGTTTTGGATACCTATGCAGTTTGGCCAGCCTTCATACGACAGGTAGTTAACCTATTAACCAACTTGGTTTTATTCTCATGCGCATTCATGTTTGTGAACTGGGTAATACACAATTTCATTCTCATATAGAGTTTCGTACTCATGTTCAGTTTTGGTGATTTGGGATAAAGAATGACAGATTCCAAAATTCAAATAGTTGTTTGTATTTTTTAAATAGAACATATTAGATTTGTTTCAATTTCTATATAACAAAATAAGAAATTTCACCAAACAGTTAGTATTGTTCTTTCCATTCATTTATTTGCTCTGCCAATTAACATTTTTTCCCCCAAAACAACACAAAAACAACTACTTTCCTTTGGACATGCATATTCACTTTAGACGCTTCAACTTTGCTAAGCCACACCACAAATTAAAAAAAAAAACAGTACAAAACATCGCATCTATGACATCCCGGATATTCAATCGGCACTAAATCGTTTAACTACTACAAAACAACACCTCTGACATGATAGTTTCTTTACTGGCTTGAAAGCAATCACAGAAGGAAACCCAATGGACCCAGGCGCAACGCGCCGCTATCAATACCCCTAGTTATTGTTTAATTACTTAATAGTTATCAGAATAAACCCCTAACTTCAAATAAATTACTATTCCTAGTTGTCTTTTTTCTTGTTAGAATATTTAACTCAATAAATATGATTTCTCGGTCTTTGCCTGAGTATAACATTTAAATATTACTTGTTTGTTTTCCGAACTTTAAAGTGTGACTCTCTGGATTGTACTTTGATGGCAACCTTGATTAATCAAATATCGGACATCCTATACCTAACATTTTCAACGATTACACTTTGTTTCAAGCCGTCGCGTTCTCAAATTGATCTGATTGGCACGAATGACGAACTTGAAACACCAAAGGAACCAATTCATCCGCCTGGCATAAATAACAAAGAGAAAACCAAATCATCACCTTCAAACAATTTGGACATCAAAATGTCTACTGATAATTTAGACTCGAAAATTGATTGCTTAGTCAGATTTAAGGAGGAAAAACAAAAGGCCCTTGATTTGAGATTCCTCGTGTCTAACATCGACCATATGACAGGGATTGTGACTTCTTCAAGCAGAGGAAATAAGAAATCAAGGGAGATACACCAAGAAATAATTATAGTAGCTTGTTTCGTTATATTTTTTATAAGTATTAATGCTTTGTTTGTGTTTTAAGGTTATTATTTTATGAAATTCATTGTTTAATTATAAATATATTAGTAAAGAATATCATAACACGACCTTAGACTATGTGTAGTGAAGCATGAGTAAGGGCGTGATCTTTGTCATGTGGCCTTTTTTTTATTGTTGCATGTCGCACCACTATTGGTGTGGGTGGGGCTTGGTGCAAGAGGCGTGAGTGAATCCATGGTTGAAGTTGCGCATATTTGAACATTTGGGCGAGGATTTGAAAGAAAAAGTCTATTCACATCTACATGACGACTACATCCCTTCGAGGAAGCGAGTATGGGTGTCCCCTCCTGCAAACGTTGCAATGATGTAATACAATATGCTTTATGTGTTCAGTCTTTCCCATTTCAGGTTCTCTATGTTTTCTAGTTGGTTGTTTCATTTCCAATTAAGAATCTTATGTTTTTTTTAACGGAGAAGGAGATAATTTTATTCCACACGAAACAAAAAACATAGAGTTTACAAAGATTTCATAACTAGAGGTTAAAAATCATGACAAAAGAAAAATACACATACGAGGCTCTCTCCTAACGAGCACAAAACTACACTCGCCCAACCAAGACACTATGAGACTAATTAACCAGGTACGCTTGAGATATAGCTAATAGGGAATAGGCGCTTTATGCACTCCACCTTTCCATAATAAAACATCTACTCTGCAGTACATTTCCTTTCGAATCTTCAACTCCAAACCACCCTTAATTCTTCAGAATAAAGCTGCATATCCGAAAACAATTAAACCAAAAGCTGCAGCGATTTGCAGCATAACGTGACTGCAGCGAATGTGCAGCGATTTCCTTAATTCTTCTTAATTATTCTGAACATGGCTGCAACGAATGTGCAGCAAATCTGGGCCGATTTATTGTTGATCCACCATGTGCAGCTATTTCTCAATTCGCTTATCAAATACAAAGACTATAATCTCCCAACCAAAAGACCTATGATCACCAAACCAGAATCACTTGAAAATGAGACTATAAGAGGATAAGCACTTTATAATCTTCGACAATGAAGTTGAGCATAATTCGGACATCTAGGACTCCACATTTCCACAAGGTTAAAATCCATTGTTCCTATGTTTTCATACGATTTCGATGCTTCACTCGAGCAATACTTTGCCATCCAAAACGCAACTACACAAAACCACCCATAATGTTTTCATAAAAAAGCTACACAGCCGAGCATCATGTAACCAGAAACTGCACATGGCAGTCAAAACAGGCTGCTGCAATGTTTTGTGCAGTAAAAACAAAGCCTGAAATATTGTTATTCCACCATATTAGTTGCCAAAACGGGATTGAAGAGGTGGGGCCCAGTCAAACCAAACTGGCCCACACCAAAACAACTTAGCCCATCTGGTAAGCGGCCCAATACATAAGGCCCAACCAATTTGAATGAGTTAAGGCGGTCAACACAACAGTCAATCAAAGAATAACTATCGACGAAATCTTTGCGCTGATAAACCGGTAGTGATTATCTCCTTCCGTTTCGGAGGAAGGTTGACTAACAAACGGCTATGAAGACATCCTCAACTATAAAAGAAGGCTCGAGGTAAAATGTAAGGGCATTCACGAACTCTTATTATCTTTTCACTATTCAAATTACTTAAAAGCCATACTTATTGTCACGCCGGAGGGTGGTCTCAGGAAAACCCCCAATCCTGTGGCGAGTCCTAACGGTGTTCTTTTTTGTAGCCAAACAGCTTTGTTCGTTTGGGACAGGCCGGAAGGATCTCTCTGTACCATCTAGAAGACTCGACCCCGACCAGGTTCTTGTTTCTTCATTGGCGCCATCCGTGGGACGGAATCAAGGCAGAGAGTTATTTTTCCCACCCGACCAAATGATATCAAACCAAGGAACCCAAGTTGTCACAACATTCAACGCTTCACATGATCCTAGAGGGGTGGCAAATGAAAACGATGATTGTCTTTCAGTAGAATCAGTGGACAAAGAAATACAAGTGGAACATCCTCCTGGGTTCACGCCCACAGGCCGAAGGACGAATACCTTAACGGCCCAGGGTGGATCGTCATCTGCTCCACCCATGGTTTCCGCTACATATGCACCTCTGTTTTCCAGGTTCGCCCCAACCGCTACATACACAAGACCCATAACCGCACCTGCGTCAGTCAGAAGAACTCAGCCCCCTTCAACCACCATGTCATGGGCGGCTGCTGCTACAAGCTTGCCGTTGTTTTCCGTTGCAATGACTGCATCCATGATATCCTCTCCTGTGGCAACATTGACGCATCCTACTATTGCTCCATACACTCCGGACACACCCGGGAACCAGCCATACATGCCGTATTATCCAATGCCGCCCTACGGATATATGTACCCATCCATGGAAGGCAGTCCCTATTCTTAACCTTTCCCGTACATGTATCCGCCGGTGCAGCCACCGATGACAGGAGGAGAAAGAGCCACTAATTCCTCTTCTCAATCTATGGGAACCCGCCTGGAGGGAATCAGGACCAGGGTAACGTACGATGGGACACCGGCAACCAGCCAACCAATGCCCCGCACATCCCATCCAAGACCACAAGGGGTGGAACACAATCAGGGCGGCAATCACCCAGAAGATGAAGATGAGGAAGAATTAACACGGCCATATCGCTCTCCGGCGATGGCCACTTACTCGAAGCTCACAGCCAGAATAGCTAACGCACCACTACCGCCCAATTTGAAGCTGCCATCAACGGTAGGAAAGTACAATGGCACGGGAGACCCGGATGACCATCTCAGCATTTTTGAATCAATAGGGCGATCAAAGGACTGGCCCATGCCAGCTTGGTGCCACATGTTCATCCAGACCTTGGTGGGAGCAGCCCGGGTCTGGTGGGACATCTTACCACCAGTCTCTGTTGCCAATTGGGACGAAATTGTTAAAGGTTTTTCCCAACAGTTCAGCCAGCAGAAAAGGCATACCAAGTATAGGGACGAGGTGATGCATATACGACAACGCGACAATGAATCCATGGAACATTTCATTGTCCGATTCAACAAGGAACGACTAAAGATTCCTGGACTTACTGAAGAACTGGCATGCACTGCTTTCACTATGGGAGTGAATGATGATGGTTTGTTACGGATGCTCCACGGCCCCAAGGGTTATCCGCAAACCATGGATGAAATGATGACCATCGCAAAGGCTTACGTAAAGCACGAGAAGTCTATAGCCATGAATCACGCCGTCAGGAAAAAACAAGAGTCTACTAAAGTTTCTGATTCAAATGACAACCGGGATCACCAAAGCTCTAAAAGCAGAGGAAGAATGGATGTGAACCGGCAGCCATACGCCCGGAATGACCGCCGGGATGATCGACGGGAAGAGCGCCGAAGATCCGATAGACCCCGGGATACGTTTGCGGGAAAGGGGGAAAGCCCCTCAAAACCGAGGTTTGAATATCATGAGTTAACAAAAACAACATCTCAGATACTGGAGTCTGAAGACTTAAGGCTCAACGCGCCCCGTCCCCTCAAGGACTCTTCGCGCAAGACAAGTCAAAGTACTGTGCGTACCATAAAGGCGTGGGACATGACACGAATGACTGCTTCCAGCTAAAGAAGCAGATTGAATACTTTGTCAGGTACGGAAAACTAACCCACTTGATTAAGGATGTAAAGTCAGGTACCTCGTCTGTGGGAGCGGACAAGGCTGCGGGAAAGAGGCCTTGGGAAATAAACATGGTCAAGATTGAGTCAAGATACGATCGTAAGAGAACATTTGAACGTTTCGAAACTTGGATGGAAGCAATCATGACCGTGCCACCCCATTACAGGATACTAAGCATGGAGGCCCTGGTGATTTCCGCCGCAGTAGGAGATTACAACATGAGAAGGATTCTAGTGGACACGGTGTAACACCCCAACCGATGGCGGAAACATCGGGATGTCACGTATTGATGATTGTTCAGTAGCTCATGGAAAATAATAGATTTCATTATATGATTTAAATGAATTACATACAATTGTTCTACAAGAATTCGTACATCAAATCTAATAAAACTATGCACATATCTTCAAGCCTTAAGTCAAATCTTCAAGCAAATAGAACCTGAAACATGTTAAGTTGAAAATGTTTTGGGTCAACAAAAGTTGGTGAGAATTACATAGGTTTTTGTTAATAGAATAAAATTGTTGTGCAATTCATGTGTCATGGCAATCTAGTTCATATGCAAAAACATACTAGAAGTAAATCGAGTGCATAATCAACCTTGTTGACTGTTGTAATTATGGTACATCCCATACGCTCATGGTTCACTCGTTTATATTGCAGTAACAAACACCCACGTAACCTTTGTAGGAGGCACGTATCCGGGTGGGATTGTCAGTCCAATAGATCTATCAATGTATACCGTTTGGCTGATGAATGTTTATGCTAGAATTGTGCTTACCCTAGTCATGTTCAAGACATAATGCAACATAGAAATACACAAAGACACATTGATGATTGAATTGCATAAATAATGTTGTAACATGTTTCACCCCAAAAATGGTGATAAATAGAAAAGGGGCTATGTAAAACTCACCTTAGCAAAATGTTGTATTTGTTGATAAATAGAATAGTGTGTTGCCCAAATATATCAAGAATCACCCTATAACAAGGTAATAAATATGTCTAAGTCTATCAAGTCTACAAGTCTACAAGTTTCTAGGGCTTCGAATTGGGGATAAATGCTCGTTTGATTATAATTAAAATGCTTGATAATTTAGAGAATATTTGTAATTAAATAACCAAAAATCTTTTTATGACATTTAAATCTAAGAGGGTCACAAGAATGTGTTTAAAGTATAAAAATAATTTTTATAAAATTATTTATTTTAAAATAGAATATTAATTCTATTTATAACAAATTGACAAAATTTAACTTTAATATTTAAAAATACTAAAATTAAATAATTATTATTTTAAAATTTATATTTTTGCTCTAAACATTCAGAAATAAATTGTATAAAATTTTGGTGCAAAAATATTAAAAATTGGATTTATTATGATTTAATTATGATTAAAACTAACAAAAATTGATTAAAAATATTAAATAAATGATTTTCCAGAAATAAAAGTCATTTCTGAAAAGCTAAATGTTATAAAAACTTAGGATAATTTTTGTGGAAATTAATAAGATCGTTTTGATATTTTTATAGAATTTTATAAATAAAATGGAATAAACTTGATTTATTTATTATATATATTAAATAAATAAATTTTTGAAAACTAAAAATTGTAAGTTAAACTTTTTTATCAGATTAGCTTAAAATAAAATTTTTGGAATTTTTAAAGCAGTTTTAATAATTAAAAACGAATTTATAAAATTTATGTGCTTTATATATAAAAACCGGAAAAAAAGAAAAAAATACACGCCACAGCCGGGACTCGAACCCGGGTGGCTCGGGATGGAAGCACCAGTCACAACCACTTGGTCCAGACCAGTGGTTGTGATTTATTCCGTTCGTTTTAAAATAAATACATTGTACAAATCCAGTTTATCCCCAAAATAACATCACGAGCCCTAGAATCTGTAATAGTTTGATTCACACATCAATAGCCCAATTAATCATAGGGCTATTGATGTGTGAATGCCGATGAACATAACCCACTGGAATAATTGAACTTACAATGTTGTTTCGAACACGATTGAATGGTCAATCAAAAAGTCAAAGAAAACGATCGTGGATCAAAAACAGGATATAATTAAGAAGATTGGGGGTTAAGAGAGGAGTATTGGCGAGTTGTGAAGGCTCGCAAATGATCAATTTATAGTTTAAATCACTGGATCGAAGTATGGTAAGGATTGACCAATATTCAATACCATACGCGTAATTGGTTAATTTAGGTATCAATTGATTGGTAAAAATCGTGTTGCTGAGTCAATGTAAGCCGATAATCATGTATCAAGGGTCAAAGATAATTAAACATGCCTAATATAGTATTTTACGATTTCAAAAAAAATAAAACTTTGTCTGTTGCTGCGTCTGTGAAGAAGGAAAGGAAAAGGGAAAGGAGGTTATCCGTGTATTTATATACAACGATCTGGAATCAAACAAATATACAAGTGTGGCTCAGATGGTTAAGGCGCGTGTGTGGTGTGGAGGTTGTCCGGGTTCGATACCCGGCATAAGCAATGCACCCATTTTTTTTTATAAAGCTGATATGGGGGTTTGGGCTTAGTTTGGGCCGGGTAAACAACTGCTGGGCTTCCAGTATTTAAAAGGAGTGGGCTGGATGGGTTAATAAAGCTGATTTTTTTTAGACTAATAATAATTATTATTATTATTATTATTATTATTATTATTATTATTATTATTATTATATATATATATATATATATAAGTTGTGTGGTCGGGAAATAAAACCTAGACACATTATGAATATAATATACGTATATAAAAATTGCAAATTTTTGCGATGTTACACACGGGTAGCTCAGAAGACATAATATACGAACCGTGTTTCCGTCGAATGCGACAAGAAGATTAAAAAAATACTAGAACCAGCAAGGGGCCATGTTAGAGGTTTCACCGGTGAAAGTGTTGAGCCGTTGGGCCAGCTAACGTTCCCAGTCACCATAGGGGATGGACGCAAGGAAAGAACTATACTAGTTACATTCCTTGTGATCCCAGCGGATTCCCAATACAACGTGGTCATAGGACGATACACTTCGGGTCAAATTGATGCTCTGGTCTCAACCGCCAGAGGATTTCTGATGTTTCCTACCCCTCAGGGTGTTTTGACCGTATCCGGAGATAAGCTTTGTGCAACAGCTGACCGCAAACCATGCCGCCAAGCCCCAACAGGATTAAGGGGCCCGGAGAGATGAGTGTTAAACACAGCATATCCAGAGGAGACAGTCTTGATCAGAGACACCTTGTCACCACCTACAAAAGACAAACTCAAGCATGTGTTAAAAATAACCTAGACGTGTTCGCCTTCAAGCACGCCGACATGACGGGCATAGCAAGATCCAAAGCAGAACATAAGTTGTCAACTTTCCCATCAATCAAACCCATAGCACAAAAAAGAAGGAGCATGGCTCTGGATCGACGGGCGGCAGTGGTCCAGGAGGTAAAGAGGCTAGAGAAGGCAGGTATTCTCTGAAAGACAAAATATCATACCTGGGTGGCAAACCCGGTCATGGTCAAGAAACACGATGGGACCTGGCGCATGTGTGTGGACTACAAGGACCTTAATAGGGCGTGTCCAAAAGACGCATACCCACTTCCCGAGATCGATCTCAAGGTAGATTCGTTAGCACCGTTCAAGTTCAAGTGCTTTCTCGATGCTTATAAGGGTTACCATCAAATAAAAATGGCTCGGGAAGATGAAGACAAGACCGCATTTCATACCGACGCAGGCATTTATTGTTACACAAAAATGCCTTTTGGGTTAAAGAATGCGGGAGCAACATATCAAAGACTAATGGATCAAGCGTTCGAGAATCAAATAGGTCGGAATCTCGAGGTCTACATTGATGATTTGGTCATCAAACGTTGCACAGAAGATGACATCATAGCAGACGTCGAAGAAACTTTTAGGACATTGCGAGAGTACAACATTAAGTTGAACCCAGGAAAGTGTTCTTTTGGAATGGAGGAAGGTAAGGTCCTGGGAGTCGTGGTCTCTAAGGATGGCTTCCGGGTCAACCCTGAAAAAGTGGTAGCTATTATCAACATGCCATCTCCGAGGACATTAAAGAAGGCACAAACCCTCAATGGGAGACTTGCAGCCATCAACCATTTTTTTGGCACGACATGCGGAGCGATCTCTCCCTTTCATATCTACGTTGAAGGACTGCCTCAACAAGAATAAATTCAAGTGGATAGACGAAGCTTGCAAACACCGGTTTACTACATCATCCGGGTTCTCTCAGATCTGGAAACTAGATACCCAACACTAGAGAAACTAGTTTTAGCCCTAGTGCATGCATCCCGTCGGTTACGCCGATACTTTCAAGCACACAAGATCGAAGTACTAACCGGTTTCCAGCTAGCACAAGTACTAAACCGACCAGAAGTCTCCGGATGATTGGCCTAGGAGCCCTGGATATAAGTTTTAAGAAAAGAACGTCCATCAAAGGACAAGTCATTGCAGACTTCATGGAAAAATCCCGGAAGGAGGAGAGGTCCAGCTAATCAAGAACAATGTCGCAAACGACCAAGGTTCACCATGGCAGTTATATACGGACGGGTCCTCTAACAGCAAGGGGGCAGGAGCAGGGTTGATGTTGGTAAACCCGGAAGGAGAAAAATTCCTATATGCCATACGCTTCGATTTTGAATGTTCAAATAATCAATCAGAATACGAAGCATTACTGGCCGGTATGCGCATGGCACTGTCAATGGGCGCAAGGAGGGTTGATGCTCATGTGGACTCGTTGTTAGTAAACAATCAGGTTAATGAGTCTTACGAGCCTCGGGACGATACAATGGAAAAGTACCTGGAAAAAACAAGGGAGCTGATGTCCAGATTTGAAAAAATAACGTTAATCCACGTGCTGAGGCACAGGAATGACATCGCGGATGCCCTTAGCAAATTGGCATCCTCGGGTACTGAGGAAGACATCCACATTGAGACCCTAAAACAACCATCGACCCAAGTATTAGAAGTACACAGTATTCACGCGTGGATGACACCTATCCAGCAATATCTGGAATACGGTACCCTACCGGAAAGCAAAGGCGAGGCAATGAAAATACGCACCAAAGCCTCGCAGTACGAGCTGCACAAGGGAGTTTTGTACCGCAAATCATACCTGGGACTGGCTATGCGTTGTGTTGCACCATCAAAAGTGTAACACCCCAACCGATGGCGGAAACATCGAGGTGTCACGTAAGAATGAGTATACAGTAGCACATGGTAACCAAATTTTAATTGAAATAAATTTAAAGTGCAAATATCCAAAAATAGAAATACATAATGAGTTTTAATGTGGAAATCTAATACATCACAAAGATCAAGCAAGCATAGACTTCAAATTGTCTTCTCATGAAAATACTCTAGCCTTCATGCATCATTATTTCCTGTTGAGTTGTAAAAATGGAGGGGGGGTCAACTAGAAGTTGGTGAGAATACATAATCCATGTTAAGCAAATAGTTTAAGTATAAAAGTTTAGCAATTCATATGTCTATCGTAAGTTTAAGTCTACATGAATAAGCATAATATGTTGAATCGACATAATCAAACCTCCGACTAGTTTAGGTCCATCCCGTCATCTACGGTTCACCTTAGTAATATGTTGGAACGATAACAATCACCCACGCTACCTATGTAGGAGGTACGCGTATCCGGGTGGGGTTGTCAATCCAATAGATCTATTAATGAGTATCGCCGGCTTGGCCATAGCTAATGATTATGTAATGTTGAAACTCGTTGAAACTGTTGTTGACTAAATTCATGAGGCAATAAAGTTTATAACTAGACATGCATGTTGAATTGCTTAAATAAAATGTTGCAAGTATAAAGAATCGCATAAACATGGTTACGTAAACTCACCTTGGTATAGTATTAGGTATTGAGGAATAGTATGAGTGTAGCCCAATAGATTGCCAAGTATTACCCTATGTATAAGGCAACAAATAAGTCTAAGTCTATCTAGTCTACAAGTATATTCTAGGGTTTCGATTTGGGGATATCCATTTGTTGAATTATAATAAAATGTTTTAATAAATAAAGGGAAATTCGATAATTAAATAAATGAAAGTCTTTTTATAAAGTTTGAATTTAGGATGTTCACAATAATGTGTTTGAAGTATAAAAATAATTTTTATAAAATTATTTTCTTTAAAATAGAATATTAAATCTATTTATTACAAATTGTCAAAATTTAACTTTAATATTTAAAAATACTAAAATTAAAGAATTATTAGATTAAAATTTATATTTCTGTTCTAAATATTCAGAAATAAATTGTATAAAATTTTGGTGCAAAAATATTAAGAATTGAATTTATTATGATTTAATTATGATTAAAACTAACAAAAATTGATTAAAAATATTAAATAAATGATTTTTCAGAATTAAAAATCATTTCGGAAAAGTTTATCATTATACAAACTCAAAATAATTTTTGTGGAAATTTATAAAATTGTTTTGATATTTTAATGGAATTTTATAAATATAATAGAATAAAATTGATTTAATTATTATATATATTAAATAAATTAATTTTTGAAAACTAAAAATTGTGGGTGAAACATTTACATCAGATTATCTAAAAATAATTTTTTTAGAATTTATAAAAGAGTTTTAATAATTAAAAATGAATTTATAAAATTATAAGTATTATATATAATTATTTGATTTGTTTAGATTAAAAAGAATGAATGAAAAAGGGTGTGCCACAGCCGGGACTCGAACCCGGGTGGCTTGGGAAGCTAGCATCAGACACAACCACTTGGTCCAGACCAGTGGTTGTGTTTATTTTCGTTTGATTAAAAATAAATATTACACGCTGAATCATGTTTATCCCCAATTTCTAACCCACGAGCCCTAATTCTGCAATCGTTTGATTCACACATCAATAGCCCAATTAACCTTAGGGCTATTGATGTGTGGATGCCGATGATCAAATCCCACTAAAAAAAATATACTTACAAAGTCGTTTCGAGTACGATTGGATGGTCAAACCAAAAAGTCCAACTGCGATCGTATGAACAAGAACAGAGTGTTTTTGTGAAGAATTGGAGGTTAAGAGAGATGCAATGGCGAGTTGTGAAGGTCCTACAATGATCAATTTATAGTGTTCAAGGCTAGGGGATCAAATTGGCAATCGTTGACCAAGCATTGAAAGTGATACGCGTATATGATAAAATTGGTATCAATTGACTGTCAATCATCGTGTGTTTGAGTCATAATGGACCGGTAATTGTGATCCCATTCCATTCTTTGAATCAATTACGAGTTAATGTTGATAATTATGGGTATAGGCTGTCACAGTTGACTTTCCATGTCAACTGTGAACAGACCTTTGACGGGTTAAAAGGAAATAAGGCAGGGTTTGAAACAAACATGAAGGCTAGCCCAGATGGTTGTGTGTGTGGTGTTGTTTGAACCGGTCTTGGGCGCGGGTTCGAGTCCCGGCCCAAGCATCTTATTTTTTTGACATTTATCCAAGATATTTCCATATATATATATATAATATATATAGTATTAGGGTTACCAAAATTCAACAAAAATAATTAAACGCACACATTAATACTGAAACTTGACGTTTTTTATTAATAATGATGTAACGTACAAGTGTAATTGCGAAATGTTACAGTCTTCCCTACTTTTAGGAACTTCGTCCCGAAGTTGGAGTTGGAGAGTCTGGTGGAAAAAGATGTGGATACTTAGACTTCATCTGGTCTTTACGTTCCCAAGTGAACTCTGGGCCTCGTTTAGATTCCCAACGAACCTTAACGATCGGAATGCGACTGCGCTTGAGTTTCTTGACTCCAGTATCAACAATCTCAACGGGTTTCTCGATAATGTGCATGCTTTCATCAATTTGCACATCCTCAAGAGGAACATGAAGGTTCTCATCTGCTAAGCATTTCTTGAGATTCGAAACATGGAAGGTCGGGTGAACATTGCTTAGCTCAGGTGGAAGATCAAGTTTGTAAGCCACTTTTCCAACCCTGTCAAGAATTTTGAATGGGCCTACGTATCGAGGAGCTAGTTTTCCCTTTCTACCGAAACGAATTACTCCTTTCCAAGGGGATACCTTAAGTAGTACAAGGTCCCCAACTTGAAATTCCAAGGGTTTACGACGTTTATCAGCATAACTCTTCTGACGACTTCTAGCCTTGAGAAGATTATCCTGAATAAGTTGGATTTTGTCTGTGGTTTCCTAGATTAGTTCAGGTCCAGTGATACGGGCTTCACCAACCTCAGTCCAACAGACAGGTGAACGACATTTACGACCATAGAGTGCCTAGAAAGGAGCCATGTTAATGCTGGCGTGATAACTGTTGTTGTATGAAAACTCCACCAAAGGAAGATGAGAATCCCATGCGCCACCAAAATCGATGATACATGCCCTGAGCATATCCTCAACTGTCTGGATGGTTCGTTCAGTCTGACCATCTGTTTGAGGGTGATAAGCAGTACTCAGGTTCAACTTGGTACCCAAAGCATCTTGCAGAGAATCCCAAAAGTGAGAGGTGAAACGACCATCGCGATCAGAGATAATGTCCAAAGGTATACCATGACGACATACGATTTCACTTACGTACATCTTTGCCAACCTTTCTACAGAATACTTCTCACGAATAGGTAAGAAGTGGGCTGACTTGGTCAAACGATCGACGATTACCCAAATACTGTCAAAACCTTTGAGTGTACGAGGGAGTTTGGTGATGAAGTCCATAGCTATGCTCTCCCATTTCCATACAGGAATCTCTGGTTGTTCGAGCATACCAGATGGTCGTTGGTGTTCAGCCTTGACCTTTGAACAAGTGAGGCATTTTGCAACGAAAAGAGCAATGTCTTTCTTCATACCAGGCCACCAATAAGAATAACGAAGATCTTGGTACATCTTGTCAGCTCCAGGATGAATTGAAAACGAGACTTATGAGCCTCGTTCATGAGAAAAGTACGAAGATCATCACGTGTAACACCCCAACCGATGGCGGAATCATCGAGGTGCCACGTAGTGACGATTGTTCAAAAGCTCATGGTACTAAAATGTAAATATATTATTGAATAATACAAGATTTGTGTTACATGGAAATGGAAAATACATTGTCTAAATGAAATGTAAATATTGAAATAACTGAAAATAAAGCACTAAATGTTCCTTGCTAAAGCACTAGATCAAACTGCACCTGAAACATGTACAAAATAGGTTTGGTCAACATATGAAATGTTGGTGAGCATTCCTAGATTTGATATATATAGTAGGTTAAAAGTTTTACAATTCAAGTGCAAGCTACAGTGCAAATATGTAAACCATGTATCATACAAATGAGCGAAATCAACCCTGTGACTGTATAATGTACTGTATGAACTGTAGTGTACTCAACCAATAAATGGATGATAACTTAACAATGGCCACGGATTCTCCGATGAAAAAGGGGGAGAATCAACCTAGGCGGGTTGTCAATCCAAATAGCGCTATCCAATGTTAAGGTCGGCTTGTACCATGTTAATGATTTCACTAAGTACAAATGTAATCCACATGTATTGTCTAAGCATAAAGCACGTTGTAAGCAATGCACATAGTACTAGAATTGTATTATAAAAATGTAATCTTGTATTTGAAATTGTAATAGTGTACATGTAACACCCCAAAAATGTATAAAAGCAAAAAGGGGTAGGAATACTCACTGTTCACGTAGTAACTTGAAATTGGACTGGACAACGAAATATGAACTTGAGATTTCTCCCAAATGATTAACCTAACGTAATTGATAATGTGTGAGTGAAATAACTCTAGGATACATGTATTTCTAGGGCTTCGAATTGGGGATAACGTTTATTTGTTTAATAAACAAATTGTCTATTAATTATGAGAAATTTAATAAATAATTAAATAAAAGTCTTTTAATGAAATTTGAATTTAGAATATACACAATAAAGTGTTTGAAGTATAGAAATAATTTTTATAAAATTATTTCATTTAAAATAGATTTTTAAATCTATTTATTTATAAATAGCCAACATTTAACTTTAATATTCAAAAATACTAAAATTAAAGAATTTTTATTTTAAAAATCATATTTCTGTTCTAAATGATTAAAAATAATTTGTATAAAATTTTGGTGCAAAAATGATGAAAATTGGATTTATTATGATTTAATTATGATTAAATCTAACAAAAATTGATTAAAAATATAAAATAAATGATTTTACTGAATTAAAAATTATTTCAGTAAAGTTTATCTTTATAAAAAGTCAGGATAATTTTTGGAGAATTTAATAAAGTTGTTTTGATATATAAATGGATTTTTATAAATCTAATAGTATAAAAATGATTTAATTATTATAAATATTAAATAAATGAATTTCTGAAAAATAAAAATTGTAAATAAAACTCTTAACTCAGATTAACATAATGTAATTTTTTTTAGAATTTATAAAATAGTTTTGATATTTTAAAATGAATTTAAAAGATTAAAAGGTTTAATATATAATTATATAATTGTTTAAAAGAAAAGAAAAGAAAAAAAAACAAAAACGGGGCTGTGCCGGGACTCGAACCCGGTTCCCCTCTGAAACAAACCCAGGTCACAACCACTTGGCCTAGGCCGGTGGTTGTGATATTTCTTGTTTAAAAATAGTTAAATACACACGTGAATTCCAGTTTATCCCCAAATTTCAAATGACGAACCCTAGATTTTCAATTGGGCAAATCACACATCAATAGCCTGATTAACCATAGGGCTATTGATGTGTGATGGCCGATGAACATAACCCATATAAATAATTAAACTCACAGTGTTGATTCGAGTATAATTGCCGGGTCAAAGCCAAAGTCAAACAACGAACAAGATGGTTATAATCAGAGTGTTTCAGAGATAATTGGAGGTTGAGAGGGAGGTGTGAGCGAGTTGTGAATGATCGTAGGGGGTCAATTTATAGGGAGGATCAGAGGGTTTGGTTAATTGGAAGGTTTGACCACGATTTAAGTCATTCGCGTATATTAAATGAATTGGTCAACGATTGATTGAAATTTGACGTGGAATCAAGTTGTATAGGGCCGGCAATCATGGTTCCATTCCTTTTCAGGTTTAAAACGCGTTTAAAAATGTTGATTAGATTGGCCAAAAAGAAAGAAAAAGAAAAAAAAAAATAAAATAAAACTATTCCTGCTGCTGTTCGTGACAGCCAAGGAAGAAGAAAAAGGGACGCGAAAGACGGGTTAAATACATTTAGGCTTGGGTTTATTTCAGAAACGAGCTGGTAGCTCAGTGGTAGACGCGTGTGTTGTGTGTACGGCGCGTCCCCGGTTCGAGCCTCAGTGGGAGCATTCTTTTTTTTTTGATTAAATAAGGAAGGGAAGGAGAAAGTTTGGGCCGGGTTATGTGCCTTGGGCCGCATAAGTGGGATAGTTGGGCTCAGATTTGGGCTGTTACTTGGGTTGGGTAATAATAACAATTCAACAATTGAAATCCTCCACTAGATTACTGTTATCTATTATTATTATTATTATTATTATTATTATTATTATTATTAAACAAAAAATATATATATATATTTATATATATAATGAAAAGAGTGACGGATGTCACAGCATCCCCTACTTTTAGAAACTTCGTCCCGAAGTTATTTGAGACATAGGGTTATGGATGCTTGGGTAGAAATTAAGGTAGCAGTGGTTTGGAATACTCGAGTGATTTGGGTAAGAGGTTTGGTAGATGTGAGTTAAGGATTGGGTTAGGTTCGTCTCGAATAATAAGGAGAATAAGAATCTAGTAAATCAATAAATTTCAAGTTTTAGGAATCCTAAGATATATGTACGTGTTGATTGTCTACAGAAAGACTAAATAGACTACCAAATAACCAGAGTTTGTTCCTGGTCCGACTTCCAGTCTTACTTTCAATGCATCATTAGTGTTTGTATACAGGGTGTACCGCAGCTAACCCACCACACCTTTGATACCTTGAAAACGTACTGGACGCCTTCCCAAAAAAACTCTAATAGAATTTCACACTATCCTAATGTACCTGTAAATTCATGATTACGTTCCGGACCGGAATCATCAATTTACCTTACATTAGGGTTTTGTGTCCTTCTATGACCCCACCGATTGTTGAGCAGGTTCGATAGCCTCCACCAGTCGTGGAGTAGGTTGTAGGGCCTCTCCCGACTGTTTGAAAAGGCATAGCGACCTCTACCAATCGTTGAGTATGTTCAATAGCCTCTACCAGTCGTGGAGTAGGTTGTAGGGCCTCTCCCGACTGTTGAAAAAGGCATGATGACTTCTATTAAGTGCAGCAATTATTATTCACATAGATTGCAAATTGATAGCATGTTTATGCAAGCAAGTTTGTAAGTACTACAACCATTAAGTGTAAGTGTTATCATGAATAATTAAATGTTTACGAGTATCATGAATAATTAGATGTTCAACGCGTAGTCAAATTAAGGGAAAAATCTAGTTTCATGTAATAACCAATGATGTTTTCTTAGAAAAGCATCTGTAAAATCAAGTATCAAGCCCAAACGTTCCAAATAAATGTAAGGTAGAGTCTTGTATGATAAATGTAATTAATATGATAAATTTCCAATCTGTGTTAATACACGATAGTATGCAAGGAAATTTCTAGATGTTGTATGCCAATGAGTGTGACAAATTGGGTACAAAATGAAAATAGAATTATGAAAATGGAAATACAAGTATTGGATTCTCGAGTCTTGGGAAGATTTCATCCATGGCTTAACCAGTGGGATTAACGTCATCCTGATCAGTTGTTTCGTTGGTATTGATATTGAAAGCTCGTCCATATGCCACCAGGTTTACATTGTTCAATTTGGGACATTGAGGTAGCATGTGATTAGGGTCTCTACAATGATAACATGCCCGACCGTTAGTAATCTGTAGCGGTCCCTGGGCAGCTGTTTGATGATTACTCTGTGTCCCAACCATTACTCGACAAGTGGTAACAAGGTGTCCAAACCTTCCACATCTAGTGCATTGACGGCATGGAAGATTTGCAGGGTGATGATATTTGCAGGTGTTGCATTGAGGATGGATTCCCGTGTAGGCTTTCTTGATAGGAGGCTGAGCCACCGGATCAATAACAGCATGGTTCTGATTATCGCCCATTCGTTTCTTAGAGTTCGAAGCAGTAGTGGCGACTTTTGCTAAAACACTCTTAGGTTGTTCGACAACATTGGTGGTCTTCTCAGTAGGTGTCTTGGTGCCCTTCCTAACCAAGTTTCCTTTCCTTACGTGTTTGTCTGTTAATGTGGCTGCAAGTTGGATGGCTTCTTCTACCGTAGTGGCCTTGCCTCCAATGACAACGTCTTGAATCAGGTCAGGTAATCCCTCGATATATTTTTCGATTGCTCGAGAGACTGGGGTGACCATGTGTGGAACCAGTATGCTAAGTTCGTGATATCGGGTATTATACGCAAGATTCTCCCCACTGTCTTGTTTCAGTCCATGGAACTCTTCCTCCAGTTTCCTGATTTCGTTCCTAGGGCAAAATTTGGCGATCATGAGTTCCTTAACTTCAGCCCAAGATAAAGATAGAGCAACATCAGCTCCTCGATTGCGTTTTTCGCCATTCCACCAGGTTAACGCTCCCTTTTGAAGGACACTGGTAGCATAACGAACGCGGAGTTCATCAGGACATTCACTGTTCACAAAAGTACTCTCCATGCTTTCAAACCATTGGAGGAGGCCAGTAGCACCCTCCTCACCAGTGAATTTTGTGGGGTTGCAGGAGTTAAAGTGTTTGAAAGTGCACCGAAATTGAGTCGTACTCCCTGTGTTGGCACTGTTACTATTCTGGGTTATCTCACTGACAAGGTTTGGGATCACTGCAGCAATTTGCTCGGCGACTAAAGATGCGAGGCGACGATCAGAACGTCGTCCAGAAGCACGAACAGAGCGTTGGCTGGCATCACGGAGCATGCGGCGAGCAGACATCTATGAGGTAGTCAATTAATAATCATTAGATTAGAAAATGTGAGTGTATAACTGTACAAATGATTATGAAAGTATGACTTGTAAGAAATATATGAATATCATGATATATAGGATATTGTATATGAAACGAGAGAGTATTATTGGAAAAACTTGTACAAAATGCTTGGAGTGCCCTTGTCTAGCTGTAAAGCTCAACAAGGACGTTGACTTTTCAAAGGAATTGAACCCAATGGTGATCAAAGAAGACATGCTTTAGCCTATAAGTGGACACTCACTCCAGGAATCCCCAGGTAAGCATAACAGGTCCGTAAATGGATTTATGCGCTATGCTTGCCTATGCCAGAAAACCCAGTGTACAGGCATCCACCCTTCCAGATTGCACGTGTCCTTATCACACTCATTAAAGTTCAACAACTTCGAAGAAGTAACAATAAGAGTAGATATTATATCTAAGAGTGTCTTCATAAAAGGTACTGTTCCCGTTCCATGATGATGTAAACTTTCCACTCCCTGTAGGACACCATCTCTATGCACCATGATGAAAGATGAGAAGAATGGAGAGAGAGAGAAAGAAGAGAAAGATAGAAGAAGGAAAGTAAAGGAAAATGAGGGGTAGGGTAATTCAGGAAATATTATGCATGCAAGTTAAAGTTCGGTTATAGTCTAGGCCATTTTATCTAATAACCTAATTCTCTATAACCATGGCTCTGATACCAATCTGTAACACCCCAACCGATGGCGGAATCATCGAGGTGCCACGTAGTGACGATTGTTCAAAAGCTCATGGTACTAAAATGTAAATATATTATTGAATAATACAAGATTTGTGTTACATGGAAATGGAAAATACATTGTCTAAATGAAATGTAAATATTGAAATAACTGAAAATAAAGCACTAAATGTTCCTTGCTAAAGCACTAGATCAAACTGCACCTGAAACATGTACAAAATAGGTTTGGTCAACATATGAAATGTTGGTGAGCATTCCTAGATTTGATATATATAGTAGGTTAAAAGTTTTACAATTCAAGTGCAAGCTACAGTGCAAATATGTAAACCATGTATCATACAAATGAGCGAAATCAACCCTGTGACTGTATAATGTACTGTATGAACTGTAGTGTACTCAACCAATAAATGGATGATAACTTAACAATGGCCACGGATTCTCCGATGAAAAAGGGGGAGAATCAACCTAGGCGGGTTGTCAATCCAAATAGCGCTATCCAATGTTAAGGTCGGCTTGTACCATGTTAATGATTTCACTAAGTACAAATGTAATCCACATGTATTGTCTAAGCATAAAGCACGTTGTAAGCAATGCACATAGTACTAGAATTGTATTATAAAAATGTAATCTTGTATTTGAAATTGTAATAGTGTACATGTAACACCCCAAAAATGTATAAAAGCAAAAAGGGGTAGGAATACTCACTGTTCACGTAGTAACTTGAAATTGGACTGGACAACGAAATATGAACTTGAGATTTCTCCCAAATGATTAACCTAACGTAATTGATAATGTGTGAGTGAAATAACTCTAGGATACATGTATTTCTAGGGCTTCGAATTGGGGATAACGTTTATTTGTTTAATAAACAAATTGTCTATTAATTATGAGAAATTTAATAAATAATTAAATAAAAGTCTTTTAATGAAATTTGAATTTAGAATATACACAATAAAGTGTTTGAAGTATAGAAATAATTTTTATAAAATTATTTCATTTAAAATAGATTTTTAAATCTATTTATTTATAAATAGCCAACATTTAACTTTAATATTCAAAAATACTAAAATTAAAGAATTTTTATTTTAAAAATCATATTTCTGTTCTAAATGATTAAAAATAATTTGTATAAAATTTTGGTGCAAAAATGATGAAAATTGGATTTATTATGATTTAATTATGATTAAATCTAACAAAAATTGATTAAAAATATAAAATAAATGATTTTACTGAATTAAAAATTATTTCAGTAAAGTTTATCTTTATAAAAAGTCAGGATAATTTTTGGAGAATTTAATAAAGTTGTTTTGATATATAAATGGATTTTTATAAATCTAATAGTATAAAAATGATTTAATTATTATAAATATTAAATAAATGAATTTCTGAAAAATAAAAATTGTAAATAAAACTCTTAACTCAGATTAACATAATGTAATTTTTTTTAGAATTTATAAAATAGTTTTGATATTTTAAAATGAATTTAAAAGATTAAAAGGTTTAATATATAATTATATAATTGTTTAAAAGAAAAGAAAAGAAAAAAAACAAAAACGGGGCTGTGCCGGGACTCGAACCCGGTTCCCCTCTGAAACAAACCCAGGTCACAACCACTTGGCCTAGGCCGGTGGTTGTGATATTTCTTGTTTAAAAATAGTTAAATACACACGTGAATTCCAGTTTATCCCCAAATTTCAAATGACGAACCCTAGATTTTCAATTGGGCAAATCACACATCAATAGCCTGATTAACCATAGGGCTATTGATGTGTGATGGCCGATGAACATAACCCATATAAATAATTAAACTCACAGTGTTGATTCGAGTATAATTGCCGGGTCAAAGCCAAAGTCAAACAACGAACAAGATGGTTATAATCAGAGTGTTTCAGAGATAATTGGAGGTTGAGAGGGAGGTGTGAGCGAGTTGTGAATGATCGTAGGGGGTCAATTTATAGGGAGGATCAGAGGGTTTGGTTAATTGGAAGGTTTGACCACGATTTAAGTCATTCGCGTATATTAAATGAATTGGTCAACGATTGATTGAAATTTGACGTGGAATCAAGTTGTATAGGGCCGGCAATCATGGTTCCATTCCTTTTCAGGTTTAAAACGCGTTTAAAAATGTTGATTAGATTGGCCAAAAAGAAAGAAAAAGAAAAAAAAAATAAAATAAAACTATTCCTGCTGCTGTTCGTGACAGCCAAGGAAGAAGAAAAAGGGACGCGAAAGACGGGTTAAATACATTTAGGCTTGGGTTTATTTCAGAAACGAGCTGGTAGCTCAGTGGTAGACGCGTGTGTTGTGTGTACGGCGCGTCCCCGGTTCGAGCCTCAGTGGGAGCATTCTTTTTTTTTGATTAAATAAGGAAGGGAAGGAGAAAGTTTGGGCCGGGTTATGTGCCTTGGGCCGCATAAGTGGGATAGTTGGGCTCAGATTTGGGCTGTTACTTGGGTTGGGTAATAATAACAATTCAACAATTGAAATCCTCCACTAGATTACTGTTATCTATTATTATTATTATTATTATTATTATTATTATTATTATTATTATTATTATTAAACAAAATATATATATATATATATATATTTATATATATAATGAAAAGAGTGACGGATGTCACATCACGGTCGGGAATCCACAGTCGATTGAGAAAATAAAGTAGCCCATCGGGTTTGGTTTCAAGTTGAGTTTCAGCACCACAAGACATTTCATCGTACATGCTGCCTTGGGTGACTGATGTATGTTGCGCCTGAAGAATGCGATCTTGAAGATCAGTACGAACTCTCGCACATTGGAGTTTGATATGCTCTTTACGACTAAGTGCGTCAGCCACAACATTCGCCTTGCCAGGATGTTAGCGAATTTCGCAATCATAGTCGTTAAGTAACTCAACCCAACGTCGTTGCCTCATGTTAAGATTTTTCTGGTCGAAGACATGTTGGAGAATTTTGTGGTCCGTGAACACCACACATTTGGTCCCATAAAGATAATGTCTCCAAATCTTGAGAGCAAAGACAACAGCGCCCAATTCAAGATCATGGGTGGTATAATTCTTTTCGTGAGTCTTGAGCTGTCTAGACGCATAAGCAATAACCTTTCCTCGTTGCATGAGAACACAACCAAGACCTTGGTTCGATGCATCACAATAGACCACGAAATCATCATTACCATCAGGTAGAGACAAGATAGGAGCTTCACAGAGTTTCAGCTTAAGAGTTTCAAATGCTTCCTCTTGCTTTGGTCCCCACTCATAGGGTTTACCCTTGTGAGTTAAGGTAGTGAGAGGAACAGCGATCTTGGAGAAATTGGCGATGAATCGACGATAATAACCAGCCAAACCAAGGAAAGAACGGACTTCGGTTGGAGTTTTAGGAACACTCCAATTTTTCACAGCTTCGATCTTTGCGGGATCAACATGAATTCCGTTCATATCAATGACATGTCCCAAAAATTGAACTTCCGTAAGCCAAAATTCACATTTTGAGAACTTAGCATACAGTTGTTCTTTCTTTAGGAGACCCAAGATGGAGTGAAGATGTTGCTCGTGATCGGATTTTGATTTAGAGTAAATCAAAATATCATCGATGAAAACGATCACGAATTTGTCGATGTAGGGTCTACAAACCCGATTCATCAAATCCATAAACACTGCGGGAGCGTTGGTCAATCCAAAAGGCATAACCATGAATTCGTAGTGACCATAACGTGTGCGAAAAGCTATCTTGGGAATATCTTCATCGTGGACTCTAAGCTGATGATAACCAGAACGAAGATCAATCTTCGAGAAATGGGTTGTTCCTTGAAGTTGATCGAAGAGATCGTCAATCCTAGGCAGTGGATAACGGTTCTTGATGGCGAGTTTGTTGAGTTCACGGTAGTCAATACACATTCTAAGAGAACCATCCTTCTTTTTAACGAACAAGACAGGGGCTCCCCATGGAGAAGAACTAGGGCGAATGAACCCTTTATCAGAAAGTTCCTGTAATTGACTGGAAAGTTCTTGCATTTTAGAGGGTGCAAGACGATAAGGAGCTTTGGCGACAGGATTAGCACCAGGAACAAGATCAATTCTAAATTCCACTTGTCGAGCAGGAGGCAAACCAGGTAAATCCTCTGGGAAGACTTCAGGATAGTCTCGAATGATTGGAATGTCTTGGATACTTTTGCCTTTGTCCTTCTTCTCTATCACGTTAGCTAAGAAGGCTGTATACCCCTTTCGTAAGTACTTTTGGGCAGTAGTACAAGACATGAGCTTAAGCTCGCCACAGGGTTTCTCACCATAGATCTTCAAAATCTCACCAGATTCGAGAGGAATGCGTATGACTTTCTCAAAGCACAGAATTTCGGCACGATGGGTTGACAACCAGTCCATGCCTACTATAACATCAAAACTTCCAAGATGCATGGGGATGAGATCGATAGAGAAGGTATGATCGTCGAGATTCAACACGCAGTTACGAATAATAGAGTCGATCGAAATAGACTTCCCATTAGCTACCTCTACCACTAAAGGTTCCTCTAGATTAGTGTGGGGTAAGTTAAGTAAAGGTTCAAACTTCAGTGACACAAATGACTTATCAGCTCCCGAATCAAATAATATGGATGCATAGTGGTTATTAATGAGGAACGTACCATTCACCACTTCGTTGTTGTCACGAGCCTGGTTAGCATTGAGATTGTAGGCGCGACCTCGAGCACCTTGGTTCTGGTTGCGGTTCTGGTTTTGGTTTTGATTGCGGTTTTGGTTTTGGTTATGGTTTTGGTTACGATTGGGGCAATTGTTGATATAGTGATCAGGGTTGCCACACTCGTAGCATTGACCACGAGCAGGCCTGTTGTTTTGTTGGTTGGGAGCTGGGTTGTTTCTGGCTGGGTTGTTTTGGTTGTTTTGGGCAGCAGGGGCTTGACAAGCGTTGGTGTAGTGTCCATACCATTTACAGTTATTACACTGGCGGCACGCTCTACCAGGAAGATGATGGTATTGACAAGTGTTGCAGAGAGGGTGACTCCCGCCATACGGCTTCTTGGCTGGGTTTTGGGCAGCAGGTGGAGTGGTAGCAACCATGTAGTTCCTTGCCTTGCGCTTTTTGTTGCTTGAGGTCTCAGGCTTGACTTCAATAGCGGGCTGAGGAGTGTCTTTGGCAACCGTCTTCTTAGTGCCCTTGCGGAAGAGAGTACCGTTCTTCACGTGATTATCAGTAAGAGTGGCCGCTAGACGTTTGGCCTCTTCCAAAGTTGCAGGATTCCTTCCCCAAACGGTGTCCTGGATTTGCATGGGCAGACCACCGATGTACTTTTCGATGGCTACCGGCAGGGGAGTGACTTTGTGAGGCAACAATAAGCTAAGCTCGTGAAAGCGGGTGTTGTAGGCAAGGTTTTCCCCACTATCTTGAGCTAGGGTGTGGAACTCATCTTCAAGCTTCTTAACCTCGTTGCGAGGACAAAACTCTTCCTTCATGACCTCCTTGACTTGGTCCCATGTCATAGCAAGAGCAACTTCGGCCCCACGGGTGCGCTTCTCCTCATTCCACCAAGTGAGTGCTCGTTTGTGGAGAACACTCATGGCGTAACGAACCTTGAAGTTGTCGGGGAATTCACTGTTGATGAAGGTATTCTCAATACCCTCAAACCATTGGAGGAGTCCTGTAGCTCCTTCTTCACCACTAAACTTTGGAGGGTTACAAGAATTGAAGTGCTTAAGGGTACAGGCTGGGAGACCATTTCCATTCCCATTGTGGTTTCCATTTCCATTACCATTGCCGTTCCCGTTCCCGTGGAGGAACTGCAGAAGCAAAGTTCTTAATACAAGAGATCCATGCGGGTATATGTGGTATAAACACAGGACCCCGGGCAGTGGTAGCCAAAATAACGAATGCAAGGTATTTTTGGCCAGGTATGCACAACATGGCCGTGGAGGAACTGCAGAAGTGCATCAGCTGCCAAAAGTATGCACCACAAACTCTGCGACCCAAGAACAACTTAATACCCGTCACAACAGCCTGGCCTTTCCAGAAGTGGGGCGTGGATTTAGTCGGACCATTTCCCTTGGCCCCGCGGAAGCTCAAGTACTTGGTGGTTGCTATTGATTATTTCACCAAGTGGGTTGAAGCCAAACCCCTGGCAAAAATAGAGGCGGCGAATATCAAAAAGTTCTTATGGGAACACATAGTCTGCAGGTTTGGAGTCCCGTTATACCTTGTTAGTGGCAACGGGACACAGTTTGCGAACAGGTCATTGAAAGATTGGTGTAAGGAACTGCACATCCAACAAGTCTTCACCTCTTTGGCCCATCCACAAGGTAACGGTCAAGTAGAGGGAGCCAACAGGAGCATACTAGAAGGAATAAAGAAAAGGCTGGATACGGAAGGAAAATCGTGGGTTGAACAATTGCCGCATGTTCTCTGGGCACACAGGACCATGCCAAAGACCAGCAACGGTGAGACACCGTTCAGCTTGACATTCGGCTCCGAGGCAATGGTCCCAGCCAAAATTGGCGTTCCCTCTTTAAGAAGAAGCAATGATGTCACCAGGAATGAAGAACTACTACGTGAAAACCTGGAAATGCTGGAAGAACGTCGCGAAGAAGCTTGCATCAACGAAGCCCGATATAAAAGGCTATTGGAGAAATATTATAATAAACGGGTTCTCGAAAGATCTTTCAAGGTAGGAGAGCTGGTAATGCGGGACAATGAAGCAAGCAGATCCCAGCCTCAAGGAAAACTCGGGCCAAATTGGGAAGGACAGTATGAGATAGCCGAGGTGTTAGGTAAAGGGGCATATTCCCTGAAACAGCTGAACGGTGAACCGGTCCCGCGGATCTGGAACGCAGCACAGCTCAAGAAATGTTACCTATAACTACATATCAGTCAAGGGCATACCGCTAGACATATGGCATTATGATTTACTACCGTTTATTCATTATGTAGAGTTCCCCAATTGTTTCCACGGCGAGCCGTGTTTTCATATTATTTAATAAGACGCCTCTAACGACAACGTTTCTAATTACACGAACATGCATACAAACATTTACGTTCATATTAAACATACCGACGATAACATTTCAGCTGACTTGTTAACAGTCCATCAACATGGTAGGAGGCAGGACAAAAATCCAATTGCCATCACAAAAAATTATCCTACCACAACAAAAAACTAGCTAGTCAAACCAAAAAAGGGGCCTCACAGGGCCTCCCTATACATCAACAAGCACTTACTTAAGCCCTGCCATCAAGGATTGCTAACACCTCTGCAGGGGTGTATAGCAACTCTCCAGCAGGAGCAACACCAGGAAGTATCGGGTCATCAAACGGACCTTCTTCCAGCAAGACCATGCCTGGCTCCGCATCAGGACCTTCTTGCACAAAGAAAGGGTTTCCAACAGCAGCCATTCCCACGTCCAGGTGGTGAGGAGCCTCTGGGACTTTAAGGTAGCCAGGAACCTCCACCATTACTGGCACAGTTGGGTCTCCAGATTGTTGCAATGGACCCTGATTAATGTTAGGGGTAACATCAAAGAACAATGATCGAGGACCACGAGAGTATGTCTTACCATACCTCCGAGTTGGCACATAGTTAGCAGTCCTGATGTTGAACTCCACCATGGCATTTCGACGTCTGTCCATGTCACGAGAACATTGGCAAAGCATCTGTAAACCATCTATTGCGTCAAGCTCTCTCAATAACTCTGTTATGGATACATAACGATGAGCCATAGAGAGAAAGATGAAACGACTAAGAAAAAAAAAGAGGTTAACATTTTTTGATAAGTTGCTTCACTTATAAAAGGATCTTCTTGGGAAGACCAAGGAATACGCTTTAAATGATGATTCTCGATTGTTTGACACAAAGTCGTCCAAACAGTGGAAAAGACAACGAATGACGTCAAGTAATCATGACATGCAATTAAATACAAAATGACAAGTGGCAAGTACCTACACCATATATTAAAATTAAAAAGGAACACTTGCACAAGTGCAAAAAAGGGTCAAATTACATAATTCCTAACATTGACTGGTTTCAACCAGACGATAAACCTTCACCATCAGAGGATACCCCCACGTAAGGCTCCAACATGGACCGGAGGGACGAAATGCCTTCATCACCAACGTGACTGCTAAGCCAGGTTATAGCTTCCAGAGAGTCACTACTTAAGGCCTGCATTGACTCAGCAACCCGGGTAGGAATCTCTTTCTCATGATCTGTAGGGGGAGGGAGCTTCTTACCAGCCAGACCAACCTGATTGCCATAACCAAGACCATCATGGTACCAGGCTTCCATGGCCACTTCATAAAACATGTTGAGCCGTTCTTGGTATTCCGAACTACCCCGAATATAACGCCATGACGCCGGTATGCCCTAACTGACTAACCAGTCACGATCACCACCAACACCTTCCAACTGGGGCTGAGCAGAGGTTGCTTGGGACTTGGCAGCTTCAGCAGCGTTTACAGCATGGTCAACCCGTTCATTAGCAGTTGTCAGTTGCCTCTGGCACTCGTTTAACCTTTCCAAAGTAGAATCCCTCTCTTCCTCTGCTCGCCTAATCCGGGACTCATAGTTTTCAACCTCAGCCGACAGTAGCTTATACCTCTCCATATCTGCCTTATTCCGGGCAACAGTGTTTTTCTATGCCTCCAATTCCTTTGTCAAAATCTTTACCCGGTCTTCAAGATGTGAGATGTGGCTACCCTGCTTTTCAGTCCTCTGAAGTAAATCTAGTTTCTCCTCAGTATGAGTTGTCACCATCCGGGCTTTATCCCCTTCCAATTTCTCATTAGCAACCTGCCGGGAAACTAACTCCACTTCAGCCTCAGACAACTGTTTTGACAACCTTTCATTTTCAACCATAACAGATATCTGTCTATCACGCAGCTCTAACAATCCAGCAAGATCCGCACGCCAGCGACGAAGAACCTCGTACAAAGAAGCAGAATAGTTCACACTGGATCCTAGAGCATTTTCAGCAAGTTGAGCATTGTCCAAACCCTGCAAGTAATATCTCTCAGCTGAGGGGAAGGCACATTCAGCCCAATGGCGAATAACATCCGAATGGATAAGACGGGTAGTGTAACACCCCAACCGATGGCGGAAACATCGAGGTGTCACGTAGTGACGATTGTTCAATAGCTCATGGACTAGAAATGTAAATTTTGATACATTGAATTGAATAATTTATTACATTAAAAGAATTACAACAATTAAAAGTAGTAATCTAAACTAAATACAGTAAATCTCAATCTAAGCCTAAGTTCCAAAAGCTTAGAAGTGATCTCATAAGAACTTGAAACATGTACGAAAATAATTTGGTCAATACAAAAATGTATTGGTGAGCATACCCTGTTGAATACATATAATAGAAAAGTGTTTCGCAATGTATGTGCTATGATATTGTAATATGTAAAAGGGTCAAAATCAAGCCTCACATCTTTCAATAATCGTTCACACATCGTTCAATAAAAACCATAACAATGACCAAGGACTTAACTCGTTCACGTAAGTCAATCAAGGGACATAATTTGTAGTACTACTCATTGTTAGGTGCGGCCCAAAAGTTAATGACTTTGACAAATCGTTCATACAATTCACACAAAACATATCATTGAACACATTGCTTCATGAATAATAAACATAAATTTAATAATAATGGTACATGAGTCACCCCAAAAGAGTAAAACAGTAAAAAGGGGAAGATATACTCACATTGATCGCGATGATAAACATGTGAGAAAACAACGAGAAATAACGAAAGCCATATAATTGCTAAGGCTTGAATCACGTGTCCCGAATTCCTAAAACTTATGCACACCTAAATCTCATGTTTTCTAAATAAGTTATATCATAATTCAGTCACCTTCAATGATTTATATAGCTTACGAGATTTCTTGTAATTAGTAAGGGAATAAATGAAAAAAATGAAACAATTAAAGTTACTTAAATAATACCTTAAGTTTCATCTCCGTTCATTAGAATTTATGTCCATTTTGAAACCCACTCACAATTACTACACTAAATAATACCTTAAGTTTCATCTCCATTCATTAGAATTTATGTCCATCATATTTAATATTAATAAATTTAGAATTAAACATTCTTTAAAGTATAAATATATTAATAAAAGTTTATAATAATACCTAACTAATAAGTAAACATACGTTTGTTTTAAACTTTTTTTTTTGTTTTGACAATAAATTTTCATGAACTCTAAATTCAATTTAAGATGAAAGAAAAGTCATTTCTAAATATAATAATTCTTGTATTTTGTTTAAGAATGTAAATGATATTCATCGGTTACGAAACCTAGTCATAACTCCATTTCATGCCATATGTTACATTACATAATTATTGAAACGGAATATGAATGTAAGGTGAATGTATTAATGGATTTTGTCTTATTGTTTTATTTGTTTTTATTATTAATAGTTTCGAATACAAGACTATAAGACTATAAATGTAAATATAAGAAATAAGGGGGGACTAAAGTTGTAAAATGATAAAAGTGAAAGGTGACGGATGTCACAGGTAGATTCAACAATATGCCACCCAGGCACATACCGAACATCCTTTAAAGAGGGACGCCAATTAACACCCGGAACATAAACATTTGAAGGCATATTATTGACCGCGAAAGAAGAGCCTTCGGCCGGTGCACCCCCGGTTCGGATTCCACCAGGAAACTGGATGGGATTCTTCTGCACATCTCTCAAAAGCTGTGAAAAACTCTGCCCAAAGGCACAAGTAGTAGTAACGGACGCTCCAGCAGATGTAAACACCGGCTTCACGGGAACTTGCACTGATAAAGCAGGCAATGAAACCGTGACCCTTGGTAATGAAGTGGAAGCCGTCACAACAACATCAAACCCAGAAGTCCGAATAAAATCAGGAGTAACACTGACTGGAGGGATAGTCTGAACCACCTCCGCCAAAGTAGGTGGTAATGAAGAATCAATGACTATGGTTGAACTACCGGAACCACCATCAATGTAAAATGAAGGGCTTTTTCACAGCTGCATCTTGTGATACACATACTTCATTAGTTCCAGATGTAGACAGGTTAACGGCCATCCGTTCACCTACCCATAACAATTATAAAAGTAAACATACAGTCCGGACACAAGAAAATCACAAAGGGAAAATAGAAGTGTTTACCTAACGATTTTTCTTTCATCTCCAACATTTGCTTCCTTTTGGCTAGTAATACTTCCACCCCGGGAGCAGTGGCAAGTTTTCTCTTTTTAGACTTTTCCTTCTTCTTCTTCTCTACACCCGCATCACCTTGCGGAGGAGCAACACTAACCGGGTCAACATCAATAGGGCCAACAACGTTTGCTTCCTCCACAGAAGGGGAAGAGTCAACCACGCCCACAGGTATGACAGGGGGGAACCTTGGTCACTAACTAAAGCAATGGGAACCGGGAGCAGAAAATTTGCAACAGTCTGACTAAGCACATCGAGTTCTTCAGGCCCAAGTTGCCAATCATGCTCTATCAACTGGGAAGCAGCCTCCGAATCAAGAACATCAAAATATTGCCATTGCCCCTGATCTTCATAACGGTACTATGGAAATACAGTCTCATCCACCCATATCCGGCTCATACCCAGAGCAACCAATGCCCTCTCTGGAATATGGGTACACTCTGTAGGGTTATTGGTTAGAGCAAGATACAAGGGATCTTTCTCATAGACGGAAGCAGCAGGATATTCATCGGCCAGCTTGGCCTTCGCCTCTAGGTACCTGATGGGTACTTTTACTCGGAGCACATGTTCATCAATGAAAAAGAACTTCTTCCTCCAATCTTTATCCCGGACACTCTGGGGAAAATTGCCTATGCAAGACAGAACACCGGGACGACGGTTAAAGGTAAAATACTCCCCTTTAAACTTTAATACATATAAGGTTCGAAAAACCTCCAGTTGAGGTGCCATACCGAGCCCTAGGGCACAAAACTCAAAATGACGAATTTTTATCAACCCTAGCGGATGTAATTGGGATATGTTTACCTTATAATACGACAATAGGTCAAAAATAAAGTTCGTCACCGGCAATCGGAAGTGAGAAAAGGTGAAGCATTCTCCATACATGGTTATTTTTCCCTCTTTCAAAGGAAAAGCTCTGTTATCCTTACCAGGGAGTAACGGGCCTCATTCCGACGAAATGCAATAATCGTCGAGAAAGGATTGGAACGCCGTTAACGACCAGTTACATACAATCTGGGCAACACTCATGACTGTGCGCGACGAACTGACTTTGGGTGCCATTTCAAAGAATACACAAAAGCAAGGAGATTATTATCTCTCACTCGGAATGTATGAGTGGATACCTCCGCTGTACACTTTTATAGGCAACCCAAGTGGAGGCGTTTCAAATTCAAATTGAACTGCCAAGTGTCAACACCCTTATCACTCAGAGTGTTCAAAGGTGATTGATTAGACAATAGTAATGATGTCGTGACACGTGCACAGGTCATGCGGCACCAATCCTAATTTGGATTTAAAAAGTGTTTCTCTTATTTTTTGGATTTTTTCTACGTTTTTCATTACTTATAATTTATGCTTTTACAAAAAAAAAAAAAGTCTAGTAATATTCACACGTTCTTATCACTAGACTGGGGGACATGACGAGGTGGGGCACAGTCAAACCAAATTGGCCCACACCAAAACAACTTAGCCCATCTTGTAAACGGCCCAATACATAAGGCCCAACCAATTTGAATGAGTTAAGGCGGTCAACACAACAGTCAATCAAAGAATAACTATCGATGAAATCTTTGCACTGATAAACCGGTAGTGATTATCTCCTTCCGTTTCGGAGGAAGGTTGACTAACAAACGGCTATGAAGATATCCTCAACTATAAAAGGAGGCTCAAGGTAAAACGTAAGGGCATTCACGAACTCTTATTATCTTTTCACTATTCAAATTACTTAAAAGTCATACTTATTCTCACGCCGGATGGTGGTCACAGGAAAACCCCCAATCCTGTGGCGAGTCCTAACAGTGTTCTTTTTTGTAGCCAAACAGCTTTGTTCGTTTGGGACAGGCCGGAAGGATCTCTCTGTACCATCTAGAAGACTCGACCCCTACCAGGTTCTTGTTTCTTCAGGGATCTTGCCTAAGGGTAGATTTTCTGAATACGGCTTGCTGCTATACTTCGACAGCTCCTTTATTACCATGTCGGATTGCATATCTTACAAACATCCCACCACACTAATAATATTTTGGCACAAAACCAACTTGGCACCTGTGCAAAAACTCAGCACACACCTTCAAGACCTACTTTGTTGCCCAATCAAAAACTTAATACTTTGCAATGGACTCAATCCCAAGAATAAGAAAACACATACCACGAAACGAAATAACGCGAACAATTTATGTAGCCAGGGAGAGTAGCACCAAAATACTCAATATTAACCCAATTACACAAATTAAGAATCTTATGTGATGTTTGTTTTTTCATTGGGGTTGGTGGCCCAATGGTAGAAGCAAAGCTTCTAGGAACACTTAAGGGAGAGGTCATGGGTTCAAGTCTCACAAGGAGTAGAAATTTGCTGTTAAAAAAAAAATGTGATGTTTGTTTTTTATTTGTGGCCTGAATAAATATACGCAAGGGGGTGTTAAGATCACGTGTACAAGTTTTTAATGCATAGCATGTGTTTGGATTTATCGGATATTGACACATGAATCTAAAGATGGGTGCAAATTTACAAAATTTAAAGTGTTGGACAAGGTGATCCAGTCATCCAGAAATGTCATATTCGGCGGCGGTTCACTTCTCCATTATGGAGTTTTCTAGAAATTGTTCGGCTCCATATATTAATATGACAACAAATATATGATTTGCTCATATTTATTTTTTACATTTGAATTATCTACTTCGTTGATCAATTGTATAACTTTTTTCATACTTATACAACAAATGAAAAATAAAATCAAATTTATCTATGGAATGAAAAAATCCACTATAAAATACAAATTGATCAATGTGTTTTAACGGAGTTAGCTCTATGGGTTCTTGGTTCTATCCTCGCTATGTGCAAGCAGTGGCGAAGCTTGACCCGAAGGTTCGGGGGGTCGGAAGTCACCAGGGGTTCGGAGGTCATTGGTTTCGGGGGGTCGAAAACCAGTTTCGGGGGGTCGAAAACCACTTTCGGGGGGTCGAAACCCTATATTTTCAAAATTTTCTATACGGATACTATATAATCGGAACTTCTGCGCAAAAATCCGGGGGGGTCGGCCGCCCCTCCCCGCCCCTACAAACCTGCGCCACTGTGTGCAAGCTATATATATGGTCGCGCACACCTCTAAGCCGGGATTGAACTTGAAGTCTTGAGGTAATGTGTTATGACCATTTAGGAGAAAGCGTTGCCACCGAGGTAATGTTAAAAAAAAACGCACCCTAAACATGTACCTAACTTTTTTTTTATTATTAGTAGTTAACATACTATAACCAATTTATTAGTTTTATAAATACTATTAGTAAAAAGTAGATATATCTTGAAATGTCTAACTCGCGCACCTTTTAATATCATTCATAATCCACATTTTTGTTTATTATGGGACTAGAAACCTCGATCTCTAAAGTAAGAATAACTTTTTATATTGTAACACCCCAACTGATGGCGGAAACATCGGGATGTCACGTATTGATGATTGTTCAGTAGCTCATGGTGAATAATAAATTTCATTAAATAATTTAAATAAGTTACATACAATTGTTCTAAGAACTTGTACATCAAATTGAATAAAACTATGCAAACATCTTCAAGCATCAATTCAAATCTTCAAGCAATTAGAACCTGAAACATGTTAAGTTGAAAATATTTTGAGTCAACAAAAGTTGGTGAGAATTACATAGGTTTTGATAATCGAATAAAATTGTTGTGCAATTCATGTGTCATGGCAATCTAGTCCATATGTGAAAACATACTAGAAGTAAATCGAGTGCATAATCAACCATTGTGACTGTTGTATTGTGGTACATCCCATACGCTCATGGTTCACTCGTTTATATTGCAGTAACAAACACCCACGCAACCTTTGTAGGAGGCACGTATCCGGGTGGGATTGTCAGTCCAATAGATCTATCAATGTATACTGTTTGGCTGATGAATGTTTATGCTAGAATTGTGCTTACCCTAGTCATGTTCAAGACATAATGCAACAAAGAAATACACATAGACACATTGATGATTGAATTGCATGAATAATGTTGTAACATGTTTCACCCCAAAAATGGTGATAAATAGAAAAGGGGCTATGTAAAACTCACCTTAGCAAAATGTTATGTCTCGTAAAAAACTAGAATAATGTGTTGTGAATGTATGCAAGGCGAATCCCAAAGACTCAACAACGTAGCTAGTCCAAATTGAAGAAAACGAAAAAGAAAGAATATCAAGCTTCCAATTCGCCAATTACAAGAGCTTATAATCAAAGCTTCAATTGTAGAAGTAATAGACTATAGAAGAAAGGTATGAGGGAAAGTTTAATCGGATTGAAACAATCGATTTAGAGGTGCAAAGTATAATGGGTCATAGGTGGGTTTTTATACTAGTTTTGGAGTCAATTAGCCATTAAAATTGGTCAACACCATAAAGTAAGGTTTTATGATGAATTGACTATTTGACTAAGACTTTGACTGTTTGACTAAGACTTTGACTAGGACTTTGACTATTTGACTCAAGGCTTTATATAAAAAAAAAAATCTTGTATGTGAAAAAAAAAAGAATTTAGAATCATATTATTATTATTATTATTATTATTATTATTATTATTATTATTATTATTATTATTGATATACATTTATGTATGTATATAAGTTGTGAGTTAGGATAAATAAAGACTTAGGCATATTTGTATAATATTAATGATAAAGGTGTAATAAAAAAAAATATATATATATATAAGGGCTTTTTATGTATTAAAATTTTGGGGAAAATTTTGCGATGTTACATATATACACCGTATATCACTAGGCTATAAAGTTGTTGGTTGTACCCGGTACATTATTACTAATTGATGGGGTTTTTTTTTGGAACGGCCAGATGCACATCCATAATGAAGCCCCGCACCCTTTAGGTCTGGTCCCCGGGCCCCCCTAAGGTCCAGTCTCTCATTTTAGAATAACCCTACTCTGAGTGAGATTCGAACATGTGACCTCATAGTGCAGGAACGCCACAAAGTGAATAAACTTCCCACCTCCATTGCAACCACTAGGCTATAACGTTTTTTTAACTTACCTTTTTTCCAAAGTGAAGAAGTTATTGCAAATGACATTGAGAATAGGAAGTTGGACTTGACGTGAATTACAGTTGCAAAGGTCAACAAAATTTTAATGTTTATACTTGAGAAAATTACCAAACTAAACATTTGACTAACAAAAATTACCAAAATAAACATCTACTGCGTCTAAACAACATGGACCTTAAAGTTTTTGTGTCTACCAATCCGACGATTATACGTGTAAAGTCTCCAGACGCTTCAATTTTTAAGGTCTCTGTGTATGTTCTTTAAACGCGAGGCTGTTGTTTAGACGCAAAACTTAGCACCTTTTCTTTAGACGCGAAACAACAACCTCGCGTCTAAAGAACAGACGCAGAAACCTTAAAAATTGAAATGTTTGGAGACCTTACACGTGTAATCGTATGATTGGTAGACGCAAAAATAGCACATCCCTATTGTTTAGACCAGACGCACTAGGATGTTTATTTTGGTGTCAAATGTTTAGTTTAGTAATTTTCTCTTTATACTTTATAGTCAATCGTTGCATTCAATAAGGGTATTATTGTAATTTCTAGTGTGGTCATTGTTTGAATAATAACAACTAGGTATTAGTTACCCGCGCTTCGCCGCGGGTGCGGCTGTTGTTCGAAACGCGGCGAGAGTTCCTGTTGCGTTGAGTGTTTGGCGGACGTTAAAGATCGCGCGTCGCTGTGGGAGCTCCTGTTGCGTGGAGGGTTTCGTGGACATAAAAGATAATATTAAGTGACTGTTATTCTTGCATGAGCTTCAAAAAAATACTCGTGACTAAAAGCTAAAAGTTTAGTGGTCAAAGTTTGAAATCCTAAAAACTAAAATTTTGGCCAAAGTGTAATAGTTGAGTGGTCAAAGTTTGAAATCCTAAAAGCTAAAAGTTTGGTGGTTAAAATTTGAAATCCCAAAACCTTAAAGTTTGGTGGTCAAATTGGAAGAAAATAAAGTTAAGTTAAAAGTTAGTGGCCAAAGTTTTAAATCCTAAAAGTTAAAAGTTTGTTTGTCTAAGTTTGGTGGTCAAATTAGAAGAAAATAAAGTTAACCTAAAAGTTAGTGGCAGAAATAAAGTTAACGTAAAAGTTAGTGGCCAATATATATATTAAAACAAAGACACTGTTAAAGTGTCTTTGAATTAATATATAAAATATAATAGATAATAATAATCACCATCAACTCCTTCCTTTAAAAGTCTAAGAACCACCACTTGAGTCGACTACCAAAATCAAAACAAATTCAAGCCAAAAAAAAAAAAAAGAAGATGGCAGAAGTGAGATTATTTGTAAATATTAATCATGAAGATGATGATGATCAATATTTGTTGTATCCATCAATTTCTTCAGCAGAAATAATATTTTGTAGAATATGTCATGAAGCAGAGTTTGAAAGCTCTAAATCCATGGACTCTCCATGTTCATGTTCTGGTACTGTAAAGGTATTAAATTTTATTTATTTTTCTTGTTTTGATGATGATGAAACTCTAGAACCTCTTTTTTTTTTTTTTTTTTTTTTTTTTTTTTTTTTTTTTTAAATTATGATATGATGATGATTTGTTTGATCAACAGTTTGCTCACAGAGATTGCATACAGAGATGGTGTAATGAAAAGGGAAACACCACTTGTGAAATTTGTCTTCAGGTTTCTTTTTTTCTTTCTTTCTTTTTTTTTTTTTTTTTGTATGTTTACGTTTGCATTTAATACGTACATAATCAATTTAAAAAAATAAAAATAAAAATAAATTTATTTGAGCCATGTAAACATTTGAATGTGAATGTTAAAAAAATAATCATAGCTAATTGGTTAAAGAAAAACGGTTAAAAAATACGTCTTATGTGTCGCAAAAGATATAAATGTGTATACGGTTCTATATTCTTCTCCAAAAAGTTAGATTATGTATCCAAGTGTTGGTTATATTCAATGAACTACATAACAAGTTATTATGAATGTTGGTTTTTTTTTTTAAGAGTTGAGTTTCATGTGATATCCTTCGTGTGTTTGTGTGTCTTTTTAAAAATAATATCCTATACACTCATCGTATTAAGTTATTAAGTTATATTAAGTTACTAATATATAATATCATTGTTTTTCAAGTTTAGTCAAATTGAAAGTAAATAAATCATAATTATTCTCTTTTAACTACTATTCTTATTAATCATACAAAACTTATTTTTTTTTATCCACACATAACATATTTATTGTTCTCTCTAATCATTATCATCTATAAAATATAACAAAAAATCATTTTAAAATAGTTTGATTTGAGGTCATATGTATAATAATTTTTATTTGGGGAAACCGGAAAGCTTTATAAATCATAACTATTCTTTTCTTACACGAAATACATGTATGTTAGGGATAACTTCCTTTTTCTTAAGTTGTTAAAAGATAATGAAAGCTCTAAAGTCCAAAAGAGTACTTGTCAAATAAACTTTTTTTCTTCTTCAATAATTATTTTTAGAAATCAAAAGAATAAGACCTAAAAAGCTTATAGTTAAACATAATCGATCATAAACACCTGTACATGCTGCTTTAAATGTAATATAAGCGGTTTTTTAACCGACCCTCACTACGATTATTTTACACTTAAAATTAATTATTGGTTTTTTTATTGTACATGCCCCTATATACACACACTTTTGTATGCATACACTTAAGTCAATGACATAGAATTCACCTTAGTGGACAAATGGGTCCAACATAACCAGAAAAAAAGGGGGAGGAGAGTATGCTGTATGCCAATTGCCAATATATATCTGTATATTCTTATCTCCTAATATTCATATTCCAAGTCCTTGTCATCATCAATTTAAAGCTACTCAACACTCTTCTTATCTTCTATGCTTTTAATTTATTAATAATTTAATATTATACTAATTGCTCAATGAAAATGACACTTATTTTTGTCATGTTACAGGAATTTGAACCTGGATACTCATCCCCTCTAAAACTTATCCAAAACCAAGAGTAATTAACCATTTCTCCTTTGCTTAAACCAACCAATTTTCATACATTATTTCTTCCCATCTAATTAGTTAAAATAATAACAGTGTAGTAAGTTTAGAGGTGCCTGAAACTGAGGTCAGTTCTGCTATTTTTGTTCAACAAGAAAGAACTGCTGAAGCAGAATATCCGCAGTGTTCATCCACCGCGGATACAAGTGCTTCTATCTACAGATGTTTGGGTCTCATTGTAAGTCTCTTTTATCCACATATGATCAAAGCGCGCGCACACACACTGACAACACGAATACATATATCCCTAGTGATTGAATACATGATTTGACATGCAGGTTACCTTACTTCTACTAGTCAGACATTTGTTTGTATTGTTTAATGAAGGAACAAGGGACTACCCGTTTACGCTCTTAACTGTAAGCGCCTATGACAACTTTTACTGAATGAATCGGATTCTGATCTCCAGTGAATTCCAATATACCAAACACGCATAATCAACAAGTAATCTTAACTAGTGTGTTTTGATTTTTAGCTGTTGGTTATGAGGGCAAGTGGGATAGTAATCCCTATGTACATAATCATGCGCACGGTTGATGCCCTGCATAAAACCATTACTCGTCGATATCAGGTTTGCATACCAACTAACTATTTCCTAATGCAGCCTAAACCATACATTGTAACTGATCCTAATCTTGCGTGTTAGGTTTCCGAGGATGGCAGCCAGAGGCAGGCGGTATAGATTAACTTAGAATGGATATAGCACCATATACATAATACATGTACAGTATAAACCTCAAAAATAATAAACCTTTTGCAAGGGTTGTTTCATAATTTGCAACTGTGTAAATAACCAACTATATAAGTCAACATACCTCATCAGACCACCAAATTACATAAGTCAATATAATCAACTATTTCTCTGTTCTAATCTTCTTTGACTTGACAATGGACTGAAAAATGGTTCATCTTGCATCTGCAACTCCATTGTAATTTTACTACAAAAACCTGCATAATTCTCAACAGTCAAGTAGTTAACAAGGAATATTGACAAATACAGGTTTTCGACAAAATTAAAAAACATCGAAAATGTCTACTTGAATTGTAGGAAATCAAAGATCGATCATCCATGGTTTTAAAAAGCGTGTGGCAATCCGATGCGTTTAGATCCCACAAGCCGATGCGCGAGTCATGAAGGAACGCATCACGTATGCAAGGCTTTCATTATTAGCATTTCATGTCTAAAAGTTTTATCTAAAACTTTTTTTTTCTTTTATAATGTTGGAACAAACGATAAGTGAAAATAGTTTATCAATGCATTTATAGCATACACAAGAAACATTTTGTAAAGCATTAACTCTAATTCTGCTAACATTAAGCATGCAGAAAGTCGTGTACTCGCCTGGATGATGGCTGGTTTGCAAGTAATAGGGGTGTGAATTTCTGACAGGACCCGAACCTAACATGAAATTAGGGGGTTCGGTTGTCTAAATGGGTTCGGGTCAGTTTCAAGCTGAACATATTTAGCTAAACGGGTCCGTTCAGGTCAATCTGGGCGGGTTGACCCGTTTAACCCATTTATACTATATTTTATTTTTTTTACAATACATGTTGTATGTTATAAGTTAAATTTATTATGTATATATTGTTATACTTGTAACCTAGACTGGAAATTGGTATAAGATTTTATAATTAAGATGTAAATATTGTATATACGCTTGTGTTTTTTGTAAAATTTTAATTTTTAATATATTAGTTTGCGGAAAAAATTTAAAAAAATAAAAATAAAAATTCAAGTTGAACGGGTCGGTTCGGGTCAACCCGCGAATATTCTGGTCGGGTTCGGGTTCATATGTATGACTCAATTTTCGGGTTTGGGTTTGTATAAAGTTTTCAGGTTCGGGTCGCGTTCGGATTCGTATAAAATTTTTGGTTTGGAAGGAGACAACCCCATGACTTTTCACTGTGGAGGTCATGGGTTCGAGTCTCGCTTTGTGCAATTAGCTCCAGGCGGGTCAGTGTTTTATAAATTTATTACAATTGGCATTCAGGCAGTGAGTTTTGATGGGCGGGGCGGTCATCAACGTCGTTTATGTTCATAGGGTGTGGGTGGCCTTTCGCCAATGACTTTACCCATGTGGCCGGACGTGTATAGTATTTCATTGGCATTTAAGGTAAGATGGGTATTAAGTGTTGTAAATAAGTCAAAAGATACCACAATACCAAATTACTCGACACAATTGATTATGGCTCATAATTACATTAGCATAAGAGGTTATAAAATTAATGACTAATAATATACAATTTATTAAATTAGTAATTAAATACCTTAAAACCTTAAATTCTAAAGATACCATCATACCAACCCACTCAGAACATTTTATTTGTATATATCCATCTCCATTTCTATTCCAAAACACCATAGGCATAGGCAGATAATCTTCTTTATCATACTTTCAATCTGTTGACATTTCTATAAAATATCCATCAAACCAAAAAGCTTTAAATGAGTTACTGCTCTTCATGACGTATGCTGTTCTAATGCATTGTATCCGAATCCTTCACTCTTTCTCTGTTGTCTTTCTTTACTGGTTCCATGAGCTTTCATGAACCCATCTTCACTTTCACTTTCTTATTACATTTCTTTCTTTTTTCTAAGTTTTCAACTAATTATCATTTTATTAATATCCGGAAACGAGTAAAGGTAAACTGACAATAAGCTACGTCTCAACTCCTTTTGGACAGCAAAACCGGTCCTACCAAAGACAAACCTATAAGTCTTTAAGGGTTGAGATATTATCATGCACACGACCCGTTAGACCCTACTCAGGAATACAAATTTGTCATCGTTTTTCTCTTTTTATTTTTTTTATTTTTAATCAATATTTCTAAGTTTTCAAAAAATTATCATAATTAATATTTGGAAAACGAGCAAAACAACCAATTATAATAAATTGGTTTGTAAACCAGCAACAAGCTGCGTCTCAACTCCTTTTGGATAGCAAAACCGATCCTACTAAAGACAAAGCTACGTGTCTTTAAGGGTCAAGAAAGTACTATATGCAAACGACCCGCTAGACCCTGTTCAAGAATTTTAATTCCTAAAAAGCTTTTGTTGTCCTTTACTTTCAAAAAATTATAATTCACTTGGTTAATTTTCTGGGAATATTCCATTAATGGCATCAATGCAACAAAATCAGCTTCTTGATGAAAGGAAGATGAAGAAGTTGATATCCAACAGGGAGGCTGCACGTCGGTCCAGAAAGAAGAAGCAACAGCAGTTGGAAGAATTGGTTGTGGAAGTTAACAGATTAAAGGATGAAAACATGGTTATAATGCGTAAAATAGACGTTGCAGTCGTAGCGTCTGTTGAGATTAATTCAGAAAATGATGTTCTGAGAGCTAAGCTTACAGCATTGGCTAATAGGCTGCGGTTGTTGAATAATGTGTTGTATATCGCGCAGGAGGTTAGTGGGCTCGCTATGGATATTCCTGAAGTTCCTGATATGTTGATGATGGAACTGTGGCAGCTGCCTTGCCCGGTTCAGCCCATTACTGCTTCTAATGTCAACATGTTTCAGTATTGATCATGAGTTTTGTTATATTAGTTGTTTGAACATGTGATTTGAAAGTTGTTGGTTTTATTGTATATATGATATTGTCAGTATGGTTATTGTGATATGGTCTTTTTGGTTATGAATAAGTTATGATGTTTGCGTTCGAGTTGTATATCATTTGGCGAATTGAATCTTGAATATGGTTTAACACAAGATTTAATATGTCTATGATTATAAACATGTGTATAGTATACAGCTAAACAGTAATTTGAACATATACAAAGTTTAAATTCAACCAGAATGATTTAGAACGTTTAAGCATTCGCGAATAGCCTTGATTGTAGCGTCCTCCAGATCTTTAAACATAGACTGCATTTTTGTATTCGCTAAAAAGCACTTTTGACATGCATGTATTTCTCCTTCAACTTCAGTGACATCATCTTTGAGCAATTGCACATTGCGCGCCTTAAGATCTTCCAAAGCCTTGTTTAGTTTTTGAATGCAGGATGCATAATTATCCATACATTTCTGCACACATTTCCCGGTATCTGATGATGGACCAATAGTTGGATCACTTACTAATGTTTTAGCCTCATTCATAGCTAACTGTGCATTTGACTGTGCTTGCTTGATCATCGACTCTATAGCCAACGCAACATCATGGTCAAGGTATACAGGATTCGAATGGAGCTTAACGTCTGATTCAGGTGATATTTGCAGTTTATTTTGGGACAAATATGATGAAATTGAGCCAAATTTTTCTTTGGCTGCATCCATAGCTTTAGAAGAATATGAACCTATCGCGTCTTTTGCATCCTTAAAAGTTGAAGACGCAATAGGGGCAAGGGCAGGGGTAGACGACGCATCTCCACCAAAGGATTTAAGTGAAATGGAGGGTGAACCAGAAAAGATTTCCTCTTTGTTTTGGTTAAACAAAGATTTAGCCTTATCTATGATTTTAGAAAGTTCTGAACCTTTAGATGAAACAGGAGCTGAAGTTGGGCTTGGTGCATCCACACCAAAATCCGAACTTGGGACCATTTGGTCATGGGCTTCGTTCATATATTTGGAAGAAACCGGTCTAGATTCTTTTTCTGCTTCTTCTACCACAGACGGTGATATTTGGTCTTTGTCATCAGTAATGGAGTCCATAAGCGAATTAAAATTTTGTTGAGCGCCATCTAAGACCCCGTACGGGTCCAAAGGTGAGGCTTTTAGGACTCGGCCCTCTTTGGCTTCATCTGAAGGGTCGGGTTCATTTAGGGCTTCAAAAGATGTTTGCTCTTTTTTATGAGTAATCCAAGATGCAAGCGAGTTAAGTTTATCTCGAGCCTTGTCTATGACTCCAGATGAAGCAGGGCCTAGAGCCTCTTTTGCTTTGGATGAAGCGGGCCCCAGAGCCTTTTTTGCTTCATCTATAGTCGAAGGTGAAATTGGGCCTAGGGCATCTTTTGCTTCATCTAAAGTCGAAGGTGAAATTGGACCTAGGGTCTCTTTCGCTTTTTTGAGAATGGTGGATGAAGCTGGGCCTAAAGCGTGTGTAGCTTCATCAAATGATGGAATTGGACCAAATGCGTCTTTAGCCTTTTTAAATTGATCTAAATCCAATGATGAAATTGGACCCAACTTCTCTTTGGCCTCTTCAAATTTCTTGCCAAATAACTTTTTAACTTCATCAGATATTAATGGTGAGTTATTTGAACCTTTTCCACCTTCTATTGAGATAACAAAAAAGAGAGAGAGAATGGAGATGATAACAAGAATGTGACTATCAATCTTCATACTTTTTTATTTTTCTAATTATTATTTTTTTCTAAATCTAATTGTAGATTCTCAAATGGGTAAAAAATCAAGAAGGGACATGTTATATATAGTTGGGATTGATTCATTGGTTTACCTTGAAACAAGGTATGTGTTTGCATATGTCAAAATAGAAATGTAAAATGTGGTCAAAACTTGTCTTGCATTTCCACCTTTGTTTTCTTTTCTCATTTAAAATTTATTCTTTTTTATACAAGTCATTACGTAAGAATGGCTAGAATATTCTAACAAACTTTGATACGTGTCTTTTAATTTTTACGATAGCTAACCTACTCTTAAATATTTTTTTTCTTGCTTACAATGGGACTTGAATCTTTACCGCTTGAAGGTACTACACTTTAATACATATCTCATCTAATACTCTTGGCAAAACCATAAGTTATTTGTATCTAGTTGTACATTTATGACACTGGAATTAAGCTTGAAGGTAAAGTATGCTAGATATTGAAATGTCAAGGTCATGTTGAATGTTATGTTGAATGCTTGAACAATATGTATCATACCATATTTCCTTTTTGTTTGCGAGTTGAAATTTTAAGAAAATGCCATTATATTCAAGTACATTTAACTTCGATCTTCATCCAAAGTCAATGTGCTAAAACATGATAACGATATATAAGGCGGGACATTCCTTATGACCCGATATCTCTACTATATTAATTAGAAGATGGTTTGGAATTTGTCTTATGGTTATCAAACCCACCTCGGTCAAAACCGAGTTTGCCACCAAATCAAATTGAATTTCAAAGTCAAAGTCAAAGTCTTTGTATTTAGTTAATGTCTAGTCAAAATCAAAGTCTTTTGTATTTAGTTAATGTCTAGTCAAAGTCAAAGTATTCCTAATTTCTAACTTTGTATTCACTAGTCTTTAGGCTCTTTTATTGTATATATTGACATCTCCAAATCAATGAAAATATATACTTTGATACTTTCATATGGTATTAGAGCGGTTTTACAAAACCTAAACTTTCTTCTTCATCATCCCACTACTTTGTCACCATGTCTTCTGTTGATAATGTTATTCACCAGTATTCTTCTAAACTGTGGTCTTCACGATCACCTAACAACAGCCTTGGTCTGCTTCTCACACCCACTTCCGCTACAAATAAGCGCCTCTTTCTAGGCAACTGTCAATGGTGTTTCACTAAGGTATGATGAACTCAAACACTATCTTTTATCAGTTCACTTCAAACCCTCTATCTCCGATCTCTCTCTCTTCATTAACAAAGTCACATCTTCTCCCATCTTCATCCTAGTTTACGTTGATGATATAATCATCACCGGCGCAAATCCATCTCTCACTAACTCTTTCATCAAAACACTTGGCACTAGATTTTCTCTAAAAGATCTTGGCAACCTCTCATACTTCCTTGGTATCGAGATCATACCTCACAACCACGGCCTATTCCTATCTCAATCCAAATACATCCTTGACATTCTCACAAAAGCTAATATGAGTAATTGCAAACCGTCGCCCACACCGATGTCTAGTTCCTCTACTATCACCGTATTGGATGGTGATCCCTTAGCATCCCCGACCGAATACTGTGCTTTTGTCGGCGCATTACAATATTTATCTTTAACCCCTCCTGATATCTCTTTTACAGTTAATAAGCTTTCACAATTCATGCATAAGCTTTCACAATTCATGCATAAGCCAACTACTACACATTGGGAAGCTATGAAGAGATTGTTTTGGTATTTACATGGCACTCTAAATCATGAATATTTTTCAGACGTCACTTACCTCTACAGCTCCACGCCTTCACTGATGCGGATTGGGCCGGCGATCAACCATCTTACCGAAGCACAACCGGCTATATTGTTTACCTCGGTCAAAAGCCAATCTCATGGAGTTCTAAACGTCAACCGACACTTGCCCGTTCATCAACTGAAGCTGAATTTCGAGCTGTAGCTCCCACAACAACTGAAGTGCAATGGCTCATTTCCTTGATGGTTAAACTCGGCTTCAAATCCACGGACACCCCTACCATTTATTGTGACAATCTAAGTGCAACACACTATTAAGCAAATCCGGTTTTCCACTCACGTATGAAGCACCTTGCCTTATATTTTCATTTCCTTCGTGAAAAGGTTCAAGAAGGCACTATTCGTGTCACTCACATCTCCGGAGACGATCAACTTTCGGATGCTTTAACCAAACCTTTACTCCGACAACGATTCCAGTTTCTCATTTCCAAGATTGGTCTCCTCTCACGCTCGTCCATCTTGCGGGGGCATATCAAACCCACCTCGGTCAAAACCGAGTTTGCCACCAAATCAAATTGAATTTCAAAGTCAAATCAAAGTCTTTTGTATTTAGTTAATGTCTAGTCAAAGTCAAAGTATTCCTAATTTCTAGCTTTGTATTCACTAGTCTTTAGGCTCTTTTATTGTATATATTGACATCTCCAAATCAATGAAAATATATACTTTGATACTTTCATAATGGTGTCATGTGAATAACCTCTTGTTCGCTTTCGTCTTTAGTTTCTTTTGTATTATTGTATATATATATATATAGGCTATGTATCCTTAAGAAACCATGTTGAGTTGGAGAAACCATTGAAACCCATCTAATGGCTATCATAGTTCCACATCTCCCTTCTCCTCATTTAGCATAAGGGTAAAATGGTAACTTAGACCCATCCTAATTTCAAAAAAGCTGATCCACACCCCTTCTCTCTTTCTCTCTACCACTTTTCTCCTAGAACTTCTACAAACAAGCTCCCATAACTCACACATACTTTTCTTATTAGAAGAAAGAGAGAGTATTAGATAGAGAAAGAGGATTCACCGGATTAACCACCACCCGAAGCCATAGAAGGCTGATTTGTGTTACCCGAAAGATCGTCACCGTGCCACCTCCATCATCGTCATCGTACCACTGATCTGATGTTGGAAAAAAAGGAGCTGGATGTTGACATCGTAGATCTGGATTTAGTGTTGGGTAAAGACTTCTTTTGTTTTTTAATCTAAAATTTAGTGTTGGGTCACATGTAGTTTTTTTTTATTTTTATAAATCATGAATTAATTTGATTTTTTTTCATGTTTCTGAATTCTTGGACTACTAAAACAATATGGAGTATGGACCCATTTGTAATATTATTAATTTTGATTTTTTTTTGTATGTTTTTTGATTTTTTTGTATGTTTTCAAGATCTGAGGTGTTTTCCTGTTTTTGCATTCAGATCTGGTTTCGAAGTGTACGTAGCTGCTCGTGTTTGAAGCTCTGCCTTTATTAAACGATAAACTCGTAGCTGCCCGTGTCCTTTTTCAACGGATCCTTGGTGGTCACAAACGAGATATGTTTTCATTTTTTTGGGTATGAATGTTCAGTTTTATTTTTTGCAAACCGCCAGCTTGTAACTATTTTTTCTGCACCAAATTACTGTGGTGAGTTTGATAATGTTGGTGCAATGATGAGCGTTGACGATACACTGACCTGCTTACTCATTCTTTTGGTGCTTTTAATACCTGGATACTTGGACTTGAAGGTACTCCTGAAGGTGTAGAAGATCAAGGGAGGCTTACTCGTGTTGCCCGGTAAGTTTAAGTTACATTTGCTAAGAACTTGGGTGAGAATTATCTTTTCTAATGCTGGTTTTTTAATTTGTTGAATTACAGTTTCCAATTGGAAGTGAGGACAAAAGAGAGGGAAGTGAGGAATTAAATTGGGGTTTTTGTATGTAACTTTGTTTTGTTTACCACGTGATATATGTTTTCTTAATGAAAGATGCTATTTTTGTATGTAACATGTCTTGTTACAATGTAAAAAATATTAACGTTGCTCTTTACAAAAGTTGTAACATAATAGAACTACAAGTTGTAACATAATAACAAAAACTGTAACATACTAAAGTACATGTTGTAACTAACGAACAAAGCTGCAACATACTAAAGGTACAAACCTATAGATAAACATAAAACTGTGTAACGGTTACGTAACAGTTAGCTGTAACATACTAAAGGTACAAACGTATAGATTAACATATAACTATGTAACGGTTACGTAACAGTTTACTACGTAACACTTATGCAACTCGCAATGATGATACAGCAATTAAAATAACTGGGTATTTAAAAGCAGTAAACCAAAAGGAAAAAAATAGTAAAGTAAGGAGAGAGAGATGAAATAGAAAATATTTGAGATGTCGTTAAAAAAAAAAAAAGAAAATACAAGAGAGAGCAAAAAAAAAGAAAAGTAAGAAAGAGGGTATGGATATAATGGTTATAGGTGGAGTTGTAAGTGTGTAAGAGGAGAGAGGGTAACTTTATTGATAATTTTCTTTCCATCTTTGCCCTTTTACCATAAAGGACAACAACTTTATTACTATTTTATTAAGACAATGCATCTTAACCATTGATTAAATAAATGAGTGGTGTAAGATTGTTTCTTGAGTTTCTCCAACTCAAGGGAGTTTCCAAATTATCCTTATCCTATATATATATATTGAGAGAGAGAATCCCACTTGCGGTGCACACATATAATGTATATATGTGTTGGCCCTTGAACGGGGGGAGGAAATTGCACTAATTTTAACGTTATTTTACTAATTTCGTGAAAATAACGTTAAAAACGGTGGACGGTTGATCATGCATCATGTGGTGGCGTTAATAGCTAAAAGACAAGTGGGTACATGCACCAATTGGGCCTGTCCCGATTGCTAACTGTTATGTGTCTTATGTCCAAGACCTTATGCAAAACCACTATCGAGCCGGAGGTCTCACTAAAAGCAGTCTCTCTATTCTCACGGGGTAGAGATAAAAATGTCTACATCTTACAATCCTCAGAACCTATCTTAAATTTGTTATTGGCGGGATTAACCAAGTGTGATGATGATGAATAGCGAGAGGGGGAGAGTTTTTGCCAAATAATCATGTCACGTCATCAAAAAACTAATTAGGTTAACATTGAGTTAGTTTTGGATCTTTGTAAGAAAATATATTCGAAATTAAGACTGTCTTCAAACATTTACTAAGTTAAAATTAATCACCGATGAATTGTTTCTTGAAATTATTAAAATCCAACCCTAAAAAACAATTATCTATATATTAATTCTAGGGAAAATGACCAAAATAGCCCGTTGACCGTGCGATTTGCACAAATAGCCCTCTCCACCCTCTTTGGAGAGACGGGACACGGCTCCCAACGAGCCTGAACCGTCTCCCGAGAGGGTTCCCATTTCAGCCAACAGAGGACCGCCACGTGTCGTTGTTGATCCCGAGACAGACCTTTCTCTCTCCTGAACCCCCTTTCTCTCTCCTGAACCCTCTTTCTCTCTCTCCTGAACCCTCTTTCTCTCTCTCCTGAACACACATCAGCCTCTTTCTTTAAAACTATACCGGGAATCGAAGGGCAAGTTCAAGGGGTTGTGTTATCCGATATACAAATCAGGAACATAAGAATGGTTTGGGGTTATAGCAGGCGCACGGCAGTCATCCTAAACCGTGACTGTCCGATTATTATAATAAACGAAGAGAGGGCTTAACCGGGGAGAAGTAACTTACCGGAAAAGATAAGGTGGCGGCGGCCTGAGATGGATGGTCACCGGTGACAGTCACCATACTCGGTGACTGTCTGATTCGCTTTAACCAGAACGGAAAGCCGGAAACAGAAGGGCGGCGGCGCCGGTTCCGGTCACCGGTCCGGTGACCCTGCTGGTGTACTGATTCTTGTTTCTTCGTCTTCTCCGGTGAGTTCTCCGTTTTCTCCGACGAAGTTTACTGTTTTTTTCTTGTTCTTCGTCTTCACCAGAGACGTCTTCCGAGACGTCTTCCGAGATGTCACCGGAAGCGTCTCTGAGACGTCACCGGATGCGTCTCTGAGACGTCACCAGAGACGTCTCAGGTCTGTCTCACGTCTCAGGAGAGAGAGAAAGAGGGTTCAGGAGAGAGAAAGAGGGTTCAGGAGAGAGAAAGGTCTGTCTCGGGATCAACAACGACGCGTGGCGGTCCTCTATTGGCTGAAATGGGAAGCCTCTCGGGAGACGGTTAAGGCTCGTTGGGAGCCATGTCCCGTCTCTCCAAAGAGGGTGGAGAGGGCTATTTGTGCAAATCGCACGGTCAACGGGCTATTTTGGCCATTTTCCCTTAATTCTATTACACTTGAATAGTGAGTCCTTGCTAAAGTAAGCCTGCTCAATTTTATTGGGTGGGTCCATAGTTTGAGTTGGCTGCAAGAGAGTAAGGACACTAGCCCATACATCACATAGAATAGTGAGTCCTTGCTAAAGTAAGCCTGCTCAATTTTATTGGGTGGGTCCATAGTTTGAGTTGGTTGCAAGAGAGTAAGGACACTAGCCCACACATCACATATATCTTGGCCACTAAGTTTCTTAGTAACTTTAACTTAACCATCAAACTTTTAATTTTTAGAATTTCAAAACTACTAACTTTTTTAAACTTGTATTGCATTTTGGCAACTAAATTTCTTACTAACTTATGTACTTTATTTTCTTCCACTTTGACCACTAAACTTTTAGCTTTTAGGATTTCAAACTTTGACTACCAAACTTTTAGCTTTTAGCCACGAGTATTTTTTTGAAGCCCACGCGAGAATAACAGTCACTTAATATTATATTTTATGTCCACGAAACCCTTCACGCAACAGGAGCTCTCACAGCGACGCGCGATCTTTAACGTCCACCAAACCCTCAACGCAACAGGAGCTCCCGCCGCGAAGCGCGGGCAATAAAATCCTAAGTGATTAAAATAGAAAACTTGGTTACTCACAAACCAAAATGACATTTTCTGGTGTTGCAGAAACAAATTAAAACTCATACTTCTACAAAACTTGGCACATGCAAAACCATGAATAATAATGCCATGAAATACAAAAGAGTATGGTGTGTTCTTTTCGTCCAACCTTCTTCTCAGCCCTCTTAAACCATTGTCTCTCATTAAACTCCCTGAAACTTATTCATGCTCAACTCATAAAGCTTAGTCTCTGTAACACCAATACTTTTCTGGGTAATCGATGTCTTGATCTTTACTCAAAACTTGGAACAATTAAAGACACCCTTTTCGTATTTGATGACATCCATCACAAAAATGTGTTTTCTTGGAACATCTACATGCGGGTATTCATCGATTTTGGAGATATTAAGTTTGCACGCCAAGTGTTTGATGAAATGCCTGAACGAGATGTTGTGAGTTGGAATTCTATGATTTCTGGGTATTTTTATAATGGGTTTGGGTATCATGCACTTGGGGTGTTTAGTAAAATGGATATGGCTGGAGTGTCGCCGAGTGTGTACACTTATTCGATTGTTTTGTCTTTGGTTCCTTCGGTTTGTTATGGTATGGAAATTCATGGTAATATGATAACGAAAGGTGTTGTGTTGTCTTCGGTTATTGTTGGGAATTCTTTGATTGATATGTATTGTAAGTATGGGTTTGTGGATTATGCTTTTGGTGTGTTTCTTGATATGGAGAAAAGAGATGTTATTTCATGGAACTCAATGATTGCAGGCTGCAGTAAATCTGGTCACAAAGAAACGGCTTATAATTTGTTCTGTATGATGAGAACAGAAAATTATTCACCCGATGCGTTTACAATATCTTCGGTATTGACCACATGTTCTGGCTTTCAAGATTTAGCAAAGGGTAAACAAATCTTCTGTTTGTCTGTAAAGTCAGGCTTTTTTTCGAATACTATTGTTTCCAGTGCTTCTATCAACATGTTCTCAAAATGTGAAAGCATAAAGGATTCGGTATCCGTTTTCAATGAACTTGATGTATGGGATTCAGCCGTTTGCAATTCGATGATTTCAAGCTTTGTTAAGCATCAACTTGAGGAGAATGCAATGCGGATTTTTGTTCTTTCATTGAACAAAAACATAAAGCCAACGGAATTCACACTCAGTTGTTTGCTTAGCTGTGCATCGTTGTTTCTGCCACCTGTACAGGGTACGCAGTTGCATAGTTTGGTTGTTAAATTAGGGTTTGAACATGATCCCGTTGTTTCAAGCTCACTTATTGATATGTATGGTAAATGTGCATCGTGTGAGGCTGCGAAGATTATCTTTGATCAAATGGATATGAAAGATTTAGTTTCTTGGAACTCGATGATTCTAGGTTTTATGTACAATGGAAAAACAGAACAATCTCTTGAGCTTTTTGAGGAGCTGCTCAAAACAGGGCCACAACCAGATAAATTAACCATGACTGGAGTTCTATTGGCTTGCATTCATGGTCGTTTGATCGATAAAGGGTTATCTTTTTTTCATTCAATGGAGAACATATATGGGGTCAAACCGACAGACACACATTTGACCTCCATTGCCGAAATGATGATCCACGCTGGTGAAGTTGACGCAGCAATGAACATGATAAGTTCAGTGATTCCTAATGGACTCAATGGTTATATATGTAAATTGGTTCTTAGTTGTTATGAGGTACAAGAAGACTTGGAGTTGACCGAACTGATTGCTAAGAGGTTGGTCAAACTAGAACCCATGTCTTCATTCGCGTATATGGTGTTAGTTAAAGCGTATGAAACGAGGGGAAGATGGGAGAGCGTGGCTCGAGTGAAGAGAGAGATGAAAGATAAAAATATTAGGAAAGTGGTAGGATGCAGTTGGATTGGTGTAGATGGTTTGTTAGTTTTTAAAGAAGATGAAGTTGTTCATCATGGTGGGGAAGATGTATACTCAGCATTGAGATTATTGATGCAACACATAGAAGATGAAGGATGGATGGAGGTTGTAAAGAAATCAAGATCTTAGGTATGAAGATTGTGAAAATATAAGATTAAATTTCTTTATTATTTCAATATTTATAACTCATATTATAGTACATAAAAGAGTAAATTAAGGCCCCTAAAAGCTAGAGTTGTGTTCTGATTTTGTTTTCTGTTTTACTAGGTAATACAATTCTAACATAGAAATTTGGAATCTAATGGGTTGAGCCCAATGCCATTAGGTAATCTACTGAGTCCTCGCGCGGCGCCCTTGGTTTCACAATTCCGCCTCGCTTATCGATGAGTCACTGTTTTTTTCCGGTAACGACTTATCAAGGCAATGGCCCCAACTCCGATCAATGGGACAGGAACTGCAAGCAGTTCCGTTGTTTACATTTCCTTAATCATTAAGAGTTGAGACCACTCAAAATGATATGCATGAGTACTTGAGTAGCCATGTTTAACATAATTTGAGTAAATGCGATATCTAATTTGGCCCGTCACACCAAGTTTACTTGCTAGGCTCAAGTTCAACTTATTTAACTTAAAAGAGCTTGAACTCGACCCGTGAATCATTTTTTAACCTCAAAATCAGGCAGGGCTCATATTTTATTTATATGTATATAAAGCACTCGCCTGAGCACATTTAAGCTTGACTCGATTCAAACATTTTACTAGACTATCGCAAGTAGCTCAAAAGCAACTCGACTAGTCTACACCCCCTGAAGAAAACATTTTGTTTAATTTTTGTAATTAGACATTGCATTTGAGCGTTAAGTCTGTTTAGCTTCACATCATCATTAGTCAACTACTTTTGTTGGATTCATGATTCAGCATCAACTGATAAAACATATCTAGTATCATATACTAAGCAAGACGAGTTTACTAACATTAGTAATGACTACATAGGGTACTTTCATGGTACTGAAAGTTACTGAAACTGTTAAACTTGTTATTTTTAAAACAAGTATTTGATCAACATCCCGACCTGCCTTATCCATTCATTTCGTCATCAAAAAGACGTTCTGTGTAATGTCACAACTGTTTGCCGCTTGGCTCATAAATAGCAAAATCGTCATTTTCTATTCCTGGTTACACTAGTTTACTATTCATATAACAAAAATGGCTAAAAGTAGGCTGAACTGGGCAACTGAAAGACTAATGTGTCTACCCTTTAGTAAGTCTTTTTTCGCACGGTTTTCTTCACTGATGCACTAGGTCCTGGTACCAATACTCCTACATTGCTTTGGTACATGTCTTTTAATCTGCAGATCACCATCAAATTATTATGATACAGGACAATATGATCTACTATCTCTATTGGACGTGAGGCAAATATAGTAATTTCTTAATATTTTTATGCAACTGACTCGGGTCTTAAAAATAATTAAGTGAAAGCCAAGACTTTTCGGCTTACCTTGGCATGCTGATAAATAATGCAATCACTGATACTCCAATAATGAGTGGATACACAGGTGCCGGAGTCAATTCCTGCTGAAACCGAGGGGTTAAAGTAGTTCGGGGATTAAACGAATAATATAAATCAGAATCATATTTTACATGAATTTTGACAATCTTCTGAGTTCTGAAAAAGAATGTATCCTAATAGTTTTCAGAAGAAGAAATCGAATAAAAAGGTAAATGTAAGTTAGGCTTTTCTCTAGTTTAGGTGTCAAAACCGTGTAAAAGGCAGCATGTGTTCAGAAACTTCGATTTCGAATAATCTGCAAGTTAACCGACTTCCACACGCCACTTCAAAAAAGTCAACGTGGTCAAAGTCACCTCATATCAGCTTACCGCATCATCGGACTTTTCCAGGTTGGGACAGATTATCCAAAATCACAAAATTTGAAAGTTGGTTACTTTGAATTCAGATTTGTGAATTTCGCCAAATGTGCATTACCTTCAATGCCATTTGCCCTTTTCGATCTGTTTACAATTCATAGGGAAGGAAGGACAAACCTGTTTATGATGATCATCTTCAACTTTGTATGTCAAGGAACCCACGTGAACTTGGGAATTTTTCTCCAAATCAACCTCAATCACTTCAGATTCGAATCTGAGGGTACGTGGTGTTAGAGTAGACCGAAGCTGCAGAAGATGTTTGCCCCTAGGCAAACCCTTCACCTGGAAGAAGTTTGAAATAGACAGAGGTAACAATGATTCGACGTTTGATGGATCAGTAGCCGATCTTATTTCCAACTTTAGGTGTTCATGCAACTCTTTATTTCTGCTTCCTTGAACCGTTCCGGTTAATAAGGTTATTTCTGGCTGCTCGAAAACCAAAAAGTCTAAGCCCTTGATATCTTCGTATCCAACCTTCACAAGTCACAAAATTTTACAGATTTAATTTATTACTGTTTATATTTTAAATTATGGTATGTAACTATGTATTACTCACCTCGACTTCCAGAGATTCTGGGGAAGCCCGTTCAATGTTAGAGGTGCCAAAAGCGTTTATTTTTGTTGCTACTTTTATTGTGTAAGTTGTATCGGGATGAAGTCCCCTTAGGCGGTAATTTCCTGATGAATCTGTGACAGTTTCCTCATAATAACCTTTTGTGTCAGAGCGGGCCTCAACTGACACGCCTTCTTTTGGTAGACCAGATAACAGAGTAACCACACCCATGGCACTAAAAAAATTAAAAAAATATATGCATTTAACTAAAATGAAAAATAAAATGACTAATAAACCAATGAGCTTGGTTTAAAAAAGCATGAGGCGCAGGCATTTCAAGGCATTTAGGTCCCCAAATCCGAGGCGCAAGGCAAGAGCTTCACGTACACGAGGTGTTGCTCTATGTAGCCAAATAAGCTTATTTGCAAATAGAAGCCACGTCTCTCTCATTTGCTTTACATGTCAGCCTTTTATCAAGTAAACCTTTCATAATTTCTTCCCCTTTGGTTGTTTTTAGTTTTTTACATTTCAGCCTCCAAAAAAACCATCACTTTGACCAATTCTGACCCAAAACTACATGAGCCTTGCCTCAAGACCCTGAGGATTTCCAGCTCGCCTGGCATGCCTTTTAAAACCAAGCTAATGAGAATAAAGTGATACCTGTAAGCAACACGTGTAGCGTGGAAGACAACTTCCGTGGACTCCCCGGACCCTAGTTCAACTGCTTGTGCTGATGGTGAGAAAGCATACTCCTATAAATTTTACGAAAACAATTAATATCAAAATCCCAAAATAAAAGTAAAATCTAGTGAATATATAAAAATGAAGATGAGCTGAGGACCTTTAACAGAGGGCGGAGATAAAAACTTCCAGGAAATAAATTATCAAATACAAAAGTTCCACCAGCAGCAGATATTGAGTTATTTCTATAACCGTCTTCCCCGCTTAATGATAGCAATACCGCAGGAAATAAATCATTGGCACTTTCTTTAGAATGTATACGAACAGAGATTTGACCAAGCTTCTGACATGAAAAGGAATTGGGTCCAAGTTCTTTCACATGATAACCGGACTATTAACACAAAATAAAACAAAATTAAAGTTAAAAATGCCATTAAATCCGTAAATTGCAAAAATTGTTGTAACTTTTGAAGTAGCATGTTCAAACCTTTGAAGCTTGGGTATGGTAGGTGATGTCATCATATAGAGGTCCACCAATGAACAACCCATCTGTGTTTGTAGTTGTTTCAAAGGCCAATTCATTTTTCTTGATTTGAGCATTTTGACTATCTCCAGAAGCTATGATTCTAATAATAACATCTGGAAGTGGGGGAGAAACTGATCCTTCAATGTACAACCCAAGTCGTCCAGAAAATGGAGGAACCGCTTGACAGCCATCTTGTGCCACTTTGACCTGATTAAAAATGGTAATAATAAAACTGATGACTGAAAAAATATTAAAGTTTCGTTATATCTCCAGTGTTGAGTACCTGATGTTGTCTAGGATAAAATAAAATCTTCTTTTCACCCTCGCTCCTGCAAGACATCATAGACAAGGTATTCCAAATTTCCAATTAGTATAAAAGGATATTAGCATAAATTACGAGGAAAAAAAACCACATACGAATGAAGAAACAACCAGAAATAACACGTAATAGTGAATATTTACCGAATATCACGAGGTGCAAATGTAAGTTTTTCTCCAGGATTTGCCCATACTTTATACTCATAAAGACCTGTATTTGATTGTTCCTTTTCATTGACAAGAAGTTTTGCAGTAGTGCCATCAATAACTGTTCCTTCATCATTCAAAATGTCGACCACAAGATTCTTGGGTAACTGGCCAACACCATTTTGTGAGGTCAATTCAACCTTAATTTCTCCTTGAAGTAGATACCTCTCTCCTTTCAGATAGATAGGCTAAAAGGATTTGAAAAACAAAAAAACATGAGAAATTATGTGGAATATGGCTAAAAAAACAAATAAACGACCTACCGATGTATTGGCCGTGTCAATTTTCACAGGTGAGCTCCCAAAAAGTATACAAGAGTTTCCAAAGTGAAGTTCATGCACTCCAGGAGACTCAATGCATATGCGCTGAGGACCTTTCTGTAATTAACAACAGAATGAATATGAGGAAACAAGGTCAAAGTACAATGCTGACTTCCATCCTAATGTGTATTTGTGTGCATACCTTAATTTTCAGATCCACACGGGAACCATATGATTGATGCAGATAAGCATCTACATCATGAGTGGAAACTAAGTTAACCCAATAACCTTTCTGAACAAAGTTAATCCCATTAACATCTTCTGTTCCAACATTAAGAGGGACAGAGCTCTGCTCCCAACACCAATTATCTTCTCCGGACCTAGCTCCTTTAAAAACGTGTTTGACCTAAATAAAACATCATAAATATCAATTAAAAAAATACATTTTGGGTAGAACAATTTGTAAATAAAAGTTTAATTTTAGAGGAATAGGTGACAAGAAAGATATGCAATACCTCAAGCTTATATTTTCCAGGTAGGACATTTTGAAATAAAAATTCACTACTTTGGTCAGTCAAACCAACTGTCTGCCTTTTTTCCTTGCCTTTAGCATCCAATCTCACAAGATCAACAGAAACAGATGAATCACAATTTTCTTTGCAAGTTACCGATCCAGCCACATTAACTTGTGCCTGAAATTTAGGAAAGTATAAAGTAATAATGAATACATCTAGTGGTTCAAAATTCAAAATGATTATAGAACTGAAGGTTAAGGATTATGATTTGCTTAGTTGGATGATTGATATTTTGTGATCAGTATTAACTTGGAAAAAGAAAGAGAAGTAATTTCAGAAATTTGAACTTTCGAGATATAATCACCTGATAAAATTTCAGTGACAGCAATGGACCATTGACATTGACATCAATATGCGGTGGTGAAAATAAAAGATGCGGAGCAGTTTCAGGTGTGACTGCAATAGCCGATAATCGATAGTCACCAGGTGGAACCTGAAACAAATTAAGTCCACTTAAGTGATTGAAAAATTACAAAAAGTGCAGTAACTAATCACACCAAAGTAAGCTTATGCATTATGAAGAGGCAATAACCCCTAAAACATCTTAATACTTTTAAATGAAGATTATATGAAGTACCTCAAAGCAGAAATAGCCATTATCATCAGTTTGTTTCACTTGTGGCTTAACATTATTTGGTCCATGAGTCAGAGCCACCTGGAAAAGAAGTATGACGTGTGAATAAACAATAAATTTAGTTTAGTATTTAATAATTCAATCACCTTTTCCTAAAACATTGATTATGGATATAAATATATATAATAAGGAAAAAAGAATATTGGAATTACTTTTGATTTGTAACCAGAATCAACTGTGTGCACTGAGCCACAAACAACATAAGACACTGCTTTGATATCAGCAACAGATGCCATATTTGGTAAAACCTGAAAAAAGGTATAATAAAGGTGAGATGGCTAAGATAATACAAAAAATGTCACATGTGCTTTATTTTTGCGGGCACTTGCCATGAAGTCAAACAATTTGTCAAACTTGTAGTGCTCCTTTTTGGCTTCAATCAAATATTTTTTAGACGTAACCTGTAAGAGAGCACAGAGAGCAAAGCAAACATATAAAATAGGCAATGAAAAATAGAGCTCCAAGCAAAAAGTAAAACTTTTAATATAAAAAAATACAAGTCCATCACCATGTATAAAGTATATAAAATAACTATATTCGCAAAATTTCCAACAATTAATATGAAGTAAGATCATCCAAATGCATATGGTACAAATCCAAATTGATTCTAGACTCTAGAAAAAGTTTGGAATTGTCTTATCAACATTAGAGTAGATCTATTTCCTAGAGTAAAGATTTTATATTCTTATAAGCTAGGTTATAGATTCCCGTACACATAAATGTGTATATATATCACTTAGTCTTGTCAATGGAATCTAAGCCTTCCATAAAATTCTCTTAAGACTGATATCTTCAGAATACTACACACACACATATATGTATTACTACTTCCGATGTGTGCGCATGTGTGTGCACATGTATTACCACTTCCGATGTCTGAGGTTACCTGGTCAAGTTTATAATATCCTTTGTTATCAGTGATGGACCTCTCAATGCCATCCACCACAATCTTTACACCATCCACTCCCTTTCCATCAGAATCAACAACACGGCCCCCAACAGAAAACCCAGTAACCTGCCCAATACAGTTATGGAATGGTTAGTTTATCCAAATTAAGAAATTATATCAAGCATTAAACCACGGTATACAATTAACTAGCACTTAAACTAGTTACTTAAACTAGTTATTAACCAATCGATGATCTTTGATCAGAAGTAGAAAAAAGATAAATATCTTGTTGATGTACCTGAAACTTTTCAGATACTGTTGCATGATCATGCTGAACAGTCACAGTGACAGAGGGAGGGGAAACATCAAAAACTGTATTCTCACCCTTATAGTAAGGTATAAGCTCATATACACCTGCAGGTGTATCACAAAATGAAGTGCAGAGATATAATTAACTGATATAGAAAACACTTTTAATCAATTCACCAAACTATGGATATCAGAAATAATTCTTCAGATAAAAGTTCATAATATTCTTCAGTGAGCAACAAAATTAATAAAATGTGTTCTTATATGTGTGCCCAGAATAAGAAAAAAAATCGATGAAGCCCAATATTTAGCTGAAGATGATGCACACAATAAGTGATCACAAACAAGTTGAAAGTTTTGAGGATCAACCTCCTAAGTCGTTTTATACATAAATCTATATTATTCTTGTAAGATTACTGTTTCTAATTCTGAGTAAGATTTCGTTAATCAGTCAATTAATCGGTAGTCGGACCTAGTCGCCGGCCAAAATCGACGATTCCAGCAAGATTTCAGCGAAAATATATAATTCCGGCCAAATTCTGGCTAAAACCTGTAATTTCCGGCAAGTTTCCAACCAAACCATGTAGATTCTAGCGATTAATCATGTATACCTAAAAAATGTGTGTGTATATATAAAAAACTGAAAATTACATATGAAAATCCCAATCCGATTAATCCTGACCCCACCGGCCGACTTAACGCGTAACACATTTACTATGATTTATTTTTTTTTCAAAAAGGAACAAATAAGTGTTTGTTGATCTACCTGACCCAGCCCATTTTAAACAAAGATTTATATACAAAACAGTGGAATGAAGAGAATCCAGAATATTACCGCATGGAATTGACTTGAAATTAAATTTTCCATCAACGTCAGATATAGCATGACAAAGAGCAGTTCTATCTCCAGATGGGTTACCAGAACCCTGTGGGCAGTGCACTTCCTTAACATCATTAGAGTACAGATAAAAGTGAACCCCAAAATAGGGTTTCCCTGAGATAGCATGACAGATATTGTGAATTAGTTTTGCTAGTAACTGAAGTCAACAACCCGTCAAAATACCATGCAAAACTTACCTGTGCAACTACCGATCCACGAATATCATAACCAGTGACAAAAAAGACATCATCAACTTGGATATTTCCAAATCCCAATGCAACCTGACATTTTATTTAGTATTTAAGCGAGGGGAAAAGGCAAAATGATTACAGAAAAGACAAGTGTATGGTTAAAACCTCTGTTGAGCCTTTAACTTCAATATTCAAGTCATCATGGGATGCCCGTAGGCTATATCGTCCTACACAAGTAAATGTTGTAATTAAATTAATGAAAGCAACGCATCAACAACATCATGTAACAACCATGATATACATCAGATGAAAACATCAAGAAGTTTAATTTTTGTGATAACAAATTGCAATGCTAACTTGCTAAGTTTTTGGCTTTTTGCTAGTGATTTTTCTTATATTCACAAGTGAGAAGATTCAAAACCTGGAATTATATTGGTGAAAGAGTAACTTCCTGCTACTGATGTAAAAACAGAAGATACAACATCCCCGTTGGAATTCAAAAGCTCGACATTTACATTTGAAGGGCCACCATTGGTAGATGAACAACTTGCACCACCAACTGCTCCCACAACTTTCCCACTAATACTAAACCTGCAAAAAATACCATACATTAGCGATTAGAGTCTCAAATAAAGTAAAATAATTTTTATAAAAAGAGATTTATAAAGATGTATGAAATTAAAAGGCTAGACCGACCCTGTAAACCGAAAATTTATATCTTCGTTGCCATTACAACCAGTGTGATCCACAAGAACAGGAACCTACAAAAGTAAAACATCAAAAGTTTACATCGTGCATTTAAAATAGTTCACTGTATAAATCACCTGTCAGAGAATGATCTGAAAAAAGATTGATGTGGAGTATTTTATAATATTCTAAAGTACATACCTGATCTGGGTCAAACGACCATCCTTCTGGTCCTTTAATTTTGATAGCAAAAGAACCCTGCACCAAAATTTATTCGCATTTAAGTGCTATCACTCAGAGGGAAAGAACTAGAAGCTACCAATGGCAATAAAGTTCAATAATGTTAAGTCATACAAATGAAAAACAAAGCAACTACGCCTTGTTAAGGTAGTTCTTGATAGCAAAAACAGTTTACTAATGCTAATCGCCTAATCATACAAATGAAAAACAAAGAAACTATGCCACTAAATCATCTAGCTATGTTGCACACTCTTTCCCATATTCCCAAACAAAGAGAACATAATAAAATGTACTTTCTGTAACAGAAATGCAAAAATAAAATAAAAAATACTTGTAACACCCAAACACTTGCTGCTTCATTAAGCCAAATACAGATTGTCAGATTAGCAAGTAGCAAGAACAAAACAAAACAAAAAAAAAAAAAAAAAAAAAATCAATATTTACAACAGATGGCCTCAAATTTGGGATATAATACACCCCTGACCATTTTTCTCATCAAATGAGCCTTCAGTAAAGCAAGCTAGTGACTCAACTTGGATCAACCATACCCCAAAAAATAATCCCAAAGATGAATATAGGCTAAATAAATACACGATTAAGGATACAAACTGTGAAAACAATGAGCAAGTAGATAGGCCAATATCGTATGCTAACATACCTTATCATAAACAGGGATGAAGTAGTAACCATTAGGAGCACATTGTGTCCGTTCCTTCACCAAGCCATCCAAAGTACGCAACTCAACCTACACAAAGGGTGGATTCAATACAACTGGGTCACACGAGTCCATAATACCAAGTACAACTTCATGAAAGCCTATACAAACGCTCGTAAACCGTAACCAGCATGCATCAATTAAGCATATAAGAGTAGCAAGATCTTTATGCAAGGTTGATCTGCATTCAACTTTTCACACATGACATTTTCTCTTGAAAAATATTATATATTTCTCTAACATTATTAGGAACCTAACCAAGCAGCTGAAACTAAAACTCTACAGATTTAATAAGTTTCACCACATCAACATACAAAGATCCAATAGATTTACATATTTTCAGCTTCAGCTACTAGTTAACAATACTGCTGGCATTAAAAACAATAAAAAAAAATAATTCATTACACTCATACCGTGACATGAGAATAGTCCAGTTTCGAATCAGTTGACTTCCTTGATTTAATCAAAGATGAGCTTGCCTATCAAAGATCACGATCAAACAAGTTAATAAAAAACAAAATAAATACATAAATAAACTAAAATTAGAAAGTTTACCTCAATAAAACCACCACAGCCTTGGATCGCATCGGCAGAAGCGAGTGTAGGCGTGTGAATAGTGAAGAAGACGATGATGATAATATTTAAAAGGAGGTAAGAGAAGGCTAATAAGTTATGGTGTTTAAGCGCCATTGTTGGCGCAGACCTAGAACTACTAACGACAGATCTAGTGGAGTGATGGATACTCCAAGATTGTTGTTGTTGGAGATGCAGACGGATGATGATGACGATGCTACTGAGGTTTTGGGCTCTGTTTTGGCTTGGGTTTCGTCGTGCCGGCCTTTTTACCAGGCCTGGCCCATTTTTTTAGCCTATTTTATTCACCCACGTTCGGATATTGAGAGAAATCAGATCGGGTTTGAGTATTCGTAATGGGGAAAAACACAACCTTATGTACCCGCGACCTGGGTAGGGTTTGGGTTACGTATGGAATTGAGCATTGGAACTGGGAAATACCGTAATACCTTTTTTTTAATGTTACTTTACATAACTATATCCATTTTAAGTTTTATTGTGTTACGTATATAGTAAAATAAAAAAGAAAATACAACAATGTAAATTGAGATTTAAAAGTTTTTAGAGGGTTCTTTTGTGCACTTTATAGATTTGAGAGCGTTTTAAGTGTCGTTATGAAACCAAAACATTTGCTACATATTTACAACTAATAAAAAGTGTTAAAATGGTCCAAAAATAAAAAAGGGCTAGTTAGTGTAGTATAGGAGTTAAAAAAACAACTAGAAACATTACAATGATAACTAGGCATACGGAATACCCATGTTTGGGTATTACTAAGAATATGGTCCGAGTATTGAAAAGTCGATTCAGGTAACAGAACCGAGTATTGAGAAATTGGGTTAAGGTTTGGAACCAGGTTTTGAAAAATAGGGTCCGAATACAGGCTTTACACTAAAAAAATGTAACCTATATATACCCCGCGGGTAGGGTTGGGTTCGGTTCATAACTGGGTACACTATGTCGGGGTGTTGGAATACCCGGTTTCAGGTTTCTTGGGCGAGAACATGTTAATACCCGGTTTTTTGGTGCACCTTTACTAGTTAGGACATATGTTATGGTGATCTAAAATGTGAAATAAAGCAAGCCATTTAGGCAATGTGTGTTTCACACTCACACTCATTAGTATAATGGTATGTGTAGCGGTTATATGAAATGTGATAAAGTGAGTTGACTTCTTTTTATATTTTTAATTAGTTTTATTAATTTATTAATTATTTTTAAAATTTTAAATACTATTTTTTAAATGATTACTTATAATCCGAATTACCGATTCAAACACGTGTTAAAGAACAACTAGAAACATTATAATGGTAATTGACGCATTTTAGATATTTTCTTCTTGCAATTAATCATCTGTACCAATTGCAATCACTTGTACCCTATACAGTATCTTCTATGTGTCTATATATAGTTAGCGGTGTGGTTTTAATTGGATTTTTCAAAGTGTTTTGAACTAGGGTTTAACCACGCGCTTTGCAACGGAGAAGCATGGTTGTTGGTTTATTATTGATAAAGTTGCAATATAGTTGGCGTAGACGTAGTAACATAAAAGTAGTTTATGGATAGTCACATGATCGTTTTTATTTATATACTACATGTGAATTACATATACATAACAAAAGATTTAGTGCAGTCTTTTGTTATTGATAAAACAAAGACTATTTAATTAAAGACCATTAAAGATAACACATCAGAAGTATTTCTTGTAAGCTATATAATTCTTGTTGTCGGTATTATGCAAGCATATAATCAAATTTCTTGTGTCTATCAGACTTTGTGGTATGGGGGTCGGCTTGGGGACGGTGACAACGTCTTGGGCCGGCCAACACCGCCCTGGCCGCACCCAATCCGTCGAAAACGGCTAATTCCGGATGGGTTGGCCGGATGTTTTCATTACTTGGTTTGAATGTGGTGGGTCCCCCTTATTTAAAATATAACCATTGTAAAAAAAACAAAATTACCATTTATCCAACTATAAAAACCCACCTATTTTCTTCACAATTTTTACAAACCATCTTCACTTCTTCTCTAAATCTTTACCCTTTTTTTATAAAATCGACCAAAACCCAAAACCCTTTTCTCTAAAAAATGGCTTGGACTTCGGATGACGAGATCAAGTTGGTGACGGCATGGATCGATATCAAAGGGGCAGCGGCCGAACAAGTAAATACGTCTTCTTTTTGGAACAACGTTTTGGCGGAATACAATCGTTTAAGCCAAACAAATCAACGCAGCGCGGATCAACTCGCTAATAAGTGGCGGGAGCTATACAGAAGGTGTGCGAGATGGAACAACCTATTTCAAGCCACGATGAAGGCGAACCCGGGTATCACCCAACGAGCGGGAATCCAATGCACACAACAAGACTATCGGGCTGCTCACGGCGAAGATTTCAGCATCCCTCATCTTCTCGCATGGCAATTGATGCGTTTTTTTAATATCGGTATTTATTGTTTTTTTATTAATGTTTAGGTGTTTTTTAAGGTTTCAGTTTTTTTAAAAAATTGTAGGTTTCGTTTTTTTTAAGTTTAGGTTTCGGCAAGTTTTTTTTTAATTTTTAGATTTCGGTGTTTTTTTATGTCTACTTCAATTGTAATCTTTTTTTTTAACATTATGTAGCTTTTTATGTTATTTATCTTAATTATTTATTTATTTAACAATTAGAAATTAAAAAAATAAATTATGGGCAATAGGAGTGGAGGATTACCAAAGTAAGACTACCCTCATACCCTTGGGTAGTTCTCAAGTTGTCATCGTAAGAGGAGGGCCCACAATTTGCTAACATGACGGCAAGTCCTTCAAAGCCTTACCTCAATCACATCACATAGTCTCACGACGATTCACAATATTTTAATTTTCTAAATCAACAACCAATTATATTAATTTATGTTGATCATAATTACTGTACATGGAAAAAGGGTTATTATTTAAAAGAGAAAGTTAAATTAAGTAAATAGAATATTATAAAAATAATAATCACTATACATAATTAGAGTGTGGGGAAGGGGAAGGGCGTGAAACGAGAAAACCCCTTTCACCCCATCTACACCATCCCTTTACGCTGTGTTCCTGAGTTAACTTAACGAAAGAAAAGAACGAAAATGAAAATTTGATTTTGTTTAGGGATGGCAATGGGTCGGGTTTAGGTAATCCCAACCCTATACCCGATTAGGTTTGCTTGTCCCAAACCCGACCCAAAACCCGTCGGGTAATTACCCATCGGGTATCGGGTATACCCGCGGGTTTCAGGTAAACCATTAATTTTTAAAACTTACTCATTAAGTATATCCGACCAAAAACCCGACTGTCATCTATTAGGTAACTACTAACCAATTAGATTTACCATTATTAAATATATATATATATATATATATATGTAAGTGATTACAATGTATAAATATAAAATACTTAAATCATATAAAAACAATCAAAGACATAGATAACAAATAGTATACACTAACTTTTTGGTAATTTTAGCATAAGATGACAATGTAGATGGACAATTAGATATATTATGCATACATATTTAAAAAGATATATTAGAAATTATATTGGGTATATGGGTATACTTTATCGGGTAATCGGGTCGGGTAAACGGGTATATCATCAAATCCCAAACCCGTCCCAAACCCGCAAAAAAATAAAAACTAATCCCATACCCGGACCCATACCCGATTACCCGACCCCAAACCCGTCCCAAATGTGTCGGGTTTGGGGTTTACCCATCAGGTTCGAGTTTGATTGACATCCCTAATTGTGTTCCCAAGTTTCATTTAAGGAAGGAAAAGAAAGGAAAACAAAACAAGGCGTGTTCCCGAGTTTCATTTAAAGAAGGAAATTGAAGGAAAACTAGGCAAAATTCTTTAGTTTAGTTTTCATTCAAATTTGGAAGGAAACGGAAGAAAATGATATTTATCCTTTCTTTTCTTTTCCCTTCATTTCCTTCGGTTATTTTTCTTTCTTTTTCCTCTTTAAGTTAACTCGGGAACACAACGTTAGGGGGGGGGCCTCGCGTGGGGGTTAGGTGGAGGCATCTACACCATCCCAAACAGGCCCATGGTCTCATAAATGACAACTCAAATAGTAAATGGTGTCCAATAGAAAGCTAAAATGTAACATCTTATATGACCAATCAAGAATAAGTACTGTTCACATTTGGATTTGTTAGCTTATAGAATTGTTGTTTTGATCTAAAACGTATGTTTTCACTAAGGCTTGTGGGGTGGGGTAACGCCCCTAGCAACTTCAGCTGGGTGGCCCCCTCAACACCGTCTCCCTCGACTAAAAAGGGCGCGATCGACCCCCTCTACCATACTCATCGTGGGCGTTAAAGCCTGAAAAGGAGCGGCCCACTTCTTTCACCCAATTAAATTTTTTATTTTAGTTTTTTTAGTTTTTTTGAAGCTCGTCGGATTTATTTTCTTTTTGTTTTTTTACGTGGTAATTTTTATGTACGTGTCAATGTAAATCCAAGTTGGTTTACGTTTCGATGTACATTTTTTAGGAAACGAGTCACGTTAAATATAATATGTTTACGTGTTATTTTTATGTACGCTTTTAGTTGAGCTACGTTGACGTAAATTTTGTTCGGAAACACATCGGGTAAAATATAATATGTTTCCGGACGGTATAAATTCGACTTACTTTATGTTTCGGCACCGTCGCAATGCTCGGTACCATTCTTTAACTTAAAAAAACATTAAAATTCTTACATGCTTATTCTTATGTATATGTCGGTATAAATTCAAGTTGGTTTACATTTTGACGTAGATTTTTTCCGGAAATGAGTCGGGTCAGGTATAATACGTTTTCGTGCATGTTTTCAGTTGGTTTACATTTTGACGTAAATTTTGTTCGGAAACAAATCGGGTCAAATATAATATGTTTTCATTAGACGTAATAAATTCAAGTTACTTTATGTTTTCGACGCCGTCGCAACACGTTACGGTTCAAATCACTAGTGTATAAAAATGGGATGTTTCAAAAATTTTCACATATCAACTTTATTTTCGCTTATATATTTTATTTCCTAGATTTATCTAAAATACAAATAAAAATCATTGTTTTAATGATTCCTAATTAAAACTATTGAGTTTAGCTTATATAGTTATCCTTAATAGTTTTACATCAGTGTTTTTATAGTCATTCCCAATCATTTTTCATATGATTTTTATCTATAATTTAATAACTAATTGAAATTTGAAAACAGAAACAAACTAGCCATAACTTAAATTTCTTAATTGTACTCTAGATATGCAAATATATAACAAACATAAATGATCAAACATCAAGAACTTCTTTAGATTCACCAAGCTTGTCATCTTTAATTGGATGGTCATCCATTCCATCTCTTAACAACTTCAATTCCTCTTCAGTTAAACTGTTTTTACCAACTGATGTTACTTTAATATCTGCCTTTTCAACTTCCACTGCCCAGCTATAGATCACCATGCCACCAACAGCAACAAGCATCCCCATAATATTCTTGAAAGTCAACTCTGAGTCAAACAACATCCAACCCAATGTCAAAACACATACAGTTTTCATATGACCCAAAACTTGAAACGAAACGGCTGAAAAACGCCCAATGCAAAGGTACTGGCTGATGTTGCAGAAAACCGCCAACGAGCATGAAAGGAGTATGAACACCTGCAGTTATGAACACTAGATAATTAGTTATCTGGTATGTAGTATGCTTTATTGAAAAACATGTAACGATAACTTACAATCGCGCCCCATGATATGGTTTTCATGTAATTTGAAACAAGATTTCCACTTAGATAATAGTCGATGAATGGGCCAAACATAAGGAGCGAGAGGGCCTGAATAGGAGCCGTTTTACTCAACAGTTCAAATGAACCGATAGAGTACTTGGTTTGCAGCGAGCCTATTGACTGCATCACACAAAAATCTTCTATAACAAATCTGAGATAACCAACCAAACCAAAGAAAGATAAACCTTTGGAGGTAAGCCTAGCAAAATGAGCAGGTTAGGTAACGGGTCAAAACGGGTTCAGGTCAAACATGTTGTTTTAAAGAAGAAAAAAATGTATTAATATGGGTCTGCCTGCTATATTTGTTTTTATGGCGGCTGGTGACGAAACAGTTACTTACGATTTGTTGCAATGAAGTCGCGAAAACTGCTACACTAGCGCATATAAAACCTTTGGCGTTAACTTTGACGTCAGTGACAGTGCATACACCGACACCTATAACAACAACCATAACAGAAATTTTAACTTCCTTCGAGTATTGTTTGTTATGTAGGATCCACTCCATCACACAAACCACTGGAATCATGCTTAATTTCGTTATCTACAATGTATGAAGACAGATGTTACTATTAGCTATAGTCCAATGACAGTATTGTTTTATTTAAACATCAAGTAGTTTTTTAACCAGTAGAATGAGCATGCTCAATCCGGACACACTTAAAATCATGTAACCTGATAGAATCCGACTGAATTTAGCATGAGGCTGAGGTTCATCCCAGTGATGGACATGTTTGCAACAATTGAGAACCACAAAAGTTCCCACAAAGGAACATGCTTTGATGTAGTGTAGCCGGTAGAGTTTGATACAAACCCGACGAGAGCGGTTACAGCAAAGTGGAATCCTGTTAATGTTGTGGCTGGAAAAACAAATTAAAGGAGTCAAAACAGGTTTGTAAATTGTAATGAGTTGTAAATGGGTTAAACGGGTTGTCAGAATGTAATTTAATGGATTAAAGGGTTGGCTAAACGCACCTCTACTTGCTAACTTAGACTCATTTAATTATTTTAGAAAAGAAAAAAAATAAGAACCTTTGTACGGCTTTTAAACGTATGTTCGCTCTTTTCAACGGCCACTGTAAAAAAGTTATCGCTTTTATAAAGCCAGTATAAAAAGGTTCGGCCTTTTATACGGCCCCTATACAAGAATCAGCCTTTTACACGGCACCAATAACGACTAATTTGACAAGGGGTGCATAATGTGAAGAATGGGTATATTCAGCAAACACGTTTGTTAAATGGGTCACAAACTGGTTGACGCGTTAACCTATAAGATATATATATAATTTTAGAGCTCTATTTCTGAAGCCCGAGCTTGGTTCGTGATTAGTTTTTTCAAACTTGAGCTTGGCTCGTTTATTATTTACTAATTATTTAGTTAATAAGTTGTTTTTATAATAATTTTATATATAAAAATAAAAATATTTATAATAGACTAAATAAATTATATAAATAAAAAACTTGTTTAGACTCGCAAGCTGACTCAAGCAACTCGAAGTCGAATAATGGCTTGATTCGAGTTTTAACAAACTAATCTCAGGTAACTCAATAACAGCTCAGCTCATTTACACCCTTAGATACGATTATCACAAACCTTCACATAAATCCATTAATATATCTATGGGAAAAATTATGCAGATAAGCAGGTCCACAAATGAAGTTAAAAAGAGTAACTAACTAACTAACCGAATGTGAAAGCATATCCACCAGTGGAAGACATAAGTTGCTTGTTGGTCATAATAATCCCAACAGAGCTTACAACATTCATAGCCCATGCACCAACATCTGATACTCCTCCATTTGATCTCTTCTCCATCTCCATTCCTCACACAATATAATATTAATATTATAATTCTCCGGTCAAATCAATAGCGAAAAAGAAAGAAAATAAGAAGGCAATAATAATATCAACAACTTGGCAAATTAAGTTATTATAAACAAAAGGGGTAAGTGGGAGTGGTAACGTGAATAATACGGTGAGTGACATGAAATTAAAGTAAAAATTTATGGCCAAACATAGCTTAAATGGAACACTTTCTGTTATGGTACGGTGGACTTTTGTGAGGGGTTAAGGTTGGTGATGATGTATATCGTTTTTGTTGGGATTGTTTTTTTTTTTTTTTGGGTAGTTGATCGATCGGAGAGTTGGACGGGATTTAAGGCGTACATGCAGGTGAAGACATGCAAAATCTGGGGGCATGTTGACCATCTATTTTGTGTGTTTAATTCGTTTGGATTATCTAAGTTTGTTAGGAATTCAATGTATTCTTTTATTAAATAAAGCTTAAAATCTCTTGTATTACACGGCTACGGGCTAAGCAGTTAATACGGTAATATATTGGTATGTGAGATATCGATTATCGCGGTGAAATATCAGTGGGATATCGGTATGTGTGTGTATATATATACAGGGTTACAAATGAAATATACAAACCTAGAGGGACTAAAATGGAGAAACGAAAACTTTGTACTTAACTCTTTCTTTCTTAAAAGTTAGTGCTAAAAGTTTAATATAGGAAATTAGAGGGTGTAAAGTGACAAAAAGACAAAGTTAAATAAAAAACCTAAATAAGAACAATATGAGAGAGCCGCCAACGTTATTTCTCATCTTCTATCTTTGTCATCTTCAAAAGACAGACTAACGTATGAACACAGGCTCTGTGTCTCCGGCGAGACATTCCGACTACAATAGAAGTGATCCGGTGAAGCATTCTGATCCGTTACTTCAAGATATCTTCTTCATCCACATCTTTGTAAAGTGTAAACCCTAAATTAGTCAACTATCTTCTTCATCCACGACCAATCTACATCTGAAACGTGTCTAGAACAAAGAAACCGATATGTTCGGTGATATGACCGAGATTCATGAGGTCAATATCGGCCGATTAATCGCCGATATTATCAGCAACGATATAATCACCGAGATTTGGGACCGAGATTACTTCTTAGGCCCGATAACCGAGATCTCGGACCGATATAACCGAGATAGCACCGATATTAATTGCTTAGGGTACGGGTTGAATGAATGTTATATATATATATATATATATATATATATATATACACACACACACACATATATTTCAAAGGGCTAAATCCTACATTGCACTCATGTAGTTATTCTTCCCCTTGAGAGTGCCATGTAGGATGTCATGTGGCATTGAGTGATTTTAGGGAAAAAAAATTTAAAAACAAAATTAGGTTGTTCTCTCTCATGTTTCCTCCCATAATTTTTAAACGTTAATATTTTTTATATACGAGATTTTTTAAAGAAAAAAATTACACCAAATTAACAAACTTATTATCTTTCCAACGAGTGCCATAGTGCTATATAAAAAACGAAGAAAAAAACGACTATTTTTTGTGGGGTTTTGTTCATACATGAAAAAAACACAAAGGTGCTGTTTGTTTTTTCTGCAGGAAAAAAGGTCTGCAGTCTGCGGACCACATCTGCAGGAGAAGAGGTGGACCAAAGGTCTACAGTCTACAAGAAGAAGACTGCTTGTTTGTTAACGTCTGCAGGCTGCTGAAATAAACTTAAATTTAAACAAACTGAGTTTTTACAGCAGTCTGGTGGTAGATGGTGGTGGTGGTGGGTGGACCGTGGTGGTGTGGACCATGGTGGTGGGTGGTGGTGGTGGGTGGTGGTGGACGGTGGTGGGTGGACGGTGGTGGACGGTGGTGGACCGTGGTGGTGGTGGACCGTGGTGGTGGTGGGTGGTGGTAGTGGTGGTGGACGGTGGTGGTGGTAGTGGTGGTGGACGGTGGTGGGTGGTGGTAGTGGGTGGTGGTAGTGGTGGTGGTGGGTGGTGGACGATGGTGGGTGGTGGTAGTGGTGGTGGACAGTGGTGGGTGGTGGTAGTGGTGGTGGGTGGACGGTGGTAGGTGGTGGTGGACCGTGGTGGTGGGTGGTGGTGGTGGACGGTGGTGGGTGGTGGTGGTAGTGGTGGTGGACGGTGGTGGGTGGTGGTGGTGGACGGTGGTGGTGGTGGACGGTGGTGGTGGTGATGGACTGTGGTGGGTGGTGGTGGTGGTGGACTGTGGTGGTGGTGGTGGACCGTGGTGGATCGTGGTGGTGGTGGGTGATGGTGGTGGTGGGTGGTGGGTGGTGGGTAGTGGTGGTGGACGGTGGTGGGTGGTGGTTGTTGGATCAGTATTATGCTCTTTTGTTAGAACTTGCTAGTTGACACTTAAGTGTTTAGCTAGTTCTTGATGAGTGATAGCACAACGGAATGTTTATAAGTTTAAAGCTACACTTATCAACAGGAGTTATTACTCCCCTGGATTCAAGAACTAATAAGTGAAAAATGTTTATTGAGAATCTAAGTATTGAATGAGAATGAAATACTTTGACAGATTCTCAGTAAACACGAAATGGAAATAACAATAATAAGTGTTGAAGGATTTCTTGTATTAAAATCAATGTCTAAAACAGAGGGATGAACCCTTCTATTTATAGACTTTACAAATACATGAACCTTGCCAAAAGCAAGTTCAGAAACAAGTTGCAACAAGTTGCAGTCTTGGAACTTGTACATAAAGCAAAAAGAAATACTAAAGTATTAAACTACTGATATATAAAGGCGGTGGAAAAGATCTTCTGTAAGTACTGATGAATGACAAACTACTGATGAGTAGTTTGTCTTCAGTAGTTCTTCAGTAGAAGTGTCTGGTTTGAACTTCAGAACTTTTGATGACTTTTCTTCTTCAGCACTTCTGAATCTCTTCTTCAGCAGTTTGATCCTTTGTCTTCAGCAGTTCTATACTTAGAGTATTTTGACAGAAGTGAATTAGACTAAGGTTTGCAAAAGTGGTTTCACCAATCCTTTTTGTCCTAACAATCTCCCCCTGGATTGATGAAGCCAAAACCTTACTAATTCCTTATTGTTCTTTTCTGTCCTTCACAATTTTCCATATTCCTTTGAACATGGAATTCTTGAGCTGGTTCAGTTGATCATCAGTAAGAGACCCTTTCTGTGGTTCCAAGTGTTGGATTGTAAGCAGGTCTTTGGTTGATAGTTTCTTCAGTTCATTCATCGACCTATATGCCCTGCTTGTTTGATCTCTTCTTGTCACAAGTACTGAGTTTCTATCAGTAAAGGACCATCTGATGATTGGTACTTTAGACTTGTCAAAGTCTGCAGTGTAGGGAACCATGGTGGTACCCTGGGTTTCTCCTGAGTGTTGAATGTTTTCAACTTCAGTGACTCTCAGGTGGGATTCACTTCCCTGCTGTTGTTCCATCACATTAGGTATCTGAAATGTTGGCAAATGATGTTCAGTTACTACCTTGGTGTGCAGTTTGTCTGTGATGGTCTTCTGGATTTGATATGCAAAGGTGGAAGGATCCCTGAATTGTGTGAGCAGAGGCTTCTCTTCTATGTCAAAATCAGAATGTACTACTGTACTACCTTCTAGTAGTACCATTCTGAAATCAGTCTTCACTTTCTCCTCTGACTTCTTTCTTTGTGTAGCTGGTCTTCTTTGAACACCAGAAGTTCTAACTACTGAAGTTGAAGCTTCAGCAGTTTGAAACTTCTCTGGATTAGCAGCCCTTGCAGCCTTATATTTTCTATATGTGTCCACCAATCTTTCTTCTTTCCATTTGGACACTAAGGCTTTTGAACCATAACCATTAGCTACCAGTTCTTCTATCATCTGAGCTCTCTTGGCCTTTGTGTCTTTACTTGTTGCAAGTTTATCTGCAATAAGTTGAGCTCTTCTTGTCAGCTCTTCCACAGAGAGTCTCTTCAATGTGTGGGCTTTGATTTTGCTGTTCTTTGTAATGTAAGACATCAGTTGATGTCTTTTGTCTTCTTCAGCAATTTCATCTAGGCTAGCCTGCCTTTGGAGTTCAGCTTCATAAGCCTAAAGTTTTTCTTCATGGCTTAGATCTAAGTCATCCCTTTCTTCCAGTGTTTTCCAGATCTGATCTTCTCTGGCCTTCTTTTGGGCTGCAACTAAACTCTTCTCAAGTAATCCTGCTGATTGAGAGATTGGAGAAGGGTTTAGCACAGTCATTGTGGTAACTGTTGTAGTAGGCCTGATAGGAACAGAGTTTGGTTGAATAGGAGTAGTTGATCTGGAAGGGTCAGCAGTTTGAGTCTTGGAAGTGTTAACTTCTGATGGGTTGACAACTTCTGAAGGTTTGTCAACTACTGAAGGATTGTCTTCAGTACTTTCTGATTCTTCATCAGAACTTTGGCCATCAGAGGTTTCTTCATTGTGCCCTTGGGATTCATCAGACTTTTCAGCATCTTCTATTTCTTGAATAGAGACACCAAATTGTTGGGCCAGTTTTTCTTTTCTGGCTTGATTCTTCTGATCTCTTTCAAGGATAGCCACTCTTGCCCTTATCCTGGCTTCGAATGACTTCTTAGGTTCCCTAATTTTCTCCCCCTTTTTGGATTCATCAAGTTTGGAAGTTGAGGGTTGGGAGAATTGACCTGTAAGATGAGCAATCTGTTTGCTGTTGTAGTCAATCTTGTTGGATAGATCGTTCATCTTTGTCTTGATCACTCCAAATTGGTTCTTGATTGACAGCTCCAAGTCAGCTGTGTGTGTTTGGAAGTGATTCTTGATGAGAGTGTTCATCATGTGGTACAGGGGACCATCTGGGCTGCATAGCTAGTTCATGTCTATGCTTGTTTGCCCAGGGAATTGGGTAGGCATTTGTAGTGAGGGGTGTGTTTTTGGTTGATCTTCTTGTTGTACAGAAGATGCCACTCTAGGCGAATCATGGATTGAGTGGGCTTTAACCTGAGATGGTGTGACTAGCTTCTTGAGCTTAGAGACACCAGGTGCAGGACCTTCACTTGTAGCCGTCAATTCAGTAGTTTGGTGTTTTGAAACATCATCCAAATCAATGGAATCATCTGAATCCCTGATTACATCCTCAATGAGGACTGTATCAGTTACATCATGAGCTGAGCCCAACTCAGTTGTCTCATGTACCTCTTGTTCTTGGTTCAGAGGATTTCCTACCTCAGGCATTAAGCCTTCATCAGTAGTTGCCACAGTTTAGGTCTTAGCTATGTTACTTCTGTCCTCAGGTCCACCACTCGGTGGTAAATGAGTAGTAGCAACCTCAAAAGTACCAAAAGTTTCTGAGTTTGGGCTTAGAGACTCTGGTTCATCCTCATCTCTTTGGTTAGGGCTTTGAGTGTCCACATCCATGTCACTTTCTGAGGCTATGTCCCCTGTTTGATGTGGTTTATGGGGACTGACATGTGTAGATGGGACTTTCTCTTTTAGCCTAGAGAGAAGTTTGGCTATTTCAATGTCTGGTTTAGAAATTTGGGGTGCTGGTTCAGTAGTTTGGGCAGTGGGTTCAGCAGTTTCAAAAGAAGAGTCAATTGGAATAGTTTTCTTAAGTCTTTTTCTTTTGAAAAGGATTGTTATTGGTGCTCTTGGTGGGGTTTGAGATGGATGAGACTGAGAGGATGTTTCAGTCACATCTTTAAGAAGTGTAGATTGCACAGTAGTTTGTTCAGGCATCTCAACCTCCTGAACAGCTTTTCTTTTGGGTTTGGTGGGTTTTTGTTTTGTTATCTTGGGTTTCTTGGCCTTTGGTGGAGTAGGTTTGGAAGATGAGGGTTCCATGGGGACTGGTTCTGGTTCCCCTTGGTCATCTTCTGGCCAGGCAGCCTATTTGTTGTGCCTTGAGTATGCTTGTGAGGTTAAGGGTTTCAAAATTTCAATTTTACCCACAAGCACCTCATTACCCAGTTCAGATATTATGCATTGCATAATGAACCTTGGATATAACAAAAACTTTTTCTTATTGTTATTGTGATGTAACACCAACTCATTAAAGAAAAGTTTTGATGCCCTGAAATTTGTTTCATTCACAATAGAATGAAAGATTGGTTGAAAGGTTGAGGGCATCTGGTCATAAGACCCAGTTTTAGGACTCAAGCACATAATAATATAATGAAACAAAAGTTTATATTTTGGTTCAAAATACTTTTTAAAGATAGTAGCTTGTGAGAGAGTACCTTGATAACCACACTCAGTCATGGTTAGGTGGATTGCAGAGTTGTCAAACTTCTCAGGGGCATTCACATCATTCAACCCCAGTCTGTTTGAGAGTATGGCCGGTGTTATGGCCATTTGTCTCCCTTTAATTGTTGAGTTGAGGGAGATAACTTCATCATCCACCATCACTGTCTCAGCATTAGCCCAGAACTCATTGAGAGTTGCAGGATGTATTGGTGGGTCTATGGTGAGAGCGGTGAAATATTGGGATTTGACGACGAGATCAATGATCTCATCGTATTGGGACCAGCCTTCTTGTTTTTCTAAGTAGGCTCTGAGATTGTGTCCCTGTTTGAGAACTAAAGCCATGTGGTTTTGTGTGTGTTGATGAATCAAACAGTGTTTTTGTGTTGCAGGTTCAGGGGTTTAAGAGCTTTCTTGAGAGAGAAGGAGGGAATTTTTGTGTTTGAAAGGATAAGTGTTGAAAAAAGATATTTATCAGAAGATTTTAACTGCTTGGATCTTCTTTATTAGAAGTTTTAAACCGCCTAGGTTAAAAATCTCTTTATCAGAAGTTTTAAACCGACTAGGTCAAACTTCTGATGATGGGAAAAGTCAGATTTGCCCTTTTTGACTAAACTGCTGATGAAGAATTATCTTCATCAGTAGTTCCCATTTTCTCTTCAGCAGTTTTGAACAGCTGATGAGAAATTCTTTATAAATACTTTATTCATAACTTCTGAAGGTTGTTTTATCAGAAGTTAATCACTTTTCAGAAAATATCCCCATACTGATGTTTTGTTCATCAGTAGTTCCCCTCTTTTCAGAAGTTTTTCAAGTGTTTGAAAACAGATGTAAGTGAAAAACAAAAAAGTGTGCAGAAAAATAAAGAGAAATACTTACAAATTTAGCATCCCTAGCATGGATACTAACTTCTGAAATGTTGATGTGTCAAGGGGTTTAGTGAAAATGTCAGCTATTTGATTAGCTGTTGCTACATGTTTCACTTCAATCTTGCCTTTTTCATAGCAATCTCTTATGAAATGATACCTGATTTCAGTGTGTTTAGTCTTTGAAAACTGAACAGGATTTTGAATGATGCTAATGGCAGATTTGCTGTCTACAAGCAATGGTGTCTTGGTCTCTTTGATTCCATAATCAAGAAGTTGATATTGGAGCCATTGTATCTGTGATGTACAACTTGCAGCTGCAATGTATTCAGCTTCAGCAGTTGAAGTTGCAACAGATGTTTGTTTCTTTGATTGCCAGGACACTAGACAGTTTCCCAAGAATTGACAACCACCAGATGTTGATTTTCTTGACATTTTACACCCTGCATAGTCACTATCTGAAAAAGCTGATAACTTGGTATTGCTTGAAGCAGGATACCAAATTCCAAGTGTGGGAGTTCCTTTCAGATATCTGAAAATTCTTTTGACTGCAATAAGGTGTGATTCCCTAGGAGCTGATTAATATCTAGCACAGACACATGTTGAAAACATAATATCTGGTCTAGAAGCAGTTAGATATAAAAGAGAACCTATCATACATCTATACATGGTTTGATCAACCTGTTTTCCTTGATCACCTGGTTCAACTTGTGTGGTTGGTGTCATGGGAGTGGAACATGATTTACAGTCTTGTAAAGAAAATTTGTTTAATAATTCTTTAACATATTTTGATTGATGTATAAAAGTTCCATTTGTTTGTTGTTTAATCTGCAGTCCCAAAAAGTACTGCAGTTCTCCCATTGTACTCATCTCAAACTTTGATTGCATGAGTTTCTTAAATTCATCACACAATTTTGTGTTTGTTGAACCAAAAATGATATCATAAACATATATTTGAACAAGTAAGACATGATTTCCAACATGTTTTATGAAAAGTGTTTTATCAATGGCACCTCTTGTGAAGTTATTTTTGAGTAAAAAGGTTGAAAGTGTATCATACCAGGCTCTTCGAGCCTGTTTGAGCCCATAAAGAGCTTTGGCTAGTTTGTACACCCATTCAGGATGAGAAGGATCCTCAAACCCAGGTGGCTGACAAACATACACTTCCTCTTTTATCTTTCCATACAAAAATGCACTCTTGACATCCATTTGTTAAACTTTTATTTTGTTGGAAATGGCATAGGCCAGAAATAACCTGATGGCTTCAAGCCTTGCAACCGGAGCAAAGGTTTCATCATAGTCAATGCCTTCTTCTTGAGAGTAACCTTGTACTACCAGTCTTGCCTTGTTCTTTATTATAATACCAGCTTCATCTTGTTTGTTCCTGAAAACCCATCTTGTGCCAATTGGTTGCTTGTTTGGTGGTAAGGGACAGATTTCCCAAACCTGTTGCTTGTTGAATTGAAGCAATTCATCTCGCATTGCCTGCACCCAATTGTTGTCTTTGAGGGCTTCCTGGTACTTCTTTGGTTCCAACTGTGAAATAAATGCTAAGAATAGACAAAAGTTGGAAAGCTGGTTTCTTGTAAGAACACCTGATGCAATATCACCCATGATTTGATCAAGTGGATGGTCTTTGTGTTCGATCAGTTGTTGTAAACCACTGACAGGTGTTGGTGGCTCATGTTCTTCAAACAAACTGCTGAGGTCTATTATATCTGGTTCAGCAGTTTCAGTGTCTTCAGTAGTTGCAGGTGCTGAAGCAGATGTTTGAGTTTGTCCTTCAGTATTTGTTGAATCAGAAGTTTGTGAAACTTCTGATGGTTTTGAAGTTGACTTATTGACTGTTTGAGGAGTCCATGGTGCTGGATCCTCATCATCAAACCTTTGATCACCATAATAAGTAGGTTTGGATGAAGTGACAGTCTTTTCAGGTTCAAAATGAAAGTTGTCAAGGTCAAAGAGTTCAGCAGGATGTGCTGGAATGAGAGTGTGTTTTGACTCATTGAACTTGACATTCAGTGTTTCTTCTACTATCCTGGTTTTTGAGTTAAAAACCTTGTAGGCTTTTCTAGTTGATGAATAACAAAGAAAGTAACCTGAGTCAACTTTGGCAGCAAACTTTGAAATAGATTCCTTGATGTTCAAGATGAAACATTGACACCCAAAAGCCCTGAAAAAAAAGGAGATAAGGGGCTTTATGCCATGAAGAACTTCATAGGCAGTCTTTGAATGTCTCTTGACAATAAGAACTCTATTTTGAACATAAGATGATGTGTTAACTGCTTCTGCCCAGAAGTATAAAGGTAGGCCAGAATCAGCTAACATTGTTCTTGCTCCTTCAATTAAAGTTCTGTTCTTCCTTTCTACCACACCATTTTGTTCAGGAGTTCTAGCAACACTGAATTGTCTAATAATCCCTTTAGACAAACAGAATTCATCCAGAGTTTTGTTCCTGAACTCTGTCCCATTATCACTTCTAATGGTTTTGACAGGTAGAGAGTATTGCTTCTCTACTTGTAGAATGAAGAACTTGATGATTTCAGCATCCTCATCCTTGGAAAATAAGAAGAATACCCATGTAAATCTTGAGTAGTCATCAATGATGACTAAGCAGTACTTCTTTTTACCAAGGCTCATGATCTTTACAGGCCCAAATAAGTCCATATGGAGTAGTTGAAGACATGCAGTTGTTTTTGATTCTTCAATAGACTTATAGGAGGACTTATGCTGTTTACCCTTTAAACAGGATACACAGTGTTCTTGACACTGGTATACTTTTAAGGGTAGACCTCTGACCAAGCCCATTTTTGTGACTTTATTTATGGTTTTAAAGTTCACATGGCCAAGTCTCCTGTGCCAGAGATCAGTTTCTGAAGTTGATGCCCTTGAGAAGAAACAGGCAGTGTTGTTCAGTACTTTGTCTTTTTCAATGTCCACTACATAGACATTGCCACATCTTTTGGCAATTAACAAAGTATGATCTTCAATAATCTTCTCTATCAACTTCTGGCCTTCTGGTGATATGATCTTGCATGCTGTCTTTGTGAAAAAGGAAGAATATCCTTTATCACACATTTGTGACACACTTAGCAAGTTGTACTCAAGGTTTTCAACCAGATTGACCTTGTCAAACTGTATTTTGCCAGAGGAGACATTGCCATGTCCTAGCACATATCCCTTAGCGTTGTTCCTAAAGGATACAGATCCATCTCTTTGACTGATAAAATTGTTTATCAGGTATCTGCATCCTGTCATGTGCATTGAGCCTCCACTATCTACATACCAAATGCTATTTAAGCCTCTGGAAACTCTCTGCACAAGATAGCAAATTAGTTAGATTTAGGAACCCAAGCCAGTTTGGCTTTGGGTTTGCTCTTGAGAACATTTACAGTTTGTTCTTGACCAAGTTTAGAAATCCATGTCTTTTTGGCAATGGATTTTTCATTAAGTACAATGGTGGTATCCTTTTGAGGACCACCATCAACTTTGGTCATCAGTAGTTGTACCATGTTCATAAGATCTTTAATCTCAGCAGTTTGTGAAACTGCTGATGATTTAGGTCCAACTACTGAAAGAGAATTTTGAGAAAAAGACTTTTGTTGAGATTTTGTCTTTTTCTGAGAAAGGGTTTTTGCTGGTTGTTGTTTCTTGGGAGAAAAAGTTTTTACATAATCAGTTTTGATTTGTTTCCCCACAACTAGTTGTTGATTTTTCTTATTGAACTGAATACCCTTTCTATATCTGCAAAATTCTGTTTTGTGGTTGAACAGACCACAAATTTCACATTCTTTTGTCTTTTCTTTCAAAGACAAGTCTCTGACTGTTTTGATTGGTTTTAGGTCATCAGTAGTTTTCAGGTTCTCAACTCCTGATGTAGTTGAAACTACTGATGACTTAAAGTCAGATTTAATCAATACTTCTGAAGAACTTTCTTTGTGTGATTTTAGAAAGTTTTCATGGAAAGATGTGCATTCTTCCTCTTCAGAAGTTTCACCTGAAACAATTTTTCTCCCATCTTCAGTAGTTTTGGGAGAGAAATCTGTTGGTGTTTCAGTGTGATTGTACCCTATGCCAAACCTAACATTTGAAGCACTTTGTTTGTTTAGCAATAGTTGGTACCCTTACAAGATTCCACCCATTTTTCACATGTGACCTTGGTGTCAGCAAGCTCTTGTCTGACATTCCCTAGGTCATTAATCATGATTTTAATTTGTGCTTGGGTTTCAATAGCAGAGTTAGTCAATTTAGAAACTTCTTTTGTTTTTGCAGAAAGTTTTCTTTCTAAATCACATTTTATCTAAGTGAGTTTTCTCTCAGAATCATTAGCATTTCCTTGTAAGTGCACATTTGTCTCTCTTATGAGAGCAAAAGATTCTTTGCATGAATTTGAACATAGTTTTGTCAAAGATTCTTTTGATACCTGTGGCAAGGCAGATTTTGAGGAGCATCCCTCAAATGCCATTAAGGCAAAGTTCTTTCTTCCATTGTCAGGCTCTCCCCAGTTGATGTCAAACATTTTGTTGTCTGCATCAGGATTGCACTCTGTGGTGTCAAAAGGAAGACTGCTCCAGTCAACATACCCTGAAGTGAATAAACTTTGTTGAGAGGGTTGTTGTTGCTGTGGAGGTTGTTGAGCAGCTGGAAAGGGAGGGATTGATTGTTGGCTCTGCATCTGTTGAGCAGGCATCAGTACATATTGTACTTGTGGCACATATTGGTGTTATGGAGCTTGTGCCTGTACAAAATGTGCACTCCCTTGTGTTCCATTATTCCTGTTATAATTGGGGTTAAAATTGTTTCCAGACTGAGATTGGTTAAAGCCAGAGCTTCTACATTCTCTAGCAAAGTGTCCCAACTTTTGACACTTGTGACATCTAAGTTTAGATTTGTCAAAACCAATTTTTGTAGAACTGTTAAGTCCTGGAAACTTCCTTCCTGACCTTTTGTAAAATTTATTTGTTTTTAAACTTAACATGGCCAGTTGGTGCAAAATATCCATTTCTTCAAGGTCATCACTGCTGAAACTATTTAAGTCATCCATGATAAAACACATGTTATCAGCAGTTTGACCAAAGTCATTATTGTCATAACCTGGGAATGATCTTTCAGATGAGATCCCAACAGTTATGTCAATGTGGTCAAAAGATCCAAAACTATTTGAACAAGTTGGTGAGTCTTGTCCCAATAGTGCTGTACTACCAGGTAGATAGTCATCAGCAGTTTTACCAGAATTTTGTAACTTTTTCTTTTGATCAATTTCTCTCTCAAAAGTAAGTAATCTCCCATGAAGTTTTGTAAGAGTGAGGGAGCTAAAATCTAGTGAAGATCTTAAGACTATTGAGTATGTTTCCCATTTATCAGGTAAAGACCTTAAAAATCTATGAAGCATAGATACAACTGTATAGGTCTGACCATTTAGTTTTAGCTCAGATATTAATGAGGAAAATCTTTCAAATTGTTGAGTTAAAGTTTCCCCATTAATGTGAGCAAAAGTTTCATACTGTTGAGCCAAGATTTCTCTGGTGTTGGCAATCACCTCTTCAGTTCCTCCAAACTGTTCTTTTAGGCAGTCCCAAAGCTCTTTGGCACTATCACAATGTAATTGGCCAGAATAGATTTCATTTGGGAGTGCCATTGCCAACATAGAAAAAGCTTTTGCATCAAGCTCAAGTTTTAGGAAATCATCATCAGTATAGTCTTTTGGTTCTTTTGGAATCTCTTCCTTAGTTTCAAGATTTATATTTACTGGTTTATGAGGACCATATATCACAGATCTCCAACAACCTGTGTTGGTCTGTGACAAGGTATGTGCCATTCTCTTTTGCCATATGTTATATTCATTTCTTACAAGCATGGCAGGTTTAGTGGCAGAACCAGTATTATGAGGATCCATTTCAACGAGTATTGATTTGTCAAATATCTCTTAAAGTGATGGATGTTGATAAAAGTGAGCTTATAATCCTTTATTGAATATCAATAAGAGCCTGTGTCTGATTCTCAATGTGTTAGATTGATATGTGATCAGATAAACCAGATGCTCTGATACCAATTGTTGGATCAGTATTATGCTCTTTTGTTAGAACTTGCTAGTTGACACTTAAGTGTTTAGCAAGTTCTTGATGAGTGATAGCACAGCGGAATGTTTATAAGTTTAAAGCTACACTTATCAACAGGAGTTATTACTCCCCCTGGATTCAAGAACTAATAAGTGAAAAGTGTTTATTGAGAATCTAAGTATTGAATGAGAATGAAATACTTTGACAGATTCTCAGTAAACACGAAATGGAAATAACAATAATAAGTGTTGAAGGATTTCTTGTATTAAAATCAATGTCTAAAACAGAGGGATGAACCCTTCTATTTATAGACTTTACAAATACATGAACCTTGCCAAAAGCAAGTTCAGAAACAAGTTGCAACAAGTTGCAGTCTTGGAACTTGTACATAAAGCAAAAAGAAATACTAAAGTATTAAACTACTGATATATAAAGGCGGTGGAAAAGATCTTCTGTAAGTACTTATGAATGACAAACTACTGATGAGTAGTTTGTCTTCAGTAGTTCTTCAGTAGAAGTGTCTGGTTTGAACTTCAGAACTTCTGATGACTTTTCTTCTTCAGCACTTCTGAATCTCTTCTTCAGCAGTTTGATCCTTTGTCTTCAGCAGTTCTATACTTAGAGTATTTTGACAGAAGTGAATTAGACTAAGGTTTGCAAAAGTGGTTTCACCAATCCTTTTTGTCCTAACAGTGGTAGTGGTGGTGGGTGGACGGTGGTAGGTGGTAGGTGGTAAGTGGTGGTGGTAGTGGGTGGTGGTGGTGGTGGACCGTGGTGGTGATGGACGGTGGTGGTGGTGAACGGTGGTGGTGGACGATGCTAGGTGGTGGTAGTGGGTGGGTGACGGTGGTGGTGGTGGTGGACAGTGGTGGGTGGTGGTAGTGGTGGTGGGTGAGAAGAAGAGAAGAGGAGAAAACCTTTGAAGACCTTAGAAGACTTTGGTCCAAGTCTGCACCAAGAAGAGGTCAGGAAGAGCTTTTGGAGTGAAATGTCTTCCGAAAAACAAACAGTCTGCCCGCCCCAAACGTCTGCCCGCGTCTGCGCGACGCAGACAAAAGAGGTCAGAAGTGCTTCTAGGAGAAAAAACAAACACCACCAAAGTGTTCATGTTATTCATTAATCATGTATAGGCAAGTCATTAATTATGTTCAAAACAGTAAATATGAATTCTATTTGCAACAACTGCTAGCATTGGAGTTGTACATTGTTTTAGGTTAGGTTTTAATATTAGAGTTATACATTGCTTAAGGTTAGGCATTAACATTGGAGATACATTGTTAATTGTGTTTAGGTTAGGTGCTACCCGAACCTTTCCTGCATATAACTGTAAAGTGCATCAGTCTATTTCGTATGTAAAATTGATATGTCATATTAGATTTCTCAACCCCGGGATGCTCCCGGGGTATAAATCTAGTTTTATATATTAAGAAGTTATATTTTAAAAAAGGGGAAATGGATTTAAATAGTCCTAACTTTCATCTATTGGCAGATAATACTCCAACTTTCACTTTCGCGGATAATACCCCCAACTTGCAACTTAGTTTGTTCCATTACCCCAAAACTAACGGAGGTCTAACCTGGTTAGTCTACGTGACAAAAATGTAAAAACCTAAACTTAAGGGACAATCTAAGTGATAAAAATGTAAAAACCTAAACTTAAGGGACATTTTTTGAAACCTTTTATTTTAAATCCCAACCCCACCCCCTTCTTCTTGTGACAAACCAACACCCCTCCTTTTCTCTCTTTGTCTATTTCTCTCTCTAAAACACCACCACCTACCACCACTAACCCATGTAAAATTCAACCTCTATCAACACTGAAATCCCAATTTACATCCCATAAATCAACCCCTTTTTTCAATCGGTAATCCTAGAATCTCGATTTCAAAGAAACCTCGAGCATAAACCGACTTATTGTAAACCGGATAACTCGAAGACGCGGATACAACTCAAAAAACCGCTGCCATCGAATCGTTAATTACTCGGTTACAACTTATGATTGAGCTTCGTAATAGAGTTTTGACCATTCGTGTGTCAATCATCCCAACATTCCTATTATACACTTTCACTATAAATTCAACCCCTACCTATGCTCAGTGACATCCGAAAATCATCTATCCACTCTCAAATTTTTACGCATATACACTCTCTCTTGTTCAATTTGTAGATGGTTGACTTTTCTGTTGACCCTCGATTTGGAAGCATATCAACTTGTAAGTCCCAAGTAAACCGATCCTTATGTTTGTTGTTTTGATCTAAACTGTAGCCCTATATTGGCTTTGGTTTTTGTTTGGTGATGGGTAGGTGACTTGATTAAGAATATGTTTAAAACCATTTTGGGTTGGGATTTATAATTAAAAGTTTCAAAAAAGTCCCTTAAGTTTAGGTTTTTACATTTTTGTCACGTAGGTTGCCCCTTAAGTTTAGGTTTTCACATTTTTGCCACGTAGACTAACCAGGTTTGACATCCGTTAGTTTTGGGGTGATGGAACAAACTAAGCTGAATAAACCCGTGTATTACTTGAGTTGAATATGTATAACATGATCGGTTAACATATACAGTCATAAAAATATCTCTTTAGAGAATGGCCTTTCATATTACTAACTGTAACATTTTACTTATTATTTATTTATTATTAGGTTAGAAACATATTAAATAAACAGCTCTACCCATGACCTCTTGGTCTAGTGGTATGGTGTCCCCCCTTACAAATGTAAGGTTGTGGGTTCAAATCATTGCAAATGCAAGGTGAGGTGGAATAAAGGTGTAATAAAAATTTGCTGTTCAAAAAAAAAAAAAAAAAACAACTCTGTATGTATCTGCTTTTATTGCTTGTTATAGTTAGTTAGTATGTCACTCAGAGATGCATTGAGGACGAGCGTAACAATTGTAGATCCTACAAGCTGCTAGTTTCTTTCTCGTCATTTCAAAGGTTAGAACTTATACATCTTGACAATTATACCTTTGAACTACCATCGACATTTAACAAATTTAGTTTGTTGATGAGCATGACTTTGAATGTAGAGGTTCCTGCTCAAATGCTTCAATGATTCCTTGTTTGGTAAGGTCCATGTAACCAAACAATTATGAGGTTCCTTAAATTAGTTACCTATGTTAATATGAAGGTACTATAATGCAGAATGAGCATAAAAAAAGCATTGACTCTGTAGCATGAGGAAACAAGTTTACATTTGTTGATATTTTACATTGAATTTGGTTAAAGTACTTGTGTGCAGGGGTGACATGCCACATAAGCTTCCAACTTCACCGGTGCAACTCGAATATCTGTTTTTTGATGTAAGCTTGATGGAACAAATTATGCCTCTATTCCTAATCCAAACGTACATTCTCTTTTTAATATGCACTTTCATTCGTATTCATATGATTAAAATTGTTGTTTTCTCATATTGTAATACATTAATTTCTATACTACATCGTCACATACATTTTGTCACTTCATATTAGATTTGTCTATCCCGAAATATAAACTAGTAGTAGTACAAATAATAATAACAACAATAACAATTATGTGTGAGTATCAAATACAAATAGATATATTTTCTAAACATACAAATAAGTAAAGTAGTTATGTGTAACACCCCAACCGATGGCGGAAACATCGGGGTGCCACGTAGTGACGATTGTTCATAAGCTCATGGAACTATTAAGGTTGTAATATCATTAAATATTGAATTTAAAGTTTCAAACAAGGTTACAATTGAAATCAAACAATACAAGATTATGATTTATTAACTAAGTCCAAAGCCTTATGTGATCATCAAGCAAGCTTCTCCTGAAACATGCACGAAAGTAATTTTGTCAACAATAATGTTGGTGAGCATTACATTGTTTAGTACATATAGTATAAGTTTTAGAAAGTTGTACAATTCACGTGTCATGTGATATCAATGCGTTATGTAAACATGTAAGTAACAAATAAGAATTCAAGAATATAGTTCACAAATGTATATCGAGCACCTTAACACGTGTAAGTCTAATAGAGCACCATGACCGAAGTCATGTCTGATAGAGCACCATAACCGAAGTTATGTCTTATAGAGCACCATAACCGAAGTTATGTCTGAGTTTAAATATAAGCATGTAAGTTACGTTCACGTTCAAACATAAGCATGAAAATAAACAAGACACGTATCTGAATTGTAATTGATCAAAAGTGTGTGTATGTGAATCTGCAAGTTTGAATAAGTGTGCATGAATCACCCCAAAAGTGTGAAAAGCGAAAAAGGGATAAGTAATACTCACAGGTTGCTCAGCAAATAAGTATCCAACAAGCACGCACAACTAGTAATGTGATTCCCGAGAAAATTTTCCTAGATTGTGCAATATAATGTCTAAGAACAAGTCTAATAAGTCTAAGATTTCTTGATCGATTGATTAGGGTTTCCCAGTTTTGGTGAAAGACGCTTAAATGTTAATGGTTTAGTTAAAATAAAATAATAATATTTAAAATATTTTTTTTCATAGAATGAAAATAATATTTTCTATAAATTCTTTTTGTATTTATCTGTATTTAAAACAATTTATTTATAATTAAAAGTTTAAGTGAATCAATGAGTTTAAAACAAAAAGTATTATTTTTAATGAAATAAAATCATGTTTAAAAAAAATAGGATAGATTTTTAGAAAAATTTTGGTTTTTGAATCATTAGAAACGGAATTTTTATGAAACAATTATGAATAAAACAAGGATATATAATAATGAAATTAGTTTTAAATAAATTGATTATACACAAAAAAAAATGTAGAGCTAACCAGATTTGAACCCAAGACCTTTATGTTATAAATCAAGTTGTCAACCAACTGGTCTACAAGATCAATTGGTTTATAATCTGGTCCAAATCTCTTTAAACATAATATGAATGAACTCTGTTTTTTTTCTTAAATAAAAAGTATCAACTCGGTTCATACCAAGAGTCGAACCTGAGTCTTTATGTTGTTAAATGAACACATAACTAGCTAGTCTACACAACCAGTTGGTTATCAGTATGTTCAGAATATTTATAAACAACCTTTTTACTGTCATCTTCCCCAAATCGATAAACCCTAACCGAACCTTTGATCCAATTAACGAATAAACAGGACACAATCAATCAAGCAGACTTAGAGGTTTTTATTAATAACCCTATTCGACTACTCCCTAGAATTTAATTGAAAATAAACAAACCTGAAGTGCTCGGTTGAATACGCTATAAAAGAACAAAAGACGGGTTTGATTATGGATAAATCAGACAACGAGAACAACAATCAAACATGGAGAACAGGTCGCGTCTAGGGTCTGAGATGATGTTTAGGTTCAATTTATAGGCTAGATAACGATTTGGATGAGTTTTATAATTGGGTTTTATGTGATTTTATGATTATATTTTAAATGCTTAAAATTAACCGACCTGGAACTGATTATCACGCGTAATAAGTAGCAGATAAGGTTGGTTTATAGTGTCGATAGGATGAATTTTACCAAATCTTCTCTAATTTACTTGATTTGGAGATTGTTTTAATGGATTTTCTTATAATTATTAATTTTATTTAAAAAAAAAAAGAACTCATAATTATCACTTATATTAAAATGAAATAAATAAACATATCTAGAAAAAAATGTTTGAATAACTTTTAAAATTTCATTAATAAAAAATGAAAATAGTTAGGAAAATACGCGGTGTTATAGTTTCCCCTACTTTTGGGAATTTCATCCCGAAATTGTAGAAGAGTCTACGAAAAAATAAGTAAATAGTTCGTATGGTTAATTTTTTTTAAGATAAACAAGGGACTTCATGGTTCTAGAGAATCAAGGTGACATGATATATTCCTAAGTTGTAACAGATGATGGGAATTGGATTGTATGGTTTAAGAATTCAAGTTTCAATATGACACCATCAAAGAGTTTTAAATGGAACAATTATGATGATCGAATCTATATAATAGAAAGACTTACTACACAAACAAGGGTTTAGACCTGAGTTTAATTTCAGTCTCATTTTCTGTAACACCCCAACCGATGGCGGAAACATCGGGATGTCACGTATTGATGATTGTTCAGTAGCTCATGGTAAATAATAAATTTCAATAAATGATTTAAATAAATTACATACAATTGTTCTAAGAATTTTGTACATCAAAATGAAAAATACTAGCTACGCATCTTCAAGCAATAACTCTAATCTTCAAGCAAGCTATAACCTGAAACATGTTAAGTTTGAAAATATTTTGGGTCAACAAAAGTTGGTGAGAATTACATAGGTTTTGATAATCGAATAAAACTTGTACAATTCAAGTGTCATGGCAAGTCTAGTCCATATGTGAAAACATACTAGAAGTAAATCGAGTGCATAATCAACCCTTGTGACTGTTGTATTGTGGTACATCCCATACGCTCATGGTTCACTCGATTATGTTATGCGATAACAATCACCCACGCTACCTTTGTAGGAGGCACGTATCCGGGTGGGATTGTCAGTCCAATAGATCTATCATTGTATACCGTCGGCTGATCAATGTTAATGATTATGCTAGAATATTGTGCTTACCCTAGTCATGTTTAAGACATAATGCAACATAGAAAAACACATAGACACTTTATGATTGAATTGCGTATAGAATGTTGTAACATGTTTCACCCCAAAAATAGTGATAAATAGAAAAAGAGCTATGTAAAACTCACCTTAGCAGAATGTTATGTCTCGTGAAAAAAATAGAATAATGTGTTGTGAATGTATGCGAGGCGAATCCCAAAGACTCAACAACGTAGCTAGTCCAAATTGAAGAAAACGAAAAAGAAAGAATATCAAGCTTCCAATTCGCCAATTACAAGAGCTTATAATCAAAGCTTCAATTGTAGAAGTAATAGACTATAGAAGAAAGGTATGAGGAAAGTTTAATCGGATTGAAACAATCGATTTAGAGGTGCAAAGTATAATGGGTCATAGGTGGGTTTTTTATACTAGTTTTGGAGTCAATTAGCCATTAAAATTGGTCAACACCATAAAGTAAGGTTTTATGATGAATTGACTATTTGACTAAGACTTTGACTGTTTGACTAAGACTTTGACTGTTTGACTAAGACTTTGACTAATCAATTTAAGGAATGTGTTAAGTTTATTTTCTTCTGAAATACTACACAAGATGATAGTTGGCTCAGTTGGTTGTCACTGTGTTTTGGTTGGCTGTGGACGCGGGTTCGAGTCCCGGTCCACACAAATCTTTTTTTTTTTTTGGCAATTATTTCCCTAAAACTATATTATTCTAATTTCATAATATGATTATATAAGCCCGAAAGTGACTCGAAATATTTTTAAAACGTACAAAAGTGTCGAGATACAAATAATTATTAGTTTAAGGTATTTAAAACATATATTGTTTAAAACAATACATTCTTTTTATAAAAAAAATTAGGGGAAATTCGCGATGTTACAGTCTCCCCTACTTTTGGAAACTTCGTCCCGAAGTTATTAAAAACACAGGTTTGAGGTTAATTAGGTAGAAATTAAGGCAGCTGTGGTTTGGGTTAAGGCGCGACATGAATTTATAGGTAATAGAATAATTTGTTTCGAATAATTTGGATAAGAGGTTTGAGATGTGAGTTTTAAGGATTGGATTAGGTTCGTCTGAAGTAGCAAGAAGCATAAGAATCTAGCAAAATACTAAACTTATGTTTTAGGAATCTTATAAGAAATGCATGAATTGATTGGCTATATGAAAACCAAATGAACTACTAAAACCTTATTAGAATTTCACACTACCTTAACGTACCTGTAAATTCATGATTACGTTCCGGACCGCAATCACCAATTTACCTTACATTAGGGTTTTGTGTCCTTCTATGACTCTAAACACACATGTAAGTAATGCAAAATAACCTTGTGATTGAATCGTTTACAATGTCTCCAAAAATGAGTCCAACTGTTGAGTAGGAAAAAGACTTCTACCAGTCAGTGAGTAAGAACCTCTACCGATTGTTGAGCAGGTGCGATAGCCTCTACCAGTCGTTGAGCAGGTTGTAGGGCCTCTACCGACTGTTGAGCAGGCATGATGACCTCTACCAATCGTTGAGTAGGTTATTTGGTACTCAACTAACTGTTGAGCAAGTACTTCATCCTCTACCAGTTGTTTGATTAAGTGTACCAATTATTTCACACATAAATTGCAAATTGATAATATGTACATATAAACAATCAAGTATCAAGCATAGCATGCGAGTTGTAATAGTGTTGTCCTAGACAAGGTTAATGACTCTAGGTGTGTCTATAGCAAATAGTTTATATTCCATGATTTCTAGTATCAAATGTTTAAATATGGTAGATAATCGAATCCTCATGTATAACTAAGGATTATGTTTGATGCAACACACAATCAAGTTTCAATAGTTTGGTTATCATGGGTAACTAGCTCATGTGTGAGAAGGTGAAGGATATGAATTTAGTTCTTGAGACGATGATGAAAAATCTTGAAGCAGAATCAAGGTTGTGAGAGATAGTGAATGTGAAGATAGTTTATAAAGAGTTTATTTTATAGTAAGGAGATTATGTAGCAGTGTAAATTTTGGGGTTTGGATCAAAGGTTATAATCAAGTGTATAAGAAAACATGATTGTGGTATATGCCAAATATTGTAAAAATTTGAACAAGTTGAAAATGAGTGAGTGTCGATGGAGAATTTAGAGACTAGATATTATTCCTATGGAAAAAAAAAATCTTATTTTCAAAATTGGTTTTATACATAAAGCAAAAGTTGTTAAATAGTACAAGCTAAGTGGGCTTTGATTAAAATATTCCCGTTAGTTGGAGATTCAAACATGACATTAGGTTTTGAAGATCAAGGTTCTATTAAGTGATTTTTAATAGTTTAAAGCATTATTTAGAAAATCGTTTGTTACGTCAATAAATAAACAATTGAATTTAACGTACCTGTAAATTCATGATTACGTTCTGGACCGCAATCACCAATTTACCTTACATTAGGGTTTTATGTCCTTCTATGACCCTAAACTACAACAATATACCAAATCAAAAATAAGTTTTACAGAAATGATGTGTCTACGTGGTTGTGAAGACAAACACATTGGGTCACAATGGTTTGTTATCACAGTGATGAGACTAATGTGGCTATGAAAACCAACACGTTGGGTTACAACGTGTCACTTAACACAGAAATGAGATTATGTAATAACGAAAACAAACATGTTTGGTTAAAATGGCTTGTAAGCATACGAAAAGTTTGTGTATGAGCTATAACCCAAACGGGGAGCCCACTGGGTAAGATGTTTGCACATTGTATTACAAAAATAAGTCCAACTGATGAGCAGGCAAGAAAAACCTCTACCAGACGTGGAGTAGGAACCTCTACCGATTGTTGAGTAGGCATGATGACTTCTACCAATCGTTGAGCAGGTTATTAGGTACTCCACTGACTGTTGAGCAGGTAATTCATCCTCTACCAGTTATTGAGTGAATAAATGTAGAAAATATAATAAGTTTTTTTTTTTTGTATTTCAACACGTATGTTGCAAATCGATAATACACACATACAAGCAAGTTTGTAAATGCGACAAGTATCAAGTATTGAATGCGACTTATAATTGAGTTGTCCTAGAAGAGGTTATGAGCCTAGATGTGGTCTCACTAGTTGATGGTTATAGCAAACAATTCATAATAGCTAGCCATGTTTTCAAGTATCACGAATAATCAAATATGGAAATAGGTAATCAAATTCTCATGTATCAAGAAGAATCAAGTTTCACGCAACAAACAATCATTGTAGGATTAAGAATCAGGGATCAAGTTAATAGTTTGGGTATCATGGAAATCAAGTTCATGTTCGAAAATCCGAAGAATGTGTGTTTAATTCTTGAGAAAATGAAAATCAATAGTATAATCAAGGTTGTAAAATAGTGAATGTAAAAAATAGTTGATGAATGATTTAGCCTATAGGTCAAGAAAAGGAGTAAAGTAGTCATGTTTGTGATAAAGTAGGGATGTGGATAATGAATTGTGTGATCTGAAGAGGGTTTCGTTCTTTGTTTATAGTTGATTTTTAAATGCAACTTTTGTTTTTGAAATTTAATTGAGCATCTGGTATTGGTACCCTAATCATTTGTTTGGAAAACATTTTGGTTAATATCTTTGTGCAAATAAGTCAATTTAAAACATTACAGTCATTTGAAAAGGGGGTAGGTTTGTAAAATTTGGATGAAATCATTGTTAAAATAATGGTTGTTTGAAGAACTAGTGAAGATTTCGATGAAAACAGTAATTATTTATTTTGGAATCGGAGTATATACGATAAAAAGATTAGGACAAAAATATTGGTAGTCAAATCAATAGCTTTTTAAAACAATAGAGTTAAAACATTTGCATTTTAAATCAATAAGTTTTCAAATAAGAGGACACGAGAAGTAATAAGGTTAATGTTTATGTAACAGGGAGATTAACGAGGTTTGTAACAAGGCTGGAAATAGTAAAACACATGTGGCGTAAAGGATCCTTGCAAGAAAAAACAAGTTTTGGATAGTCATAAGGATCATTAAACTCAGACTGAGTGATATCAACAAGCAGGGGAATAGATTTTGTAACTCAGGAATTAACACAAAGTATGGAGTTAGGATGAAGCTTTGTGAAATAATATGGAGCTCAATCCTTTGAAGGAATTGAAAATCAAGGAAGTAGGCATCAAGCCTGGGAATAACGTCTTTAGCAGATTCCTCTTCGGAATGATGCATTAAAGTTCCACCGTGGATGATGTTGAAGATTCTTAGCATGAGGAAAGAGAGTCAAAGGAAAGAGAAAATAGCAAGAATAGAAGACATAAGATGGATTGGAGAAACACAAACAAATAGCAATCAAGAAATAGGTCACTCATGTTGGACTCTTAAGGTTATAGTCTAGGTCATGTGTCTAATAACCTAATTCCCTATAACCATGGCTCTGATACCAATCTGTAACACCCCAACCGATGGCGGAAACATCGGGGTGCCACGTAGTGATGATTGTTCATAAGCTCATGGAACTATTAAGGTTGTAATATCATTAAATATTGAATTTAAAGTTTCAAACAAGGTTACAATTGAAATCAAACAATACAAGATTCTGATTTATTAACTAAGTCCAAAGCCTTATGTGATCATCAAGCAAGCTTCTCCTGAAACATGCACGAAAGTAATTTTGTCAACAATAATGTTGGTAAGCATTACATTGTTTAGTACATATAGTATAAGTTTTAGAAAGTTGTACAATTCATGTGTCATGTGATATCAATGCGTTATGTAAACATGTAAGTAACAAATAAGAATTCAAGAATATAGTTCACAAATGTATATCGAGCACCTTAACACGTGTAAGTCTAATAGAGCACCATGACCGAAGTCATGTCTGATAAAGCACCATAACCGAAGTTATGTCTGAGTTTAAGTATAAGCATGTAAGTTACGTTCACGTTCAAACATAAGCATGAAAATAAACAAGACACGTATCTGAATTGTAATTAATCAAAAGCGTGTGTATGTGTATTTGCAAGTTTAAATAAGTGTGCATGAATCACCCCAAAAGTGTGAAAAGCGAAAAAGGGATAAGTAATACTCACAGGTTGCTCAGCAAATAAGTATCCAACAAGAACGTACATCTAGTAATGTGATTCCCGATAAAATTTGCCTAGATTATGCAATATAACGTCTAAGAACAAGTCTAATAAATCTAAGATTTCTTGATCGATTGATTATGGTTTCCTAGTTTTGGTGAAAGATGCTTAAATGTTAATGGTTTAGTTAAAATATAATAATAATATTTAAAATATTATTTTTTTCATAGAATGAAAATAATATTTTCTATAAATTCTTTTGTATTTATCTGTATTTAAAACAATTCATTTATAATTAAAAGTTTAAGTGAATCAATGAGTTTAAAACAAAAGGTATTATTTTTAATGAAATAAAATCATGTTTAAAAAAATAAAATAAAATAGATTTTTAGAAAATTTTTGGCTTTTGAATCATTAGAAACGGAATTTTTATGAAACAATTATGAATAAAACAAGGATATATAATAATGAAATTAGTTTTTAAATAAATTGATTATAAATAAAATGTAGAGCTAACCAGATTTGAACCCAAGACCCTTATGTTATAAATCAAGTTGTCCACCAACTGGTCTACAAGATCAACTGGTTTATAATCGGGTCCAAATTTCTTTAAACATAATATGAATGAACTCTGTTTTTTTTTCTTAAATAAAAAGTATCAACTCGGTTCAGACCAAGAGTCGAACCCGAGTCTTTATGTTGTTAAACGAACACAGAACCAACTAGTCTACATGTAACATCCCGAAAATCCATTTCGCTTAATTACGCTATTAGGCGTGAATAAGAAATGACAAAACGAATTAAATAGTAGAATGAGCCTTTTTTTATGGATAGTAAAATGGGATGATACGAGTGTGGGATTATGTTCTATTATGAAAATTTCTAGTGGAAGTTATTATCTTTATAATAGGGAAATAACACTAGAAAGAAACTTGCATAGTTAAGGTTTTGATAACAAAAGGCTTTGGGGTAAACTTGAGGGACTTGTAGTGTAAATATGGAACAAAACAAATGATCCAAACACACCCCATTTGTGGGCAAACGAATTCAGCCCTCATGAGGGTATTCTTGAGCTTAAACCAAACCCTAAGTCCCTAAAGATGAAGAATTGATGCAAGAGGTTGATGTAAGAGATTAATGGTTGGTTCTAGAGGGCTAATCTTCAAGGATTAAGCTTTGGTAAGAACCCTAACCCCAAATTCGTGTAGGATTCGAACCCCACATGTGGGTTTTGAGCAAAACATGTTAAATTCATATTATTGCTTGATTTTATGTGATATTGATCATCTCTAATAGTTTAGAGATGAACTATTCACTATAGGTTGCTTGTGTTCAAAGATGATGATTTTGGTTTTGATTGGTAGCTTTGATGTTACTAAAATAGTAGGAAATCTATGTTTTAGGCATAGATTGTAGAGGAATTGTATTCCATATGTCTTGCATGAATCTTATGTGTTGGTAAAATTACAAGTTGAAATTGAAAATAGCTAAGCATGATGGTTAGAATGATGTTGTTGATGATTAGCTAGTTAAATGGCAAAGTTTGAGAAGTCCATAAGGCTTAGAATTCACTTGCAAAAAGGGTGCACATGAAGTGTTTGATACAATGCTTACATGAAACTTGAATTGGGTCAAATGGTGTAAAATTGTATGAAATTCGTCACTTTTGACAGCCCTAGATAGTCATCTTGTAAAGGGCATATCTCATTCGTTATTAGGAGTTAGAAGACGAGCCTTATATCGTTGAAAAGCTTGTTGCACATATTACATTTCATATTTAGTCATAAGAAGCTGATTCTGAGTTGTAGTGGGTCAAAACAGCATCTAAAGTTAGCATTTCAGTTTTGACAGCAAAGCTGTTTGGTCAAAATTATGTTTCTGACCTGATCTAAAAATATTCATATAAAATCATAGAAAAATCGTTAGGAGGTGTTCTTTATATGCTTGGAAAGGTCTTTGAATGACGCACATTTTGTATTTGATAGTCAAGATCTGATTCCGAGGTTTAGAAGGGGAAAATCGCCCTTGAACAGCAGCTGCGCAGAAAATCGCTGCACATTTATAATGTAATATTTAATAAGAAAAGGTGTAAGAATGTACACCCTTGTAGTAGTCTTGGAGTACGGATTGTAGGGAAAGAATAGCGTGTTATGTGGCCTTCAAAAAGTGTCTAAGAACACTTACTACTAGTTCATGCAACTATTTTCACTAACGGGTCAAACGGGTAGTATATGGAAAGACTTATTGAATAGAACTAGTTGTTGAATGTATTGATGGCATGTTTGAATGATGTAGAATGAATACTAATGTTTGAATAGGTAAGTTCCAAATTAGTATTCTAACACGGCATGTTGACTTGAAAGTAAGCTAGGTACAAGAAGCTTAAAAGTCAACGGGTCAAGTGGATACGATCTCGAGCTAGGTGAAAAGCTTGGGACTATAAGTCAAACGCATATAAGGCGAAAACACTCCTACGGGCAAAGGTAAGTGACTTATGATGCAAACTCTTGGTTTAGTAATTGTATGTTCATGTAATAAATAGAGAATGGGAACACGTATGAAAAGGTAATTTATAATAAGGTAAGCGAATTGATGTTGTTGGTAAATGGGTATAGTTCACCATACAACAAGGAAAGTAGTTGGGATAAATGAGCAACAAAGATAAATGAGTTGAGGGTAATTAAGCATGAAATAAACCAATATTAACAAATATGGCATAAGAATGAATGGTAAAATGTACGGATTGATATGAGTGTATATATATAGATGGGTACATTAAATCATGGGTGTAACTATTTAGATTGAATTGTATAGTTATGCAAGGTCACACAAATGGTAAACCGCTTAGTAAGTGGAGGTTTCTCACATTGGATGCTAGTGTAATAAAATGTGTGCATAGTTGCTTATGCCCGGTAATGTGTGAAAGTGTTATGTATGTAAAGGTTGGTCGTTATGTGTAGGTTGAGTATAAGTTCGAAAACGTCATGTTTGTCCTTGAGAATACATGAAGGAAGAGTAGTATGACGGGTTAAGATAACTTGTACATGGGATTTGTACGTGCGTGTGTATTGTAATGTCATTAATCTTTTGTTATGAGGATGGTAATAAAAAAATGCAGGTATGTAAGTATGAATGCATGGAAATTGGAGGATAGGATCAGGAGACCGGATCCGAACTTACAAAAAGGCGTTTGGTTATGACAATTGAGTATTGTTGATGTTATTTCCATATTGTGAATATTTGCATGAAGTCACTTAATGAACTAACGAAATGGTTATGTGGTAGTTGCAGGTTGTCAAGTCAAGCTCACAAAGCAAGAAATGGTTGGAGGTCGAGTGAGGATGCGGATTGTACGGGGTCGCGGTCACGTAAACTAATAAAGATGAGTTGTAGTTGATGTAATAAGAAACAATAAAATATGAAACACCTATAATATCTCGTAGCTATGGGTTCCAAACATACGATAATGTTTTTATAAAGCAAGAAATTTTATGGTTCGTATTTCCGCTGCGTATTTTCGGTTAAAAGGGTTTAGGGTGTTTCAAGTTGGTATCAGAGCCCTGGTTTGAGTGAAATCTTGTACATGGAAGTAAGTACTTGAACTCAAACCTATGTGCTCTTGAAATTAGTGACCCGTACAATCCAAGACTCGATCAAGGCCCAAAGGTAGAATTTAATATTAACTCACATGAGATGTTAACAACTAATTGTGGTGTTTATGTTAAGGTGAGCTTTTGTGGTGATGATGAAGAGGTCTCTAGGACATGATCCAAGATAGATATCGGAAATTGTGGAATGGATAGAATGCTCGCAGGTACGTAGTATTAATACCTTGGTACCGGTGGGAGAGAATTCTTTGGGATGGTAAAAAGTAGATGGAAAAACAACCATGTTGTTAGGAAAGGAGATTGAAAATGTAGCACGAGGCTGAAAACCAGTCCCTTGGCATAAGGTAATGATTACATGAAGGCACGTAGATAGCATGTGGACTGTGCGCCTGGCCAGTGCACAAGAAGCATGCGATGCACGTGAGACCATGAGAATCATCACAGGTATGCCTGGTAAAATTGGAAAGTAAGTGGTCGTGTGGGTGAATGGGTGGAATGAAACTTCTATAAAAGTGTGAATGTGAAGGGGGATTTCCCTTAGAAGATATCAAACTAAACGTATGTATATTGTGCCTATAAATTAATTATGGCAATGAATGAATAAGTAACTAGACGTCAGTTGTGGGTAAAGTAGACGACCCTCAAGTGATAGAGAGTAGTCTATATGAATAAAAAGTTTGAGTCCGTAGGTAAGTACGGATCAAACCTATATGAATGAAAGGTGGAATGAAAGGTTTGAGTCCGTAGGTAAGTACGGATCAAACCTATATGAATGAAAGGTAGGAATGAAAGGTTTGAGTCCGTAGGTAAGCACGGATCAAACCTACATGAATGAAAGGTAGGAATGAAAGGTTGGAATGAAAGGTTTGAGTCCGTAGGCAAGTACGGATCAAACCTATACGAATGAAAGGTAGGAATGAAAGGTTTGAGTCCGTAGGTAAGCACGGACCAAACCTACATGAATGAAAGGTAGGAATGAAAGATTTAAATCCGTAAGTAAGCACGGATCATACCTATAGGAATGAAAGGTTGAAATGAAAAAAAAAAATAAAATAAAAAAAAAATCCCTAGGTACGCACGGATTAAACTTATATGAGTAAAGGGTAGAAATGAAATGACTGACCCTAATGGGTCAAATGGGGGGAATTGTAGAAATGACCCTGAACGATCAAATAGTGGAAATGTAAAAACATAGAATTACCCAGGTACTGGGTCAGATTAGTTGGAATTGTTGTAGAAATATAGAATAGACTACGAAGCGGGTCATTTGGGTAGGAATGAAGGAGAGAATACATTATTTTCTCCAACCAAGATAAGCACAAGTTAATAACTTAATTTAGATATGCATGTTATGTGGCATGTAAAATGCATATATATATATGTAGTGGAAGATGGTAAGGCATGGTATTAATGTAAGTCATTTAAAAAAAAAAAACCTATGGAAAACGAATGAACGGTTGATCTTTTGGAAGATTCGTACCTCTATATGCAGAAAATGAATGATGTTGTAAGATGCAAGAATGTGATGTCGGAATTATTACAAAGTAGTAGAATATGACGCAATTACCTTGAAAAGTCGAATTGTAGAAAATTTGCAAGATAATGAATAATACGTAAGGATCTTGCATAGGAAAATGCAATAAGTAATGTAGTAAAGCACGTAAACGGGAGATCAGGAAGGAAATGTATATAATTAGACATTACAAGTGAAAGGAAACTTGCATGGACCAATGAAGGTCAATTTTCATGAATGTAAGGTATATGTCTAACCAATGATTTTGTAGATACGAATGATCGAATTTATGAATATGATGAAATCTACAAGATAGGTGATATGAAGCTAGCGAGTTGGAACTCCTTGTGAATGAACTGAAGCAAGCTAAGTATGGCGTGGACTTGTCAAGGAGCAAGTTAAGCCGACATATGGATGGTTGGATAACGTTGTAAAAGGAAGGTTAGTAAACTTAGATATTTTTTGTGATTGTTAAATAGAAAATTTATATATGTTGAATAGTACCCACGTATGAATGAAGGGTAGTTCAAGCATGATGTAGTTGGAAAGTAGACTTTTAAAGGTCAAAAGATGAATCAATATTAGTTAGACTCGGAGTTGTTAAGCGATGGACATATGTGTCTACAGTAAGTAGTGCATGAAGTGAACTAATAAACAAATAGGCATGAATAGAATGGCTCTGAAATTTACCAAAAGGGCTGAGGTGTATATGGTAGATGTAACGATTCAGTAGTGTCTATGGAATTATGTCTAACTTTCAAGTTAAGTGAGAATGAATGGGGAATGAATTAGTAGGTACGTTGTAAAAGTGATAACCATGATTTAAGATTTGGGATATACGTATGTATATAGTCTAACTACTACATGGTTGAAAGGACTTAAAAGGAATGCTAATAGTTGAAAATTGTAGTAACCCCGTGATGGATGCCTTGTGACTAATACAGGAGTGAACAACTAAGTAGGATTTATGGGTTAAATATGTAACTAATCGATTTATTATGTTTAATAAGTGTGATAGGCCTCATGTAATATAGGGGCATAAGAACAAAACATACCAATATGTTTTGCCACGAGTAAAGTTAATTGTATAGTCTATATGTGGGCTTCCAACATGGCATGAAACTTTGAATGAAATGAATGAGTAAATAAGTAAGTAGAGAATTCCTAGTATGGTAGTAATGAAGGAGGTTTCGGGGACGAAACCTTCTTTAAGGGGGGTAGACTTGTAACATCCCGAAAATCCATTTCGCTTAATTACGCTATTAGGCGTGAATAAGAAATGACAAAACGAATTAAATAGTAGAATGAGCCTTTTTTTATGGATAGTAAAATGGGATGATACGAGTGTGGGATTATGTTCTATTATGAAAATTTCTAGTGGAAGTTATTATCTTTATAATAGGGAAATAACACTAGAAAGAAACTTGCATAGTTAAGGTTTTGATAACAAAAGGCTTTGGGGTAAACTTGAGGGACTTGTAGTGTAAATATGGAACAAAACAAATGATCCAAACACACCCCATTTGTGGGCAAACGAATTCAGCCCTCATGAGGGTATTCTTGAGCTTAAACCAAACCCTAAGTCCCTAAAGATGAAGAATTGATGCAAGAGGTTGATGTAAGAGATTAATGGTTGGTTCTAGAGGGCTAATCTTCAAGGATTAAGCTTTGGTAAGAACCCTAACCCCAAATTCGTGTAGGATTCGAACCCCACATGTGGGTTTTGAGCAAAACATGTTAAATTCATATTATTGCTTGATTTTATGTGATATTGATCATCTCTAATAGTTTAGAGATGAACTATTCACTATAGGTTGCTTGTGTTCAAAGATGATGATTTTGGTTTTGATTGGTAGCTTTGATGTTACTAAAATAGTAGGAAATCTATGTTTTAGGCATAGATTGTAGAGGAATTGTATTCCATATGTCTTGCATGAATCTTATGTGTTGGTAAAATTACAAGTTGAAATTGAAAATAGCTAAGCATGATGGTTAGAATGATGTTGTTGATGATTAGCTAGTTAAATGGCAAAGTTTGAGAAGTCCATAAGGCTTAGAATTCACTTGCAAAAAGGGTGCACATGAAGTGTTTGATACAATGCTTACATGAAACTTGAATTGGGTCAAATGGTGTAAAATTGTATGAAATTCGTCACTTTTGACAGCCCTAGATAGTCATCTTGTAAAGGGCATATCTCATTCGTTATTAGGAGTTAGAAGACGAGCCTTATATCGTTGAAAAGCTTGTTGCACATATTACATTTCATATTTAGTCATAAGAAGCTGATTCTGAGTTGTAGTGGGTCAAAACAGCATCTAAAGTTAGCATTTCAGTTTTGACAGCAAAGCTGTTTGGTCAAAATTATGTTTCTGACCTGATCTAAAAATATTCATATAAAATCATAGAAAAATCGTTAGGAGGTGTTCTTTATATGCTTGGAAAGGTCTTTGAATGACGCACATTTTGTATTTGATAGTCAAGATCTGATTCCGAGGTTTAGAAGGGGAAAATCGCCCTTGAACAGCAGCTGCGCAGAAAATCGCTGCACATTTATAATGTAATATTTAATAAGAAAAGGTGTAAGAATGTACACCCTTGTAGTAGTCTTGGAGTACGGATTGTAGGGAAAGAATAGCGTGTTATGTGGCCTTCAAAAAGTGTCTAAGAACACTTACTACTAGTTCATGCAACTATTTTCACTAACGGGTCAAACGGGTAGTATATGGAAAGACTTATTGAATAGAACTAGTTGTTGAATGTATTGATGGCATGTTTGAATGATGTAGAATGAATACTAATGTTTGAATAGGTAAGTTCCAAATTAGTATTCTAACACGGCATGTTGACTTGAAAGTAAGCTAGGTACAAGAAGCTTAAAAGTCAACGGGTCAAGTGGATACGATCTCGAGCTAGGTGAAAAGCTTGGGACTATAAGTCAAACGCATATAAGGCGAAAACACTCCTACGGGCAAAGGTAAGTGACTTATGATGCAAACTCTTGGTTTAGTAATTGTATGTTCATGTAATAATAGAGAATGGGAACACGTATGAAAAGGTAATTTATAATAAGGTAAGCGAATTGATGTTGTTGGTAAATGGGTATAGTTCACCATACAACAAGGAAAGTAGTTGGGATAAATGAGCAACAAAGATAAATGAGTTGAGGGTAATTAAGCATGAAATAAACCAATATTAACAAATATGGCATAAGAATGAATGGTAAAATGTACGGATTGATATGAGTGTATATATATAGATGGGTACATTAAATCATGGGTGTAACTATTTAGATTGAATTGTATAGTTATGCAAGGTCACACAAATGGTAAACCGCTTAGTAAGTGGAGGTTTCTCACATTGGATGCTAGTGTAATAAAATGTGTGCATAGTTGCTTATGCCCGGTAATGTGTGAAAGTGTTATGTATGTAAAGGTTGGTCGTTATGTGTAGGTTGAGTATAAGTTCGAAAACGTCATGTTTGTCCTTGAGAATACATGAAGGAAGAGTAGTATGACGGGTTAAGATAACTTGTACATGGGATTTGTACGTGCGTGTGTATTGTAATGTCATTAATCTTTTGTTATGAGGATGGTAATAAAAAAATGCAGGTATGTAAGTATGAATGCATGGAAATTGGAGGATAGGATCAGGAGACCGGATCCGAACTTACAAAAAGGCGTTTGGTTATGACAATTGAGTATTGTTGATGTTATTTCCATATTGTGAATATTTGCATGAAGTCACTTAATGAACTAACGAAATGGTTATGTGGTAGTTGCAGGTTGTCAAGTCAAGCTCACAAAGCAAGAAATGGTTGGAGGTCGAGTGAGGATGCGGATTGTACGGGGTCGCGGTCACGTAAACTAATAAAGATGAGTTGTAGTTGATGTAATAAGAAACAATAAAATATGAAACACCTATAATATCTCGTAGCTATGGGTTCCAAACATACGATAATGTTTTTATAAAGCAAGAAATTTTATGGTTCGTATTTCCGCTGCGTATTTTCGGTTAAAAGGGTTTAGGGTGTTTCACTACACGACCAGTTGGTTATCAATATGTTCAGAATATTTATAAACAACCTTTTTACTGTCATCTTCCCCAAATCGATAAACCCTAACCGAACCTTTGATCCAATTAACGAATAAACAGGACACAATCAATCAAACCGACTTAGGGGTTTTTATTAATAACCCTATTCGACTACTCCCTAGAATTTAATTGAAAATAAACGAACCTGAAGTGCTCGGTTGAATACGATATAAAAGAATAGAAGACGGGTTCGATTAAGGACAAATCAGACAACGAGAACAACAATCAAACATGGAGAACAGGTCGTGTCTAGGGTCTAAGATGATGTTTAGGTTCAATTTATAGGCTAGATAACGATTTGGATGAGTTTTATAATTGGGTTTTATGTGATGTTATGATTATCTTTTAAATTCTTAAAATTAACCGACCTGCGTAATAAGGAGCAAATAAGGTTGGTTTTTAGTGTCGATCTAAATTATAGGATGAATTTTACCAAATCTTCTCTAATTTACTTGATTTGGAGATTGTTTTAATGGGTTTTCTTATAATTATTAATATTTTTTAAAAAGAACTCATAATTATCAGTTATATTAAAATGAAATAAATAAACATATCTAGAAAAAATGTTTGAATAACTTTTAAAATTCCATTAATAAAAAAATGAAAATAGTTAGAAAAATACGCGATGTTACACTATGCTAAAAGTAGAAAAAAAATATTTGAATAAAACAAAAAAAAATTAATTAGAGGTTAATTTTTATGGTGTGAAAACTCTAATCCAAAACTTTAGATCTCTGGTTATTTGTGCGTTTAGTACGTTAATTTTATTTATAGAAGATCTCACCCCTAAAAGGGGAAGAGTTTGTTCGTAATAATAATAGTACAGGGGTCTGAATTGTAATATCTGTAACTAGAGGGACTGGACTTGCCTAACTAAGATAGTTTGATGTTAGTTTAGGGCTGAGCAAATGGATCTAACCAAACCGAACCGGGTTTAACCCAACCCGACCCGAGACCGAAAACCCAGCAAAATCCATGACCGAAGACTGGACCATTGCATCAAGTTCGGGTTTCGGTTTTGTTGAGTTCGGGCACATCGGGTATAGGTACAAGACCGAGACCGGGAACACGAGCAACCTCCATTTTCTCAGATTTGAACAATACTCATAGCAACACATTTCAGCATCCTCTCTAGTTCATGAGTCCAGTTACGAAGTCTGAATCTCAACTTGTGGTAACGAGCAAAAACTGATAATTTTTGTTTGACTTGTGCTAGTAGATTCATCATTCATGAGTTCATGTCAAGAGAAAGAGAGGTTATAGTGATGGGGTTTTACTCTGGTTAGTTATGGTTGTAACAAGAGAGAGGTTTAAGATCTATATTCTATTTAGATAAGGGAGAGAGTGAGGGAGACGAATAGAAAAAGAAAACCAGTAGGAATGACTAATGAGGAAGAAAAGTTGCTTTATATTTAAAAGTAAATTTAAAAGGGTAAGGAATACTTAATTTAAATTAATAACAATTACTTTTTTAATTAATATTTAATTTAGTACATCATCATGATATATGTTAATATTACTGACACTGAGATCCAACTAAACAACTCAAGAAATACTAAAAAAATTACATGTGTTATTTTACCTTACAACTTGTTTAATTTTTAAACTATAATAAATTATAAAAATTTATGAAATAAAAAACTAGAAAGGATATATGTATGAACATAATAAACTAATAAAGATATAAATAAAATGTTATGTTGAAATGATGACTTGCTTTTATTCCAAGAAGGAATGGTTAAAATATTAAAAAAAACAGGTTTCTTTTCATATTTTGTAAGTCATGTCAGTTTTTGTGTGGTGTTAATTTATCCTCTCAAACCATTTAATATTTTAACTAAATTAAATTCCAAGTCCCAACGTCTAAACTTTATTTTTCCTATAAAATTAAATTTAAAAGAATCATTTCACTTTTAGATGTTTTCTCTCTCATCTCATCTATCTTACTGTATTCTATGGAGAACACAAATAACATTAACGATCTCCAAAGCAGTAAGTACAAACTTGAAGATGAAGCTGATGGCAAATTCATAGGGATTGGAATATCACATCAATACATCATCATCTGATGATGCGGCTCGCAAAAGGTTTGAGTGAGAAAGAATCCGTGTGGTCATCGTCTTGGTTTTAACTCACAACAAAACAAAGGCTAGTTGTAGAACTGTAGAACTCCTCGGCCCAGTTCTTGAATGGTCGGTTACCCTTGGTCCAGACCCGAGAACCGACCCGAAACCGAAATCTCTCTAAAATAGGGACAGAAGGCAGACCTGTTTACAAGATATCGGTTCGGTTTCGGGTAATTTCGGTCTTGGCTTTCGTGTATATTCGGGTATACCCGATTTATGCTCACCCCTATGTTAGTTAGTAGTTGTATATAAACAAGTTACAACAACAACCGTACCCAGGAAAATCCCACGAATAGCGACGCTATTAGTAGGGTCTGGGGAGGGTAAGATGTAGGCAAACCTTACCCCTATCTTTAGAGATAGAGAGGCTGCTTCCAGAGAGACCCCCGGCTCGACAAAAACAAATACACACTGTATATCAAAGAATAATTAGGCAATCACTAACCACTAAAAAAAATAATAAAAAAAATAAAAAAAATAAATGTATTACATAATATAACATACAAATATATTTATATATTTATATATACATGCATAGAGACCATCCCTAATTCCTAAGTAATCTTAAATCCTAAAAATCTTTAACTTTAATCCTACGCCTCCACGAATTTCTATCTTGTATATAAACAAGTTAATACTCAATAATATGTAGCTGTGATTTGATCGATTTCCTCTTATGTTCTTCTTTCTATCTTTCATAGCTAACAATTGGTATCAGAGCTACCGGTTCTCGGCCTCCGATCACCATTATACACCACCGACCACCCTAACTACTTTTTACCAGCATAACTAACCACCTAAACTACCTAACACCACCATAATAAACCACCATAAACCATCTTAATCTTCCTATTAACATCAAATTCTTATCCTTCTAATCCACTGCTCATCAATTCACTTTTATCTTCTTCGTTTTTCTTTCCATTCAATTCTGCACTCTGTTTTCATTTCATTTCCTAGTGTGATTCATTCGTAATCATACTATTTCATTGAAGTGATCAATTTGTGATCCTTCAATTCCTTCAAACATTCCAATCATCATTTCTATATGTGAATAGTAAACACATTAACACCATGACAACAACAAGAAACCATTTTTTGGAACAAAATAAGGAGGAAACTCTTACAGAAACATTTTATAATGACAAGATATTTTTGCATATGGAGAAAGAACAAGAACAATTGTTTTCCTTGGACAAATTCAATGCATTAGCAAATGAAGTGAAAAGGCTATTAAACAATATGATGATACAAAAGAAGCAATATGTGAACTATACAAAGCAGGAACAATCAGTAGAATCTGATTCTGAGGGAAGTAAGTTTGTCATAAAACTCAAACATCAAATCGAATCACCTTATCGTTCTCAATTTACAAAATTAGAATATGTCCACCAAGTGTTTGAGGAAATGCCTAAAAGGGTTGGGAATGAGATTCAAGAATCATATGATTGTGTTGATTCAAAAGAAAATGGAAGTGACCTAGTTCATAATGATTCTTGTAAGGAAATACATGGAAATGATGTTAATGTTACAGCATCAGAAAATGATATTAAAACAAATGAGATTAATGAGACAAATGTGATAACGGTTGATGTTGGCAATGAAATTCAAGTAGTAGTTAATGATGATGCTGATTTAAAGAAAAATAAAAGAGGTGTAGAAACAAATAAGGATGTGAATTTGAAGTGTTCATATTATGATTCAAGAAAGGGTGAAAAAGAAGTTTATAGTCATAAGCTGGATAATGAGTTTCAAGAAACCAGTATGTATGAAAATGTTGGTGGCCTGTTTAGAAATGAAATTGGTTCTTTAAGCCAAAAGTTGAGTACTCATGAATCATTTGAATATGATATTTTAAATCGAGATATGGAGGCTGCAATTGAAATGAAAGATGATGTTGATAGGAAATATAAAAAGGAATCAGTTAAGTCTAACACCAAAAACATCATAAGTGATAGTGTTGTAAAAAACGAAAGACAAAGACCATTGGATTTTGATGCAAACAAGATTGGAAAAGTCTATGCTGTGGGGTATGGTCTGAACAGAGACCATGTCATTGCATTAAAAGATGCTATAAAAGATAATGATACTTTTGTGATTAATATTAAGGAAGTATGGCCATTAGGCTTTGTACTAATAGTTGTTGGAACATTTGAATGGAAATCGGGTTGGCGGTATTGCTCGGGTGAAAATTTGAGGAAGGTTCAACATACTTACAATGAATACTTTGTTGAATATTTCCTAGCAGTAGCAACTATTAAAATGGTAGAAGCAACACCAGTGGGTAGGGATAGCATACAAGTTATAGAGTTGGTTTTCCATGGTGACCTTAATGATCAATATTACAGAAAGAATAATTTTGATGCAAGGGAAGATAGAGTAGAAAGATCAAAGATCCTCAAGTTTGGTCAATGTTTCATTAAAAATGGTTGTGATTCCGGCAATTGTGATAAGGATAATAAGAAAAGAGATGAAGATTACAATGAAGATCATAATGATCTAGGTGTTTTATGTGGTAAGAAACGGGCACCAATGCGAGTTACAAAAGTTGAGAGTTATATGGACAAAGTTAGCAACAATGAGGATCATAATGAGGATTATTGCGATGAGAACGGTATTGTTGGGTATTTTTAGTTTTTTTGTAAAAGGATATAAACTTGAAGAAGAAGAGACAAAATATGAAGTCTTGGGTGAGAAACTTACAGAAGCCAAAAACTCAATAAGTGTGGAAAGAGATGTTAGAATTAGTGAAGTGATGATTCATCTTCAAAATAAATTGGTACTTTTTGGTGTAATTATCACTGCAAGTTTATTCCAAAAATATCGCATGACTGTTGAAGGTTTTGTAATAATTAGCAGAGGTGCATGTTGGTTAGCCTTGGCAGCCTGATGTGCTAAAAGTAGTTTAATAAAAATAACTAAATTAAACCTAAAACTAGACACCTAGTAATACTCTAGACTCTCTAAAACTAAACTACTGACAGGCAAGTGAACCTATCGACTCTAGTATAGCTAAAGTAAGTCCGGATATCGAACCCACGAGACTCTAATGGAAAACGAAAACTAGACTCGATTACCTATCCTAAATATCTATTAAATTAATTTATTATTTTAAAGGGGGGTTTTACTGAAAAATAAATTGCAATAAAATAAAGAATAACTAAAATTACTAAACTGAACTAGAGACACGAACTTAGTTGAGCTGAATTCAGATGATGATGAGACACTACCTAGACCAGACTCCTAACTATGCCTGATAAGCTTCTATGGTTATGGAACTGAATTGGAACCGGGATCTTAAAATACTAAACATCAAGAATAAACTAGACACCCTCGACCCTTCTCAAGGGGAAACCCTAGAATATTTTTGTGCTGTTAAACTACCGGTTGGAGTACAAACCCTCACAGGTTATCTAACTCTTATGATCGAGTACCCGCTAGACAATCTAGCTCACAGCGCGAAAGCCTCACTACACTAGGTGTAAGGGGTAATTATTGAAGCCTAGATCTAACTTGATATGCAAGAGTTATAATACTATATTATTATTATTATTATTATTATATATATATATATATATAGTATTATGGCATCGTGCTCTCGACTCGGTTGTTCTTGACTTGACCAAAGTTGCTCGTTTATGCTCCAACGTCCATGAACACCTAGCAAAATATAAAATAAAAAAGATAAATACTAAAAATGACACAAAGCTAATAAAAATCTATAAAAACCTATACTAAATAAAATAGACCGGTACAAGCCTAAAACTAATAAAAACACTATCTAAACGACTCGAAAACTATACAAACTTTACACTGGACATAGATGTATTTTACAATACATCAAATATCCCCACACTTATCTTTTTTTCATCCCTGAAAAAGAATTATGCTATGGAATCACAGTTAGGTTTACATCCAGTTTCAAAACATAGGTTACTTAATTAATAATCTACTAACGTGTTGATTGCGATTGCAGGTATATTGATCCTCTTAAACCCACACCGGTTTCCAAGCCCCTTTTATTTATGTTAAGTTCATGTGGATTAGTCTATCTAGGGTCTCACTCGAAGGAAGCCACAGTTTCTCCTAATCCCGCCTCAAGCTTATGAAGCTAAAGGAATGACCAATTGACCATTTCCCAACCGTCTTATGTAGAAAACCAAGAGAATTTAAAATCACTTTTTTTTTTTTTACATACTTAACTCAGAGGGTGTGACCAATCCAAGTCGCTATCCCAGTGGCCAGGCACCTTAAGCTTCAGCATTTTTTTTTATCTCAGCATACTTAACTCAGAGGGTGTGACCAATCCAAGTCGCTATCCCAGTGGCCAGACACCTTAAGCTTCAGCATTTTTGCTTTGATTTCTAATTTTTTTTACTGATTAGAAATTCTAACGGTTTTCTACTTATAACGGTGCTTCTTATACTATTTTTGGCGATTTCGGTCTCCCCGTTTCTCCTAGATGAGAACCCACAAAATAGCCTAACATAATTAATTTATTACTTTTCAAAGGAAACCTTTTTACCGGCCGAGTCTACCAACATATCCCAAATCAGACACGTTTTCAATCAATTTTAATCTCTTATTATACATACTATTTGAAAACTGGACACCTAACTTTACCTATCATTTTCCATATTTTATATAATACAAACTTCAAAATCAGGGACTTTTTTTTTAAGTTTTTTTTGACTCAAAATGACTCTATATAAAAACCAAACGACAGTTTCCCATCCCCACACTTAAACTTTACATTGCCCTCAATGTAGGAATAGAAAACGACTCAAAACAAAAAACTAAATTCCGAATACAAAAATAAAAAGAAAAGGGCAAATTGGAAAGGACTTAGCTGGTTTATTAACGCGTAAGCTCCAAAAAATCTAATCCAATCCAGCTCGATCGTATAGCATTTCATTCGCGATCGGCTCTGACACATGGTAAACTCTGGGCTTGCCTTGATAAATGATAAACAACTTCGGAATCACCCGAATGGAGATTGGGTACGGGTGGTGCAATCCAAACCTGCACAAAATGAAACAAACAAAACCCGAGCATAATACCGAACCATACAAAAATAAAAAGACTCAAACTACTAACTTACACTCAAAATATAACAACAAACAAGAAGACGTACCTGCTTGGAAAAATGGCGGTGAATGGTGGTAGAACCAAATGGGTAGAAAAAAAAAATATGGTTCTCGCTTAACGTGAAGGACACTGGTGATCACAACACGCGTTGCAAACGAGAAAAAAAAATATAACTTTCCGGGGTAATAGCTGGTCGCATGAGGCGAACAGGTCAGCCCAGACTCCTCGCGTTACGTGAAAAGTCTTTTTTCACAGAAAGTTAATTAATTTTTTTTTTAAGAAAAATTCTCTTATTACCCAAACCTTTACCAAACCTCCCACTCAAAAAATATATATAAAGACAATACATGGGATCCACTCATGTGAAATTTCCTCTACCTAAGCAAACACGCAAACCTACAAACAGACTCAAAAACACAAAAACAAAGATAAAATAGAAAGATAAAAACCTATGAACAACTATCGAAAGACGGACCACAAATAAAATTAAAAAAAATGAAAAGCTAGGAAAAAAAAAATAGGTATAAATATAAATTTACAAACTCTACAGAGGCTCCCTACACTTAAACTTAATCAGGGGGCTTCTCTTTTATCTGGACCCGATCTAACCCGTTTAATTCCACCCGGTCCTCGTTAACAATTGAATATTTATTAGTGGAATTGAAAAATAATCTAAGCATTCTTAACGGGTCAGACCACCAAAATTTAAACTTACCTGGATTGAACCGGATGCGTGGCATGTAGCAAGAAGACTGATCGTGCTTGACTTTCTCTGGCTTCTTCTTCTCCAACTCGTGCCAGCCGTTGATCCTCTTCCGATTCCGATTCCGATCCTTTCTTTTTCTCTTCCTTGCCCTCTCCCGTGGTGTTGTTGATTTTGAAGTTCCATCTATTACTAATACCACGGGCCAGCTATGGTGCGCTTCTTCTTCCACCATTTCCATGGGATGATCCCCACACTTAGTTCTTTCTTCTGGTGCAGGTTCAGTCATGTCTGTCGGTTCACCTTCGAGTAGGGCATCCAGGTATGCCATATCTCCATCGGGATCAGACTCCCCTATTTCTTCAAAAACAGGTAAACCATCTAACTCTAGATCTAAAAACTCATCCTCTTCAGACAACAACGTTTCACTAACCTCATTGTCTTCCTCTACACCAAACATCATATCAATGGAATCTCCCAATTCCACTTCTTCTTCAGTCACTTCCCTCTGCACTAACGACCTCTGATACGCCGCCCATTCTTCTTCATCGTCCTCTTCATCAGAGTCACTCCCAAAATCATATATAGTAACCTGTGGCACCGGAGGTGGGACTTCAACGTCCATTTTCGTCTCTGTGATTGGGATGATCTCTTCATCTGACTCATCTGCGTATTCCATGATTGGCTCTTTCCCTTCTTCTGGAAACGTTGGAAACAACTCCCCTCGAGCATTCATGTACCCAAGGTAGTTGCCCTCCTTATCATATGTATAACCGACTTTCGGCAGCTGCTCTTGCTGAACCTTTTCTATTTCTTCTTCTTCTTTTAACCTTCTAGCAATGTCTTCTACTGTTCGTTGAAGATCTAAAAGAGCAGTCTGTCGGTTTTTTCAGGATGGTGTCGTGCTCTGCTAACATTTTCTGAGTATTTTCATCTTTAGCAACTAATAATGTCAACAGACTCTCTATTTTACGCCAATCATTACCACTATCCTCACAAGAAGTGCTTCCAGAAAATTGATCAGGATATTGATTATAATGTGGCTGCTGATACGAGTCATCATAATAATATGTAGGACACCCCTGTGAATAGTATGGTTGCGGCTGCACAAAGGAATTAGCACAATAATGTGCAGAGGACCCCGCATTTTGTGGAAATCTAACGGTAAAATAGGGTCCTCCACAAATTTCAAACATATTTACAGACTCAACAGAAATTAAAACACACAAACAATTAGATTCCTACGACTCACTATACAAAAAGACAGACTCAACACAAAACTCAAGTAGCACAGATATAGCAGATAAGTGTAATCAAAGCTAGTAAACGCAATCGCCAAGAGTCCCCGGCAACGGCGCCAAAAACTTGATGTGCTAAAAGTAGTTTAATAAAAATAACTAAATTAAACCTAAAACTAGACACCTAGTAATACTCTAGACTCTCTAAAACTAAACTACTGACAGGCAAGTGAACCTATCGACTCTAGTATAGCTAAAGTAAGTCCGGATATCGAACCCACGAGACTCTAATGGAAAACGAAAACTAGACTCGATTACCTATCCTAAATATCTATTAAATTAATTTATTATTTTAAAGGGGGGTTTTACTGAAAAATAAATTGCAATAAAATAAAGAATAACTAAAATTACTAAACTGAACTAGAGACACGAACTTAGTTGAGCTGAATTCAGATAATGATGAGACACTACCTAGACCAGACTCCTAACTATGCCTGATAAGCTTCTATGGTTATGGAACTGAATTGGAACCGGGATCTTAAAATACTAAACATCAAGAATAAACTAGACACCCTCGACCCTTCTCAAGGGGAAACCCTAGAATATTTTTGTGCTGTTAAACTACCGGTTGGAGTACAAACCCTCACAGGTTATCTAACTCTTATGATCGAGTACCCGCTAGACAATCTAGCTCACAGCGCGAAAGCCTCACTACACTAGGTGTAAGGGGTAATTATTGAAGCCTAGATCTAACTTGATATGCAAGAGTTGAAAGGGAAACTAGGCAGATCTTCTCACAAAGCCTCTAACCTAGCAATCCAACAACCTAGACATACCAACAAGTCCTCACCTCACAGCTATTGAACTTGGAAGAATACCTAAAATCTTCTAACCACCAAATACCACTCCTATGGTAAACTCGCGACTATTGACCATAAACTAGTTGCTACACAAAGTCTGCAACCTAACTAGCACTCATACATGAAAGACATTCACAAAAGTGCAAGTGGAGTGAATAAGTGACAATTAAAAAATAATAGATACGCACATACACCAGATCTAGAGAAATCAAAATCTTTACTGAATCATAAATCCAAAACACGTTCCAAAAACCATAGAAAATAAAAACAAATCAAAACATAGTTATTTGTCTTGGCCTAGGTAGCTATTAAAAGTTTTAGCCACAAATCATCTTGAAAAGAAAAACAAAGCCAAATAAAATTTCAACAATCATTATATAGAACAAAGATAATAAAGGAACGAAAACACCGAATGATTGACACCCGAATAATCGCTGGCTTAAAACCTTTGATCCCTGGCCTGCCTCCTCTCTAAAATTGCTCCTCTTGTGCTCTCTGTGCCTCCCCAAAAAATATATATTTCGCTGCTCGATTCCTTTCACCAAAAATCCAATTGTGCGCAGCCTCTAGAATGATGATATGATGCCCCTCCTTTTCTCAATGAAATATCCCCCTTTATATTTTTTTTTTTTTCTCTTTTAACCTACTTACGTAGGCTTTTTTTTTCTTTTTCTTCAAGGCTTATGGGCCACCCCTTTTATTATAATACTATATTATTATTATTATTATTATTATTATTATTATTATTATTATTATTATTATTATTATATATATAGTATTATGGCATCGTACTCTCGACTCGGTTGTTCTTGACTTGACCAAAGTTGCTCGTTTATGCTCCAACGTCCATGAACACCTAGCAAAATATAAAATAAAAAAGATAAATACTAAAAATGACACAAAGCTAATAAAAATCTATAAAAACCTATACTAAATAAAATAGACCGGTACAAGCCTAAAACTAATAAAAACACTATCTAAACGACTCGAAAACTATACAAACTTTACACTGGACATAGATGTATTTTACAATACATCACAGCCTCAAAAGGGACAACAAGTGATGTACTGGCAATAAAGGTTTGGAGGAAGGCTGGTATGATTCTTAAAAATGAGGTCCGTATCATTTTTGTTGAATGGGACATTCCAGTTTCATCAGTGAATAAGAACCACACCAAAAGCTTTCAGTTGTTGGCATTTGTAACTATGCGACAACTGACGTATTCTTTAACAAATGATTGGGTACAACATCTGATTGGTGCTCTTCAGTTGGTATTATTTACTTTTGAACTACTTGCAGGGATCATACAGTTTAATGCAGAGTCTACAAGTGACATATGTACCAACATTATGAATGAAGAAATGAGCTTAGTAGCATATGATATGATATACAAGTTGTTGGGTGATAAGCCATGTCCACGTCGAGGTGCAGCAAAGTTTGGAAAGAAGAATGGTCTAAATAATGTGGATTCAAGAACTGAGCCAACCTCAAAAAGACTATTGACTGTTGAATCCAAATCAAGTATGTTTTTGTACAATAAGGTTTGGAGCTGGTTAAAATCTAGAAGTTGGTTCGGTTTTGATACTTTGTATGTCACCACTACACAAGTTTACCTTCAAAAAGGTTCATTATCACTGTGACTAGAATCAGCGGCTAGTTGCTGAAGTAAACAAAATGCTTCAACTTGTTATCCACATCTCAAAATATTTGGCATCCATGGTGAAATGTTTCCTGCTCTATTCCAGAAGAATGTTGCTCCAAGTCATAAATTTTAAGATAATGTGACAAAATATGAAGTTATTATCATCTGTGTAGCTAGTGGAAAGATGCTTTATAGAAGCCTAAACCACTTCGTGCTTGTTTCTTGTGTCACCAAATGGCGGAAATGGATGGTTTGAGGGTAAAAGAAAAAGTTCCAGACTAGCGAGTTGATTCTGATTTTTGGGGACAAAAATCTTTTGAGAGGGGACTTGTGTTAGTAATAATAATAGTACATGGGTCTGAATTGTAATATCTGTAACTAGAGGGACTGGACTTGCGTAACTAAGATAGTTTGATGTTAGTTAGTAGCTGTATATAAACAAGTTAATACTCAATAATATGTAGCTGTGATTTGAGGATTTCCTCTTCTGTTCTTCTTTCTATCTTTCATAGCTAACAGAGTTATTCTAGGGTAGTACCTTAGCCCCATCCAATTATATGGTGTCATGTCATATTCACCCCCAAGAACCCTAGAGAAACCTTGTGTGTAAATGAATTGAACCCTTATTAAAATCTCTTGAACCTTGTGTGTGAACGAATTGAACCCTTAGTAAAATCTCTTGAACCTTGTATGCGAATTAACCCCTTAAACACTACTATCATAAGGGGGATGAGACTCGCATTCATTGGATAAAAACTTACCTAGCTTCTGGTTCACCAAACGGCTATCTCTAGCATCTCCATTTAATTATGAGTTATATGTTCCTATGTTATAAATTGTTTCTAATGTCTATACATGGTAGGGTGTAACAATTCCATGGTGCTAATTTTACACAATGGTTTAAGGATATTAAAACATGGACCTTTTTTATAGAACAATAAGATGACAACGTATATATGGTTTGCTAATTTGACATTTTTAATAATATTTTTTGGCTCTTCTTTGCTAGCATTCCAAAAAAGTTAACCAGTTCCTCCTTGATCATGAACAGTACAGACGCTGCAAATACACTTTGTACTATCTTGGTGCTCATTCCTTTGTAGAAGCTGGATATTCCTTCATAATGAATCATCTTTACAATTGCATCCAAAGTACCTTTTGAAGCGAATTGAAAAATCAAAGTGTTAATTTTATTATGATCATAACCTCAAAACGTGTATATTATATCATATTTCCAAAGCAAAAAATCATAATATCAGATATATTTGATTCTCATATTTATGACATCTATGATCTTCCCCTAAAACTTGCATTAGAATATTAGTTTGGAGCAACCCCCACCCACACACACACAAATTTAAGGGTCCCGTGACTTTCAGGCCCCTATATATTTGTTCAAGGGCCACTGGATTGGAGTGTAAGGAGAAAGACAAGGGTATAATTGTCATATTATAAAATGAATTTAATGAAATGGGAAGATATGAAACTTGAACTCTTGAAGTAATTTGAATATTTGATGTTAATTTTTTGGCTTAATAGAATATGGTATTATGCAAGTTTCCATGGGCATATATGGGATTGTCTAATTTTATGAACTCAGAGATTTGAAATGGTTTACTAAATTCAATAGTGAAAACTTATACATACCTGAATATCTCAATGAATTGTTTGTGCTGATTTCTTGCTTTGCTTGAAGTCTTGACTGTAAGTATTTAAAAAAATAATTTAAGAAATGAAATCATAGGTTAGAAAATGATTTATGGTATTATTACCTTTACAACTAACAAAGGATATGTTGTCACAGTTGCTCCAAGTTTAGCAATGGCACCTACTACAAATACCTGTTAATAACACAAAGCAAAATAAAGTAACTTGAAACATTGTTTGCATATTAATAATAAAAAAACGCTGGTCACAACTGATTTGGTACGGGTCGAAACAGGTTAGGGTGACCCAGAACCCCTTCTGTCCAGAAGTATACTTATTTCAATCTAACTAATGTATCTGTTTATCAGATATGATTACAAATATATTGCTGACAACAATATAGTTTACAAGTAAAATGATTTAAAATGTTTTATACTTTAAAAAACAACTTTAGGTTGCTTTCGGCCCTTTTGGCCCGTTTCCTTTAAAGTTTTTTCTAATTTACCAATTTCACCCGCTAGAAAGAAAATATAACCCAAATTGACCCAATGTTATGATGTATAAGTTGCACATGACAACAGATTAACAAGATTCTTGTTTTACCTCCAGAGCAGAAACTTTAATTGAACTTTGCGTTTTATCGGCACGTTTAGATTTCAAGTACTTTAAAGATGTCTCATATATCATGAACTGAATTGATGGATTGCACACCTGTCATGCAATTTCATCCATTTTAGCAGCAATACAAGTTTTATTACAATATTCATATGCTTTTGAGGAATAATCAGCCTAACCATGATTAAAGTAGGAACAAGGCCTTTCCAAAATCCCCGTATTCCAGCTTCATTATAAACCTCGGACGCCTGCAAATGGATAAATCTTCATCAAGGAAACCATCACCATTACTTGATACAGAAAACATGAATAAGTTAATAGTGCCTACCGCATGCAATGTCCCATATGGATTAGGCTTCACTGACTCAAGTTCACGCAACTTATCGTGCAAAGTAGAACCAACCAGACTGCTTTCGGAACACTCTCTTAACATAGCCTCCTTCTTTGCTTCTAGAATCTTCCGTTCTGCTTGAGTGTGCGTCTAAATAACAGAAGTAAATTAAGAATCGAACAAAAGCATCCTTGAAGTTACATGCAATTTACAAGTCTAACCCCTTATCCGATTTATTTCGCTTGACAGATAAGATAAATGAAAATTGTCTTTGACTACCAACAATAATAGAGTATCATTCCAATAAATACCAAGTCATAAAATTTGAGTAAATTGCTCTTAGGGTACCTGCATCCGTGTCACAAGCACCCATATTGGGTTTGTAAACAGTACATTCAGTGACCTGAAACCAAGGAATTTGCGGTAATTAAGATCCCATACAAACAAATAATTTCACGTCATGATTAATATGCAAGAGTATAATCAAGTTAATAACAATAACAAAACTGAAGATTTCCTTAAAGCTCTAGAATTCTTTATGGGTAGACTCAGTTCACAGCTTGTTGTAAATTAGGTGCTCAAGAATATGCTCTAAATTGATAAAAAGTCAGAAAATATGATCATCCAATCTTACATTTGGTGTTGAGAAGTGGCTGCTTAATGATATGGATGATCTAAGAATTGGCTGGGCTAGAAACAGGCCAAATAAAAACGGGCTTAACTTTTGCTCTGTTTAGAGTTACGGCTTATCAGATATGGACAACAATGTTTAAGGGCCAGACCTCGGACGATCAGCTATAGCGGTTTGAAAGACCCAACCCCTTCATGGGAACTCCAATTTTGACTTTTCAACTTTCCCTCAATTTTCTTGATTTGCCGGGCTGGCTCAACCATTTTGAGGGCCCAAAGCGGATAATTAAACTAGGGCCCTTTTAATAAAAAAATGGTTTTGATCTTCTAATTCCTATATCAATTATGTGTAGGCATAATTATAGACCAGTAGACCACAACCTCCGCCGCCAACAATCGCACAGTCCTGCCTTCTACCCTATAAAGGAGGGGTGTAATCTATTGTATTACTCATTCAACAACATATATCAACTTTCTCTCAAAACGAGGGTTCTCACATTGTCACTTACCCGGCTAAAGCAGCCACAACGAGCCAGCCAAACATACCAACTGTTCCATCTCCACGACCTTTTCTTTTATTAGAAGCCGCAATAGATTCAGCTTTATTTTTAAAAACCTGGTAAAAATAATAATATATTCCCTGCCAGAAGCAAAAGAAGATCATTATGTTCTTATAGCAGAGAAACACAACCATAAACCACTTCCTCTTCACGTATAATTAATTATTAACAGAATTAAACACAATAAAACCATTATTAGATGCAAAGACATCGTATCCTACCTGTGATGCAGCAGTTCCAAGCAGAGATGGCTTAAGGCCGCTGTATAATCCCCCAATCCCTTCACTTCGTATAACCTGTTGTTATCCAATCATCAATATCCCCCTCACTTTCCGAAATTTCCTATCACATTCATTGATCAATATTCATAGTATTGACTTTAAAGAGAGTGTACATTTGCGTGTCTTAGCTTTGTTTTAGGGGCTTAGATTTCCTTAAACTTTAGATGAATTCCACATATGATTGTCTTTTTGCATCTATGTCGATATATGGATTAATGATTCCATATAGTTGATTCTAAATCACTTTGTTACCCCTCCAACACTTCTTTTGTCTTTAGGGTGCAAGGAGTCTTATGACTCGCCAAACTCACCACAACACTTCTCTCCTCCACATCAGCGCCACATCAGTTTTTCCACTACTCACCTTTTACTTGCCACATCATGCAAAATCACCAGAAATCCTACACGCCTCATACGCTTTCCGGAGAAGGTCCCACTCTCTCTCACCTGCCGAATGACACACGCCGAAGACCACGGAGTGGCTACGCCAAGACGCCAAACTCGCCAACAAGACTCCGTCCACCCTTAGTAGCTCTCCATTCCTATTGGTGCCGGGGATAGTGGTAAGGTTTGCGACAATACCACTTCCCATGGGGAATTTACTTGGTACGGTTGTTGTTATCCATACTATTGATCAACAATAACCCTAATTAACAATATATATCCTATCTAAGCTTCAAAAACTATTCTATTCATACAATTCACAGAAAAATATAAAAAAAAAACCTCAAGTAACTGAACAAGTGTACCGCCAGATGATCTCTGAGACTTCTTCGCTATTCTCTCCGTCTGTTGACGCGTGTTGACCTGAATTTAACACAAATTGTGCTTCTTAGTTACTAACTTACTATAATAATAAATAATAAGGAATCAGATACAGAGTTGAAGGAATAATATTATTACCGATTGGAGAGGATATGTGATGATTTGAGCAATAATACCTCCGCCGGCTCCGGCAAGGCCGTTCAGGACGGCGTTCGACATTTAACTCCGTCACCGGTTACTTCTTCTCCACGTTTTTAAGTTACGGTTGTTGAATTAGTACGAATTATAGAAGAAAGTGTGTGTGATGCTTTGTTATCATTATTCTCAAGGCATGATCATATAATCTTTGACAGGATAACGGTTAATGAGTGGTGTGTGAATTAATAATTAAAGTTTTATTTCAAGAATTTAAACTTCACTTAAGTTGTAACATTTATTACTGGGAAATTTTTGTGACCGAGTATTTAGAACTGGTGTTTTGTGACGAGACTGTTAAATCGGATAAAATTAAGACGAAAAATGTGTACGTGTGTTGTGGCGTGTCGACTTGTAAAATTAGACTGGAGCATAACACATTTATCGTAAAAAAATAATAATAACTAGGGGGCTGTTTGGTAGCCTCTTAACCATTCAGGTCTGAATTATTCAGTATCTGAATATAATGATTAAGTGCTGAACCATTAAGCTAATAAGGGATGCTGAATGATTCAGCTCTTAACCATTCAGAGCCTCTTAATCATTCAAACCATCTTAATGATACAACACTTAATCAACCAAACAGCCCCTAAGTCAAAACGATAAGAAAACCCAGGTGAAATACTAAATAAGGAAATAAAAAACTAAATGTTTATTATTTTTCTAGAACGGCTTAAATTACACAAAATACACATTCGGCAGGGAGTCAACTCTTGATCTCAAGAGAGGAACACCATATTAACACATTAACTTCGATGGTTTTGACTCAAATAATAATAATCGTAGTAATAGTTAAACAAATTTATAAAGTTTAGGGTTTTCATCGGTGTCGAAGAACCAACCAAAGATAAAGGGAACTGTGAATTCTTAATCACCTTAAACTCGTTAGGGTAAGAAATGTATCCGGTCATAAAAATTGTGGTCTATTGATCAAAGTATTTATGAAGTGAAAGAATGATTATGATTTGATTGTAAATAAGCAACAATGAAATTGTAATTTGTATATAGTGGTATATAAAAAGATAACACATGGGAGTAAACTAATTAGCAAAATCTCATGATTATGGCTTCGAGTTCATAGAAGCATAATTGATCGATTAGGCTTTTGCAATCAACACCAATTCAAGAACACCAACATTTTTCTACCTAATTTAATTGGAGTAAGAGAACCTTCACCGAAGGATTTTAACAATTGTATGCAATATAGATTTGGGATAATTAATCAAACCCTAACACAAACCACATGTCAATAACAATTATCTATCAAACACCAATGGTGCAAGAAAAAACTTAAACTAGATGCTTCGATAACAATTATCTATCAAACACCAATGTTTACCTCGACTTTCTTGAATGTCTCCAAGATCTCCTACTCTTCCCTTTTCTTCTTTGTGCTTCGTAGCCTTGATGGGGATGGAGGTATAGGAGTGAATTTCAATTCATTTTTAACCGATTCTTGTACCTTTTTCTCATCATGGTCCTTCTCAACAACAATTTCCTATTCTTCTTGTATATTTGGACCGTCATAGCTCTTTCCACTCATCAAGGTAATGTCATTGGGTTTTTATCAGTTTGTGCAGGTAATTTACCTTGAGATTCTAACTTACTCACCGAGCTAGCAAGTTGAGCCATTTGTTGTTCCAAGTTCTCAATGCTAGATCTAGTCTCCTGTTGGAACGTATGGGTGCTATTAGCCAAACTTTTTACAATATCTTCCAATAACATACCTGAGCTTCCCATGTGTTATTATGTTTGTGTTGTTGTGTAGGCGATTCTTGTCGAGACTAAAAATATTGTTGTTGTTGATTACCTCGAAAATGAGGGTGTTGCTGATATTGTGGAGGTATTTGGTGATAACTCATGTTGGAAGATCCCCACTTTTGATTGCCTTGATGTTGTTCATATTGCCTTGAACTTTGTCCTGACTATCCTCCAATTGTTTGTGCTTGTTCAACGTCTTCTTACAATGTAGGACACATATCAGTAGGGTGTTTGTGTTCTAGGCATATCCCACAAGCTCGGGCTTGTGGCTCAGCACACTTATCTTTGGTAAGTTGCATCACAACTTTTGTAAGTTCAGCAAATTGAGTTTCTAGATGACGAGTACTCACTTCTTTGACACCCCTTGGCGGATCAACATGCCATTCTTCTTCTTATATTGAATGCTTTGAGTCTTCAACGATTGATGTGATTAAAGCTTTAATTTGAGTTGGAGTTTTTATCAATTAGAGCTCCTCCACTAGAGGCGTTTATCAAATGCCTCTCCATTGGTGCTAATCCTTCACAAAAGTATTGAAGGAGTTGATGCTCGAATATACCATGTTGTAGGCATCGAGCACACAGCTTATTGAATCTATCCCAATAAGAGTGCAATGGTTCTCTTTTGGTTTGCTTGATCCCGATGATTTCTTCACGGAGTATTGAGGACTTGACTTCCGGGAAGTATTTGTCAAGGAGTGTTGCAAGTTCATTCCAAGTGGTTACCGACCCCGGCTGTAGGTAATACATCCATTCTTTTGCTGAGTCTTGAAGAGCAAAGGGGAATGCCGTTAGCTTGATTTGATCTTCAATAAAATTGTGTGGTTTCATACCTGAACATACAACATGAAACTCTTTGAAGAACTTGTGTGGGTTTTCATTCTCTAGGCCTCGAAAAAGGGTAGCAGGCGAATCAATCTAGATTTCAGTTCAAAGTTCTCCATTGCAGGGTAGTTGATGCAAAGTGGTTGTGTGGGACATCACGAGTCGCCCACTATCTAAGGGTTTGTTCGGCCGCCATTGTTGGTTCAGGTGAGTTTGGTTCTTAGTGGGTGAGTATGGTGGAGTAAGGGTGTTTGTGGATGTGATAGAGATTCGATTTCATATTTGAATTCATTTGAAAAGGGCCGACTTCCAATCAAGATTTAGTGGCGCGAAGAAGTATAAGAGGGAGAGAAAAAAAGTATGTAAGAACCCTATGGCTATGATACCGTATGAAATGATGAAAACTCCATAAGGTATTGTGCATTATCAATAAACTAAATATAAGAATACAAAGACATAATACAAAAGAGACCTAATTAAATCAAATCTCCTAATTATGATTAACATTATTAAAGTAACTAACCCTAACTAATATAATCTCAAATTGCATGTTGGATGAGTCTTGGCAGTCGATGAAACCGAGTGCTTCCTTCAAAGCATCACACGGACCACACCAAGCATTTTAAGATATGGCTATATGCCAGTATAGTATGTTAGAACACTTAAATACGATCGATACACCTCCAAACTACTAACGAATGTTGCTAGATTTAGAGCGCCTTCTCCTTGATACTCCTCATAAAACCGAAAGTAGATAAAGAGGAGATGGTAGTTTTTGTCGAATGAAAAAACAAGGAAAGAAAAACTATTAACTCAACAACTTAGTACATTTCTACACCAATGAATGGGGTTTTTGTTAACCCTTTTAAAACCCTGTTTCAAAGGTGCATGGATGACTTTTGCTCCATAATATAGCCACGATTTTATAGCAGCATGCAGCTGAAATTTGGTCAATAAAACAACACATAGCATAGCATGTGATCACCTTTTGATTTGAATAAGGAAGTATATATAAAGGGCCCGGATAAAGGAGCGTGGGCTTTTTTTAATCCCTTATTGAGGAGACCACAATTTATGATAATACATGGAATCATTTACATAAATCTATCTTTTAAAAACATAAAATCATAAATAACAAAAATATGTCATATTCACACTAAAGAACATTTATTCACATTTGGTATACGATATATCAATAATCAATTGTTCTCAACTAATAACTGTCATCATTTGGAATTTGATATTATCCGTATATATATTCTTTCAACAAAATAACATATATATGTCTAATGTTTAATTTTAAATCATATTTTAACACATTATTGATGATGTGTTCCATGTAAGCCTACGAAATCATATGTCATTAACAATGTTGAACACATAGATCCAACATGAAAAGAAATTTAATTATAGAGTTGGCAAGACTATGTAATAAAACTTTTTTCAACCTAATCCATCAACTCTATATAAGTCAATTTCAAAAGCAGTAGCTAATACATGTAACAAACCATAAAAATGACCTGTATAAGACTGGATATTAAATCTGATCTTACCTAAAAATATGAGTAAACTGCCATTTTCGTCCCTGAGGTTTGGCATTTTTTGTCAGTTCATCCAAAAGTTTATTTTTTCTCAACTGGATCCAATAGTTTTCAAATTGTTGCTCATTTCATCCAACTCGTTAACTCCGTTAGTTGAACTCAGTTAAATAAGGGCAGTTTTGTCATTTTATCTTTTAACTGAAGGGCATTTATGTCAATTCGTTAGTTTTACCAACTCCATCTATTTAAAACTCCAATCAGACAAAACAACCCCAAATCATCATCTTCTTTTAAATCTTCTCCCAAAACCCTAATAAATCAAAACCCAAAATTGAACACAACACCATTGTTTAGATTCCAGTCTCGTTAATGAGCAGTTGGTTGATTTACAAGGTGAAGCTGGATATGTGTGTCATATCGTCAACCGCAAGCTGGAGGTTTGGGTGTTGAAGGAGAGAGGATGGGCGATGCACTGTGAGTTCGAGCATAAACCACCTCTTCCTAGAGGTTTCATAAAGGTTTCCGGGTTTTGGAATGATAACGGGGACGTATTAGTGAAAGATGTTTTGAAGCAACAGATGTTTGTTTACAACTTAAAGTGCCAAACCTCAGGGACGAAAATGGCAGTTTACTCTAAAAATATCAAAATTCATGTCAATCATGGTCTTTTATCATCTGTCCATCAAATTTGTGTTTTGTCTTTTATTTAGTTGTCTGTAAAGGTATTTAATTTATTTAATAAGGCCAGGAGTCCAGGACTCAGATGTTCAAACTAGCAAGCCTGCTCAATACTTAATTGGGCTACCTTTTGTCATCAACAAATTCACTCTATCTTCTAAGTTAATACCTCTATTTGAAAACTCACTCGATCATATCAAAAGTTCAAGACTTTTGTAGCTAATGAGATTTAGATAAAATGCTGTTTGCGCTAAACAACACGCCTTCGAATAAGTTAAAAGTGAAACACCAATATAGCTAACTACTTAGGCTAATTTTTGTTAGAAAAACTTACTAAAATGCAGCAGAAGAAGCAGTTAAATAGATACAGAAACCGGGCTTGTGTTTGACACGTACAATTCTCTTAAACAGATTATCGGTTTGTTCCCAGGGTACATCGTTAGCTAACAGTGATGGTGCACTGCTGGACTCTAACACTTGCCTGAAAAGAAATCGGTAATGAGGCTAGTTATGAACTGTGTTTGTTGCTTTTTGTTGTATTTTATCCTCTGCACAATCGTTGGCTTATATAGATGATCAAAACAATAACTAATGCAAATTCATCATTACAGCAATTAGTGCATCAGGTGAGAAAGTGGAAAGCACAGAAACTGAACCATCTATTCTAGAAGCCTAGCAGTGGTGCAAAAAATAAAAGACTTGTAGCAAAAACTAGCTTCCCGCAAACCCAAATTTTCGGAACGACATTCGTGTCCGTAGATTGTACGGGCGTCGCGTTGGTTCAGAATTTTTCGAAGAACCAGAGCCAGGGGCGGATCCAGCACACAACCAGGGGTGCGGACGTTGCGGCTCAACTTCGCGCGCGTAGTGGAAAATTTGTTTTTTTTTTTTACGAAATTTAAAAAACGTTGCTACTAAAATAAAAAAAATGAAAAACGTTACTACTGAAAAATGTTTCTAGATCCGCCACTGACCAGAGCCCATTTTTGCACCCCTACACCCAACCTACCTTCAAAAGATTTCTTCTAAATATTGTAAAACCATTAGTTTGTATTAAAAGCTAAAACATGGCAACGACATGCATAATTAACTCTTAAATTAATGAAGAATCCAGTTCAATGGTTGTTAAAAATTAATATTTTGCATACAAAATCCATGGGAAATAAAAAAGGAAGTGAGATTGTGACATGACTAGGCCCACGACTGGCAACAAAAACAAAAAGACGATTAACTTTTCACGCCCCTCTCTCTCTCTTCTGCACACTAAATTCTAAACTTGCTGTACGCTTTCTTCCGGAACTTTAACCATTTTTTCCTCGATAATTTATCTAAGAAAGCTGATTTTGCTTTATACAATAATAGTTTTCACACAGAAGGAAACCCACATGATGTTATTAGAGTGGAGGCCCTGCGTTTCAGCTACAATTTCATGAGAACCAAAGCGATACTAGCTCAATTTCATGAAAATAATTTATCTAAGTCTCGCAACGAACACAAATAGCAGTTCATGTGCACAATGGGAAGCAATACTAGCTCAATTTCATGAAAATATGGGACAAACCAACCGAAAGGTTTGCGAGTTCCATCGATTACTAATAATAATAATCCAAATGGACGACCAAAATATTTGAGCAACTTTCATCGAGAACCAAAGCGAGGAGGTGATGGAGGAAGCGATCACGGGCGTCCATACGTGATTATGAAAGGATCTACGAGAAAACAATTTGAACATGTTGAGGCATTGAAAATAATGAGAATCTATCCTCAATATACAAATGTTTTTTTTTTTTTAATTATGTATTTTTTTATTACGTTTTTTGTATTTGTATTTTATATTCAAATTATGCATTGTCCTCTTAATGAATATTAATTTTTTTGTATTTTGAATTATGTATTGTTGTATAATATAATTTTCTGTTATTTACTATTAGATGAATAGTTGTTCAATTTATTTTTATTTAAAAAAAAAAAAAAACTTAGGTGTTAAACTAGTTAAAATGAGTGCTATTAGTGATTTTGTGGCGGTAGGCTGGATGGTGCTGAATGGAGCTCCTATGGGCTTTATTGCGCTACGTCAAAAGGGGTTGTATTCCCCTCTTCTAATAACTATTAGGAAAAAGAATAACGCCCATTTAACAAAATAAAAAAAAAAGAAAAAAGGAAAAAAAAAAAGATTTGATCGGTTGGACGAGATATGCCCCACCAAACCACCCCATTTACGCCTGTTATTCTGCCCACGATTGGTAAATGGTGCCCCAGGAAACAAGGGAGGGCCGCGATTTTATGAAGAAAAGCTGAGGTGGAGGGGATAACGCCCCTTACACTGGTCAGCCTTAGGGTTGTTTTGGGTAAAAATGACGTGACATTATGGGATTGAAAGGACTAGGGTAGATGAAAGGCGTATTACTTTCACCCTTACAGGAAAAATATACAATTCTAATCATAATATGTTAATTAAAAAGAAAAAAAAAACTATAGCAAAGTTATAGTTAAACTAAATAGAATAAAATGTTTGTTTTTATTATTTAGTTTTTTCCCCTAATATTAATGTACTGGCATCGTTTTAGGGGGGGGGGGGTGGTTGACTTAAAATGACAACATGTTTTAAAATTTGTATTATTTAAACTTTTAAAATTATGTAAAATTACTAATGATATTCTAAAAGTTTAAGATACCTAAAAGTTAAGACATTTTCTAAGACCATGGGTAATGGTTAATGCTTTCTAAGGGGCATTTTTTGCCACATCATCATTATAATGCCCTTTTAAAAATGTGTACTAGTTAACTTATTTTTAATGTCCCTGAAATAATTATTTTCCTTATTTTTTTTCCTTTTTGGACATTATACTAGAAATGCCCATTTTTCTTCATGCCCCCTATAATGCCCAAAGGGACGGTGTTAAGGGCGTTATTAAACTCATCAATACCCATTACACATGGTTTAAGTTTAATGCATAATGTGAACCCTAATTTAAGGGTAATTAGTCTTTCAAACACTAATTACACTTTAATTATCTCATCTTTAACCCTATTCTAGATACTAGTAGTTTTTTTTAAACGACCAACTAAACAACGTCGAGTACTTCGTACGCCCCCCCCCCAATGGCAAAGACAGGGGCACAGTCTGGCCCACCCCCGACGCACGAAGCCCCTAGCCCGCCCGAAAGTCCGCTTCCAGGGAAAACCCGACCAACATACCCGCTCGAAGGCACGACAGTAGTGAACCGATAAAACCTGGCGGGATCAGGAATCGAACCCCTGACCACAAGTAGCCCTGAGTCTTCCCTCATTTCCCATATCCCCCCAAATGCAACTAGTGGGATTCGAACCCAAGTTCCCCAAAGGAGAACTTGAGCCCGTTACCAGCTAAGTTACATTTTATCCCTCTTACAAAAAAAAAAAAAAAAAAAAAAAAAACTATCTATCCCCACGATTTTTAAACGTCAATAACTTTTTTGTACGTTAATATTAAAAAAACAACTACACTATAAAAAACGAGCATATTATTATCTTTCATTTGAGTATGGTATTTCTATAAATTAGTTAAAAAAATGATATGTTACGTGATTAACGGTGTCCAAGGGGAGCAATAATTTAATTCTCTGAACAAAAAACATACGAAACTGAACCAAAATCAATAAAAGAATGAATTAACTGAATACCGATAAACCAAAAACCGGCTAACAAGTTTTTTTTTACCATTGTTGAACCAAAATTAACCGACATGAACCGAAGCATTCATATTTTTAGATAGTTATACCTTTTATACATTTAGTTCATATATTTCTAATTTTATATCTCCATTTTATGTGTCTATACTTTCATTTCCTGTATTTATACATCAATTTCATAAATCTAACTGATGGGCTGGAAGTTAATGAATGGCCTATTTAGCTGTTTGGGCCGGCTATTGAATTTTGGGCCTTATATAATGGTTATACAACTGATGGGCCTGGAGTTATTGGGGTATTTCAATGATTGTGTTATTGGACTTCTGAAGATGGACATGAGATGTGGGAGTAGTGGTCTATGGTATATTGCTATGGATTATTGGGCTGAAGATAATTGGGCTGATATGGATGTGGGCTCGTATGATGGCTTGTTCCGGCTTTATTTGGAAAGTCTTTGTTGGTCTTACAATATTATTAGTGTTGGGCTTATGTTTTATTTTATTTGGACTGTTTAGGTTTGTTTTTGTTTTGGGCTTTCTTTAGTCTTGGGTTTATGTCCCGGGCTTGAGTTAGTTCTTGTCTTGTAATTTCTTTTTGATCAATAAATGTTTGCCGGGGTTTTCCCCTTTTTCCAAAAAATTTCATAAATCTAAGCCAAGGTTTTATTTCAAATTTGGTTTTGGCTATTAATCGAAATTAAATGAACAAAACCAAAAACCGTCAATCTGACTGAATAAACTTAGATGATTAACCAAAAAACCAACTGTTTGATAAAATAGACCAACCAACAACTTTGGTATCGGCTTCAGTTGAGCTTATTAACTGAACCGACTGAACCATGCATGCTCTGACTATTAATACGCTACACTACACTGGTCTAAAAGCCCATCGGTTAAACATTAAAAATACTAATAATAATGGAATTACTTTTTATTGGAATGACCATGTGATTATTTAAGTGTCAAAGAGTCAAAAGGTGGGGGTGAGAAAGTACAAAATAATGAAATGAAAAAAGCTGATCGAGTTGATTGATGCTCGTTGAAAACAAAATGTCAAACACTAGCATTTGTTATCGGGACATGGACTTATCTTGTTCCTACCAAACCCCCCACTTTACTACTTTGCCCCACACATGCTCGTCTTTATCCTATTCTTATTTAACTATAAGTTTTAACATGCATTCCATTTAATTAAGTTTCAATCCATGTTCACAATTTTAGTTATATTGCTTATAGGATACTTTAGTAAGACCATTCACAACAATCCGATTACTCATGGGCATCCATGGACATACGTGGATGATGTGGCATGTGGCATGTGACATGACAGAGTCATGAATGAGGAAGGGGTGCACTATACGAAGTGGCGGATCTAGGCCACAAAATCAGTAGTAACGTTTTTCATTTTAGTAGCAACGTTTTTCAAGTTTCGTAAAAAAAAAAAAACCAAATTTTCCACTAATTTTCCACTACGCGCGCGAAGTTGAGCCGCAACGTCCGCGACCCCTCCTTAAGCCTTATGTCCGCCCCTGACTATACGCCCGTCTACAAGACTACAAGGACACCATTCATAAACAGTGTGAGAGGAGGAAGAGAAGCAAAGTGTGGTTCTCAACTCTATCCATATAAAAAAAATGGTGAAATGGGACGAGTAGAAGTAGGAAGCTCTAACACGGAGGAGGAAAGGAAGCAGTGATAGATACCTTGGAGATACACAGCGTTCGTTTTCATGAGAATTGAATGGAATTCGGATGGAATTGAAATGTGTATTCGACTCGTTATGTTGTTCGTTACAACAAAAGAATGAATTATAATTGAACAACAACATTTGAAAGGAAATCCACATTTCAGTTCCATCAAGATTTCATTCTATTTTATGAAACGAACACATCAAAATTCCAAATCAAATTATGTTGTTCTCGCGCGAATTCCATTTCTAATTACTTTGCAATCCATGAAACGAACGCTAAAGTTAGTCAAGTCATTCGGCAATATTTAATACGGAGTCACACATTTTTTTATTAGTTTTATTATATATGTTGTAATTTTTTTTCCCTGAAGTTTTACATATTTGTTTTGTGTCAACAAATTTAAATCAATAAATACTTTAAACTAGTAAAAGACACTACGCATTAGAGAGGTAAGGTACTCAAGTCACATCAAAACGACACACCATATATTAAGGCATTTTAGGGCCATCAATGAAACCACTTAGATGACCTAGTTAATACTTTGGTATACAAATTCCATAGGTCTTTCCAATCATTGAAAAAAAAAAAACGCAAAACAGTGTTGGCAACCCCATTGTGTCTCGTTACCGAATCAGGTTGTCCAACAACCCGATATGTCTAAGTTTTGATTCCCATGAAGGATTCATATAGTATATAAATGGAACATCATACTATTTCATTGAGATCTGGCCTTTATAGAGTGATTCCATTGTTTCTGAAAGAAAAAGAAGAGTAAAAAAAAAATCAAAATGCAAAGCAAAATAGTTATCATATCTATTAATTATACAACGTTTATGAACAGTAGAAGTTCCTGCCTGGCATATTGCGATTTGTAGAGGTGGTCGGCTGCCCTGTCGGGTACTTGAGCATTGTCACACGCCATTGTTTTTTATTTTTTTTAACACATGCTTTCATCTTCTACCTTCCATTCTTTATTTGAACACATGTTTTAAAATTTCAAAACTAACTACATGTCTACATGGGAAATTCAGCTTCAAATGTTTCAAAGGCGGATGCAATTTATTTAAAAATGAACACATACAATAATGAAAAGATCATGCTTCACAATTTTTAAACAAACAAAATGAATCTTTACTTAGATATTATAAAAATGACTTGTAATATATGTATATCTATATTTTTAAATAAAATTTGTGAAGTGGACTTTCCTTTGCACAAAATAGACATATTATTTAAAAATAATATGAAGAATGCGACACAAAAAGTACATGGCATGGCATGTGAGTCCAAATGAAACCTATATCCTATAGGTGATGCCATTTGTATATGGACAAGCTGAAGTTAACTCACACAATGTCCTTTAACTCAACTAGTGGCATTAAACGCGGCGGTAATTTAGTCGATGAATTAGAATTTGTTAAGGAGACATGGCATCTTAACCAGATGAAGTACACTATATTACATACGACATTACATAAGATAAGTTATTCAGGTTGATAAGAGCATAGCACACCACATAAAGACTGTTGCGCGCCTTGTATGCATAAACAATAAATCATGTAACCAATAAAATGCCTAAACAATAAACCGTAAAAATTAAACGCCTAAATAGTAAAACACCTCAATCACCATCGGCGACCATGTCGTATACGCCTTAATAAAATACACTTCGTATATAGCAAACGAAACAACAGTGAAGTTGCGTGTGAAATTGTCGGGTCACATCGACAAATCTCGTGGCCCCTCTTCTTTATCAGTGATAATCACTTCTGTAAATACCTTTTACCACTCCATATCAGACAAACATCCTTGATTCTACCAACAATCGGTTGCCCCTGCAAAACGTATATATGCATATAAAGTTCAGTGTGTTACATATGAGTATGGTAAATTATAGTAAAAACAATACCAAAGTTGTTTGATTTATGGCAACAATGTAGGTGTAATATATCTTGCTTTAATATACACTTTCAACAACTTATGACTTATTCAACCCATTTTGTTTCTGGCCTATTCTTACAGTAATATGATTGTACATTTAAGCAAAAGAGAAAGTTAATAACGTTTTAGTTACTGCTGCTGAAATGCGCACTTTGCTATAGCTGCTCGAACCTTCATTTCGACTGAGTAACCGTAATCAATGATCCTGTAGCAAGAAGAACAAAATACTTAGGTAGGGAATGCAAATAACTTTAGCTAGGCATGTGAGCCGTAAACATGGCTAAAATAGCGAAAGTAGCAGGCAACCCGATAAGCATTACTATAACGAACTAAATCAGCAGGAAGATTGTAGGAAAGGTTGTGAGGTTTTAGTAACTTACTGAAACTTTGCTATTCTTGGTTGTTGTCGCAGGCGTTATTTCTGTACATGGTGCACGCTCTTGTAAAATGAAGGCACTTCTCAGCCTACTCGCAATTACACAAAGTGAACTGTATTCAATTAAAGAGCATATGTAAAGAATCCTAACATGCTTGGTACATACCTCATGCCATTAGAGAGTAAGATTCATGACGAAGTACATCGTTTACAAATTAATTTGTATGTAAAAAAAAGTAATATACGTAAACGAAACTGGGAAAAAAGTAATTGTAAATGAGGCTCAGATATGCAAACGGAACGAAAGCGGATAAATCCGCCATGGCTGCAACCATCCGGATTGATTGCCAAGCCAAGATACGGAAAATCTGGAACCTGGTTCTGATTCACACGTACATATTATTAAACCTGATCATCATCACAGCCTCTTTTAAGCTAAGAATAAAAGCGTATTCAATAAGCATACTCCAAACAGCCAAAACGATTTTAGTGGCCAAAGAAAGATAAGCGTAGACAAAAGGCGCGCCGATTGGTTGCAGGGTAATCCTGCCATCACAATCATCACGCAATTGATCATTGCCATTTACTTTCATCGCCCACATACAGTTTCAAAGCTAACGCATGTGGACTTTGACACCGCAAAGCCAAAACATTCGAACAAAAAAAACCCATATAAATAAATTAGTGATACATAAAAAAAATATCGATAATGGACGGGAAATTAGATTACCTTTGGCTTCCATTTATGTTATTTGGGAGGCTCAAACACTGATTAAGATCCAAAGCCCATACAACAACTCCATTTTCTCCATCGTGCGACAATTGCATAAGAAAAACAAATGGCTATGAAGCAAATTACCAACAAAAGCATAGATCAAGCTAAATAGTATTTGACTTATTAAATTTTTGACACCTGCAATTCTACATAAAAAGGGTAACAAACATCCTGCACAAAAGTGTACCAAACATCATCTAACAACCCACTAACATCCTGTCCAAAAGTGTAATAAACATCATCTAATCTCAATTTGTTTGTGCTTTTAAATCTCAAAAAACTCGACATACATTTTCCAATTTTGTTTATGTGAGGCTCAGATAAAGTTTTCGTCATCATATGTTATCATCACAGCCTTAAGGACCAAAACAATGTTACAAAACCACATCGAAAAAAACAATGTTACAATGCGCCTATAGAAAGGACGAAGTGGATTACCAGTTTTCATGAAAGGATGTCAGTACGAAGGTCTTTTCTACCCTATGAGGTTATCATGTTGTCTAAAAATTATAAGATTCCTGAGCTAAATGCACAACAGTAATTCAACCGATTCAGGCTCAGACCCGTTTTATCATGAGAGGAAATGGGATAACATCGCCATGGCTACAAAGGAGGTTGCAAGTGGAGAAGTTAAACTACAGCGCACACTTGCCGAACATCAATTCTGCAATGCCAACATGCGGAATCCCATTTTCCAACTCGAATTTACCTCCAACTATATTCGGTCATCATAGCCTGATAGCACCAAAGATGGATTTGCGGCAACCGAGTTTGTTATGGCCGTGTTTGGCCACCTTACAAATCAGACATGTTCAAAACGCATCATAGCCTTGCCTTTTTTAGAAACAACTTTAAGGCTCAGAAAAGGGCGATCAATTGTGGCTGCGACTAAACTATCGCCTCGCCATAACAACACAATCAACCCTTCTTTAACATCATCGCCTTAAACCCTCTTTTTCGTCATCACCAACACAAACAATCACAATAATGGCACAGGTATTGATCAGAATCCACCAACTCACCACAAACCTAAAACCATATAAACTAACAATAAACACCAAGAATATCAGATTTATCATCCAAAAAGATTATGTAATTAAAAATCCCAATCATTATGAACCACCACGAAACAAATAATCAATCCCACAAAACAACTAAAACCCAACAGCAACAAAAACAGAATCTTTTTGCCAGAATTATCAACAAAAAAAACTCTGTAATCAAGGTTACAGGTAACCCTTCTTCCTTGATCTGAGCATCAGCTCTAAAAAGAGCTGAACAGGCAAAACCCCTCTTTTTAAAAACCAATTTATGGGTGTTATTGAGGTAAAAGCTCAAAGATTGAGCCTTAAAGAGATAAACTTACCTTACCACGACCGCCGCCATGAACGGCTGTGAAACCGCCGGCAACGGCGTGGCAAGCCCACCGCCTCTATGTTGGTCTATACTCGCCGGAAATGGTAGCCGGACGGAAAGAAGCCAGTAAGAGATTCATGCAAACAGGATTACGGGTCAGATATACCAGGCAACACTACCGCCGCCAAAGGCGGCCATAAACGCCACCAAAGGCAGCCAAACACGGCCACAACATCTCCACACCCCACAACATAGACGCCACCAAAGGCGGCCAGACACGGCCACCGGCGGCGTCCAGACACGACAACCACACCACCAACGACCATCGCCATGCCCCAAATCCATTTACGATGCCTTGAAAGCTCCGATGAGGAGCTGTCATGGTTGTGTATGGTGGTAATGGCAAGGGTTAGGGTTACATCGTTTTTTTACAATATAGCAGTGGTGGTATGTGAAGATAAGAAGATGAGAAATAAAATCAGCCATAAAATCTGAAAGAGAAAGAGAGATAAGAAGATGAGAAATAAAATCAGTCATAAAATCCTATTTAATTACTAAAATGCCATCAATTACTGTTCAAAAGGTTTGAACATTTATATAGTGTAATTATAAACAGTGAGTTTTGTGAAAATTGTTATGATTATGCAAAACAATCTTTTCAAAGGAAATTAGCTCAATATGTACATAACACAACTTAGTAAAAATATTCTTATATCCATTAAAATTTTGCATATACTACTTCATTTTGGTCTTTCAAAATTCATTCGATTATAAAATGCAAATCAAGAAATGAATAGACTAAATTTAATGGGGAGATCACTCTTGATTAAAATATATATTAACTGATATGTTATGTAATTTGCCCTTTATTAATTAAGTGTTGTTTTTATTCAAAAAAAAAAAAAAAACTGAAATAAGCAGCAGAACTTACTTGTATTTAAAATCTCTATTTTTTCTTTAATCCATTTAACCAAAAATTGTTTTAAACAATACTCACCATCATAGTTCTGTTCAGTAGCTGGAATTTGGTATACATGAGATCTCTTAAGAAGTTGTGTTAGAATAGCCATGTTTTTTTTAATCAAACTAAATCTCAATAAATTTAATTTCCAAAAAAAAAAAAATCTCAATAAATTTACCAAAAATATAACCATCACTGATGTAAACTAATTATACACATCCAAGAGCAACATCCCGGAGCAAACAACTAATTGAAATCTGTAGGAACAAATTACAACAAAAACATAAACATCATTTGATAGACCACGATGGTTATTAAAACGTCACTATGATGGTTATTTTGATGTTTTTTCTTTGTTTTTCTGATGAGTTGCTGACTAATTAAATCGATTTTGTGTTTCAAATACAACATGGATCGAATAGAAAAAAAACTATATTATGGATTTCCTTAGATGCGGTGTTGATTAATGAAAACGATTTCATTGATTTGATTATGTTCGAGTTTTTTTTATGGACATGGGAACAGGTTCTAAATCAACAATAAACTCCAATGGATTTTCAATTAATACCTAAACTTAAAACTCTAATTGCGATTCAAGAGTAAAAATTTGATAAACATGGATAAAGAATGGAAATAATATATGTGTGATTCAGAGGGTGTTTGAGATTGCTTATAGATTATGCGTTTTGTTGCAGTACGGATGAAGCTGCTTTTAGATTATTGAGTTTTGGTAACCTATTAAACGCACATAATCTATTTTTATAAACCTTTCTCAAACACTAAAAACTGATTATTTGCATTTTCAAAACGCAATAATCTAAAACCCTATTTCAAAACTTAACCCCAAACACCCTCTTAATGAATAATTATTAAAATTTATTTCCTTTGACATGGGCGAAGCTTTGTTGGGGCCCAAGGGTGCTTCGGCCCCCACCGTTTTTGTGCTCAGTAGTGTAAATTCACGCGTTTTCTTTTAAAATTTTATACTTTTTGAGTCTGACCCTCTCCGTATTAAGGGTCCCGTAACTTTTAGCTCATATAGGAAAAAAATTCAAGCTTCACACCACCTTTGATGTCTATAGACGAAAGAAATTAGATTGCAGTTTGTAAGACTGAAAATGGAATATGAGGGAATAATGGAACTGACGATTAGACCTGTAAATGAACTGAACGAAAACGAACACAGGCGTGTTTATGTTTGTTCATTTAACTTTAACTGAACACGAACACATAATCGAACTCATTTTTGTGTTCGTGTTCGTTCATTAAGAAATTTGCCATTTTCGTTTATGTTCGTTCACTTAAAACCTAAACAAACAGTTAATGAACATAAACGAACACAAATGATCAATATAAACGAAAACAAATGAACATAAACGAACATTAATAAACACAAACAAAAACAAGTTAATAATGATTCATCACAATTCAACCAAGTCTAATACATCACAATGCAACCAAAACCAAATTTAAATTAGTAGTTTGAATGTACATGATTCATTCAAAATATCAATCATGTATCTACCAAAATGAAGGGAGGTGAGGCTGTGAAGTGTGGAGAGCGACTGATATGTTTAGAATGTTAGGGTTAAGATTAAGTTTTTAGAACATATCAAATATATTGTATATAATATAATATGAATTTGTATATAATATAACATGAATTAAGGTTACTTAACAAAAGAGAAATAAATAATAAGAATAAAGTAAAGTTTAATTAAACGAACAAAAATAAATGAACGAACATAAACGAACGAACATGAAAATTAATGAAAGAACAAACGTGTGTTCATGTTGATTCGTTTAATTAAACGAACAAAAAATTGTGTTCGTGTTCGTTAATTTATTTAAATAAACGAACATAAACGAACTTCCCACTAAATAGTTCACGAACAGTTCATAAACGTTCGATTCATTTACATGCAACCGTTGAAATTTGTTTTGGAAAGGAAAACTTACTAACATATTTAAAAAAAAAAAAGTAAAAAGTGATGGGAAAGAGTGGTCAATTTTGAATAACATTCATGTTGGTTAGTAGTTAATTTGTGAAAATGTGTTAAAGTAATGAGAAAAGAATAATGATTCTTAGGGTGGTTGGAGAACTCTGACAAAGTTGCTGAGCCCCCATTAACCCGATCTTGTCTGCTCCCGAGGTTTTATGTCGAAGATTTAAACTGATGAAGGGTTTTTCTCGTGTATCCGGCGTCCTTTATTGCTATTTTACCTTTATTCTTATTTGTTTCATCCTGAGGATATCATTGTTTTAGGATCTGTTATTATAGTAATATCCTGAACATATTAGTCTATGTTGTCAAACTTTAGTCATTATATTTAAAACATCTGTTTTCTCAAGATACTATCAATTCTATTATAACAAGTTTACTAAATCATTTTAGCACACTACCTCACATAGCCAATTTAGAATACAAAATTTGCTTGTTAATTTGTGACCAAAACATTAACTAAGCAATTAAAGATGTTAAGAATGTAGGTCCTTGGAATGGATCGGTTACAAGATTGATCAACCACCTAGAGTGCGGAATCCTCTAGATGGTTGTTTAGATGCACGAACAAGATAACGAATACGTAAAAAATGCACCGAATACTTTTAAACTTGTCTTCTATTGATTATAAACTCATTACAATCAACTCATGACAACACAAATGGAACTCTCACAAACTTATGGTTGAGATCTCTTTAAAAGACCAACTTTCAACCCTAAACCTACTATATATAAGTTCGTCCATGCCTCATGTTCGTCTATGGGCTTCTTCGCTTACCACAAGTTCGCTCAATACAATAAAGACGATTACACGTTATACAAAATGACCTATCTACTAAGCTAACCTGCCTAGTAAGTTGTTGTCATACAAAATGCACTGACAAACTCCCCCATAACAATAGCTTCTAGATGTCTTCACATTTATTCAACTTGATGACTCTAAGTCTTTGGATTGCTTCAACTTCAATGTATTAACAAACTCCCTATAAACTGATGAATCCAATCTTTGAATCTAAACACTTCAAGTCATCTGATCATCATAATATGGTAAACAAATATTTCAAAATTTCCAACTCTGATTTATATGAGTGAGCATAAGATATAGATGGAGGATCTTAGTATTTTATATTGATTTCTGCACTTCACTTTGATACCAAGACCAATCTGCTAACAAATTCAAACATTTCGAAAGACACATTAGCCTCTTTCACATTTAAGATAAACCAGTATTTTATCCCGATATGCCAAAGCATGTGCAAAAACACAATTTATCCGTTCAAAATGGAAGATTTTTAAAAGAAAATATTTTTGGCATATTTTTTAAATAATAACACAAACTAAAAAATATTTACAATACATCTTTTTATGAGAATTGTAAGGCCCTTACCCGATAATTGGGTATTATAGGATAATTTACGTGTTAATAAACTTAGTTTAGAAGTTTGGAATTCAAAACATTGCATACTTAACAAGATTCACAACTTTTAGTACTTACGTATTATGGTTCAAAGCGTACGCAAGAAGAAATTAACATCGAAAACGGTAACAATAACGCCTTCCAAAAACCAAGTTTTATAAGTTCATGTTCAAAAGTTGCGGAAGCGATCGAGTCTTGTGTGTTCGGTTCTTGTCCCATGGCATGATCATCATCCGTTATCCACGATACCGACTACCTACTTTATTCCCATAAAAACATCATTAGGTATCAAGTTTTGAGCTTAAAATGTAAGAAAAATGATTTTTTTCTTGACCTGATACCCCCTCGCGCCCCATGAGGAACTCCTCATGGGGTGTGGGGAGCTCACCTTCTCCTCGCGCACCATGAGGAACTCCTCAAGGGGTGCGAGGAGCCTGTTTTGGGCAGAAAATTTCCAGACCTGGGCAGTTTTTATTCCTTCCAAGTGTTAGCCAAATTTCATACTTTTTGGCTGCATTTTTCCCAAAATTTCAAGACTATTTGTGTGGCTTCTTAGAACTCGTTTATGGGTCATAATACGTATCTCTTACATGTTTATAAATGTAATTCCTTGTTCGATTTCTAACACTATGACCATAGTGATTTGATTCCTCTTCTACTTGACCCATTAAGGTTTGTATAAGTTGAAAACATGAAATTTTATGATTTCCAGGTTCTAGTTGTGATTTATTCACACTTGTCAAGCCTCGACTCGACTAAGTGACTTTCCACCCAAGTCATTTTTTCCGTGATAGCAATGCCTCGTGTCCATGGCCACATGTGCCACTTCTCTCGGTCTTGTTCACTCGGCCCTTATGACTTGCGACATGGTTTTTATCCGATGTTTTTCTATCCCTTGGAAATCACAGGTTCTATCTTAATTACATGAAATCCTCATTGTTATACTCTCCTAGTTATGCATATATGTATATGTTTATAAAGTCATAGTTATGACTTACCTTAGCTCGCGCCCCTTTTTGCTTCTAGACTAGCTTGAGATTTTTAATATAGAGTCTACGAATATACTCAAGCAGCTAATAAAAGCGATGTCGGCGCAATGTTGACCCTTAGGTCCTTGTCTAACTAGTGTTCTACCCAATTGACCCGTTAGCCTAATTGGGATATTAACAACCTTCATCTAAGGCCATTTCTATGAATTACGATTCCCGTTTAAGCTTCCTTTGTGAAACTCCAATGGCTAGTTTCCAGGTATACATACAAAGGTATAAGTAAGCATGTAAACATACTACAATATATTGAGATTTAAGCTATCGAGTGACTTACCTTATGCGTGCTTCCTCTTTACCTCAATCCGAGACTCATTGGCTATCCAAGGTTTCTTATTCACACTTAGGTTGTTAGAACCTATTCTTTACTTGTCTACATGCATTTTTGGTCGTGTTTTACCAATATACAAGTTTTCAATAAATGCCCAAGTGAAATCGAGTTTCATTGAGGCATTTTATCAAACACTTGGAAGGCGTGATTTCCTAACTTTAATTTTAGGACTTAGGGACCTCATGGATCCACCCATAACCAAGATTATCATTACTAGCATTCTTATAAACATCTTAATCATAGTTTATCATCAACAAAAGCTAGTATTTTCATGGTTTAAAGGTGGGTCCTACCAATCCACCAAGAAACCCAATTCATTTTATAACATGAATTTCAAGGATATAACCTTCTCACAAGGATTTTGCTTAACACACACAATTTAACATGTAATACGGTTCCCTCATACAAGAGCAACCATTACAAGCCCTTAATTCACGTTTTTATAATAACCCAATGATTTTTATCATACCCAAGCATGAACATACCATCAAATGTAGTCAAATAAAAGGTTACCTTGATGTGTATTATGCTTGGATGATCCATTTTAGGGGTAATGCACTAAAAAACCCTTTGATTCCACCTTGACTTAGGCTTGTTTATGAGTTTTAGGGTTTGGTTGTAAGAGGGTGTTTAGGATCGTGAGTTTTGAGTAAGGGAAAATGCATTCCCTGCATCTTTTCCATGTTATAAAGCCAAGGTTCATCACATGGCAGGTTTAGTCCCTCCATGTATGGATTTTGGTTAATTTCTGCTAACCCTGTTAGTTTTTATAAAGCGTTTTATATTGTTATTCACCAAACGTGACTAACGAGGTTAGTTCCCAACTATTGTTAATCCGAGATTATCTAATATTATAAATTGGGATTTTAAGCCGGTTATTACCCTTATTAGCATAAACACTAATTATCAAATTTTGGGGTGTTACAAGAATCATGTGCAATAAGCTCATATCAGTTTTGTTAAACTGTTTCACACCATCAATTAATTTTCTTAATTTAATTTTGTGAATAACAGTCCAAGACGATTACTGATATTATTTATCTACTTAAACAAACTATAGGAAAGCTTCAAAGCTTTTACCTTGTGATATGATTAAGTGTATTTCATACCGTTATACCAGTGAGTCCCACATCATGACTTCCCCCGCGATCATGGTATGCACCGAGCTTCTTCGTAACAGGTGAATAAATCATTGTCATCCGTTTGCTTACAAAACACGAGATCATTTTGTTCTCAACCAGGGTTAGAGCAGATACCAAAATCAAAAATCTTATTTTGATGTTTTTTTTTCTTTTTCCTTTTATTTATTACCATACTTAACTTAGAGGGCGTGTCCAATTCAACTCGTTATCCTTATTGGCAGTCACCATATGCTTCAGTATTATGCATATTATGATGCATGTGGCTGATTTACATACATAACTCAGTGGGTGTGCTCAATCCAAGTCATTATCCTTGTGAGCAGTAGCCTTAAGAGTCAGTATTATATATAGTCGACTACACATGCACTATGAATTTCGGTACGATTAGCTGGAGGCTCTTGAATTTGTAGGTATTGACTTCTGCAGTTAGAGTACTTGTTTGGCTTATTTATTTTTTAAGCTCGTTTTGAAACTCTTGTTCTGTTTAGGATTTGACCAGTTGTTCCATAGTAGAAAACAATTTAAAGACCCGAAACCTTAGATTTTGGTAATCTATCAACGCAAGATTTAAGACCATGAAATCATACGCCGATGTTGTATTACCCACATGATTCACACTCCATTATGTTTATATCACTTAGTAAGCTGATTTATTCGTGTATCTTTCCTACCAGTACATCGTATGACGGACCTCTTATCACATTTAGCACATTTCAATTTATTTTTTAGTGTGACAGTCCAATTGTTGATGTACTATCATTTCTTCTCATTCACACCATGATATCTGATTTTCTGAATTTTTCAATGTTTTTGTATATTTAAATAAATTATATTATTCCCCTAAAAATAGGCACACATCTCAAATCTTTTTGGCTTAGGGAAATTTCTACCCCTAAATTTTTGTTTTTTTGAAACTAATGTAGAAACAGAAATTTAAAACAAACAACCTCCCACTTATCCTGACAAAAAGTTTTTCAATGTGAAAATGAGAATAATATGTAATAATTTAAAGTGCAAGTTTAATATATTTACATAAGTAAATCATTCGTTGCCATTTGTAACCTACAATTCACCCTAGAAAATTTACCGGAACAACTACTGCCAAACAAATCAACAGTTCTCCGCGGTCATCCTACACTCACACATCAATTTAGTTAGCACGGAAACCCAAACTATAGCAGTCTTGGGTCAACCTTTAGAATCAACATATGTAAATTGTTTTTGATATCCGGTACACCTTGAAGGTGACTTGGATCTCTTGTTTGTTGATTTTTTAGATTGATAATTGGAAATATTTTGATAGCTATTAAATGAGTAGTTATTATTCCGATTATCATACCTTTAATTTTTGGAAATACTTGGTTGCTAATTTGAGTTACGAAAACTCCTATAATCATCTCTCTCAGAGTTTACTTGTCGAGTTTGAACATTTCTTTTATGAAATTTTGATAAGCAGTGTTCTGGTATCGATTTTGATTGTGGAACCTGTTTGATCGTCCATTGTAATTATTACGTCTTGGTGACTGGCTTCTTGGTCTATCAAATTGTTCCAAGCATGAAGTCTCAAGATGAAATTTAGATTGATTTTATTGAAAACATGGTACGTCATTTTTACCCTTATCAACCAGATTCACATCCATAGCAACTCCCTCTTGTTGCCTTTTAACAGACTTCTTTTGTAACTCACTCTCCCTAGATTTTTCTATTTTTTAAATGGGCAACAACTAGCTAGATGCCCTCTTCAGTGACATTTAAAACAAGATATTTTCGTAAGTTGTGGTTGAGGTTTAGAGTTTAAAACCAAATTTGAGACTACTTCGGTAAAAACATATTCAGTTTCTCCCTGAGCTACAAACCGCATTGGGAATTCACTATAAAAAAAAATACCTTTTCATTACCCTTAAGTTTATATAACTTTTAACATTCGTTTTTTATTTGTTTTACTGACATTTTCCAGGTTTATACTCTTCTTTGCTTCAACAACCTCATCCATCTTTTCATGACTGCTATTTGAGCTACAAGATTATTTTTCAGCAGACATAGGACACTTAGGCAGGTGGTATCCTTTGATTCAACTACAGGTGATTTACCATAGACACCTTTAGTAAACTCTTCTTGAGAAAGCATGAATGAACAATTCTCATTAAAGGGGGGAGGGAAATCTTGGTTACCGATCCCTACGGTGTCACTCTTGTCCTTTTGAGTACTAAACATGGTAGCACACATGAACTTTGTGCTCCTACATTGATCTGTCTTCCTACGTAGTTTGGTGATTAATTTTTGTTTCTTATTAGTTTCTTATTTTTTCATAGAATTTATCTCTTATTTCTCAACTACAATTACGTGAGCTAAATCAATCATATCAAGCTTCTCTTTGATCAACATGTTCATTTCCATAAGGTCCTTCTTAGTTGTTTTTAAATTGTTCTTAAGGCATGATTCTCTAAACTTATTATTAGCATTCACCTCCTTTTCCTAATCTAAGAGGGCCACTAAATCCTTATTGTGATTCGCTAGCTTATCATTTTCACTTATCAGGGAGACTAGACGTTTAGCGTAATCAACACATTTTTTACATGCATCAACAACAAATGAAAGAGAAATGTGTACCTTTTTGTTGTTGGAGTCCAGGTCAACCATGTATGCGATGAACTCCTTGGTAGACATGCCTTCTGTTTCCTTGAGATCGATGATGTCAGTCACTTCATTATTCTCTCTCGATCATTTTGATTTCTTCATCGACCTCCTCAGCTCAGCAGCTTCCTCTGCTTTCACTTCCTTCTCCTCAACAATTTCTGCTATGAAAGCTTGAGCATTTGTTCCCTCACATGATTCATCTTGATGAGCTGGCGCTGAAGCCTTTAGGCTCTCACTACTTTCAGGAACATGATAGCCTGAGCTTAGTCTCGATGATCTCTGTGATGAAGAACTTCGTGAGTGTAACTTTTCAATTCAAAACCTCTTTCCAATGTTTCCCACAACTCTTTTGAATACTTAAACTCCCTAAAAGAGTTATGATATCATCCGGTAAAGACATTTTTAATGCTGCTAAAGCTTTGTCATCGGTCTGGCATATCCGTTTATTAGGTTCTTGCATTTCACTACACGATGATACTCGCTGTAAGACCCTAATCCGTAAACATGGGATTAACATTTAAACTTACCGATTTTTGGCCTTAAATAAAACTCACTCCCGATTAGAACTTTGACACTTAAGAAAAACCCAAACCATTGTGATCAATAAATTAATAGATTTCACAATTGTTACATTTTAACAACCAAGACATTTACTAATTTTTTTGCGTTTTAAACGAGAGTTCTTGTCACAGGAACTTTTGAGTGTTCGGGTGTGTTCAGCTTTCCACGCGACTTGATCAATGCTCCGGATGTAAGACCTAACCCATAAACGCGCGATTTACCAACAAACAAGTGAGTTAGGCCTTAATAAAACCATTCCTAGCTTAAACTTTTATCCTTTAAAGAAAATCGACTCAATTTAAAGTTTCAACATTTGAAGTAACACTTTGAATACACTATTTGTTTGCTAAAACCTATACAAAGATTTTATTTTTAAAATGGAAATCAAATGCGGAAGCTTTTAGGTGTTCGGGCGTGTCCGCTCTTCGCGAGACTTGATTATTGCTCTGGGACTTCTTTGAATGATTACGTAGCACCGTATCATCAAGAATGGTTAGTTATAATGATATTATTGCATTTAGAATAAGCAATACAATGCTACGCATCAAATACGGAATTGAATCTGGTTTAAAGGCCAAATTAGAGATTTTGGTGTTTCCCCGTCGTAGGCTACGCCCCTCTGGCTGTAGCTTACGGTGGGCTGAGACTGATTTCAGTGTCCTCCAGCCGTAAGCTACACCCCCAGGGCCGTAGCCTACGGTTGGAGGCTGCTGGTCATGCTTTAAACCTGCAACCCAAGCCCATTTCCTTGCTTGTTTTCACCCAACCTTGAATGCACATTTACTTAGGATTAAAAGCCAAACTTTGATGGTTTGGGAACTTGATTTAACACCTATTTGTTGAGCCTTTAAATGCCTATAATCCAGGATTAAATACCCCTTTCGGGTAAGGACAACCTATGATGATTTTATCTAATTTTGACCCGTTAAGGCCATAGGCTATGCGACTATCAATTTAATCAATAAAATACTATAAAACCCATATAGCCGACTCTTTTAGCATTTGTTAACTTAAAGACATCATCCGATTTGATTAACGAGACCCGTTCTTTACAACTTATTCCTTGATAATCCTCAGAAATTCCCAAAATGCCCTTGAAGGCAATATTTCAAACTAGTCACCCGTGGGCGACATTACTTACTTATGATCCAATGTTTTTGACCCATTGATTTGTTTAAAGACCCCTAAGCCCTCTCGGACTTAGTTTGACCACCAAAACATGATTTCACTATGGCTTTAGTCATACTTGGCGCCAAGGCATGCATTAAGCATAGTTAGAATATTACTAACCGAATTGGCTTCCACACCTTATACGGGTGGATGTTATACCCATTTAACTTCACCCAAAGGCTTTCCATTTAACCATGGACTTACCGGGTAGCGTCGACCTATATCCATACCTTGCATCCTTTGTCATGACCCAGGCATCGAGTGCCCATTTTCCAATATGTTCACCTGCATACGTTCTAAATTGACAATGTTAATCTCTCGGGGTCCAAATGGTGATATATCACCATTTGACCCATTAACCATGAGATTCAAAATGCCTAGAATTCAAGCTTTGAATGCCGGGTTCAAATGATGAGAAGATCACCATTTGACCCGTGGAGGCTCATAGTTCATAACACTACGACATTCCAGCCTTTAGCTATAGGGAAAATGACAATCACAGTTGACCTATTTACCTAAGATGCATAACTACATTATTCAAGTGATTTTATCTAAAATATTTGAGCTTAAAACCTCGCTTACCATATGACTTTGCTATTTGATCCATTTCATCATTTGATTACAACACATTGGTTCGTTTATTACCATCCATCATGTCTTAACACGATTTCCCATAAATTACCCGCTTAATAGGTTTCACCCTGTGGGTCCTACCTCTATCCAAACTATAAGTTAAAACAGTTATATAAATTCACGAATTATTGTAAGTAATACTTACCTTGTATCCACTCGTTCTTCCATATGCATTGAGCTTGCATCTATTTGACTCGTTTGATCCCTAGTTCTTGAACCTAACTTAGGGACATGTCAAACCTTGTTTTAATTAGAATACATAATTTGGAATTCTTTCATTATCCAAGGTATCATGTATTCATTTTACCCCTAGGTCAACATGTGTTATTTTCTTACTTATGACATGTAATCGCTTAGGTTAATATCTAACATTCTTAGCCAATTTCATTTGAGTTATAACCTCGTTTAGCTTATTGTGCTTTCTCTTAGGCATTTTATCGAGCACCTTATGTACACCATTTTACATGTAGTTTCTAAGCTCCATAGGTGATGCGTTTGGTTTTAGCATTAAAAAGATGTCGATTTCCCCGGTGCCAAAGACTTTGATTTATCAATCTCAAAATAGTGGTTTGGGGAAAAAGACTGATTTTACTAGACCCTAATTAACAAAGTTTTAAATTTATAAAGTAAACAATATTTACTTTGGAAACTAAAACCTACACATAGGCAGAGAACCTCACGTGCATAGTATAGTTTCAGTGGTAAGTATTGAGTATCGTATTCCAAGGTTCACACTTTACCCTACTCAACCATTCATCAATTAATCGATCGGGTTTTGAAAAGAAAATAAAACGGAGGGGTTCTCTAAAAAGAGTTTTTGAAAAAGGGTTTGGTTTTATAAAAGATAAGGTGGGACAAAATAGTAGATAGATATGCACATCTCGGGATCCTTCGCCTAAGTAGTTAAGTTTAATATTATAAATAATAAGTTAATTTAATTAATTGTGTGGAGGACGAGAGTGATCTTGAAGTGTTGACTCCTTTATAGAGAAGCGAAGGCGACTACTGAGTAGAATGCAGAACCTCTCCAGCGTGCATCCACCTGGGGTACTTCACCAGGGCCTCGTGTATAGCGGGCTCCTCAAACCACGGTCAAGTCTTCGGGTCCTCGAACTTATCATCTTCTTAAATTGGAGGCTTCACTCCCAACCAGGGACACCGTACACCTCGCCTTAGTTCTCGCATTCCGTACCGAAGGGTCTCTTTATCCTGGAAAACACGCATCTCCATTGGTTAACGGTCAAAGCCGAAAGATCTCTCTTACGGTTGTCACAGGAAGGCGGTCCCTCCATTGGTTAACGGCGTTGTACTAACGAGAACTAGATAAAGAACCTTTGTTTCATTTATCTTAATAATATTTTAATATTTATAGGTGTAGAAACTATAAAATTGGTTTTAAATAATTGATGACTTAATTACCTAACCATAACCTCCCGAAATGAAATCCTTGGTAAAGGTGGCACATAATCCTAAGAGCGTGTAATCCGAAGATCACTGGTGCGCCCGTAGGGAAATCGTCTTTTACCAAAAAGATCATTCAATCATCTAATGAGTACCAGAAATGTGTCACTCAGATCTGGTCCACTTCAGAAGCCATTGCTTAGAATCCAGTTTTGATATCAGAAGCCCGAAGGATCTGTCTCAATACTGGTTTCCTCGCCTTGGATCTAGCTCAGGACTACCAGAAGCTGATTATACCATTAATTAATTAAGTTAAGGTTGTTATGAAGTTAATCATCATTCAAACCTGTCACCAAGATAAACAAATAAAGATTAGAAGAAGAAAACACAACAAATAACTGAAAATAAACTACTATTAATAATAATAATAAAAGTCTACGAATCGAAGCGGGTTCGCAAATAATAGAAAGATAGAACCATAGAAATGATCAACACAAGGATCATGGCTGTTCATAGACAAGCTCTCCATCTTCCAAGTGATATGTATTCTCTCATGATCCTCACGACCCTAGATGTTTATTGCATAACTACTCTACGATCCTCTTCTTGGCCAAGCTAATCAAGGTAGGTCGAAGCCTAACCATTGAGGGATGTTAGGAGGACCAGAAGGCCTCCCAAGGGGTCCCAAGATCTCTGGAAGAAGCTTGGTAGTCGGCCCAAGAGAGCACAAGAAGGGATGAACAAATGGTGGGGGTTAGCTTGGTATTTATAAGCCTCCAGAGCAAGCACAACTGTGCCAAAGGTTGGCAGAGGCGTGCTTACTGTTACACGTACGTTCTGTTGCTGCAGTTTTGAGTTGTCTGTACTTTTTGTCTATGCATGGGCGTGCCAACTACTTGAGCATGCGCGTGCTCATCAGTAATTTGTCAGATCTTGTCGTTTAAGCCTTAGGGAACACGTTTCAAAGAGCATGGGCGTGCCAAGTGACGTGGCATGGGCGTGCAAGTGTCTTCAGTACGTTTTCTTGCTCTCCAAGCTTGCTGCGTTGTCTTCTAGCATGCAGGGCCTCCGCGCAAGTGTGCGTGGGCGTGCTGGGTCACTCCCGGACTGGTTTTATCACTGTTTAAGTCCTGGGATTGTCTTCAAAACATACAGTGAACCGGCTGATAGTCTCGTATCTTTAGAAATCTCCTGTTTTTTCCCGGAAATCCTTCGTTTCCGTTTGGAGCTCCATTTTCCTGAGGAATACAAATAGGAACGATTTAAGCATCAAATATTAATAATGTAAGTCTAATTGTATCCTATTATGAGACTGTTTATGCCTGTTTTATATGTTAAAATTACGACACGTCAATAGGTTACATGAATGTGTCTATACGATTAATTGATTAACGACAAAGGTTCAATTTACATCATCTAACACGTATACGTGATACTAATCACATAGAAATGCAGGGTTTCCTTATACTTAAGTGTAGTTCATACCTAGGGTTAAAACCCATTTTCCCCATTTCACCTAAGAGAATCATCAACTCATTTTCAGTTGTAATTTAGCACCTTTATAACATTTTTAGGCATAAGTTAGGTCTAAGGGTAACCTTCAAACAACAAAATTATACTATCAATCATTTGACCAAGAATTCTCCTCAAGCTATAACTAGAGGATTCATTAAATTCCACACGAATTAAAGGTGCCTTGAGGTGTATCAAGCTTAGATGACTCGATTACGGGCTCATGCAAGCAAAACCTCCTTGATCTTGGCTTGGATTGAGCTTGTCATTGTTTTTTAGGTCTATTGTGTGTTTGGAGCTTTGAAGCTTCTGATGAATTTCGATCAACACAAAATTGTGTGTTTTTCTTTTATAAATTTTCATTAATAAAACCAAGTTTATCACATTGGCAATTATAGTCCCTCCTAGTTTTAACCTCCTTATTAAACCTTGCAAATTTAGTCAAGCTTTGGGGTGGTTGTAACACCCCGCCCCTCTCACCACTAATATTGTCCGCTTTGCCCATCCAAAGCTCACGGATTTGTTTTTGGTTGCCCAGTGGAGACTTTCCAGGAGGTCACCCATCCTAGAATTTCTCCCACCTGAGCACGCTTAACTGTGGAGTTCTCCTCTCATCCACTAACATTAACCCCCAAAACGCGTTGGTGATTTAAGAGGCAAGACATTACTTATGAACCAAGGATCTCTCCTGGCCACGACCGATGTGGGATTTTACTGGGGTGTCACATTCACCCCCTGTTAGAGTCTCATCGTCCCTGATGAGGTATGCACCCACCATCCCGAACGGCACAGGAGTGGCTCTGATACCATCTGTAACATCCGGCCCCTCTCACCACCAATATTGTCCGCTTTGCCCTCCCAGAGCTCACGGATTTGTTTTTGGGTGCCCCGGTGGAAACTTCCCAGGAGGTCACCCATCCTAGAATTTCTCCCACCTGAGCACACTTAACTGTGGAGTTCTCCTCTCATGCACTAACATTAAGCCCCAAAACGCGTTGGTGATTTAAGAGGCAAGACATTACTTATGAACCAAGGATCTCTCCTGGCCACGGCCGATGTGGGATTTTCCTGGGGTGTCACAGTGGTTCATGTTCATGTTCTAAAATTTGGATTAATGGGGTAATCCACTATTTATTAATCATGCCTAAGAGCATTTACAATAAAGCCCTCATATTTGTGTGAGACAAAACCTTAAAATTTTTTATGGGGTTAGAAGTGGTTGTGAGTGAAGAAAATGGGGAATCTACTGTTTATCGGTAAATTTTGTGTTCTTTGGGAATGTTTTGGGGAAAACGGGAAAATATATTTATTTTTTAATATTTGTTGAAAGTGGCTGTGAGTGGATGAGAGAGAAACTGTAATGGGGTTTAGTGTAATATGTGGTAGTGAATGGTTGTGAGTAAATGGGGGATGGGGAAACTATTGTGAATGCTCTAATGGCGTAATTAGGCAAAATGAGATTTTGGGGTGTTACACCGTAACTCCAAACGAAGTGTAGCTAGCACCATTAAACAACGAATGGTTAGTGGGGTTGTCAATAATGCATTTAGAATAGTCGGAGTGTCGTTACACGTCGAAAATGGAACGAACTAGATCAAAAAACCAAATAACACATTTAGGAATCAATCCTGTCGTAAGCTATGGCCAGAGGGTCGTAGCTTTCAGTTGAGAGTTGTTGTCTCGTTAACATGTTTGAAAACCCCTAAGCTCTTGCGAACTTAGTTTTTACCATTCCCGTCATTTCTTTATTACCAAGCCACTTTTAGGCGCACTAACATGCATTATAAAACCTTATGAGCATGACTCACCTATTTCGCACCCACCCTTCATGTGGGTGGTTTTATCCACATATATCATCGTCCATGGCCGTATAGTATACTACGTGTAACACCCCAACCGATGGCGGAAACATCGGGGTGCCACGTATTGATGATTGTTTTCAGTAGCACATGGTATAATATAAATTTTAAATAATTTATTCAAACATAATATCCAAAATGTGAAATAATGTCTAAGAATTCAAATACATAACATCAAACAATAACTTCAAAAACTTCAAATAAACTTCAAGATAAATCCTCATGCTAACTCAAGCCTCAGCTTCATTGTTACCTGAAACATGTTAATTTTGAAAGTATTTTGGGTCAACATAAGTTGGTGAGAATTACATAGGTTTTTGATGATAAATGAATAAAATGTTATGCAATTCATGTGTCATGTTAATCTAGCCCATATGTGAGAACATATTAGAAATAACTCGAGTGCATAATCAACCCTGCTGACTGTTATAAAATGATACATACCATACACTTATGGTCCCAATGAATATGTTATGCGATAACAAACACCCACGTAACCTTTGTAGGAGGCACGTATCCGGGTGGGATTGTCAGTCCAATAGATCTATCAATGTATACCGTCGGCTGATCAATGTTAATGATTATGCTAGAATGGTGCTTACTCTAATCATGCTCAAGACAATATGCAACATAGAAAACACATAAACACATTGATGATTGAATTGCAATGAAAAGTGTTATAACATGTTTCACCCCAAAAATGGTGATAAATAAAAGGGGCTATGTAAACTCACCTTAGCAAATGTTAACTTGTTGAAAAGATATGATAATTATGTTGCCCAAAGTGATTCCAAATATTACCCTATAATGAGGTAATATATAATAAGTCTAAGTCTATGTAACTAATATGTGTATCCTAGGGTTTCGATTTGGGGATAATCAATTGTTGAGATTTAAATTAAAATGCTTAATTAATAAAGGAAAATTGGATAATTAATGAAAAATAGTCTTTTTATAAAGTTTGAATTTTGAGTGAGCACATTAAAGTGTTTGAAGCAATAAAATAATTTTTATAAAATTATTTCATTTAAAATAGATCTTTAAATCTATTTATAAATAGCCAATTATTAACTTTAATATTCAAAAATACCAAAATTAAAGAAATCTTATTTTAAAAATCATAATTCTGTTCTAAATGATTAAAAATAATTTGTATAAAATTTTGGTGCAAAAATGATGAAAATTGGATTTATTATGAATTAAATATGATTAAATCTAACAAAAATTGTTTAAAAATATAAAATAAATGATTTTACTGATTTAAAAATTATTTCAGTAAAGGTTGACTTTATAAAAAGTCAGGATAAATTTTGGGAAATTTAATAAATCTGTTTTGATATAATAATGGATTTTTATAAATATAATAGTATAAAAATGATTTAATTATTATAAATATTAAATAAAAGAATTTCTGAAAAATAAAAATTGTAGATAACACTTTTATATCAGATTAAACAATTATAATTTTTTTAGAATTTATAAAATAGTTTAGGTATTTTAAAAAGAATTTAAATGATTAAAAGGATTAATATATATATATAATTAATTATATTGTTAAAAAGAAAAGAAAGAAAAGAGTACCAAAAACCCGGTCAGAGCCGGGACTCGAACCCGGGTGACCCCTGTAGCGGACCAGAGTCACAACCACTTGGCCTAGGCCGGTGGTTGTGTTATCCTCTGATTTAAAATAATTAAATACGATATGCTAATCCAGTTTTATCCCCAATTTAATCGTGATGAACCCTAGCTTTACAATAGAACGATTCAGACAACAATAGCCCGATTAATGTTAGGGCTATTGTTGCTGAGATGCCGAAGAACTAATCCCACAAAAGAAAACATACTCACAGTGTATAATTGATGTAGATAGTCGGGTCAAAGGGAAAGTCAAACCACGAGCAATTAAACCAATTACAGAGTGAATTAGAGAGATATTGAGATTGAGAGAGAGTTGTGAGCGATTAGACAAGGTCCAGAATGCCTCAATTTATACTAGAGGATTAGGGTTAGGGTTAATTAGGTGGTTGACTTTCCATAGAAAGTATACGCGTCAAAAAGATTATTAGGGCAACGATTGCCGTGTTTTTGTTGTGCAATTGTGTTGTATTGGGCCGGATTATACACGAATTTACCAAAGATAGCATGATTACGCGTTAAATCGAAGGATTGCTCACCAAGGAATCCCACAGTTGACTTTTCTTGTCAACTGTGAGGATTTGAAGCGTGTATAAATTTAAAAGGTATCCGGGTTATAACAAATCAGAACTCCAGCCCAGTTGGTTTGTGCACGCGTGTGTTTAGATCAGACCGGCCTTGGCGCGGGTTCGAACCCCGGCCAAGGCAAATTATTTTTTTTGATACAATTATACACTCACACACACATATATATAATATTATATATAGTATTAGGGTTCCATAATCGCGACAAAAATAATAATTGCGAAGTATAAAATGAAACTTGACGTTTTTATTAATGTCGATGGTGTAACGTACAAGTATTTAATGCGTAATGTTACAGTCTCCCCTACTTTTAGGAACTTCGTCCCGAAGTTGGAGTTGGAGAGTCTGGTGGAAAAAGATGCGGATACTTCGACTTCATCTGGTCTTTACGCTCCCAAGTGAACTCTGGGCCTCGTTTAGATTCCCAACGAACCTTAACGATCGGAATACGACTGCGCTTGAGTTTCTTGACTCCAGTGTCAACAATCTCGACGGGTTTCTCGATAATGTGCATGCTTTCATCGATTTGCACATCCTCAAGAGGAACATGAAGGTTCTCGTCTGCTAAGCATTTCTTGAGGTTCGAAACATGGAAGGTCGGATGAACATTGCTTAGCTCAGGTGGAAGCTCAAGTCTGTAAGCCACTTTCCCAACTCTGTCAAGAATTTTGAAGGGGCCTACGTATCGAGGAGCTAGTTTTCCCTTTCTACCGAAACGAATGACTCCTTTCCAAGGGGATACCTTAAGTAGCACAAGGTCCCCAACTTGAAATTCCAAGGGTTTACGACGTTTATCAGCATAACTCTTTTGGCGACTTCGAGCCTTGAGAAGATTATCCTGAATAAGCTGGATTTTGTCTGTGGTTTCCTGGATTAGTTCGGGTCCAGTAATACGAGCTTCACCAACCTCGGTCCAACAGACAGGAGAACGACATTTCCGACCATAGAGTGCCTCAAAAGGAGCCATGTTAATGCTGGCGTGATAACTGTTGTTGTATGAAAACTCAACCAAAGGAAGATGAGAATCCCATGCGCCACCAAAATCGATGACACATGCCCTGAGCATGTCCTCAAGTGTCTGGATGGTTCGTTCAGTCTGACCATCCGTTTGAGGGTGATAAGCAGTGCTCAAGTTCAACTTAGTACCCAAAGCATCTTGTAGAGATCCCCAAAAGTGAGAGGTGAAACGACCATCGCGATCAGAAATAATATCCAAAGGTATACCGTGTCGACATACGATTTCACTTACGTACATCTTTGCCAACCTTTCCACAGAATACTTCTCGCGAATAGGTAGAAAGTGAGCGGACTTGGTCAAACGATCGACAATTACCCAAATACTGTCAAAACCTTTGGGTGTGCGAGGGAGTTTGGTGATGAAATCCATAGCTATGCTCTCCCATTTCCAGACAGGAATCTCTGGTTGTTCAAGCATACCAGATGGTCGTTGATGTTCAGCCTTAACCTTGGAGCAAGTGAGGCATTTTGCAACGAAAAGAGCAATGTCTTTCTTCATACCAGGCCACCAATAAGAATAACGAAGATCTTGGTACATCTTGTCAGCTCCAGGATGAATAGAATAACGAGACTTATGAGCCTCGTTCATGAGAAAAGTACGAAGATCATCACGGTCGGGAATCCACAGTCGATTAAGAAAATAAAGGAGACCATCGGGTTTGGTTTCAAGTTGAGTCTCAGCACCACAAGACATTTCATCGTACATGTTACCTTGGGTGACTGAGGTGTGTTGAGCCTGGAGAATGCGATCTTGGAGATCGGTACGAACTCTAGCACATTGGAGTTTGACACGCTCTTTACGACTAAGTGCGTCAGCCACAACATTCGCCTTGCCAGGATGGTAGCGAATTTCGCAATCATAGTCGTTAAGTAATTCAACCCAACGTCGTTGCCTCATGTTAAGATTCTTTTGGTCGAAGACATGTTGGAGACTTTTGTGGTCCGTGAACACCACACATTTGGTCCCATAGAGATAATGTCTCCAAATCTTGAGTGCAAAGACAACAGCACCCAATTCAAGATCATGGGTGGTATAATTTTTCTCGTGAATCTTGAGTTGTCGAGACGCATAAGCAATAACCTTTCCTCGTTGCATAAGAACACAACCAAGACCTTGGTTTGATGCATCACAGTAGACCACGAAATCATCATTACCATCAGGTAGAGATAAGACAGGAGCTTCACAAAGTTTCAGCTTAAGAGTTTCAAATGCTTCCTCTTGCTTAGGTCCCCACTCATAGGGTTTACCCTTGTGAGTTAAGGTAGTGAGAGGAACAGCGATCTTGGAGAAATTGGCGATGAATCGACGATAATAACCAGCCAACCCAAGAAAAGAACGGACTTCTGTGGGAGTGGTAGGAACACTCCAATTCTTCACAGCTTCGATTTTTGCAGGATCAACATGAATTCCGCTCATGTCAATGACATGTCCCAAAAATTGAACTTCCTTAAGCCAAAATTCGCATTTTGAGAACTTGGCGTACAGTTGTTCTTTCTTTAGGAGACTCAAGATAGAGTGAAGATGTTGCTCGTGATCGGATTTTGATTTAGAGTAAATCAAAATATCATCAATGAAAACGATCACGAATTTGTCGAGATAAGGTCTACAAACCCGATTCATCAGATCCATAAATACCGCGGGAGCATTGGTCAAACCGAAAGGCATAACCATGAATTCATAGTGACCGTAGCGAGTGCGAAAAGCTGTCTTGGGAATATCTTCATCGTGGACTCTAAGCTGATGATAACCAGAACGGAGATCAATCTTCGAGAAGTGGGTTGCTCCTTGAAGTTGATCGAAGAGATCGTCAATCCTAGGAAGTGGATAACGATTCTTTATGGTGAGTTTGTTGAGTTCACGGTAGTCAATACACATCCGAAGAGAACCATCCTTCTTTTTAACGAATAAGACAGGGGCTCCCCATGGAGAAGAACTAGGGCGAATGAACCCTTTATCAGAAAGTTCCTGTAATTGACTAGCAAGTTCTTGCATCTCAGAGGGTGCAAGACGATAAGGAGCTTTAGCAATAGGATTAGCACCAGGAACAAGATCAATACGAAACTCCACTTGTCGAGCAGGAGGCAAACCAGGTAAATCCTCTGGAAAGACTTCAGGATAGTCTCGAATAATAGGAATGTCTTGGATACTCTTGCCTTTGTCCTTCTTCTCTATCACGTTAGCTAAGAAGGCTGTATACCCCTTTCGTAAGTACTTTTGGGCAGTAGTACAAGACATAAGCTTAAGCTCACCACAGGGTTTCTCACCATAGATCTTCAAAATCTCACCAGATTCGAGAGGAATGCGTATGACTTTCTCGAAGCACAGAATTTCGGCACGATGAGTTGACAACCAGTCCATGCCTACTATAACATCAAAACTACCAAGATGCATAGGGATGAGATCGATAGGGAAGGTATGATCATCGAGATTCAACAAGCAGTTACGAATAATAGAACCGATCGAAATAGATTTCCCGTTAGCTACCTCTACCACGAAAGGATCTTCTAGATTAGTGTGGGGTAAGTTAAGTAAAGGTTCAAACTTCAGTGACACGAATGACTTATCAGCTCCTGAATCAAATAATATGGATGCATAGTGATTATTAATGAGAAACGTACCATTCACCACTTCATTGTTGTCACGGGCCTGATTAGCGTTGAGATTGTAGGCGCGACCTCGAGCACCTTGGTTCTGGTTGCGGTTCTGGTTTTGGTTTTGGTTCTGGTTTTGATTTTGGTTTTGGTTACGGTTACGGTTAGGACAGTTGTTGATGTAGTGATTAGGGTTACCACACTCGTAGCATTGACCACGAGCAGGCCTGTTGTTTTGTTGGTTGGGAGCTGGGTTGTTGTTGTCTTGGGCAGCAGGAGATCGGCAGACGTTCACCAGGTGACCATATCGTTGACACTTAGTACAGAATCGACATGGCACCTGTGTGGGATGGTGGTACTTGCAGGTGTTGCACAAAGGGTGAGGTCCGGTGTATGGTTTCTTGGCTGGGTTTTGGGCAGCAGGTGGAGTAGCAGCAACCATATAGTTTCTAGCCTTGCGCTTCTTGTTGCTTGAGGTCTCAGGCTTGACTTCAATTGCAGGTTGTGGAGTATCTTTGGCAACAGTCTTCTTAGTGCCCTTGCGAACTAGAGTACCGTTCTTCACATGATTATCAGTAAGAGTGGCCGCAAGACGTTTGGCCTCTTCCAGAGTTGCAGGATTTCTACCCCAAACAGTGTCCTGGATTTGCATGGGCAGACCACCGATGTACTTCTCGATGGCTACCGGCAGAGGAGTAACCTTGTGTGGCAACAATAAGCTAAGCTCATGAAAGCGGGTGTTGTAGGCAAGATTTTCCCCACTATCTTGAGCCAAGGTGTGGAACTCATCCTCAAGCTTTTTGACTTCATTGCGAGGACAGAACTCCTCCTTCATGATCTCTTTGACCTGGTCCCAAGTCATAGCAAGAGCAACCTCGGCCCCACGAGTACGCTTTTCTTCATTCCACCATGTGAGTGCTCGTTTATGGAGAACACTCATGGCGTAACGAACCTTGAAATTGTTGGGGCACTCACTGTTGATGAAGGTATTTTCAATACCCTCAAACCATTGGAGAAGTCCAGTAGCTCCTTCTTCACCGCTGAACTTTGGAGGGTTACAGGAGTTGAAATGCTTGAGGGTGCAAGCTTGGGGTCCATTGCCATTGCCATTGCCATTGCCATTCCCGTTCCCGTTGTTGTGACCATTCCCATTCAATTGGATGACCTGAGCAAGCAAGTTGGGAACCAGAGTTGCGATTTGCTGCGCCATTTGTTGAGAAATGATCGCAGCCAGTTGAGCATCGACCCCATTGTTGTTGTGGTTAGGAACTTGGTCATGGTTGTGGTTATGGTTATCACCACCTTCTTCGTGGTTCTCACCATTGTTGTTGCGAGTGCTGCGACGAGGAGGCATGATCTGTAATAGACACAATGAAATGAATGAGAGTTTATATAAGGAATGTAATCATTTATTCATTAATTAAAACGAATAAACGAAAACGTTGACTTATCAAAGATTCTAAATTCTAATAACATATGAAGACATGCTTTAGCCTATAAGTGAACACTCATCCCGAGAATTCCCAGGTAGGCATCCGGGTCCCTCGTCTGATTGGGATATATGCGCAATGCCAGCCTAGACAGAAGACTCAGAATACAGGCGTTCACCCTTCCAGATTGCACGTGTTCGTTATTAAAATCTAGAACTTCGACGAGATCTCAAGGGGGTTCAGGTTAAACCTGAGGATTTTGTCCTATTAATCTAATGGTGGATCAGGATTGCAGCAGACAATTAAGAGTAGTCACATGTAGGTTTAAGGCATAGGATAAGGATAGGATTAGGGAAGCAATTAGGGTTACAAGTAGGAGAAGCAAGTACTGTTTTAGTCCCTAAGGTTATAGTCTAGATTATTTCTAATAACCTAATTCCCTATAACCAAGGCTCTGATACCAATCTGTAACACCCCAACCGATGGCGGAAACATCGGGGTGCCACGTATTGATGATTGTTTTCAGTAGCACATGGTATAATATAAATTTTAAATAATTTATTCAAACATAATATCCAAAATGTGAAATAATGTCTAAGAATTCAAATACATAACATCAAACAATAACTTCAAAAACTTCAAATAAACTTCAAGATAAATCCTCATGCTAACTCAAGCCTCAGCTTCATTGTTACCTGAAACATGTTAATTTTGAAAGTATTTTGGGTCAACATAAGTTGGTGAGAATTACATAGGTTTTTGATGATAAATGAATAAAATGTTATGCAATTCATGTGTCATGTTAATCTAGCCCATATGTGAGAACATATTAGAAATAACTCGAGTGCATAATCAACCCTGCTGACTGTTATAAAATGATACATACCATACACTTATGGTCCCAATGAATATGTTATGCGATAACAAACACCCACGTAACCTTTGTAGGAGGCACGTATCCGGGTGGGATTGTCAGTCCAATAGATCTATCAATGTATACCGTCGGCTGATCAATGTTAATGATTATGCTAGAATGGTGCTTACTCTAATCATGCTCAAGACAATATGCAACATAGAAAACACATAAACACATTGATGATTGAATTGCAATGAAAAGTGTTATAACATGTTTCACCCCAAAAATGGTGATAAATAAAAGGGGCTATGTAAACTCACCTTAGCAAATGTTAACTTGTTGAAAAGATATGATAATTATGTTGCCCAAAGTGATTCCAAATATTACCCTATAATGAGGTAATATATAATAAGTCTAAGTCTATGTAACTAATATGTGTATCCTAGGGTTTCGATTTGGGGATAATCAATTGTTGAGATTTAAATTAAAATGCTTAATTAATAAAGGAAAATTGGATAATTAATGAAAAATAGTCTTTTTATAAAGTTTGAATTTTGAGTGAGCACATTAAAGTGTTTGAAGCAATAAAATAATTTTTATAAAATTATTTCATTTAAAATAGATCTTTAAATCTATTTATAAATAGCCAATTATTAACTTTAATATTCAAAAATACCAAAATTAAAGAAATCTTATTTTAAAAATCATAATTCTGTTCTAAATGATTAAAAATAATTTGTATAAAATTTTGGTGCAAAAATGATGAAAATTGGATTTATTATGAATTAAATATGATTAAATCTAACAAAAATTGTTTAAAAATATAAAATAAATGATTTTACTGATTTAAAAATTATTTCAGTAAAGGTTGACTTTATAAAAAGTCAGGATAAATTTTGGGAAATTTAATAAATCTGTTTTGATATAATAATGGATTTTTATAAATATAATAGTATAAAAATGATTTAATTATTATAAATATTAAATAAAAGAATTTCTGAAAAATAAAAATTGTAGATAACACTTTTATATCAGATTAAACAATTATAATTTTTTTAGAATTTATAAAATAGTTTAGGTATTTTAAAAAGAATTTAAATGATTAAAAGGATTAATATATATATATAATTAATTATATTGTTAAAAAGAAAAGAAAGAAAAGAGTACCAAAAACCCGGTCAGAGCCGGGACTCGAACCCGGGTGACCCCTGTAGCGGACCAGAGTCACAACCACTTGGCCTAGGCCGGTGGTTGTGTTATCCTCTGATTTAAAATAATTAAATACGATATGCTAATCCAGTTTTATCCCCAATTTAATCGTGATGAACCCTAGCTTTACAATAGAACGATTCAGACAACAATAGCCCGATTAATGTTAGGGCTATTGTTGCTGAGATGCCGAAGAACTAATCCCACAAAAGAAAACATACTCACAGTGTATAATTGATGTAGATAGTCGGGTCAAAGGGAAAGTCAAACCACGAGCAATTAAACCAATTACGGAGTGAATTAGAGAGATATTGAGATTGAGAGAGAGTTGTGAGCGATTAGACAAGGTCCAGAATGCCTCAATTTATACTAGAGGATTAGGGTTAGGGTTAATTAGGTGGTTGACTTTCCATAGAAAGTATACGCGTCAAAAAGATTATTAGGGCAACGATTGCCGTGTTTTTGTTGTGCAATTGTGTTGTATTGGGCCGGATTATACACGAATTTACCAAAGATAGCATGATTACGCGTTAAATCGAAGGATTGCTCACCAAGGAATCCCACAGTTGACTTTTCTTGTCAACTGTGAGGATTTGAAGCGTGTATAAATTTAAAAGGTATCCGGGTTATAACAAATCAGAACTCCAGCCCAGTTGGTTTGTGCACGCGTGTGTTTAGATCAGACCGGCCTTGGCGCGGGTTCGAACCCCGGCCAAGGCAAATTATTTTTTTTGATACAATTATACACTCACACACATATATATAATATTATATATAGTATTAGGGTTCCATAATCGCGACAAAAATAATAATTGCGAAGTATAAAATGAAACTTGACGTTTTTATTAATGTCGATGGTGTAACGTACAAGTATTTAATGCGTAATGTTACACTACGGACTTACGCTATAGTGATGACCCATTCTCATACCTTTCGACCACCACGACGACCACCACAAACTTCTAACATCCTTTGGCATCACAAGAATAAGATATTCAGAATCATCACTAGTATGGATCCACTAGTAAGTATGATATAGAATCATCCGATCAAGATATCGTAAGAGTCTCCAAGTGAACAGTCACTTAGAGGTGTACTAGTACGAGTACTAGGCAAGTGTGTCCATTGGAGTGTAGAAGGGAGATGTCCGAACCCTGGACAGATCTCAAGGATATGCCGAAGCCACTCCAATGTACGCCACTGCCGTGCAGGAGTCTACAAGCTAGCCTCTTCGTATTCAAACCCCAATGAAGAAGAAAGATACAAATAAATGATAGAAACAAATAATAGATAAGATGGATGATGCAACATGTAAATGATGATGATACCGACACCCCTGCAAAGTTAGTTCCCACTTATTACGACTCATAAGTGTGTGACCGTCTAGTGTGTGAGACTCGGCTATAGACTAGACTCTACATGCAGACCTAGTTCACTATAACCATTGGCTCTGATACAAATCTGTCACACCTTCAAATTCCACTTGTGGGGTTTTACCGCGAGGCGCGTGACACACCAGGATCCAAGTCAACATTCACAATAAACGACAACCATATGAATAAAATAACTTAACCAAACCATGCAGTTCAAAAGTATGAACCACAAATACAGCGGAAGCATAAAAGTTTACAATCCCCAAATGAAAACAAAAGACAACATTTAAAAGTTTAACATGATGCATGAACCCTAGACGTCGTGAGATCCCGTGTGCCTAACCAATTCCTGCTACCTTAGCGACCTGATAAAACATGCTAAAAATGTCAACATATTGTGCTGGTGAGTTTATAGAGTTTATAAAAATGTTTCATAATTTTGAAATATCAATCCCGTTACTACTGTGTTATGCGAACGTTAGCTAGACGTATGTATGTTACTACTACAATTGGAAACCATTACTGACAAGATGATCCATATGAAATGCCCAATGAATTACCATCATCCACGGTAGAGCATGTAATCTGAGACAATATGCACCAGTCCGACCTCCAGTCAACCCGGGTGGGGTTTGTTAGGCCCAATAGATCTACCCACATTTCCCCCGTTATGTATCCCCACATATTTATGGTTTCCCTGGGAGTTGGATGAGTCGTATAGTAAACAAGAGATAGCTATAGTATAACATGATCTTTACGTATCCAAAAATGTGCAACATGTTTCTCCTCCATGAGAAAGTGTGTGAAAGTAGTGTTGTGAAACTCACCTTAGGTTGCGTTCTTCTTAAAAAGATAAACCGATAATGCAATGATAATCCCTAATACCGGCGACATATCATATAATGTGTATAAGTAACAGACTAATAACCCATAGGTTAACTAGTCCGCAATTGTCTAGACCATGACTATGTATGTTTGAAAACGTGTTTGAGTGTTGACCCGACCACACAAGACAGACTCGACATCCTGTTGGTGACCCGTTACATTAGTTGATCAAGCATATACAATTTACATACAGCAATGCACGTAAAACACTTAGTTTACATCACATGTTCATATTTTCATTCGTGGGTACAAATGGGAATTATTTCCTTTCATTCGTACCTTTAGTTAGGTCAAATGGAAAACAATTTGTTTCATTCATACCCTCAATGGTACGAATGAAAACTTCATTCGACCTGATTGTTTACTGAACTATTTTAACAAACAAAAACCCATCAAATCTGATTGAAAACTTCACGAAATGCAACAAATCACAACAGTCAATCATATCTATCCTATCCACATGAAACTACACCATCTTTACACATTAATTCATCCAATTTACATTCCAAATCTCAGTCTTCGGAATACTGACTTCATGCATTCTAAGCTAATGGTATCCGGATCTCAGATAAATCTTCGAATGATAACTAGAACCCTAAAGCTGGTCGAATAAATCATTGATACGGGGAAGAGGATAGCGATTCTTGATCGTCACCTTCTTCAGCTCACGGTAATCAATGCACATACGGATGGTTCCATCTTTCTTCTTGATAAAAAGGATAGGGGCTCCCCATGGAGATGAACTAGGCCGAATGAAACCTTTCTCTAATAACTCCTGCAGCTGGTTGGATAATTCCTGCATCTCGGGAGGTGCAAGACGATAAGGGGCTCGAGTGATAGGGGCTGCACCAGGTGCAAGATCAATACAAAACTCAACCTGGCATTGAGGCGGAAGACCGGGTAAATCATCAGGAAATACATCAGAAAAGTCAAGCACAACAGGAATGTCTTTGATCTTCTTCTCTTCAGTAGATGATACAGAAACAAGTGCCAGAATGACGGTATAACCCTTCCAAAGATACTTGTAGGCCTTCATACAAGAAATGATACTCAAAGGAACACCACTCTTCTCACCAAAAACCAATAAAATCTCACCAACAGGGAGTGGAAGTCGAATGATCTTGTCAAAACAAACAATAACATGACCAAAATACACTTGACCTTCTTTGATTTCCATTTGACCTCTTGACAGGTCGAATGGACTTGTAAATCTTCAACACTTCAAAATAAACGACGATCTTTGTACAATACGAAAGTGATAGCCACATAATGCACCTACAAACTCCCGCTTGGCTATTGCTTGGATTGATTATGCATTTTGAAGCTTGATCTTGTTCTTAGCACGCTCACTCATTTCTAGTTTAGGTTGTTGAGTTTTGCGTTTCTTTAGTTCCGATCTAATCTTCAACGTATTACCCAGCAGCTTATCATAATCACAATCAGCATGCACTCCCCATGCAAAGCAGAAAATAGCAACCCTTTGAAATATCCAAGCGGGTTCTATATCACGAACATCAAAATGAATCTGATTGTACTACAATGTGTCGATATCTTCTTTCGGACAGTTGATCAGCCACATAGGATCGAACACACGTATCTTCTTGCACATAAGCATCGGATTTTTATCTCGTAGCACTATCAAAGCTTCACCGGTCACCCAATCATAGTACCAAAATTCAAAATCTTTACTAAAATGTTGCTGGATAGACATCAAAGGAATCCACTTCATTACCTTAGGAGGTTATACTCAAAGTAACCATCGGTGGACCATTCTTCGGATCAATCTCATTTTATGAACTATCCTCTTCGGATATTGAGGTGTACACGCATCCCACTTCGTATGACTCTCTCTTGTCATTCTATCAGCCATCCAATGAACAATGCTTGTATTATCACAACCTGAAATCTGGTGTCTACAGATATCTCTCACAGCCCAGTATGGAAGTGTTTTGATCTCATGAAAATATCTAAAATAGAAGATACCTTTCTCCCATTTTATACCAAAACATCTCAGCTGTGGAAAGCATTTCCATGCCAATGCACGTCCTTTAGAAATCTTGTTTTGATAATTGTAGACGTCACCTTGAACTGCAGGTTTAGGTTGTCTAAATTCATCCTCTCTCAACTTCTTCAATAACACTTTCAAAGCATCAAATTGCTTGAAGACTTCGTCCTTTTCAGCTTCATTGTCAAAAACTTCATCAATTATCTTCTTGCCCTTTTCTTCAGCAATCTTTTCGGCCTGTTTGAGAGATTCTTCATTGATAGTTGGAATGCTGGAATTATCATGTATGTTGTAGGATTCTGGATATTCTTCATGAGAAATATCTTCAACTTCAACATGATTATACTTTTTAGCTTCAATTTTTTCAGCATCTTTCTGTTCAGGATTAGTTTCTGGAACATATGGAATTTCTTTATCTTTCAAGATATCTTCCAGTGACTTTCCCACTTGCTGCGCCAAACCTTCAAGTATTTCTCTAGCAACATCAGCACTAACCTCTCCATCTTCTAACTCAGGATCAGTATATTCAATTTGAAACCTCATATCGTTGTTCATGAATATCTCAGGAAATCTTCCTGTGATCTCAAGTGTATAACAACCTCTTTTCATCATCGCTTTCAGCATCTGCTTATCTGCTTCAGTCATACCTACAGTTTCTCACTAGAAGTACCTTTATCTCCCTTCTGTTGTGCCTGACACTCTTCAAATGAATACTATGTAGCGTGATCGTCATCATCATCTGAATCTTTCAAGCTGGTGGGTTTCTCCTTGTTTGCATTACCATCACCCGAAGCACCATCATCATCAGAACTATCATCATCCTTATCATCTTTCTCATCATTATCAGTACCACTGTAATCAAGTTATTCTTCTTCCTCTTGCTCCTCTTCCTCCTTAGTACCTTTGAGATGTGGTGCTTTTTCATACAGACTATCAAGAATCTTCCTCAATTTTTCATTTTCTTATTCAACCACCAAAATCCTCTTTGTGTTCCTCTTGTTTGACGTATTTAACATCTTGTTTTCAAGCTCAAGCGTCTTTACTTTCTCTTTAAGTTCATCAACCGTCTTAACTTTATCTTCAAGCTCATCTTGATGATATTTTTAGTCTAACACAATCTGTAACATATCTTTTTCATTCTCCCCTATTTGTCTGATATTTGCTTCTTATTGATTGAATGATTTCATCATCTTTGCAATCTGTCTGTTCACCATTTCCATCACATCACTAGATACTGTTGCTTGTGGAGTAGAACTTGATTCAACAACTGGTTTAGCAACTCTAGTCTTCATACTTGTCAACATATTCTTTAGTGATAATGATATTTTCTCAGGATTAAGTTGTGAAACTGATTCAGTAGTCACAACCTCTTTCACAACTATCTGCTTCTTAGCTGCAGGAGAAGCTGCTGGTGATGCTGCTTTTGAGCTTGTTGTTGTTGGCATCTTCTTTCCCTTCAACAACAAATCAATCTCCTTGTCTCTTCTTTTCCTGGTAGGTTCCCGTTGTGACATATGCTTGACTCTTCCTCTCTTTGTTGGAATAGGAGCAACAGGCGAACCTTCAATATCAGCATCTGCATCAAAAATCAAATCCTGATTTTCTTTTGTAAAGTCTTTCTATCTTTGTTCTTCAAAAATATTCTCTAAAGATCTAGGAGTACTAATTCCAGTGGCCTTGGGATCAGTATCCTTCAAAGTTTTAGCTTCCGAATCCCATACAACATCTTCTTCAGTTTTTTTAGAGTCTTCATCAACAAGTAAAGTCTTTGTCTTTCCTTTACTTTTGACAACTTTCTTCTTCTTTGGTTCTTTATCTACCATCTTTTCTTTCCCTTTGCCTTTAGACTTTGCACCTTTGTTTATCACTTGACGCTTACGCTTTGCACTCTTGTCAACAGGCACCAACGGACTATCTGAATCAGAATCGCTATTCAGATGTCTCATAACATCCTTTCCCGGATATGTATAAGCAACTATACTCAAATGTCCAAATAAACGTCTGTTTGGTTGTTTTTCTTCTTTAGTCTTGCCTTTGAACGTCTTCAATCTATTCAGAGTCGTCATGTTCATATGTCCCTGATTCACGACTTGCAACGGATCCTTCCTCAACTCTTTATACTTATGATCAAAAACCATCTGCATGAATCTTGGATACATAAGAAATTTATCCACTTTCAAGCCTTGAAACACTTCTTTCATGTGATGAAAAATCATTCTAGACACATTGTAAGGCTTGTTTAGAATCAGTGCAACAACAAGTGAACATAATGTATTTCTCAGCACATCGAAACCACCTCGAACTGGTCTAAAAACATGAAATATCACATGAAGTAGATACCGATGAACCGGTCGTCATGGTTCATACAAAACCTGATTAACCTAAGTAGATAGGATAAGTAGGGTATCAATCCAAGGAGCGTGTGGTTAGTGGATATTATATAGTTGATTAAGCGGTGTTACTTATGGAGATTACTAGACAACTTATGAAGTTTGTACTTGGTTCATTTAAGAATTTGATTGGAAGGGTTTTGTTTGTTATATTAAAAACTTGAATTGAAATTATATGAATGAAAAATAATGTAGTTTGTAAACAATTTAATTAAAAGGATCACACCTAGGTTTCAACAACTGAAGTCTAAAGTTTTCACAAATGGGTCAAACAAATGTAGTGCAATTGGTGTTAACAGGGTGATTGTTCAATAGGCTTAGGTGTCAAGTTTCATCAACATCAGAGATAGACTAAACTACACTTCATCACCTAGAACATACAACCCTATGTTTGTATTAGAGCAAGAAAACATGTTCATGACATTATAAATTGGCACAAGATCAATTAACTAAAATGAATTAAACATAAGATTAATCGCAATCTAATACAATTAATTCAAACACACAATCACACAATTAAAAGCCTAAAGAAATACCCAAATGTTATATTCTAAAACTTTAATTGTTTACTTCCTAGGCATGATACAAAGAGACTAGCCACTCATGGCCATGGAGCTTGATTCTTCAAAAGTTGGATCTTGAATCTTGAAAGTCTTCAATGATAAGAAGGATTTGATGTTCTTTAGATATATGGAATTAATAGGATTGATAGGATGGATTGGTGGTGTAAGAGATGAAGTATGAGGGATGATAAGAGATTACTCTCAAAACTTGATTATATAGTCTCCATTTTGAATTATGGTCAAATCCCAAGTCAAACTCTTCTTAATGACCATTTAGTTTAGTCAAAGTCTTAGTCAAAGTCTTGGTCAAAGTCTCATTAATTCTCCTAAAAACATTGATTTCTTTGACTTTGACTTTGACTTTGACTAACAGCATCCGTCAGCGACGGGCCTTCACCAGTTTTTCCATTTTTCTTCTTCGTTTTTCTTTCCTGAATCATCCTAGCTCCAATCCAAAGCTTCGTTTAGCTCTGAAATACACTTTAAACTTTGTTAAACCTGCAAAACGCAAACTTTATCAAAGTAGTGTGTCCAAAACCTTAAAATTGCATAAAACACAACCTTAACTACTAAAAACCTTAGACTTTCACCCATGCATCAGATACTTGAATGGAGGTGATAAGTTCGCTTTATGTAGTTGGCAGTCAGCGATTGGTCCGTTGTACTTCATTCTTAGGAAACATGCACGTTGTACAGACCACGGTAATTCAATTGGATCTTCAAAAGAATCTGTCAATTGTAGCATTTCCCTGAAATCCTGTTCACCAACCAAGATCATCGTGCCTTATATCTTGATCTGGATCACTAATATGTTATTCCAGAATGTTAAACCAGCGTTCTCCCAAAATTCCACATGATGATCCTTATAAATGGTGATAAGTTGAGCAATTGCATGCACAATCCATTATCTTCTCAGAAAATCAATTATTCCTGAAAATTCAGCATATTTAGCTTCAACTGGTCCAATGTAAGCACGACAGTTGTGTTTGACCCCGAACTTCAACTCTTTTGGTGCTGCCTGTTCTGGAACATTTTGTTGTTGTTGTTCAGCCATTTATCCTGCGAAAACACAATAAAAAATACACAAAATTGTCAATTTGGATTCAAAATCAAAACTTGTCAAAATTTTCAAGTTCATTGGATCCTTCGTGCGTTCGAATTAGTTTGTTTTATATCGAATGAACATCAAAAACATTCATTCGACCTGTTTGAATTTCATTCGACCTTTCATGGGGGTCGAATGGACAGTTTATAATTTTGAAATTACCAACTCTTAAATCAGTCCATTTTAACATCAAAGTCTGATTGAAACTTGTTCTAATAAGGCTGACTAAGCTTTATTAACAAACAATTTTACCAATTAATCATTTATCGATGGTTTTCCTAAAATACTAGGGTTTATAAAATCAAAAATCAAAATCTGTTTGTTTAAACACTGGAATTTTGATTATTATCCCCCCTAAAACCAATGATTAATGATTATCCATGGTCAAATTTCATTAACAAACTGTTTTGAATTGAAAATCAAGGGCCTAGGGTTCATGAACTAAAAACCCCAAATCTGATCTTGTTAGGGATCCATTACCTGCAAATATTATGTTAAAATGATCAGGAAAGTATCAGGAACACAAAACAATGGTGTAAAAACAACGAGCAAAACAATGGGTATAAGATCAAATCGCCAAAGTCACTGTTGAATGTGGGTTCGAATGACAGAAAACATATATATAGGGCAGGTTCATTCGACCCTTTCAGTGTTCGAATGAAGTTCACAGAAGTTGGTTCGACCTAATAAAAGGGCGAATCAAAATCTATGGGGTTCGAATGAAAATTTTATCACAAACCACACTCATTCGACCACTGAATATGATTCGAATAAAGACCACACATGCTCATTCGACCTAACGAAAGGTCGAATGAGACATATAGAAAACTGATTTTTTTTCCAATTTGTCCAATTCGATTCACATTTTGTCATTTTCAAATATTTAAACCTTTAAATTCTCAAAATTTGTCATTTTATTGATACAAAACTCAGATTGGCTCGTCAAACTTCAGAAAATCATCATCATCCAACATCGGTTATCGAAAATACTGCAGAAATGTAAAATCTTTTGGATTTTCTGAAATTTATGCTAAAACACGGCAAAAATCTTTTTGAGTTTTTATATATGAATGAAAACAAACATAAAGATATAAACTTTTTGTGATTTTTCGGTAAGAGGATCATATCAGTTTATGAGAGATCACATCACACTGTTGTTCTCTATCAATTTAAGATTTACTGACAATGTAACTTGGCAATTGCTGATATTGTTGTCCACATAAGCTCACATGCAGACCGTTATGCAATGCTTTAAAATGATACGCTTTAGGTGTATTAATAACTAACTCACCTATGGTTCCCACACACATGACATACTCCCGTATCAAGGAATTTTGCACAAAGGTTCATTATAACGCGTGATTATGTTGTTGTTCTCCGTAATTACAAGGTATGAGGCACAGAGTTGTACATGTCAGCAAATCAATGCTACAGAGTAACATGTACACTCTACCAGGTTGAGGTCTTATATCAATCATGATTTGCATCATGGATTAGATACGATGCATAAGATAATCTTTGATTATCATAACACATGTTAAGTTCTCCATTCAGTAACTTTAGGTTTTGGCATTAAACCTCTTTTGTTAAGATACCCTGACTGATCTAGGTCCGTAAATGAATACGACAAAAGATCAGTTAGGCTATCTCCAGATAACAATCAACATAACGACCCAAAACCTCCGATTTTGGCAAACCCTATCAAACGAAATCACGGTACTAAGACCATATGCCCATGAGGTGTTCAGCCACATAGCGAGTAGTTCGTTATGTTTGTATCATTAAGGCACGCAGTAATAAGTCTACAAAGCCTATCAGCACATCATGCAAAGTCAACACATATCAAGTATTGACTTTACAATGTTTAGAATGCAATAGATCCCCACTGATGTACTATAATTTCCTCTTTTTCTCCTGAAAAAATCATTTTGGGATTTTCTGATTTTTACGGTTTTTCAAATTTTAATGTTTTTAGTTTTTCTGAAATAAAATGCTCCCCCTAAAATTAAAAAAAAGCATATTTTTGGATTTTTAATTTTTGAAAACATAAAAACAAATAAAATTGATAAACCGATGTGAAGATTAATCTTGCTTTTCCTTAATACCATTAGCTTTTAGTAAAAATTCAAATAGAGATTTGTTAAAAGCTTTGGTAAAAAGATAAGCTATCTGATAGTCAGTGTGGATTTTGACCATGTCAATCAATCCTTTAGCATAGCAATCACGAATAAAGTGATACTGTATTCGGATGTGCTTAGCCTTAGAATGATTAACAATGTCTTTAGTGAGTTCTATAACTGCTTCATTATCGCAATGAATGGGGGTTTTAAGAAATTGCAAACCGTAGTCGCGCATCTGCTGTTGAATCCAAAGAACCTGTGAATAGCAACTAGAGGCTGACACGTATTCGGCTTCACATGTTGAGAAGGCAACTGACGTCTGCTTCTTGCATTGCCAGGTTACGAGCCTGCTCCCCAGAAATTTACATCCAGCCATTGTGGATTTGGCATCAATATTACAGCCACCATAATTTGCATCACTAAAGGCAATAAAGTCAAAGTTATCATCATTAGGATATCATAGTCCACGTGAGGGTCAACCCTTCAGATAATGTAGGATTCTCTTAATAGCTATAAGATGACTCTGTTTCGGCTTCGATTGGAATCGAGCACAAAGACATGTTGCAAATATTATATCCGGCCGGGAAGTAGTCAAATACATTAGAGATCCAATGTTGGCTCGATACATATAAGGGTCAGTGAGCTCCCCCTTAGCATCAACTCCAATCCCGTGATTTGGTTATATGGGAATGTCAATTGGCTTTGAATCCTCTGTCTGGAATCGGCTCAAGATTTCGGATACGTATTTCGTCTGGTGGATGAAGATCCCCGACGGCAATTGATCAACTTGCAATCCCAGAAAGAACTGCATCTCTCTTATAGAGCTCATCTCAAACTTTTCTTGCATAACCTTTTCGAATTCCCTGCATAAAAGTTCATTAGTAGAACCAAATATAATATCATCAACATAAATTTGCACTAAAAGCAAGTCACCCTCTGTTCGTTTCGTGAAGAGGGTACAGTCTACTAGTCCCCTCTTAAATCCTTTGGATAGAAGATATGTGCTGAGCTCCTCGTACCACTGTCTTGGGGCTTGGTGCAAACCATACAACGCTTTGTTTAGCTTATAGACCTTATCCCGGTCGATAGGATCCTTAAAACCTGGTGGTTGCCCGGCATATACTTCTTCCTTTACCACACCGTAGAGAAAAGCACTCTTAACATCCATCTGATACACCTTGAATTTCATGTAAAATGCATACGCAAGAAATATTCGGATTGCTTCAATGCGCGCAACCGGTGCATAGACTTCGTTATAGTCAATTCCCTCCGTCTGACGAAAGCCTTGTACCACCAATCGAGCTTTGTTCCTTACGATAACTCCTCGATCATCCTTCTTGGTTCGACCCATAGCGTGGGGGTGAACCTGGGATGAAAACAACATAAAGTTCATTCGACCTGTATAAGGTCGAATGTGGGTACCTTCGACCTTGTACAGGGGGCGAATGTGGACCAGTATAAATACCACACTTTGTCATTTTTCACCATTTCACAAACCCAAGACGCCTCTAAACACTCTCAAATGATTTTAATCAATGAGGAAGGAGTTTTTGCTCTCGTTTTTCATAATCTAACCTACAAACAACATCTAATCTAGAATCTAAGGTGTGTTCTTAATCCTAAACCTTTTTAAAAGTATTTTGATTCGTTTTCATCTAATCCCAAATGTCCAAATCTGTTCTAAGGATGTTTTTATGATTAAAAACCTTTCAAATATCTTTCGAAACAAAACCTAATCATTAAACATGGGTTTTCATATCCATAAACATATGTTAGTGATGTGTTATATGATATTATGTGTTGTTTAATGATTTGTTGCTGAACTAATGATAGAAACATGATCTAGGGCTGCTATTATTGTGGGTTTATGATTGTTTAAGGTTACAATTAGATGGATGATGATATCATATAGAATTTGGGGATTTTGATAAATCTAGGGCTTGTTGCATGCTAGTATTATTAATAAAACTATTGGGGGTTTTCATATACACATTGAACTGAGCATTTTAAGATGATTATGAAAGGATTTCGAAAAGTTTCCAAATTGGGTAAAGACTTCATGCATGATGTGTGACGGGTGGTTCAAGGAACAACCCTTTATAATGTTAAAACGCTTATATTAACCACATTTGATCATGATATTGCTTGGAATTGGGTGACTACGAGTACTTTGGTTGCAGGTGTGAAAAGGAGCTAAAAACGAAGAATTACGAGCTTTGGATCGGACCGGAATGGATCGGGACGAGGTGGATTGGAAGGAAGAAAAAAAATAGAAATTTGAAGGCTCCACCGTACCTTACGGTGCCACCATAAGGTACGGTGGCTACTGGGCAAAAGTTGTTACCATCCATCAGTCTAGATCTACCGTCAAGTATATATACTCCACCGTACCTTACGGTGCTACCGTAAGGTACGGTGGCATCTGCACTAATTTGTAATTCCTGCTATTAAACTCGAATTTATGGTATCTTTTGGGTATCTTCTCACTTGTGAACGTTTCTAAGCAACTCTTGGGCGATTTTGGGCTAGAGAATCATTGGAGAACATTTCTAATCATTGGGTTTATGTTTGTAATTCTTATGAACAATTATTTGAAGATTATGATGATTCACCAAGCTATGCTAGGCTAAACATTTGGTGATCATTCTTGGTGAAGGTTTTTCTAAAACTCTTGTGTGTGTTTTTCTTACATTTCTAGAATAATAATTTGGTACTTTGCTTGATTATTATGGTGTATGAACAATTGCTTGTAGTGTGTTGATTAATTTACTAATTCTTAGTCTTTATCGTACGTTCTTGGTGTTGCTAACAATCGAGATATCACGGGAAGGATTGGGGGTTGGTTATTGATTAATTGGTCATCGGGAAACAACCTCGCGTTAATTAAATCCGAGTACTTTGTTCCCTTTTATCACAACAATTGCTTGTACATGAGTTATGTCTATGTAACTCTTTCTAGTTGAAATTCACACAAGTGTTTAGAGAAACCGGATCCTTGAATAGTCATTATCTCATAATTTGAAGAAACGCTCTTAAGTTTAAATCGATAATTAGTCGTTATTTTAGTTCAACTCAAAACAACCAAAAATCTTAATCATTTACTTTTTGTTAAGTAGTTTAATTTTAGTTAAATAACAAAGCTAGAAATTACACATTTTCCACAAACTCCCTGTGTTCGATACCTTCTTGCCACTATTCAATAGTTGTAATTGGGAAATTTTACGTGTACCACGACAAACACGTCAAATTTTGGCACCTTTGCCGGGGAGTAGTGCGCAACGTGTGTTAATCTTTTAGTTTTGTTTTGTTATTTTCGGGTTTACACTGGTTGTGTTTAGTGTGCAGGTACTTCAAGTGTATGCATACTAGAGGCTCTCACGAGTCATCACCACTTTTGTTTGATCCGGAGATTGAAAGGACATTGAGAAAGAATCGAGTGTTGATAAGAAGGAACATAATCGTTGATTCACCTACTTCACCGTTTACACCAAGAAATATAATGCAAGACTCTTACATACCAACAACGGGTCAAACGACCTCATCATTCATGCCTACTTCTTCACAACTTTCACCCAACACCACAATGCCTAACCTTTCCACCAATCCTGCTACACCAATCAACACCACCCAACCGAGTTCCACTCAAGTTGAGCCAAACCTTACCTTTAGTCCATCAAATACCATACCACCATTTTCCCATTTTTTCCCAACTACGGGTCAATCATCTTCTACTATCCCACAACCACAAGGACAAGGTTCAACAATTGTCCACACCACATCTACTTACCAACCACCTAACCAATCGGGTTTTTACTACTCATCTTTTCAAGGTGGCCAAAATTCTAGATTTCAAAGAGATGTGTATGATGATGGGTATGATGATGAAGAGTTTAGTGGGTATAATGAAGAGGGGTATTATTATGGAGGTGAAGGTGCATTTGTGGGATCTCAAGCTCAAACGGGTCAAGTAAGTCAACCACTTTTACCATTTCAAGACCCGGGAAGATTACCGGTTGATGTCCAACATGTTAGACCGCAAGGATTGCACTTGCAACGTCCCACACCACTTAATCAAATGCGGCCTCCAAACATGCAAGCTCAACATCAAAGGCCGATTCACCAACAACAACCACCTATGCATCAAAATCAACATCAACAACAATTTGCACCGCAAGGATCAATGCAAGGTCAAATGGGTCAACCAAGAGCGCCATTGGGAGCACCTAGAAGACTCCACCGTGATGTTGTATGGGGAATTGAAGCACATTTTCGGCCAATTATCACTAATAATCCATCACCAGTAGTGATTCCTCAAAACGCAAATGGAAGAACTTTTGAAGTTAGAACAACCGCACTCCAAAGTCTACCAAAATTCAAGGGGCTAGCAACGGAAGAGCCTTATTTTCATTTGGAGACATATGATTCTATTTGCAACACTATTGGGGGACAAGGTTTTTCTGCAGATGATGTGAAGTTGGTTCTCTTCAAATTTTCATTGGAAGACAAGGCAAAAAGATGGTTTCACACTTTACCATCCGCATCTATCTTTACATGGGCCGACATGCAACAAATATTTTTGGATGAATTTTATAGTTCTCAAAAGACTAATGATGCAAGGAGAGGGTTGAGAAGCTTTCAACAACAATCGGGAGAGATGTTTCATGAAGCGTTCGAGAGGTTCAATATGATGTTAAGAAATTTTCCTCACCATGGTATACAACTTTGGGAATTATTGAATGCTTTTCATGAAGGTTTGAGTTTGGAGGATGCTCGTGATTTAATGTCTATTACAAATGGTACTTTTGGTACAAATTATGGGCAAGACGATTGGGCATTTTTAGAGCAAATGGCGGTGACTTCCAAAAGAAAGGGTCAATCATCGAGACGAGCAAGGCATGTAATTCAAAGACCTCAAGTGCATGGGGTAGAAAGTGGTAATGCTCAAAATTCAAACCAATTGTACAATGTTTGTAACAATTGTCAAGAAATAGGCCACACGGCGGAAGTTTGTCAAGTGGTGGTAAATGAAGGACAAACGGAGGAAGTGAATGCTATTTAAGGGGGTGGTAGAAATTATGACATGAATTCTAACACTTACCACCCCGGGTTACGAAATCATCCAAACTTTCGGTATGGAAATGCATCAAATCAATCCAACCCGAATTTTCAAGCTGCTCAAGGTAATTATGTGCCCCGTCAACAATACAATCAAGGAAATTATAGAGGTGGATACAACAGTGGCTACCAAGGGCAAGCTCAAACTGGTCAAAGGAATTCGGGTCAAGATTCATCAAGTGGGAATGAAGTCATGGAGATGCTTCGAGCGATGCAACAAGACATGCAAAAGAGAAACCAACTTGATGAAGCTCGGATACAAAAGGATGAAGTTCGTGATAAAAGTATTCAAGCATTGACAACTCAAATGGGCCAATTAGCAACTGACGTGGCGGAATTGAAGAAAGGTAAAGGAAAGCTTCCTAGCGATACTCAGGTAAATCCGTCACATGGCTCTTCACGAGGTAATAATGTTAATGTTAATCAAGTGAGTGTTTTAACGAGCGGTAAAGAATTTAAAGCTAATTTGTCACCGGGTTTTGTCGAGGGGGTAGTTGAGGATGTTACGGGTGATGAAAGTGAAAACGATGAAGCTCCACCGGTTTTACCAAAAGAAATAAATGTTAAAAAACCGGAAGAGAGTGAAAATGAGAAAAATAAAAAAGTTGAAAATGAGCCGAATCAAGTTCCATTTCCATCGGCTCTACTTGACCCGGGTAAGAAAAAATTTATTGCATCAAGAGGTCCCCAAAAAGAAGAAATGTGGGACATGTTTAAACAAGTAAAAATAAATCTTCCTTTACTTGATGCAATAAAACAAGTACCCGCATATGCTAAATTTTTGAAAGAATTGTGCATGCAAAAGAGGCAACAAAAGAAAAAAATGCCTAAGCGGGTAAATGTTACCGGTCAAGTGAGTGCAGTTTTAAATGGGGAGCTTCCTCCTAAGCTCCAAGATCCGGGCACGTCATTAATAAATATTCAAGTTGGTAATTTTCAAATGGCAAAGGCATTGCTAGATCTTGGAGCCGGGGTGAGTATTTTACCGGGTGGATTGTATGATCAACATGACTTTGGTCCATTAGCTAGGGTGGAGACAACGGTTGTTTTAGCCGATTTGTCTCATAAGTTACCCCGGGGGATGGTTCAAAATGTCATTGTTAAAATTGATGAATTTTATTACCCGGTTGACTTTTTGGTATTGGATTACTCATCCGCAGACTCAAAACAGCAACAAAATGTTATATTGGGTTGGCCATTTTTGAACACCGCACATGCGGTAATTGATTGTAGATTTGGCACGGTCGATATGACATTTGGAAACCGGAAAATGCGTTTAAATGATTTTACTAACAATACTAATGATTCCGGTGTTGAAGAATGTTTTATGGCAGATATCATTGAGGGATGCAATCCATATGAGTATGAGAAAGATGGAATGGAATTGTGTGCTTGTAATTTTTCTGAACAGGTACATGCTTTTGATTTGGAGATTGAAGAAGAAAAGCAAGATGTATTGGCGTTGAAGGAGGGTCGACCACCATGGTCCCACCATTTTGATAGTTTGCCGGTGGAAATTGATTCGGGTACCAAACCCTCGTTAGAAGTGGCACCAAAGTTGGAAATCAAAGATTTGCCAAGCCACTTGAAATATGTCTTCTTAGGGGATAATGACACATTTCCGGTCATTATTGCCTCTAATTTGGAGATGGCACAAGAGCTAGCGTTGATGGAAGTATTGAGGGAAAATAAAGAAGCTATTGGGTGGACGATTGCCGATCTTAAAGGAATTAGTCCATCAATTGTCATGCACAAGATTATCACAACCGAGGATGCAAAACCCACGAGAGAAGCGCAAAGAAGGTTGAACCCGAACCTTAGGGAAGTGGTAAAGAAAGAGGTAATTAAGTGGTTGGACGCGGGAATTATCTATCCCATTTCGGATAGTGCTTGGGTAAGTCCTACTCAAGTGGTCCCTAAGAAGTCCGGTATTCAAGTAATTAAAGATGACAATGGTGAACAAATTGCTACCCGACCCGTTACCGGGTGGCGGGTGTGCATTGATTACCGGAAGTTGAATGCCGCCACTTCTAAGGACCACTTCCCACTTCCATTTATTGACCAAATTATTGAAAAACTTTCGGGTCAAAAATATTATTGCTTTCTAGATGGGTATTCGGGGTATAACTAAATAGCAATACACCCGGATGACCAACACAAGACCACCTTCACATGTACATATGGTACTTTTGCCTTTAGGCGGATGCCATTTGGATTATGTAACGCTCCGGAAACTTTTCAACGATGTATGATGAGTATTTTCTCGGACATGGTTGGAGAGTCGTTGGAAGTGTTTATGGACGATTTTTCAATATTTGGCACTAGTTTTGAATCTTGTCTCAACGAGTTGCAAAAAGTTTTAAAAAGATGTGTTGAGAAAAATTTAGTGCTTAGTTGGGAGAAAAGCCATTTCATGGTGCAAGAGGGAATTGTGTTAGGCCATGTGATTTCTGAGCGGGGTATGGAGGTGGACAAGGCAAAAATTCGGGTAATATCATCATTGCCACCACCGAAAAATGTTAAAGGAGTAAGATCATTTTTGGGACACGCCGGGTTCTATAGACGTTTTATTAAAGGTTTTAGTGTCATTACCAAGCCTTTATGTAATTTGTTATTGAAAGATGTTTCTTTTGATTTTACTAATGAATGTTTGCAAGCTTTCAATGTGTTGAAGGGACATTTGGTCAAGGCTCCTATTTTGCAACCGCCGGATTGGTCGAAGTCATTCGAGATAATGTGTGATGCAAGTGACACTACAATTGGTGCTGTTTTGAGCCAACGAGTTGACAAGAAACCGGTGGTAATTTACTATGCGAGCAAAACTTTGTCCGAAGCGCAACTGAATTACACCACAACCGAAAAAGAATTATTAGCGGTGGTGTATGCTTTGGACAAGTTTCGTTCGTATATTTGGGGGAGCAAGGTGGTAGTGTATTCGGACCATAGTGCGGTTCGATATTTGATGGAGAAGAAAGATGCCAAGCCACGATTGATTCGATGGGTTTTGCTACTCCAAGAGTTTGATTTGGAGATTCGGGATAAAAAAGGGAGTGAAAATGTTGTAGCGGATCACTTGTCTCGAATTCCGGTGGAAGGGAGTGATGATTTGACTAAAATAAACAAAAGATTTCCGGATGAGCAACTCTTAGCCGTGTCTACTCAAGCCGCACCGTGGTATGCTCACTATGTTAATTATTTGGCCACGGGTGCTATTCCGGATCATTGGACCAAGAAACGACGACAATAATTCATGGTCCAAGTGAAGCAATATATTTGGGATGAACCAGATCTTTTCAAGATTGGGCCCGATCAAGTGATTCGAAGATGTGTCCCCGAGTCGGAAGTTAAAGAAATTTTGGCACATGCTCATTCTTCCGCTTGTGGTGGGCACTTTAGTGGACATAAAACCGGCTACCGGGTGCTTTCATGTGGGTTTTATTGGCCCACAATTTTTAAGGATGCTTGCGAATTCGCCCGGAATTGTTTAAATTGTCAAAGGTTGGGGAGGATATCCAAGAGGGATGAGATGCCAATGCAACCAATCTTGGTTATAGAGATATTTGATGTTTGGGGCATCGACTTTATGGGTCCGTTTCCTAATTCAAACGGGTTTTTATATATTTTGGTAGCGGTGGACTATGTCTCGAAGTGGATTGAAGCAATTGCTACAAGGACAAATGACCATTCGGTTGTTTGTAAATTTGTTCAATCTATCATTTTTGCCCGGTTTGGAATTCCAAGAGTAATCATAAGTGATGGTGGATCACACTTCAAAAAATTTAATTTTGGGAAGCTATTGAAGAGATATAGTGTGAATCAGCGGATTGCCACACCGTACCATCCACAAACAAGTGGACAAGTTGAAGTGTCCAACCGTCAAATAAAAGAAATTTTAATGAAGACGGTGCGAGTTGATAGAAAGGATTGGTCGGGAAAGTTAGACGATGCTTTGTGGGCGTATCGAACGGCTTACAAAACTCCAATTGGCACAACACCGTATCGAATGGTGTATGGAAAGGGATGTCATTTGCCAATGGAGTTAGCGCATCGAGCACATTGGGCAATCACGACGGTAAATGCGGATTACGATGAGGCGGGTAGAACAAGGAAGTTGCAACTAAGTGAGATGGAGGAGATTAGAGATGAAGCATATGAATGTGCATCGGCTTATAAAGACAAATTAAAGAAGGTTCATGATGCTAAATTGAGAAAGAAAACCTTTGAAGTGGGTCAAAAGTTTTGGTTGTACAATTCAAGATTGAAGATGTTTGCGGGCAAATTAAAGAGCAAATGGATGGGTCCTTACATAGTTTGCCGGGTTGGTAAGTTTGGTGATGTTGCAATTTTGGATGAGAACACCAACAAGCAACAAACGGTAAACGGACATCGCTTGAAGCCGTATTTGGAAGGTAAGGACATCAACCACTTGGAAGTTGACAAAGCGGGCTATATCTTACGCCCGGTTGAGGAAGTACAATCATAAGAGGCCCAGGTTTGGTAGTGTAAATAGTTAGATTTTATTTTATGTTATTTTGTTTTATTGCCCAATTTCGTTTTTCATCAAAACTCGTGTTTGAAACAAGTGTGGGTACGTTCGGGTCGCGACACGGTTCTAGCATTGTGTTGAGGACAACACGGGATTTTCGAGGGGGTAGGGTAATTTTCATGTGTAAAATTACAGTTTTTCTTAAAAAAAAAAAAAAAAACACCCAGGTGCTACCGTAAGGGACGGTACCACCGTACCTTACGGTGGGATCTGAGCATAAACAAAACTGACGGTAGTTTGCTACTGCCTTACGGTGAATAATTGGACCAAAATGGCTACCGTAATAAACGCCCCTATCGTTCCTTACGGTAGGGTCTGGGAGTCCGACCGGCTGTTTAAAAAAAAAATATTGTTACACGTGAATACATAACCGCCCAAAACCCTTCATTCCACCTAACTTCTTCTTCTCCTTCACAAGGTTTCCAAACACCCATTTTTTTTTTCATAACTTCAATCCTTCATAAATCCTTCAATACTTCACCAAATCCAACGATTTTTTAGTCAATCTTGGCTAGAATTTAACAAGGAATCTGATTTTGGGTAGTAAACAACAAGAAAAACACGTTTTTGGGACCGAATCTGGAACCCTAGAAATCGCAAAATTGGGGCTTTTGCACGTTCATAGTTTTCTTGTGTGTCAATCTCTTCTAATCAAAGGTATGTGTCCTATTTTTCCTAATCTTGATGCTACATTGTGAAAATAGAGGTTCTTGTTCTTGCTTGTTCATACCCACTTGCTTGTTAGTTAATATAGTACGTAAATGTTAATATTTTGAGTAATAATATGGTAGTAGAAGTAATTTTGAGATGTATTTTGTGAACTTTTGGTAAATGTTAAGATTGTAGAGGCGTCATGCCCAATTTTCGTCAAACCAAAGATGATATTTTCGTTCACAAATACTCACTACCATGTTAACAAGCAAGTGTGGGGAGGTGTTAAACATATGGAACTGATTTTGTTTTGTTTGGTTATAGGAAAATGGTGAGAACTAGTGAGGCACTTGGGGCGAGTTCATCGTCAAAGGCAAAGGGCAAGCAGGTGGCAAAACAGTATAAAAGGAGGAAGTATGTGGGTAGAGATGAAGATTCTGAGGAGGAAACGCCAGAGGTGCCACTAAACAGACATGATAAACCTAAGTGGGAATCGGGTCCTCTGAATGAAAAACCAAGGGAATGGCAAGCTACACTCTTCCATGATCAGATAAATAATTTGAAAGATAAACCGGGTGCTTTCATTTGTGAGAAGGATGTTAAAGAAGTGCAATTCGCACCATTTAAAGTGGTTGATCGGTTTCGGGCTTTGGGTTGGGAAGCAGCATTGCATTGCTATGATGGGAAGCAGTATTTGTATATGGATGAGACTGAGGAATGGATGGCAACATTGAGATGTCCTCGATATGATTCACCATCCAAGATGAAGTTAATCGGTGAAGTGAATGAGGTAAAAGTGGAGATGTCTTTTGAGACATTAAAAAAGTTGGCCAAGTTTGACAGTCTGCCAGCTAAGGAGTACATGTTCCCTAATTTGGATGATTTGTTGTATAAGCCCGACAAGCACCCGAAGTGGACCGAGATGTTGGAAGCTTTATTCCTTCCGGGGACATATCATGGAACTTTGTATAGGAGGAACTTGAAGATTGAGGCAAAATTGTTATTAGTTATCATCATTATGAATGTGATACCAAGGAGAGCAGATAAGCAAGAGGTGCGGTTTCCAGAAATTCCAGTCCTTTACTCCTTGATGCATGGGTCTCCAAAATTTCCACTCCAGTATTTAATTCTAAATCATGTATGGATGTGTCGGAATTCAGTTGGGAGGCGGATTATTCCTTACTGTAGGCTCATTACCGCCCTTTTGATGCAACAAAAAGCTATTACGGCTGATGATGTTGGAAAACATAAGAGGTACAAACCGTTTGAATTGAAGACATTGGGACTTGGGTGGACATATACCGATTCAGAACGGTACCACAAGCTGAAATCTGAGGGTCAACGATGGAGAGCATTGAAGGTTGATGCTCAAAGACTTTTACAGGGAGAGCAAGATGAACCTGAAAGTGAGAATGAGCCACCGAGCGAAGAGGAGGATTATGTGGAGGAGCCGAGGGGTACGCATATGGACCTGGGGCAAGGTAGTTCGGGTCATGGTGGAAGTTTTTATGATTTTACTGAGAGGTCGTATGAGGAAAACTGGGCTTTCACAGGGACGATGCAGACGATAATCGAAAATCAACGCCCCCCAGCTTCGGTATTTGATACATGGTCTGGTTCAGAGCGCACGTTATTCAATCACCAGACAATGATGAGCGCAAGCATGGAAAGAAATATGAGGCAAGGGTTTGACCGACAGGAGATGTGGAATAGGGCGCATGCCTATTCTCACGAGGTGGAAATTAATCATAGATATGTGGATGATCAGAATAGGCGGATGAATGATGATTGGCATGTGGGAAGACCCGTAGTTGCAAATCCACAACCGGTGGATTACGGGTCTTTACCACCTTATGATGGGAGCATATCATATCCGACTCCACCACTTCATCATTCTCAATGGGTTGACCCGCAGCAGCAACAACAACAAGCGTCAGATCAAAGTGGAAGCGGTAGTGGTGCATTTGGGTTTGGCGAGTGGAACGACCTGATGACTTCTGTGTTCGGGCCACCTCAACCCCGCTATTATTGACCAGGTCGTGATCTTTTGTACATAGTTGTATGTTTGTTTTCTTTTCATTATGTTTTTGGGATTGGGTGGTTGAGTGGTGTTATTGATTGATGATAATTGGTTTGGGTTGTGGTAGTAGGAGGTGTTTTGTTAAAAAATTAAAAAAAAAACTGAAAAAAATATAAAATGAAAATACCAAAAAGAAGTTTGTGGTTTGAGTCGTGAAGCTTTAGTTTCATGTTTTTAAAAGTGAAAGTGTTCTTTTCCTTCCAAAACCGTACATTGGGGACAATGTATCCCAAGTGTGGGGATGGGGGAAATTTTTGAGTTTAAAAAAAAAAATTTGGTTGTCAAGCGTAAACATTGTGAAAATTGGAACGCCTTGAATTAACCCCAATAGACACACCGACAACCCTTAACACCCACTTTTATTCTTGGTGAGAGTTTAAGCCACACTTGTATGTAAATAATACCTTTCTTTGAGAGAGTGGCAACGGGTGGGGGTGCACTAGAACTTGTGCTTCAATGCAATTTGAGTCTTTAGTTGGACATGAGTGTGAAAAGGATAAGGGCATTAGGTAGCCTCGTCTAGTTGAGCGTGAGTGTGGGTTTTGGAGGGTTGGACCTCATACATTACATATATGAGCATGGTAGCGAGAGGGGCGGGGGTTTGGACATTTAGTTGCCCATTTTTGTGCCTAAAAGCCTATCAATTGTTAACCCTTAAACTAGCTCCCTAAATTAATACCCAACTTGATCCGGTCTTGTGTGTTTAAATAGAGTGTTAGTGTGTTATGCTAGTATAAGTTTGAAGTTTAGTTGTGTGCGTTTCGTTTGTTTATATAGTTTATTTGGTTCGAAAAAGAAAAAAAAAAGAGAGAAGAAAAGAAAAAAAAGAAAAAAAATAAAAAAAAATGAATGAGAATGAGAAAAAAAAAGGGAAGGTTATGCGTGGTATTTATTATGTTCGTGTTCGTATGTATGTATGTTTGCGTGTGTTAGTCATGTGCGTGTGTTCATTGTGTAATAAAAGACCGGGTAAAGTTTGCGCTACTCATACATATTCCATTCCCTACCTTTACACTTAGCCAAGTTACAACCTTAAAAGTCCCTTTGATTTGCATTCATAATTAACATCCGTAAGAGGAAGATTGATTTAGGTACAAGCCTATGGTTGTGCAACCGCCCGTTTGCCTTTTGTGTGTCTAGCTCATCTATGATAGAGCTTACTTGTAACCGAGAGGAGAGATATTGTGAAGGGTGTGTTGATTTGGGTGTTGAGGATGGGTTAATACAAGGATTACATGTTGATGCTTGATTTTAAAATGATCGTTTTTGTGGGAAATAGATTTTTGGTGGATTGCTTAGGACAAGCAATGGTTAAGTGTGGGGATGTGACGGGTGGTTCAAGGAACAACCCTTTATAATGTTAAAACGCTTATATTAACCACATTTGATCATGATATTGCTTGGAATTGGGTGACTACGAGTACTTTGGTTGCAGGTGTGAAAAGGAACTAAAAACGAAGAATTACGAGCTTTGGATCGGACCGGAATGGATCGGGACGAGGTGGATTGGAAGGAAGAAAAAAAATAGAAATTTGAAGGCTCCACCGTACCTTACAGTGCCACCGTAAGGTACGGTGGCTACTGGGCAAAAGTTGTTACCATCCATCAGTCTAGATCTACCGTCAAGTATATATTCCACCGTACCTTACGGTGCTACCGTAAGGTACGGTGGCATCTGCACTAATTTGTAACTCCTGCTATTAAACTCGAATTTATGGTGTCTTTTGGGTATCTTCTCACTTGTGAACGTTTCTAAGCAACTCTTGGGCGATTTTTGGCTAGAGAATCATTGGAGAACATTTCTAATCATTGGGTTTATGTTTGTAATTCTTATGAACAATTATTTGAAGATTATGATGATTCACCAAGCTATGCTAGGCTAAACATTTGGTGATCATTCTTGGTGAAGGTTTTTCTAAAACTCTTGTGTGTGTTTTTCTTACATTTCTAGAATAATAATTTGGTACTTTGCTTGATTATTATGGTGTATGAACAATTGCTTGTAGTGTGTTGATTATTACTAATTCGTAGTCTTTATCGTACGTTCTTGGTGTTGCTAACAATCGAGATATCACGGGAAGGATTGGGGGTTGGTTATTGATTAATTGGTCATCGGGAAACAACCTCGCGTTAATTAAATCCGAGTACTTTGTTCCCTTTTATCACAACAATTGCTTGTACATGAGTTATGTCTATGTAACTCTTTCTAGTTGAAATTCACACAAGTGTTTAGAGAAACCGGATCCTTGAATAGTCATTATCTCATAATTTGAAGAAACGCTCTTAAGTTTAAATCGATAATTAGTCGTTATTTTAGTTCAACTCAAAACAACCAAAAATTGGTGGGGTTTTTGTAGGGATATGTTATTCATGATTGACTGTTGTGTTTGGTGATGTTTCGTGATGTTTTCGGATGGTTTTGATGCGTTTTAGAACACTTGGAACAAGGCAGGTCAAACCTGGATCACGTTCGACCACCGCGGGGGGGGGGGGGGGGGGGACGAACGTGGAAACCAGGGGTCAAACCTGGAACAAAAGGGGAGAACCTGGACTTGTAAAACACTGGTTCGACCCTATGCAACTTAAAATGAGATTTTTGATGCAAACTAAGTGTTTTATGATTGAACCTTGTGTGTAATCTATATATACTTGATTAGTTTGAGTAATGGGTCACCAACGGGATGTCGGGTCAGTCTAGTGTGTCGGTTTAACAGTCAAACAGATTTTTAAACATACTTGGTCACGATCTGGACAATCGGGGACTAGATAACCTTATGGTTATTAGTCGGAACACTTATGTGAACATTTTGATAGATCTCCAGTAGATGGGATTATCAAAGGCTTGGCTTTTCTTAATATATTTGAAGAACACAATCTCAGGTGAGTTCACGACTCCACTTTTACTGCTTTTACTTTTGGGGGAGAAAACATGCGCTAAACTTATTTTGGTAACATATGTCATACTATGATTTAACTTTGCGTTGCTATACGATCTTTGAAAGTACCAGGGGAAAACGATGAATGTGCGGGGATGCACAACGGGGGAAATGTGGATAGATCTATTGGGCTTGACAGGCCCCACTTGACGGCTTGGAGGGCCGGGCAGGTGCATATTGTCTCGAACTTGCTAAACATCGCTGAACACTCGGGCTGAACGTTGGTAACAGTCTAGTAATGGTTTTCCAATCGTAGTAGTAACAAAACATACGCCTAGCTAGCGTACTTGGTAACATTGATATAGTATGGACGGGTTTTGGATTTGGTAACATTCAGTAACACTTGGTAACATTTTGAACAAACCTGTGAACTCACCAGCATTATATGTTGACGTCGTTTTGGCATGTTTTTCTCGGGTCGCTAAGGTAGCACAAACGGACTAGGCGCACGAGTCTGCATTGGCGTCCAGGCTTAGTATCATATTTTGAAATAAATGTTTTGAACATGTTGGTACATGGTTTTTGTACTAATTAAATGCTTCCGCTACGATTTTATATATTATGAGAACTATGTTTTGAGTTTACGTATTTCATATAGTGTTGTTTATTGTGACCGTTGACTTGGATCCTGGTTTTTCATGCGCCTCACGGTAAAACTCCGTAAGTGGAAATTTGAGGATGTGACACTTCGAGTTTCTGAAATTTTTGTAGCTCTTGCTGCATCACATCCACCCATGATTCGTCTTGTAAAGCTTCCCTGTATGTTCTTGGTTCATCCTGCGGAACATAACAAGCAAAAAACCAATCATTCTGATCACCTGATTTTTGAATTTTGGTATATAGGGCAAGGGCTCCAATGTTATCATGTGATGATGCACGTCTCAATTGACCACATGTCATCACGCTGCTTCCATGATCACCAATAACTGGTTCTAATGGATGAATTTGATGAATCCAAGATTCCGGATGTTCAAGAACAGGAATCACCGTTTGAACATTCAAGTTCTTTGTCGTGTCCAGATCATTACCCGTATTCAATGAAGATGGAATATCTGGATTAGGGTTCACTGGAGGTGATACTGTAATATTCTCTAAGATTGCTTCACTAGTCACTTCTTTCTCGTCTTCCGACTCAGAAGAATCAAATGTTGTCAAAGCTTCCTGGAATATCTCTTCTTAAACTACAGGAGCATTGGCATCATCAGAAGTTGCTACTGGAGGAATCACGGTGATTGGACGCACTAACGGTGAAGTTACTGCATTCTCACACTTGTAATACAATCTTAAAACAACTTCTTTAATCAAGATTTCTAGATTGAATGACTCAAAAAGTTCTTTGTAGTCAAACATCCAATCGGGCCCATTTCCTGGAACGTTCTGAGTGTAACGTTGAACATCAACATTAGCCCACTCTTCAACTTGTCTAGTTCTTTTGTTAAATACGCGTTTAAGTGGTGTCATGTATCCAACAAAATAACCTTCATCAGCCTTCGTTCCAAACTTTTTTGTAGGATTCAGCATTGTACATGGCGCTCCGAATGGTTCTAGAAACTCTAAATTCGGCTTGCGTCTGTTAAGCAGTTCATAAGAAGTCTTTCCAAATTTCTTCACTGTCAACACACGGTTCAAAGTATAGCATGCTGCATGAATAGCTTCATTCCATAACATAACCGGAATATTAGAATCTACAAACATGGTTCGAGTCGCTTCAATTAGAGTCCTATTCTTTCTTTCTACAACATCATTCTGTTGCGGAGTGTATGGTGCACTGTACTTGATGTGTCGTAAAACACATCTATTCTCTTATATATTTTTTTGTTATAATTGAGTCTTTTGTATATAGTTTTTAGTAGTTTTAGGCGTGTATTCGTTTGCTGGCCTATTTTTGTCATTGTATAGATTTTTATTAATTTTTAGTACTTATTTATTTATTTTATATTTTGGTAGGTGTTCGTGTGAACGTTGAAGCGTAAACGAGCAACTTTGGTCAAGCCAAGAACACCCGAGTCTAGAGCACCGAATAATAATAATAATAATAATAATAATAATAATAAAGCAAAACGTGACTTTGGTGTTTTGTCACAAAAGGGCTATGGCCCAAAAAAACTAAATAAAATTAAAAGGGGCCGCATCATTACAAGTATTAATTATCAACAGCCGCAGAAGGGCAGGGAACAACATTGACAATATTCATTCTTACAATGCACAACAGGAGAAGCAAAAAGTCAATATTCAAGCGGTGACGATCGAACGAGCACAGAAGGAGAAAAGGCCACGGTCACGTTAAAGATCAAAAGCCAACGAGCCTTGGATTAGGTTTAGTTTTCGCTCTATATTTTTATAGACATGATGAAATTGTTTTTTATAAACTTTGAATTTATGTCTCTAAATATTATGAGTAGCTAGACTTTTATGGTTGCTTAGGTTTATGAACTAGACACGTAATTTGCAGTTTTTAATGATTCTTGGTTTTTAATTTTGATGTGTAGGATTACATGATTTTAAGTTTATTGTTGGATTTGATATATGTGTGTTGGTGTTAATTTTATTTGAAGTTTGTTTATTGGTTTTGTGGAGCTAGGCATGTAGAGATACCCCCTAGGTCTAGAAATCAATCTAGTTCGTCAACTTAGGTTAGCGTGCTAGTATTTGGAGTTGGAGTACGACACAAGTATAACAAACTAATATAATAAATTAACTAAGACGTGCAGTCCATTCTTGAGGGTGAGAAATCTAACTCGAGTTTGCTAGGTAACTAACTAGGCATTGTTCGGTAGTTGGCAAGCGCTAGGGCGGGAGTCGCTACTTGTCCGTGTTTAGAGTTTTCCTAGGTTTTCTTCAGTAGAGTTTAAGTCTGCTTCATAGTTTGAGGGTTTTAATCCAGGAGAGGTTTTAATCTGATTTCTATGGGATTTTGGTACGCTAGGGCGATCCAGGTCCATCTTAGCATTTCTACACTTGTCCCGCCTTAAGTCTAGTGAGCTATCTTTGACAGGAGGTTTATTAGATAAGAATAGGGTCTCAAGTTAATTACCAGATTCAGGATTTATTGCTAGTGTCTAGGGAATTTGCCTAAGTAACCAGCCTTCTTCCTATCCGATTTCTCCAAGTTTCTAGTTCCTGTAAGCAGCTGAGGTTACTTTATTTATATTTAGTTTCTTTTAAGTTTATAATTATTAGTTTAACACCCCCCCATTTAAGTATATATTTATTTAGGCTAGTATTCGGTAGAGGTTGTGATCTAGAGTTGCATTCGCGTCTTTGGGTTCGATACTCGGTCTTATCTGTTTACTGCTTTGCGACCAGTACACTTGCCGTGCGTGTGTAGTTTTTAGGTGAGTCGTTTTAATTAAAACTTGTGTTATTTTTATATATACATTTACACACATCAAGTTTTTGGCGCCGTTGCCGGGGACGCAATTGGCATTCTGGATAACTTCCCAAACCGTTTGTCTGGTCTTTTAATTTGTAAATAGTTTTTGTTTTTTTCCTGTAATTATTATTTTTTATTTTTTATTTGTTTTTATTCGTAATATATATTTTTTTAACATGTGTGAGATCTGTGGAGGGCCCCATTTTACTATAAAATGCCCAAATTCATTGGGGTATTCCGCAGATTACTATGCTAACACGTATTTGCAGCCGCAGCCATATCAGTCATACCAGCCTTCACATCCACAGGCTAACCGGTGGTTTAACCCTGCAACATCTGAGTCACTAGATAGAATAAAAAGTCGGCCTGATCGTCTACAAGCTAAGATGTATGAGGAAAGGCATGGTGGGAGCTCGTAAGAGTATCCACCTAGCCAACATTTTTATCAACATCCCGATTATCGGGATGTCTCGTCTCACACTAGACCCGAATTTGCCGCCTTACTTGCTAAACAACAGCTCATGCTCAAGGATATCGATTCTTTGCTATCCAAGCGCACCGACTCTTTGAGGGAACAAGATGCGGCACTTAAAAGGCTAGAGGCTCAGGTGGATGAACTGAAGACCATAATGGACGTTGAAGTCCCACCTCCAGTTCAGCAGGTTTATTTCACAAATGATGACCCAGACGAGATGGTAACATTTACATTACCTGGTTGTATTAGTCCCGTTGCTGAAACTGTTTGTCCTTACTCATCTGATTCTGTGCATGATTTAACTGACCCATATGATTCTTTACACTTGTCTTGTGAGGATGATATTTTGCAGGATTCAGGGTTAGAGCCAGAGACCATAATGGACGCCTTAGTCCCACCTCCGGTTCAACAGGATGAGCAGCCTTGCCAGATCTCTAGTTCAGCAGCATATCCTTGGGAGGTAGATGTCTGGAGTGATGATGAGGAGATAGAAAGGATAGAGTGGGACGCGCACAGGAAAGCCATGTTGGAGAAGATAGGGGAGGCTGAGGAAGATATGGATTTTTCAGAATCCACAGGCTGGCTGTTTGAGGAAGAAGTGGTGGAAGAGGAAGACACCGCTGACCTGCTTGAAGAAGCAGCTGATGAGGAAGTAGAGTTTGGTGACCAGTTAGTTGATTTGTCAGTTCCAGAAGTGGACAAAGATCTTGACCAAGTGTCACCAAACAAGGAAGATGAGAAAGAAGCAGTGGTGGAAGAAGAAGAACACCACAGCCGGCCCGTGCAGGCATTGCATATTACACTACTACTAGTGCCACCACCATGGCCACCACCACGGGAGAAGGCGAAGAGGCACCTGGACCGACACAGGGTGAGGGTCAGGAGTTGCAGAGACAACAAGTCCCCTCATTACATGCCAAAAATCAGGTTTGGTCCAGGTAAATTTAAATATTGGTGGCCCGACCCATTTAAATTCGATAAAATATTTTTAAATTCCACTAGTGTAATTTTGCTAAATAATATGGACCGGGTGGAATTAAACGGGTTGGATCGGGTCCAGATAAAAGAGAAGCCCCCTGATTAAGTTTAAGTGTGGGGAGGCTCTGTAGAGTTTGTAAATTTATATTTATACCCATTTATTTTTTTTTCTAGCTTTTCATTTTTTTTTATTTGTGGTCTGTCCTTCGATAGTGGTTCATAGGTTTTTATCTTTCTATTTTATCTTTGTTTTGTGTCTTTGAGTCAGTTAGCAGGTTTGCGTGTTTGCTTGGGTAGAGGAAATTTCACCATGAGCGGATCCCATGTATTATCTTTATATATATTTTATGAGTGGGAGTTTTGGTAAAGGTTTGGGTAATAAAAGAGATTTTTTCTTAAAAAAAATTAATTAACTTTCTGTGAAAAAAAGATTTTTCACGTAATGTGAGGAGTCTGGGCTGATCTGTTCGCCTTATGCGACCAGCTATTACCCCAGAAAGTTTATATTTTTTCTCTTGCAACGCGTGTTGTGATCACCAGTGTCCTTCACGTTGAGCTAGAACCAGATTTTTTTTTCTTTTCTACCCATTTGGTTCTACCACCATTCACCGCCATTTTGCCAAGCAGGTACGTTTTCTTGTTTGTTGTTAAATTGTGAGTATGAGTTAGTAGTTTGAGTCTTTTTATTTTTGTGTGGTTCGGTATTATGCTCGGGTTTTGTTTTTTTTCGTTTTGCGCAGGTTTGGATTGCACCGCCCGTACTCAATCTCCATTCGGGCGATTCTGGAGCTGTACATTATATTGAAGAAACCCGAGAGTTTATCATTGTGTCAGAGCCGATCGCGACCAAAATGCTATACGATCGAGCTGGATTGGACTAGAGTTTTTGGAGCTTACGCATTAATTAACCAGCTAAGTCTTTTCCAATTTGCCCTCGTCTTTTTATTCGGAATTTTTTTTATTATTTTTTGTTTTGAGTCGTTTTCTATTCCTACATTGAGGGCAATGTAGAGTTTAAGTGTGGGGATGGGAAACTGTCGTTTAGTCTGTATATAAAGTCATTTTAAGTCAAAAAAAAAATTGAAAAAAAAAAAAAGTCCCTGATTTTGAAGTTTGCATTATATAAAATATGGAAAATGATAGGTAAAGTTAGGTGTCCAGTTTTCAAATAGTATGTATAATAAGAGATTAAAACTGATTGAAAACGTGTCTGATTTGGGATATGTGGGTAGGCTCGGCCGGTAGAAAGGTTTCCTTTGAAAAGTAATAAATTAATTATGTTAGGCTATTTTGTGGTTCTCATCTAGGAGAAACGGGGAGACCGAAACCGCCAAAAATAGTATAAGAAGCACCGTTATAAGTAGAAAACCGTTAGAATTTCTAATCACTTAAAAAAAAAATTAGAAATCAAAGCAAAAATGCTGAAGCTTAAGGTGCCTGGCCACTGGGATAGCGACTTGGATTGGTCACACCCTCTGAGTTAAGTATGCTGAGAAAAAAAAAATGCTGAAGCTTAAGGTGCCTGGCCACTGGGATAGCGACTTGGATTGGTCACACCCTCTGAGTTAAGTATGCAAAAAGAAAAAAAAAAGTGATTTTAAATTCTCTTGGTTTTCTACATAAGACGGTTGGGAAATGATTAATTGGTCGTTCCTTTAGCTTCATAAGCTTGAGGCGGGATTAGGAGGAACTGTGGCTTCCTTCGAGTGAGACCCTAGATAGACTAATCAACATGAACTTAACATAAATAAAAAGGGGCTTGGAAACCGGTGTGGGTTTAAGAGGATCAATATACCTGCAATCGCAATCAACACGTTAGTAGATTATTAATTAAGTAACCTATGTTTTGAAACTGGATGTAAACCTAACTGTGATTCCATAGCATAATTCTTTTTCAGGGACGAAAAAGAGTCAAGTGTGGGGATGTTTGATGTGTCGTAAAACACATCTATTCTCTTATATATTTTTTGTTATAATTGAGTCTTTTGTATATAGTTTTTAGTAGTTTTAGGCGTGTATTCGTTTGCTGGCCTATTTTTGTCATTGTATAGATTTTTATTAATTTTTAGTACTTATTTATTTATTTTATATTTTGGTAGGTGTTCGTGTGAACGTTGAAGCGTAACGAGCAACTTTGGTCAAGCCAAGAACACCCGAGTCTAGAGCACCGAATAATAATAATAATAATAATAATAATAATAATAATAATAATAATAATAATAATAATAATAATAATAAAGCAAAACGTGACTTTGGTGTTTTGTCACAAAAGGGCTATGGCCCAAAAAACTAAATAAAATTAAAAGGGGCCGCATCATTACAAGTATTAATTATCAACAGCCGCAGAAGGGCAGGGAACAACATTGACAATATTCATTCTTACAATGCACAACAGGAGAAGCAAAAAGTCAATATTCAAGCGGTGACGATCGAACGAGCAGGGAAGGAGAAAAGGCCACGGGCACGTTAAAGATCAAAAGCCAACGAGCCTTGGGTTAGGTTTAGTTTTCGCTCTATATTTTTATAGACATGATGAAATTGTTTTTTATAAACTTTGAATTTATGTCTCTAAATATTATGAGTAGCTAGACTTTTATGGTTGCTTAGGTTTATGAACTAGACACGTAATTTGCAGTTTTTAATGATTCTTGGTTTTTAATTTTGATGTGTAGAATTACATGATTTTAAGTTTATTGTTGGATTTGATATATGTGTGTTGGTGTTAATTTTATTTGAAGTTTGTTTATTGGTTTTGTGGAGCTAGGCATGTAGAGATACCCCCTAGGTCTAGAAATCAATCTAGTTCGTCAACTTAGGTTAGCGTGCTAGTATTTGGAGTTGGAGTACGACACAAGTATAACAAACTAATATAATAAATTAACTAAGACGTGCAGTCCATTCTTGAGGGTGAGAAATCTAACTCGAGTTTGCTAGGTAACTAACTAGGCATTGTTCGGTAGTTGGCAAGCGCTAGGGCGGGAGTCGCTACTTGTCCGTGTTTAGAGTTTTCCTAGGTTTTCTTCAGTAGAGTTTAAGTCTGCTTCATAGTTTGAGGGTTTTAATCCAGGAGAGGTTTTAATCTGATTTCTATGGGATTTTGGTACGCTAGGGCGATCCAGGTCCATCTTAGCATTTCTACACTTGTCCCGCCTTAAGTCTAGTGAGCTATCTTTGACAGGAGGTTTATTAGATAAGAATAGGGTCTCAAGTTAATTACCAGATTCAGGATTTATTGCTAGTGTCTAGGGAATTTGCCTAAGTAACCAGCCTTCTTCCTATCCGATTTCTCCAAGTTTCTAGTTCCTGTAAGCAGCTGAGGTTACTTTATTTATATTTAGTTTCTTTTAAGTTTATAATTATTAGTTTAACACCCCCCATTTAAGTATATATTTATTTAGGCTAGTATTCGGTAGAGGTTGTGATCTAGAGTTGCATTCGCGTCTTTGGGTTCGATACTCGGTCTTATCTGTTTACTGCTTTGCGACCAGTACACTTGCCGTGCGTGTGTAGTTTTTTAGGGGAGTCGTTTTAATTAAAACTTGTGTTATTTTTATATATACATTTACACACATCAGTACTCATGGTGAATACCCTTTTCATCGCACAAAGCATCCATCATTGAATTCTTGAAATCCGACCCGTTGTCACTTCTGATTCGTTTGATCTTCAAACCATAAATGTTTTCCAACCGGGTAAACAGAATCTTCATATTGTTGAACGTTTCGCTCTTGTGTTGCATGCACATCACCCACGAAAATCTTAAATAATCGTCAGTAACCACAAGACAGTATAGATCTCCGTTAATACTCTTACGCCTAACAGGTCCAAATAGATCCATGTGTAAACGCTCAAGTGGAATGCTAACTGAGTTCACTTTCTTGGGTTTGTGGGAATGTTTGTGCTGTTTTCCCTTCTTGCAGCTTACACACTTATCATTCTGATGAAAGTGTTTCACATTCACTCCTTCTACTAGCCCGTTCTTCACCAAGTTATTCATTTTCCTTAAGTGAATATGCCCCATCCATCTGTGCCACATAATAGATTCTTTCTCTGTAGCCTTAGGCAAAAAAATATGTCACTTGCCCCTGTGTAGTGGTTTCTTTGCTCATGTCAAAAATGTAAAGATTGTTCACTCTCGAAGCTTTAAGCATGATCCAATCCTTGGGTATTTTGAAAACTTCTTGTCACATATTTGAGATACACTTAGCAGATTATAATCGATCTGCTTCACATAAGATATTTTCTCGAAACTCATGATCCCATTACTAACACTCCCCTCCATCGTTATGTAACCGCCCTTATTTCTGGCAAACGCTACGTAAACTCCATTGATGTTCTTTATGTCAAAAAGTAGCGACATATCCCCGGTCATGTGCTCGGAAGTTCAACTGTTGACAATCCAAAGACTGCTAACAGGGCCAGCTGGAACTCCCTGTACCAATCACAAAATGATTGGATTTTACGGGGGACCCAAGTCTTTGTGGTATTGAGTCTTTGACTGTTAACAGATGTAGCATTCAAAGAATCATTCTTTTTCTCAACTTGAATCATCCTTTTTTTTTAGTATTCAAAACCTCTTCTCGGTTCTCAATGGGTTTCTCTAAAACTTTCGTTTTAGAAACCTGTTTTGTTTGAATCTTTGAGTTTGAGCTTGAAGCACCTGGAGAACCCTTTGGTTTCCAAGATTGTTCTGAACGTTTGAGAATCCTGATTTGAAGTTGTTTAACCTCCTCATGTTTCTTTGTGTCATTCTTAGGTGACACACCTAACCAAATGACCAAAAGTTATGTTGAAAACCAACTTCAACATATATATAGACAACCCGTTCGACCTCTGCAAGGGTCCAAGGGCTTCATTCGACCATATCATGGTGCGAATGAACTAGACAATAAACAAACTAACATGACCAAAATACATTCGACCTTCTTTGATTTCCATTCGACCTCTCGATAGGTCGAATGGACTTGTAAATCTTCAACACTTCAAAATAAACGACGATCTTTGTACAATCCGAAAGAGATAGCCACATAATGCATCTACAGAACGAAAACTTCATTTGATTTGATTGTTTGCTGAACTATTTTGACGAACAAAAACCCATCAAATCTGATTGAAAACTTCACGAAATGCAACAAATCACAACAGTCAATCATATATATCCTATCCGCATGCAACCACACCATCTTTACACATTAATTCATCCAAATTACATTCCAAATCAGAAACTATTGGAATAACATCATGTACAGATCAATAAGCACAGATTTAGATGATTAGTGGATATTCATGAACAAACCCTAGATCTAACATAGAACCCTCAAAATGGGTGAAAATCCATTAAACATCAATTAATCAACTACACACCCATAAATCATGTTCCAAATCAGTCCTAAATCATTTATACAACATCTACACATCATTCTATTAACACAAAACACATAAGATAATCACCAACATCATTAACACATGAGTTTTCATAAAGAAATAATTTATTTAAGTATAGATTTAGTGTAGAAAGATGTTAAATGAGTTTTTATTTGTGAAAACATATCTTTTCAGATTTGGACACTTAGGGTTTATCAAAAAAATAATAAAATGGGTTAAAAGGATTTAGATGATGAACACACTTTGAATCTTCACTTGATATTGATATAAAACTTGTTCATATTCATGAACAAACCCTAGATCTAACATAGAACCCACAAATGGGTGAAAATCCATTAAACATCAATTAATCAACTACACACCCGTGAATCATGTTCCAAATCAGTCCTAAATCATTTATACAACATCTACACATCATTTTATTAACACAAAACACATAAGATAATCACCAACATCATTAACACATGAGTTTTCATAAAGAAATCATTTGTTTAAGTATAGATTTAGTGGAGAAAGATGTTAAATGAGTTTTTATTTGTGAAAACATATTTTTTCAGATCTGGACACTTAGGGTTTATCAAAAAATTATAAAATGGGTTAAAAGGATTTAGATGATGAACACACCTTGAATCTTCACTTGATATTGATATAAAACTTGTTTTGGCTTTAGAATCTAAGAAATAACGGCAAAAAGTTGTTTCCACAGGTTTGGGTTTGAGAGAGAGCACTTGGGGGCGATTAGGGTTGTGAAATGATGAAAATGAGGCAAAGTGTAATATTTATACTCTGTTCCCGTTCTTACCTTCTTGGGTACAAAGGAAAAATTATTTCTTTCATTGTATTGGGCGCTGCTTTCCTATGCGCTATTCATGGTGCTACCGTAGAAAATACTTTATTTGAAGATGGTGATGGCGCAAATACATTCCATGCTTTTAACCCAACTCAAGTCAAAGAAACTTATTCAATGGTCACTGCTAATCGCTTTTGGTCCCAAATCTTTGGGGGAATGAGATTTTAGATTTTCCATTCGTGCCTTTGATGGCGCGAACGAAAATCCAACTTTCTAACTTCGAACATACAATCCCCAATTTGTCATTTTAACATATATTTGTTAGGACAAAAAGGATTGGTGAAACCACTTTTGTAAATCTTAGTCTAATTCACTTTTGTCAAAATATCCTAAGTATAGAACTACTGAAGAAAGAAGACTAAAAGTACATAAGAAGGATTCAACAAGTACTGAAGAAGAAGTATCAAAAGTTCTGAAGTCTAACCAGACAGTTCACTGAAGAACTACTGAAGACAAACTACTCATCAGTAGTTTGTCATTCATCAGCTCTTGTAAAGAATCTTTCTCACCGACTTATGTTTCAGTAGTTTATTACTTTAATATTACTTTATCTTTTGTACAAGTTCCAAGAATGCAACTTGTTGCAACTTGTTTCTGACTTGCTTTTAGCAAGGTTCATGTATATGTAAAGTCTATAAATAGATGGGTTCATCCCCTCTGTTTTAGACATTGATTTTTGATTAATACAGAAATCCTTCAAAGCTTATTATTGTTCTTTCCATTTCATTTATTGAGAATCTATTTGAGTATTTATTATCATTCACATTCATTACTTAGATTCTCATTAAACTTGTCTGTAGTTTTCAAACATCCAGGGGGAGTAATAACTCCTGTTGATAGTGTAACTTTACTTATCATTCCGCTGTGCAAATCTGATTGAACTTGCTAAACACATAAGTGTTCACTAGCAAGCAATACATCAAGAGCATTACTGATCCAACAATTGGTATCAGAGCACTGGTTTATCTGGTCACATATCAATCTAACACATTGAGAATCAAACACAGGCTCTTATTGATATTCAATAAAGGATTAAAAGTTCACTTTTATCAACCTCCATCACTTTAAGAGATATTTGACAAATCAATACTCTTTAAAATGGATCCTCATAATACTGGTTTGCCAATAAACCTGCTATGCTAGTAAAAAATGAATACAATATCTGGCAAAGGAGAATGGCACATACATTATCACAGACCAACACTGGTTGCTGGAAATCTGTGATATATGGTCCTCACAAACCAGTAAATATCAATCTTGAAACTAAAGAAGAAATAACAAAAGACCCAAAAGACTATACAGATGATGATTTCCTAAAACTTGAGCTTGATGCTAAAGCGTTCTTTATGTTGGCAATGGCACTCCTAAATGAAATCTACTCTGGCCTATTACATTGTGATAGTGCCAAAGAGCTTTGGGACTGCCTCAAAGAACAGTTTGGAGGAACTGAAGAGGTGATTGCCAACACTAGAGAAATCCTGGCTCAACAATATGAAACTTTTGCTCACATTAATGGGGAAAATTTTAACTCAACAATTTGAAAGATTCTCCTCATTAATATCTGAGCTAAAATTAAATGGTTAGACCTATACAACTGTATCTATGCTTCATAGATTTTTAAGGTCTTTACCAGAAATATGGGAAAACATATTCTATAGTCTTAAGATCTTCACCAGACTTTAGCTCCCTCACTCTTACAAAATTACATGGGAGATTATTAACTTTTGAAAGAGAAATCGATCAAAAGAAGAAATTACAAAGTTCTGGTAAAACTGCTGATGACTATCTACCAGGTAGTACAGCACTATTGGGACAAGATTCACCTACTTGTTCAAATAGTTTTGGATCTTTTGACCACATTGACATAACTACTGGGATCTCATCAGAAAGATCATTCCCAGGTTATGACAATGAGGAATATAGTCAAACTGCTGATAACATGTGTTTTATCATGGATGATTTAAAAAATTTCAGCAATGATGACTTAGAAGAAATGGACATTTTACACCAACTGGCCATGTTAAGTATCAAAACAAACAAATTTTACAAAAGGTCAGGAAGGAAATTTCCAGGACTTAACAGTTCTACAAAAATTGGTTTTGGCAAATCTAAACTTAGATGTCACAAGTGTCAGAAGTTGGGACACTTTGCTAGAGAGTGTAGAAGCTCTAGCTACAACCAATCTCAGTCTGGAAATCTGTATAACCCTAGTTATAATAGGAATAATGGAACACAGGGGAGTGCACATTTTTTATAGGCACAAGCTCGACAAATCCAATATGTACCATAAGTACAATATGTACAGATGCCTGCTCAACAGATGCAGAGCCAACAATCAATCCCTCCCATTCCAGCTGCTCAACAACCTCCACAGACTCAGCAACCCTCAAAACAAAGCTTGTTCACCTCAGGGTATGTTGACTGGAGCAGTCTTCCTTTTGACACCACAGAGTGTAATCGTGATGCTGACAACAAAATGTTTGACATCAACTAGGGAGAACCTGACAATGGCAGAAAGAACTTTGCCTTAATGGCATTTGAGGGCTGCACCTCAAAATCTGCCCTGTCTCAGGTATCAAAAGAATCTTTAACAAAACTTTGTTCAACTTCATGTAAAGAATCTTTTGCTCTCAAAAGAGAGACCAATGTGCACTTACAAGGCAAAGCAAATGACTCTGAGAGAAAATTCACTCAGATGAAATGTGATTTGGAAAGAAAACTTGCTGCAAAAGCAAAAGAAAATTCTAAATTAACTAACAATGCTATTGAAACCCAAGCACAACTTAAAATAATGATAGATGACCTAGGAAATGTCAGAAAAGAGCTTGCTGACACCAAGGTCACTTGTGAAAAATGGGTAGAATCTTGTAAGGGGTACCAACTGTTGCTAAACAAACAAAGTGCTTCAAATGTTAGGTTTGGCATAGGGTACAATCACACTGAAACACCAATAGATTTTTCCCCCAAAACTACTGAAGATGGGAGAAAAATTGTTTCAGGTGAAACTTCTGAAGAGAAAGAATGCACATCTTTTCATGAAACCTTTCTAAAAACTCACAAAGAAAGTTCTTCAGAAGTACTGATAAAATCTGACTTTAAGCCATCAGTAGTTTCATCTACATTAGGAGTTGAGAACCTGAAAACTACTGATGACCTAAAACCAATCAAGACAATCAGAAACTTGCCTTTAAATGAAAAAGAAAAGGCAAAAGAATGTGAAATCTGTGGTCTGTTCAACCACAAGACAGAATTTTGTAGATATAGAAAAGGGATTCAGTACAACAAGAAAATTTCACAACTGGTTGTGGGAAAACAAATCAAAAATGATTTTAAAGAAACTTTTTCTCCCAGGAAACAACAACCAGTAAACACCTTTTCTCAGAAAAAGATAAAATCTCAACAAAAGTCTATTTCTCAAAATTCTCTTTCAGTAGTTAGACCTACATCATCAGCAGTTTCACAAACTACTGAGATAAAAGATCTCATAAACATGGTACAACTACTGATGACCAGGGTTGATGGTGGTCCTCAAAAGGATACAACCATTGCTCTTAATGAAAAATCCATTGCCAAAAAGACATGGATTCCTCAACCTGGTCAAGAACAAACTGTTAATGTTCTCAAGAGCAAACCCAAAGCCAAACTGGCTTGGGTTCCTAAATCTAACTAATTTGCTACTTTGTGCAGAGGGTCTCCAGAGGCTTAAATAGCATTTGGTATGTGGACAGTGGAGGCTCAATGCACATGACAGGATGCAGATACCTGATAAACAATTTTATCAGTCAAAGAGAAGGATCTGTATCCTTTGGGAACAATGCTAAGAGATATGTGCTAGGACATGGCAATGTCTCCTCTGGAAAAATACAGTTTGACAAGGTTGATCTGGTTAAAAACCTTGAGTACAACTTGCTAAGTGTGTCTCAAATGTGTGATAAAGGATATTCTTCCTTTTTCACAAAGACAACATGCAAGATCATATCACCAGAAGGCCAGAAGTTGATAGAGAAGATCCTTGAAGATCATACTTTGTTAATAGCCAAAAGATGTGGCAATGTCTATGCAGTGGACATTGAAAAGGACAAAGTACTGAACAACACTGCCTGTTTCTTCTCAAAGGCATCAACTTCAGAGACTGATCTCTGGCACAGGAGACTTGGCCATGTGAAATTTAAAACCATAAATAAAGTCACAAAAATGGGCTTGGTCAGAGGTCTACCCTTGAAAGTATACCAGTGTCAAGAACACTGTGTATCCTGTTTGAAGGGAAAACAACATAAGTCCTCCTGTAAGTCTATTGAAGAATCAAAAACAACTGCATGTCTTCAACTACTCCATATGGACTTATTTGGGCCTGTAAAAATCATGAGCCTTGGTAAGAAGAAGTATTGCTTGGTCATCATTGATGACTATTCAAGATTCACATGGGTATTCTTCTTATTCTCCAAGGATGAGGCAGCTGAAATCATCAAGTTCTTCATTCTACAAGTAGAGAAACAATATTCTCTATCTGTCAAAGCCATTAGAAGTGATAATGGGACAGAGTTCAGGAACAAAAGTCTGGATGAATTCTGTTTGTCTAAAGGGATTATTAGACAATTCAGTGTTCCCAGAACTCCTAAACAAAATGGTGTGGTAGAAAGGAAGAACAGAACTTTAATTGAAGCAGCAAGAACCATGTTAGCTGATTCAGGCCTACCATTGTATTTCTAGGCTGAAGCAGTTAACACTGCATGTTATGTTCAAAATAAAGTCCTTGTCAACAAGAGACACTCCAAGACTGCCTATGAAGTTCTTCATGGCATAAAGCCTCTTATCTCCTTTTTCAGGGCTTTTGGATGTCAATGTTTCATTCTAAACATTAAAGACTCTATTTCAAAGTTTGCTGCTAAAGTTGATTCAGGTTAATTTCTTGGTTATTCTTCTACTAGAAAAGCCTACAAGGTTTTTAATTCAAAAACCAAGATAGTAGAAGAAATACTGAATGTCAAGTTCAATGAGTCAAAACACACTCTTATTCTAGCACATCCTGCTGAACTCTTTGACCTTGACAGCTTCCACTTTGGACCTGAAAAGACTGTTACTTCATCTAAACCTACTTATTATGGTGATCTAAGGTTTGATGATGAGGATCTAGTACCATGGACTCCTAATACAGTCATTAAGTCAACTTTCAAACCATCAGAAGTTTCACAAACTTCTGATTCAACAACTGCTGATGTGCAAACTCAAACATCTGCTTCAGCTCCTACAACTACTGAAGATGTTCAAACAGCTGAACCGGATATTATTAACCTTAGTGGTTTGTTTGATGAAGTACAAGAGCCACCTACACCTGTCAGTGGTTTACAACAACTGATTGAACACAAAGATCATCCACTTGAACAAATCATGGGTGATATTGCATCAGGTGTTCTTACAAGAAACCAGCTTTCCAACTTTTGCTTCTTCTCAGCATTCATTTCTCAGTTGGAACCTAAGAAGTACCAAGAAGCCCTCAAAGACAACAATTGGGTAGAAGTTATGCAAGATGAGTTGCTTCAGTTCAAGAAGCAACAGGTTTGGGAAATCTGTCCCTTACCACCAAACAAGCTACCAATTGGCACAAGATGGGTTTTTAGGAACAAACAAGATGAAGCTGGTATAATCATTTAGAACAAGGCAAGACTGGTGGTATAAGGTTACTCTCAAGAAGAGGGAATTGATTATGATGAGACCTTTGCTCCAGTTGCAAGGCTTGAAGCCATCAGGTTATTTCTGGCCTATGCCATTTCCAACAAAATTAAAGTTTTTCAAATGGATGTCAAGAGTGCATTTTTTGTATGGAAAGATTAAAGAGGAAGTGTATGTTTGTCAGCCACCTGGGTTTGAGGATCCTTCTCATCCTGAGTGGGTGTACAAACTTGACAAAGCTCTTTATGGGCTCAAACAGGTCCAAGAGCCTGGTATGAAACACTTTCTAACTTTTTACTCAAAAATAACTTCACAAGAGGCTCCATTGATAAAACTCTTTTCATTAAAAATGTTGGAAATCATGTCTTACTTGTTCAAATTTATGTTAATGATATCATATTTGGTTCAACAAACACAAAATTGTGTGATGAATTTAAGAAACTCATGCAATCAAAATTTGAGATGAGTACAATGGGAGAACTGCAGTACTTTTTAGGACTGCAGATTAAACAACAAACAAATGGAACTTTTATACATCAATCAAAATATGTTAAAGAATTATTGAACAAATTGTCTTTACAAGACTGTAAATCATGTTCCACTCCCATGACACCCACCACACAAGTTGAACCAGATGATCAAGGAAAATAGGTTGATCAAACCATGTATAGATGTATGATAGGTTCCCTTTTGTATCTAACTGCTTCTAGACCAGATATTATGGTTTCAACATGTGTCTGTGCTAGATATCAATCAGCTCCTAGGGAATCACACCTCATTGCAGTCAAATGAATCTTCAGATATCTGAAAGGAACTCCTACACTTGGAATTTGGTATCCTGCTTCTAGTAATACCAAGTTATCAGCTTTTTCAGATAGTGACTATGCAGGGTGCAAAATGTCAAGAAAATCAACATCTGGTGGTTGTCAATTCTTGGGAAACTGTCTAGTGTCCTGGCAATCAAAGAAGCAAACATCTGTTGCAACATCAACTGCTGAAGCTGAATACATTGCAGCTGCAAGTTGTACATCACAGATACAATGGCTCCAATATCAACTTCTTGATTATGGAATCAAAGAAACCAAGACACCATTGCTTGTAGACAGCAAATCTGGCATTAGCATCATTCAAAATCCTGATCAGTTCTCAAAAACTAAACATATTGAAATCAGGTATCATTTCATCAGGGATTGCTATGAAAAAGGCAAGATTGAAGTGAATCATGTCACAACAGCTAATCAGATAGCTGACATATTCACAAAACCCTTGACACATCAACATTTCAGAAGTTAGTATCCATGCTTGGGATGCTAAATTTGTAAGTGTTCTTTTACTTTTCCTGCACATATTTTATTTTTCACTTACATCTGTTTTTAAACCAAAAACTTCTAAAAAACAAACAGAGAGAAACTACTGATGAACAAAAACATCAGTATGGGAATATTTTCTGAAAAATGATTAACTTCTGATAAGATAATCTTCAGAAGTTATGAATAAAGTGTTTATAAACATTCTCATCAGTTGTTAACAAACTACTGAAGAGAAAATGGGAACTACTTATGACAATTGTTCTTCATCAGCAGTTTTGTCATTAAGGGCAAATCAGACATTTCCCACTGCAGAAGTTTGACCTAGGGCAGTTACAAACTTCTGATAAACACCTTTTCCAACACTTATCCATTCAAGAAGCAAAAATTCCCTCATTCTCTCTCAAAAAGCTCTCAAACCCTGAACCTGCAAAAACACTGTTCGATTCACACACACACACACAAACCACATGGCTCTAACTCTGAAAAGAAGTTTTTGTTGTATCCAAGATTTATTATGCAATGCATAATAAAGGAACTTGGAGAAGAGGTGCTTGTGGGTCAAACAACTGTTTTAAACCCTTTAACCTCACAAGCATACTCTAGGCACAATAAACCGGCCACCTGGCCAGAAGATGACCAAGGGGAACACACAACAGTCCCCAAGGAACCCTCATCTTCCAAACCTTTACCCAAAAAGGCCAAGAAACCAAAACAGCAAAAACAAAAACCCACCAGCCTAAAAAGAAAGGCAATTCAGGAGGTTGAGATGCCTGAACTTGCTAATGTGCAATCTGCACTTGATAAAGATGTGACTGAAACATCCTCTCAGTCTCATCCATCTCAAACCCCCACTAGAGCACCAATCACCATCTTATTCAAAAGAAAGAAATTTAAGAAAACAATCCCCATAGACTCTTCTTTTGAAACTGCGGAACCCATAGACCAAACTACTGAACCAGCACCACAAATTTCTGAACCTGAAGCCCTTGAAATTGCCAAACTTCTCTCTGGGCTAAAAGAGACCATCCCATCAGAACATGTCAGTCCCCAACAACCACACCAAACAGGGGACATACCTTCAGCACTTGACATGGATGTGGATATCCCTAGCCCTAACCCAAGAGATGAGGATGAACCAGGGTCTCTAAGCCCAAACTTAGAAACTCTAGGTACATTTGAGGCTGCTACTACTCATATACCACCCAGTGGTGGATTTGAGGAAAGGAGTAACATAGGAAGACCTCACTTGTGGCAACTACTGATGAAGGCTTAATGCCTGAGGTAGGAAATCCTCTAAACCAAGAAAAAGAGGTACATGAGACAACTGGGTTGGGCCCAGCTCATGATGTAACTGATACTGTCCTCATTGAGAAAGTAAGCAGGGATTCAGATGATTCCATTGATTTGGATGATGATTCACATTCCACTAAAATTGAATTGACGGCTGCTAGTGAAGGTCCTGCACCCGGTGTCTCTAAGCTCAAAGAGCTGGTCATACCAGATCAGGTTAAAGACCATTTGATCCCTGATTCCCCTAAAGTGGCATCTTATGTACAACATGAAGATCAACCCAAAACACACCCCTCACTAAATATGCCTACATAATTCCCTGGGTTAACAAGCATAGATCTGAACCAACTATGCAGCCCAGATGGTCCCCTATACCAGATGATGAACAACCTTATTGCCAATCACCTCAAAACTTTCACAGCTGCTTTGGAGCTGTCAACCAAAAACCAATTTGAGGTGATCAAATCCAAGATGAATGATCTGTCCAACAAAATTGACCACAACTCAAGACAGATTGCCAAGCTCACTGGTACAACTTCTCAACCTTCTAAGCTTCCAGAAGTGGATGAAGCCAAAAGGGGGAGAAGATTAAGGAACCAAGGGAGTCACTGGAAGCCAGACTAAAGGCAAGAGTGGCTCTACATGAAAGAGAACTCCAAGAGAAAGCCAGAAAACAAAGAGAAGATCAACAAAGGCTTATCTTTGGAACTAAAGCTGAAGCTGAAACTTCCCAAGGCCATATTGAAGAAACTTCTAATGATTCAGAAAATACTGAAGACAATCCTTCAGTAGTTGACACTCCTGTCAACACATCAGAAGTTAACACTTCCAACATACAACCAACAGAAGAGCCTTCCAAGACAATTAAACAACAACAACCAACTCATATTCCAAGGCCTACAACAACTACAACAATGACTGTGCTGAACCCTTCTCCACTATCAATGTCCAAAGAACTACTTGAGAAGAGTTTGATTGCAGCCCAAAGAAAGGCTAAGGAAGAAGAGATCTGGAATAACTTGGAAGCAAGGGATGATTTGAGCTTAAATGAAAAGCTTCAAGCTTATGAAGCAGAGTTGAATAGGCAAGCTGAAACAGAGTGAGTTGCTGAAGAAGACAAAAGACAACAACTGATGTCTTTTATAACAAAGAACAGCAAAACAAAGCCTATTCACTCAAAGGGCTCTCAATGGATGAGCTGACTAAAAGAGCTCAACTTGTTGCTGACAAACTTGCAACAAATAAAGATGGAAAAGCCAAGAGAGCTGAGATGATTGAAGAACTGGTAGCAAATAACTATGGTTCAAAAGCTTCTGTGTCAAGATGGAAAGAAGAAAGACTGCTGGACACATACAAGAAGTACAAGGCTGCCAAGGCTGCTAATCCAGAGAAGTTCAAAACTTCTAAAGTATCAAACTTCAGTAGTTAGAACTTCTGGTGTTAAAAGACCAGCTACCAAGAAGAAACCAGAGGACAATACAAAGACTGACTTCAAGATGGTGTTGCTGGAAGGCAAAACTGTTGTTCAAGGAGAGTTTGATATTGAAGAGAAGCCTCTGATAACTCAATTTAGGGATCCTTCAACTTTTGCTTACCAAATCCAGAAGACTATCACAGACAGACTGCACACTAAGGTAGTTACTGAACATCATTTACCCACTTTCAAACTACCTGATGTGATGCAAAAGGAAGATATAAGTGAATCCCACCTGAGAGTCACTGAAATAGAGAATATCCAACACTCAGGAACATCCCAGGGATCCAGCATGGTTCCCTATACTTCAGACTTTGACAAGTCTAAAGTGTTGATCATCAGATGGTCCTTTACTGATGACAACTCAGTATTGGTGACAAGAAGAGATCTTAAAAGCAAGGCCTACAAGTCAATGAATGAACTGAAGAAACTATCAACTCAGGACTTGCTTACAATTCAACATCTGGAACCTCAAAGAGGATCTCTCACTAATGAACAGCTTAATCAATTAAAGAATTCCATGTTCAAGGAGACATGGAAGATTGTGAATGACAGAAGAAGACAATAAAGAATTAGAAAAGGTTTTGGCTTCAACAATCCAGGGGAGATTATTAGGACAAAAAGGATTGGTGAAACCACTTTTGTAAACCTTAGTCTAATTCACTTCTGTTAAAATATCCTAAGTATAGAACTACTGAAGAAAGAAGACTAAAAGTACCGAAAAAGGATTCAACAAGTACTGAAGAAGAAGTATCAGAAGTTCTGAAGTCTAACCAGACAGTTCGCTGAAGAACTACTGAAGACAAACTACTCATCAGTAGTTTGTCATTCATCAGCTCTTGTAAAGAATCTTTCTCACCGACTTATGTTTCAATAGTTTATTAGTTTAATATTACTTTATCTTTTGTACAAGTTCCAAGAATGCAACTTGTCGCAACTTGTTTCTGACTTGCTTTTAGCAAGGTTCATGTATATGTAAAGTCTATAAATAGATGGGTTCATCCCCTCTGTTTTAGACATTGATTTTTGATTAATACAGAAATCCTTCAAAGCTTATTATTGTTCTTTCCATTTCATTTATTGAGAATCTGTTTGAGTATTTATTATCATTCACATTCATTACTTAGATTCTCATTAAACTTGTCTGTAGTTTTCAAACATCCAGGGGGAGTAATAACTCCTGTTGATAGTGTAACTTTACTTATCATTCAGCTGTGCAAATCTGATTGAACTTGCTAAACACATAAGTGTTCACTAGCAAGCAATACATCAAGAGCATTACTGATCCAACAATATTATCACACCAATTCACATAAACATGTATTCACAAGTTGTTAATCATTCATAGAACATATAATACTTGATAACTCATTCCAAATATGCAATTTCACCAACAACGGGACTCGAGACTTGTGTGTATGTGTGTGTTTCCCCAATGATTTCCCGAATCATTAAACCATGGACATTACGTGAGTGAAAACCCACTCCTGATGATTCCCCGAATCATCAAACTGACGCAACTAACCCAGTTAAGTACGTTAAATAAATGTTTTGCTAAGGTAGACTTGTATGTTTGTAAAAAGTATTAACCTGAGTTTGTCGGGTGTCACAGCGCGCCCTTTTCATTTCAATTTAACAACCAGTGGAAAACCTTAAATTACACACATTAATATCTCAAAATCCAAATGGTGTTCCACCACCAATCGACCCGTCTAACTTTTTAATTCTTAATGCTTGGCATGGAAAGTACCGGATTCAAAAGATGTTCACCTCATCATTTGACCCGTTTATACCTTATCATTCATAATATCCCCAATACTCAGAATTAATTCACGGGTTATAAATGTAACATCGCGAAGTTTTTCCCAATTTTTGAATTAGTAAAATCACCACTTTACCTATATTATACTTCTTTGGTACAAATATAATAACCTTGTCTAAAAAAAATTTAGTTATTTCAAAACATATTTTTTTATAATAATAATAATAATAGTAATAATAATAACAACATATTAGTAACTTATCTTGTTTCTGCTTTGAAAAAAAAAAACATATAGGCAACAAACCAAATCAAATCCAAAGATAACCCAAACCTTGTCCCTGTTCGGAGCCCAACCCACCAGCCCAAACCCAAGCCCAACAACCAGCTCCTCCCTTTCTCCCTGTACCCGACCGCCTGCGGAATCCGACCCGCAAACCACCATTTTTTTAAACAAAATCGTGATTAAGCTCCAATTATGGCAAGAATTTCATAATTGAACCATGTTTAATGACCAATAATTGCTTCCACGTCAGACAGTATGCACATTTACGCGTTTCCAGCTCAAAATATCATGTGTTTGATCCTACTTCATCGGGTTTTGACCAACCATTAGTCAAGAATCAAACCTTCCAAATCTGCAGCGTTTTATAAATTAAACGCTTCTTTCTTTGTCTGAAAAGGCCGAAAAACAAAAATCCATAACTAGTTGTCTCTCTTGATTCCTGTATGTTGCGAATTGAAGTCTCTTTGACTTCTGCGTTGACTCGTGTTTAAGAAGCAATCCAATCGGTATAAATCTAATTCTTTATCTCTGTGTTTTTATCGGCCCTTTCCTCATAATAACCCTATAAATAATTAGTTTACAATCGCGTTTTTGATTGATTAAGAAATCTAGGGTTCTTGAAGCATTTTTGGGGAAGATGACATGTTAGCAAATCTGTGTATATTGACTTTTAATCGATTTCAAACACCAAAACTGATGTAGATCAATTGGTGGTGTTGATGTTTGGTTGTTGCTTGGACCGCGTTTGATCCCTGGTTCGAGCCACGCTCCACACTTTTTTTATTTATTTCTTCTTAATATTCACAATATTACATAATCAGATTACATATAATAACGAATTCAATTATAACTGTTCTCAGGGTCTAGACCAGTTGGTCTGGGCTTGTAATATAAAATCATGAACCGGCCAGAGGCCCAGGTTCGGTCCTCACCACCCCCAAATATTTACTTTTTTTTTTTTTTTTGTATTTTTTATATTTATCTTTTAAAAATGGTTATAAAATATTAAAATGACTTATAAATTCTAACAAATTTATTTTATGTTATATAACTAATAAACTTTATTATATAATTTTTATTTTTAGAAAATTCTTTTATTTAATATATATAATAAATATTACAATTTTATTTATAAATAAACTAAAAATTCTAGAAAAATACCTAAATAGTTTTATAAAATTCCAAAAAAATTATTCTAAACTTACAAACTAATAAACTTTCGAAAACTAAATTTTATTTTTGGAAAAACATTTATTGAGTATTTTTAATTAATTTATGCTATTTTAATCATGATAAATTCACAATAAATCCATTTTTTTATCATTTTTGCATCAAAATTTCACATAAATTATTTTTATTCATATAGATCAGAAATATAATTTTAAAATCCGAAATTTATGAATTTTAATATTTTTAGATATCAATACTATATTTTGACAAATAAATTATAATGTATTATATATTCATTAATTAAGAAAATAATTTTATAAAAACTATTTTCACATTACAACATTTTAATAAAACTACCTTTAATCAAGTTCTTACAAAAATTCTTTTTATTTATTTATTTTCTAAATTTCCTTATTTATTATCTCATTAACTGTTATTCTAAATTAACTATTAAACAATTGTCGATCCCCAAATTAGGAACCCTAGAATACCAATAGACTAGACAACTTAGACTTTTAAGTTTTCCCAACACTTATTTAATTGCCTTAAACATAGGGTGATACTTGGATACACTCGAGCCACATTCATTCTATATCAAGGGATTCGATACTATCATTAAGGTGAGTTTACATAGCCTCGTTTATGCAACTTTTTATGCTTGAAACTCTATGCTTTTAGACTTGAGCAATTCTTCATTCGTGTCTAGTTGTAAATCTTTGATGCCACATGTCATAGACAAAAACTTGTTAGACTTAAACTTAAACTTACATAATCATTAGCTTTGGCCAAGCCAGCGATATACAGTGATAGATCTATTGGATTGACAACCCCACCTAGATTCGTTGACTATTTTTATGGGGAGCGCGGGTGATTGTTATCATTCCAAACTTTATAAGGTAACCGTGAATGCGGGATGGACCTAAAATTTATAAGGAGAACCGTGAATGCGGGATGGACCTAAACTTTATAAGGAGAACCGTGGATGCGGGATGGACCTAAACTTTGTCGGAGGATTGATTATATGCATACTATCATTTGTATTTTTGTTTCCACATGTAGACTTTGATATACAATAGACATATGAATTGCTAAACTTTTGAAACTTACAAACTTATTGCTAGACTAGGTCTATGTATTCTCACCAACTTTTAGTTGACCCCCCCATCTTTTCCAAACTTAACAGTTTCAGGGAACAATGGTGCTTGAAGTCTATTGCTATCCCAAGAGGAGATTATTTGAAGTTGATTATTATCATTGCATGTAAAATTTCAGTTTGTGACAATTGGATGTATTTAGTTTAAATTATATGTAATGGAATAAAGGATTATTTAAGCATATGTATTGGCATGAGCTACCGAACAATCATCACTACGTGACACCTTAATGTTTCCACCATCGGTTGGGGTGTTACAATAAAGAATCTAACATCTTAATTCATTTGACCTGTCAATTTCAATACTCAAATGTTTCAATTTCAAATTTTGGGCTTTTAGTGATACTAATCTCACTTGACCCATTTATAAAAATACTCATTTATCTAATTAGGCGTCCCAACCCGAACTTAATAATTTTCTTCCATTTAGGCGATTCTAACCTATTGCAAGCTAAAATCCCATATCTCATATCCCTTTTATGAATAAACACCTATTCTTTATTAACAATATAAAATCCATGATTTTCAAATGTTTACACAATCTGTTAGTTTCTAAGAGACTTATTTAAGATAAGTCACTTACCTTGGCCATAATTGTGCATTCCTTGACCCGTTTAGTTCGTTTGATCCTATTTGTTCCAAGCCTCCACCTAGCTTAACAAGATCACTTCACTATACTCAAGATTAATTTAAGTTAGTCATTTTGTCAAATAACCAACTCATATAATGAGTTTTTCACACACCCATGTCATTCAAACTTATGTTTGGGTTAGTTTGACTTCTAGGAGTCAAACTTACCTTCTAAATGTTTGTATGCACTTCTCATAAAGCAATAGTCCTAATCATGAACTATCCCTTTTTAACATATTATTTATTAGGTTTAGTGCACATTCCAACTTTTCACTCAATCATCTTAAATGGTGAGATCTTAACATACAACTTTTTAGTTATATTGCTACTAGACATTTATACAAACACTTGGTGTGCATCATCTTTTAACCACCAATTTTCTTAGTTAACTCATTGTATGGAATCCTCCATGTCACCATATCAACTCTATATATATAATAATCATGCAATTTCATCATCTACAGGGGCGGAGCTTGGTTTTTGAATCAGGGGCCGGACTCAATTTTTTTCGATTGGTAGTGGCAAATCGGCGGGGTCTGGACTCAATTTACCTACGAAAATCTCAAATTTATACCACTGCGCCAAAAACGGCAGAGGGCCACCCTTGCCCAAGCAATCCTTCACCCCTGATGATCTAATCACTATTTTAATGTGAGTTTCACCAAAAGGCCATAAACCCATGTTGTACACCTAATCGTCCTTCACATAATATAACAATTACCTATAAGTATTGTTATCCTTTACTAAATTAGACATGTTTAAGATCCCCTAAAGCTAAGGTAACCTCTAATAACTGATAATTTATGTTTTTACCAAAACCCATAATTTCCACAATGACCTAGCATGAATATAACCTCAAATTATATCAAACAAAAGGTACGTTGGTGTTTATTAGACCTTAGATGACGCATATATGGCTTCATGCACTCGAAATGGATATTCATCTACCATTGATTCAAGTTAAGATGGTGCTTTAGGGTTTGGGAAGAATCTCCCCTCAAATTTACCACAAAGCCTTTTGTTATCAAAACTTAACTAACCAAGTTAGTTTTTAATATTAGTTCCCCATTATATAGATAATAACATTCACTAGGTTATTTTCATATTAAAACATAACCCGCATTCCTATCGTCTAAGCTCCATTTTAATATTTTGTAAATCACACCTAATGGCGTAATTAAGCAAAACGGGTTTTTGGGGCGTTACATTCGCTGCATGTCGTCAACCTCATATGTAGGAGAATATACCCATTGGTAATACACAACCACATTCTCTCATCTTGGCATTTTACAAATGATTCAAATTTAGTTCGCCATACCACAAAATCTTCAGTTTTCACCAGTTTTGGCGCCTCAATTTTAGTTTGAGTTTTAAGTCCCATTTTTAACATCTAAAAAATGTAGCGAAAAGGTTTAGATTAATTTTCTGATAGATTTTGGTATATCTGATTCAATATCCAAGTTCAACTTCTTTCCAAACCCTCTGTTCGATATTTAAGACCGAGTTCATCAAAACCAAACAAAATTTTCCGAAAAATATTGTCACCAATTTTTTCTCACAGTATTATCTGAATATTTAAATTACCCAAAAAAAAATTCGTTTAAAAACTTTTATTCAAAATACTCTTTTGTTTTTAATTCAACAAGTTATCAGGTTAATTAAAAGTCCAAACTAAACAGTTTAAGTTCGAAATCCAAAGTTAAGTCTCGAATAGAAGTTAGAGGCGAAGGTGGTAATTATGTTCGTTCTTTTAGGCGAAGGTGAGGGGTGAACGAAGATGGCTATGGGCGAAGTTGTCCACAAAACAATGATGGACACAAAACGAATATAGGTGTTGGGTGAAGAAGCTTCAAAGCGAAACTAGTGTATCTTCATTATATGCTAAGTTCGTTATAACCCCTAAGTTCACCCGTTGAACCTGCAAAACCTAATTCGATCAACAACACTACAAACTCAACCAAAACTTCCAGATTGTGTCGAAAGTCAACAGTAAACACTTATGAACAGTTTTTGGCTGAAAACTGAGTATTAAACGTGAAACGAATCCGAAAATACTTGTGTTTGCAAATGATCAATCTTGAATCGTACAATAATTGAGCTGAAAGCTCTGATTACCAACTATAGGTCATTGGAATTGATCAATTACAAGATTGATCAACCACCTAGAGTGCAGAATCCTCTAGATGATTGTTTAGATGCACGAAAAAGATAACGAATATGTAAATAACACACTGAATGCTTTTAAACTCATCTTCTATTGATTATAAACTGATTACCATTAACTCAAGACAACACAAATGGAACTCTCACAAACTTGTTGCTGAGATCTCTCTAAATGACCAACTTTCAACCCTAAACCTACATGTTCTATATATAATAGAACATATTCGCTGGCCTAGCCTTAGGTGAACTTATACAGGTCCGTCCATGCCACATGTTCGTCTAGGGCTTCTTCGCCTACCACAAGTTCGCTCAATATAATAAAGACGCTTACACGTTATACAAAACAGCCTATCAACTAAGCTAGCATATCTACTAAGCTGTTGTTACACAAAATGCACGAACAAAGAACTAAAGCAACAACCAAAGAATATAACTATACAGGATCAAAAACGAAGAATAATTGATATGATGAATGACATTACCCATGGAAAACTCCTTCAAGAATAAGGAGCGCTAATATAGTCTGAAGATAGAAAAAAGGAAAAAAATTACACAATTCGTCCTTTAGGTTTAACCCATTTTTCAGTGGATGTCCTTTCGCGTTTCAGTTGATGAGATTCGTCCTTAACGATCTAAAATCTTACACCCACTGTCCTAAGGGCCTAACTTGGTTAGTTTTTAACGTTAAATCTGGTCATGTGCCTTGCACATGAGGGTATTTCAGTAAAATCCTCTTATCTTCTTCCCCAACTTATAGATCATAAACCCTAATCCTAACACCCATTTCAATTAACCCAATTTATCAACATCTCTATCCATCTCTCTACCTCTCCTTCTGTACACAACAAGCAGCCACCCTCCACCACCTGTCGGACCACTACACCCATTTCAATTATACTATTCCAGATCTTAAACAAAAAAAATGAACGAAAAAAACGAAGAAAACTCTTACTTGCTGGATAACCATGGAAACCATCAAATCACCAACAACAATTGAATCTTTTCACAATCAAACCATACCCCACAAGCTCAATTTCAATCATACCCCTAAATATAACCAAATCAATAAACTTTAAATATCCAAGATTGTTAACCTGCCCTAATCAACAACAAAGTCAACTGCTTTATGAATCTATAAACATAGCAGAATATATGCAAGAAGACAATGAATCACTAAATCATCAAATTACACACCTGTGTTTATAGATGTACAGGCTCAACTTCAGAGCACCGAGCCACCGACAACGAATGTCTTTTGCTCTATCAATTTCATCGGTTACAATAATGTAGAGTCAGTCACATAGCTTGATCCAATTTATCCATCTCTCTATCTATCTCTCTACCACTCGACCTTAATCCAGACCACTACAGCCACCCCTAACCCGAGACCAACAACCTGCTGACCTGTCGTCGCCTACCATGAGCCTGACGTGAACCAACCAAACACCCGAGCCACAACAACTATAACCTGACCAAGAATCACCATGAATCACAAGCAAAAACCACCTCCGCCGCTACTGATGTTGATTTTCGGGACTATACACAGTGCCGCCACCCCCCGAGCTTGGTGGTGGCCGGCTTTTGTTGTGACAGGAGTGAGGGAGGGGGAATATGGTGAGGGATGAGAGATCACGATGGGAGATAAAGGTTTAGAGAGAGGGGGTAGAGAGAGAGCTCGGTTTTAGAGAGAATGTGTTTATTTTATTTATATATATAAGTGAAATTACCAGACTACCCTCATGTGCAAGGCACATGACCAGATTTAACGTTAAAAACTAACCAAAGTTAGGCCCTTAGGACAGTGGGTGTAAGATTTTAGATCGTTAAGGACGAATCTCATCAACTGAAACGCGAAAGGACATCCACTGAAAAATGGGTCAAACCTAAAGGACGAATTGTGTAACTAGCATACCTCATGGAAAGATCGATTCAACCACATAACTCAATCACAAAATCAATACTAACATGCATTCGTACACATCATAAGATTAACATAACAAACTACTAACATCATACTACATAAGCAAATCAAACAGTTGTAGTACTGCTGCCACGTGGCGTAGCTGATTTGTTTTTTTTCCTGGCTAAAGGTTTTTTTAGTTATTTAATTGTAGGAAATCATTTGTGATAACATCAAACGTCGTAGAGCATTGGATAGTGTGTTTGTTGTGAGTTACTGAGCCCGAGTTCGAGTCTTCCTCTAGGGGTGATGTTTTTAATTTTTTAGTTGCTATGTACCACGTGTCTATAAAATACATACACACATGTTAGTGTTCTTTTTATGAAGAGTGAATTACTATTTGAGTCCCTGCGTTATATTGGTTTTAACTACTTGAACCCAAAGTTGATAACTTTAACTACTTGCGTCCCTAAATGGAAATTAACTAACCTATTGAGTCCAAATTACTAACTCCGTTAACTAGTCTGTTAAATTTGTATGAAATGACAAAAATACCTCTACTTATTAAAGAAATAATATATACATATAGGGGAAAGTTAATTTGAGAACACATATATTTCGTGCGAACTGCGAGAACGCCATCTAAAACCATTCAATTCAAAAATTCTTTTTACACTTATCTTTATTACTAAAATATAATCCCAAAAACACATTTTACGCGTAAAAATTCAAACGTATACAAAAAATAAAATGTTTTACACATGTGTAAATTTACTGTTTATACATGTGTAAACTATTTCATTTACACATGTGTAAAAAAGTTAATTTAAAAGTGTTTTTGCAAGAAAAGATGAATTATTTGGAAAGAAAATTCATTTATTAAGGTTGTATTTTGATTATAATGAGGTTTGTATTAAAAAAATTGATTTTGATTGATTTTTTACCTGTTCTCACGCTTCTCACGATATTTAGCATTCTCAAGATAACCTTCCCCATATACACTTAACCCTTCTTTATACTTTCTTCTTATTCTTCTTCTCTCCATACACCCTTTATACTAACCTAATCCACCCACCCTCCTCCCCCATCGGCTGACACTAGAAAAGGAAAGAGCACCACCACCACTATACCTTCACCATTGCACCTCCACCACTGCACCACACCTCCGTACCAGACCCACCATTGTCCCCTACGGTCGACCTTCTGCGTCCACTCATTAGACGCAACGTGGATTTTTGACAGGATGGTAACATCTCCCCTTTCCCCCTTTCACAGAAACCACTTGCACTAAATTAGGCTTACGAATTTGGGCCGGAGACTTAGAGACTCCTCTACCTGGGTCGAGCCCCATCAAGGGTAGAGGACGGGTTAAGAGAGAGTTGGAAGTCTATGTGCTATAAAATGAGACTTCTCCTTTTATTGGTATCTTTTTTCTCCTCGATAACTCCCACTGAAAAGCCTATGAGCACATCGTACTTTTCTAACCCTTGTTTTTATTTCCCACGTTTAGAGGTTCGGCTCTTTTAATCGGTTGTCTCCTAACTTCCTTGGTCTTATTCGTAAACCCTTATTTTCAAATACACTCTTTCCAAAATAAACACTTATTTTGTAGATACACTACTTGGATCGACCCTAACCCGGTAATCCAGGATTCACATTTCTTTAATATTATATATAAACGTTTTATTATATAATAAAAATAGTTATGCATTAAAGAGTTGTTCCTTACACCTTATGTATTATATCGTTGCACCTAGGTGTAAGATGACCGAAATACCCTTATACTTAACGGACTTGGTTAACGGAGTTAGTCAATTGGACTCAAATGGTTGTAGATTTACCAATAGGGGACTCAAGTAGTTAAATTTTTGAATTTTAGATTCAAATAGTTAAAACCACTATAACACAGGGGACGCAAATAGTAATTCACTCTTAAAAATATCAAAGTCTTGAAACAAATATATTTAATAACGTCTTTAAACTTTTAAATGTAGAACTTCAATTTCTAACTACACATCTTGATGTAATCAAACTCCTATTGTTTTTATTTTTTTTAAGGCAAAGTTCCATTAGATAGTTTGGGGTTGGTGGTCCAATGTAAGAAACAAAGCTTCTAGAAACACCTAGGGGGGTCATGGGTTAAAATCCCATAAAGAGTAAAATTTGCAGTTCAAAAAAAAAAGTTTCGTTAGATAGGAGAATATGACTAGCAAGACATTAAATATGAAACATGGGTTGTGAGAGTCCTTTAACTGTGCCTATTTGTATCTCTTCTCAAAGCTAGAGAGTGGTACTGAGGGACACAGCAATACGTGATGTTACGTTTTCGACGGTCACCTTTCATTGCGTATCTATATCCGACGAAGGCTTCTCCCTCTGTCTCAGATGATATCTGTCAGTTCCTTACCTGTGATTATGTGTTTCCTGCCGTCTCCCTAGGTTGCGAATCTACATCCTATGACGACTTCTATCTGTCCCAAACGATGTCTGTCAGCTACTTATCTAAGATTAGTGGTTATTTGTTGTGTTTGGTAAAATGTTTCGGAAAACTTGAACAACATTTACATGAATTGTTTTTTCCATTTACATTCTTGTCATTTTATGGTGATGTTAGTTGAGTGGTTGTTTATAAAGATTGATCCCAAAGCTTAGGTGTTGTTTGTTTTTTCTGCAGGAAAAGGTCTGCAGTCTGCAGACTGCAAGAAGAAGACTGTTTGTTTGTTATTGTCTGCAAACTGCTGAAATAAACTGAAATTTAAATAAATTGATTTTTTACAGCAGTCTGGTGGTAGACGGTGGTGGTGGTGGTGGTCGTGGTGGTGGGTGCTGGTGGACTGTGGTGGTGGTGGACGGTGGTGGTGGTGGACAGTGGTGGTGGTGGACCGTGGTAGGCGGTGGACGGTGGTAGGTTGTGGTGGACCGTGGTGGTGGTAGACGGTGGTGGTCGTGGTGGTGGTCGTGGTGGTGGGTGCTGGTGGACTGTGGTGGTGGTGGACGGTGGTGGTGGTGGACAGTGGTGGTGGTGGACCGTGGTAGGCGGTGGACGGTGGTAGGTTGTGGTGGACCGTGGTGGTGGACCGTGGTGGTGGTAGACGGTGGTGATGGACCGTGGTGGTGGGTGGTGGTGGTGGGTGGTGGGTGGTGGTGGAAAGTGGTGGTGGACGGTGGTGGTGGTGGGTGGTGGACGATGGTGGTGGTGGTGGGTGGTGGTGCACCGTGGTGGTGGTGGTGGTGGTGGTGGTGGATGGTGGTGGTGGACCGTGGTTGGTTGTGTGGACCGTGGACGGTGGTGGTGGTGGACCGTGGTTGGTGGTGGTGGTGGTGGACCGTGGTGGTGGATGGTGGTGGACCGTGGTGGGTGGTGGTGGTGGATAGTGGTGGTGGACGCTGGTGGGTGTGGTGGACCGTGGTAGGTGGTGGTGGACTGTGGTGGTGGTGGTGGTGGGTGGTGGACGGTGGTGGTGGTGGTGGTGAGGAGATGAGGAGATGAGAAGTGGAGAAGACCTTAGAAAACTTTGGAACAAGTCTACACCAAGAAGAGGTCAGGGAGACCTTTTTGAGTGAAAGGTCTTCCAAAAAACAAACAATCTGCAGACCCCTAACGTCTGCACGCGTCAGCGTGGCACAGACAAAAGAAGTCAGAAGTGCTTCTGAGCAAAAAACAAACAACACCTTTGTCTGCATAAATGCTTACAATGCCTCTTCGCATATTTTTCTGTCTAGACAATGATGTTCGCTTAGCCATGGCGTTTTTTATTATCAATTTTTTTTTGGTAACCTTTAAAGTTTTGTATAATCTTTTTTTAGCTTATTGCATTTTTTTTGGGTGTAGAAAATGCCAAGCGTAAACTGGCAACTCCTTGAACATTTACAAAAGTTATTGAATGAGATCATCATACATGATAAACGCATCACTGAATAGGTAAGAGCGCTTACTAAGAAGGTTGCAAATTTCCGACGAGCCTAGTTAGGCTAGTCGGAGTGGAGGCGTTGGAGATGGCGTGGAGGGGGTTGGGGCGGGAACACCACCGCCACCCTGGCGTGGAGAGGGCAAGAAGGAGGGGGCGGGGGCAGACTCCTTGGCGTGGGGCTGGGGTGATGGTGATGTGGCACCATTTGATTGGCCCTCCCCCTTCCCCTCCCCACAATTCCCCCCTCATGGGTCCCACAAATGTCACATGACGCTTCATCCACTTCCCCCCCCCCCCACACCCACACCACTCCGAGTAGTCTTAGAACATAAAAAAGAAATCGACGTGCTATACGCGCGTTACGAAGCTAAATAATGTTAAACTTCATATATACTTGAGTTCGGACTTCCTGTGATTTATTTAGAAAACTAATTTCCATTTAACAATTAACAACATAGTTACTTTCTATACATCAAAAAGGTAACATGATAATGAATAAAAAAAGATGAGGTCCAAAAGAGAACGAAAAGCTCGATATGAGTTGGGAACTGAGACGTGTGTATAGGTGTAAGAATCAAGGATCCATTGGGAACCACACCACACCTCCAATCCGAACAGGTCAAACACTTGCAAAACACCCACCCCTTCATTGACAAACACATATAACCAAAACCACACACCCCCCTCTCCCAACTACTCCCACCACCTCCCAACCACCCTCTGTTTAATCACACCACCGTTCCACACCACTGTATTTTAAAACATACAAGTGGGGTGGGGTGTATGGAGATTAGAGAACACAACAAATGTATGCAGAATCCCAATGTGCTCCTGTTTTAGCCCTTACGGCCGTTATCTCTTGGATTTTTTTTTGCCTTCACATTACTTAACCACTTAAAACTGGTTAAAGTGTAAACACATCATAATCTGATCTCTCAGCAAGTTAAAACAATTTAGAAATGGTGAGAAAGAGAGCAGCTTCCGATATGGAGCTCCAAACCGGTACTGAAGAGTACCACCACCATCTCAGAATGCTACGTCGACCATCCGTCTCCTCGAATCCCCACAACAATGTTGTGGGTGTTCATGGATTATTATCATCTACATCAGCAGATAATAGTAATAATTTTTCTGGTGTGGATGTAACTAATATCAACAGCATTGGTGGTACAGGTACTAGTATTGGTAATATTACGAACCACCCACCTAACTACTCCACTATGACGCTGCCGTCAGCAACCCTCCACAAACACGGCTCATCTGACGTCATTAGTGACTACCAAAAATAATAATAATAATAATAATAATAATAATAATAATAATTTCTCCTCCATTATGTGTGTTCTCCGGTCTTCCTTTATTTCCTCCTGAAAAAAGCTTTAACACTAACACCATTCCTAACCCTAACGCCGTCAGTATGAGCTTCTTGAACAGTGGTGGTGGTAACGCCGTTATGCCGGACAACGACTCCGTGACGGCGACGGCGTGGGTTGATAGCATAATAAAAGACTTGATTAATAGTTCAGCTGACGTGTCCATACCTCATCTGATACACAACGTGAGAGAAATAATTCATCCTTGTAACCCTAATCTAGCCACTGTTTTAGAATACAGACTTCGTTCGTTAACAGATCCTCCACCGGGTTTAGTAGATCAGCATCCACTTAATATTTCATCTGATAGTATCCATCAAGTTAGAGGAAAAGAGTCTCAAACGACGTCGTTTTCACTTCCTCCTCAGCAGTTGAGTAACCATGGTCTACTAAATTGGACCAGTGACGAGTATACCGCCGGTGGAGTTTATCCTCATCCTGCTCCTGCTGCTGTTATTATTTCTTCACCAAACAATCAACAACAGCAGCAGGAGGAGGATGAGTCTCCTACGTCACAACCACCGCCTGCGTCGACGGATCAAAACACGGTACCCGCTTCGACGCAGGCGGTGGCATTGGCGGTACGAGAAAAGAAGCGAGAAGAGCTTCGACAGCAAAAAAGAGATGAAGAAGGTTTACACCTTCTTACATTACTCTTACAATGTGCTGAAGCTGTTGCTGCAGACAACTTCGAAGAAGCTAACAAAATGCTTCTAGAAATATCTGAGCTCTCGACGCCGTACGGCACCGCCGCACAGCGTGTCGCCGCCTACTTCTCCGAAGCGATGTCCGCGAGATTGATGACGTCATGTCTAGGCATATACCATACACTCCCTTCAAAAATAGCAGTTTCTCAAACCCTAAAGAAGATGACGTCAGCTTTCCAAGTGTTTAATGGAATCAGTCCGTTTGTTAAGTTTTCGCATTTTACGGCGAATCAGGCGATACAGGAAGCGTTTGAGAGGGAGGATAGGGTGCATATTATTGATTTGGATATTATGCAAGGGTTGCAGTGGCCTGGGTTATTTCATATACTGGCGTCGCGGCCTGGTGGGCCGCCGTTTGTGCGGCTTACCGGGTTGGGGAGCTCGTTGGACGCGCTTGAGGCGACGGGCAAGAGGTTGTCGGATTTTGCGGATAAGTTAGGGCTTCCATTTGAGTTCTCCGCTGTCACGGAGAAAGTTGGGAATTTGGACCCAGAGAAGTTGAAGGTGAGCAAGAGGAAGCGGTTGCGGTTCATTGGTTGCAGCATTCGTTGTATGATGTTACTGGATCCGACACCCATACGCTATGGTTCCTCCAAGGTATATTTTTATGTGTTGATGTGTTGTATATTTCATGTTAGGGTGAGGCTAAATGTACTCCATAGTCTATATGCTAAACGCACTCCGTATGAATAAAAATAAAGAGATTATGTGACTGATTTAGTAAGGGAAGATGTACATTGCGTAAATTGAGTAAAAACAACAGTAGAGGGGTACGTTTAGCACAATTGTTCATATAATCGAAGTAAAGATCAGTTTGTCATCTAATTTGCTGAGGTTGAAGAGTCTGTAATAAAAGAAACAAATAGAAAGTTCATTGCTTGATGGATCTTTACTACTGATACTATATGTATTTTGATCAGATTAATAAATTTTTAACTGAACATGTGTCTCAGGTTGGCTCCAAAGGTCGTGACAGTGGTCGAGCAGGATCTGAGCCATGCAGGTTCGTTTCTGGGAAGATTTGTGGAGGCGATTCACTACTACTCAGCATTGTTCGATTCATTGGGGTCAAGCTATGGGGAAGAGAGTGAAGAAAGGCATGTGGTGGAACAACAGTTGTTGTCGAAGGAGATAAGGAACGTATTGGCGATAGGGGGGCCGTCGAGGAGTGGGGAGGTAAAGTTTAATAATTGGAGGGAGAAGCTGGAACAATGTGGGTTCAAGGGTATATCTTTAGCCGGAAACGCTGCAGCCCAAGCAACACTTCTGTTAGGGATGTTTCCGTCTAATGGGTACACCTTGGTGGAGGATAAGGGCACCCTTAAGCTTGGATGGAAAGACCTTTGTTTGCTTACTGCCTCTGCATGGAGACCTTAGTCGGGCAGTCCATGGTTCATGGTCCATATGCTTGACGGGCTTGTTTAGATAGACCAAAGATCTGAAGAAAAACATTAAGTGGTCGAATACTGAAACGAAAAACGCAGAGATCAATTGGTTTTGGGCCATGGGAAAAAAGAAAAAGACATCAGCAAGTGTAACAAGTTTTGAAGGATGACTACCAATGGTTATGAACAATGTTCTTAGTTGAGTTATGTTCATAATCTGTTGTTATTTTTGGTTATTATGACAATGTGTTGTTAAATGACCTTATTCTTCTTTCATTCTATGGTAAATTGTATAGATGTTGAACTGTCGCCTCGATAACGAGATCTTAAATCGAATGAATGTTTTTACTAGGGAGATCTAAACTGTTCTGCGGCTGGTAGCAAGCGTTAAAGGTGTAAAAATTCGGATGATGTTGGGTGAGTGCAACACCATGGAAACAAAATGTGGTTAGGTTTGAGGAGATTCAGTGATCAATGATAGATCACTAAATTATGCAATACATTGTGCTGGATCATGTTTTTTTTTTTTTTTTTTTTTGATGGCCTAACAATCCAAAATAAAAAATTTCAACGGATGGTAGCAAAGGAAAACGGTCGAAATGTGGCATGGTGGTGTATCATAGCTAAGTGCACAACTTAACTTACGCTTTAATTGGAGGTGAAATAACTAGACACATTTTGTACTGAGCTCATACAAGATTTGATGAATTTTAAGTAACTGGCTTAACACTCAACTTAAAGGAAATTCGCGTACTCAAACCTGTTGTTTTCACGTTTTGTCAATTTGTTTGATCTAATTTGTTCAATCTTGTTGTTCCTTTTAGTTTTTGCATGAGTATACTAATCATTTGTGTTGTATATGCCTTAGGTAGGGTTCTTGGATAAGATGGTGGATTACGATCAACTGCTCTGAGCGAAATAAAGAACAGGCATCTTGAAGTCTGATTCCATTTTGTATGGTTTCTTGAATGAATGGTCTGTTTAATTGAGATTTGAGGCTTTCAAACTAGTTCAAAAATTGTTGTTGTGTGTTATACTAGTACTTACATGGGAAAACAAGTTTTAGTTCTTGTAATTGTAAGGAAAAACAACTTTTGGGACTTGTAATTCTGCAATAAAATAATGTTGTTGGGAATTTTCAAGTTTAGTTAGGTTGTTACAAGTTGGTATCATTTATTCAAATTTACAAGGCACGTAAAATGTATGTAGATGAAAAAGGCAAAACAGATTTAGCTAATTTGAATTTACAAGACACATATTTTATTTATAGATGAAACTAGAATTCCACTAAAAAAGGGTTCATGTTTGAAATTATGTAAAAACGTGTGAATACTTTAATTTATTTATAGCTGCCAAAATTAGAATTTCACTAAAAAGGGGTTAATGTAATGTTTTTACTTATTAAAAAACTTTGTCGTTTTTCCTTAAATAGAGATTGTGCTTCAATTGTTCGTTAGTTTTGGGTTAAAATACCTTAGTTTGAGGAACTATATAAACCTCTTAAATCCAATCAAGTTAGGGTACATGGCTTAGGTTAGTTATATCGTTATTTTTTTAGATAGAAAACATTAGTTTAGAACAAAAGACGCCTGTTTGGGTTAAAAAAATGTATGTGACAATAGTTGTAGGAGCTTGGGTGGACCCACTTAGGGCGGACATACCTTTTTTCGAAAGTAATATGTTATGTATACTATTAAAAATTGATTGTGTTGTTAAATGACTCACTTAGGATGACTACCAATGGTTACGTGTTCTTAATTTAGTTATGTTCATAACCTGTTGTTAATTTGGGTTATTATGATAATGTGTTGTTAAATGGCCGTACGTATTTCTCTTTCATTCTATGATAATGTGTTGAACTGTCGCGTCGATAATGAGATCTTAAATCGAATGAATGTATTCACTATGGAGATCTAAGCCATTCTAAAGGTGTAATAATTCAGGACTTGAAGGGTGCATGTTGTAACACCATGGAAAGAAAAGTGGTTAGGTTTGAGGAGATTCAGAGATCAATGATAGATCACTAATTATGTAACACATTGAGCTGGTTCTTGTTTTTGGATCTTTGGTAGCCTGACAATCCAAAATAGAGAATGTGAATGGAGGGTAGCCAAGGAGAACGGTCAAAAAGTGGCATGGTGGTGGCGTATCATAATTGGGCACTGAAGAATGAAAAACTTACACTTGCGGACCAGACATGTTTGATTCATCGGGACAAAGGTGGGGATGAGAGTTCACTTAATCTTCTGAGGTCTAGATCTATAATAGTAAGAGAGATCATGGGGAATAAAGAGATATAATAGCCTATTTTAGTTACAAATAAAGAGTTCATGTTTATTACTTGTGCTTCAATTGTTCGTTAGTTTTGGGTTAAAATACGTTAGTTTGAGGATTTATATAAACCTTTTAAGAGGGTGTTTGGGATTGAGTTTGGAAATGACTTATTGATTTATTGGCTTTTTCAAAAAGCCAATAAGTTATAAAGGTGTTTGGCATTATTAAAAGTGCTTATCGTTTTGCCTTTTTGTAAAGGGTTAAAAAGCTGTTTTTTAAAAGCCATAAAAACCTGGCTTTTCAAATAGCTTTTGCTTTTCAAACATAAAATTACTAGTCTACCCCTCCCTTTACCCAATAATTACTCAAAAAATATAAGATTAAATCAATTTTCGTTCACGACATCACCACCGTCTTCCTTTGTCACTGTAACTAGTAATCTTAATTTCGTTCGTTTATCGAAGTTTGATATTTTGGGTTCCATTTCCGGCAAATTAAACCAATGTGGAGAAGAAGATAAAACTAAACATTAGGATATAGTTGAACTTTTATTAAATTACCATTACCGATCATTTTGAAACTCTAAATTAACTAGTATTATTATAAGATCAGGTTATTTATATATTTTTATTATATTAAATTAAATGTGTCCACAAATTATAAACTATGACGAGAATTAATAATCTTTATATTTTACGTGTTTCAATGTAAATGTAAGTTACATATAAAGAAAACCATTGTTATAGGATTTATTATAAAGAAATATTTAGAGTAATATTATTATTGTCTAATAAAAAAATTATAAAATTGTAAAAAAAAATTATATTTTTGTCTTTTTTAAATAATATTTTTGTCCAAAAAATTGTTAATTATATAAAATATCTTATGTAAAGTTAATAAATGGTTTTACATATATCATAATGTCCTTTTTAGTCATTTTACAATAATAAGCTAAGCCAAACATTTTTTAAAAAACAACTTATTAACTTATTGACTTTTCTCACCACAAAAGCTAATCCAAACACTTTTTTGAAAACTCATTTTTAAAAAGTAATAAGTCAATAAGCACTTTTAACAAAAAGCACTTTTGAAGTTAAATAAGCAATCCCAAACACGCTCTAAATTCAATCAAGTTTGGGTACAATGGCTTAGATTAGTTTTTACGGTTATTTTTTAGATAAACGACAATTTTTTTTAAGATAAAAGACGTTTGTTTGGGTTTAAAAGATGTTTATGAGAACCGTTGCGGGAGCAAGGACGAACCCACTTAGAGTGGAAAGATCCCACACTTATTCGAAATTAATATGTTACATATACTATCAAAAATTGATTGACCCCATACTTTTTCGTACATTGACCTAATATAATTATATAATTGATGAAATATAAAACTGAAGCTACTTATTAGGTGTATTTTTTTATCTTCTAAGACTATACGGTATAGTCATACCCTTAAATAAGACATGGACCGACACGCTGATCCAACTCACTTAACCCTTCCAAATCAATTATGCACATGGTGGTGGTTGTATGGACGGTGGTTGGGTGACCTCAACATAACCTTGGAATTTTTTTTTTATTTTTTATTTTTTTGTTTTAAATGTAATAAAAAACACATAAACTAAAATAATTTAAAATAAGAAACATTACATTTAAAAAACATAAATATAAAACACTTAAACTAAAACTTAGATATAATTCGATTGTAGCATTTGCCATGACGACACGTACTCGAAATCCCCATCGTACTAAAAAAACGTAATCCACTTGAGTCACCTCTATGGCAACTTATATGTAGTCCATTGAGGATTCGCCCGTATTGACCTTGAACATCTCCTCAAATATCTCGCACTTTGTTTCAGTGTCCAAAACTTGTGATGAAGTTCATCACTATGGCGGTTCAGTTGACCACCCATGAGAACCCAGAATTCTGCCAAGACTTTACCCCAAAAAGGGATTGAACAAAGCGTACTATAGACTCTACTGACTCTAGTGTTCTCTTGTACGTTTAGCCAACCCAACATTAGGGCTAGCTCTTCTTATTTGGTTCCCAGGTTGGCCATTTGCTTGATGAACGGTTTGTTGGATTGTGGTGTGGGGTATAGAATAAGATTGTGGGTTAATGGTGTGAGGTAAATGGAATAAAAGGTTGGTTTATATTTAGTGTAAAAGTTAAATGTGTTTGGTGTAATTTAAAAAACAACCGTTGGGGGCCGATGGTAATAAAAATATCGCCGTGACCATTACCGAATTAGAAGTGTCCACGTCAGATTGCCCATTTGCCTCAGCCGGTGGATATTTCTATTGCATTTGCCCCACACCCTGTTTCACGTCGGCCCACAGGGTGATGGGCTGGCGTGGAAGGGTTCCACAACCTATTTTCACGCCACCACACCGTGTAACCTAAGAACCTAACTAAAAGCCTCTTAGAAAGTTACTCAACAATTTCTTTGTGATAATATTTTTAAATAGAAACAACGAAAACAAGGTGGATAATCTTTTTCGGATACCCACCCTCGTAAGAATGGAGACCGAAAAGTTATGACATCAGTAAAAAAAAAGGTTATGGGTCCTCCATCTTGTGGGAGGAAAACCAAAAACAATGGTGGGACACTTTTTAAAATCATGAAGAAACTTCGATCTTTAAAGAAAAAGACTTTAAACACATCACACATGGGACATACTTAAACACCACACACATCACACATGGGTCAAGATATGAGGACTTGTGGTAAAAAGTAAGTTCAAATCGATAAAAAGGTGTAATTTAAATAGTGAATAGCCCCAAGGGTCAATCTGCTAATGCATGTAGTCCCGAAATACTAGATCTTGTTGAATGCAATAGATTGTTATCACTTAGAAACACCTATTAGTTAGGTGTTTCAAGTGATTAATCCAAGAAACAAAGAAAACTAGATGAATATTGAAAGACCCGACACACACAATGAATAACATAATGATTCCATATCTGATTTGAAGATGAATAACCTTGGAATACTAATAAGTACGCACCTATGCAAAGTGTGCTACAAAGATAAACTCCAAAACCCTAACCCCAATCCTGCACACATATCAGCTTTATATAGGCAGCTGATTTGGGCCTGCGCACTTAGCTTAAGTGCGCAGAGCCCGTGCACATAAGTGCGCAGATTAGGGTTAGATGACCAAAACTATGCTATAATTACATTCTAGGTCCTTTAACTTTAAAGCTATACAATAATCATTCTAAAGTCTCTATTCTGGTAACTGTGGTCTCAATATAACCCAACAATACTCCCCCTAGACCACAGCTACCAGTCTTCAATCTTCAGTCTACATCCACATCGCTTTCCTCCCCCTCACCTGTGCAGGAGGGTCTTGTAAGTACAGTGAGACTGGATCTACTTCAGCTGCTGGAGAAGTTTGGATAGATTCTGTTGTAGTTCCTTCAGGATTAGCTACTGATGCAGGATCTTCTGGAAGTACCTCTGAAGCAGCAGTTTCTGTAGCAGCAACAGCTTCAGTTTCTGTAGCAGCATCAGCAGCTTGCGCAGCCTTTTCTCTGTCCTCCTTTTCTTTGTCTGCTGCGTTTATCCTGTCAACTATATCCAGCAGCTCACTCTTCAGTTTCAAAGCCCTATCCACTGCCCTTCTAAACAGCACGGCTTCTTCAAACAATGTGTTTCCGGCACCAACATTGATCTGATTTGCAAATAGCATATTCAGATCTGACAAGTTTAGTGCGAACACATCAACCGGATCCAAAATCCTCAACACCTCTGAATCGTTTTCCAGCTTGATTACCGCTTCACCAGTGTTGCTGTCATAGAACCATTTCTTGAAGTTCCTTAGCATCACTGGAAGCTCGGGTCTGATCGGAACTCGTGTGACGACCTGAGGAGGGTCTATCACATAAGTTATCATTCCTCTTCCCGTTGCTGGATCGATTCTAGTCTTTGATATTCTTCTTCTGGGCTTTTGCGGCTTAAAGATCTGGAAGTCACTCTCACACTCTTTCCTGATAAAGTTCTCAACCATGCCAGCCTGGGAGTCAAGTGAGGGATTAAGGAATGGGGCCCTGCTAAGCTCCCTGATATCCCATCGGGGAAGAGATTTCAGCTCCTTCTGACCCTTGAAGTACTGGATTACCCCCCCCCCCCCCCTCTTCTTTTCACAGCATACAGTCCCTTTTCAGCATCATACTTCCACGAGATAATCTTTTCCCGGTGAGCAGACCTGGTATGATGGATGTTCTGATGTAAGGCAGAATGGTAATGGGCTTTCTTGGGAACCATGCTGCTCTTTCAGGGTCCAATTTGTGCCCATCGGATGTCTCATAAATAACCTCTTGATCTGTTCCCATCTCCACAAACCGCTCTGGCATTTCATCTTCGCTAACCTCGTCCACTTCACTTTCCTCAGCCGCTTTTTCTTTCTCTTTTTCTGCCTCCAGAAACTTTCCGAAATCGAAAGTTTCATCAAAAGTAGCGCTAGGAGCATCAGTTAACTTTTTCTTCAAATCCTGAAACATGTCAAACATCTCCACTTGAACCTGATGTTGAAACTTAATCAGGTATCTTTGATCCTTTATCACTTTCTCCATTTTCTTGTTCTTGCCTTTGAGCTTTTTCACCTTCTTTCTTAGCTCCTGGTTATTGTGCACATCACTTTTCAGTGTGCAGATTTCCCTGGCCGCAACTTTACCTACCTCCTTCACAAGCTTCTCGTATAGTTCCTGATGCACCGGTTTTCGACGAGGTGCAGCAGGAGCTGATGAGGAAGGTTCAGCTGATCGGTGGGTTGGAGCTTTGGGGGCTGATGCGGCAGCAGTGGAAGGCCCTGGAGCTGAAGTGGCAGCAGTAGAAGGTCCTGGTTGGTTTGGTGGTTCAGGCCCAAACATCTGTTCTAAGATCGCTTCTCCCTCAATATCTTCTTGAGTCATAACGCGGGGAATCTCAGATTCGGGCAGCTGATCTCTTCTTCTTTTCTTTCTTGCTTCCCTTTCAAATTCAGCCACTGCTCGTACATTTTCAGCGGCTTCAAGCTGTTCGGCTGTCAACGTTTCTCTCCCTTCCTGCAGTAAACCAGCTGGTCTTCTCTTTATGCTTGGTCTTGATGGAGCTGGTTCAGTCGCCACCCTTTTGCCCCTTGATTTTTCTAGGGCAATCTCTTCAGCCGTCGGCTGGGCTGAAGGAGTGGGTTCAGATGATCCAGGTGCAGGAGCAGCTCTGGATTGTGGTCTGGGTCCTGCAGCATCTGATCTTCGCTTCTTGATTTTGTTGTACAGCTCCATAACAACCGGATATCGCTGGGCCACGTACATGTTTTCTAGAATTGGTTCCCAGTCCGGTGTGTTGCACTCTGTGAAGAATCTAGCCCCTCTGGTGAATATGTATTCGTCACCGACAGGCAGACCCTCATGCTGAGTGTTTATCATCATCTGAACAAACCTAGGATACATAGCCCACTTCCCTGAACCAGCATCTGCATTCCTTACCATATAATCGAAGATCATGCCTGACAGATTGAACACTTCGTCCTTGCAGATCTTAATCATAGCTGTCGCCCATTCAGCACTCAATGCATTGTATCCTCCCTTTCTGTGACATAAAGACATCAGGAATATGTGACTGATAAGTCTCCAGTCTCTAGTAAGCTGACTCTTCTTTATGTCGCCTCTCTTGTCAAATTCACCCTTATAGCCGAAAATCTTGAATTGTTGGTGAATGTCAGCTTTAGCCATGGATCTGAACGTTCCAGGTTGATCTTGCAGCTTTAGCACATTTCGAACCGTGTCCTCAGTAATGATCACAAGCTTGTTTCTGACAGTTGCCTTGATACGCTTGACCCTGGATACTGTTTCGACTCTCGCTGATCTCCAAAAGTCTTCAATGTGGGAGACATAAACTGGTTCAGCGTTCTGCACAGCAAATCCGACTTTACTGCGTCTTATCCAAGCCACGACATCTCTAAAGTTGACATCCTCAGTATCGAGATTCATTGGTTGATTGTGCATGCCCCTAGGATCCCAGTCAAGTGCCATCTGTTTAGCCAAGAGCACGAAACGCCAATTAGATCTCGGATAATTGACTTTAGACTTAAACTTACACGGACAACGAACTTAGACCTAGATCTTATTAGTATTTTTTTTTTTTTAGATTTTGAATTTTAACGGTCATTGGATTATGAATTGATGTTATCGGTGTCAATGGTACGTTTGAATTTCAGTTGTTAGATTATTAAGGTCCGGTTTTGAGTTCGCAGTCCGTTCAAGTGTCTTAATAGTCAATATGAAAGATATGTTGTTGTTTAGAGTCCAAGTGTCCAAGAGTATCAAGTGCGCAGTCCAAACAGTCAATCAGTGTCATGTGCTCAGTCAAGTGCGCACATACTTGACTGAGCACTTGGTTAGTATGCATGTCTAAGACAAGTGCGCACATAATGGCCCAAAACAAGTTCGCAGTCCAAGTCAATTTGGGCATGGTAACAGCTTAGATAACCATTCAAGTCTGCGTACTAAGCAAGTACGCAGACACTTGAACCTTCGTTCAAGATTTCAAGTCCACAGTTATGTACGCAGCTAGTTAGGGTTCCTGAGAACTTATATGACTATGAGACAAGTGCGCAGTCTCTATGAGACAAGTGCGCACTTGTTCATATATCAAGTGCGCAGATCTTCAAACATTCAAAGAACCCTTCATAGCTTGAAAACCAACAGATTCATCAAGAAACATAAGATCCATTTATAACCTGTAATCACAACCAATAAATCATTAGAAACATAAGATCTACCTTAAACAGTAGATGAGAGACAATAATCAGTGCAACTAGGTATGATATGATGTGATTAGGGTGTGATTGTGATGATGAACGGTGATGATGATGATTATGAACGGTGATGATGATGATTATGAACGGTGAAATGGGTGATTAGGGTTTGTAAAAAGAAATTTGGGATGATAAAACTTTTTTGACCGTTGTTGACCAGTATATATATACATGGGTTATTGGGCCTGCGCACTAGAGTTAAGTGCGCAGGCCCAACAAGTACGCAGATACCCATAATTTGGCCCAAAGATTGAAATTAAGGCCCAAATCCTTTAGATAAAGGGGGTTTTACCAAATCTTACCTTCTGCATTCAAGATCATACTAACCATACCTGCCGGAACCCGTTTCAACTTCCCGTTGAATAGCTGCAGCCTAAGAACAATTGTCGGTATGCTTGTCCACTTAAATCCATGCCTTTTCTCTTTCAACATGTGTTTGGTGATACTGTTTATCATGTTTTTCGGTAATATTGACGAAAATTTTATGGACCCCACATTGTGCTAGGTATTGGCCTACCGATCCTCAAGGTTTATTGAAATATAATGATGAGAGCTTCAGGTCTATGTTACCATAAGCAGAGAAGATGATCATTATCTTGATCAATGATGAGAGCTTCAGGTCTATGTTACCATAAGCAGAGAAGATGATCATCTGATCGTTTGGTGAGCTATCTATGTATGTTTGCACGTCACTAACATTGCGTGTCTTTTGCTGCTCAGTTTCAAAAATTTTGTTTTTCTTAGCCCCGCATTGGTAGCTTGCACTCTTAGGTGTCTTTTGAATATATATGCACAAAATTTTCTGTGTCTTTTAATTTCTCAACCTATGTATGACCGGACTCAGCTTGTGCAGACCTAAAGCACAGTGGGAATCCAGCTTTCCGTGTAGATCTTAATTGTTAATCACCTAGTGGCAGCTTACTTGATTCCGGGCTGAATCTACCGACACATCGTTGCTTGAGGCCACAACATCCTCTGGGTCCTATTCACATGCTGACGAGATATGATTAGTTCCTATCATTTCCTGAATTAATTTTGCAATAAGAATAGACCGGTTCACTTTCTCCCCAAAAATCTTGTTTTAAAGGAAAAGAGATTTTTTCTTTTTATAAAATATACACATTTTTTTATTTTTTTATTATTCAAAGTTGATCATCTCAAGCCATGAAACCAACTGATGAAAACGGGTTTTATCAAAAGCTTTTGTAAAGATATCTGCTTTTTTGATCAGCAGTATCGATAGGCAACACCTGTATGTACCCTTTGTCGTGTGCATCGCGAATTGAGTGAATCCGAATTTCAATGTGTTTGGTTTTAGAATGGTCAATTGGATTCTTCACGATGTCACGACATGCATCATTATCAATGAAAATAGGTGTATGCATGACATTCAAACCGTAGTCCAAAAGCTGATTTTGGATCCATAACACCTGACAGCAACAACTATGAGAAAAACACCTAAATTTTAAAGTTTACAAAGAAAATAATCTTGATAATAAAGCTTAACAAGATGAGGGTTTTGGTATCTTAAAGTAGATACAATCTAGAGCACAATGGCTCTGATACCAAATTGTAGTCCCGAAATACTAGATCTTGTTGAATGCAATAGATTGTTATCACTTAGAAACACCTATTAGTTAGGTGTTTCAAGTGATTAATCCAAGAAACAAAGAAAAACTAGATGAATATTGAAAGACCCGACACACACAATGAATAACATAATGATTCCATATCTGATTTGAAGATGAATAACCTTGGAATACTAATAAGTACGCACCTATGCAAAGTGTGCTACAAAGATAAACTCCAAAACCCTAACCCCAATCCTGCACACATATCAGCTTTATATAGGCAGCTGATTTGGGCCTGCGCACTTAGCTTAAGTGCGCAGAGCCCGTGCACATAAGTGCGCAGATTAGGGTTAGATGACCAAAACTATGCTATAATTACATTCTAGGTCCTTTAACTTTAAAGCTATACAATAATCATTCTAAAGTCTCTATTCTGGTAACTGTGGTCTCAATATAACCCAACAATGCATGGTGACAAAAACCAAGTTATTTCATTTGGCACCTAACCCACATGGCTTCTCAATAGTTTTCATCAAAAAGTTATGGCTAGTGACATTGAAGTATTAGTCTAAGCTAGCCAGATTTGTCATTGGGGTTGGTGGCTCAATGGTAGAAGTAAAGTGTTGGATCAGTATGCTCTTTAACGGTTTACTTGCTTATGAACACTTATGTGTTTTGTAAGTTTAATCAGTTTTGCACAGCGGAATGAATTAATAAAGTTTCACTATCAACAGGAGTATTTACTCCCTTTGGATGTTTGAAAACTAAAGATAGTTAACGAGAATCTAAGTATTGAATGTAAATGACAATAAATAAGCAGATAGATTCTCAGTTAATGAAATGGAATAACAAGTAAAAGTTTTGAAGGATTTCAACTTTCTATTAAAATCAATGTCTAAAACAGAGGGATGAACCCATCTATTTATAGACGAACAGGTATATACAACTTGTTCAAAACTTTACACAAAAGCAATACTACAACAGGCTGCAGTCTTGGAACTTGTACAAAATGATAAAGTAATAATAAACTAATAAACTATTGAAACATAAGGGCGGTGGAAATATTTTATTACAAGTGCTGATGAATGACAAACTACTGATGAGTAGTTTGTCTTCAGTAGTTCTTCAGTAGACTTGTCTGGTTTGACTTCAGAACTTTTGATCTTTCTTCTTCAGTACTTATTGAATCCTTCTTCAGTACTTGTGTCTTCTTTCTTCAGTAGTTCTATACTTAGAATATTTTAGCAGAAGTATGAATTAGACTAAGGTTGGCAAAAAGTGGTTTCTTCAATCCTTTCTGTCCTTACAATCTCCCCTAGATTGATGAAGCCAAAACCTTATCTAATTCCTTATTGTCTCCAGTCTTCAACTATCTTCCAGATTTCTTTGAACATGGAATTCTTAAGTTAATTCAGCTATTCATTTGTGAGAGATCCGTGTTCAGGTTCAAGATGTTGAATTGTAAGCAAGTCTTGTGTGGATAGATTCTTCAGTTCATTCATGGATTTGAAGGCCTTGCTTGAACGATCTCTCCTTGTCACCAATACTGAGTTGGAATCAGTAAAGGACCACTTCATAATCAGAACTTTAGATCTGTCAAAATCTAAAGTGTAAGGGGCCATGCTGGATCCCTGGGATGTTCCTGAGTGTTGGATATTTTCTATTTCAGTGACCTTAGGTGGGATTCTCTTCTATCTTCTGTTTGCACCACATTAGGTATTTCAAATGTAGGTAAGTGATGTTCAGTGATTACCCTTGTGTGCAGTCTATCAGTTATAGTCTTCTGGATTTGGTAAGCAAATGTTGAAGGATCCCTGAATTGTGTTAACAGAGGCTTTTCTTCAATATCAAAGTCTCCTTGTACAACTGTATTGCCTTCCAGCAATACCATCTTGAAGTCAGTCTTTGTATTGTCCTCTGGCTTTCTTTTGGTAGCAGGCCTTGAGTGTTTAGCACCAGAAGTTCTAACTACTGAAGTTGACACTTCAGAATTTTTGTACTTCTCTAGATTTGCAGTCTTGTCAGCCTTGAATCTTTTATATGTGTCAAATAGTTTGTCTTCTCTCCACTTTGACACTGAGGCTTTTGAACCATAGTCATTGGCTACCAATTCTTCTATTATCTCAGCTCTCTTTGCTTTTCTGTCTTTTTCAGTTGCAATCTTGTCAGCAACAAGTTGAGCTCTTCTTGTAAGCTCATCTATGGAGAGCCCTTTGAGTGAATAGGCTTTTGTCTTGCTATTCTTTGTGATGAAAGACATCAGTTTTTGTCTTTTGTCTTCTTCAGTAACTCTTTCAATCTCAGCTTGTCTATTCAACTCTTCTTCATAAGCTTGAAGCTTTTCAGTGTAGCTCATATCTTCCCTTGCTTCCAGGTTGTTCCAGATCTCATCTTCCTTAGCCTTTCTTTGTGCTGCAAGTAAACTCTTCTTCAGTAGTTCTTTGGACATTGAAATGGGAGAAGGGTTCAGTACAGTCACTTGAGTGGTTGTAGGCCTTGGAATAGGAGTTGGAATTTGTTCGGTTTCCATGGAAGGCTCTTCAGTTTGTATGTTGGAAGTGTTAACTGCTGAAGTATTGATAGAAGTATCAACTACTGAAGGATTGTCTTCAGTACTTTCTGAGTCTTCAGAAGTTTCTTCATTATGGCCTTAGGAAGGTTCAGCTTCAACTTCAGTTGTAGAAAGAAACCTATCTTGATCTTCTTTTTCTTTTTGGGCTTTTTCTATCAGTTGTTGTTGTAGAGCCACTCTTGCCTTTATCCTGGCTTCCAGTGACTCTCTTGGTTCCTTAATCTTCTCCCCTTTTGGCTTCATCCACTTCTGGAAGCCTGCCAGGTTGAGAAGTTCTACCAGATAAATCAACAAGTTGTCTTGAATTGTTGTCAATTTTGTTGGACAACTCACCTAGTTTCTTGTTTATCACCTCAAATTGAGTTGTGGTTTTCAACTCCCAAGAAGTTGTGAAAGATTTGAGTTGATTGGCTATTAAGGTGTTCATCATCTGATATAGAGGACCATTTGGGCTGCATAGGTGGTTCATGTCTATGCTAGATGACCCAGGGAATTGGGTAGGCATTTTTAGTGAGGGGGTGTTTTGGGTAATCTTCAGAATGTACTGAAGATGCCACTTTAGGGGAATCAGGGATTAAGTGGACTTTAACCTGATCTGGTATGACCAGCTCTTTGAGCTTAGAGACACCAGATTTAGGACCTTCACTAGCAGCCGTCAATTCATGTTTTGTGGAGTGTGAATCATCATCCAAATTAATGGAATCATCTGAATCCCTGTTGACATCCTTAATGAGGACATTATCGGTTGTACCATGAGCTGGGCCCAACCCAGTTGTCTCATGAACCTCTGTTTCTTGGTTCTGAGGATTTCCAACCGCAGGCATAAAGCCTTCATCAGTAGTTGCCACAAGTAAGGTCTTAGCTATGTTACTTCTGTCCTCGGGTCCACTACTGGGTGGTAAATGAATAGTAGCAGCCTCAAATGTACCTAAGGTCTCTAAGTTTGGGCTTAGAAACCCTGGTTCATCCTCATCTCTTGGGTTAGGGCTAAAGACATCCACATTCATGTTAAGGCCTGAAGGTATGTCCCCTGTTTGATGTGGTTGTTGGGGACTGACATGTTCTGATGGGATAGTCTCTTTTAGCCCAGAGAGAAGTTTGGCAATTTCTATGGTTGATGATTCTGGTTCAGTAGTTTGGGGTAAAGATTCAGCAGTTTTAAAAGAAGAGTCAGTAGTTATGGTTTTCTTAAAATTCTTTCTTTTGAAAAGAATGGTAATTGGTGCTCTTTTGGGGGGGTTTGAGATGGATGAGACTGAGAGAATGTTTCAGTCACATTTTTAACAAGTTCAGATTGCACATCAGCAGTTTCAGGCATCTCAACTTCCTGAACTGCCTTTCTTTTAAGGTTGGTGGGTTTTGGTTTTTAATTTTCTTGGCCTTTTTGGGTGAGGGATTGGAAGATGATGGTTCCATGGGGACTGTTTCTAGTTCCCCTTGGTCATCTTCTGGCCAGGCAGCCGGTTTGTTATGCCTTGAGTATGCTTGTGAGGTTAATGGGTTTAAACAGTTGTTTTTCCACAAGCACCTCATCTCCAAGTTCTTTAATTATGCAATGCATTATGAACCTTGGATACAACAAAAACTTCTGTTTAGAATTTAGGTGATGTAACACCAACTCATTAAAGAAAAGTGCTGATGCCCTGAATTTTGTTTCATTCACAGTGGAATGAAAAATTGGTTGAAAAGTAGAGGGCATCTGATCATAAGATCTAGTTTTTGGACTCAAACACATGATGATGTAATGAAACAAAAGTTTATATTTTGGTTCAAAATATTTCTTACAAATTGTTGTATGTGAGAGAGTACCTTGTTAACCACACTCTGTCATGGTTAAATGAATTTCAAAGTTGGGAAAATTATCTAGTGCATCCACATCATCCAGACCCAGTCTAATTCCCAGAGTAACTGGTGTGATTGCCATTACTTTCCCTTTTATAGTTGATTTGAGGGAAATAACTTGATCATTCACTGTCACTGTCTCGCAGTTTGCCCAGAACTCATTAAGAGTTTCAGTATGGATTGGAGGATCAATGGTGAGGGCAGTGAAGTATTGGGATTTGACGACTAAATTAATGATTTCGTCGTATTGGGACCAAGCTTCATGATTCTCAAAGTATCCTCTTTGATTGTGTCCATGTTTCAGTATAAGAGCCATGTGGTTTGTGTGTGTGTGTGGATCAAACAGTGTTTTTGTTTGCAAGTTAGGTTTAGAGAGTGTTTTTGAGAGAGAAGGAGGGAATTTTGCTTTTTGAAAGGATAAGTGATGGAAAAGGTGTTTATCAAAAGTTTATAACCGCCCTAGGTTAAACTTCTGAAGTGGGAAATGTCTGATTTACCGTTAATGACAAAACTGCTGATGAAGAACAACTTTCATCAATAGTTCCCATTTTCTCTTCAGTAGTTTGTTAACAACTGACGAGAATGTTTATAAACACTTTATTCATAACTTCTGAAGTTTATTTTATCAGAAGTTAATCATTTTTTTAGAAAATATCCCCATACTGATGTTTTTGTACATCAGTAGTTTCTCTCTTTTTGTTTTTAAGAAGTTTAGTGACAGACAAATGTAAGTGAAAATAAAAATATGTGCAGAAAAATAAAGAAACACTTACAAATTTAGCATCCCAAGCATGGATACTAACTTCTGAAATATTGACGTGTCAAGGGGTTTTGTGAATATGTCAGTTATTTGATTAGATGTTGTCGCATGCTTTACTTCAATCTTGCCTTTTTCATAGCAATCCCTTATGAAATGATACCTGATTTCAATATGTTTAGTTTTTGAGAACTGAACAGGATTTTGAATGATGCTAATAGCAGATTTATTGTCTACAAGCAATGGTGTCTTGGTCTCTTTGATTCCATAATCAAGAAGTTGATATTGGAGCCATTGTATCTATGATGTACAACTTGCAGCTGCAATGTATTCAGCTTCAGATGTTTGCTTCTTTGATTGCCAGGACACTAGACAGTTTCCAAGAATTGACAACCACCAGTTGTTGATTTTCTTGACATCTTGCACCTGCATAGTCACTATCTGAAAAAACTGTTAACTTGGTATTGCTAGAAGTAGGATACAAAATTCCAAGTGTAGGAGTTCCTTTCAGATATCTGAAGATTCTTTTGACTGCAATGAGGTGTGATTCCCTAGGAGCTGATTGATATCAAGCACAGACACATGTTGAAAACATAATATCTGGTCTAGAAGCAGTTAGATATAAAAGGGAACCTATCATACATCTATACATGGTTTGATCAACCTGTTTTCCTTGATCATCTGGTTCAACTTGTGTGTTTGGTGTCATGGGAGTGGAACATGATTTATAGTCTTGTAAAGAAAATTTGTTCAATAATTCTTTAACATATTTAGATTCATATATAAAAGTTCCATTTGATTGTTGTTTAATCTGCAGTCCTAAAAAGTACTGCAACTCTCCCATTATACTCATCTCAAATTTTGATTGCATGAGTTTCTTAAATTCATCACACAGTTTTGTGTTTGTTGAACCAAATATATTTGAAAAACTTTAATTTTGTTGGAAATAGCATAAGCTAGAAATAACCTGATGGCTTCAAGTCTTGCAACTGGAGCAAAGGTTTCATCATAGTCAATTCCCTCTTCTTGAGAATAACCTTGTACCACCAGTCTTGCCTTGTTCTTGATAATCATACCAGCCTCATCTTGTTTATTCCTAAAAACGCATCTTGTGCCAATTGGTAGCTTGTTTGGTGGTAAGGGACAGATTTCCCAGACCTGTTGCTTCCTGAATTGGAGCAACTCATCTTGCATAGCCTGCACCCAATTGTTGTCTTTGAGGGCTTCTTGGTACTTCTTAGGTTTCAACTGAGAAATGAATGCTGAGAAGAAGCAAAAGTTGGAAAGCTGGTTTCTTGTGAGAACACCTAATGCAATATCACCCATGATTTGATCCAATGGATGATCCTTGTGTTCAATCAGTTGTTGTAAACCACTGACAGGTGTAGGTGGCTCTTGTACTTCTTCAAACAAACCACTGAGGTTAATAATATCTGGTTCAGCTGTTTGAACATCTTCAGTAGTTGTAGGAGCTGAAACAGATGTTTGAGTTTGTACATCAGCAGTTGTTGAATCAGAAGTTTGTGAAACTTCTGATGGTTTGAAAGTTGACTTCATGACTGTATTAGGAGTCCATGGTGCTGGATCCTCATCATCAAACCTTTGATCACCATAATAAGTAGGTTTAGATGAAGTGACAGTCTTTTCAGGTCCAAAATGGAAGTTGTCAAGGTCAAAGAGTTCAACAGGATGTGCTGGAATGAGAGTGTGTTTTAACTCATTGAACTTGACATTCAGTGTTTCTTCTACTATTTTGGTTCTTGAGTTAAAAAAACCTTGTAGGCTTTTCTAGTGGAAGAGTAACCAAGAAAATAACCTGAATCAACTTTAGCAGCAAACTTTGAAATAAAGTCTTTAATGTTTAGAATGAAACATTGACATCCAAAAGCCCTGAAAAAGGAGATAAGGGGCTTAATGCCATGAAGAACTTCATAGGCAGTTTTGGAATGTCTCTTGTTGACAAGGACTCTATTATGATCATAACATGCAGTGTTGACTGCTTCAGCCCAGAAATACAATGGTAGGCCTGAATCAGCTAACATGGTTCTTGCTGCTTCAATTAATGTTCTGTTCTTCCTTTCTACCACACCATTTTGTTCAGGAGTTCTGGGAACACTGAATTATCTAATAATCCCTTTAGACAAACAGAATTCATCCAGAGTTTTGTTCCTGAACTCAGTCCCATTGTCACTTCTAATGGCTTTGATAGAAAGAGAATATTGTTTCTCTACTTGTAGAATGAAGAACTTGATGATTTCAGCTGCCTCATCCTTGGAAAATAAGAAGAATACCCATGTGAATCTTGAATAGTCATCAATGATGACTAGGCAGTACTTTTTCTTACCAAGGCTCATGATTTTTACTGGCCCAAATAAGTCCATATGGAGTAGTTGAAGACATGCAGTTGTTTTAGATTCTTCAATAGACTTATAGGAGGACTTATGCTACTTTCCTTTTAAACAGGATACACAGTGTTCTTGAAACTGGTATACTTTGAAGGGTAGACCTCTGACCAAGCCCATTTTGTGACTTTATTTATGGTTTTAAAGTTCACATAGCCATGTCTCATGTGCCAGAGATCAGTCTCTGAAGTTGATGCCTTGAGAAGAAACAGGCAGTGTTGTTCAGTACTTTGTCCCTTTCAATGTCCACTGCATAGACATTGCCACATCTTTTGGCTATCAACAAAGTATGATCTTCCATGATCTTCTCTATCAACTTCTGGCCTTCTAGTGATATGATCTTGCATGCTGTCTTTGTGAAAAGGGAAGAATATCCTTTATCACACATTTGTGACACACTCAGCAAGTTGTACTCAAGGTTTTCAACCAGATTGACCTTGTCAAACTGTATTTTGCCTGAAGAGACATTGCCATGTCCTAGCACATATCCCTTGGCATTATTCCTGAAGGATACATATCCTTCTCTTTGACTGATAAACGTTAATTTTACCGATATTCATTTCCCTTTTGATGCATTTTGGTTATATTTTTATTGGTCTCGATACTTAGTTATTGTTTTTGTGAAAATTTAGCCCGGAGCAACTCGCCTGAAGAAAACAAAGAAATTTGGAGCTTTCGAAGAAAAATTGGTGAAATCTTGGAAGTTGCATGGTAGTGCAAGTGCAACTGCACTACCATGCATGTTACCAAAGAGAGCTGAAAAGAACCCAAGTATCAGATCATGCACTACCATGCAGATTCACTTGCATGGTCATGCAGATCACCTCAGGGACAGAATTCGAGGCTTTTGCCAAAATTGGAAGTGGCGTGAATCAGTCTTAAAAAGAAAACATTGTAGTTACTACATGCACGACCATGCAACTCACTTTGTATGGTCATGCACTTTGTCAGATTCTATATAAACAACCCATTTGCTCTATTTGGTTGTTGGGTCTTGGGGGGTTCAACCACACTTCTCTCCAGCCGATTTTCACAATTCTAAAGGAACTTTGAAGGCCATTGAAGTACCAAGGAACATCAACCAACCAACCTACTTACCTTGCTTGCTTATGGTTTGAATTTCTTAATCTTAACCATGAATTTTGGTAGTTTAGCAAGTATGTTTGTAGTTGTTGTAAGCCTTATGGGCTAAACACATTTAGTTATCTAAACTTTGAAGAAGCTTTTGATTATGTAATGTGATAATTGTAAGACATGATGGTATTAAGTTTATGTTAATCTTGATGATGATTTTTAGTATTGTTCTTGGAATTTTGTACATGTTTAAAGTTCATAATCCATGTTAGTTTGGTGAATGTTTGCTCATGAATGTTGGAAAACCCATGTGTAGATGTTCATTATTGAATCTTGTTAGTAATAATTAGGTTCTTAACATGAAACTAGGAATGGTAATTGTTAACTAACTTGAGATGAAGAACTTGAACATGTGTGAAATCTTGCACTTAGATTTGGAAAAATCATAATAGTGTTGTGTTAGATTCTAAGGTTGATAAAAATTGTAAGTTAGTAGTTTAGGCCAAAATTATTGTCTTACAAGTTTTAAACCTTAGATTTGTCACTTGAACAATATAAATATTTATATATATAAAAAAAACTTTAGGTGATTAAATTGTTGTTCAAATTAATTTTCCTTAAGTGGTCGAGTTGGAATTTTGACAAATGAATAACTCGTAGTTAAAGGTTAACTTAAACATTACAAAACGGGCTTCAAAGGATAATTCTAGGTGATTAAAGTGTTTTTGTCATTTTAATTTTCCAAAGAATTATATAATTAAGAGACCTTGATTGGAACTTAATTATTAGAGAGTTTTGTCTTACCATCATTTCTTACTTTATAGACATTACATGTCATTAGTGGAATCTTAGTTTAGATGACTTTTAATTAGTATTGTTTTTAAATCCGTTTATTTTTAGTGTCATTTAATATTTAGTAACTTTAATTTAGAAAACTCAATCCAACTCTTGAAAAGGCTTTACAGTAACAAAAGTTTAGTATTGAGAAACCGCGTCCACGGATTGATATTCGGTTCTTGCCATTTAAATTATATTACTTTTCGATAGGTACACTTGCCTTTCGTTTGTGTAGTTTAATTTAGGGATAAAACTATTTTAAAACTAGAAATTGTGTGAACGAATATCTTCATAAATATATATATACTTCACGCACCATCAAGTTTTTGGCGCCGTTGCCGGGGACGCGGCATATTTCAAGAACGATTCGAGTTACTGATTTAGCCACTTGTTAATATTTTGTTTGTAAAAAAAAACATTATTTTTCAGTATCTTGTTGTTTGTGTAGTTTAGTTTAGTTTTAGTTTTTATTTTCGTGCCCTTTTTTCATTGGTATAGTTGCATTGTATATTTTTTTATTTTTTTGTTTTGCAGGTAGTGCATGTCCTCAACCCCCGCGTCCGCAATTGTCGAGCCTTCTTCTGAACCTGAACGATATTTTCCTAGACGGTTGCGGGAGCGAGCCCGCGCAGTAGCTGCAGCTATTGAGGGAGACGAGGAGTTCCACGAGGTGCACATAGACATGGCGGACCAGGACTTGGAGACGAGGCCGCTGAATGATATCGGTACCCGATGCTTGGTGGTCTGGAGACGAGCATTACCTAGCCGACGATTAATAATAATAACTTTGAAGTCAAATCCAGTACCGTTACCATGCTGCAGTACTATGGCAAGGATCACGAGGATCCTAGTGCTCACATTGCTGGTTTTCTGGAGGTGTAAAACCGGCAAAATTAAGGTAATTCCGTACTAATTAATTAAACGCGATTAACGTAATTTAACGTAATTATGTGTTGATTGTTTAACTGAGGCCTTAGAAAGATAGCAATTCCCAAATAGTGCATAGGAATGCATAAGTTTAATGACAAAACATGATAGGATCATGCGCAAGCAAATCTATCCGGTATGGACACTGGCGATTACCCGGTAAAAATTAAATAAGCGAAACGAACCCCGGACACCCGGAATATAAAATAAAAGATAATTTCACAAAATATAATGAGATTTGGAACCCCGAAGCCATACATGAAAACTTATTGTACAAACCTCCCGGTAACGAATAAAGTGCGCGTACCGCACCCGATACGCGCGTAACACGTAATTTCACCCGGCAAAAGCCAAAATAATTTATCAGTAATTAAACTGGACTATGTTTAAGGAATATTAAGGGTATTTTAATATTCGGATGACACGCGATTAAAAACCCAAGAATACCCGGACGGTACCCGCACAAGATTAACTTAACTAATTAAGGGTATTATTTAGCAAAGTGGACCCCACCAAAACACCCTTGGGGCCGGCCTACGGCCCACCCAAGTGATCAAAATCCTTATTATCTCATTTAAACTCTTCATCTTCTTAATATCCAATTATTAAGACATTAATCATATACTTGCATGGGATTACATTGGCCAAAGAAGATTAACTAATCACCTCTCTTCTCTCTCTCAAAACTCACGGCCAAACACCCCTCACCATATCCTCCAAAGATTTTTCATAATCTTACATAATCCTTCCAAGATATTACACAATCCATTGAAGATACAAGTAATCTTTGCAAGATTTGAAGGGATATTATATACACACTAGTAAGAATACTTGAATCAAAACACAAAAACTTCTTCTTCTTCTCCTCTTGGCCGTAGCTTTACACCCCTCCATATACATTCTCCTTACAATTTTTACACTACCAAATCATCTCTAGATCGTTATCCTTCAAAACCTCATTGTGTGTTTCAAGAGCTTGGAGCTTAACCCATTGGATGAACACACTAAACCCCATCCAATCCAAGGTTCTTGTCTTCCCTAGCCTTGAGCTAGTAGTAAGTTTTAACCTTGTCTTGATTGTTAATGTTCATATTATGTGTTCATGAGAGCAAGTTGTACATTGATGGGTAAAGTATGGTTTTGAAACATAAAGATGATGAATCTTACAAGAATAAAAATGGAAGAATAATAACATGAATAAATCTTGGATTGATATTAATAAATGTGATATTTTAAGAAAATGTAGAAATGTATACATACACTTAAGAAAGTTGATGATTTGGGTATGATTTGTGAAAAGGACTTGAATATGATAAAAGATGATTTTAATCATCATAAGATGACTAGTTAATGTCAAAAATATATTAGAATGTGTTAGATGATCTTGAATGAAAAAGTTCCATGTTCAAAGTCTACTCACTTGGATGAGTGAAAATTTGATATATTGGATAAAAACATGGAACCCACATGCTAATAGCATTAATATTGGAATAAAAGACTATTAAAAGTGAAATGGTGTAAAAATAACCAAACATGAAAAATATGGTTCTTCAAAGTCCACTAATTTGGAAGGAAAAATGCTAACCTTGAAGGATGAGATGAAAAATGCAACAAGTATAAGTTAAGGGACTAATATTGTAACTTAGAAAGTTGAGGGACTAAAATATGTATTTTAGAAACTTTGGTCCAAAAATGCATTAATGGAAAGTTCGGTGTCAAAAACGTAAATAATAGTTTTTCCAAGTGTAGTTTTGATAAACACGAGAAACCTACTTATGTACAAATTAAAAGAGGTATTTTTATAAAAATAGAAGTTTTATAAAAATAAGAGGATAAGTTAACATAAGGATTTTATAAAATAAAGGTTTTATAAAATATTAGTAAAGACTTGGGAAAACTTGTACAAAAATGGATACTTTTATATAAATGGGAATATAAAAGTATCGGAAACATTTTTGGAATACAAGTTGAACAAGTTGGGCTAAAAATACAAAAGTATATTTTTTCCAAGAAATATACGTTCGGAATTGGAAGTATGAATAATATTTCCATAGAACGCATATTGGAAGAAAATGTGGAAAAAGCTAACTAACGGACTTAGTTACATGAACTAACGAAAACGGATAAACGGACATATGAGAAAAATGCCATTACGGCAAGATGAATATATATATATATATATATATATATATATATTTTAAGAAATAAAATATATATAACAAGGGTGAAACGTGCGTAACACTTTCCTAAGTGTAGAAAGAATATTCGTGGGAGAAAACACAACGTAATGAATTAAAAACGCTAAACGACACATGGACTTAACTAGTAAAATTCACGCATTGATATATGTACACAGGCTCGTCTTGACGAAATTCTAGTATATCTATTTGAATGGGAAAATAGATATGCGAGAAGGAAAACCGAGACGAGTAGGTGAAGTATATCTACGAACATGTGAATACCGACAAGATCCTAGTACATTTATTTAAATGGGAAAATAAATGTACGGCATGGTGAGTCAAGTCGGGCGTTAAGAATATATTACCAAACAACAAGAACTTAGCATATTTATTTGAATGGGAAAATAAATATGTGGCAGAGTGAGTCGGGTCGGGTAATAAGAAATCATATTATATCAAGCGAAACGATCCTAAGTATAATTATTTAAATGAGAAAATTGTAACACCGCGTAATTTTTACTTTTTTTTTACATGTATTTTAAATTCTATATTTACCAAACTCCAAGTTCGCCTCTATACGCTTAGTTTATGTTACTCCTACAAATTTATGACGAGTCGTCATTATAATTTATCCTATTCAATTTGGACGTTATAGCAAGAACTCATTTAGTTAAGATCTTAATATGTTTATTTTTTTAATAAAACATATATATATATATATATATATATATAGACTTTAATAATACTTTAAGGAAAAAAAATTAAAAAAAAAACATAATATAAAAGTGGCCGTTGACTTTTATGTAACAACACACAAGATTTTTTTTCAAAATTGGACGTTCATAATTTGTTTTTCTTTAAGCTCGACAACAACAGTATGCAACTAAACGATCAGCCTTTAATCACAAGTTTAATCCCCATTTAATCTCCTCCTAACCACCCCATTAACTTTATTTAATACCCAACCACCTTAACCTATCTATAAATACAACCCCTCCCTACACCTTAATCACTTGCTCAATCTCAAATCCTCTCTAAACATCTAAATTCTTCAAGAAATCCTAAGTGATGGAAGACCACTTCTAAGTGAGTTTTCTCATTTTAAACTCACTTCCCTTTTCTTTCTTCATTTCTCATCTTCTTCTAACCCCTTGGGGAAACCTCTAGGACCTTGCTCTTGTTTGCTATGGCAAATAAATATGAGTAGGACACCAAAATGAGGCCTCAAAGGTGGTTCATCTTCTATTGTTTTCATGTACTAGAAGGTTAGTTGAAGTGATACCAACCAAATTCACCAACAACTTAATGGACTTGTGCTATGGTTAATGGTTGACAAAGGAAAGCCAAGGCTCTTCCAAACTAAGTCACCATACACTACTTTAACCCTATAGTTATATTATGTAAATACAAAAATATATACTTTCAAAACTCTACTAATCTAATAACTTGGAAGGTTTGTGGATACATCCCTACCTTACCAATACTTGACTCTCTTGACCATCCGAATCACCTTTATGGTGGTTTGTGTTTTGGTTAGCCTTAAAGGCACCACTTGACTCTCATGACCATCCGGATTGCCCTAAAGGCAATTTGTGCTTGGTTTGCCTAAAAGGCTTGCATGACTCTCGTGAATCTATAATCTAAACTCGAACCTAAGACTCTTTATTTTTCTAATTCTAGTTAACCAAGGCTAAGGAACTAATCCCCCAAGACTCATTCTTTTGGAACCTTGCTAAAACGCACCCAAAGGTGAGTTCATACTTGTCCCCTTTTATCCTTTATTCTTTGGGGCTCAACATGTATCTCTATCAAAACTCAAACGATTTTAAACTCTACAATCTATTATGCTTAGTCTAAAGTCTATCATATTCTAAATTCTATCATGCGCAATCTAAAGTCTATTATATGCTTGTACGCTATGCTATGTAGAATTATTTACTCTAACATACATATGTTCATATAGTTGACAACCCACCTTGCATGTATAGCGCTATAGGATTGGCTATCCGCCCCCTACATGGGTCATGTTAAGCAAAATTCTTCGTGGCTAGTCGCCGTTTGTATGGTTCTCTTGCATATGCCTATAAGCAAAACTTTATTATACTATGTATGTATGTCAAAACTAGTATGTTCACCAATGCTTTATGTGTTGACGGATATTTTATACATGTTGCAGGAAATATTTATTGCAGGACATTCAAGAAAACTACTTAGGATTGGACATAGAAACTCACTCTAGTTCAAGTTATCATATTCTTGTTGTTGTATTGTTCGTTATTTGAACTACTTGTATTTCTATTTTTAGACAATAAATGAAATTCTATCTTTAAACTATATTGTCACAAAATCTAGTGTCATGAAGTCTTTGAACAATCTACCACTAAGTCTCACCTCGATGATTCCGCCATCGGTTGGGGTGTGACAAAAATAATTATACGTTGGGTAGAGTCGTGTCAAGAATAATAGTATACAAGTCACAAAGAATATTAACAAGAATAATATATGACTTGTAAGGAAAGGGTAAGCCATCGCCAATGAACCTAGGATACGAGACTATTAAACGGGAATTGGGATAAAACGTGGTCGGGAAGTTGGGTGTACAACTTGCCAAGGCACATGCACTATAGGTGTAAGTGACTTATACGTCTAGGACATTTGTAGGCGCGAGACCGCAAAATTTGCTATTTTCTTCTTTGAGCCGAGCACAGTTACAGGTGAGACTCACGGCCCCATTTCTAAACTATTTAACGTTTTTACGGGGGAAAGATATGTTGGGAATTGTTTGACGGGTTGGATACTTGAGTTGTGATCGCCACTCGGGGTTGAGACCTCCCTACTATAATCATTAATTCGGGAAAGTGAAACCGAAGGAATATTTGGATAGTACTATTGGTGCCTGACAAGGCCCACCCCTAATCGATAGCGTCGTTTATGCATCGGCGTATGCCTGGGGTGCACGTATTCTGAAATCAAGTCGTAGGAATACCGAGTAACGACTTGGGGCGGGGCATTTTTATATTGTCTTGGTTTGGTTATAGGCTCAAGTAGAATTGTAGGAACTTGCAACCCCTATAAATTGTCATAACAAGGATATTCCCATGAGATAAAGTTTTATTAAACCAAAACCTGTGAACTCACCAATATTTATATATTGACGATTTTTAAACATATCTTTCAGGTAATTGACAGATGAAGGATGACATGGCAAGCAGGGTCGGGGAAATCTCCAATTTGGGCGTTGGATGTTGTGAAGGGGTCTCGTCTCCCTATCCCAAGGAATTCAGGATATAGGGAGGAGCCTCCCTATTTATATTAAAAACAATTTTAAGTTATGTATGAATAATTTGACGTAATTTTCAACGTTTGAATAAATGCCCGTTTCTTTAATTAATTTGTGATTTGCATTAATCTTGGCTTAATCCTCTTGAACCGTCGCGCCACGTGTTTCCGCCGTAGGCGTGGTGTGACAGAAAGTGGTATCAGAGCCAAGGTTATAGCGAATTAGCATTTTTAAAAATCTAAACTATAACCGGATTTGGTTCAAAAGATAAAGCTTTCAAAATAAATGCGAAACGCAATAAATTAATTTTCCAAAGAACACTGGGTATGGGGAGATTCCGACCAAGCTAGCCATGGATAATGATACGTGTTATTTTAGTATTAGAAGTTAGGAAGAATACCGTAGATGTGTGCCTTAACCATCTAATGAATAATACTTAAATATTAGTACGGTTCTTTTGCCAGGATGTCAGACACAGGGAGTGTAGCACCGAGCTACGACAGTAGCATCCAGATCATTCCAACTCCGCCAGCTGAGCCGATCGAGGTTGTGGTACTCGATCCCGAGGACGATGATATAGAGGTTGACGCCGCCGCAGAGGGCGCAGACGGAGATAGCTCCGATGAGACTGACCCGAGCGAGGACCCAGCGTGGGCCCCCGCTGGAGGCGACGTGGCCGCTGTGGCCGACCTACCGATGGCCGAGGCACCGCAGGCTGACTTGCCTCTAGTGCCCTTTCAGGCAGCACCACTATCAGTACGTCCCATTTGAGCCGTCAGGGACTTCCCTGTGGGCTGTGCAGGTCCGTCGAGACCCGCTCCCACCCAGTCGGAGACCGTGGAGTCTCCATTCGATCGACATGCACACGTCGATCGTGAGCCACTACCCACCCCACATATCCCCGTTCCCCCGGGCATGAGGCTCGTGCCCGTTTCCCGAGGACACAACGGGTGGATCTCGGACGACTCCGACGACGAGTCGACCGCATCGGTGGAGCACATTGCTGTGCCGATTCCACTAGCAGACCTGGAGGAGCACGTTGCTCCGATGATAGGGCACGCCACCACTGCACCGGCCGCCCTACTCGCCTTACCAGAGCCCGTACCACAGGATGGGCCAGCCTCTGCTGGACACATCCTCGAGATCAGCTCAGCCCGTAGCTCTGAGCTGCACCGAGCAGGCTTGGCAGCTCACGCCACTGCTAGCCCTCCCACCTCTACCGCCGTGATGTCCGCTCCTGAGTGGGTCGCTGTCACACAACCCGTCATGGTCCCACTCGCCGAGCTCATAGTCCCCTCACCAGCACCCATGACGCTACCTATCACCACCTTCCCCATACTACCACCCCTACCCGAGATGCTCATCATACCACCACCTGCACCGTTCACTATGGGTGCAGGAGCCCCCTTCCTGATGCCCCCACTTGCACCGTATACTCTAGGTGCAGGAGACCCATACCAGGTACCACCCCACTTCTTCACTGGATTACAGGGCTTTGCCCCACCCTTCACACCCTTACCAATACCCGATATAGTCGGCCCGTCCCAGCCGACGTACACTGACATCCCCGGGCCGTCACAGCCCCACGGGATGGCCCCACTGTCAGGACCGGCATGGTCCACAGTGATCTCCTTGGAGAGAGACTTTCAGACTCTCACCGACACGGTGCAGCGCACCGTGAACCAGATGGAGCAGCAGGCCCAGCTCATGTGGGCCAGGATCATCGACGCCAGAGATGCACTGGCGCATTATGCTGAGGAGTTACTGAGCATGGACGCGCATTGCGGGATTACGGGCGATGCACATTTTGCGCATCGCCAATTCTTGTATGATCGTATTATGGCGATCAGTATGTCCATTAGCATGTACGCCCCCCAGTATCAGTATCCGCCGCCGCCACCACAGTAGAGATACTTCAGAGACACTTGGAGGATCACCTGCAGACATAGGTGGTAGTAGTAGTAGTAGTAGTGGTAGTGGTAGTGGTAGTGGTAGTGGTAGTGGTAGTGGTAGTGGTAGTGGTAGTGGTAGTGGTAGTGGTAGTGGTAGTGGTAGTGGTAGTGGTAGTGGTAGTGGTAGTGGTAGTGGTAGTGGTAGTGGTAGTGGTAGTGGTAGTGGTAGTGGTAGTGGTAGTGGTAGTGGTGGTGGTGGTGGTGGTGGTGGTAGTGGTGGTGGTGGTGGTGGTGGTGGTGGTGGTGGTGGTGGTGGTGGTGGTGGTGGTGGTGGTGGTGTGGTGGTGGTGGTGGTGGTGGTAGTGGTAGTGGTAGTGGTAGTGGTAGTGGTAGTGGTAGTGGTAGTGGTAGTGGTAGTGGTAGTGGTAGTGGTAGTGGTAGTGGTAGTGGTAGTGGTAGTGGTAGTGGTAGTGGTAGTGGTAGTGGTAGTGGTAGTGGTAGTGTAGTAGTGGTAGTAGTAGTAGTAGTAGTCGTAGTAGTAGTAGTAGTAGTAGTAGTAGTAGTAGTAGTAGTAGTAGTAGTAGTAGTAGTAGTAGTAGTAGTAGTAGTAGTAGTAGTAGTAGTAGTAGTAGTAGTAGTAGTAGTAGTAGTAGTAGTAGTAGTAGTAGTAGTAGTAGTAGTAGTAGTAGTAGTAGTAGTAGTAGTAGTAGTAGTAGTAGTAGTAGTAGTAGTAGTAGTAGTAGTAGTAGTAGTAGTAGTATGATAGCACAGCATGGGTTATAGCACCCATCTGCATTTTTGCCTAGCCGAGCGGGATTGTGCCGGTAAATGACATTATATTTCTAGTGTATTTCAAAAGAACGATGTATGAGGAATGTATCCTCGGTTTTTGTTATTGCAAACAAATCATTGTACTCGTGGTATTGAAATTAATGAAAATTTTGTTATGGTAAAATATGTGTTATAATTGTCTACGATTATTATTACCTACTCTGTATATATTGTGATTTGTGTGATGATGTGGTGTTGATTATTGTGTTCATGTGTTGTGTTGTTATTTATACTTTATGTATGACGATATTGTATGAATGATCGCCAAATTAACCTTTGATAATGATTATTGAAGAAAAATGACACCAGCCACCCGAAGCAACAGTGGAAATAGAGGACTACCCACAACACCCGAGGAGCTTGAAGCCCTAGTCTCGGAGCGCATAGCCCGAGCCCTCGCGGAACACAATGCCACCCGCACTGAAAGATCGCGAGATCGAACGGGGAGTGACCGACGCGAAAACTCCCCGACCGGTAAGCGGGTTACGAATATATGCAATGGGAGTTTTCATGAAACTCCTACCCCATAATAACATGCTATCTTATTAATGCAGAAACGGCCTCGCGAGAACGTGGCTGCACGTTCAAAGCTTTTCTGGACTGCAAGCCACTCAACTTCAGTGGCACTGAAGGATCTGTCGGACTAGTCAAGTGGTTCGAGAAAACTGAAGCGGTGATCCGTATCAGCAGCTGTACCCCGCGACAAGCTGTCATGTACTCCACTAACCTGTTTCTGGACCAAGCACTAACATGGTGGAACAACCAAGTGCAATCACTGGGAGACGATGCTGCTTACTCCTTATCATGGTTAGAGTTGAAGGAACTGATGATCGCCGAATACTGCCCGGCGAGTGAAGTGCAAAAGCTAGAAACCGAGTTCTGGAACCTCACCATGGTTGGATCAGACGTAGCTGGGTACACGTCCAGATTTCATGATCTCTCCCAGTTAGTGCCTCGCTTGGTTACCCCGGAAAGCAAAAAGGTGGAAAGGTACCTATTCGGATTGGCGCCACAAATACGCGACATGGTCACTGCTTCCAAACCTACGACCATGCGCGAGGCTATCGACCTCGCTTTGAGCCTCACTGAAGACGCCATTCGAATGGGCACTCTGATCCGAAAAGTGTCAGGATTGAAGCTCACCGAGTCCAGCAGCGTTGAGGGTAAGAATCTGGGTACAAGTTCAGCAGTTGGGTCAAGCGAACAGGGGAATAAGCCGAGGTTTGGGAAGCGTAAGCGCGATGAAAGGAAAAAGGATGGATCATCGGGTAGTTCAGGCATGAAAGGGAAAGGGTATGTAGCCACTGGACGTGGAAACAATGGAAAGCAAGGTTACCAAGGAAAGAATGAGGTGATCTGCGGTAAGTGCCGCCGTTCTGGGCACAAGACAGAAGACTGCAGGTCAGGAGCGCCAAAGAACGGAGGAGCGAGGCCCTGCTTCGCATGTGGATCGCTCGATCATTGGAAGAGGGATTGTCCTAAGCTCAACAACCAAGCCCGTGGGCGGGCATTCGTGATTGGTGCCGGTGATGCACGACAAGACCCTAATGTGGTCACTGGTACGTTCCCTCTCAATGGTCATTATGCTTCTGTATTGTTTGATACTGGCGCCGATTTTAGCTTCGTATCTGTCGAATTTAAAAGATTACTTGGACTAAAAACTAGTAAGCTAGGTACACCTTACTCTATAGAACTGGCTAACGGTAAGACTATAGAAACTTGAGAAGTAGCGAAGGATTGTAAGTTGGATCTCTGTGGTCGCGAGTTTGGCATCGATCTATTGCCAGTCGTACTGGGTAGTTTTGACATAGTCGTTGGCATGGATTGGCTATCCACACACCGTGCCGTCGTTGTTTGCAATGACAAAGTAATTCAAGTTCCCCTCGCAAGCGGTGAAACCCTATCGATCCAAGGGGAAAGGCGTGGGACGCCTTTAAGAATTATTACCAGCATGAAGGCCCGAAAGTGTTTAAGGAAAGGTCTTGTTGCATTTTTGGCGCACGTGGTAGATAAGAAGGCCGACGAGCGAAGGTTAGAAGACATTCCGATAACCAGGGATTTTCCAGATGTGTTCCCAGAAGATTTGCCGGGATTGCCACCACCTCGACAAGTCGAGTTCCGCATCGACCTTGTTCCGGGAGCTGCACCTGTAGCGCGATCGCCATATCGATTAGCTCCATCCGAGATGCAGGAACTATCTGGTCAACTGCAAGAGTTGTTGGACAAAGGTTTCATAAGACCAAGCTTCTCACCCTGGGGAGCCCCCGTCTTATTTGTAAAGAAGAAGGATGGCACTTTTCGAATGTGCATTGACTATCGGGAACTGAACAAGTTAACCATTAAGAATCGCTATCCTCTTCCCCGGATCGACGATTTATTTGATCAACTTCAAGGATCCAGTTTCTACTCCAAGATTGATCTAAGGTCCGACTATCACCAGTTGCGTATCCAAGAGGAGGACGTACCGAAAACAGCATTCAGGACTCGTTATGGGCACTATGAATTTTTGGTAATGCCATTCGGTTTAACCAATGCACCAGCTGTTTTCATGGATTTGATGAATCGCGTGTGTAAGCCATATTTGGACAAATTTGTCATTGTCTTCATTGATGACATCTTGATCTATTCGCGCACTAAGGAAGAACATGAGGATCATCTTCGGTTAATCCTTGAGGTACTACGCAAAGAGAAACTCTATGCTAAGTTCTCGAAATGTGACTTTTGGATTCGAGAGGTTCACTTCCTAGGCCACGTACTGAATGAAAAGGGTATACATGTCGATCCCGCCAAGATCGAAGCAATTAAAAATTGGGACGCCCCTAGAACTCCTACTGAAGTACGACAATTTCTTGGCCTTGCGGGTTACTACAGAAGGTTCATCGAGAACTTTTCTAAGATAGCACAGTCTTTAACACTGCTAACCCAAAAGGATAAGAAGTTCAAATGGACGGAAAAGCAGGAAGCGGCGTTTCAATTGCTAAAAGATAAGTTGTGTGGCGCCCCGATACTATCACTCCCCGATGGTACGGAAGACTTTGTGGTTTATTGTGACGCCTCTCACCAGGGATTGGGTTGCGTATTGATGCAACGAGAAAAGCTCATAGCATATGCTTCCAGACAGCTAAAACTCCACGAGAAGAATTACACTACACACGACTTGGAATTGGGAGCCGTGGTATTCGCGCTCAAGATATGGAGACATTATTTATATGGAATCAAGTGTACAATCTTCACCGATCATAAAAGTTTGCAGCACTTCTTTGATCAGAAGGAATTGAACATGCGACAACGGCGATGGGTCGAATTATTGAACGATTATGATTGTGAGATAAAATACCATCCCGGGAAGGCGAACGTGGTAGCTGACGCCTTAAGTTGCAAGGAACGGGTAAAACCGTTGCGTGTCCGAGCTTTGGGTCTAACCATCCACACGAACCTGACTGACCGGATTCGTGAAGCTCAAATCAACGCCCTTAAACCCGAGAATGTCAAGGATGAAAGATTACGGAAAATGGTTGATTCACTGGAGCCAAAGGCGGATCAAACCTTGTATTTCATGAATAGAATTTGGGTACCAGTGTATGGTGGATTGCGTGAACTAGTATTGGCCGAAGCTCACAGTTCACGATATTCGGTTCACCCTGGTGCAGACAAGATGTTTCACGATTTGAAAGAATTTTATTGGTGGCCAAATTTCAAGAGAGATATAGCAGCATATGTTGCGCGATGCTTGACTTGCGCGAAGGTCAAAGCCGAGCATCAGAGACCATCCGGCTTGCTCCAGCAACCGGAAATACCGGAATGGAAATGGGAACGAATTACCATGGATTTCATTACCAAGTTACCCAAGACAACAAGCGGCCATGACATGATCTGGGTAATCGTTGATCGATTGACAAAATCTGCACACTTCCTCCCGATTCGCGAAACGGATAAGTTGGAGAAACTGACTCGTTTGTACATTAAGGAAGTAGTGTCTAAGCATGGTGTACCTATTTCCATCATCTCCGATCGAGATAGTCGTTTCACCTCAAGATTTTGGGAAATTTTGAATGAAGCCCTCGGTACTCGCCTTGACATGAGTACCGCATATCATCCCCAAACCGATGGTCAAAGTGAATGAACCATCCAGACTTTGGAAGATATGTTACGGGCATGCGCAATCGATTTCAGCGGTAATTGGGATACACACTTGCCACTGGTAGAGTTTTCGTATAACAACAGTTACCACACGAGCATTCAAGCTGCACCTTTTGAAGCTCTATATGGACGCAAGTGTAGATCGCCTCTATGTTGGGCCGAAGTTGGAGAAAAGCAACTCACCGGGCCCGAAATTGTTCAAGAGACGACGGACAAGATCTTCTTGAGAAAAGAACGTCTCAAAGCGGCACGTGACCGGCAGAAAAGCTACGCAGATATGAGGCGAAAGCCTTTGGAATTTCAAGTCGGAGACAGGGTCCTACTAAAGGTGTCACCTTGGAAAGGTGTCGCGCGCTTTGGGAAGCACGGAAAGCTGAACCCACGATATGTTGGACCATTTGAAATCCTGTCCAGAGTAGGCCCCGTGGCATATAAGCTCAAGTTACCACAAGATCTTAACGGTGTACATGACACGTTCCACGTGTCAAATTTAAAGAAGTGCCTATTCGACGAGACTCTCGTCATCCCTGCAGACGAAATCCACATCGACGATAAGTTACATTTTGTTGAAGAACCAATCGAAGTAACCGATTGGAAGGTCCAGAAACTAAGGCGCAACAAGATCAGGTTGGTCAAAGTGCGCTGGAATGCCAAGCATGGACCGGAGTTCACGTGGGAAAGGCTGGACCGAATGAAGCAAAAATATCCCGCCCTATTCAAGAAGACCCCTATACCGGAGGATTCAAAGTGAATTCCGGGACGGAATTCTCTTAACGGGGGAGAATGTAACAACCGGCAAAATTAAGGTAATTCCGTACTAATTAACTAAACGCGATTAACGAAATTTAACGTAATTATGTGTTGATTGTTTAACTGAGGCCTTAGAAAGATAGCAATTCCCAAATAATGCATAGGAATGCATAAGTTTAATGACAAAACATGATAGGATCATGCGCAAGCAAATCTATCCGGTATGGACACTGGCGATTACCCGGTAAAAATTAAACTAGCGAAACGAACCCCGGACACCCAGAATATAAAATAAAAGATAATTTCACAAAATATAATGAGTTTTGGAACCCCGAAGCCATACGTGAAAACTTATTGTACAAACCTCCCGGTAACGAATAAAGTGCGCGTACCGCACCCGATACGCGCGTAACACGTAATTTCACCTGGCAAAAGCCAAAATAATTTATCAGTAATTAAACTGGACTATGTTTAAGGAATATTAAGGTTATTTTAATATTCGGATGACACGCGATTAAAAACCCAAGAATACCCGGACGGTACCCGCACAAGATTAACTTAACTAATTAAGGGTATTATTTAGCAAAGTGGACCCCACCAAAACACCCCTTGGGCCGGCATACGGCCCACCCAAGTGATCAAAATCCTTATTATCTCATTTAAACTCTTCATCTTCTTAATATCCAATTATTAAGACATTAATCATATACTTGCATGGGATTACATTGGCCAAAGAAGATTAACTAATCACCTCTCTTCTCTCTCTCAAAACTCACGGCCAAACACCCCTCACCATATCCTCCAAAGATTTTTCATAATCTTACATAATCCTTCCAAGATATTACACAATCCATTGAAGATACAAGTAATCTTTGCAAGATTTGAAGGGATATTATATACACACTAGTAAGAATACTTGAATCAAAACACAAAAACTTCTTCTTCTTCTCGTCTTGGCCGTAGCTTTACACCCCTCCATATACATTCTCCTTACAATTTTTACACTACCAAATCATCTCTAGATCGTTATCCTTCAAAACCCCATTGTGTGTTTCAAGAGCTTGGAGCTTAACCCATTGGAAGAACACACTAAACCCCATCCAATCCAAGGTTCTTGTCTTCCCTAGCCTTGAGCTAGTAGTAAGTTTTAACCTTTTCTTGATTGTTAATGTTCATATTATGTGTTCATGAGAGCAAGTTGTACATTGATGGGTAAAGTATGGTTTTGAAACATAAAGATGATGAATCTTACAAGAATAAAAATGGAAGAATAATAACATGAATAAATCTTGGATTGATATTAATAAATGTGATATTTTAAGAAAATGTAGAAATGTATACATACACTTAAGAAAGTTGATGATTTGGGTATGATTTGTGAAAAGGACTTGAATATGATAAAAGATGATTTTAATCATCATAAGATGACTAGTTAATGTCAAAGATATATTAGAATGTGTTAGATGATCTTGAATGAAAAAGTTCCATGTTCAAAGTCTACTCACTTGGATGAGTGAAAATTTGATATATTGGATAAAAACATGGAACCCACATGCTAATAGCATTAATATTGGAATAAAAGACTATTAAAAGTGAAATGGTGTAAAAATAACCAAACATGAAAAATATGGTTCTTCAAAGTCCACTAATTTGGAAGGAAAAATGCTAACCTTGAAGGATGAGATGAAAAATGCAACAAGTATAAGTTAAGGGACTAATATTGTAACTTAGAAAGTTGAGGGACTAAAATATGTATTTTAGAAACTTTGGTCCAAAAATGCATTAATGGAAAGTTCGGTGTCAAAAACGTAAATAATAGTTTTTCCAAGTGTAGTTTTGATAAACATGAGAAACCTACTTATGTACAAATTAAAAGAGGTATTTTTATAAAAATAGAAGTTTTATAAAAATAAGAGGATAAGTTAACATAAGGATTTTATAAAATATTAGTAAAGACTTGGGAAAACTTGTACAAAAATGGATACTTTTATATAAATGGGAATATAAAAGTATCGGAAACATTTTTGGAATACAAGTTGAACAAGTTGGGCTAAAAATACAAAAGTATATTTTTTCCAAGAAATATACGTTCGGAATTGGAAGTATGAATAATATTTCCATAGAACGCATATTGGAAGAAAATGTGGAAAAAGCTAACTAACGGACTTAGTTACATGAACTAACGAAAACGGATAAACGGACATATGAGAAAAATGCCATTACGGCAAGATGAAAATATATATATATATTTTAAGAAATAAAATATATATAACAAGGGTGAAACGTGCGTAACACTTTCCTAAGTGTAGAAAGAATATTTGTGGGAGAAAACACAACGTAATGAATTAAAAACGCTAAACGACACATGGACTTAACTAGTAAAATTCACGCATTGATATATGTACACAGGCTCGTCTTGACGAAATTCTAGTATATCTATTTGAATGGGAAAATAGATATGCGAGAAGGAAAACCGAGACGAGTAGGTGAAGTATATCTACGAACATGTGAATACCGACAAGATCCTAGTACATTTATTTAAATGGGAAAATAAATGTACGGCATGGTGAGTCAAGTCGGGCGTTAAGAATATATTACCAAACGACAAGAACTTATCATATTTATTTGAATGGGAAAATAAATATGTGGCAGAGTGAGTCGGGTCGGGTAATAAGAAATCATATTATATCGAACGAAACGATCCTAAGTATAATTATTTAAATGGGAAAATAATTATACGTTGGGTAGAGTCGTGTCAAGAATAATAGTATACAAGTCACAAAGAATATTAACAAGAATAATATATGACTTGTAAGGAAAGGGTAAGCCATCGCCAATGAACCTAGGATACGAGACTATTAAACGGGAATTGGGATAAAACGTGGTCGGGAAGTTGGGTGTACAACTTGCCAAGGCACATGCACTATAGGTGTAAGTGACTTATACGTCTAGGACATTTGTAGGTGCGAGACCGCAAAATTTGCTATTTTCTTCTTTGAGCCGAGCACAGTTACATGTGAGTCTCACGGCCCCATTTCTAAACTATTTAACGTTTTTACGGGGGAAAGATATGTTGGGAATTGTTTGACGGGTTGGATACTTGAGTTGTGATCGCCACTCGGGTTGAGACCTCCCTACTATAATCATTAATTCAGGAAAGTGAAACCAAAGGAATATTTGGATAGTACTATTGATGCCTGACAAGGCCCACCCCTAATCGATAGCGTCGATTATGCATCGGCGTATGCCTGGGGTGCACGTATTCTGAAATCAAGTCGTAGGAATACCGAGTAACGACTTGGGGCGGGGCATTTTTATATTGTCTTGGTTTGGTTATAGGCTCAAGAAGAATTGTAGGAACTTGCAACTCCTATAAATTGTCATAACAAGGATATTCCCATGAGATAAAGTTTTATTAAACCAAAACTTGTGAACTCACCAATATTTATATATTGACGATTTTTAAACATATCTTTCAGGTAATTGACAGATGAAGGATGACATGGCAAGCAGGGTCGGGGAAATCTCCAATTTGGGCGTTGGATGTTGTGAAGGGGTCTCGTCTCCCTATCCCAAGGAATTCGGGATATAGGGAGGAGCCTCCCTATTTATATTAAAAAACAATTTTAAGTTATGTATGAATAATTTGACGTAATTTTCAACGTTTGAATAAATGCCCGTTTCTTTAAGTAATTTGTGATTTGCATTAATCTTGGCTTAATCCTCTTGAACCGTCGCGCCACGTGTTTCCGCCGTAGGCGTGGTGTGACAGGAGGTTTGCGCCACTGTCAAGATCCAAGGCGTGACCGATGATGCCATTCGCCGTAGGCTTTTTCCGTTTTCCTTATGTGATCAAGCCAAGGAGTGGCTTCTTTCACTTCCAACTGGGTCCATCACTACATGGAACCAACTTGCTGAGAGGTTTCTCCAGAAAATTTTCCCTCCTGAGAAAACGGTTAGATTGAGAACCCGGATTCTCAATTTTTGACAGGAGCATGATGAGCTTCTCTATGAGGCGTGGGACCGATTCAAAAGCCTTATGAGAAAGGTTCCACATCATGGGTTGCCTAAGTGGCAGCAGTGTCAGATCTTCTATCAGGGTCTGGATAGTACAGGACGGCAGTTGGTGGATACTTTTGCGGGTGGTGACATTGGCACGAAGAACCCCCGGGAAGCATTTGAGATCATGGAGAGAGTTTCCGAGAAGAATCACACACACCAGCCCCTGAGAGGGAAGTCTACGAGGCAGGGAGTCCACAATGTAGACGATTTTACTGCCATGGCTGCACGGATGGACGCGTTGTCCACGAAGTTTGATATGTTGATGGCAAACCATATTCAGTCTCAATCTGGTTGTGAGACGAGTGGAGGAGCGCAGTCGAGTAGTGATTGTCAGCTGGGAGAGATGATTCATGAGCAGGTTGACTTCATGGGAAACCAGGTTCGCCCCCAGAACAATCCCTACAGCAATACCTACAATCCGGGTGGAAGAATCACCCAAATTTCAGTTGGAAAGCTGGTTCCTCTAGCCAGCAGCCACCCGGATTTGCTCCTCGACCATAGCAGCCTCATAGCCAGTTTTACCCTCCTTGCCCTCAGCAGTCCACATCTGAAGCGAAGCCCAGCATGGAGGATATGCTTGGACAGATCTTAGCGAACCAGAACGTTCAGAGCCGAGACAGTGCAAAGCGGTTCAAGGATTATGATGATCAGTTCGCGAGACACGAGAGTGAGTTGAGGAGTCAGAAAGCCTCGATGCAGACCATTGAGAACCAGGTAGGGCAGATCGCAAAGCTCCTATCTGAGAGACAGCAGGGTAGCCTCCCGAGCAATATTGAAATGAACCCGAACGCTCACATGAAGGCTATCACTTTAAGGAGTGGCAAGACCACTGAGACTACCCCTCCGGCTTCTACATCTAAGCCGACTGTTGAGGAGGTGGACACTAAGACTCCAGATGAGGTGCATCTGAGGCGAGACCCAGCAAGTACAGCACGATCCAAGGAGCCAGTAAGAGAGTATGTTCCCCCCGTTCCATATCCTGGGAGATTGAAGAAGCAGAAAATGGAGGAACACTATGGTAAATTTCTCGAGCTTTTTAAGCAACTTCATATAAATTTACCATTCATTGAGGCACTTGCACAGGTGCCTAAGTATGCAAAGTTTCTGAAAGACATCCTCACCAACAAAAAGAAACTTGAGGAGCTTTCACACGTGACTTTGAATGAGGAGTGTTATGCCATTCTCCAGAATAAACTACCTAAGAAGATGAATGATCCTGGGAGTTTCACTATCCCATGCTTGATTGGTAGTTTATCTGTCAACAATGCTTTGGCTGACCTCGGTGCTAGCATTAACCTCATGCCTTATGCGGTTTTTGCTAAACTAGACCTAGGCGAGCCTAAGCCTGCACGTATGAGCATTCAACTTGCTGATAGATCTGTGAAATACCCGCGAGGTATTGTGGAGAATATGTTTGTCAAGATTGACAAGTTCGTGTTCCCAGTTGACTTTATGATTCTAGACATGGACGAGGATAAAAATGTACCACTTATCTTTGGTTGCCCGTTCCTAGCCACTGCTAGGGCCCTGATTGATGTTTGCACCGATAGACTTACACTTAGGGTTGATGATGAGGAGGTGACCTTTGATATTGGGAGGTCCATGCAGCACCCACAGAGTCAGGATGATGCACTTTACTTCATTGACACCATTGATTCATGTGTGAGTGATCATCTTCTGGACACATTTGGGGAGGAGACACGGGACACACAGTTACTTGGTGGGGAGGTGTTTGGTTTGATTTTCGTGAGCCAGACAGCTGAGGAGATGGCCTGTTTGTTAGGTCATGAGCCTTCCCCGTGCCCGGAGGTCTTTGAGGTTGTTGATCGCGATGCCGAGCCTAAGGCACGCCCTTCTGTTGAGGACCCACCACCCGTTGAGCTTAAGGAGCTCCCGTCCCATTTGGAGTATGCTTTCTTAGAGGGTGAGTCCAGTCTACCAGTTATCATTTCATCTTCCTTATCTGGAGACGAGAAAGGCAAGTTACTTGAGGTTTTGAAACAGCATAAGAGAGCGATTGCGTGGAAGATCATGGATATAAAAGGCATAAATCCATCCTTTTGTACCCATAAGATCTTGATGGAGGAGGACTTTAAACCTGTGGTTCAGCATCAGAGGCGGTTGAACCCAAATATGCAGGAGGTCATGAAGAAAGAGGTCATTAAGCTACTTGATGCAGGCTTGATTTACCCGATCTCTGATTCACCATGGTTTAGCCCTATGCAGGTAGTCCCGAAGAAGGGAGGTATGACAGTAGTGGTGAATGAAAAGAATGAGTTGATTCCCACTCGTACTCTCATCAGATGGAGAGTTTGTATTGATTATTGAAAACTCAATGATGCCACGAGGAAGGATCACTTTCCACTTCCTTTTATTGATCAGAAGTTAGAGAGGTTGTCGGAAGGATGTTTTACTGCTTCCTTGATGATTTTTCGGGTTACTTTCAGATTCCCATTGCTCCTGAGGATCAGGAGAAGACGACATTCACATATCCCTATAGCACATTCGCCTATCGGCGGATGCCCTTTGGACTGTGTAATGCTCCGGCCACATTTCAGCGGTGGGCCATTTTTCATGACATGATCGAGGACTCCATGGAGGTATTCATGGATGACTTTTCTATTTTTGGGAGTTCATTTATTCATTGTCTTGGGAATCTGAAGAGGATGTTGGCTAGGTGTGAAGAAGCCAACCTTGTGTTGAACTGGGAGAAATGCTACTTCATGGTGAAGGAGGGCATTGTTCTTGGGCACAAGATTTCACAGGCGGGGCTCGAGGTCGACCGAGCCAAAGTTGAAACCATTTCTAAACTTCCGCCTCCCACATCCGTGAAATCTATTAGGAGTTTTCTTGGTCATGTAGGTTTCTATCGGCGATTCATAAAGGACTTTTCCAAAATCGCCCGTCCCATGACTCAGCTCCTTGAGAAGGATGCCCAGTTTGTTTTCTCCAGTGAATGCCTTAAGGCATTTGAGTTGTTGAAGGAAAAGTTGGTGGATGCCCCGATCATGGTAGCTCCCGATTGGACATTACCATTTGAGCTTATGTGCGATGCGAGTGACTTCGCAGTGGGGCAATCTTGGGTCAAAGGAAAGATAAGCACTTTCACCCGATTTACTACGTGAGCAAGACCCTGAATGACGCGCAGGAGCATTACACCACTACTGAAAAAGAGCTCTTTGTTGTGGTCTTTGCTTTCGATAAATTTCGGTCTCATCTTGTCCTTTCCAAGACCATTGTGTACACGGATCATGCAGCCCTTCAGTATTTATTCAGTAAGCAGGATGCCAAGCCAAGATTGATACGATGGATTCTTTTGCTGCAAGAGTTTGATATCGAGATCCGTGATAAGAAAGGGACCGAGAATCTAGCAGCGGACCACCTTTCTCGTCTTGAGTGCTCAGCTTCATCTGATTCAGTGGGGGTCAATATAAATGACAACTTCCCCCATGACTTCCTTATGCACATCCAGACGAAAGAGGATGATCACCCGTGGTTTGCTGATTTCGCAAATTATCTCACGAGTGGGATTGTCTTGAAAGGAATGTCCCACCAACAGAAGCGAAAGTTCTTTGCTGATGTGAAGTATTATTTGTTGGAGGATCCTTATTTGTTTCGAGTTGGCGCCGATCAGATCGTGCGTAGGTGCGTATATGGTGACGAGGCACGCAAGATTTTGAGACACTGCCACGAGGGTCGGACAGGTGGACACCATGGAGCAACTTTGACGGCGAAGAAGGGTTTTGATGCCGGTTTCTTTTGGCCCACCATCTTTCGGGATGCTCATGATATGGTGTGTGCGTGTGATGCTTGCCAGAGGGCAAGCAATATTTCATCTCGAGATGAGATGCCCCAAAAACCTATTCAGGTTTGTGAGATTTTTGATGTCTTTGATTTTATGGGACCTTTCCCGACTTCTTATGGAAATCGATACATCCTTGTAGCCATTGATTAGGTTTCAAAGTGGGTGGAGGCCCAAGCCTTACCCACTAATGATGCTAGGGTAGTCGTTAAGTTCCTGAAGAAGTTATTCTCCCGCTTTGGTTTCAAAGTGGGTGGAGGCCCAAGCCTTACTAAGGACCAAGTCAAGTAACGACTCGGGCTAATGGATCGGTAACGAAAGGGAACACGGGAGCAAGAATCAAACAGGTACATGCTCGAAATCATAGTAGGTGCATTAGTATGCAATTATCACCTGAAGACTGGTAATTGCATATGTAAGCAATAAGCAAATGTAAAAGGTGCATAGTTCACGATAATGAACGATCAATGCACAAACTTAACTTGAACATCGAGACCGGGTTGGGGGTAATCATCCCAAACTAATGTTTAGAAAGGCGCTGTGATCATACCAATTAGTGTGATCACACAAAGCTTATTAAAACAAAAACACATCGCTTTTTCTTAATAAATAAAGTTAAAAACCCAACATTGAATAATTTATCAAGGAAGGGTTTTACCAAATAAAATAAGGGGCACAATCATGAACTGAAGCTTTGCTTACATAGGATGTGATGTACTAATTATAACAAGTCCATATGTACCATATGTGGATTTCTTACCCTGGCCAGGTAAGTGTTAAGCATATGATACCATGGGTTTCTTACAATTGATACATATACAACCTATGTAACAAAGGCTTAGTAAGTGTGAGGTGTCGGGGGATTTTGGACGTAGTCCACTGTCTAACATAGCAGGGATGCGATCCATGCAAGACCTTGAGCGTGGCACCAGCTAGAATACGCTGGGCTAGCAAAGAGGACAACAAACTGGAGCGTTTGGACGTAGTCCACTGTCTAACACGGCAGGGATGTGAACCATGCAAGACCTTGAGCGAGGCACTAGCTTATACGTTGGGCTGCAAAACGGGCAATATACGATACGAGTTATCCTGGGTTGATACAAAGATTGACTTGAACCTTAATCAAGGTTTAGTCATTAATAGATTAAGTTCGGAAATAAACTTGAACCTTAATCAAGGTTGAGTCATAAACAGATTTAGCTTGAAAACAGACTTGGACCTTAATCAAGGTTAAGTCATAATTAAACTCGGACTTTTATAGAAGGTTAAATTCGTAAAGAGGGACTTGAACCTTAATCAAGGGTTGAGTCATAATCACATTCGGGTAAGTCATGAATCTTGGGATTAATGACCTAAAACAGCGGATTGGGGCCGTGATAGACCAGTAAATCATTCAACCCTCGTGTAAACTGTGAATACATTGGATTGTATAATCGGTACAATCCAATGAAATCGGGACAACAGGTGTAACATTACGCATTTACACTTGTACGTTACTATTATCATGAATAAAAACGTCAAGTTCCATTATTATTGTTCGCATTTAATTATTATTGTGGCGTATTTGGAACCCTTGTACTATATTAATTATATATAATATACTTATATATAAAGATTTAATGTCAAAAAAAAAATAATGCTTGGGCCAGGAATCGAACCCGCGCCCCAAGCCGGGTCTAGGGCTGTTCAAATCGCTCGTCGCTCGTTCGGAAAATGCTTGAAAAATGCTCGCTCGATCGTCCGCTCGGTTGTAAGTGAGCCGATCGGCTCGGTTCGGTTTGTAAACGAGCCAAGCACGAGCAAAGGTCCGCTCGGCTCGGTTCGGCTCGAATAAATTATTATTTATCTATTATATATATAATTATGTATATATATGTATACGCACAAATTATAGTAATATTTATAGCTTTATACATAACATTTGGCCCAATATATGTAAATAAAATACGACTAGTCTACTTTATCAAATAAATATTTAACACAAGATTTAGTAGTAAAACCGTAAGTCGCAACGTGACAGCCTTAACTTCTTTATGTTATTAGTCGTCCGTCCCTAGTCGTCGCTTGATATCACCCTACGCCACAATGCGATAATTATTCTCTGTAATATGCTCATTGCCTCAACCTAAGCCTCATTCTTGAACACTCGGACCTCAATATTAGTGTCCTCATCGGACAACTCCACCTTAGTTGTCACTCGACAATGAAACATTGAAGATAACATCCCAATTTCATGGTTGTCTAAATTAATCTCCGCTCGGTTTGGCTCGGCTCGTGAACAGCCCTAGCCGGGTCACAAACACCAACAACCCCACCAACTGAGCTACACACACATCTTGCTTCAATCCTAACCTATAATTATTATAACACGAGTATGGTTCTTCACAATTGACTAGGAAAGTCAACTGTGAAGCCAATATACCATAATTAACCAATTTCAAACGCGTTTGTACCCAATTTAGGAATGATTGTTGATTGATATGGTGTTTTCGCGTCCCCTACACGCTCGCTTAATGATCAAATCATGCCAATTATAACAATTTACGCGTCATCACCATAAATACACGGTCAAACCTTCCATCGTGCAATCCAAACCCTTTCCCTATAAATTGGACATCACAAATCCTTCTACACTCGCCGATAACTCTCCCTCAATCCTCAATTTCTGTATTAAATCATCATTCGAAGTGTTCTTGTTCGTGTTTGACTATTTTTGTTGCTCGAGCTAAAATCACACGATTTGTTATTGTAAGCACTCTTTTCTCTGTGGGTTTTGTTCTTCGGCAATCACACAACAATAACCCTATGATTAATTGGGTTATTGTTGTGTGAATCAATCAATTGATAAATCTAGGGCTCGAATCGTTTAAATTGGGGAAGAACACATTTTGTACGTGGTTTTATATTTTAAAGGAACTAGAATCAAACACAACCACTGATCTAGATCAAGTGGCTGTGTCTGATGTTTGTTTGTATGTGCACGCGGGTTCGAGTCCCATTAAAACGGTTTTTAACATTTTCCTTTTAAATGAATATAAATCTGATTTTCCTTATTGTATTTAATTAATATAATCTGAAATCAAACGTTCTCAGGGTCCAGACCAGTTGGTCTGGGCTTGTGATTTAAAACACACGAACCGGCCAAGGGTCCGGGTTCGAACCATGGCATCAACAAACATTCTTTTTAATTAAGTATATATATATATATATATATATATATATTCCTTTATATTTTTAAAAATTCATTTTAAAATACTAAAACTCTTTTAAAAATTTTACAAAAATTATTTTATGTTAATCTAGTGAAAAAGTTTAATATACAATTTTTAGTTTTCAAAAATTTATTTATTTAATATATATAATAAATAATTCAAGTTTATTCTATTTTATTTATAAAATTCTATAAAAATATTAAAACAATTTTATAAATTTCCACAAAAATTATTCTGAGTTTTTATAACAATAAAATTTTCTGAAATGATTTTTATTTCTGAAAAATCATTTATTTAATATTTTTAATCAATTTTTGTTAGTTTTAATCATAAATAAATCATAATAAATTCATTTTTCAATATTTTTGCACCAAAATTTTATATAAATTATTTCTGATTATTTGGAACAGAAATACAATTTTTAAATTAATAATTCTGTAAATTTAATATTTTTAAATATTAAAGTTATATTTTGATAATTTGTAATAAATTGATTTAATATCCCATTTTTAAGAAAATAATTTTATAAAAATTATTTTCATACTTAAAACTTATTATTGTGACCATCTTTAATTTAAAATTTACAAAAAGACTTTTGATTTATCAAATTTCTCTTATTTATCAAACATTTTATTTATTAATCAAACGAACACTATTCCCAATTCGAAACCCTTGAATATATTTGTAGACTAGAAAGACTTAGACATATTTATTACCTTAATTATAGGGTAATACTTGGCATTGTTGGGCAACACAATATTCTATTTTTCACGAGACATAACATTTTGCTAAGGTGAGTTTTACATAGCCCCTTTTCTATTTATCACCATTTTTGGGGTGAAACATGTTACATCATTCTATATGCAATTCAATCATAAAGTGTCTATGTGTTTTTCTATGTTGCATTATGTCTTGAACATGACTAGGGTAAGCACAATTCTAGCATAATCATTAACATTGATCAGCCGACGGTATACAATGATAGATCTATTGGCCTGACAATCCCACCCGGATACGTGCCTCCTACAAAGGTAGCGTGGGTGATTGTTATCGCATAACATAATCGAGTGAACCATGAGCGTATGGGATGTACCACAATATAACAGTCACAAGGGTTGATTATGAACTCGATTTACTTCTAGTATGTTTTCACATATGGACTAGACTTGCCATGACACTTGAATTGTACAAGTTTTATTCAATTATCAAAACCTTTGTAATTCTCACCAACTTTTGTTGACCCAAAAATATTTTCAAAATTAACATGTTTCAGGTAACAATGAAGCTGAGGCTTAGAGTATGCATGATGGATTCTAAGAAGTTATTTGAAGTTATTTGTTTTATTTGATGTTATGTATTTTGGATTTTTAGACATCGTTTCATTTGGATATTTTTGTTATCAATAAATTATTTAAAATTTCAATATATACCATGTGCTATTGAAACAATCATCAATACGTGACATCCCGATGTTTCCGCCATCGGTTGGGGTGTTACAGATTGGTATTAGAGCCTTGGTTATAGGGAATTAGGTTATTAGAAAATAATCTAGACTATAACCTTAGGGACTTAAACAGTACTTGCTTCTCTTACTTGAAATCCTAATTGCTTCCTTAATCTTATCCCTATCCTATACAACCCTAAGCCTACAAATGACTACTCTTATTCGTCTGCTGCAATCCTGATCCACCATTAGATTAATAGGACAAAATCCTCAGGTTTAACCAGAACCACCTTGAGATCCCGTCGAAGTTCTAGATTTTAATAACGAACACGTGCAATCTGGAAGGGTGAACGCCTGTATTCTGAGTCTTCTGTCTAGGCTGGCATTGCGCATATATCCCAATCAGACGAGGGACCCGGATGCCTACCTGGGAATTCTCGGGATGAGTGTTCACTTATAGGCTAAAGCATGTCTTCATATGTTACTAGAATCTAGAATCTTTGATAAGTCAACGTTTTCGTTTATTCGTTTTAATTAATGAATAAATGATTACATTCCTTATATAACCTCATTCATTTCATTGTGTCTCATACAGATCATGCCTCCACGTCGCAGCACTCGTCTTAACAGTGGTGAAAATCAAGATGAAGTGAATAGCAACAACCACGACGCTAACCACAACAACAACAATAACAACAACAACAACAATGGTGTTGATGCCCAACTGGCTGCGATCATTTCTCAACAAATGGCACAGCAAATCGCGACTATGGTTCCTAACTTACTAGCTCAAGTCATCCAGATGAACGGTAACGGCAACGGGAACGGTAACGGCAATGGAAACGGAAATGGAAACCACAACGGGAACGGGAATGGTCTCCCAGCCTGCACTCTTAAGCACTTTAATTCCTTTAATCCCCCTAAGTTCAGTGGAGAAGAGGGAGCTACGGGACTTCTACAATGGTTTAAGGGTATAGAGAATACCTTCATTAACAGTGAGTGCCCCGACAACTTTAAGGTTCGTTACGCCATGAGTGTTCTTCACAAACGAGCACTCACTTGGTGGAATGAGGAAAAGCGCACTCGTGGCGCCGAAGTTGCACTTGCTATGACATGAGATCAAGTCAAGGAGGTTATGAAGGATGAGTTTTGTCCCCGCAACGAGGTTAAGAAACTAGAAGATGAGTTCCAGACCCTTGCTCAAGATAGTGGGGAAAACCTTGCCTACAATACCCGCTTTCACGAGCTTAGCTTATTGTTGCCCCATAAAGTCACTCCCCTGCCGGTAGCCATCGAGAAGTATATCGGTGGTCTACCCATGCAAATCCAGGACACAATGTGGGGAAGGAATCCTGCCACCTTGGAGGAAGCCAAACGTCTGGCGGCTACTTTCAATGATAATCATGTGAAGAACGGTACTCTCTTCCGCAAGGGCACTAAGAAGACTGCTGCAAAAGACACTCCTCAGCCCGCTATTGAGGTTAAGCCCGAGACCTCAAGCAACAAGAAGCGCAAGGCTAGAAACTACATGGTTGCTACCACCCCACCTGCAGCACAAAACCCAGCCAAGAAGCCATACACCGGACCTCACCCCTTGTGCAACACTTGCAAATACCATCATCCAGCACAGGTGCCATGTCGTTTTTGCACTAAGTGTCAAAGGTATGGTCACCTTGTGAATATCTGCCGAGCTCCTCCTGCTAACGGCCCTGCTGCCCAAAACAACAATGCCCCAGCTCCCAACCAATAAAACAACAGACCGGCTCGTGGTCAGTGCTACGAGTGTGGCAGCCCAGACCACTATATCAATAATTGCCCCAATCGTAACCAAAACCAGAACCAGAACCAAAACCGCAACCAAAACCAGAACCGCAACCAGAACCAGAACCAAGGTGCTCGAGGTCGCGCCTACAATCTCAATGCTAACCAGGCCCGTGACAACAACGAGGTGGTGAATGGTACGTTTCTCGTTAATAACCACTATGCATCCATATTATTTGATTCGGGGGCTGATAAGTCATTTGTATCACTAAAGTTTGAACCTTTACTTAACTTACCCCAAACTAACCTAGAGGAACCTTTAGTGGTAGAGGTAGCTAATGGGAAGTCTATCTCGATCAATTCTATTATTCGTAACTGTGTGTTGAACCTCGACGAACATACTTTCTCTATCGATCTCATCCCTATGCATCTTGGAAGTTTTGATGTCATAGTAGGCATGGACTGGTTGTCAACCCATCGTGCTGAAATTCTATGTTTTGAGAAAGTCATTCGCATTCCTCTCGAATCTGGTGAGATTTTGAAGATCTATGGTGAGAAGCCTTGTGGCGAGCTTAAGCTCATGTCTTGTACTACTGCCCAAAAATACTTACGAAAGGGGTATACAGCTTTCTTAGCTAACGTGATAGAAAAGAAGGACAAGGGCAAAAGTATCCAAGACATCCCAATCATTCGGGACTATCCTGAAGTCTTTCCAGAGGATTTACCTGGTTTGCCTCCTGCTCGACAAGTGGAATTTAGAATTGATCTTGTTCCTGGTGCTAATCCTGTCGCCAAAGCTCCTTATCGTCTTGCACCCTCTGAGATGCAAGAACTTGCCTGTCAACTACAGGAACTTTCTGATAAAGGTTTCATTCGCCCCAGTTCTTCTCCATGGGGAGCCCCTGTCTTGTTCGTTAAAAAGAAAGATGGATCTCTCAGGATGTGTATCGACTATCGCGAACTCAACAAACTCACCATCAAGAATCGTTATCCATTGCCTAGGATTGACGATCTTTTCGATCAACTTCAAGGAGCAACCCACTTCTCGAAGATTGATCTTCGTTCTGGTTATCATCAGCTTAGAGTCCACGATGAAGACATTCCCAAGACAGCTTTTCGTACACGTTATGGTCACTATGAATTCATGGTCATGCCTTTTGGATTGACCAACGCTCCCGCGGTGTTTATGGATTTAATGAATCGGGTTTGTAGACCCTACCTCGACAAATTTGTGATCGTCTTCATCGATGACATTTTGATTTACTCTAAATCAAAGTCCGATCACGAACAACATCTTCACTCCATTTTGGGTCTCCTAAAGAAAGAACAACTGTATGCCAAGTTCTCGAAATGTGAATTTTGGCTTAAGGAAGTTCAATTTTGGGACATGTCATTGATATGAACGGAATTCATGTTGATCCTGCAAAGATCGAAGCTGTGAAGGATTGGAGTGTTCCTAAAACTCCAACATAAGTCCGTTCCTTCCTTGGTTTGGCTGGTTATTATCGTCGATTCATCGCTAACTTCTCTAAGATTGTTGTTCCTCTCACTGCCTTAACTCACAAGGGTAAACCCTATGAGTGGGGACCAAAGCAAGAGGAAGCATTTGAAACTCTTAAGCTGAAACTCTGTGAAGCTCCTATCCTGTCTCTACCTGATGGTAATGATGATTTCATGGTCTATTGTGATGCATCAAACCAAGGTCTTGGTTGTGTTCTCATGCAACGAGGAAAGGTTATTGCTTATGCGTCTAGACAACTCAAGACTCACGAAAAGAATTATACCACCCATGATCTTGAATTGGGCGCTGTCGTCTTTGCTCTTAAGATTTGGAGACACTATCTCTATGGAACCAAATGTGTGGTTTTCACGGACCACAAAAGTCTCCAACATGTCTTCGACCAGAAAAATCTTAACATGAGGCAACGACGTTGGGTTGAGTTACTTAACGACTATGATTGAGAAATTTGCTACCATCCTGGCAAAGCGAATGTTGTGGCTGACGCACTCAGTCGTAAAGAGCGTATCAAACTTCATTGTGCAAGAGTTCGTACTGATCTTCAGGATCGTATCCTCCAGGCTCAACATACTTCAGTCACCCAAGGTAACATGTACGACGAAATGTCTTGTGGTGCTGAAACTCAACTTGAAACCAAACCTGATGGGCTACTCTATTTTCTTAATCGACTTTGGATTCCTGACCGTGATGATCTTCGTACCTTTCTCATGAACGAGGCTCATAAGTCTCGTTATTCTATTCATCCTGGAGCTGACAAGATGTACCAAGATCTCCGTTATTCGTATTGGTGGCCTGGTATGAAAAAAGATATTGCTCTTTTCATTGCAAAATGCCTCACTTGTTCAAAGGTCAAGGCTGAACATCAACGACCATCTGGTATGCTCGAACAACCAGAAATTCCTGTGTGGAAATGGGAGAGCATAGCAATGGACTTCATCACTAAACTCCCTCGTACACCCAAAGGTTTTGACAGTATTTGGGTAATCGTCGATCGTTTGACCAAGTCAGCCCACTTCTTACCTATTCGTGAGAAGTATTCTGTGGAAAGGTTGGCAAAGATGTACGTAAGTGAAATCGTATGTCGTCATGGTATACCCTTGGACATTATCTCTGATCGTGATGGTCGTTTCACCTCTCACTTTTGGGATTCTTTACAAGATGCTTTGGGTACCAAGTTGAACCTGAGTACTGCTTATCACCCTCAAACAGATGGTCAGACTGAACGGACCATCTAGACACTTAAGGATATGCTCAGGGCATGTGTCATCGATTTTGGTGGCGCATGGGATTCTCATCTTCCTTTGGTCGAGTTTTCATACAACAACAGTTATCACGCCAGCATTAACATGGCTCCTTTCGAGGCACTCTATGGTCGTAAATGTCGTTCACCTGTCTGTTGGACTGAGGTTGGTGAAGCCCGGATCACTGGACCTGAACTAATCCAGGAAACCACAGACAAAATCCAACTCATTCAGGATAATCTTCTCAAGGCTAGAAGTCGTCAGAAGAGCTATGCTGATAAACGTCGTAAGCCCTTGGAATTTCAAGTTGGGGACCTTGTACTTCTTAAGGTATCCCCTTGAAAAGGAGTGATTCGTTTCGGTAGAAAGGGAAAATTAGCTCCTCGATACGTAGGCCCATTCAAAATTCTTGACAGGATTGGAAAAGTGGCTTACAAACTTGATCTTCCACCTGAGCTAAGCAATGTTCACCTAACCTTTCATGTTTCGAATCTCAAGAAATGCTTAGCAGATGAGAACCTCCATGTTCCCCTTGAAGATGTGCAAATCGATGAAACTATGCACATTATCGAGAAACCCGTCGAGATCGTTGATACTGGAGTCAAGAAACTCAAGCGCAGTCGCATTCCGATCGTTAAGGTTCGCTGGGAATCTAAACGAGGTCCAGAGTTCACTTGGGAACGTAAAGACCAGATGAAGTCTAAGTACCCACATCTCTTTCCACCAGACTCTCCAACTCCAACTTCGGGACGAAGTTCCTAAAAGAAGGGGAGACTGTAACATTACGCATGTACACTTGTACGTTACTATTATCATGAATAAAAACGTCAAGTTCCATTATTATTGTTCGCATTTAATTATTATTGTGGCGTATTTGGAACCCTTGTACTATATTAATTATATATAATATACTTATATATAAAGATTTAATGTCAAAAAAAATAATGCTTGGGCCGGGAATCGAACCCGCGCCCCAAGCCGGGTCACAAACACCAACAACCCCACCAACTGAGCTACACACACATCTTGCTTCAATCCCAACCTATAATTATTATAACACGAGTATGGTTCTTCACAGTTGACTAGGAAAGTCAACTGTGAAGCCCATCTACCATAATTAACCAATTTCAAACGCGTTTGTACCCAATTTAGGAATGATTGTTGATTGATATGGTGTTTTCGCGTCCCCTACACGCTCGCTTAATGATCAAATCATGCCAATTATAACAATTTACGCGTCATCACCATAAATACACGGTCAAACCTTCCATCGTGCAATCCAAACCCTTTCCCTATAAATTGGACATCACAAATCCTTCTACACTTGCCGATAACTCTCCCTCAATCCTCAATTTCTGTATTAAATCATCATTCGAAGTGTTCTTGTTCGTGTTTGACTATTTTTGTTGACCGAGCTAAAATCACACGATTTGTTAATGTAAGCACTATTTTCTCTGTGGGTTTTGTTCTTCGGCAATCACACAACAATAACCCTATGATTAATTGGGTTATTTTTGTGTGAATCAATCAATTGATAAATCTAGGGCTCGAATCGTTTAAATTGGGGAAGAACACATTCTGTACGTGGTTTTATATTTTAAAGGAACTAGAATCAAACACAACCACTGATCTAGATCAAGTGGTTGTGTCTGATGTTTGTTTGTATGTGCACGCGGGTTCGAGTCCCATTAAAACGGTTTTTAACATTTTCGTTTTAAATGAATATAAATCTGATTTTCCTTATTGTATTTAATTAATATAATCTGAAATCAAACGTTCTCAGGGTCCAGACCAGTTGGTCTGGGCTTGTGATTTAAAACACACGAACCTACCAAGGGCCCGGGTTCGAACCATGGCATCAACAAACATTCTTTTTAATTAAATGTATATATATATATATATATTCCTTTATATTTTTAAAAATTCATTTTAAAATACTAAAACTCTTTTAAAAATTTTGCAAAAACTATTTTATGTTAATCAAGTGAAAAATTTTAACATACAATTTTTAGTTTTCAAAAATTTATTTATTTAATATATATAATAAATAATTCAAGTTTATTCTATTTTATTTATAAATTCTATAAAAATATCAAAACAATTTTATAAATTTCCACAAAAATTATTCTGAGTTTTTATAACAATAAACTTTTCTGAAATGATTTTTATTTTTGAAAAATCATTTATTTAATATTTTTAATCAATTTTTGTTAGTTTTAATCATAAATAAATCATAATAAATTCATTTTTCAATATTTTTGCACCAAAATTTTATATAAATTATTTCTGATTATTTGGAACAGAAATACAATTTTTAAATTAATAATTCTGTAAATTTAATATTTTTAAATATTAAAGTTATATTTTGACAATTTGTAATAAATTGATTTAATATCCCATTTTTAAGAAAATAATTTTATAAAAATTATTTTCATACTTAAAACTTATTATTGTGACCATCTTTAATTTAAAATTTACAAAAAGACTTTTGATTTATCAAATTTCTCTTATTTATCAAACATTTTATTTATTAATCAAACGAACACTATTCCCCAATTCGAAACCCTAGAATATATTTGTAGACTAGAAAGACTTAGACATATTTATTACCTTAATTATAGGGTAATACTTGGCATTTTTGGGCAACACAATATTCTATTTTTTTACGAGACATAACATTTTGCTAAGGTGAGTTTTACATAGCCCCTTTTCTATTTATCACTATTTTTGGGGTGAAACATGTTACATCATTCTATATGCAATTCAATCATAAAGTGTCTATGTGTTTTTCTATGTTGCATTATGTCTTGAACATGACTAGGGTAAGCACAATTCTAGCATAATCATTAACATTGATCAGCCGACGGTATACAATGATAGATCTATTGGCCTGACAATCCCACCCAGATACGTGCCTCCTACAAAGGTAGCGTGGGTGATTGTTATCGCATAACATAATCGAGTGAACCATGAGCGTATGGGATGTACCACAATATAACAGTCACAAGGGTTGATTATGCACTCGATTTACTTCTAGTATGTTTTCACATATGGACTAGACTTGCCATGACACTTGAATTGTACAAGTTTTATTCAATTATCAAAACCTATGTAATTCTCACCAACTTTTGTTGACCCAAAAATATTTTCAAAATTAACATGTTTCAAGTAACAATGAAGCTGAGGCTTAGAGTATGCAAGATGGATTCTAAGAAGTTATTTGAAGTTATTTGTTTTATTTGATGTTATGTATTTTGGATTTTTAGACATCGTTTCATTTGGATATTTATGTTATCAATAAATTATTTAAAATTTCAATATATACCATGCGCTACTGAAACAATCATCAATACGTGACATCCCGATGTTTCCGCCATCGGTTGGGGTGTTACAACAGGAGATTAGTCGATACAATAAGTTGTAATGACCAATCTACACCGTGTTTTATGAAAAGAAAACCGACCTCAATTTATAGTGAGATCGGTAATCATAAAAAGGACTTTTAGAAACTAAGTGTTCTAAATATATAAACGATTTGAAATATGAAACTCAAAAGTCTTTAAACGGGTCGGTTGGGGCGAGGACCACCAATCGAGTTAGCAAAACGGGAACTTGGGTAAACCAAATAAATGGCAAATTCTTTAAATAGGATTAGCCAAAGAAAGGAAAGTGTTAGTGTAAAGTAAGGTTTGTTTATAATAGTTTAGCAAACCAAAAAGAAACGAGGCTTGGATTCTGGGATGAATCCAAGAAGCTAGAAAACAACTATGTTAAAAAGTCGGGTTAGTCTTGGAAACCAAGACAAATTACTTGTTAGAAGTAGATGCATAGACATGTATGCATATGCATGCTACAATCGAGTATTGCAGTAGATACCCTAAGGTGCATGATAGAATGGCCCCTTAAACCATTACATCATTCGAGATAATAGTAGACGGGGATAGTCTACGGATCTAGGGAAGACCTATGAAGAACATAAGTAGCTAAAATGTCGGGTAGGGGGTAAGTATGTAGATATTTCCCCTAGTTAACCGAAATAATAGGATGACTCAAGTCATATTATGAAAGCTAAGGCTTCCATATAATAAAAGTTAGAAAGCCGAGTAAATGGATACAAACAATAAGTATATAGTACTACTCGTTAGACTATAGAATGTCAAGGGATTGAGCGGTGCTCAAAATTGATTAGAGACACTAAGGTTCTTTGGTGTAACCAAAGCAACAACACAAGAAAGGTTTCGAGGACGAAACCTCTTTAAGGGGGTAGATTTGTAACACCCCAAAACCATTCGTTCGCCTAACTACGCCATTAGGCGTGATTAGAAATATAATAACACGAGACTTAGAGGATAATAATATGGGTTATATTCTAACATGGAAATAACCTAGTTAATAATATTATGTTTATAAATTAATAAAAGGTGTTTGAAACTAGCTTATGAGTTAGTTTTTATACGAAATGACAGTGGGATAACTTGAGGGACTATAGTTGCCATCTAGTCAAACAAGAAATATGTAATGGTAAATTGAGTGAGAGCACACACACTTGTGTGTGTGTGTGTATGTATGCGATTAACATCCAAAGGTTCACCTCCTTGAACCTCAAACCCCAAAACACCAATTTCAAGATCAAATCCAAGCCAAATCAATGGGTTTTTCAATGCATTAGCAAGAAACGGGTTATCTAAGGCCTATAGAACATCAAGGTACCTTTTATTTGGTAGAAATTGATGTTATATTCGTTTTTGATTCTTATGAAAATTTAGGGTTTTGATAAAAATGTGGAATTGATGGCTAATATGGGTTACCCTAGTCTTGGGGAGCCTTAAACATGTATAATCCGGTTACAAATCACATTAATATGTGTATTTGATTTTGATCATATGCTTATGTATATGTGTAGAATTTTGGGTTTTAACCTCTAGGTTGAATCAACTTATATCTAGTAATCTTTGTGACTCTTAGGAGTTGTTAATATGAGAAATTTAGGCAAAGTGGTTTAAATAATGTAATATGATGACGATTAGACAAATGGTTATGCTTTGGCTAATCTTGAGCTTTTGAAACTAAGTATATTGGTGGATGCACACCAAATGTTTGATGAAATGCCTAGATGAGTTAATCTCAACTAGACATGTAAGAAAATGGCTATGGATTTAGCTATAAATGGGTAATGAATACATGATTTATGGATAGTGAATTAATTCCATGTTATGTATTCTAATAATCAAGTTTGACATGTCCCTAAGTTAGGTACAAGAACTAGGGATGCAAACGGGTCAAACGGATGCAAGTAATGCGTATGGAAGCAAGAACGGATATGAGGTAAGTTTTACTTACACCAATGTACTATAACATAGCTTAATTGTTATAAACATTAGTTTTAAATCTTGAGTGTGAGATAAAGATAAACCCCAAGGGGTAGAATTTATTAAGCGGGTCGCCTTATGTGCGCTCAATACAAAATGTGGTTTTTGACCTTTATCGAGATAATGAGTTATGACCAAATGGAGAAATCCATCAAACGGGTCAACTACTCAAGATATGTGAGAATGATGTTTTAATCCAAATTAAATCAATTGAATGAAGTCGTTAAGCATGATGTTAAATGGGTCAAGTTTGTGTCACTCGATCCATAGATAAAAACTTGGGTATCATAGTATTATGAACTATGAGTCTAAACGGGTCAAATGGTGATGTCCTCACCATGTGAGTCCAACACTTGATGCTTGTATTCCAAACATTAAGATTCATAAAGTTAAACGGGTCAAATGGCAAGTTATTGCCATTTGAATTCCGAGAAATTAACGTTGCCTATTTAGAAAGCATACAGGTAAATGCATTCGCGCGTGCATGCTCAATGCTAAGAATCATGGAGGATAAACACAAGGTAGGGATATGGGTCAAGGCCACCCGGTAAGTCCATAGTCAAATAAACGTCTTCGGGCGAAGCAACATAGGTGATAAAAGCACTCACACGAAGTGTGGATGCCCATCAAGTAAGTTATTTCCATAACTATGTCTAATGCGCGCTAATGCGCTTAGAAACTACTAAACAAGTGAAAACTTGAGAAATGATGAAAATCGAAGTCCGGAAGGACATAGAGGCTTTTAAACAAGTCAATGAGTCAAAAACATTGGAATTGGAACAAGAGGTTTCGCCACGGATGGCTAAATTGAAATATTTGACCATGAAGGGGCATTTTGGGAATTTAAAAGATTACTAAAGGTTGAATCTAAGAAACTAAATCATAATGAAACAAATCAGATAAACGCTTTTGTTGATCAAGTGTCTAATGACTTGACAACTTAATCGGTAGGCATTTTGTGCGGTCAAAAAGTGTCTTGTTTGATTCAAGGCCTTAACGGGTCAATATGGGTAAAAATCAACATAAACACTTAAAACTTTGAACCGGGTCATAGCATTATGAACCGGACTATAATTTCAGTCAAACAAAGGTTTATTTAGTCGGCAAGTCAATACTTAGGCTTCAGGAATCATCGAATGCGGTTGCGACATGATTCCCATGCTTAAAAATCACCAAATTTACATCAGAAGCTGTGAGCGGCCGTGGCCGCTCACAGAGAACAGCATGACGGCTCGATCTTTAAAATTTTATATAAAATCGTAGAAAAATCGTTAGGAGGTGTTCTTTATATGCCTGGAAAGCTCTCGGAGCGTAGAACAATTCTTATTTGAAAGTCGAAGTCGGATTCTAGGTTTTAGAAGGGGTAAAGGCGATCCGAACAGCTGCTGCGCATAAGTTGCAGCAGTTTGTACTCCTAAGATAGGGCCGTTTGGCCTGGTTCGTTCCGTTTCGACGTGTAACGACTCTCATACTAGTTTAAATGTATTATTGACAACCCACTAACCATTCTTTGTGTGGTGGTGCTAGGTAAACATTTGATGGACGTCCCGGAGCAAGGATCAAGTCGCGAGAAGAACCGAACACGCCCGAACACTCATCAAGCTTCCGCAATAGAATTCAAGAGTCTCCCGTGAAATTGCGAAATCTCATCATATGTTGTAATAGTTAAAGTGTAGAAATCAAAAAGTATTTATCACGATAATTTAAGTTTTTCTTAAATTTCAAAGTTTTAATCGGGAGTGGTTTAAGTAAGGTCCAAACCCGTATGATTTGGGCATTGATCGCGTGATTACGGGTTAGGGTCTTACAGCTGAGCTTAGGACAGCGTTGTTTAATGGCCTTCATAATTTAGCAACGATGAGAGAAATGCTTTCTGGGAGAAAATTGGTACTGAGCCCTATGATGCGAGGTCCACAAAGGCCTCAAAGATCCGCCACCCGTTATATCGACTAATTCACCGTCTTCTAACAGACACCATTGCTCAACGAGGGGATAGTTATGGGAACATACCCTCAAGGGATTTGTTTTATCTGTACTGCATTGTGCATCAGAATCCTTGCAAATCTTGGGCACTGTTTAGCTTATTTCTTGACCACTGCATCAGGTAAACGTTCAAGGAGCCAAATCTGTGGTGGCGGGTATATCACTAAGTTAGCCAAGGCTCTTGGGGTACTCACTCCCGAGGTCGTAAATGGGCTGACAAAGGTACGTGACACATTACCATTGGATATAAGGGTGTTAAGCTACATGACGCTTGTAGCTAAGGTTGACGGAGGAGGTTGTAGGTTGAAAAGCCGGGACGGTACTGTTTGGGATCCCGAACCCAAGATTTTTCCAGCTATTGAGGCCCCTTCACATAATAAGGAGCCCGCTCACGAGGAGGAGATTCATGTGGAACCAGGCCAGAATGGCAGGGCTCCATTTCAGGGTCAGGAGCATGTAGATCTCATGCAGTTTTTGGATGGCTTGGACCCAATGATGGGCCTGAATCTACCCACTACAGGCCAGATATGGAGCCGCTTTGAGAATTTAGAAGTTGTGCAAGATAAAATCCTTTGTGAGCAAGAGAAACTGAATTCCGTTTTGAGGTCGATACAGGATAATCAACAACGCGGGTCTGAGTGGTTGTTCTCTGCTTTCCGAACAACCGCTTTTCATCATTGTTATGCGCTGCCTCCACCACCTTCATTCAGTTATCCTGCTGCTCCGGGTTCCAAGAGATCTCGATCGGGTTTTCATGATGATGCCAGCGGTTCAGGGGATGCTCGCGATGACTAGTCCTCATTGATGGACCATTTTGCACCATGGTTCCAAGCTCTTTTATTAAATATTTCGGATACTATGTTTTAATTTTTTTTTAAGTATTAACTCTTGTAGTATTTTGTGGTTGGTTGTGTTCCGATATTTTGATGGTTGTGCTCTTGGTTTTCAGGTGGATGGTGATGATCTAAGCCGGTTCCATTTTAGCTTGATGGATGTTGTTTTCGTGATTTCGTGGGCTGTATTAGGGGAGTATTACTTCTCTCTTACTATAATGCATTGCATTTTTTTTTTGTTACACATTGGGGATAATGTATAATTTAAGTGTGGGGAGGGGTATATTTTTGGGCTTTGTTTGTTCCAAGTTTTAGTAAAATCTTCCGTTATGATTTTTTTTGGCATACCAAATCAAAAAAGAAAATTAATAATCCAAAAATGTAATAAAATCGAACCGTAAGTATTTTCTTTTTATTAAATATAAAAGGTGATGTGGGGTTTTTAATGGTGATTGAAGTTAGGGAAATTTAAGAAGCCAAGTTAATTTTTATGACAATTTAAGCATGTGGGTCAAAAGATGATATGCATGTTTAAACTACACTTGCACCCCATTCCATTCCGTTATGTGAGTTTGTTTTTGAGCCTTGTAGCTTTTCATTTCTTGCTTATATTTTTGCGGAGTTGAGTGTGCCGGATGTTTCATGCTTGATTAGAACTTGCTTTAGGTATACATTTTGAGACTACAAACATAAACAACTGCATAAAAATGATTGAGGCATTTAGGTTACACCCATTTGTTTTAGCCTTTTCGTTTCTATGTCTTTCCTTCTCAACCATATCACTTAGATAGCCATGTTGAGCCTTTTTCCCGTGTTTTTGTTTATTTGCCGCCACATAATTAGCCACTTAGCCAAATTTAGTTATTTTTTATAATGTTTTTAACCCTTTTTTTAGTTAGAAACCCGATTGGCTAGCGTTTAATGATTATTACCTTGTGTAATTTCGTTTTAGGGAGTTTTTAGCTAAGTGGGTCGACACGCTTAGTTTCCTTCAAGTATATATGAAAAAAAAAACAGAAAAAGAAAAGAAAAGAAACTAGTATTGCATTCACCAAAAAAAAAAAAAAAAAAAAAAAAAAAAAAAAACTAAGGTGAAAAAAATAAAATCTGGTGGAGAAATTTTGAGAATTGAAAATCGAGTGATATCTTTGCTGGCTCTTCGTCGGAAATTAATAGTTATATATAGATACTTCCGTTTCAAGTTAGTTTAGCCACTGGTTTTCTAGCATTTTTAGCCACTTTTAAATTCCACATCCACACCCTTAGCCCTTGCCAAATTACAACCCAATTAAAGTCCACATGATTTATGTTTTTTGTTAATTGTTAGTGGTGGAGATTTGATCCTTTTGCAAGCATATGATATGGCATGATTCATCATCTTGGCTTTTGAGTGTTTCACATACACATTACATGTATGTCTCAGAAATTTGCCGAGTGTGTGTGATATTGTGAGGAGTGTAGTATTTACATGCTATGGATTCTATAGGCATCTCATTGCTTTTATATGTCACCACATACATTTTAAAGCTTGAAAATTTCCCTTTGTTTAATTCTGCCATGAAAGAGCCCTACACCCTTTACATATTTAATTTACTCTCGGTTCGTTAGTATTTTCTTAGATGCCATTGGGAGATTTTGTTTATCACATAGTGCATATATGTAAAACTAACTAAATTTAAACCCTTATATCAGTAGACTATACGTCTATTCTGCATACTCTCACTTATCGTAAAATTCATCATTTTATTCTTACACCATTTTATTCATAGTTATTTTTAACACATTATTTGTGATTATTTTCACATTGCGTATTTGCATTAATTCAACTCGTTTACTTTCATTTTGTGCAATTGTGCGATTTACTCAATTTATGTTATACAATTCTTTCAGTCGGAATTTTATGCTATACTTATATACTTACTTGAACGCATATTTGGTATGCACATTTTCTTTCCTGTTTTGAGCAAAACCCTGTTATACATACTTTATTTTTGTTCTTCATCATGGCCAAGGAACATACTAGTTGATAACTCGTATGAGATCTAAGCCAGTGCCCACGTACGACTCGGATTAGAGTATTTCTTTAATCCGAGGGGAACAGTGTAAATCTCGGAGTTTACCAATATAGGTGTTTTGAGCCCAACGATGTGAACAGAAGTTACGGTTAAAGGAAAAACCCGAAAGGGAAGGACCTCTAACCATGACATGATTAAACATTATTTCATTACAGTGGCTATTACATATTGGTTGCACACATTTATTTCATGTTAAGGTTATGGAAAAGCATAACACCTTAGTGTAAGGTAAATCGGTGATTACGGTCCGGAACGCAATCATGGGTTTACAGGTACATGGGGGTGGTGTGTAATTCTATTTAGGTTTTTGGTAGGCAATCAGTACGAGTCCAAAGTATCGGGAGTGTGGTGGGTTAGCTGCGGTACACCCTATATATAAGCATAAACGATGCTGCGGTAACGGACTAAGAGTCTGACCAAGAATCTACCCATTACTTTATGATTACCTTTTCGATAGACCGTTGACTAATAGCTAGAATTTTCGATAAGAACGTTCTTACGTGAGTTTCAATTAGTTGGAGCCTTCCTTGTTGACCATCTCTACTGAAAACCTTAAACCTTGTAAACTCTTACACTTCTGTTAGTCGAAATCCTATTGCATGACCTTAATAACATTTAGTCAGAAACCTTTCTAAAGTAGGGGAGACTGCTTCATTAGTACCTCTGCCCTCACCAGTTAGACATTCCCAAAAGCTTTCTCATTTAAACTCTCAACTTTCTAACTTTGGATCAACTGCCAAGGATTTTGAAACTTTTTTACTTTGGATATTAGACAACTACCTTGAATTTTGTCAAAACATGACTCATGCAGTATTTAAAAAAAAAAACTACTTGACTTTTACAACGTCTTTTGTTTCATAGTAACCTCCACTTAAAAGAAATTTCGAGACGAAATTTTCTAAAGTAGGGGAGACTGTGACATCCGCCCCTTTCACTTTTATCATTTTACAACTTTAGTCCCCTTATTTCTTACATCTACATTTACAGTCTTGTATTCTGTAACATTCGTGATTTTTATTTTAATTACAACTTTAAGACCTAATATGACAAAAAAAAAAAAATAACAATAAAACTATACTAATCTTTTTGTTAGTATGTATATATATTACAAAAGGGCTATGAATCATGTTCATATTTTTTTTAAAAAAAATGGATTAATACAAAATATTTAAATTACTTATAAGTTACATTAGTAACTTTGAATGTTAATATATTTAATGAAAACATGAATGATATTAATAAAAAAAGAGTTAAAGAAATGAAATAAATTGAGGATACTTGAAACATCTTTTATGTAAATATATACCCTATAAATGACTCCTATATTTTGTGTAGTCATACAAAAAAATATAAATCCTTTGTACATTACCAAGCTTCAATTTATTTTTTGAATCATCATATTAGAAAGTCCAACAATCGCTTTGAATCTTGGTCACTTTTTCTTGCTTGGATTGAAGGTATTCATGAAACTTTGTACAAGCTTAAGATTTTCTTTATTGCATAATTGTTACTCGTCGTTAGTAAGGTAATATGTTCTCTTATTATTCCAAAATAATTGTGGTTCCGTTTTAAGTCGTTTTTTTTGTGACTAAACCAATACACAAAGACGGTGACTTTGGAAGAGCCACCTAAAATATTTACAGTTTTGCTAGTTTTTTTTTAGTAAAAGTATTTGCACTTTTGTTAAACAAACCACAGATTCATATATTAACAAATTGTTTAAAATGATAGTTTGTGCAAATGAATTGTATCATATCTCAAGTATTGTAATCCTAGATCTATTTATACAAAGTTTGAGAAGTTAAAAATATTATTATTATTATTATTATTATTATTATTATTATAATTATTCTGGTATAAATAAAATATTAAGTTTTATATTGACACAAAACTATACTAATGTTATTTTACATACTAATGTATAAATAAATATTTGTTTGTTGTAATCACCTATTCGGAACTTTACGAGCAAGTCACTTAATTTTAGCTAATATTGTTAGTTTGTTTACATAACTAATCAATTTGAATTACTATTATAAATAATTCTTTTTAGAATTTACGTTTATACTATATCATATGAAGTTAGTATTTGTGATTAAAACAAAATATACCATAAACACAAATCATCTCAACTCATTTTCGCAATCCTAATCTCGAATAATATCTATATATAGGTTGTCCTAATTTTGAGAAAGACATTATAACACTTTGCCAATTCCGGACTGACCGTCTTAAGGGTCACAACATTAAGCACCCATACTTAAATCAAGAACTCTAGAATCTATGCAAGCCTTAAGGTGAGTATATATTTCCCCTTTTTACTGTTTTATTCTTTTGGGGTGATTCATGTACTATTATTATTAAACTTATGTATACTCTTTACAACGCAATGTGCTCTTTGATATGTTTTGTGTGAATTGTATGAACGATTTGTCAAAGTCATTAACCTTTGGGCCGCACCTAACAATGAGTAGTACTACGAATTATATCCCTTGGTTACTTACGTGAACGAGTTAAGTCCTTAGTCATTGTTATGGTTTTCTTGAACGATGGGTGAACGATTATTGAACGATGGGAGGCTTGGTTTTGACCCTTTTACATATTACAATATCATAGCACATATATTGCGAAACACCTTTCTATATGTATTCAAACAGGGTATGCTCACCAATACATTTTTGTATTGACATATACTATTTTCGTACATGTTTCAGGTTATTATTGAGACGTTTCTTTTAAGCTTTTGGATTTATATTTAAGCTTTGATTTCATTGTAATCTAGTTAGACTTGACGCTTTAGAATCATTGTACTTTGTATTTTTTTTTTTCCTTTCAATGTAATAAACTATTTAATTCAATGTATTCAAATTTACACTTTAGTATCATGAGCTATTGAGCAATCGTCACTACGTGACACCTCGATGTTTCCGCCATCGGTTGGGGTGTTACAAGGCTTTACAGTAACAAAAGTTTAGTATTGAGAAACCGCGTCCACGGATTGATATCCGGTTCTTGCCATTTAAATTATATTACTTTTCGATAGGTATACTTGCCTTTCGTGTGTGTAGTTTAATTTAGGGTAAAAACTATTTTAAAACTAGAAATTGTGTGAACGAATATCTTAATAAAAATATATATACTTCACGCACCATCAGTATCATTTTGAGGACCACCATCAACCTTGGCCATCAATAGTTGTACCATATTCATGAGATCTTTAATCTTAGCAGTTTGTGAAACTGCTGATGATTTAGGTCTAACTACTGAAAGAGAATTTTGAGAAAAAGACTGTTGTTGAGATTTCATCTTTTTCTGAGAAAAGGTATTGCCTGGTTGTTGTTTCTTGGGAAAGAAAGTTTCTTCAAAATCATTTTTGAGTTGTTTTCCCACAACCAGTTGTGAAATTTTCTTGTTATACTGAATTCCTTTTCTATATCTACAAAATTCTGTTTTGTGGTTAAATAAACCACAAATTTCACATTCTTTTGCCTTTTCTTTTTCATTTAAAGGCAAATTTCTGACTGTCTTGATTTGATTTAGGTCATCAGTAGTTTTCAAGTTCTCAACTCCTGATGTAGATGAAACTACTGATGGCTTAAAGTCAGATTTTATCAGTACTTCTGAAGAACTTTCTTTTTCAATTTTTAGAAAGTTTTCATGAAAAGATGTGCATTCTTTCTCTTCAGAAGTTTCATTTTGAACAATTTTTCTCCCATCTTCAGTAGTTTTGGGAGAAAAATCAGTTTGTGTTTCAGTGTGATTGTACCCTATGCCAAACCTAACATTTGAAGCACTTTGTTTGTTAAGCAGCAGTTGGTACCCTTTACATGACTCAACCCATTTTTCACATTCAACCTTGGTGTCAGCAAGCTCTTTTATGACATTTCCTAGGTCTTCTATCATGATTTTAAGTTGTGCTTAGGTTTCAATAACATTGTTAGTTAATTTAGAATTTTCTTTTGATTTTGCAGCAAGTTTTCTTTCTAAATCACATTTCATTTGAGTAAATTTTCTCTCAGAGTCATTGGCTTTGCCTTGTAAATGCACATTAGTCTCTCTTATGAGAGCAAAAGATTCTTTACATGAGTTTGAACAAAGTTTTGTTAAAGATTTTTTTGATACCTGAGACAAGGCAGATTTTGAGGTGCAGCCCTCAAATGCCATTAAGGCAAAGTTCTTTCTGCCATTATCAGGTTCTCCCCAGTTGATGTCAAACATTTTGTTGTCTGCATCAGGATTACACTTTGTTGTGTCAAAAGGAAGACTGCTCCAGTCAACATACCCTGAAGTGAAAAGACTTTGTTGTGAGGGTTGCTGAGTTTGTGGAGGTTGTTGAGCAGCTGGAATGGAAGGGATTGATTGTTGGCTTTGCACTTGTTGAGCAGACATCTGTACATATTGTATTTGTGGCACATATTGGATTTGTGGAGCTTGTGCCTGTACAAAATGTGCACTTCCCTGTGTTTCATTATTACTATTATAACTAGGGTTAACTGGTTTCCAGACTGTGATTGGTTATAGCTAGAGCTTCTACACTCTCTAGCAAAGTGTCCTAACTTCTGACACTTGTGACATCTAAGTTTAGATTTGTTAAAACCAATTTTTGTTGAACTGTTCAGTCCTGGAAATTTCCTTCCTGACCTTTTGTAAAATTTGTTAGTTTTTATACATAACATGGCCAGTTGGTGTAAAATGTCAATTTCTTCTAAGTCATCACTGCTAAAAATTTTCAAATCATCCATGATAAAACACATGTTATCAGCAGTTTGACTATATTCATCATTGTCATAAGTTGGATACGATCTTTCTGATGAAATCCCAGCAGTTATGTCAATGTGGTCAAAAGATCCAAAATTATTTGAATAAGTAGGTGAGTCTTGTCCTAAAAGTGTTGTACTACCAGGTACATAGTCATCAGCTGTTTTACCAGAACTTTGCAACCTTTTCTTTTGATCGATTTCTCTTTCAAAAGTTAGCAATCTCCCATGTAATTTTGTAAGAGTGAGGGAGTTAAAGTCTGGTGAAGATATGAGAACTATGGAGTAAGTTTCCCATTTGTCTGGTGAAGACCTTAAAAATCTATGAAGCATAGATACATTTGTATAGGTCTGACCATTTAATTTTAACTCAGATATTAATGAGGAGAATCTTTCAAATTGTTTTGTCAAAGTTTCCCCATTAATATGAGTAAATGTTTCATATTGTTGAGTCAGGATTTCTCTGGTGTTGGCAATCACCTCTTCAGTTCCTCCAAACTGCTCTTTTAGGCAGTCCCAAAGCTCTTTGGCACTTTCACAATGTAAAATTCCAGAGTAGATTTCATTTGGGAGTGCCATTGCCAACATAGAGAAAGCCTTGGCATCAAGCTCAAGTTTTAGGAAATCTTCATCTGTGTAGTCTTTTGGGTCCTTTGGTATTTCAACTTTAGTTTCAAGATTTATGTTTACTGGTTTGTGAGGACCATATATCACATATTTCCAACAACCAGTGTTGGTCTGAGACAGAGTATGTGCCATCCTTTTCTGCCATATGTTATATTCTGAACGAACAGGCATAGCAAGTTTATTGGCAGAACCAGTATTATGAGGATCCATTTTGGAGAGTATTGATTTGTCAAGTTTCTCTCAAAGTGATGGATGTTGAAAAAGTGAACTTCTATCCTTTATTGAATATCAATAAGAGCATGTGTCTGATTCTCAATTTGTTAGATTGATATTTGATCAGATAAACTAGTGCTTTACTTGCTTATGAACACTTATGTGTTTTGCAAGTTTAATCAGTTTTGCACAGCGGAATGAGTTAATAAGGTTCCACTATCAACAGGAGTTATTACTCCCCCTGGATGTTTGCAAACTAAAGATAGTTAATGAGAATCTAAGTATTGAATGTAAATTGCAATACATAAGCAGATAGATTCTCAGTTAATGAAATGGAATAACAAGTAAAAGTTTTGAAGGATTTCAGCTTTCTATTAAAATCAATGTCTAAAACAGAGGGATGAACCCATCTATTTATAGACGAGCAGGTACATACAACTTGTTCAAAACTTTACACAAAAGCAATACTACAACAGGCTGTAGTCTTGGAACTTGTACAAAATGATAAAGTAATAATAAACTAATAAACTACTGAAACATAAGGGCGGTGGAAAGATTCTATTACAAGTGCTGATGAATGACAAACTACTGATGAGTAGTTTGTCTTCAGTAGTTCTTCAGTAGACTTGTCTAGTTTGACTTCAGAACTTCTGATCTTTCTTCTTCAGTACTTGTTGAATCCTTCTTCAGTACTTGTGTCTTCTTTCTTCAGTAGTTCTATACTTAGAATATTTTGGCAGAAGTATGAATTAAACTAAGGTTGGCAAAAAATGGTTTCTTCAATCCTTTATGTCCTTACACAAAGCTTCTAGGAACATCTAAGGGGGAGGTCATGGGTTCAAGTCTCATAAGGAGAAGAAATTTGCCGTTCAAAAAAAAAACTAGCTAGATTTCCTAAAGGTTTTAACAACTATTCTCTAATCCCAAAATATAATAAAGCAAAGTGTTTTGAGAATCTCTGACTCGTTAATTTAACTTGCGAGCCATGAAAAATAATAGACTAGTTATAGGCAACATGACTAAAAATGCCTAGGAACCACTTGATGAATTCCCAATGATCTCTCTACGGATTTGAAGTTGTACATACAATAAAGGGACTCACGCATATTACCCCATACATCAAACTACGAATTGTGTGTGCATAAATTTCCTTAAGACGTCTTTTACTTCTTTCAATTGTTTGTAATGATTGCTTCTTGTAAAGTTTAAAGTGGTGGCTTCGCAAATGTGTAGCGTGTACAATGGTAGTACAGTATGAGAAATTTATGCAATTGGTGTGTAAGAGATTTTTTTTTTTTTTTTAGATTAAAGTTATCTTTCGTATTTTATATTAATTCTTATTAAATTACGAAGTGGCAGATTAGGTGACTCAGAGCATTCACATCTCCTCCAGCATTTTATATCCTATAATATAATAAAAATTATACTTTTCAAAATTTATCTCTTATTTTAAAAAACCTTCCACATCCTCTCCACCATATTTACCTTTATCTTACTCACAAACACATATTTTATTATATTCCTCGTTAAAATACACTCACAATAGTTGATGGAGGTAAATAGTAGCTTTTTATATATAAAAGGCTAGAAGATGGATTTTTCAAAATATAAAGATGGTGTATAAAATGGTAGATGAGATGTAAGGTGTTTTTAGTAAGTTTTTTTTTTTTTTTTTTTTTTAATTTTAGAGATGGCGGGAGCTTTGATGGAGGGGATATGAATGCTCTGAGTATAATCCACAAGTTGAACTTGGGGATTTTAGTTTTTTTATTCTGACAAAGTACAGGGAAGATGAAGACAGAAGAAGAAGAATAGGAATGACCGGAATCTCGCCGGAGAAGATGATCGGAAACTGAACGGTCACTGGATTTTTTATTTATTTAATTTTTTTTTATAGAAGAGAAACAGAGGATCAAGAACAGAAGAAGGAAAAGATAGGAGGAATGATCTGGTTTTTTTTATCAGTTACCGGAATCTCGCGGGAGAAGACGACCGGAATAATTATTTAACATATGCAAAAGATTTAACTGTTTGGGTCTTAATTTGCTTGTGTTATCACAAGCTTCAGCAGAAACATTTGCCGTAAAAGCTGGAAACTGGTCGCCGGCGGCTCACCGGTTTCTGCAAAGGTGTGCTGATGCCGGAAATGTTGAAGCTTCTTACACATTAGGAATGCTCAGTTTTTGTTAACCATACCCGTAAGTTCCCAGATTCTAATAATATACAAAAAAAATCGGTGACCGTTCAGTTTCCGGTCATCTTCTCTGGCGAAATTCTAGTCATTCCTGTTCTTCTTCTTCTTCTTCTTCTTCTTCTTCTTCTTCTTCTTCTCCTGTCTTCATCTTCCCTGTACTTTGTCAGAAAAAAAACTTAAATCCGCAAGTTCAACTTGCGGATTACACTCAACCCACGTGCAACTCCATCCCTTCCCTCCTAGTTGGCTTGCCAAGTCACCTAATCCGCAACTTCAAGTTGCGGATTCACCATATTGCTAAACTCATATCTTACACACACCAATTGCACAAATTTCTCATTATGTACCACAATTCTGATAAAAAAAAAAAAATCTACCTTGTACACTAGTGTTCTAAAGTTTGTGATCTATCTCATATTCTCATGTTTGATGTTGCTATAGATATGCCGCTGATGAGATAATACGTATCTGTGAATGCTTGATCTCATGTATGATCTTGTGTATACTGGGTATCTCTTAACGATGTTAGAGGTTTGAAATCTTATTGTGTAAATGTTAGAGATATGAGTTTACTATTATTATTTAATGGAAAAAAATGTTATTGTTGACCCAAATGAGATGCATTATGGTAACTAAAATTGAGGTAATTTTTTTGTAAATGTCCTGAACTGTTATCTTTGAACCCATATCAATTACATTTTTATTAGTATAAATGTTCTAATTTTCAAAGATAAAGGTGTAGACACATCAAGATTGAAATACCCAATGTACTCTTGAAACTTTATGATGAAGTCTATACAAATTTATATTGTATATATTTTATTGCAAACGATAATCGAGCTGGGAGTTAATTGAAAAGCATTAATTACACAAACTATTTTTTTTTTGAACGACAAGGAACAACGTGCTAACCACTATTACATCGGGCGATGTGGCTAAAGTCGACTACTCGACCGCCGCCAACCCGTTCGCAAAAAAAAAAATATTTTCAGGGGCTAATTTAGAGAACATTCATTTCTCCAGGGACCACTTTTGAATATAAAGTATTCTCGAGTTTGAACTTTAAACCTTCGTTCATTTACCCCAAAACCCTACCCTGCATTTCAGCCGCAGAAGAGATATTATTCATACTTCAACTTGAGTAAGTCCACAAATCTTCTGTTAATATTTATTTTTGATCAAATAATTTTTAAATTTTGTCGATTTTAAATTGATAATGTAACCAGACTGATGTAAAAGCCTTCAATTTGTTCCTCTTATTATCACAATCAATTGGTGTTGTTTGCCCTAATTGCCACATTGAATAACTGTTATGCTGTTTTGATTAGGTGTAGAGGATATAAATGCTAAAATTAGGGATTTACAGAAGATGATGACATGTTATAAAAGGAAGTGTTATTAGAAGATATAAAATAATGGCATTGAAGAATAAAGTGCAAAATATCGTGGTGTATGGGTGGAGAAAGAGTGCATTTATGGTATCTTTATCGAGGTGTATAAGTACGTTTGCAACCGGTTGTGATAACCGGATATTGAAGTCGCCTTCTCTTGTTTCTCTTGACTTCCCTGATGTATGGAATTCCAGCTCTACGAATTATAGTGAACCGGTCATGCACAAACTCGGTAAACAGTTTAACTCATCGTTCTTGTTGTCGAGTTTTATTGATGGTGTTTAATTTTTGCTTCATCTTTATATGTTAGGTTTGTTTTCCATATTGTGTATTGTTAACGACCCTACCATTTCATAAAGTCTCCAAATAGCTGAGTGTTTTGTTGCAATCGCCACAACAACACGTTGAAGTTGGTGTGCAAAACAATGAACATAGAAAGCCGAAGCATTATCCTTTAAAATTAGAGCTCTTAATCCATTAAACTCACCCGACATGTTACTTGCGCCATCATAACCTTGGCCTCTAATCCTAGCCAAACTCAACCAATTTTGGCCTAATAAATTATAAATGGCGGATTAAAAGTTAATGCGGAACCTGATCAGAAGTAAGGAAGGAGGGAGAGGAACAGTTAGAACATAAGTTTTTTTGTGTGTGTTTCTTTGTTTAGCGCTCTTCTGGCTTTAGGTATATTTTTTTCATTTTAATCAATATTAGAACACATGTGGGCTTATTATAAACTTTGGGCTTGGGCTCATTTTTTAAATTGGGCTACTACCTAATAAAATGGGCTAACTCCAAACATATAGTTATATTTTTTTTCTTGAGGTTCGGTTTCAAAAGTCCAAGGGGTGCGACTGAAAATTTTCATCGGGTGCGGACGAGATTAACGCGCGTATATAACACTAAATTTTTTTTCAAGGTGGGCGCCCGCTTCCCTTGGGCTTGGAATAAGTCCGCACATTATCTCGTCCGCACCCCATGATAATTTTCAGTCCCACCCCTTGGACTTTTGAAACCGAACTCAAAAAAAATATATAATATATAATTATATGTTTAGAGTTAGCCCATTTTATTAGGTAGTAGCTCAATTTAAAAAATGAGCCCAAGCCCAAAGTTTATAATAAGCCCACATATGTTCTAATATTGATTAAAATGATAAAAAAAATATCTAAAGCCAGAAGAGCGCTAAACAAAGAAACACACACAAAAAAGCTTATGTTCTGACTGTTCCTCTCCCTCCCTACTTCTGATCGGCGTCCGCATTAACACTTAATCCGCCATTGATAATTTATTAGGCCGAGTTTGGCTAGGATTAGAGGCCAAGGTTATGATGGCGCAAGTAACATGTTGGGTGAGTTTAATGGATTAAGAGCTCTAATTTTAAAGGATAATACTTCGACTTTCTATGTTCATTGTTTTGCACACCAACTTCAACGTGTTGTTGTTGCGATTGCAACAAAACACTCAGCTATTTGGAGACTTTTTGAAATGGTAGGGTCGTTAACAAATGTCATATGTGCATCTTGCAAAAGACAAGACAAGCTTCCGCTAAAAAGACAACCACAGTGTGCTAAAAGTGTCCAAGGGTGCCTTGTGTGTTGTAACATTGAGCCAACAGTGTCTCACGCTTCATAGCACCTCACGCCTCTTGGTACCTAGTGTGTGCTTTTTCATAGCTTTTCTTTAAATTTTGTTATCTAAATAATCTCTCATGTCAATGTTTAAGTTGATGATACTTCAAATGTTTTCTAAGCCACTGCTTTAAACTTAATCTATATACACAATTATTAGGGTAATTTAACTATGATCTAGAAACGGCTAGTATATGTTTTTGTACTTGGTGTTATCTTGACTAGCAAATATTTTTGAAATTTGATGCCAACATATGATCTCTAACAAGAGGATTGGTTAAGATGGTGTGTATGTACATATGGCGCTTATTAGGCCATTACATACCAATCCCCATGACCCCATCCTTGTCATTAAGAATTCTCTATGGACCTCTTTCCTGGTGTTGTCTTTTTATAAAGACTTCTTCATGTAAATATATTTCAGGATTTAATAGATACTTGGTCATAGTCATTGGCTTCATGTTGATCACTTGATCCTCAAGTCCCTCAACCTTGGTTTAAAAAAGTGTGTTAGTGTGTTTAGTTCTAGAGATATAATGTTTTAAGCGTTAAGCGAGGCAATCATGTGAAGTGGCTTGAGACGAACACTTTTTGTATGAGGTGTCCCTTCAACTAGATTTATATCACCTTTAATCCTTTATGGGGGTTGGTTGAGACTGCAAAGGGGCGTTGAGGCGCAAGGCGCACTAAGGCACAGGTCTTAGGGCTTTTTTGCTTAGCGACTAAGCTAAATACAAGTAGCGCAAAAAAGGCGCAGATTTTAGGATTTTTTTTGGCCTGAGGTGCGCGCCTCATGTACTTGTCGTGTTTTTATTCGGAAACATGTTGTACCTTTGGATTTTTAGCTTGTACATGTAGGTAAATTCATATAAAAACATATTTATAGCTATGTTTTGGGTAAGAGAAGCTAAAAACATATGGGATATATAAAAAAATTATATATTTATCTTGCGCTTCGGATACGAAAAGCCCACAGCTTTTGCGCTTTGCGCCTCAATTTTAGACCTCGTTGCTTTTGTGCGTCTCTCGCTTTTTAAAACCAAGGTGGTTTTCAAGAGTTGTAGTAGGCGATTGAGAAGAGCATGTTACTCTAGTCACAATATTCGTTGGTTGAGTGAGGCATGTTAGAAAGAAAACGATGCTGTCAACAGCACACTTGGGGCATGGCCGCATGGAGAAAAGCACATTTGGGGCAAGGCCGCATGGAGCAACATCACTTGAAGTAATATGCGCTTCAGACAACCAAATGTGAATGGTGTACCATAGGCGTGCGACACATCATGTAGTGGTCTAAGAAAGTTGTAATGGTGGTCAAGAGAGTTGCAGCCATGCTTAGATTGTCCTAACTGAGAAGAAATAAACCATGAAAATATAAAGAGAAGAGATAGGTTTAAGTGTCTCGCACTTGTGTGTTCAGTAGCTAAACAACAACATAGCTTCATTGGCTGTACACAATGTATGTTTGCTCATACAATATACATTGAGCTTGTTTGGCTGCACATAGAAGTCTGGGTAGTCAAAGGCGTGGCCTAGGCACCTTGAACATACACAAGCCAGTGCCTCGTTCTAGGCGAGACGAGTGCTTGGTTAGTGTTGACGCACCAGACTGGATTGAACCAGCCAAAAAACAGAAACCGGCATGAATTGGCCACAATTCCCGTATGGTTCCTTGTTTTGACTCGCCACTCTTTATAAATTTCTAAAGCAGCATGGGATAAAAACCAAATTACTTCAGTTTTTAGACTTTGATTCAAAAGGAAACTATATTAGGTTTTCTATTATATTTGCCAGTTATTTATGATTTTTGTTATTTTTTATTATTGTTCATTATTTGTCTTGGGTTTGTTTTTTTTCCCCTCATTGGGACTTTGATTGGGTGCCTTTCGGCTTTTACTACCTAGATAGAGTTGTTAATTTCTTTTATATTATTATGTGTATTTCTTTTTATTATTATTTTTGGGTGTTTAATAATTATTTTAATAATATAGGGCACCTCAAATGAGTGAGGCTAGCGTCTTTGCCACACGCCTTGGCTTCTTGGACCCTAAGCGCCTCACGTCTTTTAGAACCAAGATCTCAACCATTCATATGGTTGTTGAGCACCATAGGTTGGAGCATCGTTGTTGTTTGCGGTCCTCAAATACTAAACTAAATGTCATACTTGTCTCTTTGGTATTTCATAAGTATAAGTGCTAGAGTTACAGTTACTATGCTGATCTAGGCACATATGAAGCTCATTTCGGAGTGTTAACATAGCAATCTTGAAAGTGGTTTATGCGCTAACGGCTACACTCACATGGGTGATCAGTGAATCACCACTTGTAAAGTGGTATTAAAGCATGTCGAGAGCGTGACAAAGTGGCTGTCTAAGTAGAGAATCATACCCAGTATGACTGTCAAACGATTCAAAATAGATCATTTCCGTTTCAAACCGGTAAAGTTGAAATTTCGGAACTGCGAACCATATACCGATTTAGAATTGTACCCAACTCAGTTTTTCATGCCTAAACAATGTTAAAACCATTTAGGTAAAAGAAAAAGAACTCAGTTTTTTTTTTTTTTTTTTTTTTTTTTTTTTTTTTTTTTCAAAATAGGGCTGAGAACCATTATTTTGCTAAAATTTGGACTTAGGCACAAAAGGAGATTGGTTACAGAGAACACTTGAAGAACTCAAAAGTCGAATCATTAACATCAATGACAAATTCGAATGCATGATCAACAAACTTAAAGTTGCATATTAACTTTTGCTTCACATCACTAATCCATGAAAATTGGGTTTGGGTTTGTAATGATTTATTCCATCATTTAACTGTGTTTATTGAGTTATATTGTACGTGACATGCAATATAATATGACAATATATATAGTCAAAATTTGGGAAAAAAAATAATGAATAAATTCACACTTACTGCTGATATTTTAATACAGCTAGTGAACATACCGCTAGAGTAATTGATGGAAAACAAATAGCCGAGGAAATTATATCAAAGGTAGCCAATGAAGTGACAAGAATGAAGAAAACAATTGGTGAGGTTCCAGGACTGGGTGTAATATTAGTAGGCGAGAGAAAAGATTCCCTAATATACGTTCACAATAAGATAAAAGCATGTGAAGAAGCTGGTATCAAGTTTAAACTGACTGAATTTTCAGATGATTGTACCGACGATGACGTTTGTGATGCCATAATGCAATTTAATGTAGATCCATCTTTTCATGGTATACTTGTCCAGCTCCCTCTTCCTCGGGTAACTTTTACTCTCTTTTGAATCTGAGTTAGAAGGGTAGAAGTGTCTTTTCGCTAATGAAGTGAATGAAACAGCATCTAAATGAAGAGAAGATTCTGAATGTAGTGAAATTGGATAAAGACGTAGATGGTTTTCATCCCATGAATATGGGAAACCTAGCCATGAGGGGAAGGGAACCGTTGTTTATCCCCTGCACTCCAAAAGGCTGTGTTGAGTTATTAATCAGATATGGTGTGGATATTATGGGTAAGAAAGCGGTTGTTATTGGAAGAAGCAACATTGTTGGTTTACCCGCATCCTTGCTGTTACAGGTGCAAACCTCTCTTGTCTCTCTCTTGCTATACGATTTGACACATTTACCAGTTATTAATTTGTAATTGTGGACCAGAAACACCATGCAACAGTTACCATTGTGACTGCATTAACATCAAACCCTGAAGAAATCACACGTGAAGCTGATATTTTGATAAGTGGCGTAGGAGTCCCTAATATGGTTCGTGGAAGCTGGGTGAAGCCTGGCGCCGTGGTGGTTGATGTTGGAACTTATCCAATTGAGGTACTCAAACTTTTGGCGCAGTCATATAACTCTGTTCTTTGGTTTAACATACTGCATACGAAACCCTTGAGATAAATTTAGGTCAAAATTGGTCAAATTGAGATCTGTTAGGAGGGTGGTATGTTAAAACAACCAAAAGGGATAAAGAGATTATGTATGTGGTTTACTTGATAAAATGACTAATATGTAAAAAAGATGAGAGAGATGTGCCTTTTAGTTGTACATGGAGCAATGTTTCGCTTACTTGAAGCTTTATGCGTCTCATCTTTTGGGACCTAAACGCCTCATAGCGTCTTGCACATTTTTAAACCAAGCTGGGTCAATGTGTGTTTTATTTAGAATGTGAAGTTGAAATCCAAAATTTGAGTTTAAAATAACTGTAAATTAATATGGTGTGCAGGACAAGAGTTGTGAGCAAGGGTATCGGCTGATAGGAGATGTGTGCTATGAGGAAGCATCAAGGGTAGCTTCTTTGATCACCCCTGTTCCTGGAGGAGTGGGGCCCATGACGGTTGCAATGCTGTTGTACAACACTCTTGAATCCGCTGCCCGTAAGTACAATTTTGTTTTAACAAGTTGATCTGACGATCATTTAAACGAGCAGCTATAAAGTTGCGTCCTGTTAAAGAGTTTTTCAAGTGTATATTCCATATAGGAGGAACATTATATGGACATCTTTCTTTAGTTTCGGTTAGTTTTATTTGTAGACAAGCATCTCATTTTTTTCCCCACTTATGGAGGGCACATTGCACCCATGTAGTTATGAATTTGTTGTTTCGGTTATGTTTTATTTCAAATGGGTCAAACATATAAAATAACCGAATGAGTTTCAAATGGGTCAAATTAGAAGATTGTAACTAGGACAAGTGATTGGGTCATGCTATACATACCCATTGTTGCAAAAGTCGCTAGACACTCCCATGTTAGTCGACTGAGGAGTTGAGAGTACTTGACTTATGCAGAGAGTATTTGAGGAATGCTCGGACATTGTAAATTTTAATTTTTGGGAATTTATATATATGTAAAATGTCATAATTTTACTACAATTTATAATGAAACATGAGAATATCAATATAAATAAAAACGATACATCTTCAAATACTAAAGTATTTCAAAAATTGATGTTTATTCATTAATATTATAGACATAAAAATTATGTTTTATGCTTTTAAAGTCAAACTCGTCATGTAACATCCAGCCCCTCTCATCACCAATATTGTCCGCTTTGCCCCGATGGGTTGCCCATTTAGAGCTCACGGATTTGTTTTTGGTCGCCCCGGTAGAGACTTCCCAGGAGGTCACCCACCCTGATACTACTCCCACCTGAGCACGCTTAACTGTGGAGTTCTCCTCTCATCCACTAGCATTAAGCCCAAAACGCGTTGGTGATTTAAGAGGCTTTGGATTACTTATGAACCAAGGATCTCTCCTGGCCACGGCCGATGTGGGATTTGCCTAGGGTGTCATACAAAGGTCAATGTTAATATCCCAGAAATCAGTACTGTTACACGTCATAGGTGACTGACTAAATTTGATTCTGGCTGAAGTTAACCGCCTTTTGATTGATACCGAATAATTAGGTGGAGTTAAAGAAAATTGTAGCGGCACTTTGGCGCCCTCTAGACATTTTACAACAGTGACATACCGCTTACGTTTTCTTGTTTTTTCTTTTTTGGTTTTTTGTTTCTCAAGGTACTAATATGATCATATTTTTACATCCCATTAAGTTCAAATATTTAAATCCCATTTTATTAAATTAAATCCAACAATTTAAATGATAATAATAATTTAAATTTACTTTATTAATTGTGGATTTGGGGGCACCTCACACCTGTGCTTACAAAAATAAGAGACTTGGTTGGGCTGTGTTGCAAAAGAATTGAGCTAGCTGGGCGACCCACTGAGGTGTTGGCCCATTCCCTGACTCTATCCCCTGAGGCCTGCTGAGGTACTGAGGTAGTGATGTGTTGGCCCATAAAGGATTCCAATCATAGAAGAGAGAAACTTTAAGAAACGTGTTCGAATTTACTTTGTATGAACTTACAATACTTTATATCCCATCCTATTTTCAAACTTACAAGTCAAATCATTAACATTACAAGGACCAATGTTATTCATATTGTGTCAAATTTTAAAATATTTCATTGCACATATAATTAAACTTAGTACACATTTGTAGTTCTACGACAGTAAATTAGACAAACCTTGAGTTTCTTATAGAGATATTTATGTGGTAGTGAGTTCAAATTGGACTAAAAATCTAATATTTTTTATTCTCATTGTGTGTTAGAAATAAAACTCGTCATGTTGTGAACCTAGATTGTTGATCCACCGGTACCAAGTAGAGCACTTGAGCCACACAATGATGGTTTCTGAAGCCAAAATATCGTTAGCCTCGTCAAAGTGAGGGGATATTTACTTAGGATCAAACTCCGTTGTGAGGGATAAGTATTTGTTTAAAGTGGACAAACATATGTTGAGTAAGAAAGCGTAGACTTATTGTGTTGGCGAGAATGTTTTTTTATACTTGTTATAGTATCAATGGTGTAGTGGTCTAGCCATGTCATGTAACTATTGAGTCAAATCGTTAGCTGAAGACCCTTGGCCTCGACCACGTCTCACACCACTTAGTATAAGGGAGCATTAAAGTGGAGAGTGCCAGAGCATGGGCACCCAATTTAGAGACTAGGATGTAAAGGACACTAGACACTAACAAGACTCGAAAGAAGACTAGAGAAAACTATGATAGAAGGAAAAACACTAGACTACTAGAGAGAAGTATAAATATGAGACCTTATTATTATTATTATTTTTTTTTTTCACAGATGGTTACATACAGGAGAAACGTGTCTTATCTAGGCAAGGAAAAGACACCCTTACATAAACATGACACAAACGTTTTTATAAGGGCATACGTAGGGAAGTGTTCCCTAGCGGTACCTCAGCCATAACGCTTGCATGTACATAAACATCTTTAAGTTTTAACTAATTAAAGACATGTGAGTCGAATACGTTTATTTTATGAATATTATATGGTTTTAAATTACTCACATTACATCATCATTTGTAAATCCTTTTTATTTTTATTTTTTTATATAACAATATCTATATTATCTTATTAAGGAGGAGTGATGGCCAACATGGTAATTTGATTTTCTGTACAACTTAAGAAGCAACATGTACAACATACATAAGCAAGAAATTTAAGAGTATTTTAGGCATAATTGTGACAATTAAGACACTTAGAAGGTTAAAATTGTAATTTTATCATAACCTCATACTCACAACTTAAAAACTTATTCCAACCTTACCCCCATGGTATATGATTAATAAAAAAAAAACATTAATGTAATCAATTTCTTAAATGTAAGAATGTGAAGAGCCTATGAACCTCATAATTTATGCCTATACATTTATATGGCTTGGCTTGGTTGGTTTAAGACTCTTGCTTGCTTTTTCTGCAAAATCAATGCCCTTTTTATAATACAAAGCCAATTCCCCTGGCTTGAAAATTGAATCGTTCTTGATTTTTAGATAAAAGTTGAACTCATTTTTTTTTTATGTTTTAAACAGGCAAGATGGTATTTACAAGTTGCAGCGGGCAGGTATGTGTGTGCTATGTATAATGTATCATTATGTTACTCTTTAGGCAAGGGTTTTATGCAAAACCATACACAATCAAGAAAATGGATGAAGCTTGCTGCTGATCATGGCCATAGAAAAGCTCACTTTGAGCATGGACTCACCCTATTTTCGGTAATTAATACTACAAATAACACTTGAATCATTTAATATTACTCTCAAAACAATTTACTTTGAAGTATGAAGCACTATACACTCTCCTATGCCATGAGCCATAAAGTATTCTTTTTATACATATTCTCATATAGAAGGCTATGCAGGCATCTTGAAATGTCATTATGTTTGGTGATTTTCTTACGAATTTAAGTTCATAATTGCATCTAATTAGAGTCCCATTTTGTTTTTCTTTTTAGGATACTTGTAAACTTTTTGCATATATCACGTATTAACTGATTTAACTATAATCAAACACTACCAAATCTAGCAAAAATTCAATATGTTTGGGATCAAGAAACCTCATTTCCACCACAGAATCCCTAAAAACAATTCGGTTGACCCTGACTTCTCTGATAAACATGCTCCCAATCCATTCGATTCTGATGACGAGTTGGACAAAAAGTCAACCCGAAAACCGGCAAGCAGAACTTCACCTGAACCTACTGTATTAAACAAAGATTCAAGAGCCCCACTTTTTGATGATGACGAGGTTAAAGCGTCAGGCTACAAAGTTAGTTACGTGTCGAGAAACAAATACAATAATGATTTTGTTTATTATGGTGGAATAAAGAACCAAGATGTGCAAGAATTAGAGCATTATGCTGCATATAAGGCCGAAGAGACTATTGTATTTAATGAAATGTGTACATATGAAATTTAGGTATTTTGAACGGCTATATGTAATATTAATATATTTGTTGGGTATATATGTTTTTATGCAAGTTTTCAGGCTATATATGTTAATTGGCCCAAAAAAACATACTCTTATTGTGTAATACAATGTCTATCATCATATCTTACCCAATTTTTTTAATTAAAATATTTATTTTTTTCAGACAAAATGTTTTCAAGAACTTAGCCCGACCTACCTGTTTTGACCCATTACCAAACCCTTACGCCTGCCCATTATAATTTTGAGTTCTGATAATTTATCTGTGACTTTAACAGTATGAGCAAACGAAGCAAGATGATGCCCTCTCAGACTTGAGTAACAAACTGAAGAACTTAACTAAATGGTGGTCGACATGGGTTTAGAGATTGAAATGTTAGTTTTAACAATTTTGTACGTGTATCGCCATAAACTGTGTTTGTGTTACATGGTTTACTAAACCAGTTCTGATATCCTGCAGGCAAAACAAAGCTCTTAACCCACTTGAAGATGATGTTGATGAGCTCCCTTCCCGAGTTAGAGGTGCTAATCAACGCACTCGGCGTTTGCTTGGAAAGTAGATCAACGATTCGTGATTTTACTTAACGGTTACTCTGTTCCAAGATGACACTGCTAATAGTTATCCTAACAACATTAAAGATTACAACTAATTCATTTAATGACAAACATTGTCCTAGATGTGGCTTATATAATGCTTATCTTATATTCTTTCATAGACTATAAAATGCGGTTTTACTAGACACTTATTGTTTTTTCTTTCATATTTTGCTTATGCTAGACTTGACAAAATAATCTTAGGATTTTTAAGTAAAATAAGAGATTAGGGCCATACTCTATATAGTTACGGGCTTTTGTTCCAGGAAAAAACATTGCCATGCCTCATACACACATTCTTACCGAATCGCCTTGAGGCGCGCGTCTCGGCTGATTTTTAAATCGTCATTGAAATTTGATGTTGTTCTAACGAATGTGATTAGGTCACATGAAGCTAGAATATGTTGGTTGATTGTAATTATAGGTCAAATTTTGTCAACCCCGCCGCAACACGCGGGTTCCCTACTAGTAATACACAAACTAAAGGTAATCCAAATTCTCAAATCTATGATATAAATTTTTTATTTTTTTTATTTTAAGTAAATTATAAAGCAGATCAAGTTATTCTACACAGTGTAACAAAAATGAGAATGATACAAAAAACACAATAGATCACGAAATATGACAAATGATCCACAAAATATAACACAACGCTGAAGAAAAAAGACACAATAAATCGCAAAAATGACACAATGATGAAAATAAGAAAAAGACACAATGCTACATAAAAGACACAATGATATAATGTAAATTCTAAAACTACAAGCTAAAAATAAAAAAAAAAACGAAAACCTAAAAACTAAGATCGTACGGTTCAATAAGACGGTTCCAATGCCGCTTGAATTAGTTCAATCAAAGTTCGTTTGATACCCTTCCTACGACTTCCTATTTTTCTTTCACCGTGTATTTGATCCTAACCTTACAAAAGTAATCTAAGTACCAAAAATGATAGAAATAGATAAAATCAACAATAATATTCAACTTTTCACATTTTGTATCTTTCAGCCATTTATTTCTTTCCTTTGTGTACATGTAGCACCACAAACATCTTTACTATTGATTTGATTCAATTCAATTCAATTCAGTTCATAATACACAATTCTATAATGTTCACGTGGTGTTTGATATTGATCTCATAATACACAATTCCTTTGTGTACATGTATTACAAATATATTGTGTCTTGTGACACTTAGCGAAAAAGATATACCAAGAGTATATGATTCTTACAACTATTTGTTATCTATGCATAAACAGTTTTATACAAAGATAAGTGAGAATCGAATCGAATAACTGCATTTCAACAAATATAAAATAACACGATTATCAAAACAAAACAAAACAAAAAAGACTGTACATAGTGCAGTGTAGTCGCCCAATACAATATGCACATTCTTTGCAACTACAAGTATTTTAATAATCGTAGATATTGACGAATAGTCTTATTCTAAACTTATCAGACAAATCTAGGAAACATGAGCATATGGTTTCTGTGATTCCCATGTACAAAATAACATATATTAATTAATTATCTTTTAAAATAAAAACCGATCGACCAATGCTAAACGTACCTCCTATTTATGTTTATCGCACCCCTATACAAAGGAAAAAGTAAAGTGATGATATGACTAATTTAGCAGCCTGGGAGAGGTACATCCAGTAAAAACTATCAAAGTATGTTTAGCATGACCCGTAAAAAAAATCTAATTAAGAAGCACAAGTGGTACAATTGCAGGTCTTGGGGACGAAAGCGCATACACCAAACGGTTTGTTTGGAAGCTGACAGTCTATGCCAAAACAGCATGGCATGTTTGAGCAGGTGGTTGGATCAGATGCCACCACACAACACCTGCATACCAAACATACCTGAAACGGACCAAGCTTCCTTCGTGGCCCGCCGCCGTCCATTTCCATCATCATCCTATATTCTCTCCTCCCCATTCCCATTGGAATCAACCCTGGTGGTCCCGATATTACATTTTCAATAGTGTTTTCAGCTTCTATGGTAGTACCTGCATGAATAGTATTTTCTGTGCATTAAATAAATGAAAACTAGATCTCTTTGTATAGTTATATTACAATATAAAGGCAAGGTAACTTATGATAATATCCTAGTATTCAAACTAGATATAAAATAATAACTAACAAACGAACTTAAAGATAAACGATAAATCAAATAGTAAAAAACAGAATAGAGGATAAATTAACGCGACTTACTTGAAGTTAATATGCATATGAAAAGAAGCAAGTAGAAGATGGAAGTGATGTGTTTAGTGGCCTCCATGCTAGTAATCAATAATCTAACACAAAGAGAGGTAGAAGAAATAAAGAGGGACAAAGAAAGACATAAAGTTTTTGTTTTTGTTTGTGAATGTGAATGTGAATGAATATATGATGTGTGGTGTAGAAGGATCAAGGAAAGTAGTAGGGGTAATGGAGAGGAATCTTGATGTGAACAAGCCTCTCTGTCACTTGCCTACATGTTTGTATGTATGTATCTATCATGCTTCTTTACTTTCACTCACTTATTAGTGCTCATAGTGTATTTTTATTTTTAAGTTTTTATTTACCTAATAATATATTATAATGTTAATTCAAATCTAAAATACAGGATATGAGACTTTAATTATTTTATACGAGTGTACTTAATATAATTTTTTTTTGTAACTGGATCAATATTATATTACCCAAGTTTTCAGGAAGGCATATGATATAAAAAAATAATAATAATCCACATCAATGTGTTTTATCTTGGATTGGATAAATTGTTTAGAATGTACAAATACATGTAAAACTTTTATTTGAAAATCAAAATATTATTTTAGTTGAGTCATTCAGTTTAGACTAAAAATATGCAGAGAACTAAAAATCACATTAATGCTTACATATTTTGCTTTATTTGTATCTGCTTACCTCTCTTGTCAAATTAGCAAAGCAGTTTAAAATTGGTTCTGTATCAAGTGTTATGTATTTTAATAATATGACTTTAATTAAACTCATTATAACACATAGATAGGCACCAACTTTAGACAAGAATGGAATCATTAAAACTATTCATTATTCTTTCGAAATACGTTACTTTAGAAAAGAATAAAAAAAAAAACAGATGTAATACACTATGCATAAACAATAACTTCAAATTTTCAAAACTGTTAATGTGGTATTCAATACATAAAAAGGAGTTAGGAGTACAAAATATATAGGCTCTACAGTTACACATAGACTACCTATATAGTACATAAATTACAATTAGACAACCTAATTTATCTTAATCTAACATCCCCCCTCAAGCTGAACGGTGGAGGACAAATGTGAAGCATTTGACGAAAGGTAACAAATTGATGAGACGGAAGACTCTTCGTGAAGATGTCCGCAACCTGAAGCTTGGATGGTACAAATTTGGTGACAAGTTTCCCAGCCGTGACAAGCTCGCGTAAAAAGTGATAATCAAGGTCAATATGTTTAGCCCGTTTATGAGAGACAGGATTTTGCGTGAGAAAAATAGCACTTTGATTATCACACAGAATAGTAGGCCTGTCAGGAGGCAATGCATGAAGTTCCTGAAGAAGATGTGTTAACCAAACAATTTCAGCAGCGGTGTTCGCCATGGCACGATATTCTGATTCACAACTTGATCTGGCAACAGTTGGTTGTTTCTTAGCACTCCAAGATATAAGATTTCCCCCCCAAAAATATCGAATAACCATAAGTTGAGCGACGTGTTTCCAAACAACGAGCCCAATCAGCATCGGAATAACCCACCAGCGCAGTACGAGTTGGCCTAGTGTAATGTAGCCCATATGCAAGCGTCCCTTTTAAGTACCTGAGAATCCGTTTGACTTCCTGATAATGATCAGTTGTTGGGGCTTGTAAGAACTGACTGACTTGATTAACTGCATACGAGATGTCTGGTCGAGTAATTGTCAAATATTGCAAAGCACCAACAATCGAACGATAATGAGTAACATCTGAATATGGATCACCTGCAGAAACAAAAGAAACATTAGTGCTTAAAGGAGTTGGGGCGGGTTTCGCCTCCAACATTTTTGCTCGAGCAAGAATATCTCTGGTGTACTTGGACTGATTCAAGAATAAACCACGTGAGGTGTAGGTAACCTCCAATCCTAGAAAATAGTTAAGTTTCCCCAGATCTTTGATAGCAAATTCAGAATTAAGATTAGAGATGAAAGATCGAAGAGAAGTGGATTGATTCCCAGTCAGTATGAGATCATCCACATAAACAAGAAGATACATGACACAGGAATTTCGGTTGAACACAAAGAGAGATGGATCAGATCGACTGCACACGAAACCATAATTGGTTAAGAACAAGCTGAGACGATGAAACCAAGCACGAGGAGCTTGTTTCAAACCATAAAGAGCTTTATTCAATTTGCACACATGAGATGGATACCGAGCATCGACAAATCCTTTTGGTTGTTCCATATACACATTTTCATTGAGATGACCATGAAGAAATGCGTTATTAACGTCTAATTGATGCAATGGCCACTCATTAATAACCGCAATTGCCAAAACCGTGCGAACTGTGGCAGCTTTGACAACCGGACTGAATGTATGAAAATAATCCAAACCAGGGACTTGAGTAAACCCTTGAGCAACAAGGCGAGCCTTGTGGCGTTCAACTGATCCATCCGAATGAAATTTAGTCCGAAAGAGCCATTTAGACCCCACTACATTCGCATGAGAAGGTCGCGGCACTAGAGTCCATGTTTTGTTTTTGAGTAAAGCTTCGAATTCAACTTGCATGGCACGGACCCATTTCATATCTTTGGAAGCGTTATGGAAGGTCGTTGGATCGGTGGAGGCAAAGAGAGCATGATGAAGTGGTTGAAGAGTGTGAGTGAGATCAAGTTGATGACGAGGTTTAAAGACACCGGCTTTTGCTCGAGTAGTCATTGGGTGTGTATTTAATGAAGGTGGTGGAGGTGGTGCAAAAGGTTCTTCATTAGGTGCCGAATCAGAATTAATGGGAGGGGTGTTTAATGAAGTGGTGGAGGATGGAGTGGTTTGTTGAGTGGGTGAGTTAATGGGTGTTTGAGAATTAATGGAAGAGGGAGTGGTAGTAGCCGAATGGGAAGGGGTGGAGGGAGGTGAATTCTGTGGAGAATTAATGGGAGAGTTATTGGAGGAATTAATTGGTGAGTGATTATGAGAATTATGGGTGCATTGATGAGGAAAATAAGGGACATTAAAGGGAGGGAAGGTGGAATCGTTGGTTTTGGTGGAGGGTGAGGAAACATGAATGGTCTCATTATTAAGCATTGATGGATCATTAAAGGTAGTAATTTCAAGCTCTTGAATGGGCTTTGATGATGTATCGGTTACAAAAGGGAATGACAATTCATCAAACTTTGCATGTCTTGTAACATAAACTCTAGAAGTGGATGGGTCCAAGCATTTAAATCCCTTGTATTTAAAACAATAACCAAGAAAAATGCATGGAATACTTCTAGGTGCAAGCTTGTGAGAGGTATAATCACGAAGATATGGAAACACACGACACCCAAATGACCGAAACATGGAATAATCAGGTGTCCGATTATATAAGAGCTCAAACGGTGACTTGCCTCCAAGAACAGTAGAGGGAACACGATTAATGATATAAACCGCAGATGAGAATGCATCGACCCAGAAATGGGTTGGAATTTTTGCATGAAACATCATTGCCAAACCCGTTTCGACAATATGACGATGTTTACGTTCCACCCTACCATTTTGTTGCGGGGTGTAGGGACATGACATACGATGAAAGGTGCCATTTTGTTCAAATAATTGACGAACTTTATGATTCGTAAACTCGGTACCACCATCACTTTGAAACATTTTAATTTTTGTTGAGAATTGAGTTTGAACAAATGGCAAAAATATAGATAAGACACCAACAAAATCCGATTTGGCTTTTAATGGATATAACCAAGTGAAACGAGAAAAATCATCCACAAACGATACATAATATAAGTAATGGCCATTCGATTTAATCGGGGAAGGACCCCATAAGTCACAATGTATCAAGTCAAGTGGTGAAGATGAACGTTTATTATTCAACACAAAAGGTGTAACACCCCAACCGATGGCGGAAACATCGGGATGTCACGTATTGATGATTGTTCAGTAGCTCATGGTAAATAATAAGTTGCAATAAATGATTTAAATAAATTACATACAATTGTTCTAAGAATTTGTACATCAAAATGAAAAAAATACAAGCTACGCATCTTCAAGCATTAACTCTAATCTTCGAGCATGTTATAACCTGAAACATGTTAAGTTTGAAAATATTTTGGGTCAACAAAAGTTGGTGAGAATTACATAGGTTTTGATAATCGAATAAAAATGTTGTGCAATTCAAGTGTCATGGCAAGTCTAGTCCATATGTGAAAACATACTAGAAGTAAATCGAGTGCATAATCAACCCTTGTGACTGTTATAATGTGGTACATCCCATACGCTCATGGTTCACTCGAATATGTTATGCGATAACAAACACCCACGCTACCTTTGTAGGAGGCACGTATCCGGGTGGGATTGTCAGTCCAATAGATCTATCAATGTATACCGTCGGCTGATCAATGTTAATGATTATGCTAGAATTGTGCTTACCCTAGTCATGTTCAAGACATAATGCAACATAGAAAAACACATAGACACTTTGATGATTGAATTGCATAAAGAATGATGTAACATGTTTCACCCCAAAAATGGTGACAAATAGAAAAGGGGCTATGTAAAACTCACCTGAAATTCACCGTGTAAATACTAGCAAGTAGCAACAAGTCTGAACTTGGATTAATTGAACCCTTGTATCCTAATACAAATAAATGATGCCTTAAATTCTAATACAAATAAGCTTGATTCGTTTCTTGGTTGTAAAGATAGTTTATTCAACTACCTAGACTCGCATTGTAAACAATACGTGTCTTAATGTGTGTATGACTTAACGAACCGATAGTAACTTGGTTTGATTTCTCAGAAATATACGCGTATGTATAGTTGCTTGAAATAAGTGCTTTAATATATAATTCAAGGTCACGTGTTGATGTTATTGATAAAGACGTGTTTTGGCTAAAGAAAATAATACTTGCGTGGCTTGACTCAAAAGTTGACTCGTTTCGCAGATTGGATCGTATTATATGTACTTATTAATAAATATAAATATTTCTCTTTTTTTTTTGACGACGTAGGATTTGGAAGTTAGAATTAATTTCTAAAATCATAATTTCGTCTACACATAGTTATAAACTTGGAAGGTCGATTTGTTTCTTATATTTTATTAAGAATTTGGGCAGAGTCTTCTCTGTTTTTGTAAGAAACCAGACAACGCAAGTCGTCTATTTTATCCCAAAACATCAATTGTCTAAACTAAACAACACGTAATTTGACTAAGCTTTTAGACACAACAATTGATTAACTCGTTAAAACTATAATGTAACAAAAGTTATATGCTTGACAAGTAACGCTTATGTATACCTCGACCTTTGATCGTTCTAGTAACAATAAATACATACTAACATATTTAGTCATCAATTGGCGACAAAATAATAAATCGACTATTGTTGGACTTGAATAAACGACTAGATAATGTGTTTGTATATGTAAAAGAAATATGGGAATGCGTATGCTCATAAACATAATATAGATTGACCATTCTTTTTTTTTTTTTTCAAATGTCTCATTACTATTTAGGCGTTTTATTACAAGTACGTTCGGTTCGTTACGCGCGTATACACCGTTAATGTTTTCATTTAGAACACACTATATATATATATATATATATATATATGTACTCAAATGAAACAACTGAAAAAGAAAGAAAGAAAAACAAGCGCGCGATATACCTTCCCATTTTATGTTTACGAATAGACACGAACTCGTCTCGAAATACGTGTTGACTAGCTTTGACTGCGACTAAGTGTTTGACCAAATCTGGACGTTGACCAGGTTTGACCGAGCCCGAATACGAACCCAAAACCGAATCTGACCCGATCAGCTACATTCGACTAGAGCCAACTTTAGCCGGACCAAACCCGAGTTAACAAGAACCAGCAATAACCACACGACTCGGACCGAGCCACAACCAAAACCAATCCAAGTCTGAACCAAGGGCTTAAGCATAACCTGAACCAAACCCATCGGACCTCCATTCGAAACCCACCACAACTGATCTGTGACCGGAGCCCTGAGACCTAAACCAGATGTCACAAAGGAACGACAACCACCACCCGAACCAATCACCACCACCTCCGACTGTCACCTCAACTCTACTCGAATCCAAACCATCGGCCACCATCTCAGCCCATTCATGGGTCTTAAAACCTCACGCCACCACCACCTGCACTCGTGGTGGTTGGTCGGCGCTTTAACAGGAGGAGGAAAGATGATAACGAGAGAGATAGGGAGGGTGAGACCCAAGGGAGAGAGATGAGAGAGAGATCTAGGGTTTAATTTTGCTTGGTGGCTGCCAAAACCTGAGAAAGAGAGGAAGAAGGAGATGAATAAAGGGGTTTATTGGTGGTGGAAAGTGGTGGTCGGCGGCGGCGGTGGCCGCCGCTGTGTATAGCGTGAGAGAGTAGGGAGAGATGAAAGGGAAAGGAGGATCTCGTGTGTTTCATTTCAGCAGGGGCAAGAGAGTTTATAGGTGGTTTTAATGGTGGTGTCTAGGGTTATGGAGAGGAAGAAGGTGGGAAGGGATAGGTGTATGTGTTGTGTTGTATTATGTGTATAAGAAGGAGTTCAAGTGGAGGTGGCTAGGGCTTTTGAAACTAGAATGAGGAAGAAGAAGATAATAAGATATTATATAGGTAGGGTTGGTTAGGTGGACACCGCGTATACGAACTCGTTACCAACTCGGGTCTCGTTTATGAATTAAACTCGTTTAATCAATAGAATAATCATATTATGTAATTTATTTATATAAACCGACGTAGGACTAGTATTTGGACTACGTATTAATTTTATATATATATATATATATATATATATATTTGCGTTTAGACATTTACCAGGATGAGTGTCGGTTTACTAATATGTTAATACTTACAACGTGTTATTATTAGTTTCAACGCTATAATAGTGTAATCAAGTAATTTAATTTATAAATGAATAATAATAAAAAAATGTATTTCTTGGTATCGAGATATTATTGTTAACGAATTAACGCATCGTCTTATGAATAAAATATTATTATTGTATTATTCGAGAACGTTGGGCGTTACAAAAGGGAGCCGTTTAGATTTGGCAAGTTCACAAGAAGTGCATACACCCGGTTTGGGTAAAACAGAAGTAAACGAAATTAAACCACTATTCTTTAACAAAGAAATAACATCAAAACCAACATGTCCTAAACGTGAATGCCAAGACTCAAAAGAAGCCGTAGGACACTTGGAGGAAGCCACAAAACTTTGGGGGTTGGTGTGGAGAATGTAGAGACCATCTTCACGGGACCCTCGGGCCAGGATTGTCTTGGTGAACCGATCCTGAATAAAAAAATGAGGATAAGAAAACACAACGTCAACAGGATTGTCCTCAGTTAATTTACTAATGGATAAAAGATTTTTCGTGAGATTAGGTACAACCAGAACATCTTTAAGTTTAAGAGAACCAAAAATGCGAGTGTTACCCGTATGAGTGATGGGTAACGATTGACCATTACCAAAGAAAACACGGGAGTTACCTTGAGCAGGTTTGGAATCAGGAAGAGACGCAGTGTTAGGGACCATGTGATCAGACGCGCCCGTGTCCCCAGTCCAATCAGGGACATTGCACTGAGCATGAAAGGCTTGAGCCAGTTGTGCATCAGACATGGATCCAGAGGCAGCAAACGATTGTAATTGATAGCACTGCGTAGCATAGTGACCCTGTTTCCTACATAACTGACAAATGGGAGGCCGTTTAGGACGAGGAGACCAAGAGTTAGGGGACCGATTTACCCAAGTCCCCTGATTAGGCCTAGCATTCCGATAAGCAGGTGGCTTAGACGGACGAGAAGAAGACCCACGATAGGCAGGCCGAGAAGCATTGGCTGGAAAGCCAACCGGGTTTGAGGCCGGTCCATGTAAGGCTTTAACAAAAAATTCATGACTCTCCGCCTTTGCAACAAGATCTGTGAGACCAGGTATGGGACGAGCAGAACGAATATTGGTTGAGAAACCTTCAAAAGCCGGTCCTAAACCGCACAAAAACCAATGAAGATGGTCCATCGGATCAACCGGATGTCCAACAGCACTAAGTTGATCACATACACTTTTGAAAATACGCCCATAATCCGCAACCGATTTATCACCTTTTTGAATTTGGCGAAGATTGTCACGCAGATTCTGGACGCGCTCAATAGAGGTATTGCAAAACGCATTTTCAAGAGCAACCCATTTTTCACGAGCTGTGGATAAACCCACAGTAACAGAGAGGGCTTCCTCAGTAAGCGAAGCATTGAGAAGGATGATAGCTTGTTGTTCATCACGAACCCAAGTTCTATATTCAGGGTTGTCAACCTCCTTTTCACCGGAAATAATAGTCGGGGAGGGAGCCATAAGAGAGCCATCAACATGAGATGCAATTTGTTGATAGGCAAGTAAGGGCAACATTTGAAGTTTCCAATAGATGAAGTTGGAAGAATTAAGTTTGATGGCAATCATGGGGGCAAGGCCATTCATGGGTGAGGGAGTAGAGGAAGATGAAGCCATGGGATGAAAGGAAGAAAGAAACAAGAACCGAAGGAGGAGAAGAATCGATGGGAAGAAGGAAAGGAAGGAGGAAACTTAATATTCTAGTATTTGGCTGATACCATGTTAATGTGGTATTCAATACATAAAAAGGAGTTAGGAGTATAAAATATATAGGCTCTACAGTTACACATAGACTACCTATATAGTACATAAATTACAATTAGACAACCTAATTTATCTTAATCTAACAAAAACCAAAGCCACTTAGAAACACACAACAAACCTCAAAACATGACCTACATTACATCATCATACCATCAACATGTACAACCATCATCATCATCTCAAGCACCAATCAGTTAACAAACACACAGTTAAAAGAAAATTTACAGACTACTTTCATAATACAACATGTCACATTTTTCTCATCTGACTCCACAAGCAGTCACGGGTCCAGGAGAACAGTTCGGGTTTGTGGATCGACATCCAGCACCCGCCCCAACAGTTTGAACAAACTTGTGATGCATCTGATAAGCCGGATTCCCTGTAACTAAAGGACGTCCCATGTTCATTAATGAAGATGATAACGACACTTCATTTGAACAACTGCTACTGGTTTGTAAAGGCTCTAAGGTCTCAACCACATCGCTCATTAGTGGTCTCGCTTTTGGATTTTGGCTTAAACAGTAGTATGCTAAGCTGCAGGCTTTTTGAGCTCCCCGAACCGAGTATTGACTTTCTAATCTCGGGTCAATGATTTGGAGTAATTTTCTTTTGTCGTTTAGTTTGGGCCGGGCCCAGTCCACTAGGCTCTGTTCTTTGCTTGGTCGTGTTTTGTCAACGGATTTCTTTCCTGTTAGTAACTCCAGAAGAACAACTCCAAAGCTGTATACATCACTCCTTGCTGTAAGATGTCCTGCTCAGTGCAACATTACAATATTTCATGTCAACATATAAGCCCAACACAAATGCATTCTACAAAACAATAAAACCACACCAACTTTATGTTACTCATTTTTCACAAATTTTAATTGTTACCCACAAGCCTAGCCAAGGACTCAAACTTCTGCAGACTTGAATGTGGAAGTGCCAGAATGAGCGGGTCAGGCTAGGTGGGTAACGGGGTTTGTTTGGATTAGGCCGGGCCACCAACACTTGCTGAGCTTTTTAGTATAGTGTAAAGAATTAACGAATTGAGTATTGTCACTAAAAACTATATTATCTTTATAATATGTAAGCATTTGAATTTTGAATACACGAAAGGTGAATTTTACAAATTTAACCAGTTTGATGGTGGGATAGTTCATCTACAATAGCATTTTCATATCTATTTATTTGAATATTGGTATTCGGTAATATACGAGACTTGGTATATCATTCCACTGTCCCATATTTGTTTATCCAAAAAAAAAAAAAACTGCTACAGATTATGATGAAATAGGCATTTTTTTGCAAGCTGAAATCACATATATAACAAAACTATAATGAGATAACTGGCGTAAAATGTTTGTACCAAAACAACATATGAGTACAAAGTTAGTCATATAATGGATAATGGGATAATTTTTCAATTCAAGATTCTGAACAGGGTACCCTCTACTCTAATATGTTAAAGAGCAATTATTCATATTATCACTGCTTCTAAGCATGACCAAATATTTGCTTCCTGTAACCCTCTTATTATATATAATATATTCCAAAAGGAAGCATGACTAGACCAAATGTGATTAATCATCCATAAAAGCCAGCTTATTTTAATATTTTGCATAAATTTTAACACCAAATGATACTCCCCGATTGCATGTTCCCATGTATAAACAACCATCCTACGTGATTTCATACAAAAAGTGAAAATCCTAATTTAAAAGATCCATAAGAGCAAGAAATGCACCATAATAAATTAATAACTTATGAGCTAAAACTATTATGATGTGGGCCTTTAATTTCCGCAGGAGCTGGATCTGCAGAATGAGATGAAGAGGTGTTTGGGATTGAAGATTTAATGGCCAAGCACCAAGCTGAATAACTTGGAAAACCAGGTGTGGAGAAGATCTCGAGGTAGTTATGAGCTACAGTGCTACACTAGTAATACAGGAAATATTGAAGGAAGACTAGTATCATTCACAATCTGACAATCAAGCATGCTGCTTCAATTTATATATAGCTACACAATTGACTTGTTTGCCTAACTGACTTAACTATTACTACCTAACGCCAAATGATACTAACCAACTTACTTAACTACCTTACTGAAATATAGACGCGCGTCTTATTACAAGATACCAAAAGCCATACCAGTCATAACATATTCAGGGGCAGCATAGCCATAAGTACCCATAACCCTCGTTGATACATGGGTCTCGTCCCCTTGTGGGCCAGCTTTTGCAAGGCCAAAATCAGATAACTTCGCTGTATAATCCTGCAGGTACACGGTACTTATTAAGTATTAACCATCAAGCAACAATTCAAAACATTTAAAACACAAAAAAGATAACAACAATACTCATAAAAATTCTCAAATCCACTTACTGAGTCCAACAAAATGTTAGAAGTTTTGAAGTCCCTATATATTACAGGCCTTTCGGCATTATGAAGAAAGGCAAGGCCCTTTGCGGCCCCAAGAGCAATCATCATTCTTGTTGACCATGATAACGGTGCACTTGTTTCTAAGTACCTCAAAAAAGCACACAAATTGAGTTAAGAAAAAAAGGGCTTCAGCAGTATTTGACAAACATTTAACCATTTACAATGTTATGAAGAACAACTCAAGCATTTGAACATAATTGATTCACCAGTATTAGATGACAGATAAGTCACAATAATATACTATTAACTATCTTCAACCGCTTACTCTTAAACCTCTTGCAACTAACTACATACACAAAGAGAGCACGTGTATAAGAAAGAGTGTATGGACAGGTCAACTTATTTTATTTTTTAAGAGAGTTTTCAATTCACAGGTAATAACGGTAGTGATAACTAACCATAAAAATATTATGTTCCCTCCACCCCTAAATTTGCAGAACTTTTCACTTTGGAACTCCAACTAATTCAGCTTTTCTTTATGATAAGATTCCTATCCAAATCCATCTATCAAAAAGATTACTATCCGAATCCATCTATCTATTCAGCAACCATTACAAGATATGAATGGCATTGGGTTTGGTCCACCTAAACGTCAAAAGAGTGACACAGCGTGGTGGCACAAAATGACCATAAAGGGGTTGAAATGTTGAATAACAAATGGTAGGGTCAAAAGACAGAAAAAGCATTAGATAACAGGAATAAAGCTAGAAGATAAAAAGAATATACTAATAGTCCAGTGCATGATGATGAAAAGATAAATTAAGGGGTATAGTGCTGACAAGTGATGACAAAGATATTATATGACCATGGCAGTGCTTAATGAAATAAGATGAAAAATAAAGTACGACTCCAAATGATGAAATAAATTTGGTTACATAATGTGGCTTTCATATATTGAGGTGCAGTTTACTATCAATTGGTATATGAAGTTCTTCTAATTGTATAAAAAAAGGTCTAAGATAGTCCTCAAATGTATCCAAAGTCGAACAAAAGTAGTGACATGAAATGAAGAACCAGTAATCCAGAGACAAGTTTGAAACGGGTACAGAGCCGAAAGATGTAGTTCTTTAATGTGTTAATTGTTCTTTATAGATCTTAAAACGAAAAAAGTAACCAATACCCCAACTCACGAAGCCATCAAAAGTTTTTCAGCTAGGCTAAGCTAAATCTGTGTTAGCTTGGCATATTTTTGGACAGAATAAAAGGATGACAAAATCACATCCACATTCAAAATCCCAGATTCACAGGGTTTGAGATATTCATTAACACTTACAACAACAAGAGCATTATGTGCGGTAGTAATGAAGCACAAATAAACTTTTAGAAACGAAAGAAGAAATGACAGATCGAATATAATTAAAGATTTTGACTCTTGATAAAGGTTGTGAAAAGCTCGTCTGAGGTGTGAGTGTGACTAAGGCGGAGGCCAAACGTCTTGTGCTTTCTTTACAGCAATCCGAAGCACATTCATAAGGCACATCAAGGCACTGCGCCTGGGATGTGAGTCACTTATGGGCTTAGACCTGCACCTGCCTAGTAAATAACTGAGCCCTCGACTGTTTTTATTTCTGTTGACCAAATATTTCAATCAGTCCATCAAGAGTTCGACACATAAACCCTAATGAGAGACCAAAATAAATTTCGATCAATTCATGATCTCTGGATCACGATCTTGGCAGAGGGGATTTACAAAGCATAATTAGTTAAAACTATTCTATGCTTATCTATTTTATTTTCCAGCACTATATATTTTATGTTTATATCTATACTTATTTTACAATTTTAAGAGCCCGCGTCTGAGCCTGTGCCCTCTTCGGCTCTGCACCTTGAGACTTTAACAACTTTGCTCTTGCAATTGCGTAGTCACTAGGCGAGCAGTGTACGAAAAGCGCAAAAAGCGCACCTAGGCGCAAATCCGTGCGCCTTATGTAACCCTAGGCGAGCAGTGTACGAAAAGCGCAAAAAAGCGCAAGAAAAGCGCGCTTTTTGTACACATGATGTTTTTGTGCTTAAAATTGTTATACATGTAGCTAAAAAGGTTGTACATTTTAGTTAAATCATATATATACCTTATTTGTATCTATATTTTGAGTAAATAATGCTAAAAACCTATAGCATATATAAAAAAAATTATATAATTGTCTTGCGCCTCGCGTACGAAAAGCCCACCGCTTTTGCGCTTTGCGCCTCGGTTTTAGACCTCGTCGCTTTTGTGCGCTTCACGCTTTTTAAAACCAAGGCTAATAGTCTAAATTAACAAGAAGGTTACGATCACACTAAACTGAACATTCAACAAACTATTACAACTAGCATGACTGATGATGCTAAATACTAATCACACAGTATCAAAACTAAAAAAGAAGGAAAAATATTTACTAGCAGAAACAAAAATTCATGGAAAGAAGATGCATACTTCGAAAGAGATGATTTTCAAGGCTCCCACGAAACATAAACTCATAAACAAGCAATCTATGATCATCTTCACAACAATAACCAATCAGCTTCACCAAATTCGGATGCCTAAGCTGACCAAGAAAATTAACTTCCGTCTGCCACACGAAACACCATCATCGGCCACATTAATCAATCAAAACAGCTTCAACCGACTCGATTATTCCAACAATAAAAAAAATAACTTACAAGCCATTCTCTATGACCTTGAAGGCCCTCCTTATTAAGAACCTTAACAGCAACAGGCAGAGACTTAAGCCCTACCCTAACATTCTCATCAATATAACCTTTATAAACCGTCCCGAACCCCCCTTCGCCGAGTATGTAATCAGACCTAAAGCCTAAGCAGTCAATATCGGTGGGATAGCGGTGGGATATCGGTTATCGGACCCTCACCGATATTCGGTGTCAAATATCGGTGGCAAATATCGGTACCGATATTATCGGTGATATTTGCCGATATCCCACCGATATTTTGATTCTCATATATCAGTTATAGCGCCGCATTTCCAGGTTTTGCTTTTTTATAAGCCAAATTACACTAAAAGCCAATAATAATCGTTTTGTTGGAATAAGCCCATAGATATTAAGAGCCCCAACTACCCAAAAACACTTCCAAAACCCTAAAGTGGACATATTTGTCTCTCCTTCATCTTCTGCCATTCGTCTGTGACTGCCATAAAATTTGTACGTGTTCTATATTATTATGTTTTAGGTTATATATAGATAACATTTCAAATATTGACACTTTGGAGTCTTGACTTTGGATATTACTATTAGTAATTTAGTATTATATATGACTATGTTTAGGTTTTATATTATGTTAATATATAAATATTAAAATTTTACATGATATTAAAATTACCGATATCCCGCCGATATCCCACCGCGATAACCTATATATCAAATATCGGCCCTCGACCGATATTCGATTTCCCACCGCATTAACTGCTTAGCCTAAAGCTCTTGGTAATAGTTTCAAGCTCAAACAAAGTGAAAGCAATGACATGAGTATACAGAAATGAATTATTCCTCAAATCCTCAATAATATTCAAATTGCTTCTAGGCGTTGATGGGTTGTCACTCAGATCGGAAACTGACCTACTATGCTTCTTTTCCAAACCCACATTAATTTGAACTGTCCAATAAATTATCATTATTATTGTTATTATTATTATTATACAAAAAGCACATTGAATTGACTAAGTAATTAATAATACCTTGATGATGAGCATTTGAAACAACGGGGGATTCTTCACGAGTGCCGCAATTACCCATACTGTTGTTTGGTGCAGTGTCTCATTATTGGCCGGAGGACAGTAGGTGCTCTGCCGTATGCGGCGGCGCCGTCAGTGATGGACCACTGTGTGCGGTGGTTTTGGTGTGATTCCGGAGATGAAACACGGTGTCGGTCAGTTAGTCAGTGTTTGTTGCTTCCTTTCGTTATCATCGACAAATTACGGCTATAAATACTCTTTCTTTTAGATTTTTCGTTTTTGTGGCTAGATGTGAGCCATGGCTATATCCTCTCATATTGCACCATGCCAACGCTTAGTTGGTAGAGTGATAAAGCTGCCGGTCGCTCACCTGATGCTGTTATGGCTAGAGTGAGCAGCAGCTTTATCCATTTTTTTATACATTATTATTTTTTGACTGAATTACAAGTTTTGTCCTTTAACTTTATACCAAATTTCAACGGATGTCCTTTAACTTTAAAATTGATTGGTTTTGTACTTTATGTTTTAAAATCTTGCACGTTTTGTCCTTTGAGACTAACCCAGTTAATTTTTTTCGTTAAGTGGAGGGTAAAATTGTCTTTTTACTCTTCCAAGGACTATTTGTGTAAGTAAATTAAAGTTTTGGACAAAAAGTAAAATTGAAAATTAATATAACCCCCCTCTCTCTTAATACCTGCCAACACCATAACCTACCATCACCACCGCCCGCCGACCACCACCGCCTGCCTGACCACCACCACCACCTGCTGCCGACCACCACCACCACCACCACCTGCGCCGACCAACACCACCTGCGCCGACCAAAACCACCACCACCCCTTCCATTCCATCAAACCTCCATCGGACCACCATCACTATCCCCTTCACCTTCACCTCCATCAGACCACCATCACTATCGCCTTCACCTTCACTTCCATCAGACCACCATCACTATCCCCTTCAACTCCATCGGTCCACCTTCTTCCCTAATTATCCTAGTCAAGAACCCTAACCTTAGATCAATCTAATTAAACCTAAAATCAATTGTATAATCAACCGAAATCATAGGGTAATCAAAGAATTTGAGGAATCTACCAAGATACCAGAGATCACAGCCCCTAATGCTGCATGTTGCCACCGCCCACAACCGCACCACTATCGTTGACCCAAACCATGAGAGAGAAACGAAGGGTTAGGGCTGACGACACCATCGTTCTCTTTAATCCAGTCGCCACCATCGTTCACCTTCACATATCTGCTCTGCACAGTGCTTTGAGGTTGGCCTCATGCAGATGGTGGTATATGGTGTAGCCTGAGGAGGTGGCTGAAACAACGAGGAGGCCGTCGGAAGTGATGATCGGCCCTCATTTCTCTCTCTCTAAATAGACCCTCTCACTCTCTCTCTAACTCACCTTCTAGAAAGAGACTGATTTATAGAGGGTAGGTGTGGTTGTGGGTGGTGGCGACGAGGGAAGTTACTAGTGGCGGATTTTTGTGGTGGTGGTGACTGGAAAAGAAAGGTAGAGAGAGAGAGAGAGAGAGAGAGAGAGAGAGAGAGAGAGAGAGGTAGGGAGAAAGAGAGAGTGGGTGTGAGAAAAGGGTTTTATTTAATTTTTATTGTTTAAATAAATGGGTAAAAAGACAATTGTACCCTCCACTTAACAATAAAAATTAACTAGGTTAGTCTCAAAGGACAAAACGTGCAAGATTTTAAAACATAAAGTACAAAAAAAACAATTTTAAAGTTAAAGGACATCCGTTGAAATTTGGTATAAAGTTAAAGGACAAAACTTGTAATTCAGTCTTATTTTTTTAAACTTTATTATTTTAAACATTAATAAACAAAATAAAAAAACATTATATTATAAACATAAATAAATAATAATAAAAAGATTAATAATAATAACTAGTGACACCAATCTTTAATCTTTAAATAAAAAACATTATATTATAACATTTGTTGTTATATATATTAATAAAATATTTAAAAAAGATATGTGGTGGAAATTTAACTTACATAAAGATAAAACTTCATTTTCATCACTTCATCATCTTCTTCCTCCCCCTCTTTCTCTACAAGTCACCTCATCTTCATCAATTCATCATTCTTCATCATTTTCATCAAATACCAAATACAAAAAAAAAAAAAAAAAAAAAAAAAAAACCAAAATCGGCCAACATTCAAATTCTCCTCGCCATCACACGCGAGCTGGGTCGCCTCAGCTCGCTCGCGGCAGCGTTCACCCAGGTATGTTGTGGTTCAAGTGATCCACATGTATTGATTTGTGGCTCGCGGCAAGCTGCTCGCGGGCCACAACGGACAGTCCTAGTGTTATCTTACGGAACTTTTTAGAGGGTGTTTGGGATTGAGTTTGGAAATGCAAAAGTGCTTTTGATATTGGCTTATGACTTTTTGAAAAAAGAGTTTTAAAAGAATTGTTTGGATTAGCTTTTAGGATGAGAAACGTCAAAAAGTCAATAGATTGTCTTTTTTTTAAGTGTTTTGCTTAACTTATTGTGAATATTGGTTGTATGGGTGATAGATTTATATATTTTTTTTTCAAAAGTCAAAAGCCAGGATTTCTAACTTATCAAAAACAATTTTTCCACCTTAAAAGCCAAAAGTCAAAACAGAAAGTGCTTTTGGGTTACACAAACAGCTTATTGACTTATTAGGTTACACAAACAGTCAATAAGTTGTTTTGAAACTCAATCCCAAACACCCTCTTAATATTTCATTAGGAAGTGTAGGAAGCCATCACAGCTTCACACGTGTAAATCCTAGTTAACTTTAACTAACTCAATCCTGGTTGATTAAAAGAGTATTCTAGACTTTTATAAAACACTCAAACCCACCCTTCTCTGTTATAACACACTCACATAAACCAGAGAATAAAGAGAGAGGGGAGGAGCCAGAGACCTCTTCACCGCCATCGATGGCGGAGCTCCGGTCAGCAACCACCACTAAATAGATTGAGAATAAAATAGGAAGGTCTTATAACTTACACGGTTCATTGATGTACGTGACCTAACCATTCTCAGAGCATCATCGTCACCACAGTTACCTTCGTCTAGAACCACCAAATCCGCCGCCGTAAGTCCCACTGACCACAACAACCACCGTACCCGTAATCCCTAACATCTTCAGTGTAACACCCCAACCGATGATGGAAACATCGAGGTGCCACGTAGTGACGATTGTTCAAAAGCTCATGGTACTAAAGTGTAAATATTATTAAATTCAAAGTTCAAATGTCAAACAACGAAATAAGAAAAGTACATCAACTCCCAAAACAATTCATGAAATAAAGTTTGTTTTATTCAACTAAGTCCCAATGCCTATGTGAAATCATCAAGCGTCTCCTGAAACATGTACAAAATACAACATCAACAATAATGCTGGTGAGTACACTTAGTTTTGTGTACATGTAGTATAAGTATAAAAATGTTTACAATTCAAGTGTCACGAATCATTCAAGGCAAATATGGAAAACACGTAAGTACACAATACGAGTCAAAATCAAACCTCTCATGTGACAAAGTTTAATACATTACCAAGGACCTAGGACTTCCCACCACCATATGTACTTTCCACTAGGCGAGTTGTCAATTCAAATAGCGCTATCCATTGTTAAAGTCGGCTTGTACGGAGTTAATGGTTTCGTAATGATTGCAAGTATACTACGTTTATGTTTAAGCATAAAGCACAAAAATTCAAAGCATAACACATATATGAATTGTATGTAAAACGTTTATGAATAAGTTGACGTGTAGGTTTAATATGTGTACATGAATCACCCCAAAAGTGTAAAAATGAAAAAGCAGATAAGTATACTCACAGTTTGCTAAAGTAGAAATTACTCAAGCTTCGATGAGATGAATAGAATGATAAATCCCGAGGAATTCAACCTAAACTGTTCAAGTAAAATCTATGAGTTAAGGAAACATAAAATCTAGGAATTTTAGGATGGAAAGCACTTAGGGATTCTAGTCCTAATTTGAGAATATCAAGGGTTTTTTTTATTAAGTATAGTTTGTGTTTAGACTTATGAGAATATGATGTACTATAATAGATTTATGAGTTAATCATGAAAAGTTTAACTAGTTGGCTAAAACTGATAAAACAATAGATAAATACTCATTGAATTAAGTTTATAGAAAAATAATTAATTTCTTTTCTACTGATTAACCAAACTTTAGAAAACTAGTTCAATGATTGGTTGATCCGCTAGCTAATAGATTTAAACAAAGGACATTCAAAGACATAAAAGGAGTTTAGACCTTACTCAAAGCCACTCCCGATTAGAACCGTAAAAACGCAATTAGCGTTTAAATCCACGAGTTTAGACCTTACTTAAAGCCACTCCCGATTAAAACCTTAATGTTTATGAAAAACTTAATCATTTAGATCAAATACATTTCTCATTCCCATAAATTTTACATTTTAATTACTGAAACACATACTAAGATCTCACGATTTTTAATGGGACTCTCTTGAATCTATGACAGAAGCTTGATGAGTGTTCGGGTGTGTTCGGTTTTTCTTGTGACTTGATCCTTGCTTCGGGACTTCCATCACATGTTTACCTAGCACCATTACACAAAGAATGGTTAGTTGGTTGTCAATAATACATTTAAAATACTATGAGAGTCGTTACACGTCGAAACGGAACGAACCAGACCAAACGACCCCATATCAGGAAAACAAACTGTTGCACTTTTTGCGCAGCATCTGCTCGGGTCGCTTTTACCCCTTCTAAAACCCATAATCTGACTTTGACTTTCAAACAAGAAATAGTCTTCGTTGAAAAACCTTTCCAGGCATATAAAGAACACCTCCTAACGATTTTTCTATTATTTTATATGAATTTTTGAAAATAAGTCTGTCCAACAGCTCTACCCGCTTATGCGGCTGTTTCAATTGTTTCAGTGAAGTCTTATGCGGCTATTTCACTTTTCTGTTTAGGCTTTAAATAATAAAAGTTCCTAATACACCCGAAACAGCCGTTTTGAATTACCAAGGAACCTTATGCGGTCGTTTCAAAGGCCTGTGTAAACTATATAAAAACTACCATTTTCACCATTTCATGGCCTACACTTTAAGCTTGTATTAGATGCTTTCCCAAGCTATATATCCAAGTATTTAGGTTGTTGCAAACATGTTTAAGATGCTGTTCAAAACCTCATTTGGTTTTACTAATTTGATTCTTTTTTATTCGGATTCGGTTGTTTTGACCCGTTTAGGACTAGGATATACAAAACACTTTTTGGCCATTTAAAAAGCATAACAATCATATTGTTGACTCATTGGACACTTGTTTAACTAAAAACATCATCCGGTTTATGTCACTATGACCCGGTTCTTGGTTTTAAATGTTTATGTCGATTTTTACCCAAATCAACCCGTTTAGGCCCTTAGACTATACACGGCCCTATTTTGCCACACAAAAGACATAAAAATCATATTGTCAACTCATTGTACACTTGTTTAACTAAAAACATTGTCCGGTTTGTTTCCATTGTTTTTGACCCGTTAACTTGTTTGAAATGCTCTAAGCCCATATGGACTTAGTTTTCCATCATTTTCAATATTACAATACTATTAGCCATTCTTAGGCGCAGTAGTGCGCATTGGACATAGTTGTGTAAATGACTTACCAACTTGGTGCCCCCTCTTCACGTGGGTAGTTTTCATATGTATAAGACTTTGCCCAACATGTTTATTCAACTACGGACTTACCGGGTTACTTTGACCCATTTCCATACCTTGTGCTCATCCTCCATGATTCTTGGCATCAAGTGCCCATTCTCAAATGCATTTACCTGTAGGCTTTGTAACCTGACAAACATTAATTTCTTGAAACTCAAATGGTAATTACTTCGCCATTTGACCCGTTTAACCTCGTGAATCTTAATGCTTGGAATACAAGCATCAAGTATTGGACTCAAATGATGAGGACATCACCATTTGACTTGTTTAGACTCATAGTTCATGATACTATGTTATCCAATCTTTTATCTATGGTTCAAGCGACGCAAACTTGACCCATTTAACAACATACTTAACTACTTCATTCAAATGACTTCATCGATTTATTTGGATTAAAAACACCATTTCCCACATATCAGTATTAATTGACCCGCTTGATGAATTTCACCATTCGGTCACAACTCATTGTTTCATTTAATATCATAAACCTTGTTTTATTGTGAGTTCACGTAGATCAACCCACTTAATAGATTTCACCCCTTGGGGTTTATCTTTAACACTCACTCAAGATTTTAACCAATATATACAACACTTAAGCCCTATTATAGTCCAATAGTGTAAGTAGAACTTACCTTATATCCGTTTTTGCTTCCATCGCATTGAGCTTGCATCCGTTTGCCCCGTTTGCTCCATAGTTCTTGTACCTAACTTAGGGACATGTCAAACCTTGTTTTTGTTGGAATACATAATATGGACTTCTTTTATTATCCATGGCATCATGTATTCGTTTTAACTCTAGCCCAACATCACATTTCAAGTATTCATGTTCATACATGTTTTACACATTTATTTCCTCATTCAAGCATTTTATCGAACACATCATATGCACTATTTTCATCATGTTAAGTCAAGGTATTCAAGACTTCCTAGATTACACCATGGTTTAATTAACCATTTGCACATGATCAATTCACCAATTAGCACACATATATGATACCAATCACATAGAAATTGCAAGATTATACCACATACTAGTGTAATTCATGTTTAGGGTAAAACCCCACTACCTTTACATAACACAAAATCACAATTTCATATGAATCAACAACCTATAACACTTTATCACGTTATATAGCTTCTTTGATATCTACTAACACATAGAAACCCATAAAAGCTCATAATTCACATTTTTATAAAAACCCTAGAATCATCATCTTTCATAATCCATGGATTTTGATGAATCAAACGAGTTCTAGAGTTACCTTAGGACGATTAGAACACAAATTGATCATAATTCCCATCATGCATTAGCAAGAACCTTTGATTTTTGCAAGAATTGGGGCTGATTTGTATGGAGCTCTTATGTGTGTGTTTTGTGTAACATTTCGCACTAAGTACATGTACGTTACGAAATAAAACCACAAGCCTTATTATTATTATTATTATTATTATTTTTGTGATATTTTGAACCCTAACACAATGATAAATATTCATACATATACATATATATTTATACATATATATTTATATATAAAGTTTTACCCAACCCAAGACCTGAGCCCATTAAGATCAACCCAACAGCCTAAAGGTCCGGCCCAACTCCCTCTTCTGGCCCACCTCATCTCGTAAAAAAAAAAATTAATTATTGTTTCTGCCGGGTTTCGAACCGGGCCACCTACAACACCAACAAACACACTAACCAGCTGGGCTGGCCTTCTTGTTTGTTCAAAACCAGGCGCGTTTTTGTTATATCACTATTTGAAACCTCCACAGTTGACTTGAAAAGTCAACTGTGATGAATGACTTGCCAAAATCAATTCCATTAACGCGTGATTTGGCTGTAATTGGCATCCTTACTTGATTTCTGGCCTATCAAGACTAAGCTAAACGTAAATTATCAATCAATTGATAATCAATTGACCAATTACGCGTTTGACATTCATGTCGTGGTCAACACCTACCAATTCATCAATCTAGATCATTGTACTATAAATTGTTCATTTCTGGACCATCTCAGCTCGCCACTCAATCTCTCTCAACCTCCAATTTCCATTATCAAACCTCTGTTAATTGTTTTCTGTTTGAATTTTTGACCGAGTCTTTGACCAATCAATCGAGCTCGTAACGTATTTGTAAGTTCAATGTTTTATGTGGGTTTTGTTCATCGGCACTCACACATCAATAGCCCTAAGATTGATTGGGCTATTGATGTGTGAATCAGACAATTGAATAAACTAGGGTTCGTAACTTCTGATTTGGGGATAAACTAATTTTACGTATTGTATTTATTTAATTTAAAACAAAAACAATCACAACCACTGGTCTGGACTAAGTGGTTGTGACTGTTGCTTGCCCCCTAAGCCACCCGGGTTCGAGTCCCGGCAGTGGCGTCCCATTTTATTCTTTTTCATTAAACCTTTTAAAAACAAATCAATTAATAATATATAAATTACATATAATCTTATAAATTCATTTTTAATTATTAAAACTCTTTTATAAATTCTAAAAAAATTATTTTTAACAAATCTGATGTAAAAGTTTCACCTACAATTTTTAGTTTTCTGAAATTTATTTATTTAATATTTATAATAATTAAATCAATTTTATGCTATTATATTTATAAAAATCCATTAAAATGTCAAAACAATTTTATAAATTTCCACAAAAATTATCCTGAGTTTCTATAATGTTAAACTTTACTGAAATGATTTTTAATCCCGAAAAATCATTTATTTTATATTTTTAATCAATTTTTGTTAGTTTTAATTATAATGAAATCATAATAAATTCAATTTTTGTTATTTTTGCACCAAAATTTTATACAATTTATTTTTGAATATTTAGAACAGAAATATAAATTTTAAAATGATAATTCTTTAATTTTAATATTTTTAAATATTAAAGTTAAATTTTGACGATTTGTAATAAATAGATTTAATAATCTATTTTAAAGAAAATAATTTTATAAAAATTATTTTTATACTTTAAACACATTCTTGTGACCATCTTGGATTTAAAATTCATAAAGAGATTTTTGGTTATTTATTTACTAATATTCTCTCATTTATCAAACAATTTTAATATTAATCAAACGAGCATTTATCCCCAAATTCGAAGCCCTAGAAACTTATACATTTGTAGACTTGATAGACTTAGACATATTTATTACTTTATTATAGAGTGATACTTGATACATTTGGGCAACACCATTATACAATTTTTCAACAGATATAACATTTTGCTAAGGTGAGTTTTACATAGCCCCTTTTCTATTTATCACCATTTTTGGGGTGAAACATGTTACAACAATATTTATGCAATTCAATCATCAATGTGTCTATGTGTATTTCTATGTTGCATTATGTCTTGAACATGACTAGGGTAAGCACAATTCTAGCATAAACATTCATCAGCCAAACGATATACATTGATAGATCTATTGGACTGACAATCCCACCCGGATACGTGCCTCCTACAAAGGTTACGTGGGTGTTTGTTACTGCAATATAAACGAGTGAACCATGAGCGTATGGGATGTACCACAATACAACAAGTCACAAGGTTAATTATGCACTCGATTTACTTCTAGTATGTTTTTGCATATGGACTAGATTGCCATGACACATGAATTGCACAACAATTTTATTCGATTATCAAAACCTATGTAATTCTCACCAACTTTTGTTGACCCAAAATATTTTCAACTTAACATGTTTCAGGTTCTACTTGCTTGAAGGTTTGAATTGATGCTTGAAGATGTTTGCATAGTTTTATTCAATTTGATGTACAAATTCTTAGAGCAATTGGATGTAACTTACTTAAATTATTCAATGAAATTTATTATTCACCATGAGCTACTGAACAATCATCATTACGTAACATCCCGATGTTTCCGCCATCGGTTGGGGTGTTACATTTTGGGTGGTGTAAAGAACGATCTGGAGTGTGTGTGTCAACACACACTTTTCAAATTTGACCCCTTTTATTTCTAGTTTGCTCAATTGACATATTCAGCCCCTCAGGTTTAGTGCAAGCATATAGAATCTTTATTAATTTAGTTAGTTCTTGCAAGGTTCCCACGCGTGTTTGTAATTAACGGGACTTGTTTATGTCTCGTTTTATTATCTGTAAAACGTTCTTCTTTTTTGTATAATAGGCTCAATATTATATATATTGATCCCGTATATTAGCGTAATTAAATCAAACGGGTTTTCGGGGTGTTACATCTTTATATCTCTCTCTCTCTCTCTCTCTCTCAAGAACTTAGTTGGGTGAAGTGGGTGTGTGTGGAGGATTTGTGTTGTCACCATGGGTTCGCCGGAGCTCTGCCGACGAGTTCCTTCTTTCTCCGGTTTCTTTCTTTATATGCTTTCTCTTTCTTTGACATTCCTTTTCTCTCTCTAAACTTCTTGCAGGAAAGTGAGGTATGTGTATGTGTTGATGTGTGTCTGTGTGTAAGTATATATAAAAGGTTGCTTTAAGAACTTCCCTCCCCTCTCTACTCTTTCATGGATCACAAACAATGTCTCCCGTCCCTTCTCACAAAAAATTTAGGTGCTTAGAGCATACGGCTTTGGAGATAAGGGGTTGTAGGTTTCAATAGATTTTGATTTAGCATAAGGGCCGCCATAAAAAAACAAGAGTTCTATGTTAATTTACATTCAAATAAAATGAATTATTTTTTTAAAGTTATCCAACTAGCATAAATGATATGTCATGTCACATTTATATCGGTTGGGTTGATGGCAAATGTGACGGTCGGCAAACAAGTATAAATATTTTTCACTACTTCGTAGATTCAAAAAGGACCCAATAAAGGTCGGTTGTTTTTTTTTTTTGTGACACATGTTCAAACAAGAATGTCAACATTGGCAAAAAAAGAAGGGTAACACATGTTAGTTGGTCATAAAGGGGTAACATGTGTTATCTTATCTGATAAAGTTAAATTGTTGCCCCCATATACCCATGAGAAGATCTAAAGTTAAACTATTGCCCCCATATACCCATGAGAAGATCTAAAGTTAACATGTGTTATCTGATCTGATAAAGTTAACATGTGTTAGTTAGGCATAAAGGGTAGCATGTGTTATTTGATCTGATAAAGTTGACTAAGTAGCATTGTAAAAATGAAAAAAAAGATATACCTACACAGAACATTCAAACAACCCTTTGTATAAAATAGGGTAACATGTGTTATCTGACCAAGTCTGTATGTTGGGTAGCAAAGTGAAGATGAACAAGAGAAAAACCTACCCAGGACATTCAAATGAACTGCATGGATGGGTAACATGAGTTAATGTTTCATAAGAGGGTGGCATTTGTTATTTTGCCAAATCAACGTGCCTAGTAGGACGGTGAAAATGAAAAAAAAGTATATACCTACATTCAAATAACAGTAAGCATAAAAGGACCCAGTAAAGGTCACTTGTTTTTTGTGACACATGTTTCAAAAGCAATGTCAACGCTAGCAAAAAATAAAAAAAAAGTGGACTAACTAGCGCTGTAAAAATGAAAAAAAAAAAGATATACCTACAAAGAGCATTCAAATAACAATATGCAAAAAAAAAAAAAAAAAAAAAAGCTTCAATGGGGACCCATTTAAAGGTTACATAGTTAGTTATCATGCAGATTACCCTTTGTATAAATAGGGTAACATGTGTTATCTGACCAAGTCTAATGTGTGTTATTGTCAACCTATTTTTTCTTGCTTACCACTATAGTTTTCACTTCATAAGTTTACTGAGAAATAAAGCATACAAACTATTAACACACATTATTACAAAGTATCATTACAAATTATTGACCACTTTAACAAAATAAATCTAGTAATTCTATACATTGAGTATCAAAAAAGAAAACGTTATTCAAAAGTTTTTCTACATATTTTTCTTGGACTTTGTATGTTAACATATGTTAAACAGTGGGGGTCTTTGTTATCAACTGTAAAAACAATAGATGAGATGTTAACCGGTTTGACCAACTCATCCTCTAACATACTAACAGTAGTAACATGTGTTAGTCGGGGCCCAAATACGAACATGTGTTACCCCTAACCAAAAAATGTGCCCCGATGTAGAAACATGTTAACATAGGTTACTTTTTACACCAGTTGTATCATGAGAAAAACCTACCCCGGACATTCAAATGAACTGCATGAAAGGGTAACATGTGTTAATGTTGCATAAGAGGATAACATGTGTTAATGTTGCATGAGAGGTTAACACGTGTTATTTGGTAACACACGTTATTACAAAGTTTTCACTTCATAAGTTTACTGAGAAATAAAACATACAAACTATTAACACATGTTATTACAAAGTATCATTACAAACTAAATCTAGTAATTCTATATATTGAATACCAAAAAGAAAACGTCATTCAAAAGTTTTTCTACATATTTTTCTTAGCTTCCTTGAACTTCGTATGTTAACATAAGTTAACCGGTGGGGAGTCTTCATTATCAACTGCAAAACAAATAGATGAGATGTTAACCGGTGTGACCAACTCATCATCTAACATACTAACATAAGTAACACATGTTAGTCGAAAACACACCCCAAACTCTTTAATGAATGGAATATTAAGTTACAAAAACACAGGGAGACTTTTAAAAAAATCAGGACCAGTGACAAATAACCAACCCCGCAAGTTTCTCTCTAACTAGGAAAGGTGATTGATCTTTGGTGAACTGTTGGAAGTTTTAAAAATCTAAAACTAAAGCAATCATACACTTCTGCATCTGATTAACATATGTTACATTAGTGAATGACTATTGTGTGAACTATTGGAAGTTTTAAAAATCTAAAACTAGAGCAATCATACACTGCTGCATCTGATTAACATGTGTTATATGCATATACAAATTGTTATATAAATAAATAAATAAATAAATAAATAAATAAACATAACATACAAACTATTAACATGCATTATTTCAAAGTATCAACAAATTATTGACCACTTTAACAAAATAAATCTAGTAAATCTATACATTGAGTACCAAAAAGAAAACGTTACTCAAAAGTTTTTGTACATTTTTTCATTGGCTTCCTTGGACTTCGTATGTTAACATATTTTTCTCGGCTCGTGTTTTACGATTATGAAAGTAAAAAAAAAGTATACATTTGTTTGTCTTCACAAAACGACTAACTGAATTTTCTTTATAACATTAACAATAAAACTAACATATGGTAGGTGTATTAACCTCAAGTAATTTTATAAAGCCAATCATTAAACTATAAAAAGTTTAACATAAATTACACCAACTACACTCATTGGCTATAATATTTCAATTCACACGGTTCAAAAGTTATAGTTATTCAACAATATTAAATTAATAATAATAATAAGAAGAAGAAAAGATGAGCTTCAAGATCTTGAAGTGGGTCGTCCATTCACCTCAAATCGAGTCGGTAACACAAACGAATTCAAGCAGCAAGATCCGACCAAGCCGCCACCCACATCAGACCTGGCACCCCTCGTCACCACAATGACCGTCGACGGAATCAGACTAGAGTTTTGGTGTGGTGTAAAAAGATCTATTAAAATCCATGGAATAAGCCTTCAAATTAACCTTCAAATGTCTTTAATGGTGAAATTTTAAAGAAAGATGATGATGTTGGGTGAGTTTCTTTAATAATTATGAAGTTGGTGAGAGAAAGTACAAAAATGAAAAAGGGAAATGACGGGGATACGTGAGTGGGGGCAGGATAATACAAACATGGGGGGAGAACAAAAGACCAAAAGGCCCTTAAGTGAAAAAAAGAATATTGTGTTTAGGAGGGTGATGTGGACTAATGAGAATCACATATTGGGTTTTCTAGGCTTTTCACTATAAGGAGGGTTTCCCTCATATACTCATACTGTATAAATAATTATAAATATGTGTAAACTAAAATTAAATAATAAAGTAGTTAAAATCGAGCTTGAAAAACTACCCACAAGTCGAATGGGCATATAGTAACCACACACTGTAACGGAATGACTACCGAATTTACTATACTGAATAATTTTCGGTATCAATTTAGTACTCTCTTGTTGGGACTTTCGGGACTGGTACTTTCGGTTCTGTATGGTATTGACATTTTATTGATGTTTACCTTTAAACAAAGCACTAGTAACATATGGGCATTTTAAAAAAAACGATACCATACCGAGCATTTTCTTTACTGATATCCAATTTTGATGATTTTTGGTATAACTACTTTCAATACCGTGCTCATCCCTAGCTCCAGCTCTCTACAAGTTCAACAAACAAATCCTGGGGTCAACTCTATAACCCCCCCCCCCCCCAAATTATAGTGTCCATTCTTTTCAAAATGAGTATTACATTGAGAACCACGATAATCACAATATAATTAAGAGAAAGTATAGGATACAAAGTATCCTTAACATATAAAGTATAAGAAGCCACTATATTATGCCACTTGTCAAATTAAACCAAACCACGATTAACTTAACTAACCCTATTTAACTTCAATTGCATTTAAAACCAAGGGCAAATCAGACTTTGTTTATATGTAACCGATTACTACAATCACGTATATATTTTTGTAAACAATTTGATAACATACATGAATGATTTTTTCAAATTCGAATTTTAATTACACAACACAAGTCGATCAAACACATTACGATTCAATCACATTACGATTCAATCACAATACGATCATCATAATCAAAGTCAATTCGATTAATTCAGCATGTTCGGTACGTATGAGCATAGTCAATTAAATTAGTTTCTATAGAATTATGTTTAATTGTTGATTTTGTTTATCAGATTTAAACTTATCGGTTGATGATCAGGGTGTTTCTGTTGAGAATTCTATTCTAGATGTCGATAATATTGTTTTTTCATGGTATAACTTATCATGATCTGTTTTTGATTCATTTTTTCAATCTGTTTTTTAATGTTGATATTCGTAAACATGATGTTTTGTGGATATTCAGACCTGATCGAAGATACTAACCAGGATGTGGATATTCATAGTTTAACCTCATCAACGATTACAGAAGGATTGAAGGTACTTCAATTATGTTTTTGAATATGATATGTATGAGTGCATTTAAGTAGTATGATACGTGTGTTTAAATATTTCAAACATAGTTACTGATCATATAAGAGTGCGTTTTAAGATGATCATAAGTGCGTTTAAAATTTTCAAATTATCAAATGTTAACGTGCGTTTGAAGTTTTATATAGTGCGTTTGTTTTTTGAAGGTGTTGCATCTGATGTTCCTGTAGAAGACCAAGCTTTTAACTCCTTCATTCCTGATGTACCTGAATCACTCAAACCTGTAATAAACATGGAGTTTCCTAGTATTGATCATGCAAATGAGTTTTATTTCAAATATGCAAAGGCTGCTGGATTTTCTATTCGAAAGGGTACCCAAGATGTGCGAAGAGGTGTTTTAAGACTCAAGTACTTTGTATGCTATAAGGAGGGGTTTAAGCCATTCAAAGTAGGTGTAGAGAGTTCTAATAAAGATGTTAAGGTGAGGAAAAGACCGTCCATCCGGATTGGATGTAAGGTACATATAAAGCTAACTTCCAAGGATGCCAAGACCTTCAAGGTTTATGACTTTGTGGATGGTCATAATCATGCTTTTGTATCTGAAAGTGACATTCATTTCCTATCAGCTAATAGGAAGCTAACATATACTCAAGAAGAGATGATGTGTCAGCTGTCTTCATTGAACATGGGTCCTGTCAAAGCTTTTAATATCATGAAGACTAAGTATGGAGGTTTCGACAATGTTGGTGCAACGGCTACTGATCGCAAGAACTTTAAAGGTGGTTTAAACACTTTCATTGGTGAGTATGATGCAGATATGATAGTATCTAGGCTTAGGGATAAGAAGAAGTTACTGCCATAATTTTCTTTTGAGTTTTTTGTGGATGAAAATAATGCACTCACCGGGTTATTTTGGGTTGATGCATTATGCAAGAGAAACTATATGAAATTTGGAGATGTGATTTCATTTGATGCAACATTTAACACTAACAAGTATATTTTTAATTTTTAAGTTTCACATCTAACTTATATGTTCATAGTGTTTTTTTAAATATTTTTAATGGGTTTTGCAGGTACAAGATGGTTTTTGTACCATTTACCGGAATTGATAACCACTGTCGGAATGTCACACTTGGGGCACGATTTGTAACATTCACAAATTTCCCTACTCTTAGCCTTGCTAATTGTGGGATTTACTGGGTAAGTTTGTTGTTGTTGTTTGTTTTTTTTTTTTTTTTTTTTTTTTTTTTTTTTTTTTTTTTGCAAATTTCTAATAAGTTAATTATAACTTTGGGGGATCTAAAGTGACAATAATCCATAGTTGAAAATCACCTAAACCATAATTTTTTTCTTAACGTTTGGGGTAGTGTTGTAACACTCTGAATTTTAAAAGTGACTAGATTAAATAAACAAATATTAATTTGGTTAAAATAAATTATTTGAAATGCTATGTTTTCTTTAAGAAATTTTTTTAACATTCATAATACCCATGACCTTGACTCTCAATCATGGCCTTGAGGACAAAATTATTTTTAAGGGGGTAATATTGTAATAACCTGAACTTTTCATGTTATTCATGTTTTCAAAATTTTCATTTTATTTTATTTTGTAAATAAGTGTGCATATGTATGAAATTGATTTTAATTATTAAATGGTATACGTTTTTTATTAACATACTAATTGTGTGTTCTAGAAACTCGTAATTAAATACTAGTTAATTTCATGATGAAGAATTTTAATTTTAATCTATATAATAAATGAATACATCTCGGGTCGAATGGAGACATTAGAGAGGGTCTCTAGGATCCAGATTTGTATATGGAGCTCCATCTACTTACCTATAAAAGTTTTTTTTTCCCTCCATTCTACATCAATCTTCATTCTTCCTTTAGAAGTCTTCAACTTTCATTCTCCATTCTTCCATCCAATTAATTTCAAGGTAATATTGCATCATTTTTTTCTCAATCTTCAATTTTTCTTTTGATTTTCATCTTGGTTTCAAAGATTCTACTCCTGAATATTCTGATCATAAGGATCAGAAAGAAACAACCAATGTATCTGTCGTTATACTTACAATGGGTTTGAATCAAACAATCTTCAGTTTATGTTCATAAACTTCAAACAATCAAACAATCTTCAGTTTTTTTATATAGATAGATTCTTGGTATATTCATTCTTAAAGATTTCGTTATTCATTCTTATAGGTAGATATTATCGATTCCTGGTATATTAATTTTTGAAAACATTTCTAATTTCGATTCATGGTGTATGCAGATATCATCGATTGTAGTATAATTGTTTTTGTCTTCATTCTTATTCAATCCGTGATTCATTCTTATATGTAGATATCATCGATTATGGTAACTTTGTTTTTGTCTTCAAGATTTTTTTAATAATATATGTTTCTCTATCTTTTATACCATAGGATTTGATCTGAATACGCAAAGGCTATTATGTTTTATCATGTTGGGTCTGCTGACCTGGAGAAGAACAGATGATTGAAAAGCCAAAATATGTTAACTATTGATTCCACAAATAAACAGTCCTTACAACATACTCTTCCCAAAAGACTGCTGACCCTAACAACTGTTCCATCCAAACAACTGCTGATACAACTGCTGATACAAAGGACTGCTAGAGAACAACTGATAGAGAACAACTGCTGACTAAAGGTCTGATGAAGAAACAACTGCTGATCAAGTTCTGAAGACTAAAGGTCTGTTGGAGTCAACAACACTTTGTCTCCAACAGATGTTGCAAGACCATCAGAGTTTTCCCTTAGTAGTAGTTTATCTTGCAGTGTTTTGTAATGTAACAGTAGATTGTATAGGGCAGATGTTTTATGTTGTTATTTTGTTAGAGGTCACTATCTTAGGTGACGTCAGCACATGTCACCTGTAACATCGCGAAAATTTTCCCCAAATTTTAATATAAAACGCCCTTATTTTCGTTACATTTTATATAAACGTCATTAAGTCTCCATTACCCTAACTCATAATATATATAGATATATATATACATATATATATATAATAATAATAATAATAATAATAATAATAATAATAAAAAATTCAGATTTTATTACATATATATATATATACACTTTTGATTCTATTTTAACCCATTACCAAACCCAATACCCATATCCCTAATATTGCTAAAACTTAATGATCTGAGCCCAAGCCCAAGAAACGTGGCCCAGACAACTAGACCCAATCCATTTCACCCTTAACTGTTTTAAAAAAAAAAAAAACAAAAAGATGCTCCCAGCCGGGTTCGAACCTGAGCCTGGACGCACACACACACACGTCTCAACCACCTGGGCCACACCTTTCAAGCTGCTTCTAACCAGCTTTAATTCTATTTAAGCCCACTTTCAACTTTCCTTGTTTTCCTTCTCCTCCTTCGCGTTTCAGCAGTAGCAGATGCATGTTTTCATTTTTTTTTGAATCGCAAGTTTTGCCATAATTATGTGATTATAGCCACGATTAATTATCTTTGACCATAAGTACGTGATTACCGGCCATCATTACACGCTAATTATCATCATCGTTGACCAATTATTTAAACCTTACGCGTTTGAATTAAAAACGAGGTCAAACCTTCCAATTTACCCAACCCTTTGATCCTCTATATAATTAGACCTTCTGCGAACCTTGTATACTCGCTCACAACTCTCTCTCAACCTCCAATTCTCTCTGATTCACACTGATTATCATTATCTTGTTCGTTGTTGACTTTTGCTTTGACCCGGAGATAATACTCAATTCAACACTGTGAGTCTAATTGTTTTTTGTGGGTTTTATTCATCGGCAATCAAGCAACAAAAGCCCCATCTTTAATCGGGCTCAAGTTGTCTAAATCATTTGATTGCAAATTCTAGGGTTCGTGCATGTTTAATTGGGGATAAACTGAAAACTAGCATGCGTATTTATTTAATTGTAAACGGTTCTCATCACAACCACTGGCCTAGGCCAAGTGGTTGTGACCTTGTTTCACCACTGAGGTTACCCGGTTCGAGTCCCGCTCTGACCGTTTTTATTCTTTTCTTTTCTTTTCTTTTTAAACAAACAATTATATATATATATTAAAACCTTTTTCTTTTAAATTCTTTTTAAAATATCAAAACTATTTTATAAATTCTAAAAAAAATTATATTTGATTAATCTGAGATAAAAGTTTTATTTGTAATTTTTATTTTTCAGAAATTCATTTATTTAATATTTATAATAATTAAATCAATTTTATACTATTATATTTATAAAAATCTATAAAAATATCAAAACGATCTTATTAATTCCCACAAAAATTATTCTAAGTTTATATAACAATAAACTTTTCTGAAAAGATTTTTATTTCAGAAAAATCATTTATTTAATATTTTTAATCAATTTTTGTTAGTTTTAATCATAATTAAATCATAATAAATTCAATTTTCGTTATTTTTGCACCAAAATTTTATAGAAATTATTTCTGATTATTTGGAACAGAAATATAAATTTTAAACTTCTAATTCTTTGATTTTAATATTTTTAAATATTAAAGTTAAGATTTTTACAATTTGTAATAAATAGATTTAATAATCTATTTTAAAGAAAATAATTTTATAAAAATTATTTTTATACTTTAAACACATTCTTGAGACCATCCTAGATTTAACATTTATAAAAAGATTTTTGGTTATTTATTTACTAAATTTCTCTCAATTGGCGAGTATTTTTAATATTAATCAAACGAGCAATTATCCCCAATTCGAAGCCCTAGAACTTATACATTTGTAGACTTGATAGACTTAGACATATTTATTACCTCATTTTAGGATGATACTTGATACATTTGGTCAACACATTTCTCAACAGATATAACATTTTACCAAGGTGAGTTTTACATAGCCCCTTCTCTATTTATCACCATTTTTGGGGTGAAACATGTTTATAACATCATCATTGCAATTCAATCATCAATGTGTCTATGTGTTTTCTATGTTGCATTATGTCTTGAGCATGATTAGAGTAAGCACCATTCTAGCATAATCATTAACATTGATCAGCCGGCGGTATACATTGATAGATCTATTGGACTGACAATCCCACCCGGATACGTGCCTCCTACAAAGGTAGCGTGGGTGTTTGTTATCGTATAACATATTGGACCATGAGCGTATGGTATGTATCATTTTATAACAGTCATCAGGGTTGATTATGCACTCGATTTATTTCTAGTATGTTCTCACATATGGACTAGATTGACATGACACATGAATTGCACATCATTTTTATTCAAATATCAAAAACCTATGTAATTCTCACCAACTTTTGTTGACCCAAAACATTTTCAACTTAACATGTTTCAGGTTCTATTTGCTTGAAGATTTAATTTGATGCTTGAAGATATGTGTATAGTTTTATTCAACTTGATGTACAAATTCTAGAACATTTGTATGTAATTCATTTAAATTATTTAATGGAATTCAATATTCACCATGAGCTACTGAACAATCATCGATACGTGGCACCCCGATGTTTCCGCCATCGGTTGGGGTGTTACATCACCAGTGGTTTAGGTTTGTCTATAAATAGAACAGTGCTTGTACTGTTCTATTAGATCACACACAAACATTCTCTCAGACAAACAATCACTGTGTGATCAGGCTGAGGGGGAGTATTTGTACTGATTGTAATCTTTCAATAAATGAAAGCATTTGATCATTGATAACAATTATTCCCATTGTTTTGATTATAGTTTATTATTCCGCTGCACTTTCCATATATACTTACATCATTCATTTCTCATCTTATTCTAAATACATGAAAACAATCAAACTCAGATCCTAACAATTGGTATCAGAGCTTGGTCAATTAAATTCGATCTAACAAATCAATTTAATATAAACAGATCAGCTCACAATTATTGATATCGTTTGTCTGTTGGATTGAAAACAGAGTAATAGTTTAATTTCGATTCAACCGTTTTTAAACAGACTTTGTTTTTGAAAAAATCAGAGAATGGCTTCAATCAATCACGATCCACATAACACTGGCACGAACAACAAGCCACCGATGCTTGTCAGATCTGAATACAATATCTGGCAACGTCGGATGAGCCATGTTCTAGCTCAACAGAACACTGGGTGTTGGAAGTCGGTTATCTTCGGACCACATGTTCCGATGGTGCCGAGTACTGAAGATCCCAAGGTTCAGGAGCCAAAGAAACTTGAAAACTACTCCGACCAGGATTTTCAGAAAATTGAGTTAGATGCTAAGGCCTTCAGTATTGTGGCCATGGCTCTACCCAATGATATATATGCTGGGCTGTTACACTGTAACAGTGCAAAGGAGTTGTGGGATGCACTGAAAGAACAATTTGGTGGGACTGAAGAGGTTATTGAAAACAATCGTGAAATACTTAACCAACAATATGAAACATTCAGTCATGTCAAGGGAGAGTCATTAACTCAACAATTTGAGAGGTTTAAATGTCTCATTAGTGAACTAAAATTGGTTGGTCTTACTTACCCTCATTCAACCCTAAACCATAGGTTTTTAAGATCATTACCAGACAAATGGGACACTATTGCTATTGTTATGAGAAACTCAATTGGATTTAAGGACCTATCACTGACCCAGCTTCATGGTAAGCTATTGACCTATGAGAGAGAGCTTAACCAGAAAAAGAAGCTCCAGGACTCTGGAAAAGTGTCTGATGATTATGTATTTGGGAATACAGCACTTTTGGGTCATGATGAAGTGCCTGGAAATACTAAGGATCAGAGTTATGATCATTTCATTGACATAACTTCAGGTTTTAACTCAGGTTTTAACTCTGATTCTTATTCACCAAACTATGCTTTCACAGCAAGTGGTGGTGATATCCAAGCATCTGATAACATATCCTTTGAGTATGATGACCTGAAATACTTTGACCCTGATGATTTGGAAGAAATGGACATTATGCACCAATTGGCCCTTCTCAGTGTAAGAACTAACAATTTTTACAAGAAAACTAGGAGAAGGTTTCCAAGGTTAACTGGCAGATCAAAGGTTGGGTTGGATAAATCAAAGATAAAGTGTTATAAATGTCATAGACTTGGTCATTTTGCTAGGGAATGTAGGAGTCAACATGGTACACCTATAATCACCTATCCAAATCAAAGACCTCAGACCAACACTTATCAAAACTCCTACCATACCCCTGGACCAAATGTGCAAAACACTACTCATTTTGCACAGTCCTCAAACACTGTTCCTGTCCAGTATGTCCAAACCACTGTTCCTCAGATCCACTATGTGCAAACACCTGTTGCTCAAGCACCTATGCAAACGACTGTTGCTCCATCCTCTGCTCCTGCAGAGACCAGTCAACAGAGCTTCTTTACACAAGGCTTTGTTGATTGGATCAGTCTACCAGATGAGTTAACAGATGAAAATTTTGCATTAGTTGCCAAAGCTGAAAATGAACCAGAAAACTTTTGTTTCATGGCTATGGTTGATGAGGTTGAATCTGAGGAGGTGGTGACTGAATCTAATGTTGTGACTGATGATGTTGTTGATGAAGTTGTTACAGGTGAAAAACCTGAAGAAGAGGTTATAAATCTCTCAGATCCCTGGGTGCATCTGATGATTGTGAGTGCAAGTGTGATTGTGCATTGATGGCTGCTGCTAAGGTATCTCCTCAAATTCTTAAGGATTTGTGTTCTGACAGATGTGTAATAGCATTTGCTAACATCAAAGAGGTGAATGAAAACCTTAGAAAGAAAATTTTAGATGATGAAGTTAAATTTGAGAAACTTTCAAAAGATTTAAAAACAAGTTTAACTGAAAAGGAATCTGAAATAAGTAGCTTAAAACATGAAGCAACCATAACCAAAGACCAGCTCCAAACTATGATAACAAAATATCAGAGTTGTAAAAGTGAGCTTGAGTCCACCCAAGTTGAATGTGAGAAATGGGTGGAATCATGTAGAGGATTTGAGATGCTACTCAACAAACAAACCAAAAGTCATGTGAAGTTTGGTTTTGGTTTTGAAACCACTGCTCCAGCTTTTGAAAACACTGACAAAAGGGATCAAAAGTCTGTTGAGATTTTACCAACAAACTTGCAGGGTCAAGAGATTAAAATCACTGAACCAAATGGTAAAAAAATTGTTCTTGAAAAACCAGAAGGTTCCTCATCATTCACTGAACTTGAAAAGTATGAATTTAAACCTACTTGGTCTGATGAGTGTGGTACTCTTGAGAATTTTAAACCTGTTGATTTTAAAACACCTGAAGGAAAGACAGCTCCTCAGGCAAAAATCATTCCCTTGAAAAACCTTCCAGCAGATGCTCAAACATCTGCTGAAAAGAAGGCTGAAAAGGGGAAGAAGAAAGAAAAGACTGTTCACTTGTTCTGTGATTTCTGTGAAAAGAAGAATCATGTCACTAAAAACTGTTTTCTTCTAAAAGCATATGACATTAACAAAGGAACAAGTGTATGTGATTCCAAAGCCACATGTTCAATATGTGGGAAAAAGAATCACAAAACCAAAGAGTGCTTGTATCTTAAAAATTTTGATGTGAAAATACAAGAGTACAAAGCTAAAACTCTTGCAAATCCTGGGGTAAGTACTTCAAAAGGAAAGCCTAAACAGACCTTCACTCCTGTCCAAACATCTGTTACTAAAAGTCTTGAAACATCTGCTCCTAGGGATGTCCAAGTAACAGATGCTCCACCCACAAGCAAGTACCCAAGAGGATATGGACAACCACCATGTCATAGTCTGTCACATGTTTATGAGGAGCCAAAAAGACCCTCTAAACCAAGAGTGAACAGAAATCCCTATGGGTATTATCATCTGTCTGGAAGTGATCAAACAACTGTTGCCCCAAGTGTTGACATTCAAGCACTGGCAAATGGTCAGCAGCAGTTGTTGAACTTGATTCAAAAATTAGTTCAAACCACTGATCATCTTCCAAAGCTTGAGTCTGAAAAGTCTGAGGACCCATCCAAAGCCAACTTGGCTTTGGACACTCACCAAAACTAATCCATTACTGCTGTGCAGGGAGCTTCTGCTTGTTTAGATAGTCTTTGGTATGTAGATAGTGGAGGCTCCAGGCACATGACAGGATGTAGAGCCCTTCTTCTGGACTTCTTAGCTCATGGAGGGGGGTGATATATCCTTTGGTAATGATTCAAAAGGTAAGGTGTTGGGGTCAGGGACTGTACAAGCTGGGAAACTCAAGTTTGAAAATGTCAATCTTATTGATAATCTCAAGTTTAATCTTCTGAGTGTTTCACAAATGAGTGACAAAGGTTATGGCTCATTCTTCACAAAGAAAACTTGCAAGATTATTGGGCCAGAAGTGGTGAAAAAGATTGATACCATCATTGCTGAGAGCAAAGCACAACTTGTTGCTCATAGAAGTGGCAATGTGTATGTTGTTGATATGTTAAAGGACAATCCTATGGCAAATGTCTGTTTGTTTTCTGTTGCCTCCACAAAGGAGACAGAATTGTGGCATAGGAGACTGGGTCATACCAACCTTAACACTATCAATACACTCTCTAAACAAAGTCTTGTCAGAGGCTTACCATCAAAAGGATTCAAATGTGATGAGCATTGTGTTTCATGTTTAAAAGGGAAACAACATAAAAGCTCTTACAAATCCATTGATGAGTCCAAAACCAGTCAATGTCTACAATTGTTGCACATGGACTTGTTTGGCCCTGTTAAAATCATGAGTCTAAGAAGAAAAAGTTTTTGTCTTGTCATAGTTGATGATTTTTCTAGGTTTACATGGACTTACTTTTTACATTCTAAGGATGAGACTGCAGGTATATTGAAGGACTTTGTCACCAAAGTTGAAAAACAATATGACTTGCCAGTAAAAGTCTTCAGGAGTGACAATGGAACAGAGTTTAAAAATAAGGAGTTGGATGATTTCTGTGTGTCAAAAGGGATTGTGAGGCAGTATAGCATCCCAAGAACACCAGAGCAAAATGGGGTGGTTGAAAGGAAAAATAGAACTCTTATAGAAGCTGCAAGAACCATGCTAGCAGATTCTGGTTTGCCATTGTCCTTCTGGGCAGAAGCTGTAAACACTGCTTGCTATGTTCAAAACAGAGTTTTGATCAACCCTAGACATCAAAAAACTGCTTATGAAATTTTGTTCAAAATCAAACCATTAATTTCATTTTTCAAAATCTTTGGCTGCCCATGTTTCATTTTAAATCTCAAAGATTCCATTTCAAAGTTTGCAGCCAAAGTAGATTGTGGTTATTTTCTGGGATATTCTTCTACTGCCAAGGCTTATAAAGTGTTTAACACAAAGACCAAGACAATAGAAGAAACTCTGAATGTAAAGTTCAATGAACTTTCATCTCTAAAAATCCCAGCAAATCCTGCTGAACTATTTGATTTAGATAAATTCAAATTTGAAGATATCATTTTTAAAACTAACAATGTAGGTATTCCACAGTCTCCACAACAAGATTACAGAACAGATGTTGTGATCCCCAGTCACTATAAAATCTATTCTGCATCAGAGGGAGCAGCTGTTCAAAACAATTGTCAAAACTCTGCCACAGCTGAGTCAACCACTGTTGGCCAGTCTTACCCTCAAATCACTGCTTCATCTCTCACAACCACTGAACAATCATCTGTTGACAAAAGTCAATCATCTGTTGACAAAAGTCAGTCCAGTTTTACACCACTTGGACCCATTCCCCCACTTCCATTCCAAACATCTGATGGCACTACAGAAGTGCAAACAGATGTTACATCAACAGAGTCACCAAACCTCTGTCCTTCACCTCAAAATGCCATCATACCATATCAGGGAGATCTTATCTACCTAAGAGCTCATCCACCAGACCACATCATTGGCAACATCAGAGAGGGTGTGCTCACAAGAAGCCAATCCTCCAATATCTGTCTTTTTGCAGGGTTCCTATCTCTCACACAACCTGTCAAGTACCAAGAGGCACTGAAAGACAACAGTTGGGTAGAAGCTATGCAAGAAGAGCTCCTTCAGTTCAAAAGACAACAAGTATGGGAACTTGTACCACTGCCTAAGGATGTTTGTCCAATAGGTACAAAGTGGGTCTTCAAAAACAAAACTGATGAAAGGGGTATTGTTGTCAAGAATAAAGCCAGGCTTGTGGTTCAAGGCTTCAGACAAGAAGAAGGAATAGACTATGATGAAACCTTTGCTCCTGTAGCAAGGTTAGAAGCCATCAAACTTTTTCTAGCCTTTGCTGTCAACCACAACATCAAGGTGTATCAGATGGATATCAAATGTGCCTTTCTTTATGGCAAAATTCAGGAGGAAGTCTATGTATGTCAACCACCTGGTTTTGAAGACACATTCCATCCTGATCATGTCTACAAGCTCAATAAAGCCTTGTATGGACTCAAACAAGCACCAAGGGCCTGGTATGAAACTCTTTCCACTTTTCTCTTATCCATTGGCTTCACAAGAGGTAAAATTGATAAAACCTTATTTTTAAAATGGAAAGGGAAAGACTTAATGATTGTTCAAATATATGTGGATGACATCATTTTTGGATCCACATGTAACAAAATGTGTGAAAAGTTCAGGAAACTCATGACAGCAGAGTTTGAAATGAGTGCCATGGGTGAACTTCAGTGTTTCCTTGGTCTCCAAGTGAAACAACTGCAAAATGGCACATTCATCCATCAAAATAAATATGTAAAGAATTTGCTAACTAGATTTGAGATGAATGACTGTAAGCCATGTAGTACACCCATGAGTACAGTCAAGCTACTCACTATTGATGACAAGGATGAACTGGTTGATCAAACACATTATAGATGCATGATTGGGTCTTTATTGTACTTAACTGCATTTAGGCCAGACATTATGTTTGCCACTTGTGTCTGTGCAAGATCTCAGGCTTCACCTAGAAAGTCAAACCTTATTGCTGTGAAAAGGATATTCAGATACCTAAAAGGTGCTCCCACACTTGGTATCTGGTACCCTGCTAATGGAAACATTGAGCTTTCAGGTTATTCAGATAGTGATTTTGCTGGCTGTCACACCACAAGAAAATCCACATCAGGAGGGTGCCAATTTTTAGGGAATGCCTTAGTATCTTGGCAAAGCAAAAAGCAGGCAGCTGTTTCCACCTCAACAGCTGAGGCTGAATACATTGCTGCTGCAAGCTGTACAGCCCAACTCATGTGGCTTCAAAATCAATTGCTGGATTTTGGGATAACTGCATTACAGACTCCACTCATGTTGGATAGTCAAGCTGCTGAAAATATCATCAAAAATCCAGTCTCTCACTCCACTACCAAACACATTGACATCAGACATCATTTTGTCAGAGATAGCTATGAAAAAGGTTTGATTTCTCTGCACCATGTTCCAACAGAGGATCAGTTGGCAGATGTGTTGACAAAAGCATTAGACACATCTACCTTTACAAATCTGATTTCTAGAATTGGTATGCTAAACATGGATTAAACAACAAAATGTTTTTAATAAAAGCATTAAAATGTTTTCAGAAAATCAAAATTCATCCTTAAAATAGCTTTTTGGTTGAAAAATCTGTTTCAAACTTCTGTTCAGATAAAACAACCACTGTTTCATTCATTTTATCCACTGTTGGTTGAAAAATCTGTTTCAAACCTCTGATCAGATAAAACAACTGTTTTATTATCCATATCTATATATATATATATATATTTATATATATTTACAAAAAAAAAAAACTGCTGTTTGCATCAGTTGTTTGCATCAGCTGTTTGCCAAAAAACAGCTATTCCCCCCAGATGTTTTAACCATCAGTTGTTTGCCACGTCTGCTCTTACAAGCAGAGTTTTGGCCACATCAGCGGTTTCACCAGAGTCTATAAAAACCCTGTTTTATCACAACAGTCGTTACACTGTCTCATTGTATTCAAAATACTGAAACCGCCTTCTTCATTCTCAAACCCTCAATCAAATTTCATTCTCAACTTCGGAATCCATTACAATGGATCTTCAAGCTAAAGCCACCCACAATTAGCTCCCATATCTGGTTAAAACAGATGAAAATACTCCATTTCATTCCACCATCGACATCATTCTAAAATCCAAATACCTGACAATCTTAACCGCTGACGCCCCCATCTATCTTGATACTCTCCAAGAATTCTGGTTAAATGCTGAGTTCTTGCTTCAAGACAAGAAGCCTACTTCCATTATCTCAAAAATTGGTGAAACAAGTATCGTCATTACCCCTCAACTGATATCCACAACCTTCTCACTTAATGACCTGTCAGGTAAAGACTCTTTCCCTAAAACAGAGCTTCACACAGAGTTTCAGGAAAGGGGGTATGATGCTCAGATGACTGGGTCAACACTTTTCAAAAAGTTTTTCCCACCAGTCATGAAATTTTTCTTCCATACCCTCCTTCTCTGTGTCTCCGCTAAGTCCACCTCCTTTAATGAAATCCCATTGAGGATTCAGTACTTGGGCTATGCTATGTTGTCAGATTCTGACTTCAATCTATCCCAGGGACTGTTTATGGATTTAGTGTCAAATGTGAAAGCCATAAAGTCTGGGTCAAACAATGCTTTTCTAATTTACCCAAGAATCTTAAGTGTAATCCTTCAAAAGGTTTTACCAGAAAAAGTTTTCAAAAAGGGTGAGTCTATGCAAATGAAGAGTCTAACTGATGAAACTTTTACTAGAATGCTGGGTGCAAACACCCAAGAAAAAGCATCAAAAGTGTCAAAGGTTTCAAAAACACAAACAAAGAGGACTAAGACAACAACTGTTGTCCAAACCTCTGTTGTTGAGCCCACTGCTCCTGGTGATCATGGCACTACATCCAGTGCTGTGAAACCCACACCAGCCATTTCCAAAAGGAAACGTCCATCCACAAAAACCACCACTCCACCTCACAAGAGACTTCTGGAAGTTGAGATACCAGAAGATAACTCTGTTGCAACACAAAAGCAACTAGAAACCACTGTTGTTACTTCCTCACAACAGCTGGAAATATCTCAACTTGACCAAACTCCTCATGCATCCTCCCAAAAGGATCATGTTGTAAGCCAAAGGGAACCACATCATGATACATTTGAGTCACTTGGCCAAATGTTCACAAGCCCCTCTCCCAGGGCTAATTCTCTTTTTACTCCTCCACCCTCACCATCACATGTTCAACAGACCATGCAACCTCTGTTTGAGGCTATTGACAAAACTCAGGAAAATCCCAGTTCCTCTCTTTCACCTGTCAATGAGAGTATACCTCCACAAGTGACTGGGACTGAGGAACTTCAATCAGCCATCCCACAAACAGATGAGGAGGTTACACCCCTAGAGTTCAATGTAACTCTAGGTGAGTTTTCAAGTGGAGCAACCACTACTGATGTAGAGACCATTGTCTCACACAAGGACAGTGGTTACATAGCTAAGACTCCCCAGAACCAAGACAAAGGGGCATCTGGTTCTCATCCTTTGGATTCACCTCCTAGGACTGAATCAGTTAAAACTACCACTGGTAGGAATTCAGATGATCCTATTAACTTAGGTGATGGATTAAAATACCAAGAATTGACAGCTAGAGTTCAAACCATTGAAACCTCTGTTGCTGATATCAAATCTGATGTCAAGCTAATATTGGAATCCTTGGCTACTCTTTCAAGAGTCAACCATCCACATCTGATATTGCTAGTGAGCTATGGAAATCTGTTTCCCCCATCATCATAGCTCACAGAAAACTAGCAGATCAGAATCATGCTACCTACATGGCTGAGATCAGGAACATGGTAGATGCAAGGTACAAAGATACTCATGCAGACATTCAAGCCATCAAAGACCATCTGCTGAAGACCACTGGCTCTGCCCCTACCACCATTCTCAGGGATGAAGATGAGGATGCATTCACAGCTGATGATGCCAAAAAGGGGGAGAGTGGCAGAGATAGGTTGCCAAAGCTAGATCCCTTTGGTTGTCCACCTTCTCAAAAAGGTAAATCAAAGTCTGCCAACATACCAGGGTCTACTCAAACAACACCACAACAGCAACAACCAACTCAAACTGCACCACAACAACCAACTCAAACTGCACCACAACAACAACAAACCAGCAAAGATAAAGCAGTAGACAACTCTGCAAATAAAGAAGCTGAAAAGGCTGCTGAAGACAAACAAAAGAGGGCTGACACTTTGGAAGCCAAAGCAGAATTGTTGGTACAACTAAAAAGGGAACAACAGCAGGAAGTTGAAGATGTGGGATCCTCAAAAAGGAAGAAAATGCCTGCTAAACATGTCAGACAACCACCATCAAAACTGAAAACCACTGCTGCTAAAACCTCTGTTGATAAAGCCACTGCTGACAAAACCACTGCTGCCACCCAAACCACTGATAAAACCACAACATCTGAACCTACAATCACATCACCACCCAAATCCCAAAATCTGCTGGTCCTACTAAGGTGCCAACAGATGTTAACACAACCACTGCTTCCACACCACCATCACCAAAAATCTTGTACAAAAGGAAGAGGAAATCAACCTTTATTGTACAGGATGAAAACATATATACATCACCACACACCACCTCAACCACACAATCAACACCTATATCAGCCATTCCACTCTCATCATTCTCACCACACACATCACAACTCAGATCCCATAGACCACCACCAACCATTACACCATTGGTTGTTCAGTATCCCCTTGAACTTGATATACTCAAGGGGGAAATGCAATCCTTCTATAATACTGAACAACCATTTGATAGATCCTTCCCTTCTCTTCCACATTTCCCTGTTCCCTTAAACATGGACACATATCTAAAATATAAGGCTGAACAGGCAGATGCAATCATAAAAGAGAAATGCAAAGGGAAGGATGACAGGACTGCTCAGGGCATCCATTCAGCAGAACTTAGCAAATTGAGAAGGATTGAAGATTTTGCTAAGACCCTGAGCAATTCCATGTCTGCCATGCCTCTCAGTAGTGACATGGAAAAGGAGGTTAGGGAATCCCTTCTAGAACAGATCTTGGCAACCATGCCTTACAAAGCAAACAAGAAACAGTTTGCAGGCTGGACCACTCATGCACTAAGGGAAGAACTCTTAAGAATAGAAGAGTTGGCCAAGAATCCCCAAGCTAAAGTCTCTGCCCCTGATTTTGGTAAAGGCAGAGATCCAGCCAGAGCCTTGAAGTTCAAGAGGATGAGACAAGAAATAGTGGCTGCTGACTATGGGGAGATGAGGTCTGTTGCAAGATGGTCTGAGCTAAGGCTGGTTGAAACATACAAGAGACTTGAAGAAAATAGGAAGAAAGATCCCAGCCTACCTAGAAAACCTGTCTACACTGATGAACCATTGATGAAGAGACCTCAACAGGCTTTTACTCTTGACAGCTTACTTGACACTTCTGATCTATCAGTTGCTGCTAGAAGACAATTCAAGAAACAGAAAGAAATGTCTGAAGAAGATCAGAAGAAGTTTGCTGACACTTTCATTAAAGAGGGCCTCTTCAATCAAGTGCATTTTTTCTCAGATCCCACAACTGACAAGCTCAGAGAACTCATTGGGAGACCTCCATCACCAAACTCATCTAGAATAAAGGTGCATCTCAGCAAATCCACTGACTCAAAAATTCTAAAATGGAAAGTCAATAAAGACAACCATGAATTGACTCTGCTCAGGTCAGATGGAAAAGTTCAAAAGATAAGCATGGATGATGCATATAGCCTGTGTGCAAATGATCTCCAAACACTGCTGAATCTTGAGCTTGAAAGAGATGTAGAAGACCTATTTGCCTTGGACTTTGAACTTTAATTCAAAGGACAAATCAGAGGAAGTCTGATGAGAAATAAAGATCAAGAATAAAGCTTAGTTTTGGCATCATCTGTTCTAGGGGGAGATTGTTGGGTCTGCTGACCTGGAGAAGAACAGATGATTGAAAAGCCAAAATATGTTAACTATTGATTCCACAAATAAACAGTCCTTACAACATACTCTTCCCAAAAGACTGCTGACACTAACAACTGTTCCATCCAAACAACTGCTGATACAACTGCTGATACAAAGGACTGCTAGAGAACAACTGATAGAGAACAACTGCTGACTAAAGGTCTGATGAAGAAACAACTGCTGATCAAGTTCTGAAGACTAAATGTCTGTTGGAGTCAACAGCACTTTGACTCCAACAGATGTTGCAAGACCATCAGAGTTTTCCCTTAGCAGTAGTTTATCTTACAGTGTTTTGTAATGTAACAGTAGATTGTAAAGGGCAGATGTTTTATGTTGTTATTCTGTTATAGGTCACTATCTTAGGTGACGTCAGCACATGTCACCAGTGGTTTAGGTTTGTCTATAAATAGAACAATGCTTGTACTGTTCTATTAGATCACACACAAACATTCTCTTAGACAAACAATCACTGTGTGATCAGGCTGAGGGGGAGTATTTGTACTGATTGTAATCTTTCAATAAATGAAAGCATTTGATCATTGATAACAATTATTCCCATTGTTTTGATTATAGTTTATTATTCCGCTGCACTTTCCATATATACTTACATCATTCATTTCTCATCTTATTCTAAATGCATCAAAACAATCAAACTCAGATCCTAACATATCATAATGGTTCTAAGTTCTTCAAGATACTGCATGACCCTTCGGTGATTGGATGGCCTGATTTGCTTGAATCCGAAGGTATTGCCATTGGCGAATATTGTGTATTTAAGTGGTGTTCAAATCAGTGCAGGCTCTTTGTAAGTCCCAAATACTAGATCTTGTTAAGTGCAAGAGATTGTTATCACTTAGAAACACCTATGGATTAGGTGTTTTAAGTGATTAATCTTCTACAATCAAAGAAACTAGATGAATATGATAAAAACCGACACACAAGATGAATAATAAGATGATTCCATTGCTGATTTGTTACTGAAGAACCATGGAATAACAACAAGTACGCACCTATTCAAAATGTGCTACAAAGATAATCCAAAACCCTAACCCTAGAGCTGCACACAAGCCATCTATATATAGTAAGTCTGATGGGCATGCACACTTAAGCTAAGTGCACAGGGTCCGTGTATTAAGTGCGCAGCTTCTAGGGTTTCTTCTAAATTATGCCATAATTACATAAACAACCCTTTAACTTACAAACTACACAACAAGCTATCAAAAGTCTTTGATCTGGTAACTGTGGTCTGAATATAACCCAACAATACTCCCCCTAGACCACAGCTACCAGTTCTTCATTGTCAATCAATCTCTACATCGCTTGGCTCCCCCTCTGCCTGACCCGGGGGGTCTTGAATGAACATGGCGGCAAGATCTTCTTCAACCACAGGTGGAACTTGAGTAGACTCAGTTGCAGGTCTTTCTGGATCAGTTGCTGTTGCAGGTTCTTGTATCTGCACCTCTGAAGTGGTTTCGGCTTCAGTTTGTGTTTCTTCTGCAGCAGCAGCTTGGGCAGCTTTCTCCTTTTGTTCTTTTTCCGCGTCCGCTGCGTTGATCCTGTCTACTATGTCAAGTAACTCCGGTTTCAGCTTCATCGCCCGATCCACCGCTCTCCTGAATAGGATAGCTTCCTCAAATAAGACATTTTCAGCACCTACATTGATCTGATTGGTGAACAGAATATTCAAGTCCGATAGTTAAAGGCAAACACATCTACCGGATCAAGAATCCTCATGGCCTCTGAATCATCCTTCAACTTGATAACGGCTTCACCAGTATTACTGTCATAAAACCACTTCTTGAAGTCTCTTAACATGACTGGAAGCTCAGGACGTATAGGAACTCGTGTGACGACCTGGGGGGGGGGGTCAATCAGATAAGTAATCATTCCTTGTCCTGTGGCAGGATCGATTCGCTTCTTGGAGATCGTCTCCTCGGCTTTTGTGGCTTGAAGATCTGAAAATCATTCTCACACTCCTTCTCTATGAACCAAGCAAGCATGGAACCGGTGGTGTCATTGGTGTGGTTGATGAAGGGGGCTCTACGAAGTTCCCTGATGTCCCAACGAGGGAGAGACTTCAGTTCATTTCAACCTCTGAAGTACTGTATAACTCCCCCTCGTCTCTTTATCGCAAATAACCTTTTCACCTCGTCATACTTCCATGAAATGATCCTCTCTTGATGAGCTTCTCTCGTATGATGGATGTTCTGATGCAGCGCTGGAATAGTGATAGGCCTTCTAGGGAACCATGTTGATCTTTCTGGGTCCAACTTATGGCCATCCGACGTCTCGTACATCGTTTCCTCTTCCATACCCATCTCTACAAACTTCTCAGGCATCTCATCCTCGCTGATTTCATCAACATCACTTTCTTCAGCTAATCTCTCTCTCTTTCTCCTCCTCAAGAAATTTCCCAAAATCAAATAGTTCATCGGATGTCATGCTAGGAGCACCGGTCTGCTGTTTCTGCAGTTCCTGAATCATATCAAACATCTTCTTCTGAACCTGAGTCTGAAACTTGATCAGATATCGTTGATCCTTCACAACTTTCTCCAAATTCTTGTTCCTGTGCTTTAGCTTCTTGACTTTTCTTTTGAGCTCCTGGTTGTTGTGCACAGAACTCTTTAGTGTACAAAACTCCCTAGCAGCAGTTTTTCCAACCTCCTTGACCAACTTCTCGTACAGTTCCTGGGGCACCGGTTTGCGGCGTGGTGCAGCAGGAGCTGAGGAGGAAGGTTCAGTTGGCCTTTGTGCTGGTGCTTAGGCTGGAGCAGTAGTTGTGGATGGTCCTTGTTGATCTTCTCCCCCGAACATAGACTCCAAAATCACTTCTTGCTCAAGATCATTCTCAGTCATTACACGAGGAATCTCAGACTCTGGTAACTGTTCCCTCAGTTTCTTTCTTTCGGCCCTCTTAAACTCAGCAACTTGTCGTAGGGCCTCAGCAGTCTCAAGTTGTTCCGGTGTCAGTGATTCTCTGCCCTCTTGTAACAGACCAGTTGGCCTTTTCCTCTTGGTGGGCTTTGATGGAGCTGCTTTAGTTGCCACCCTTTTGCCCCTTGCCTTTTCTTGATCAATCTCTTTAGCGGTTGGTTGGGCTGAAGAGGGAGCAGGGTCAGATGGTGCAGGTGCAGCGGTGGATTGCTGACGAGCTTCTGTTACATCTTGCTTCCTTTTCTTAATCTTGTTGTAGAGTTCCATGACCATAGGATAGCGCTGCGCTGCATACATGTTTTCTAGCATAGGTTCCCAATCAGCCGTATTGCACTCAGTGAAGAATCGTGCACCTTTGATGAAGTTGTACTGGTCACCAAGAGGCAGATTCTCGTGCTGTGCATTAATCATCATTTGCACAAATTTGGGGTACATGGCCCATTTGCTGGAGTCAGTCTCAGCATTTTTCACCAGATAATCGAAGATCATACCCGACAGGTTAAAAGGTTCATTCTTGCAGATCTTTATCATAGCAGTCGACCATTCTGTGCTCAGAGCATTGTAACCTCCTTTCCTGTGACACAGAGACATAATAAACACGTGACTGATGAGTCTCCAGTCTTTGGTCAGCTGGCTCTTTTTGATATCCCCTCTCTTGTTGAAATCTCCTTTGTATCCGAAATTCTTGAACTCTCGGTGAACATCGGCTTTATATAGAAATCTGACTGTTCCTGGCTGGTCTTGAAGTCTCAGCACACTTCTAACAGTATCTTCAGTGATGATTACAGCCTTGTTTCTGACTGTAGCGTTGATTCGTTTGACGCGATCAACGACTTCTACTCGAGCAGACCTCCAAAAATCTTCAATGTGAGAGCAATAAACTTGTAAACTATGCTCCACAGCGTATCCGATTATGCTTCGTCTGATCCAGGTAACAACGTCTTTGAACTTTATGTCGTCGGTCTCAACATTCATTGGCTGATTATGCATTCCTCTTGGATCCCAATCAAGTGCCATCTGTTTAGATCATGTGCACGAAAAACAAGTTAGAGCTCTTGATTGTGAGTAGACGACCAAACGACTGACCTTAGACTTAGACGGATAACGTACTTAGACTATTTTATTTTTTTTATTTTTATTTTTTTAAAGTTTTTCATGTGTGGTGTTTTGGACGGTCATAAGATTGTGTTTGATTGATTTGTTTTATCAGTGTGCAAGGTACATTTGATTTTCCAGTTTATGATTATTAACGTCCATGTTTAAGTGCACGGGTGAACAAGTCTAAATACGCAATCCGATCAATGGTCTTGGAAGTCAAGTTAATGGTCATATTAGGTTCAGTGTTCAAGTACGCATGTCCTGTTGGTAAGATAAGTGCGCATGCCAAGTCAAGGCTTTGTGAGCCAAGTACTCAGCCAAGTACTCACACAATGGGCTGAGCACTTAGGCAAGTGCGCAGTCCAAGATCAGGGATGCACGAGATCATAAGTGCGCAAGTCAGTCATGAATTGGGCATGGTAACCCCTAGTCAAGACAGGCCAATCTGCGTACAAGACAAGTACGTAGATACTTAAACCTTCGTTTAAGATTTAAATGCTCAGCACAAGTGCGCAACATTCTAGGGTTTCAAAGGTTTGAACTTGATGAGACAAGTACGCAGTTTCTAAGAAACAAGTGCGCAATGTTCATCATCAAGTACGCAACCTTCAAAATTCAAACCCATTGACAAAATAAAACCCACGACTGAATCCTTTAATCGTGCTTATAGTCCCTGTAATCACAAGCAAGAAACAATTAGTACATATAAGCTACCTTAATCAGTGGTGAAGATCAACAAAATGAGAATAATGAAACAGATTAAGGGTGATAAGGTGTGATTAGAGTGATAATGATGATTAGGGGTTAGAGATTTGAAGATGAACGTTGATGATGAACGATGATGATCTGATTAGGTAACAGGAATTAGGGTTTGTAAAAGTGGATACTGTTAATTTTTTTTTACTAAGTATATATACAATAATTATGTGGGCCTGCGCACTTAAACTAAGTGTGCAGGGCCCAGTAAGTACTCACAGCATAACTAGTACGCAGAGGCCCAATAAGAGCTCAGAAGCCCAATTTCATATCAATAAGTGGGGTTTTACCAAATCTCACCTTCTGCATTCAAGATCATACTAACCATACCTGCCAGAACACGTTTCAACTTCCCGTTGGATAGCTGCAGCCCAAGAAAAATTATCGGTATGCTTGTCCACTTAAATTTGTGTTTGGTGATGATATTTATCATGTTTTCGGTAATATTGACGAAAATTTGTGGACCCCACTTGTGCTAGGTATGAGCCTACCGATCCTCAAGGTTTATCGAAATATAATGATGAGAGCTTCAGGTCTATGTTACCATAAGCAGAGAAGATGATCATCTGATCGTTTGGTGAGCTATCTAAATATGTTTGCACGTCACTAACATTGCGTGTCTTTTGCTGCTCAGTTGATTAATTTTCTTAGCCTCACATTGGTAGCTTGCACTCTTAGGTGTCTTTTGATTTACCTATGCACAAAATTTTCTGTGTCTTTTGATTTCTCAACCTGTGTATGACCGGACTCAGCTTGTGCAGACCTATAGCATAGTGGGAATCCAGCTTTCCATGTAGATCTTTACTGTTAATCACCTATTACCAGTTTACTTGATTCCAGGCTGAATCTACCGACACATCGTTACTTGAGGCCACAACATCCTCTGGGTCCTATTCACATGCTGACGAAGTATGATTAGTTTCTATCATTTCTTGAATTAATTTTTTTTGAAATTTTGTAGTAGGGTTATATTGAGACCACCGTTACCATATCAAAGACTTTTGATAGCTTGTTGTGTAGTTTGTAAGTTAAAGGGCTGTTTATGTAATTATGGCATAGTTTAGAAGAAACCCTAGAAGCTGCGCACTTAATACACGGGCCCTGTGCACTTAGCTTAAGTGCGCAGGCCCATCAGACTTACTATATATAGATGGCTTGTGTGCAGCTCTAGGGTTAGGGTTTTGGATTATCTTTGTAGCACATTTTGAATAGGTACGTACTTGTTGTTATTCCATGGTTCTTCAGTAACAAATCAGCAATGGAATCATCTTATTATTCATCTTGTGTGTCGGTTTTTATCATATTCATCTAGTTTCTTTGATTGTAGAAGATTAATCACTTAAAACACCTAATCCATAGGTGTTTCTAAGTGATAACAATCTCTTGCACTTAACAAGATCTAGTATTTGGGACTTACAATTTGGTATTAGAGCCTTTATGCTCTAGATTGTATCTATTTAAAGATACCAAAACCCTCATCTTGTTAGTTTTTATTATTAAGATTTTTATAAACTTTTGTGTTTATCAAAAAATTTGGGTGTTTTTCTTATATATTTGCTTCAAAATCTCGTGGAAATTGTGTTTTTGAGAGTTAAAAGTAGTTCATTTTAAGTAGAAATTTCATCCAAGCATTTCAGAATGGAATGAAAAAGTTTTGGATAGAATTCAGCTGAGTTTTTGTGTTTTTCAACAGCCTTTTTTGCGCACTTATTTCTTGAGTTGCGAACTTATTTCATACGTTGAGTACTTATTTCTTGTTTTGAGCACTTAGCTCATAAACTGCATACTTGTGCTTCTCTGAGTACTTAAATCTTTTTGTGTTAGTACGCAACTAGGGTTTCTGCGTAGTTATTGTTTTTACTGTCTACGAGCACTTAACTAGGGTTTCTGCGCACTTAAACAGAGATCTCTGGTTGTTGTGCGCACTTACTGAAAAGGTGTAGTTTTGAGTACTTGGCTAGGGTTTCTGCGCACTAAAATCTTAAACGAGAGTTTAAGTGTCTGCGTACTTTGTTTAGTACGCAGACTGATCAGTCAATACTGAGCACTTACCATGCCCAAGTGCTGACTATTCTGCGCACTTATCAAGAAACAACAGCTACTCGTGTATCTTGCAAAACTGCGCACTTATCAGAAGACAAACATCTTGACAAGGTTGTTTATATTGTTACAGGCTACTGCGCACTTGATCTTGCTTACTGCGTACTTCGTTGCGCACTTAAGGACATTGGACAATTTTCTGGACTGTAACCTATAAAATCTGAAAAACCAAACTCTTAAAATTAACTTAAATCATGGCCGGTAATGATAACAACTCAACTGTAAATCCTATTACCCAACAAGAACTTGAAACTGGAACAACTAGAGTTCTTAAGTTAAAAGGTGTAGAAGATTATGGAACCTGGAAAAATCGAATGAGGTCGTTCTTCTATGTCACAGACTTCACCCAATGGACTTCTATCCAGCTAGGTCCACACATTCCGATGAGAACCACTGCCACAGGAGAAGAGTTTAACCCTGATCCGTCTACCTACACTGATGTCGACAAACAACTACTTCAGAGAGACCATAAGGTCTATGGTGCCGTTACCATGGCCTTATCAAACGATGTTTATAACATGTTTGAGGAATATGGCACTGCACATGACCTGTGGTTTGCATTAAACGAGTACTATGAAGGGAATGAAGAAATGCGCCAATATAAGCAAGATATGGTGCAGAAAGAATATGACATGTTCGGTAGCATTCGTGGTGAGAGCTTGAGCTCACATATCGAAAGATTCATGAGTATGTTAACCAAGATGAAGAAGGCAGGAATTCCCGTCAACAACCAAAATTCCATCAAGAAACTGCTCGACTCCCTGCCCAAAGAATGGAGCATACAATGCATGTTGATTAGAAAAGAGTATCTAGATGCTCAATCTACTTTGGCTGATCTCATCAACACTCTGAAGTCTTTCGAAATGGATATCACCAAAAGAGAAATGAACCAGACTGCTCCGAAAGTCGTTCCCAGCACTGCTATGAAGAATCTGGCACTAATGACTCCAGTTGGTAACATGGGTCCAAGCTCGTCACATGTATATGTGGATGCAATGGGTGGTGGTAGTTCTAGTTCAGGAAAGACAGTCTCATACTCTGACACAGTTGCAAAGACTCTCAACCCACAGCTCACAAAGCTTGCTAACGAACATGTTGAACTCTTCAACACATTCATGACTAGCTTTGAAGCCTTGAAGACAGGTGACCTTAAGAGTGAGATGATGAATCCTGAAGACATGTATCAAGTTGACCCGGATGATATGGAGGAAATGGATCTAAAATGGCAGATGGCTATGATCACTCTGAGGGTGAAAAGATTTCAAGATAGAACCGGTCGAAGAGTTGGAATGGGAAAAGCTGGCTTTGATAAGTCAAAGATTAGATGCTACAACTGCAAGACTCTTGGGCACTTCAAGTATGAGTGCCCCACTCTAAATCAAGCAGAGATCAAGCCGGCAAAAAGAATGGTGGCGATAACTGATGGAAGGGAAGCAAATCAACAGAAGGCGTTGGTGGTTGAGGACTTTGATTGGGGAGAGGAGGCTGCTGCGGTTGAAGCTGATGTGAACAAGGCATTGATGGCCAAAATCTGTACCAAATCCACACACGGTGTGAATTCTCTGGAAGGGTCGTCGGCTGAAATGCCAAAGGGTGGAATGCTAGAGAATGCGGGTCTGAAAGGAGTGCTGGTGGCCGATAAAGGAAAAGAAGCCACTACTGAGGAAGCACTCGTAGCCGAGAAGACTTCCACCAGCAAAGCAGATGAGAAGCCACAGAACGTGCCCAAGACAGTTGAGGAAAGAGATCTGGTAAGTATTCCTCTTGAAATAAAATCAAAGTTGTGCTCACCAAGGTGTGTTACAGCTGTTGCTCACTATTTGTCTCACAATAGGAAAATTTTAAGAGAGATGGATGACATCTGAAAAATCAACACTGAAATGAAAGAAAATGAGTTGGCATATCAGCGAAAGTTAAATGCAACTATAGCTGAAATGCAAACTCTAAAAGAATTTGTCTTGAGAAAATTTTTTTTAATAAATGACTTAACAGAAAAATTAGAAAAATCTAGAAATGAAACAAATCATCTCCAAATTGTTGTGGACAAATGGAATGTAAGCAAACATGCTCATACAGATATCGTAGATTGCTCAAGGCAATCATTCGTCAAAGATGGAATTGGGTATAAGGATAAAAAGGGAATTGTAAAATCTCAGTTTTTACCTTTGAGCAAAAGTGAATATATACCCATTCTTAAACCTCATCCAAAAAATGATCTTTTTGAAAAAGAATGTGTCAAATCTGAGTCAAACTCTAATATAAGTAAAAGCAGTGCAGATGTGACCCAACATGATCAGGTGGACGATGATGAGAGTTGTGGTGGACAAACGATGGGGTTAGGTCACCCGGGTGCCAATTACTCTACAGTGAATTGGTTCATCTGGAGTAATGATAAGTCTAAAACTATTTTGAATTCGGATGATTGTAATAACTTAACTAAGCTGGATGATTGTAACAGTTTGTCTAGGATGGATAACTGTAATAGTTTATCTAGGCCGGATGACTGTACTACATTAACTTCTAAACTTGACTTAAAGGGCGTTGTGGCCCCTGATGATAGGAAGAATCCTATCAAACGCTCAAATATTTGTGTTGAAAATGTTATGCCAGTTTGTGTTGATCTTAATGCTGCATTCTCCGATAATGAAAATGTATATAGATCATCTGCGTTTGTACCAGAACTAAAAAAAAACAGGTTTGGGAAATTTCTCACTGAAGAAATTCCAGAGTTTACTCCATCATCCATAAATATTTCATGTTCTGAAGAATCACAAAGTGAAACAAATAACTCAATTTTTGAAGAATCACAGAGTGATACAGAAAGCGATATCAGCGAGCCTGACTGCAACACAAACGAAGAGTCAAGCAACAACAACATTGATGAATCATGTTCCAGTGAAAGCTCATGCTCAAGCAAGATCAAGAAAAGAGCATCACAACCATCATCATCCAGACCCTCTCCAAAGATCAAGCCAAAGCACTCAAAATGCTTTAGATGTGGAAATGAGGGTCATGTGGTTAAAAAATGTCATTTGAAATCTAATGACGTCAAAACACTAAATTGTTTTTCTGATCAGATTAAAAACCTTCAAGAAACAGTAAAAAGTTTTGATAAAACCACAAAAATTTTGAAAAGACAAGAGTCGATTTTGGGTGAAAATCACGACAGATCAAAACTAAACCAGACCTGGATTCCCAAAGTTAATTAAGTAAAGGTTTGAGTCGTGATTGTACATAGAGTCTCTTGTATTTATATGTGTATTTCTTGTGTCTTCTTTTGTATTTCAGAATAAGTTACAGAAATGGTTGATCGCACTCATGAGATATCTATGGCATGTTGATAGCGGGGCTTCAAGACACATGACTGGTCTAAAGGAACTCCTCAAGAACTATAGGTTTATTGATGGAGAGTTCGTTGCCTTCGCCGGGAATGAAAAGGGCGGGCAGATAGTTGGAATAGGAGATGTGGTCTCCGACGCACTGACTTTAGAAGATGTGAATAATGTTTGAGAACTGTGCTACAACCTTTTGAGTGTATCACAAGTCTGTGACAAAGGAATCTCGGTGTTATTCAATGACATGGAGTGCATCTTTCTGAAGCCTGGATTCATATCGCCCACCAATATGATTATGCTGAAAGCTCCTAGACAGAATAACACTTATGTGATAAATATGAGAGATGCCAAGTCTGAATGTCAAATGACATGTTTACTTTCAAAGGCATCCGAGTCTGAGTCACTGTTATGGCATAGGTTATTGGGGCATGTAAACTTTAAAAACATTAACAAACTTTCTAAACTAAATCTTGTCAGAGGTCTTCCTTCCAAGGAATTCCCTTTTTCTGAAAAATGTTTAGCGTGTGCCAAAGGAGAACAACACAAGAAATCGCACAAGTCCAAAACAGTGAACTCTATTGACTCACCTCTTCAATTATTGCATATGGATCTTTTCGGTCCTATTAGTGTTAAAAGCTTAGCTAAAAAAATCTTATTGTTTGGTGATAACAGATGACTTTTCTCGTTTTACATGGGTGTATTTCTTAGAATACAAAAGTGAAGCTGCCGAGATATTGATGCTGTTTGTTCCTCTCATTGAAAACATTGTGACGACAAAAGTTAGATCAATCAGAAGCGATCACGGCTCTGATACCAAATTGTAAGTCCCAAATACTAGATCTTGTTAAGTGCAAGAGATAGTTATCACTTAGAAACACCTATGGATTAGGTGTTTTAAGTGATTAATCTTCTACAATCAAAGAAACTAGATGAATATGATAAAAACCGACACACAAGATGAATAATAAGATGATTCCATTGCTGATTTGTTACTGAAGAACCATGGAATAACAACAAGTACGCACCTATTCAAAATGTGCTACAAAGATAATCCAAAACCCTAACCCTAGAGCTGCACACAAGCCATCTATATATAGTAAGTCTGATGGGCCTGCGCACTTAAGCTAAGTGCGCAGGGCCCGTGTATTAAGTGCGCAGCTTCTAGGGTTTCTTCTAAACTATGCCATAATTACATAAACAGCCCTTTAACTTACAAACTACACAACAAGCTATCAAAAGTCTTTGATCTGGTAACTGTGGTCTCAATATAACCCAACACTCTTTGTTACTAAGATTGCACAACAAGAAGTCATTGATTTTCAAGTTTGAAATAGCATTCGTCAATGTTTTTAATTTAAGTTATTTTAATTTTTGTATTTCAAATTTATGTTTAATGTTATTGAAATACTTCGATATTTTTTGAAATTTTGATTAATTTCATTAATTTTTTTTGACCAAATTTATTGTCATTAATTCAGAATTAATGTTATTTATTTACAATAATAAGTGTTGACTGATGTTAATTTTATTTAATCTAGAATTTGAATATTAATCGTTGTTATTTATTTAGATTAATTTATATGTTGACCAGACTTAATGACATTTATTCTTTTAACAATTTACCAAATTTAGATTAGCATCATCATAATTGTTATTTAATGTTATTTTGACTGAATACATAATGTTCAGTCAAAAATGTTTATTTTTCTTACTAAATTAAAACTTGAAAGTCAACATATTGATTGTTCCTACAAAATTAAAAATTTAATGTCAATTTACCAAATAATTTTATTTAAATACAAAAAAATTGACATTAAATAACGTCATTGATTATTATACAAAGTAAATATCTACATTAATGACTATGTTGACCGCAATAATGACATTTATTATTTTCTTTACCGAATTTATATTAACATTATGATCTGAACACGCAAAGGCTATTATGTATTATCATAATGGTTCTAAGTTCTTCAAGATTTTGCATGACCCTTCGGTGATTGGATGGCCTGATCTGCTTGAATCCGAAGGTATTGCGATTGGCGAATATTGTGTATTTAAGTGGTGTTCAAATCAGCGCAGGCTCTTTGTTACTAAGATTGGACAACAAGAAGTCATTGATTTTCAATAGCCTTCATCAATGTTTTTAATTTAAGTTATTTTAATATTTGTATTTTGAATTTATGTTTAATGTTATTGAAATACTTTGATGTTTTTTGACATTTTGATTAATGTCATTAAATTTTTTTTGACCAAATTTATTGTCATTAATTCAGAATTAATGTTATTTATTTACAATAATAAGTGTTGACTAATGTTAATTTTTTTTGAACGGTGACTTTCTTTAATTGTGTGGCAGAGATCATCACACCCGCCACTTGGTAGGCCCTAATCACCCACCCGTCCAGACTATGTTGTTTGAACCGGGTCCACGCTGGTACGATAGGGACTACGGCGTTTGCCCGGAAACCGTACTGCCTCCACACGAGTTTCCTCGCTGGAGTAACAGCCGGATGAAAACCGGGTCAGCTTAGATTCGAACCTGCGCAACTAATGGCTTATAGGTTTTCCTCTTCATTGCCTAATATCCATCAAATTGTGACTTATGGGAATCGAACCCATGTCTCATAAATGAGAACAAAGGCCTCATACCACTCGGCCACAACTGATGGATAATGTTAATTTTATTTAATCTAGAATTTGAATATTAATCATTGTTATTTATTTAGATTAATTTATATGTTGACCGGACTTAATGACATTTATTCTTTTAATAATTTACCGAATTTAGATTAGCATCACCATAATTGTTATATAATGTTATTTTGACTGAATACATAATGTTCAATCAAAAATGTTTATTTTTCCTACTAAATTAAAACTTGAAAGTCAACATATTGATTGTTCCTACAAAATTAAAAAATTAATGTCAATTTACCAAATAATTTTATTTAAATACAGAAAAATTGACATTAAATAACGTCATTGATTATTATACAAAGTAAATATTTATATTAATGACTATGTTGACCGCAATAATGACATTTATTATTTTCTTTACCGAATTTATATTAACATTATGATGATTGTTATAAGAATTTAGCAAGGACGATTGCTGTTGAAATCTCACAATGAGATATATACCCATAGAACATAACTCAATAATCACAATTATCATATTAACGGCTTTGTTTGGCAAAAAAAATTAAAAATAACGAAATGGGTGTTGCTTTTCTTGAGATTTACCTATTCATTGTGATAAATGTTGACCATAGATATGTGATAAATGATAGTTACTACATAACAAACTTTAAATACGAAAAAAGAATGATATAAACTTATCATTATATAATAATTAGAAAAAGAAAACACACACACACACACACACATATATATATTTACATAATTATGTCTTTATTGTGCTACTAATACAAAATGCTACATGTATCCAGAGACGAACGATGATACTTGTATCCTTAAATTTAGCTATAATTCCGAGATATAATTGTTGACCATTCCGAAATTTAGCTATACATTGCGAAATGTGTGTTATGTTCTATAAATTAAGCTATAATTACGAGATATAATTGTTGACCATTTAGCTATGCAAATACTGAAAAAAAAATTTCGCTTCCTTAAATTTATCTATACATTTTGAAAATTGTTGACCATTTAGCATAGATCTAGCTATTAATTGGGAAAATTGTTATACTATAATATAGGTAGATTATATCTCTATTTTTAATCATTTAGATAAGATTTTGCTATTCATTGCCAAAATTGTTGACCATTTACCATAAATTTAAGTCCGATATCATGCTTTCTATTTTTATAGTTATCTATTTAATTGCATGGTATCTCATTACTCAAACTTGCTATACACATCATTAACATAAGGTGCAATAATTCGCAAAATGTAGGATAAACCTTAGAAAATTTTATATGATTTTTGTTATTTGTTGATTATTTTTGTTATAATATTTTAACTTTTATTTCATTCCTAATTTTAGTCTTAACTTTTAATATTACCTGAAGAGAACAATGGCCGCTACACAAGCACAAGAGTTTACCATGGTTAACCAAATTGATGTGAATCAAAATGATGTTGCAATGAAGCTAAAGATCATTCGGCTGTGGCGGCAAACTGATCGTCGCAATCCTAAAGATGTTTACTCAATTGAGATGATACTCATTGACGAGAATGTAATTCCAAAATCCGTATTTTGTATTACATTTATTTTTTAGTATATTAGTTTATTAGCACCACACGTTTATATAGGTAAATATCTATATACATATTCTGAAAATATACAATTCTTCTTTTACTCATCGATACAAATATTACAGGGTGACAAAATTCAGGCGAATGTGTTGAACCGTTTGTTTTTCAGATTCGAGAGGTTTTTGTTGGAAAATGCTTGTCTTGTCATAAGAAATCCAGGAATTGGCATGAACCCATCAAAGTACAAGTATTCAGCAAATCCCAACAAATTGTGCTTGAATATAAACACTCAGGTTACTGTTTCTTTGGATTTTCAAGGTCCGTCATTTGGGTTCTCTTTTGTCCCCTACCAAAGAATTCTGGACAATGAGGTTACAGAAAATGTGACAATAGGTCTGTATCATTACTAGATCATTTTTTATTATTATAAAGAACATATATATATTTTTTTTTAATTTATGTCACCATTAATGCTGGTTTATATTTTCATATAGATGTTATATGACATGCTGTGAGGTTCTTCAACAATGACGATAAAGATAAGAAGGTGACCACAGATAAAAAGAGGTTGACAATGGAAATGCAGGATAGCGAGTATGAATTGTTTTTTATTATATTTATTATTACATAATTAATAATTTTATAATTGAATTCGATGTATCACTAAAATATTTTTTTTCTTTTTGAATGGGTTTGAACATTTATATAACTTTGTGGGATACGTATGCAACCGAGATGTCTAAATATGTTGCTACGCATCAAAATGAGAAGCAAATTATTATAATTCTTCAGTTTGGTCGCTTGAAATTTTATAATGGTTGTTACAATTTATTAAATATATGTTACAAGAGGTATGTGTAATCTTACAGGAATGAAAAATTCTATAATAATTTTTATTTTTTCTTTGACGTTATATATTTTTACCAACAGTATAGTTACATTGTAAAATGTTAAAGCCAATAAATGCTTAGTTGTTTTTTTTGCCGAAAACTAATATTTAACTTTTAAAATTACCTGTTATAATTACCTAAAATAAGCATTCGTGGTATATGATTACAATTAACTATTATCTTTTTGTCATTTTAAAATAAAATAAACGTAATAAGATTTAAATTTTGATTTGTGAATTCTAATTTTTTTATACAGAAGTAGCTTGTGGTGTTATTAGGTAGTATTAAAGATCTATTTAAAGAATTTGGGTGGCACTACATGGGGTGTTTCAAATGTACCAAAAAATGTGGTATAGAGTACATAATCCGTGAAGTTGGCGAAGGAAGTGGCCAATTTGAAGAAGAAAATGTTTTCCAGTGCGTGAATGGTAATTGTAGTGCCAAACAAGTCGTCCCTATACCAAGGTCATATTTCTTTTAAATATTCTTAATTTTTTAAAAACGTATTTGCTCAGTATAATACATATAACTTTATGATTTACATGTTTGTTTTTCCAGATTTAAAATTCAGGTTCGTGTCCAAGATGTGAATGGTGCTGTTTCACTTACATTGTTTCATCGTGACGCTTCAAAACTTCTTGACAAAAGTGCAACTGAATTGCTTGAAGAGAATACGGTATTTTTCTATTTTTTAAAAAGAACGCAAATTTATTTATTAGTATTTTTTAAATATATTTTTTGTACTCATATTAACTATTTATGGTTCTCCTTTTAAATAGGTTGGTGATACAGTTAACTATCCAGAAGAAATCAGTATTTTGTTGGAAAAAGAACTTGATTTTAAAATACTTTTTTCTGACTCCAATTTAAACAATAAATATGATGTTTATGGTGTAACAAAGTTCAGTGACGATCCAACAATTATCTCGGAGCTGAAAAAGAAGTTGTATGTTGGCCAGGTACTTTATGGTCCCAATTTTGTTAATAACAAACTATATATGTATAAACGAATAATTTATTGTTCTATACTTTTTTTTAAACTAAATATACAGCCTACTGAATCCGGGTCTCTTCACACATCTATGTTAGCAATGCAGTCTAATGATATGTCTGTCTCCAAGGTATCCTTATCTTCTACATTTACTTAGATGTTAATATTCATACGTTTGTAACTATTAATTTTTTTTTTTAATTTTGTAATAATACTGATACAAACATCTTTTCTGTGTAGGACTCAAAATCAGAAACAGACGATAATGAAACGCCCATGTCCATTGCTGATAACTTTGTTGATAAGAAAGTTTATGTTGAAGGTGAACAGTTTTCTATAAGTTCCAAGTATCATATGGTTAAGCGTAAACCGGTTGACGTAATTTCTGATGATGAAAGCACACCAATGCGTCCTAGTAAGATTGGAAGTGGTGGTTGCAAGGACAAAGATAAGGCTGAAAAGTAGTTTCCTATGAAGATGGTCTATGAGTTATATTGGTTTCTGTTTCTTTTTTAAGTATTTATGAACATTGCCCCTTTGATATTTCGGATTTGGTTGTTTTGCACTGTGTGCTACTATTCTCATATTTAACAAGTCATTTGGTTATTTGTCTTTATTTAGTCGTAAACGATGTTTTTTCTAAATATTTTGCAATTAACCAAAATTAGAAAGACAAACAGTTTGGTTGAAGAATTTGATACTCAGTTTGCTTCTTTAACGGATGAACAGAAAAAAATTTATAACTGTGTAATGAAATCTGTTGAGGAGAAGAAAGGAGGAGTTTTTTTTGTTTATGGTTACGGTGGTACGAGTTAAACTTTCCTATGGAAGACACTATTTTCATCCATAAGATCTAAAAGAAAAATTGTTTTGAATGTTGCTTCGAGTGGTATTGCATATTTGCTATTGACAGGTGGTAGGACAACACATTCCAGGTTTTGTATTCCTATAAACCTAACTGAAGATTCTATGTGTTACATGCAACCAAATAGTGATGTTGCCCAACTACTTAAAAAACATATTTGATTATCTGGGATGAAGCACCCATGGTTCATAAACATGCTTTCGAAGCACTAGATCGAAGTTTAAAAGATGTATTTGGTGTTCATGATGTTGACTCTTCTGATTTGCTATTAGGTGGAAAGGTCGTTGTGTTTAGGGGTGACTTTAGACAAATTCTACCAGTTGTACCAAATGGAACTAGGCATGACATTGTTAATGCCTCTTTAAGTTCATCATACATTTGGCACAAATGCGTTGTTTTAGAATTAACAAAAAATATGAAGTTGCTTTCAGGAAGTTGCAAGTCTGATATCGAGGAAACTAAAAAGTTTGCAGATTGGCTTTTGGATATAGGAGAAGGAAAGGTGGATACAATAAGTGATGTTCAGGATGCTATTGAGATACCTGAGGACTTACTTATTTCTCAATCTTCGGATCATGTTTCTGATTTGATATCCTTTGTGTATCCGTCACTTTTGGATAACATCCACATTCCTCATTATTTTCAAGATCGAGCTATATTGGCACCGAAGAATGAAATTGTTCAAGAAATTAATGATAGATTACTTTCAATGTTTCCTGGTGAGGAAATTGAGTATCTAAGTTCAGATGGTGTTTGTCAGTCTGAAGATGTTAACGAAAAGGTTGATGAAAGCTTAATTTTTCCTGATATTTTGAATGGTCTTAAGTTATCTGTAATACCAAATCACCGTTTGGTTTTGAAAGTTGGTGTCCAGGTAATGTTACTTAGAAACATTGATCAGAAAAGCGGTTTGTGTAATGGAACAAGGTTACAAGTTGTTAAAATGGAAAAACGTGTAATAGAAGGGAGAATCATTTCAGGAAGTAATATTGGAATGCGAACGTTTATCCCAAGAATTACTTTATTACCTTCGGATAAGAGAATTCCTTTTAAATTTAACAGAAGACAATTCCCACTTGCTGTTTCTTTCGCAATGACAATAAACAAGAGTCAAGGACAATCCTTATCCAGAGTTGGGTTGTATTTGAAGGATCCTGTTTTTTCACACGGGCAGTTGTATGTTGCGCTATCAAGGGTCAAAAGTCGAGATGGACTGAAGATAGTTATACTAGATGAAGATGGCAACCTGACGAACAAAACATCAAACGTTGTGTACAAAGAAGTATTTCAAGCTTTATGAATAATTTTATAACATTTTGATGCATTTTTTTAACTTATCTTTATTGATGTCATGTCATGTACACACAACTTCAATAATACAAATATTATTTTCATGTTTTTATATTTTTCTTTGGTATGCACCGTGGGTACCCACGGGTCTCTAACCTAGTTCTTAATATGTTTATGCATAAATTCTTTTGACTCGCATTTAAGTTATAAATGATTAAGGTAAACACAAGTTTTTTTTCATATTAGATAATGGGGTTTTCAAGAATATTGACCACAGACCCGTTACTCAATTTACCGCATAAAACGGCTAAATCATGAATGAGCAATAGTTATTTTTTATTTGAAACCATCACCCACAAATTCTCATTTAAAGCAATTATAAGTATTAATTAGTAGAATAAGTGTGTATATATGCATGATTAACTAGATTTTATGGTGTTAAAATGCTAAATTTTTAAATCCCACCGTTATTAGGCATTTATGATTGGTTTAATGATGAATTAAGCCAAAAATTATTATAAAAACTAGTTTCTTGACCATTTGCAAGTTCACCAACAATTCAGTTGTTTTGATTCGATTAAAGCCCACCAAATATTCATCTATTCTTCTCTATCATCTTTGCGAAGAAATCTTTGATCATTATCTCGTATTATTGGCGAATTTGGAAGCTTATTACTCTATTATTCGGTTTTCTTTTCTTCTTAATTGGACTAGCTACGTTGTAAGTTTTTCCAATTCCTTTTTGCAATACTCTTAGTTTTCATTTGTAGATCAATAGCCCTCTACTTGTTATATCAATTATAGTCTCTAAGGGCTTTGATTGGATCCTAAGGTGTTAGGATGTATTTGGGTATTTTTCATTTAAAAACTTGTAAACTTTAAAAAAAATCATAATTCGTTGGTTATTGATCCAAAAATCATGAAATTTAGTATGATGGCTTATATGATCATTTAGAAATTTCGGAATCAGTTTTGGGATTTTTAGCCACTGATTAATATTTTTAATTATTTTATGCTGATTTAATCTTAGTTAATTCATAATAAATTAGTGGTAGCACTTTTGGTTATGAAAATTTGTAGAAAAATGTTTAATTATGCTAAGATAATTATCATGATAGTTTCCACCAGTTTTGACATGTATTCTTATGTTGTTTCATTTTTATTTTTTAAATACATTTTATACAAATAATATTTATACTAAATCTATTTTAATCTAAAAAATCCTATAAAATTTATTTTGAGGTTTCTAATTTAGTAGGATTGAGATTTGACCAAAGCTTTTATTTTTAAAATTGATTTATATTTATTTATGAATTATGTCATTTTTAATCATGATTAATTCATATAAAATTGTAAATAAATAATTTTAACATCTAAACTGGTGGAAGTGTATATAAATATGTTAGGATAATTATCATATCAAATTAATTTTGTTTTAAAACATTTTTGTATTTTAACAAAATGTTATTTGTTGATTTAGTTTTATACAATTAAGATTCTTAAATTTATTTTATATATTTTTTGAAAAAAATATATTATTTCAACCTTGGAAAATATTTGTGATCGAGAAACTAAACTCATGATATTATTTTCATAAGACGTGGTAGCAACCGTAATAGTTTGTATTTTTTCGCCATTATTATTACTTAAAAATCCCAAATATAGTCGTAACATTGTAAGTGCCTTAGAATAAGAACCCTATAATTTATTAAGCATACATACCTATTTTGGGATACTTGAAACATTAGGTTGAGTCTTTGGATTGCTCGCATTTTCACGCTCGCTTAGTCATCTAGTTATTTGGCAAAAGTGAGTATATCTTTCCCCTTTCTCATGTTTTACTCTTTTAGGGCTATTCATGTACATAATGACTAAATGTTATTCTTTCACTAAATGCAATTCTCGTGTGTGTTTGCTTTATGTTAATTTGTGTGTCTATGACTTGTCAAAATCATTAACCCTTGAGGGCCTGACATTTCAATGAATAGTACTATGGTATATACCCCCTTGTTAACTTACGTGTTCGAGTTAAGTCCTTGGTCATTATTATGTGATTCATTATACTCAAAAATGGTTTTCAAAGTGGTTGTTTTATTCTTGATTCTTGATACTTGATTCTTAGGGTTGATTTTGAACGGATATTACTTATAACATAATTGCAAATGGTACCACACATGAATTGCTAAAAACTTTTATTACTATATATTTATTCAAATCAGGGTATGCTCACCAATACATTATATGTGTTGACAAAATTATTTTGTACATGTTTCAGGTTATTTTGAGACGTTTCTTTTAAGCATTTGGATTTATATTTAGTCTTGTCTTCATTGTATTTCAATTAGACTTTACACTTTAGAATCATTGTATCTTGGTATTTCATTTCAATGTAATAAATTATTTATTAAATATATCAATATTTACACTTTAGTACCATGAGCTATTGAACAATCGTCACTACGTGATACCTTGATGATTCCGCCATCGGTCGGGGTGTTACAGGATTGTTGTCACCTGAGACAATTGAATCATACACATGGTTGTTACAATCATTTGCCAAATCTTTTGGAAAGCATCCAAAAGTGGTTGTAACCGATCAAGACCCTGCTATGAAAAATGCTATCCAGTTGGTTTTTCATAATAGCAGATACAGATTATGCATGTGGCATATCATGAAGAAGGTTTATGATAAGGTTTGTTTATCATAAATAAAAGAGTGCGTTTGTTTATTACATGAGTGCATTTAAATTATCTTGGTTAGTTATAATATAGTGAATGCGTCCAAATTTATATTAATGTGCGTTTGATAGTTTTTATTTGATTTTTATATGAATGCGTCCAAAAGTTATAACAACGTGCGTTTGTTCTATGTTTTTTAGGTGGGTAGTGCATTATGCAGTGATGATGAGTTCAAAAGGAGAATTTGTGCAATTTTATGGACATGCTCAATCAGTCCAGAGACATTTGATTTCGAGTGGGGCGTACTGTAACATCCGCTCCTTATATTTTTGCCAAGATTACAAATGTAGTCCCTATATTATCACATTTACAAATCCAGTCCATGTACTTTTGTTTATTCTCAAATTAATAAAAGCTTGAGTTTCTTTTTATCATTACATATTTACTGACGGGTCTACGTTTTAATCAAATAAGTATATTGAAACGTTTTTCAAACTTACTATAATTTGACTTTTATAAGATACCAAGTCAGGATGTTAGTTATGCCAAAAATCATTTTTTTGTATCATATATTTTAACCACAATTAAACAATTACCAATTTCTTTTAAACTTTATGACTAATTATAGAGTTAAATGCCAATTTCGTCCCTGAGATTTGGGCCAGTTTGCCACTCCAGTACAAAAGTTTTTTTTTTTGCAATTCCTTCCCTGAGGTTTTGATTTTTTTTTTGCCAAATTCGTCCTTTTCACTAACCCAGTTAAAAAAACTCGTTAATGTCAGGGGTAATATTGTCTTTTTACCTCAGGGACGAATTTGGCATTTAAAAATTCAACCTTACCTTAGGGACAAATTTAGCATTTAACTCTTAATCTTAAGATTAAATTTGTTTTTTTGCTTATGGAAAGTGTAGTTACTAATACTAAAATTAAAGGAATATAAGATTGAACAATATAAATATGTTTAAAAAAAATGGAACCATAAACCAAATCAGTTAAAAAAAAAAAAACCTTATAACCGCTCTGCATTCGAACCAGAGAGATTGGGTTATCAACAATGCATTAAAACTTCAACAAAATAAACAAAACAAAACAAATATATAGGGTTGTTTGTTTTACAAATTATAAACTTAAAAGTAAAAAAAAAAAAAAAAAAAAAAAACCATATTAGTTTTACAACAGTGATAGATATCCATTTTTACACCACAAATAATTCAAAAGTCCTAAAAAAACCATGTTGGCTCAGGTGGCTAAGTGGTTGGGACAACTATCAAACATGGTGTGCCACATAAAGGCTCTTGACAGCACCATCTCAAGCTCTTGGTGGCTCCAATTATTTGTTGGTAAGTGTTGAAGAAACATACCATTTCCTGGAAATCAAGCTTTTATCTGACCACTGCATTGTACGATTTAAATGTGTTTTTGTAAGCAGGCGTAGAGTGGTGATTTCAAGTTTACGTTAAGTATAGATGGCTTACCATTAGAAGAAAACTGGCAAATATGTACACAAGGAAATCCGGTAAAGCATCGCCTTCAGCAAGGTATGTGTCCCATAGACGTGCTACGAGATGGAATGGAATCTATAAAACACAACATGAACATTAATCCTTGGAAAACTCACATGCGCGCCTATACCATGTTAAACAATGGGACAAGGTAAAGAGCGTTGGCCAGGTGGCTTTAAGTAAGACCTTTGAGGTGCTGACCACTGTGCCAGCCCTTGAAGGTTAACATTAATCGGTTGCGAATTAAAGAGAATGTAGGGAAAAAAGAATGAAAGTGTTTCGGGTTAATGAAGCAGACCTCTCATATTAGAAGACAGTTGAACCAACGGAAAGCAAATTGTAGAAACTCGAGTCCTTGTTCGTCAATATGCTTTGCAACAGGTTTTGACATTGTGGAAGGAAACAATTTATCATTAACAGTATATAAACGATGTGTTACAGGCACTTTGACTTTTAAATAAAGATAGCACTTTGACTTTTAAATGCCAAATTCGTCCCTGGGGTAAAAAGACAACCCTACCCCTGACACTAACGAGATTTTTTAACTAGGTTAGTGAAAATGACGAATTTGGCAAAAAAATCCAAACCTCAGGGAAGGAATTGCAAAAAAAAAACTTTTGTACTGGAGTGGCAAACTGGCCCAAACCTCAGGGACGAAAATGGCTATTAACTCCTAATTATATTACCTCAAAAATAAGTTTCATGAGTTTTCTAGTCAACTAATTACTAGTATTACTCACAAAACTGATTATTATATTAAACACCATTCATTATATTTCTAATTACTCATTCTTTTCCTCAATATCCCAACATGAGTTTCACACACAAACACTCTCACTTCTCTCATATTTTATCATCTTTTGAGTTCATATCATCATCATCCTCAAGAATTTTGGAGATTTTTGCTTTGGTTTTCATATATTCTTATTTTTCTAAATCGAACAAGCAAAACCGTAAGTATTTTCAATCAACTTTCACTATTTTTCCTTTTCATATATATTACTTCAATAGCATTATATTTATTTGATGATTCATACACTTTAGGGTTTCAATTGCTAGTTAGGGCTTTAGGGTGTTTATGAACAATTTGGGATTTTTGAGTTAAAAGTATAATTAACTTGTACAATTCATAACTAATTCATATGTTATCTAAAAATCATGAAATTCTAGCCTTAGCTTCTAGATGATATTTATGACCTGAAAATAGTTTCTATTCTGATTTTGTGGCCGTTGCAAAAGTTTTAATAATTTTATTTTGATTAAATCATGCTTATTTCATTAAAAATCGTATATAATGTATTTTAATGTAAATATTCGTGAAATCCCTATTTATTATATTAGAATACTAATTATGATTTTTGCTACTTAACTTGTATTAGTTTTGTACTTTTATAGAATTTTATTCTTTATTTATGTTTTAGACAATAAATATAATATAAAATCATTTTGGTTAAAAAAATTTATCTAAAAATTATTTTTGACTATTTTGGTTCATAATACATTATTTTCATTAAAATTCTTGATATTTTGATTAACTTAAAATTTTATGTGAATTTATGATAATTATGCGTTTATATTATATATTCATTAAGTCATTTAAAAATATTTATGAAATATTTAGATCATTTTATGACTTCATAAATCTATTATTGTATAAATTTAAATTATTTATCTTATTTAAAATTTCTTTGACTAACCTAATTAATTGGTTGTATTTAAATTAATAAATACAAATAATTAATGTTTCAAAGTTGTTACATCTTTTTTGAACAAGTCAAAGTTGTTACATTTTTTTTAACAAGTCAAAGTTGTTACATAATTTAACATTTATGTGACTTCCACCATTTACTTTAATTCATAACTTTCAATTATGAACTTATAATATTATTATTCTTATTTATTCTTTAGTTCATATGTCATATTATTTCAAGCAAGTATATATATTTACTTACGTCGCGTTTTCAACATATATCGTTATTTACAAGTTAAACCCCAAATTAGACTAGACATCCTAGGTGCCTTAGACTAGAAACCCTAGACTTACTCTAAGTCCAAACACTTATACATATAACATACTTTTAGGTTGAGACTTCGGAATTCGCCAATTCACGCTCACGACGATTTAGTGACATAACTATTTAGTGAATGTGATTATATCTTTCCCCTTTTTACTATTTTACTATTTTGGGGTGACTCGTGTACTTACTATCAATTTTCTATTTCATCTTACTAAAATAGCAATTCTTATGTGTGTTTGCTTGTGTCATTTCGTGTATCTATGACCTGTCAAATCATTAACCGTTGCGGCCTGGCATTTCAATGAATAGTACTATGGTGGTATATACCCTTGTGACTCTGTTGAGAGTCCTCGTCATTGCTATGTATTACATTACTACTAGCGCGTACTATATATATCTGCTTTCCTTTCATAGGGTTGATTTGACCCGGATACCACTTATTACATTTTGCAAAATAACACATGAATTGCTAAATTTTCTTTACTATATGTATCAAACGGGTATGCTCACCAATACATGTTTGTATTGACAATTATTTTCGTACATGTTTCAGGTTATTTGAGATGCATTCGTTAAGCTTTCGGTTTCATATTTAGATTTGGATTCATTGTATTTCAGTTTAGGTGACATTTAGAATCGTTGTATTTCATTTCAATGATAAACTATTTAATCAATGTATCAATATTTACACTTTTAGTCCATGAGCTATTGAACAATCGTCACTACGTGACACCTCAATGTTTCCGCCATCGGTTGGGGTGTTACACGTACTTATTTTCGATTACAAACTAAATGAGAACAATTGGTTGACGGACATGTTTAATATAAGATCAATGTGGATACCTGCTTTTTACCGGGATGAACCTATGTCCGGCCTAATGAGGACAACATCAAGATCTGAGAGTGAAAATCATTTTTTTTTTGCAAGGTTGTAAATTCTCAGTTGACTCTTGTTGAGTTTTTCAACCACTTTAAAATTTCCCTCGAAGCTTAGAGATTCAATCATAGGAAGAATGACCATGATTCAAGACACACCATTCCTGATTTTTAGACTAGGAACCCTATTGAGGAAGAGGCATCTAAAATTTACACAGACTATCTTCTTTGATATTCAGGATGAAATATATGCCACTTATGAAGGATTAATAAGTGTTCATATGCAAAGGGCTGAAGAAGGTTTTTTAAAGATTTATGTTTATGACCCTCAAGCACATGGTCAAGGTTTTCTTGAGGTATTTTTTTTTTTTTGCTTTTTTTAGATTTTTAAGATACTTAGTGTGTTTAAATATGTTCATACGTGCGTCCAAAATCATCAAAATAGTTTTTAACATTTTTATAGGTTCATTTCAAGAAGGAAGTTAATGAGGGTGTCGAGTATGTTACTACATTATGTACTTGTAGGAGGTTTGAGCAGTACGGGCTGCTTTGTAGGCATATATTTTTTGTATTAAGGTTGATGAAATTTAATAGATTCCCAAAGAGATACATTCTGAAGAGGTGGACAAAAGATGTTGTTTCAAATGAAATCAAGTATTCATTTGAAACAAGAGAGTTTGGTGATGACAAGACGAAAAAATCTAGACGTATTGCAAGGGAGATAGTCTTAGTCGGTGAATATCTTGCAAACAATTTAATTGCATATTTATCCGAGTTAACTTTGGTTAACGATCAATTGAAAGAGATGGTTAAGAAGGTTGATGAGGTATGCTTCTCTTCTTGGTCATGAGAAACCACCAGAGGCCGAACCCACTATTCGATTGCCGAATGGTATCAAGAACAAAGGTCGTGGTAAGCAGAAGCATATAAAGTCCAGGAAGGAAAAACAAGATAGTCGAACTGGCAAACGGAAGAGAACCTGTGCGATATGCGGAGAGAAAGGCCATGATCGACGAAATTATTCGAAGGAGGGTGGTTCAACCCAACCACAAGTTGAATAAGATGACCAGAATGTCGAAGATGAATTTGAAGATAACGAAGAGGTTGAATTTGAAGATTCTGATGATGAGGAGTTGTCTTAGATATGTAAAATTTAATGTGTTTAAAAAGTGCGTATGAATGTTTACAACGTGTGTTTAGTTTTGGTTTGTTTTTATCTGTTACTTAAAATTTTTTATATAGGTGCGTTTGTTTGTAAAGTAAGTGCGTCTAAAGATAAACAATAAGTGCATCCAAAATAGATAATTAGTGCGTCTATTCCATTACTATTAAAATCCATAGAAGTTACAGCACCACCATCACCACCACCATTACCACAACTATTTAGCACCATTAACTACAACACCATCACCCCCACCACCAAAAACCACAAGAACCACCACTCAAAACAACCACCATAATATATATATATATATATATATATATACAAACAAAAAACCAACATCAAACCACCCCAACCCATCCATCACCTGTGACTCAAGATTGCATCCCTTGCCTTCTGTTTTGGTGCCATGTTCTTCATGATGCAGGTTTCTGTGTTACTAAGTGCCTGACAGATGAGATTATCAAAAGATGCTTGTGTCTGGAGTTGCTCAATAACTGCATCACTGAATGGTGTTCTTTTCTTCATTCATCAGCTTCTCAATCAGATCCAAGTTATTCATATATTGCATTTGGACCTCATTTTGTGCTCCTAGAATTACACAGGATGAGTATATGTCATCTCTTGTTTCAGAGATACAATCTACCATGATCACGTTCTTGACTTGGAGATTGTTGATTGCATCAATGTGGTTTTCTGCCATTTTTTTTAGTTTTCTAGTTTGTATGTGACTTACTATGTATTTGATAGTTTATTTATAGACCAAAAAAGTTATTTTTTTAGGTTTGTAGTAGTTGAATATTGAATTTTAAGTATTAACTGTAGTTATTACCAATCAAATCATGGTTAGTTCTTGTGACACCCGACAAACTCAGGTTAGTAACATTTGTCAAACGAGTAAGTCAACCTTAGCGAGTAATGCATATCATATACTTAACTGGGCCAGTTGAGTCGTTTTGATGGTTCCAGGAATCATCAGGAGTCGTTACAATGATCTAAGGGATCATTGAGAGTCGGTCCATAACCATGTGTACAAGGATTGGTGATTGGTAGAATCGTCGGGTTTAATGCACAGACACACAAGTCTCGAGTCTCGGGAATCGGTGAATGAACATGAACGTGTTAGTTATCATGCATTATGTGTTTAAAATCATTATATAACTTGTCGGTATGTGAATACGTGCTTATATGTGTTAAAATAGTGTTTAACGCGCCAAAACCCCAAAACCACCTGCTGGGGGCGAGTAGAGGTGTACTCACTTGTAATAGGGGCGAGTACAACCTTGTACTCATGTGTAATAATTTGTACTCATGTGTAACAGCTGGAACGAATAGAAACGCCTATAAATACCACCCTTGACTTGCTAAACACCATTTGTGAAACCCTAACTTGCCCCAAACCTCTCCCACACCATAATCAACCTGAGGAACTTGTTTTTTCTTAAAAAACCCATCATTTCCAAGATTTCACATTCTCCTTAGCAAAACCTAAGGTGTGTTATCCATCCTAAACCTTTACCATGTTGTTATTTTGATCCCTAAAGGCCCAAACCTGGTTTTTCTAACGTTTGTGTCTTTGAAAACCTTTGAAATCAATTATAAAACAAGTCTAATCATCCAATATGTGTTCTATCTGGTGTATTCATGCAAGTAATGATTTTTATGGTTAGAACATGGATATTCTTATGTGTTTGATGTCTTTCTGATATAAATGAGTTGCTAGGATGTTTACCTGGGAGTTTGAAGGTTATTTGTAGTGTTTCGATGATAATATGCGTTTTGACCCGTTTGAGTGATTTAGAAGGATTTAGGGTGATATGATATGATTTGTTGATTGTATGATGTTAGGGTTTGTACTAGGATAATGTAGTGACAGTAGGAAGATGATTTGTAATGTTGTTATGTGATGAAATCTGGATATTTGCCATTTAGGGTAAGTTATGCATGTTTGATGTGATGTTTTCATAATATTATTCCATTTTGGGAAATATTTGCAATTAGGGTGTTAGACTAAGGATAAATTGGGGGTTTTCATTTAGGATATGTTGCTTGATGATTTTGGATTGATGTTGGGTGTTTTTACATGTTTCGGATATGATTTGGAGGGTTAAACGCGCGAAATGAGACTTTGGAGCTGCAGGGGGCGAGTAGGAATCATACTCGCTGTCCAAGGGGCGAGTAGGATTCTACTCGTGTCCCTTGGGGGCGAGTAGACTCCTACTCATGTGTATTACAGGCCCTTACAAATTGTACTCATCTGTTTATTTCCTACTCGTGTGTTTTGATGCCTAATCGTGTGTTTTGCTGCCATAAGTGTATTTTGATATCCCGAAACATGGTTTGACATCTAAGAACATGTTAGGAGTCCTGTGGCATGTCTGATAACCTATTAACATGTGTTCGGACTCGTTTATGCTATATTTGACCCGTATGATAGACTTAGTGAATATTTGAGCGTGTTAAATGCATAGTTGCATGTGATTGGTTGATTTATCGTATTTGGTTAACACATGGGATGTCGGGTCACCAATGGGATGTCGGGTCTTGTCTTGTGTGGTCAGATTAACGGTCGAACATATTTTCAAACGTACTTGGTAATGGTCTAGACATTCGGGGACTAGTTAACCTACAGGTTATTAGTCTGGGTACTTATATACGTCTTATGATAGGTCGCCGCTATTCGGGGCTATCATAGCTTGTTGGTTAAACTGTTTTTCAAGAAACGCAACCTAAGGTGAGTGTCACAGCCCCACTTTTACTATTTTGCTTTCGGTGGAGAAACACGCTTTATACTTATACTTCTTAAAGGTCATGTTATACTATGGTTATCGTTGTTTACTATACGGGCGTTTCATCAGGAAGTCCCATGGGGAAACCATGAATATGTGGGTATACATAACGGGGGAAATATGGATAGATCTATTGGGCTTGACTAACCCCACCCGACGGCAGGATGCCGGGCGAGTGCATATTGTCTCTAACTTTCGGAGTAACCGATGATGACAGTGATTCATACATTCTGGGAATACTTATCGTGGTTACATGTCAGTAATGGTTTCCAACTCGTAGTAGTAACGATACTTAACGTCTAGCTAATGTTCTTATAACTTAGTATTAACGGGAATGATCTTTTCAAACTTATGGAAACACTTTTGTAAAACCTGTGAACTCACCAACATTATATGTTGATATTTTTTTGGCATGTTTTCTCAGGTCGCTAAGGTAAACAGTCAATAGATTAGGCGCACGGGGTCTTGCATGGCGTCTATGGTTCTAGTGCATGTTTTAAATAAATGTTTTTAGACTACATTTATGTCTTTTGATTATAAACATGATTATCCTTCCGCTGTTGGGTTATGGTTTTAAAACTTAATGTTTTGGCTTACGTATTTTGCATTTAGTCGTTGTTTATTGTGACCGTTGACTTGGATCCTGTCGTGTCACGTGCCTCGCGGTAAAACCCCGCACGTGGAAATTGAGGGTGTGACAGATTGGTATCAGAGCTAATGGTTATAGTGAACTAGGACTGCATGTAGAGTCTAGTCTATAGCCGAGTCTCACACACACTAGACGGTCTCATATGTTTGAGTCTTAACATGTTGGTAACATACTAAATTTGTCGGGGTGTCGGTGTCATCAACTTTTGTGGTGCATCATCTGTTTAATTTTGAATCGATCTATTCTTTTTCATATCCTCTTCGTGATTTGAAGGCGAGAGGCTCGTTGTTGATCCTTGCACGGCTATGGTGTACATTGTGGTAGCTTCGGCATTTCTTTGAGATCTGTCCAGGATTAGGACATCTCCTTTCTATGACCCAATAGACACACTCGTCCTCACACGCATTATCTTACACTTGTACTCGTAGTAGTACGCTTTTAGGTGCTAGTATTCGGTGACTTGAACTTCAAGCTAGAAGTGCACCTGGAGGATCATGTAGAGCAGTTTATCATGTTGGGTGCACACAAGATCATAAACTGGAATGCATGAAAATCCTAGTGGACTTTGTGTTTGGATGGATGGACCTGAATTGGACGTAGATCTAATTTCTTGTGATTCCTAGTGGGTTACACTACTGGCGAGTCTAAATCTCTTATTCTTGTTTTGGCAGAAGACGTCTGGTGCTCGTGACGGTCGTAGAGGTGGTCGTGGCGGCGGCGGCCGCGGTGGGGGTCGTGGTAATTTTAACATGACCTAGGAAGAGCTGAATAACCTGCTTCAGCAGCAGGTGAATGTCGCACTGGCTGCTTTTCAGGCTGCACACCAGGCTCTTGGTGGTAATTTTGTTTTCTACCTTCTTGTTTTGTCTTTGGTGTTCCGTGTTTGTTGTTTGATCGGGTATTATTGGTTCAGGTGCTACTGTTAATCCACCACTACCTTAGTGAACCTATAAGATGTTCATGGATTGCAAGCCTCATAAATTTGGAGGGATTGAGGGAGCAGTGGGACTGGTCAGGTGATTAAAGAAGGTTGAATCAGTGTTTTCAATGTGCAATTGTCCAGCTGGTGATTGTGTGAAGTATGCTTCAGCGACATTTGAGGGTCCTGCATTGACCTGGTGGAACTCCACTACTTAGACTTTGGGTTTATGGGAAGCTGATGTGCCGAGAAATTGATATGCTTTCACATATAATTATCACCTGTTTTACACTCTAAATCGTGATTTTATCTTTGTTTTATCAGGATTTATCTTTCTTTGTTGATAAATGCAGGTTCGGAGGTCCGGTGACGAAAAGAAGTGCGCACAAAATGGCACAAAAAGGACAAAGATTTGAAGACTTTGAAGATCTGCCAGACATGGCACGGCCGTGCAACTCACCCGAGTCAACAAGTCAACATTTCCATGTCAAAGGAGGTCACTTTCAGAGCTTCTTAATGATTATGAGTATGCTATTAAATACCATCCTGGTAAGGCGAATGTTGTGGCAGACGCCTTGAGAAGGAAGGAATCCGCTAAGCCTCGTCGTGTTCGAGCTCTGCAACTCACCATCCATTCTAGTTTGCCTGACCAAATTCGTTCTGCACAACAGGAAGCTTTGAAGCAGGAAAACCTTAAAGCCGAAACCATGCATAGTGATGATAAGAACCTTGAGCTCAGGTCCGATTGCCTGCGTTATTTTGCAGAACGTGTTTAGGTTCCTTTATTTGGGGGTTTGCGAGAGCTTGTTCTTGATGAAGCTCACAAATCCCGGTATTCTATTCACCCCGGCTCCGATAAGATGTATCAGGATCTGAATATACTTTATTGGTGGCCGAAAATGAAGGCGGATATAGTTTCGTATGTAAGCAAGTGTTTGACTGTGCTAAGGTCAAGGTTGAATATCAGAAGCCGCCTGGCCTTCTACAACAGCCTGAAATTTCCGAATGGAAGTGGGAACGGATCATGATGGACTTTATAACCAAGCTTCTAAGGTCACCCAGTGGTTGTGATATGATTTGGGTGATCGTCGATAGGTTGACAAATTCTGCGCACTTCCTCGCTATCAAGGAGACCGATAGTCTTGAGCGGTTGGCTCGTATTTATCCTAAGGAAGTGGTTTCTCGACATGGGGTGCCTGTTTCTATTATCTCTGATTGTGATCCTCGTTTCGCTTTGTGTTTCTGGAAATCTTTGCATAAGGCCTTGGGTACTCAGTTGGACAAGAGCACAACCTATAATCCGCAAACTGATGGTCAAAGAGAATGGACGATTCAAACGTAGAAGACATGCTTCGGGCATGTGTGATCTATTTTGGCAAGGGTTGGGAGAATCATCTACCATTGGTGGAGTTCTCTTACAACAATAGCTACCATTCTAGCATCAAGACAACCCCGTTTGAGGCTCTTTATGGAGAGAAATGTTGATCCCCACTTTGTTGGGCTGAAGTGGGTGAGAGTCAACTCACCGATCCGGAACTTGTGTACGAGACTTCCGAGAAGATCATGCAAATTCGTAACCGTATGGCAGCAGCTCGGGATCGTCAGAAGAGCTATGCCACTCGTCGTTGCAAACCTTTGGAATTCCAGGTTGGCGGCAGGGCTTATAGAAGGTATCTCCATGGAAGGGCGTCATACGCTTTGGGAAGCATGGCAAGTTGAATACTCGTGTGTTTTGATGCCTAATCATGTGTTTTGCTGCCACAAGTGTATTTTGATATCCCGAAACATGGTTTGACATCTAGGAACATGTTAGGAGCCTCGTGGCATGTCTAATAACCTATTAACACATGTTTGGATTCGTTTATGCTATATATGACCCGTATGATAGACTTAGTGAACATTTGTGCATGTTAAGTGCATAGTTGCATGTGATTGCTTGATTTATCATATTTGGTTAACACGTGGGATGTCGGGTCACCAATGGGATGTAGGGTCTTGTCTTGTGTGGTCAGATTAATGGTCAAACAGGTTTTCAAACGTTCATGGTAATGGTCTGGACATTCGAGGACTAGTTAACCTACGGGTTATTAGTTTGGGTACAAATATACGTCTTATGATAGGTCGCCGCTATTCGGGGCTATCATAGCTTGTTTGTTAAACTGTTTTTCAAGAAACGCAACCTAAGGTGAGTGTCACAGCCTCAGTTTTACTATTTTGATTTCGATGGAGAAACATGCTTTATACTTATACTTCTTAAAGGTCATGTTATACTATGGTTATTGTTGTTTACTATACGGGCGTTTCATCAGGAAGTCCCAGGGGGAAACCATGAATATGTGGGTATACATAACGGGGGAAATATGGATAGATCTATTGGGCTTGACTAACCCCACCCGACGGCAGGATGCCGGGCGAGTGCATATTGTCTCTAACTTTCGGAGTTACCGATGATGACGGTGATTCATACATTCTGGGCATACTTATCGTGGTTACATGTCAGTAATGGTTTCCAACTCGTAGTAGTAACGAAACTTAACGTCTAGATAATGTTCTTATAACTTAGTATTAACGGGAATGATCTTTTCAAACCTTTAGAAACACTTTTGTAAAACCTGTGAACTCACCAACATTATATGTCTATATTTTTTTGGCATGTTTTCTCAGGTCGCTAAGGTAGCAGTCAATAGATTAGGCGCATGGGGTCTTGCACGGCGTCTAGGGTTCTAGTGCATGTTTTAAATAAATGTTTTCAGACTACGTTTATGTCTTTTGATTATAAACAAGATTATCCATCCGCTGTTGGGTTATGGTTTTAAAATTTAATGTTTTGGCTTACGTATTTTGCATTTAGTCGTTGTTTATTGTGACCGTTGACTTGGATCCTGGTGTGTCACGCGCCTCGCGGTAAAACCCCGCAAGTGGAAATTAAGGGTGTGACAGTTCTCAGTAAGATATTTTGAGTTTTTTACCATTTAAATATTCATGCAACTAGATAGTTTGATGTTTTACCATTAATAAGCTATACCACTTGCATTTTTCATCATTACATGTACGAACACAATAAAAAAAATTAGCTGTGTATTTTGTCAATCATGTGCGTTTTAATAATATAATAAGTGTGTTTGTTGTTTGTTTCTTCCATCAGTAAACTTTAAACGCACATTATTTTTTAACATATATATAACGTGCGTTTAAATAGAACATGTTTATTAGTTACTTTTTGTTAGGACAAAAAGGATTGAGGAAACCACTTTTGCAAACCTTAGTCTAATTCATACTTCAGCAAAATATTCTAAGAATAGAAGTACTGAAGAAAGAAGACAAAATAACTGAAGAAGGATTCAACAAGTACTGAAGAAGATATATCAGAAGTTCTAAAGTCAAACCAGACAAGTCAACTGAAGAACTACTGACGACAAACTACTCATCAGTAGTTTGTCATTCATTAGCACTTGTAATAGAATCTTTCCACCGCCCTTATGTTTCAGTAGTTTAATTGTTTATTATTACTTTATCTTTTTGTACAAATTCCAAGAATGCAACTTGTTGCAACACGTTGCAGACTTGCTTTTTGATCAAGGTTCATGTATTTGTAAGTCTATAAATAGATGGGTTCATCCCTCTGTTTTAGATATCGATTTTAATTGAAACTGAAATCCTTCAAAGCTCATTATTGTTATTTCCATTTCATTTACTGAGAATCTGTTTGAGTATTTATTGTCATTCACATTCAATACTTAGATTCTCATTAAACTTGTCTTTAGTTTTCAAACATCCAGGGGGAGTAATAACTCCTGTTGATAGTGTAACTTTACTTACTTATTCCGCTGTGCAAATCTGATTGAACTTGCTAAACACATAAGTGTTCACTAGCAAGTAAACCATCAAGAGCATAACTGATCCAACAATTGGTATCAGAGCACTGGTTTATCTGATCACATATCAATCTAACACATTGAGAATCAGACACAGGCTCTTATTGATATTCAATAAAGGATTAAAAGTTCACTTTTCCAACATCCATCACTTTAAGAGATATTTGACAAATCAATACTCTTTAAAATGGATCCACATAATACTGGTTCTGCCAATAAACCTGCTATGCTAGTCAGAAATGAATACAATATCTGGCAAAGGAGAACGACACATACATTATCTCAGACCAACACCGGTTGCTGGAAATCTGTGATATATGGTCCTCACAAACCAGTAAACATTAATCTTGAAACTAAAGTAGAAATACCAAAAGACCCAAAGGACTATACAGAAGATGATTTCCTAAAACTTGAGCTTGATGCTAAAGCTTTCTCTATGTTGGCAATGGCACTCCCAAATGAAATCTACTCTGGACTATTACATTGTGATAGTGCCAAAGAGCTTTGGGACTGTCGAAAAGAACAGTTTAGAGGAACTGAAGAGGTGATTGCCAACACTAGAGAAATCCTGGCTTAACAATATGAAACATTTGCTCACATAAATGGGGAAACTTTAACTCAACAATTTAAAAGATTCTCCTCATTAATATCTGAGCTAAAATTAAATGGTCAGACCTATACAACTGTATCTATGCTTCATAGATTTTTAAGGTCTTTACCTAAAAAATGGGAAACATATTCTATAGTCCTCAGATCTTCACAAGACTTTAGCTCCCTCACTCTTACAAAGTTACATGGGAGATTGCTAACTTTTGAAAGAGAAATCGATCAAAAGAAGAAATTGCAAAGTTCTGGTAAAACTGCTGATGACTATCTACCAGGTAGTACAGTACTATTGGGACAAGACTCACCTACTTGTTCAAATAGTTTTGGATCTTTTGACCACATTGACATAACTGCTGGGATCTCATCAGAAAGACCATTCCCAGGTTATGACAATGATGAATATAGTCAAACTGCTGATAACATGTGTTTTATCATGGATGATTTAAAAAATTTCAGCAGTGATGACTTAGAAGAAATGGACATCTTACATCAACTGGCCATGTTAAGTATAAAAACAAACAAATTTTATAAAAGGTCGGGAAGGAAATTTCCAGGACTAAACAGTTCTACAAAAATTGGCTTTGACAAATCTAAGCTTAGATGTCATAAGTGTCAGAAGTTGGGGCACTTTTCGAGAGAGTGTAGAAGCTCTAGCTACAACCAAGCTCAGTCTGGAAATCAGTTTAACCCTAGTTATAATAGGAATAATGGAACACAGGGAAGTGCACATTTTGTATAGGCACAAGCTCCACAAATCCAATATGTGCCACAAGTACAATATGTACAGATGCCTGCTCAACAGATGCAAACCCAACAATCAATCCCTTCCATTCCAGCTGCTCAACAACCTCCACAGACTCAGCAACCCTCACAACAAAGTTTGTTCACCTCAGGGTATGTTGACTGGAGAAGACTTCCTTTTGACACTACTGAGTGCAATCCTGATGCAGACAACAAAATGTTTGACATCAACTGGGGAGAACCTGACAATGGCAGAAAGAATTTTTCCTTAATTGCATTTGAGGGCTGCACCTCAAAATCTTCCCTGTCTCAGGTATCAAAAGAATCTTTAACAAAACTTTGTTCAACTTCATGTAAAGAATCTTTTGCTCTCATAAGAGAGACCAATGTGCATTTACAAGGAAAAGAAAATGACTCTAAGAGAAAATTTACTCAGATGAAATGTGATTTAGAAAGAAAACTTGCTGCAAAGGCAAAAGAAAATTCTAAATTGACTAACAATGCTATTGAAACCCAAGCACAACTTAAAATCATGATAGAAGACCTAGGAAAATGTCAGAAAAGAGCTTGCTGACACCAAGGTTGTTTGTGAAAAATGGGTAGAATCTTGTAAAGGGTACCAACTGCTGCTTAACAAACAAAGTGCATCAAATGTTAGGTTTGGCATAGGGTACAATCATACTGAAACACCAACTGATTTTTTCCCCAAAACTACTGAGGATGGGAGAAAAATTGTTTCAGATGAAACTTCTGAAGAGAAAGAATGCACATCTTTTCATGAAAACTTTCTAAAAACTCACAAAGAAAGTTCTTCAGAAGTACTGATAAAATATGACTTTAAGCCATCAGTAGTTTCATCTACATCAGGAGTTGAGAACCTGAAAACTACTGATGACCTAAAACAAATCAAAACAGTTAGAAATTTGCCTTCAAATGAAAAAGAAAAGGCAAAAGAATGTGAAATATATGGTTTGTTTAACCATAAGACAGAATTTTGTAGATACAGAAAAGGAATTCAGTATAACAAGAAAATTTCACAACTGGTTGTGGGAAAACAACTCAAAAATGATTTTGAAGAAACCTTTTCTCCCAAGAAACAACAACCAGTCAACACCTTTTCTCAGAAAAAGATGAAATCTCAACAAAAGTCTTTTTCTCAAAATTCTCTTTCAGTAGTTAGACCTACATCATCAGTAGTTTCACAAACTACTGAGATTAAAGATCTCATGTATATGGTACAACTACTGATGACCAAGGTTGATGGTGCTCCTCAAAAGGACACCACCATTGCTCTTAATGATAAATCCATTGCCAAAAAGACATGGATTCCTCAACCTGGTCAAGAACAAACTGTTAATGTTCTTAAGAGCAAACCCAAAGCCAAACTGGCTTGGGTTCCCAAATCTAACTAATTTGCTACTTTGTGCAGAGGGTCTCCAGAGGCTTAAATAGCATTTGGTATGTTGACAGTGGAGGCTCAATGCACATGACAGGATGCAGATACCTGATAAACAATTTTATCAGTCAAAGAGAAGGATCTGTATCCTTTGGGAACAATGCCAAGGGATATGTGCTAGGACATGGCAATGTCTCTTCTGGCAAAATACAGTTTGAAAAGGTTAATCTGGTTGAAAACCTTGAGTACAACTTGCTGAGTGTGTCACAAATGTGTGATAAAGAATATTCTTCCTTTTTCACAAAGACAGCATGCAAGATCATATCACCAGAAGGCCAGAAGTTGATAGAGAAGATCATTGAAGATCATACTTTGTTGATAACCAAAAGATGTGGCAATGTCTATGTAGTGCACATTGAAAAGGACAAAGTACTGAACAACACTGCTTGTTTCTTCTCAAAGGCATTAACTTCAGAGACTGATCTCTGGCACAGGAGACTTGGCCATGTGAACTTTAAAACCATAAATAAAGTCATAAAAATGGCCTTGGTCAGAGGTCTACCCTTGAAAGTATACCAGTGTCAAGAACACTGTGTATCCTGCTTAAAGGGAAAGCAGCGTAAGTCCTCCTATAAGTCTATTGAAGAATAAAAAACAACTGCATGTCTTCAACTACTCCATATGGACTTATTTGGGCCAGTAAAAATCACGAGCCTTGGTAAGAAGAAGTACTGCTTGGTCATCATTGATGACTATTCAAGATTCACATGGGTATTCTTCTTATTTTCCAAGGATGAGGCAGCTGAAATCATCAAGTTCTTCATTCTACAAGTAGAGAAACAATATTCTCTATCTGTCAAAGCCATTAGAAGTGATAATGGGACAGAGTTCAGGAACAAAACTCTGGATGAATTCTGCTTGTTGATACGCGGGGGAAAATCTTAGTTGTTTCGTGTTTAAGATTGTATTTTTATGCAATTTTATGGTTTTGGACACACTACTTTGATAAAGTTTGTGTTTTGCAGGTTTAACAAAGTTTAAGGTGTATTTCGGAGCTAAACGAAGCTTTGGATTGGAGCTAGGATGATTCAGGAAAGAAAAACGAAGAAGAAAAATGGAGAAACTGGTGAAGGCCCGTCCGCGACGGATGCTGTTAGTCAAAGTCAAAGAAATTATGTTTTTAGGAGAATTAATGGGACTTTGACCAAGACTTTGACCAGAGACTTTGACCGAGACTTTGACTAGAGACTTTGACCGAGACTTTGACCAAGACTTTGACCAATGACTTTGATCAAGACTTTGACTAAACTAAATGGTCATTAAGAGAAGTTTGACAATGGAGACTATATAATCAAGTCTTGAGAGTAATCGCTTATCATCTCTCATACTTCATCTCTACACCAAAAATCCAAATCCATCCTACAATCATCTTTTCATCACCTCCACAAGATCCAAGATTCTAGATTTCAAGGTTGAAGATTGAAGAACACAAACAGTTGAAGAATTCTATGGCCATGCTAGGCTAAACTCTTATTCATATCCGGGTGTGAAACATTGATTCTAGGGTTCTAAACATTTGGGTATTTTCTATTTTATATTTGCTTTTGAATGTCAAACAATTGTGTTGAATTGCGATTAATATTATGTTGAAGCCATTTTAGTTAATTGATCTTGTGCCAATTTCTAGTGTCATGAACATGATTCCTTGCTTTAACACAAATCTAGGGTTGCATGTTCTAGAGTTATAAAGTATATTATCATCCATCACAGATGTTGATGATTCTTGATACCTACACCTAATGAGACAACCAACCCGCGTACATCATTTGCTATAATTATAATTGCCCCATTTGTTAGAGCCTTAGTAATCAATTGTTGAAACCCGGGTGTGAATCTTTATTTATCATTGTTTGCTGGATCAATATGCTCTTTTAGTTGAACTTGCTAGTTGACACTTAAGTGTTTAGCAAGTTCTTGGTGAGTGATAGCACAGCGGAATGTTTATAAGTTTATAGCTACACTTATCAACAGGAGTTATTACTCCCCCTTAATTCAAGAACTAATAAATGATAAGTGTTTATTGAGAATCTAAGTATTGAATGAGAATGAAACACTTTGACAGATTCTCAGTAAACACGAAATGGAAATAACAATAATAAGTGTTGAAGGATTTCTTGTATTAAAATCAATGTCTAAAACAGAGGGATGAACCCTTCTATTTATAGACTTTACAAATACATGAACCTTGCCAAAAGCAAGTTCAGAAACAAGTTGCAGTGTTGGAACTTGTACATAAAGCAAAAAGAAATACTAAAGTATTAAACTACTGATATACAAAGGCGGTGGAAAAGATCTTCTTTAAGTACTGATGAATGACAAACTACTGATGAGTAGTTTGTCTTCAGTAGTTCTTCAGTAGAAGTGTCTGGTTTGAACTTCAGAACTTCTGATGACTTTTCTTCTTCAGCACTTCTGAATCTCTTCTTCAGCAGTTTGATTCTTTGTCTTCAGCAGTTCTATACCTAGAGTATTTTGACAGAAGTGAATTAGACTAAGGTTTGCAAAAGTGGTTTCACCAATCCTTTTTGTCCTAACAATCTCCCCCTGGATTGATGAAGCCAAAACCTTACTAATTCCTTATTGTTCTTTTCTGTCCTTCACAATTTTCCATATTCCTTTGAACATGGAATTCTTGAGCTGGTTCAGTTGATCATCAGTAAGAGACCCTTTCTTTGGTTCCAAGTGTTGGATTGTAAGCAGGTCTTTGGTTGATAGTTTCTTCAGTTCATTCATCGACCTATATTCCCTGCTTGTTTGATCTCTTCTTGTCACAAGTACTGAGTTGTTATCAGTTAGGTGTTAGGACAAAAAGGATTGGTGAAACCACTTTTGCAAACCTTAGTCTAATTCACTTTCTGTCAAAATACTCTAAGTATGGAACTGCTGAAGACAAGGAATCAAACTGCTGAAGAAGAGATTCAGAAGTACTGAAGAAGAAGTCATCAGAAGTTCTGAAGTTCAAACCAGACACTTCAACTGAAGAACTGATGAAGACAAACTACTCATTAGTAGTTTGTCATTCATCAGTAGTTAAAGAAGATCTTTTTCACCGCCCTTGTATATCAGTAGTTTAATACTTTAGTATTTCTTTTTACTTTATGTACAAGTTCCAAGACTGCAACTTGTTGCAACTTGTTTCTGAACTTGCTTTTTGGCAAGGTTCATGTATTTGTAAAGTCTATAAATAGAAGGATTCATCCTTCTGTTTTAGACATTGATTTTAATACAAGAAATCCTTCAACACTTATTATTGTTATTTCCATTTCGTGTTTACTGAGAATCTGTCAAAGTGTTTCATTCTCATTCATACTTAGATTCTCAATAAACACTTCTCATTTATTAGTTCTTGATTCCAGGGGGAGTAATAACTCCTGTTGATAAGTGTAGCTATAAAACTTATAAACAATCCGCTGTGCTAACACTCACCAAAGAACTTGCTAAACACTTAAGTGTCAACTAGCAAGTTCAAACTAAAAGAGCAGCTTAATACTGATCCAACAATTGGTATCAGAGCACTGGTTTATCTGATCACAAATCAATCTAACAAATTGAGAATCAGACACAGGCTCTTGTTGATATTCAATAAAGGATTATAAGCTCACTTTTTTCAACATCCATCACTTTAAGAGATATTTGACAAATCAATACTCTTTAAAAAGGATCCTCATAATACTGGTTCTGCCACTAAACCTGCCATGCTTGTAAGAAATGAATATAACATATGGCAAAAGAGAATGGCACATACCTTGTCACAAACCAACACAGGTTGTTGGAGATCTGTGAAATATGGTCCTCATAAACCAGTAAACATAAATCTTGAAACTAAGGAAGAGATTCCAAAAGAACCAAAAGACTATACTGATGATGATTTCCTAAAACTTGAGCTTGATGCAAAAGCTTTTTCTATGTTGGCAATGGCACTCCCAAATGAAATCTATTCTGGCCTATTACATTGTGATAGTGCCAAAGAGCTTTGGGACTGCCTAAAAGAACAGTTTGGAGGAACTGAAGAGGTGATTGCCAACACCAGAGAAATCTTGGCTCAACAGTATGAAACTTTTGCTCACATTAATGGGGAAACTTTAACTCAGCAATTTGAAAGATTTTCCTCATTAATATCTGAGCTAAAACTAAATGGTCAGACCTATACAACTGTATCTATGCTTCATAGATTTTTAAGGTCTTTACCTGATAAATGGGAAACATACTCAATAGTCTTAAGATCTTCACCAGATTTTAGCTCCCTCACTCTTACAAAACTTCATGGGAGATTACTTACTTTTGAGAGAGAATTGATCAAAAGAAAAAGTTACAAAATTCTGGTAAAACTGCTGATGACTATCTACCTGGTAGTACAGCACTATTGGGACAAGACTCACCAACTTGTTCAAATAGTTTTGGATCTTTTGACCACATTGACATAACTGCTGGGATCTCATCTGAAAGATCATTCCCAGGTTATGACAATAATGACTTTGGTCAAACTGCTGATAACATGTGTTTTATCATGGATGACTTAAATAGTTTCAGCAGTGATGACCTTGAAGAAATGGATATTTTGCACCAACTGGCCATGTTAAGTTTAAAAACAAATAAATTTTACAAAAGGTCAGGAAGGAAGTTTCCAGGACTTAACAGTTCTACAAAAATTGGTTTTGACAAATCTAAACTTAGATGTCATAAGTGTCAAAAGTTGGGACACTTTGCTAGAGAATGTAGAAGCTCTGGCTTTAACCAATCTCAGTCTGGAAACAATTTTAACCCCAATTATAACAGGAATAATGGAACACAAGGGAGTGCATATTTTGTACAGGCACAAGCTCCACAACACCAATATGTGCCACAAGTACAATATGTACAGATGCCTGCTCAACAGATGCAGAGCCAACAATCAATCCCTCCCTTTGCAGCTGCTTAACAACCTCCACAGCAACAACAACCCTCTCAACAAAGTTTATTTACCTCAGGGTATGTTGACTGGAGCAGTCTTCCTTTTGACACCACAGAGTGCAATCCTGATGCAGACAACAAAATGTTTGACATAAACTGGGGAGAGCCTGACAATGGCAGAAAGAACTTTGCCTTAATGGCATTTGAGGGATGCTCCTCAAAATCTGCCTTGTCACAGGTATCAAAAGAATCTTTGACAAAATTATGTTCAAACTTATGCAAAGAATCTTTTGCTCTCATAAGAGAGACAAATGTGCACTTACAAGGAAAAGCCAATGACTCTGAGAGAAAACTCACTCAGATAAAATGTGATTTAGAAAGAAAACTTTCTGCAATTGAAACCCACGCACAAATCAAAATAATGATTAATGACCTAGGAAATGTCAGACAAGAGCTTGCTGACACCAAGGTCACATGTGAAAAATGGGTGGAATCTTGTAAAGGGTACCAACTATTGCTATACAAACAAAGTGCTTCAAATGTTAGGTTTGGCATAGGGTACAATCACACTGAAACACCAACAGTTTCTCTCCCAAAACTACTGAAGATGGGAGAAAAATTGTTTCAGGTGAAACTTCTAAAGAGGAAGAATGCACATCTTTCCATGAGAACTTTCTAAAATCACACAAAGAAAGTTCTTCAGAAGTATCGATTAAATCTGACTTTAAGTCATCAGCAGTTTCAACTACATCAGGAGTTGAGAACCTGAAAACTACTGATGACCTAAAACCAATCAAAACTGTCAGAGATTTGTCTTTGAAAGAAAAGACAAAAGAATGTGAAATTTGTGGTCTGTTCAACCACAAAACAGAATTTTGCAGATATAGAAAGGGTATTCAGTTTAATAAGAAAAATCAACAACTGGTTTTGGGGGAACAAATCAAAAATGATTATGTAAAAACCTTTTCTCCCAAGAAACAACAACCAGCAAAAACCCTTTCTCAGAAAAAGACAAAATCTCAACAAAAGTCTTTTTCTCAAAATTCTCTTTCAGTAGTTAGACCTAAATCATCAGCAGTTTCACAAACTGCTGAGATTAAAGATCTTATGAACATGGTACAACTACTGATGACCAAAGTTGATGGTGGTCCTCAAAAGGATAACACCATTGTGCATAATGCAAAATCCATTGCCAAAAAGACATGGATTTCTAAACTTGGTCAAGAACAAACTGTAAATGTTCTCAAGAGCAAACCCAAAGCCAAACTGGCTTGGGTTCCTAAATCTAACTAATTTGCTATATTGTGCAGAGAGTTTCCAGAGGCTTGAATAGCATTTGGTATGTAGACAGTGGAGGCTCAATGCACATGACAGGATGCAGATACCTGATAAACAATTTTATCAGTCAAAGAGATGGATCTGTGTCCTTTGGGAACAATGCTAAGGGATATGTGCTAGGACATGGCAATGTCTCCTCTGGCAAAATACAGTTTGACAAGGTCAATCTGGTTGAAAACCTTGAGTACAACTTGCTTAGTGTGTCACAAATGTGTTATAAAGGATATTCTTCCTTTTTCACAAAGACAACATGCAAGATTATATCACCAGAAGGCCAGAAGTTGATAGAGAAGATCATTGAAGATCATACTTTGTTAATTGCCAAAAGATGTGGCAATGTCTATGCAGTGGACATTGAAAAAGACAAAGTACTGAACAACACTGCCTGTTTCTTCTCAAGGGCATCAACTTTAGAAACTGATCTCTGGCACAGGAGACTTGGCCATGTGAACTTTAAAACCATAAATAAAGTCACAAAAATGGGCTTGGTCAGAGGTCTACCCTTAAAAGTATACCAGTGTGAAGAACACTGTGTATCCTGTTTAAAGGGTAAACAGCATAAGTCCTCCTATAAGTCTATTGAAGAATAAAAAACAACTGCATGTCTTCAACTACTCCATATGGACTTATTTGGGCCTGTAAAGATCATGAGCCTTGGTAAAAAGAAGTACTGCTTAGTCATCATTGATGACTACTCAAGATTTACATGGGTATTCTTCTTATTTTCCAAGGATGAGGCTGCTGAAATCATCAAGTTCTTCATTCTACAAGTAGAGAAGCAATACTCTCTACCTGTCAAAACCATTAGAAGTGATAATGGGACAGAGTTCAGGAACAAAACTCTGAATGACTTCTGTTTGTCTAAAGGGATTATTAGACAATTCAGTGTTGCCAGAACTCCTGAACAAAATGGTGTGGTGGAAAGGAAGAACAGAACTTTAATAGAAGGAGCAAGAACAATGTTAGCTGATTCTGGCCTACCTTTATACTTCTGGGCAGAAGCAGTTAACACATCATGTTATGTTCAAAATAGAGTTCTTGTTGTCAAGAGACATTCAATGACTGCCTATGAAGTTCTTCATGGCATGAAGCCCCTTATCTCCTTTTTCAGGGCTTTTGGATGTCAATGTTTCATCTTGAACATCAAGGAATCTATTTCAAAGTTTGCTGCCAAAGTTGACTCAGGTTACTTTCTTGGTTATTCATCAACTAGAAAAGCCTACAAGGTTTTTAACTCAAAAACCAGGATAGTAGAAGAAACACTGAATGTCAAGTTCAATGAGTCAAAACACACTCTCATTCCAGCACATCCTGCTGAACTCTTTGACCTTGACAACTTTCATTTTGAACCTGAAAATACTGTCACTTCATCCAAACCTACTTATTATGGTTATCAAAGGTTTGATGATGAGGATCCAGCACCATGGACTCCTCAAACAGTCATTAAGTCAACTTCAAAACCATCAGAAGTTTCACAAACTTCTGATTCAACAAATACTGAAGGCCAAACTCAAACATCTGCTTCAGCACCTGCAACTACTGAAGACACTGAAACTACTGAACTAGATATAATAGACCTCAGTAGTTTGTTTGAAGAACATGAGAAACCAACACCTGTCAGTGGTTTACAACAACTGATCAAACACAAAGATCATCCACTTGATCAAATCATGGGTGATATTGCATCAGGTGTTCTTACAAGAAACCAGCTTTCCAACTTTTGTCTATTCTCAGCATTTATTTCACAGTTGGAACCAAAGAAATACCAGGAAGCCCTCAAAGACAACAATTGGGTGCAGGCAATGCAAGATGAATTGCTTCAATTCAACAAGCAACAGGTATGGGAAATCTGTCCCTTACCACCAAACAAGCAACCAATTGGCACAAGATGGGTTTTCAGGAACAAACAAGATGAAGCTGGTATGACAATAAAGAACAAGGCAAGACTGGTAGTACAAGGTTACTCTCAAGAAGAAGGCATTGACTATGATGAAACCTTTGCTCCAGTTGCAAGGCTTGAAGCCATCAGGTTATTTCTGGCCTATGCCATTTCCAACAAAATAAAAGTTTATCAAATGGATGTCAAAAGTGCATTTTTGTATGGAAAGATAAAAGAGGAAGTGTATGTTTGTCAGCCACCTGGGTTTGAGGATCCTTCTCATCCTGAGTGGGTGTACAAACTAGACAAATCTCTTTATGGGCTCAAACAGGCTCCAAGAGCCTGGTATGATACACTTTCAACCTTTTTACTCAAAAATAACTTCACAAGAGGTGCCATTGATAAAACTCTTTTCATAAAACATGTTGGAAATCATATCTTACTTGTTCAAATATATGTTGATGATATCATTTTTGGTTCAACAAACACAAAATTGTGTGAAGAATTTAAGAAACTCATGCAATCAAAATTTGAGATGAGTACAATGGGAGAACTGCAGTACTTTTTGGGACTGCAGATTAAACAACAAATAAATGGAACTTTTATACATCAATCAAAATATGTTAAAGAATTATTAAACAGATTTTCTTTACAAGACTGTAAATCATGTTCCCCTCCCATGACACCAACCACACAAGTTGAACCAGATGATCAAGGAAAACAGGTTGATCAAACCATGTATAGATGTATGATAGGTTCCCTTTTATATCTAACTGCTTCTAGAGCAGATATTATGTTTTCAACATGTGTCTGTGCTAGATATCAATCAGCTCCTAGGGAATCACACCTTATTGCAGTTAAAGGAATTTTCAGGTATCTGAAAGGAACACCCACACTTGGAATTTGGTATCCTGCTTCAAGCAATACCAAGTTATCAGCTTTTTCAGATAGTGACTATGCAGGGTGTAAAATGTCAAGAAAATCAACATCTGGTGGTTGTCAATTTTTGGGAAACTGGCTAGTGTCCTGGCAATCAAAGAAGCAAACATCTGTTGCAACTTCAACTGCTGTAGCTGAATACATTGCAGCTGCAAGTTGTACATCACAGATACAATGGCTCCAATATCAACTTCTTGATTATGGAATCAAAGAGACCAGACACCATTGCTTGCAGACAACAAATCTGCCATTAGCATCATTCAAAATCCTGTTCAGTTCTCAGAAACTAAACACATTGAAATCAGGTATCATTTCATAAGAGATTGCTATGAAAAAGGCAAGATTGAAGTGAAACATGTAGCAACAGCTAATCAAATAGCTGACATTTTCACTAAACCCCTTGACACATCAACATTTCAGAAGTTAGTATCCATGCTAGGGATGCTAAATTTGTAAGTGTTTCTATTTATTTTTCTGCACATTTTTTTTTGTTTTTCACTTACATCTGTTTTCAAACACTTGAAAAACTTCTGAAAAGAGAGAAACTACTGATGAACAAAACATCAGTATGGGGATAATTTCTGAAAAGTGATTAACTTCTGATAAAATAACCTTCATAAGTTATGAATAAAAGTATTTATAAACTATTTCTCATCAGCTGTCAAAACTACTGAAGAGGAAATGGGAACTACTGATGAAGATAATCCTTCATCAGGAGTTTAGTCAAAAGGGGCAAATCTGACTTTTCCCATCATCAGAAGTTTGACCTAGTCGGTTTAAAACTTCTGATAAAGAGATTTTTAACCTAGGCGGTTTAAAAACTTCTAATAAAGAAGATCCAAGCGGTTAAAAACTTCTGATAAATATCTTTTTTCAACACTTATCCTTTCAAACACAAAAATTCCCTCCTTCTCTCTCAAGAAAGCTCTCAAACCCCTGAACCTGCAACACAAAATCACTGTTCGATTCATCAACACACACAAACCACATGGCTTTAGTTCTCAAACAGGGACACAATCTCAGAGCCTACTTAGAAAAACAAGAAGGCTGGTCCCAATACGATGAGATCATTGATCTCGTCGTCAAATCCCAATATTTCACCGCTCTCACCATAGACCCACCAATTCATCCTGAAACTCTAAATGAGTTCTGGGCTAATGCTGAGACAGTGATGGTGGATTATGAAGTTATCTCCCTCAACTCAACAATTAGAGGAAGACAAATGGCCATAACACAGGCCATACTCTCAAACAGACTGGGGTTGAATGATGTGAATGCCCCTGAGAAGTTTGACAACTCTGCTATCCACCTAACCATGACTGAGTGTGGTTATCAAGGTACTCTCTCACAAGCTACAATCTTTAAAAAGTATTTTGAACCAAAATATAAACTTTTGTTTCATTATATTATTATGTGCTTGAGTCCTAAAACTGGGTCTTATGACCAGATGCCCTCAACCTTTCAACCAATATTTCATTCCATTGTGAATGAAACAAATTTCAGGGCATCAAAACTTTTCTTTAATGAGTTGGTGTTACATCACAATAACACTAAGAAAAAGTTTTTGTTATATCCAAGGTTCATTATGCAGTGCATAATATCTGAACTGGGTAATGAGGTGCTTGTGGGTAAAATTGAAATTTTAAAACCCTTAACCTCACAAGCATACTCAAGGCACAACAAATAGGCTGCCTGGCCAGAAGATGACCAAGGGGAACCAGAACCAGTCCCCATGGAACCCTCATCTTCCAAACCTACTCCACCAAAGGCCAAGAAACCCAAGATAACAAAACAAAAACCCACCAAACCCAAAAGAAAAGCTGTTCAGGAGGTTGAGATGCCTGAATAAACTACTGTGCAATCTGCACTTCTTAAAGATGTGACTGAAACATCCTCTCAGTCTCATCCATCTCAAACCCCACCAAGAGCACCAATAACTATCCTTTTCAAAAGAAAAAGACTTAGAAAAACTATTCCGATAGATTCTTCTTTTGAAACTGCTAAACCCACTGCCCAAACTACTGAACCAGCACCCCAAATTTCTGAACCAGACATAGAAATAGCCAAACTTCTCTCCGGGCTAAAAGAGAAAGTCCCATCAACACATGTCAGTCCCCATCAACCACATCAAACAGGGGACATAGACTCAGACAGTGACATGGATGTGGACACTCATAGCCCTAACCAAAGAGATGAGGATGAACCAGGGTCTCTAAGCCCAAACTTAGAAACCTTTGGTAGTTTTGAGGCTGCTACTACTCATTTACCACCCAGTGGTGGACCTGAGGACAGAAGTAAAACAGCTAAGACCTCAACTGTGGCAACTACTGATGAAGGCTTAATGCCTGAGGTAGGAAATCCTCTGTACCAAGAACAAGAGGTATATGAGACAACTGAGTTAGGCTCAGCTCATGATGTAACTGATACAGTCCTCATTGAGGATGTAATCAGGGATTCAGATGATTCCATTAATTTGGATGATGTTTCAACACTCAAAACTACTGAATTGACGGCTGTAAGTGAAGGTCCTGCACCTGGTGTCTCTAAGCTCAAGAAGCTAGTCACACCATCTAAGGTTAAAGCCCACTCAATCCATGATTTCCCTAGAGTGGCATCTCCTGTACAACAAGGAGATCAACCAAAAACACACCCCTCACTACAAATGCCTACCCAATTCCCTGGGCAACCAAGCATAGACCTGAACCAACTATGCAGCCCAGATGGTCCCTTGTATCACTTGATGAACACCCTCATCAAAAATCACATCCAAACAAACACAGCTGACTTGGAGCTGTCCATGAAGAACCAATTTGGAGTGATACAGACAAAGATGAATGATCTGTCTAACAAGATTGATCACAACAGCAAACAGATTGCTCATCTTCAAGGTCATTTCTCCCAAGCTTCAACTTCCAAAGGTGATAAAGCCAAAAATGGGGAGAAAATCAAGGTACCTATGGATACACTTGAAGCCAGAAGAAAGGCAAGAGTGGCTATCCTAGCTAGAGATCAACAAGATCAAGCCAGAAAAGAGAAACTGGCACAACATTTGGTGTCTCTATTCAAGAAATAGAAGATGCTGAAAAGGCTGATGAATCCCAAGGGCATAATGAAGAAACCTCTGATGGCCAAAGTTCTGATGAAGAATCAGAAAGTACTGAAGACAATCCTTTAGTAGTTGACAAACCTTCAGAAGTTGTCAAGCCATCAGAAGTTAACACTTCCAAGACTCAAACTGCTGATCCTTCCAGAACAACTGCTCCTACTCAACCAACAACTACTCCTATCAGGCCTACTACAACAGTTACAACAATGACTGTGCTAAACCCTTCTCCAATCTCTCAATCAGCTGAATTACTAGAGAAGAGTTTAGTTGCAGCCCAGAAGAAGGCCAGAGAAGATCTGATTTGGAAAAATCTGGAAGAAAGGGATGACTTAGACCTAAGCCATGAAGAAAAACTTCAGGCTTATGAAGCTGAACTACAAAGGCAGGCTAACCTTGATGAGATTGCTGAACAAGACAAAAGACATCAACTGATGTCTTACATTATGAAGAACAGCAAAGTCAAAGCCCATACATTGAAGAGACTCTCTGTGGAAGAGCTGACAAGAAGAGCTCAACTTGTTGCAGATAAACTTGCAACAAGTAAAGACACAAAGGCCAAGAGAGCTCAGATGATAGAAGAATTGGTAGCCAATGGTTATGGTTCAAAAGCCTCAGTGTCCAAGTGGAAAGAAGAAAGATTGGTGGACACATACAGAAAATACAAGGCTGCAAGGGCTGCTAATCCAGAGAAGTTTCAAACTGCTGAAGCTTCAACTTCAGTAGTTAGAACTTCTGGTGTTCAAAGAAGACCAGCTACCCAAAGAAAGAAGACAGAGGAAAAAGTAAAGACTGATTTCAGAATGGTACTACTAGAAGGTAGTACAGTAGTACATTCTGATTTTGACATAGAAGAGAAGCCTCTGCTCACACAATTCAGGGATCCTTCCACCTTTGCATATCAAATCCAGAGGACCATCACAGACAAACTGCATACTAAGGTAACAACTGAACATCATTTGCCAACATTTCAGATACCTAATGTGATGGAACAACAGCAAGGAGGTGAATCCCACCTGAGAGTCACTGAAGTTGAAAACATTCAACACTCAGGAGAAACCCAGGGTACCACCATGGTTCCCTACACTGCAGACTTTGACAAGTCTAAAGTACCAGTCATCAGATGGTCCTTTACTGATAACAGCTCAGTACTTGTGACAAGAAGAGATCAAACCAGCAGGGAATATAGGTCGATGAAAGAACTGAAGAAACTATCAACCAAAGACCTGCTTACAATCCAACACTTGGAACCAAGACAAAAGTCTCTTACTGATGATCAACTCAACCAGCTCAAGAATTCCATGTTCAAAGGAATATGGAAAATTGTGAAGGACAGAAAGGAATAATAAGGAATTAGTAAGGTTTTGGCTTCATCAATCCAGGGGAGATTGTTAGGACAAAAAGGATTGGTGAAACCACTTTTGCAAACCTTAGTCTAATTCACTTTCTGTCAAAATACTCTAAGTATGGAACTGCTAAAGACAAGGAATCAAACTGCTGAAGAAGAGATTCAGAATTACTGAAGAAGAAGTCATCAGAAGTTCTGAAGTTCAAACCAGACACTTCAACTGAAGAACTGCTGAAGACAAACTACTCATTAGTAGTTTGTCATTCATCAGTACTTAAAGAAGATCTTTTTCACCGCCCTTGTATATCAGTAGTTTAATACTTTAGTATTTCTTTTTTACTTTATGTACAAGTTCCAAGACTGCAACTTGTTGCAACTTGTTTCTGAACTTGCTTTTTGGCAAGGTTCATGTATTTGTAAAGTCTATAAATAGAAGGATTCATCCTTCTGTTTTAGACATTGATTTTAATACAAGAAATCCTTCAACACTTATTATTGTTATTTCAATTTCGTGTTTACTGAGAATCTGTCAAAGTGTTTCATTCTCATTCATGCTTAGATTCTCAATAAACACTTCTCATTTATTAGTTCTTGATTTCAGGGGGAGTAATACCTCCTATTGATAAGTGTAGCTATAAAACTTATAAACATTCCGCTGTACTAACACTCACCAAAGAACTTGCTAAACACTTAAGTGTCAACTAGCAAGTTCAAACTAAAAGAGCAGCTTAATACTGATCCAACAAAAGGACCATCTGATGACTGGTACTTTAGACTTGTCAAAGTCTGCAGTGTAGGGAACCATGGTGGTACCCTGGGTTTCTCCTGAGTGTTGAATGTTTTCAACTTCAGTGACTCTCAGGTGGGATTCACTTCCCTGCTGTTGTTCCATCACATTAGGTATCTGAAATGTTGGCAAATGATGTTCAGCTACTACCTTGGTGTGCAGTTTGTCTGTGATGGTCTTCTGGATTTGATATGCAAAGGTGGAAGGATCCCTGAATTGTGTGAGCAGAGGCTTCTCTTCTATGTCAAAATCAGAATGTACTACTGTACTACCTTCTAGTAGTACCATTCTGAAATCAGTCTTCACTTTCTCCTCTGACTTCTTTCTTTGGGTAGCTGGTCTTCTTTGAACACCAGAAGTTCTAACTACTGAAGTTGAAGCTTCAGCAGTTTGAAACTTCTCTGGATTAGCAGCCCTTGCAGCCTTGTATTTTCTATATGTGTCCACCAATCTTTCTTCTTTCCACTTGGACACTGAGGCTTTTGAACCATAACCATTAGCTACCAGTTCTTCTATCATCTGAGCTCTCTTGGCCTTCGTGTCTTTACTTGTTGCAAGTTTATCTGCAATAAGTTGAGCTCTTCTTGTCAGCTCTTCTACAGAGAGTCTGTTCAATGTGTGGGCTTTGATTTTGCTGTTCTTCATAATGTAAGACATCAGTTGATGTCTTTTGTCTTGTTCAGCAATTTCATCTAGGCTAGCCTGCCTTTGGAGTTCAGCTTCATAAGCCTGAAGTTTTTCTTCATGGCTTAGATCTAAGTCATCCCTTTCTTCCAGAGTTTTCCAAATCTGATCTTCTCTGGCCTTCTTTTGGGCTGCAACTAAACTCTTCTCAAGTAATTCTGCTGATTGAGAGATTGGAGAAGGGTTTAGCACAGTCATTGTGGTAACTGTTGTAGTAGGCCTGATAGGAGCAGAGGTTGGTTGAATAGGAGCAGTTGATCTGGAAGGGTCAGCAGTTTTAGTCTTGGAAGTGTTAACTTCTGATGGGTTGACAACTTCTGAAGGTTTGTCAACTACTGAAGGATTGTCTTCAGTACTTTCTGATTCTTCATCAGAACTTTGGCCATCAGAGGTTTCTTCATTGTGCCCTTGGGATTCATCAGACTTTTCAGCATCTTCTATTTCTTGAATAGAGACACCAAATTGTTGTGCCAGTTTCTCTTTTCTGGCTTGATCTTTTTGATCTCTAGCTAGGATAGCCACTCTTGCCTTTCTTCTGGCTTCAAGTGTATCCATAGGTACCTTGATTTTCTCCCCTTTTTTTGGCTTCATCAGCCTTTGAAGTTGAAGCTTGGGAGAAATGACCTTGAAGATGAGCAATCTGTTTGCTGTTGTGATCAATCTTGTTGGACAGATCATTCATCTTCGTCTGTATCACTCCAAATTGGTTCTTCATGGACAGCTCCAAGTCATCTGTGTATGTTTGGATGTGATTCTTGATGAGGGTGTTCATCATGTGATACAAGGGACCATCTGGGCTGCATAGCTGGTTCAGGTCTATGCTTGTTTGCCCAGGGAATTGGGTAGGCATTTGTAGTGAGGGGTGTGTTTTTGGTTGATCTTCTTGTTGTACAGAAGATGCCACTCTAGGGGAATCATGGATTGAGTGGGCTTTAACCTGAGATGGTGTGACTAGCTTCTTGAGCTTAGAGACACCAGGTGCAGGACCTTCACTTATAGCCTTCAATTCAGTAGTTTTGTGTTTTGAAACATCATCCAAATCAATGGAATCATCTGAATCCCTGATTACATCCTCAATGAGGACTGTATCAGTTATATCATGAGCTGAGCCCAACTCAGTTGTCTCATGTACCTCTTGTTCTTGGTTCAGAGGATTTCCTACCTCAGGCATTAAGCCTTCATCAGTAGTTGCCACAGTTGAGGTCTTAGCTATGATATTCTGTCCTCAGGTCCACCACTGGGTGGTAAATGAGTAGTAGCAGCCTCAAAAGTACCAAAAGTTTCTAAGTTTGGGCTTAGAGACTCTGGTTCATCCTCATCTCTTTGGTTAGGGCTATGAGTGTCCACATCCATGTCACTGTCTGAGTCTATGTCCCCTGTTTGATGTGGTTGATGGGGACTGACATGTGTAGATGGGACTTTCTCTTTTAGCCCAGAGAGAAGTTTGGCTATTTCAATGTCTGGTTCAGAAATTTGGGGTGCTGGTTCAGTAGTTTGGGCAGTGGGTTCAGCAGTTTCAAAAGAGGAATCTATTGGAATATTTTTCTTAAGTCTTTTTCTTTTGAAAAGGATTGTTATTGGTGCTCTTGGTGGGGTTTGAGATGGATGAGACTGAGAGGATGTTTCAGTCACATCTTTAAGAAGTGCAGATTGCACAGTAGTTTGTTCAGACATCTCATCCTCCTGAACAGCTTTTCTTTTGGGTTTGGTGGGTTTTTGTTTTGTTATCTTGGGTTTCTTGGCCTTTGGTGGAGTAGGTTTGGAAGATGAGGGTTCCATGGGGACTGGTGCTTGTTCCCCTTGGTCATCTTCTGGCCAGGCAGCCTGTTTGTTGTGCCTTGAGTATGCTTGTGAGGTTAAGGGTTTCAAAATTTCAATTTTACCCACAAGCACCTCATTACCCAGTTCCGATATTATGCATTGCATAACGAACCTTGGATATAACAAAAACTTTTTCTTAGTGTTATTGTGATGTAACACCAACTCATTAAAGAAAAGTTTTGATGCCCTGAAATTTGTTTCATTCACAATAGAATGAAAGATTGGTTGAAAGGTTGAGGGCATCTGGTCATAAGACCCAGTTTTAGGACTCAAGCACATAATAATATAATGAAACAAAATTTATATTTTGGTTCAAAATACTTTTTAAAGATTGTAGCTTGTGAGAGAGTACCTTGATAACCACACTCAGTCATGGTCAGGTGGATAACAGAGTTGTCAAACTTCTCTGGGGCTTTCACATCATTCAACCCCAGTCTGTTTGAGAGTATGGCCGGTGTTTATGGCCATTTGTCTCCCTTTAATTGTTGACTTGAGGGAGATAACTTCATCATCCACCATCACTGTCTCAGCATTAGCCCAGAACTCATTGAGAGTTTCAGGATGTATTGGTGGGTCTATGGTGAGAGCGGTGAAATATTGGGATTTGACAACAAGATCAATGATCTCATCGTATTGGGACCAGCCTTCTTGTTTTTCTAAGTAGGCTCTGAGATTGTGTCCCTGTTTGAGAACTAAAGCCATGTGGTTTTTGTGTGTTGATGAATCGAACAGTGTTTTTGTGTTTGCAGGTTCAGGGGTTTGAGAGCTTTCTTGAGAGAGAAGGAGGGAATTTTTGTGTTTGAAAGGATAAGTGTTGAAAAAAGATATTTATCAGAAGTTTTTAACCGCTTGGATCTTCTTTATTAGAAGTTTTAAACTGCCTAGGTTAAAAATCTCTTTATCAGAAGTTTTAAACCGACTAGGTCAAACTTCTGATGATGGGAAAAGTCAGATTTGCCCTTTTTGACCAAACTACTGATGAAGGATTATCTTCATCAGTAGTTCCCATTTCTCTTCAGTAGTTTTGAACAGCTGATGAGAAATATTTTATAAATACTTTTATTCATAACTTCTGAAGGTTATTTTATCAGAAGTTAATCACTTTTCAGAAATTATCCCCATACTGATGTTTTGTTCATCAGTAGTTTCTCTCTTTTCAGAAGTTTTTCAAGTTTTTGAAAACAGATGTAAGTGAAAAATAAAAAAGTTGTACATGAAAAATAAAGAGAAACACTTACAAATTTAGCATCCCTAGCATGGATACTAACTTCTGAAATGTTGATGTGTCAAGGGGTTTAGTGAAAATGTCAGCTATTTGATTAGCTGTTGCTACATGTTTCACTTCAATCTTGCCTTTTTCATAGCAATCTCTTATGAAATGATACCTGATTTCAATGTGTTTAGTCTTTGAAAACTGAACAGGATTTTGAATGATGCTAATGGCAGATTTGCTGTCTACAAGCAATGGTGTCTTGGTCTCTTTGATTCCATAATCAAGAAGTTGATATTGGAGCCATTGTATCTGTGATGTACAACTTGCAGCTGCAATGTATTCAGCTTCAGCAGTTGAAGTTGCAACAGATGTTTGCTTCTTTGATTGCCAGGACACTAGACAGTTTCCCAAGAATTGACAACCACCAGATGTTGATTTTCTTGACATTTTACACCCTGCATAGTCACTATCTGAAAAAGCTGATAACTTGGTATTGCTTGAAGCAGGATACCAAATTCCAAGTGTGGGAGTTCCTTTCAGATATCTGAAAATTCTTTTGACTGCAATAAGGTGTGATTCCCTAGGAGCTGATTGATATCTAGCACAGACACATGTTGAAAACATAATATCTGGTCTAGAAGTAGTTAGATATAAAAGGGAACCTATCATACATCTATACATGGTTTGATCAACCTGTTTTCCTTGATCATCTGGTTCAACTTGTGTGGTTGGTGTCATGGGAGTGGAACATGATTTACAGTCTTGTAAAGAAAATTTGTTTAATAATTCTTTAGCATATTTTGATTGATGTATAAAAGTTCCATTTGTTTGTTGTTTAATCTGCAGTCCTAAAAAGTACTGCAGTTCTCCCATTGTACTCATCTCAAATTTTGATTGCATGAGTTTCTTAAATTCATCACACAATTTTGTGTTTGTTGAACCAAAAATGATATCATCAACATATATTTGAACAATTAAGACATGATTTCCAACATGTTTTATGAAAAGTGTTTTATCAATGGCACCTCTTGTGAAGTTATTTTTGAGTAAAAAGGTTGAAAGTGTATGATACCAGGCTCTTGGAGCCTGTTTGAGCCCATAAAGAGCTTTGTCTAGTTTGTACACCCACTCAGGATGAGAAGGATCCTCAAACCCAGGTGGCTGACAAACATACACTTCCTCTTTTATCTTTCCATACAAAAATGCAGTTTTGACATCCATTTGATAAACTTTTATTTTGTTGGAAATGGCATAGGCCAGAAATAACCTGATGGCTTCAAGCCTTGCAACTGGAGCAAAGGTTTCATCATAGTCAATGCCTTCTTCTTGAGAGTAACCTTGAACTACTAGTCTTGCCTTGTTCTTTATTATAATACCAGCTTCATCTTGTTTGTTCCTGAAAACCCATCTTGTGCCAATTGGTTGCTTGTTTGGTGGTAAGGGACAGATTTCTCAAACCTGTTGCTTGTTGAATTGAAGCAATTCATCTTGCATTGCCTGCACCCAATTGTTGTCTTTGAGAGCTTCCTGGTACTTCTTTGGTTCCAACTGTGAAATAAATGCTGAGAATAGACAAAAGTTGGAAAGCTGGTTTCTTGTAAGAACACCTGATGCAATATCACCCATGATTTGATCAAGTGGATGGTCTTTGTGTTCGATCAATTGTTGTAAACCACTGACAGGTGTTGGTGGCTCATGTTCTTCAAACAAACTACTGAGGTCTATTATATCTGGTTCAGCAGTTTCAGTGTCTTCAGTAGTTGCAGGTGCTGAAGCAGATGTTTGAGTTTGTCCTTCAGTATTTGTTGAATCAGAAGTTTGTGAAACTTCTGATGGTTTGGAAGTTGACTTAATGACTGTTTAAGGAGACCATGGTGCTGGATCCTCATCATCAAACCTTTGATCACCATAATAAGTAGGTTTGGATGAAGTGACAGTCTTTTCAGGTTCAAAATGGAAGTTGTCAAGGTCAAAGAGTTCAGCAGGATGTGCTAGAATGAGAGTGTGTTTTGACTCATTGAACTTGACATTCAGTGTTTCTTCTACTATCCTGGTTCTTGAGTTAAAAACCTTGTAGGCTTTTCTAGTTGAGGAATAACCAAGAAAGTAACCTGAGTCAACTTTGGCAGCAAACTTTGAAATAGATTCCTTGATGTTCAAGATGAAACATTGACACCCAAAAGCCCTGAAAAAGGAGATAAGGGGCTTCATGCCATGAAGAATTTCATAGGCAGTCTTTGAATGTCTCTTGACAACAAGAACTCTATTTTGAACATAACATGATGTGTTAACTGCTTCTGCCCTGAAGTATAAAGGTAGGCCAGAATCAGCTAACATTGTTCTTGCTCCTTCTATTAAAGTTTTGTTCTTCCTTTCTACCACACCATTTTGTTTAGGAGTTCTGGCAACACTGAATTGTCTAATAATCCCTTTAGACAAACAGAAGTCATTCAGAGTTTTGTTCCTGAACTCTGTCCCATTATCACTTCTAATGGTTTTGACAGGTAGAGAGTATTGCTTCTCTACTTGTAGAATGAAGAACTTGATGATTTCAGCAGCCTCATCCTTGGAAAATAAGAAGAATACCCATGTAAATCTTGAGTAGTCATCAATGATGACTAAGCAGTACTTCTTTTTACCAAGGCTCATGATCTTTACAGGCCCAAATAAGTCCATATGGAGTAGTTGAAGACATGCAGTTGTTTTTGATTCTTCAATAGACTTATAGGAGGACTTATGTTGTTTACCCTTTAAACAGGATACACAGTGTTCTTGACACTGGTATACTTTTAAGGGTAGACCTCTGACCAAGCCCATTTTTGTGACATTATTTATGGTTTTAAAGTTCACATGGCCAAGTCTCCTGTGCCAGAGATCAGTTTCTGAAGTTGATGCCCTTGAGAAGAAACAGGCAGTGTTGTTCAGTACTTTGTCTTTTTCAATGTCCACTGCATAGACATTGCCACATCTTTTGGCAATTAACAAAGTATGATCTTCAATAATCTTCTCTATCAACTTCTGGCCTTCTGGTGATATGATCTTGCATGCTGTCTTTGTGAAAAAGGAAGAATATCCTTTATCACACATTTGTGACACACTTAGCAAGTTGTACTCAAGGTTTTCAACCAGATTGACCTTGTCAAACTGTATTTTGCTAGAGGAGACATTTCCATGTCCTAGCACATATCCCTTAGCATTGTTCCCAAAGGACACAGATCCATCTCTTTGACTGATAAAATTGTTTATCAGGTATCTGCATCCTGTCATGTGCATTGAGCCTCCACTGTCTACATACCAAATGCTATTTAAGCCTCTGGAAACTCTCTGCACAATATAGCAAATTAGTTAGATTTAGGAACCCAAGCCAGTTTGGCTTTGGGTTTGCTCTTGAGAACATTTACAGTTTGTTCTTGACCAAGTTTAGAAATCCATGTCTTTTTGGCAATGGATTTTGCATTAAGTACAATGGTGGTATCCTTTTGAGGACCACCATCAACTTTGGTCATCAGTAGTTGTACCATGTTCATAAGATCTTTAATCTCAGCAGTTTGTGAAACTGCTGATGATTTAGGTCTAACTACTGAAAGAGAATTTTGAGAAAAAGACTTTTGTTGAGATTTTGTCTTTTTCTGAGAAAGGGTTTTTGCAGGTTGTTGTTTCTTGGGATAAAAAGTTTTAACATAATCATTTTTGATTTGTTCCCCCACAACCAGTTGTTGATTTTTCTTATTGAACTGAAAACCCTTTCTATATCTGCAAAATTCTGTTTTGTGGTTGAACAGACCACAAATTTCACATTCTTTTGTCTTTTCTTTCAAAGACAAATCTCTGACTGTTTTAATTGGTTTTAGGTCATCAGTAGTTTTCAGGTTCTCAACTCCTGATGTAGTTGAAACTACTGATGGCTTAAAGTCAGTTTTACTCAGTACTTCTGAAGAACTTTCTTTGTGTGATTTTAGAAAGTTTTCATGGAAAGATGTGCATTCTTCCTCTTCAGAAGTTTCACCTGAAACAATTTTTCTCCCATCTTCAGTAGTTTTGGGAAAGAAATCTGTTGGTGTTTCAGTGTAATTGTACCCTATGCCAAACCTAACATTTGAAGCACTTTGTTTGTTTAGCAATAGTTGGTACCCCTTACAAGATTCCATTCATTTTTCACATGTGACCTTGGTGTCAGCAAGCTCTTGTCTGACATTTCCTAGGTCATTAATCATTATTTTGATTTGTGCTTGGGTTTCAATAGCAGAGTTAGTCAATTTAGAAACTTCTTTTGTTTTTGCAGAAAGTTTTCTTTCTAAATCACATTTTATCTGAGTGAGTTTTCTCTCAGAATCATTAGCCTTTCCTTGTAAGTGCACATTAGTCTCTCTTATGAGAGCAAAAGATTCTTTGCATGAATTTAAACATAGTTTTGTCAAAGATTCTTTTGATACCTGTGACAAAGCAGATTTTGAGGAGCATCCCTCAAATGCCATTAAGGCGAAGTTCTTTCTGCCATTGTCAGGCTCTCCCCAGTTGATGTCAAACATTTTGTTGTCTGCATCAGGATTGCACTCTGTGGTGTCAAAAGGAAGACTGCTCCAGTCAACATACCCTGAGGTAAATAGACTTTGTTGAGAGGGTTGTTGTTGCTGTGGAGGTTGTTGAGCAGCTGGAAAGGGAGGGATTGATTGTTGGCTCTCCATCTGTTGAGCAGGCATCTGTACATATTGTACTTGTGGCACATATTGGTGTTGTGGAGCTTGTGCCTGTACAAAATGTGCACTCCCTTGTGTTCCATTATTCCTGTTATAATTGGGGTTAAAATTGTTTCCAGACTGAGATTGGTTAAAGCCAGAGCTTCTACATTCTCTAGCAAAGTGTCCCAACTTTTGACACTTGTGACATCTAAGTTTAGATTTGTCAAAACCAATTTTTGTAGAACTGTTAAGTCCTGGAAACTTCCTTCCTGACCTTTTGTAAAATTTATTTGTTTTTAAACTTAACATGGCCAGTTGGTGCAAAATATCCATTTCTTCAAGGTCATCACTGCTGAAACTATTTAAGTCATCCATGATAAAACACATGTTATCAGCAGTTTGACCAAAGTCATTATTGTCATAACCTGGGAATGATCTTTCAGATGAGATCCCAGCAGTTATGTCAATGTGGTCAAAAGATCCAAAACTATTTGAACAAGTTGGTGAGTCTTGTCCCAATAGTGTTGTACTACCAGGTAGAGAGTCATCAGCAGTTTTACCAGAATTTTGTAACTTTTTCTTTTGATCAATTCTCTCTCAAAAGTAAGTAATCTCCCATGAAGTTTTGCAAGAGTGAGGGAGCTAAAATCTGGTGAAGAGCTTAAGACTATTGAGTATGTTTCCCATTTATCAGGTAAAGACCTTAAAAATCTATGAAGCATAGATACAGTTGTATAGGTCTGACCATTTAGTTTTAGCTCAGATATTAATGAGGAAAATCTTTCAAATTGCTGAGTTAAAGTTTCCCCATTAATGTGAGCAAAAGTTTCATACTGTTGAGCCAAGATTTCTCTGGTGTTGGCAATCACCTCTTCAGTTCCTCCAAACTGTTCTTTCAGACAGTCCCAAAGCTCTTTGGCACTATCACAATGTAATAGGCCATAATAGATTTCATTGGGAGTGCCATTGCCAACATAGAAAAAGCTTTTGCATCAAGCTCAAGTTTTAGGAAATCATCATCAGTATAGTCTTTTGGTTCTTTTGGAATCTCTTCCTTAGTTTCAAGATTTATATTTACTGGTTTATGAGGACCATATATCACAGATATCCAACAACCTGTGTTGGTCTGTGACAAGGTATGTGCCATTCTCTTTTGCCATATGTTATATTCATTTCTTACAAGCATGGCAGGTTTAGTGGCAGAACCAGTATTATGAGGATCCATTTTAAAGAGTATTGTTTTGTCAAATATCTCTTAAAGTGATGGATGTTGATAAAAGTGAGCTTATAATCCTTTATTGAATATCAATAAGAGCCCGTGTCTGATTCTTAATTTGTTAGATTGATATGTGATCAGATAAACCAGTGCTCTGATACCAATTGTTGGATCAGTAATCTGCTCTTTTAGTTGAACTTGCTAGTTGACACTTAAGTGTTTAGCAAGTTCTTGGTGAGTGATAGCACAGCGGAATGTTTATAAGTTTATAGCTACACTTATCAACAGGAGTTATTACTCCCCCTTAATTCAAGAACTAATAAATGATAAGTGTTTATTGAGAATCTAAGTATTGAATGAGAATGAAACACTTTGACAGATTCTCAGTAAACACGAAATGGAAATAACAACAATAAGTGTTGAAGGATTTCTTGTATTAAAATCAATGTCTAAAACAGAGGGATGGGCCCTTCTATTTATAGACTTTACAAATACATGAACCTTGCCAAAAGCAAGTTCAGAAACAAGTTGCAACAAGTTGCAGTCTTGGAACTTGTACATAAAGCAAAAAGAAATACTAAAGTATTAAACTACTGATATACAAAGGCGGTGGAAAAGATCTTCTTTAAGTACTGATGAGTGACAAACTACTGATGAGTAGTTTGTCTTCAGTAGTTCTTCAGTAGAAGTGTCTGGTTTGAACTTCAGAACTTCTGATGACTTTTCTTCTTCAGCACTTCTGAATCTCTTCTTCAGTAGTTTGATTCTTTGTCTTCAGCAGTTCTATACTTAGAGTATTTTGACAGAAGTGAATTAGACTAAGGTTTGCAAAAGTGGTTTCACCAATCCTTTTTGTCCTAACATTGTTTACAACTCATTTCTACTAATTACTTTCATTGCAATTTAATTTCAAGTTTTACTAAAACAATCAAAATATTTTCACATAATCTTAAATGAATACAATAGCAAGCTTCATAATCAGTTAGACACCTTCATAAATATTTCCCAATCAACTAAACAACATTCACTAACCACACGCTCCTTGGATTCGATACCCTACTTACCCTAGCTACCTAGGTTATTAAGGTTTTGTATGACCCGTGACGACCGGCTCATCAAATGGCGCCGTTGCCGGGGAGCTAGTGCGCTTAGTGTTTAGTTTTTAGTTGATTATTGTGATTAACTGTTTAATTTTTGTCTTTGTTATTTCCTTTTGTTCGTTGTTACGCGTGGTTTGTTAAGTGTGCAGGTGATAGATAATGCTTATGTACCCGACATTCGGGGAGAAGCTCACCACTTGTATACAATTCGGAGAATTAGAAATTAGCAAGACAAGATCGTCATGAATTGGGTAGATGACGATCCATGTGAATGTTGTGGGAGCCAGGAGCATTTTGTTGCAAGATTGTTTAGTGTTCCACAAAAGAGTTCAAGAACACAAGAAACGCGACACCTACAATCATCTAAGGCCACCAACATGCAAAGCCCAAACAAGCTTTTGAGGAGGTAACAACCGGCAACCACCTCTTCCACCAACTTCCAATAACCGAAATTGTGCCAACATTCCTCCATATCCACATCAAAACCGAAACCAAAAATACTCACCACAACATGGCCACTATTACAACCCACCTCAAAAGCTCAACAACAACTGATACCCTAATAGTCGAAATCTTTACCGAAACCAACCCGTATTAAGCTATAGCAATCCAATATTTGAGCGGGTAAATCAAAACCAAAATGGTCACTATGAAAACCAACCCGCATTGAGCTATAGCAATCCAATATTTGAGCGGGTAAACAAAAACCGAAAATACCCACAACAACACAGCCTTATTACAACCCACCTCAAAACTCCAATAACAACCAATATCCCAACCAACGACCCGTACAATACACATTATGCCATCCACACTCTAAACCGCCTCTACCACCGGAAGATCATTTTTGTTTTTGTTGCGGGAAAATTCACATAAGTGAAGATTGCCCAATATTTTGGAGTAATTCAAAGTATTGGAAAGAAAAATTGAGTGCTGGTTATAGGGCAAAGCCACGTCAAGAAAATTACCAACCAAAAGCCAACCACAATTATAATTCAAATTGGGGCTATGAAGGTTATGAATCCGAAGAGGAGCCATTTTCAAGTTACCAAGAAGAATACAATATGAACCACAATGAATATCCTCAACTGGCATATGAAGAACCTCAAAACTCATGAGATTCCAAGTTTGATGCTATCATAGATTTGATAAAAGAGACGAAGCAGGGAAATGAAGTGAGAGACAAAGCTCATGAAGTTTTGGTTATGCAGGTTCGCCAACTAGCTGAGGAAATCGCCCAACATAAACTTGAGCGTGATGAGTTGGCTAGTAGTGTTGTGGTTTATGCTCATATAGATGAAGATACTGCAAGTCTTTCTGAATGGTTAAAACCAACTAAAGACTTAGAGTCTCATGAAGATCTGGTGGCTGAGGTGAAAGTTCCTCACGAATCTCACCCCGTGTTGATTATAGCACCCAACAAAGTGGAGGATGAAGGTTCAAAGATGAAGAAGAGGAAGGTGAGTTGGGAGGATATTGGGAAATTTATTGTAAAATGGCCCCGCAACAAAAATCACCCAATTCTCATGCCAATAATTGAGAATCAATTGTGGATTTGGCATGTAGACTACCGGGTGTATGTTGGAAACTCGGTAGGAAAATGTGGGATAAAACTTTCATGCATATATTTGATGAACAAGTGGAAGGAGAAGGAACATAATGGGGAACATAAAGTAAACTACCGAGCTTATCTTGGTAACTCGGTAGGAAAATGTTCACTTCGACCACCGTGAGTAAGAGGTACTTGTTAGTTTTTGTATATTTTTGTATTTTTTTCTTTTGGTTTGTTTTTTTATTTTGTTTGGTAGATAAATAAACGTTGTGGGTGTGTTTCCTATATAACCCTCACGAGACCTCACTCGTCCTCATAACCGGGCTACCGGGAGGTTTAAAGGATCTATCTTAGTTAGTGTATATTTTGTCCACTGATCAAAATTAACTAAAAGATTACTTGGTAATGCTTTTCAACAAAAAGTAAAACCGATAACTCTTAATGATTTTGTGAGAAGCTTGCTTCTACACACTTGCGAGTTGCAGGTTTATTTATGATGGAAGTGGAACTATTTTGTTGAAGAACACATGGAATTGAAGAACGAAGAACAACCAGGTGCATCTATTTCCATCTCTTTAATTTTGATCGTTTACTTAGATTTAATAAGTGGATTGTAAACTGTATATTGTTGATTGGGGTGAATTCTTTGGTTGGCTTTATCACATTCCCGCAAAACAATTTTAAACTTTCCCTACACATTGAGAACAATGTGGACTTTAAGTGTGGGGAGAGGAGAAAAATTTTAACATTTTAAAATCCACCATTTAAACACTACACATTGAGGACAATGTTGGACTCTAAGTGTGGGGATGGGGGAGAAAATTTGAAATTTTTTCAAAAATGTCCTTGTCTAAACATTTTAAAAACGCAAGTAACTAAGTCAACACGGGATGGTATGAACCATTTTGGTCTTTTGTCATGGTCAGGTTCTGAAAAATTCGCATGATAACTCTCAACTAGTTTTGGTAAAAAGAATTACGGGTGGTTATCTGGGAGTAGTTTGCTTGAAAGGTCGATTTATTACACACATGTCATATACCTACCCATCTTTCCATATGAGATTTTGAGCCACCACAACATGTTACACTTTATAAAATTCTATTTATTTTGCATGTTGTGTTCCTTTGAATTGAGTGTGCCATTATAGTTGCATACGGTAGAACTTGCACCTTTAATACGTTTACCGCCCTAGACCGATTGTGAACACAAGAATGATTAAGGCATTAGGTTAAACCTTTTATTTTTAAACCATTTTTATCATCCCTGACCCATTCCAATATCCCTTAGTTAACTAATCTTGAGCCTTAAGCATTTTTCAATTGACCACCCATATAAACCCAGTTGACCCATAAGCCTTTTTCACTTTAAACCCGAGTGATGAAAATTCGATTGTAGGTTGTTCCTTTGTGTTGTAAATAGTTTAAAGTTATTATTGTTAGTTGTTTGTTGAAAAAAAAAAACTGCAAAAGCATTGAAAAAGAGCAAAGTCTCTTAAAAAAAACATTGTAGAAAACAAAAAATAAATATGCTCTAGTTAGTCGTTGAATAAAAAGGCATATCCTTGCTTTATAATTGAGTTAGTTTGTTTGTTTCTATTAGTTTGTTTGATGTAATAAAATTCGAATTTTCATCACCTTAGTCACTTTAAATATCCCATTCCACACCCTTCGCCCAGCCACGTTACAACCCTTTTAAAGACCTTTTGACTTGTGTTCACTTTTATGTAATTTGGTGAAGTGCGATTAAGTTGCAAGCATATACCAATATGCATTATAATCGGTTTTGAGAGTACCATATATATACTAGTACATCAATACTAGTCAATTGAACTGAGTGGAGAGAATATTGCGAGGGATATGTGTGTGGTTTATTGGCTTTAGAAGGTAGGCTAATCTTGGGTAACCACTTGAGTTTTGAAAAGAAATTTTAATTGAAAGTTGGGTAGTCTTGATTGTAGAAGCCATAGGAACTGGGTATGACATTAGACCTTAACTCTTTGAGAATGGGGAATGCGTTTTGTGTTTGGAATTGTAAAAGCGTAATAAATTTGCTTGAGGACAAGCAAAAAGATATGTGTGGGGATGTGATACGCGGGGGAAAATCTTAGTCGTTTCGTGTTTAAGATTGTATTTTTATGCAATTTTATGGTTTTGGACAAACTACTTTGATAAAGTTTGCGTTTTGCAGGTTTAACAAAGTTTAAGGTGTATTTCGGAGCTAAATGAAGCTTTGGATTGGAGCTAGGATGATTCAGGAAAGAAAAACGAAGAAGAAAAATGGAGAAACTGGTGAAGGCCCGTCCGCGACGGACGCTTTAGTCAAAGTCAAAGTCAAAGTCAAAGAAATCAATGTTTTTAGGAGAATTAATGGGACTTTGACCAAGACTTTGACCAGAGACTTTGACCGAGACTTTGACTAGAGACTTTGACCGAGACTTTGACCAAGACTTTGACTAAACTAAATGGTCATTAAGAGAAGTTTGACAATGGAGACTATATAATCAAGTCTTGAGAGTAATCGCTTATCATCTCTCATACTTCATCTCTACACCAAAAATCCAAATCCATCCTATAATCATCTTTTCATCACCTCCTCAAGATCCAAGATTCTAGATTTCAAGGTTGAAGATTGAAGAACACGAACAGTTGAAGAATTCTATGGCCATGCTAGGCTAAACTCTTATTCATATCCGGGTGTAAAACATTGATTCTAGGGTTCTAAACATTTGGGTATTTTCTATTTTATATTTGCTTTTGAATTTCAAACAATTGTGTTGAATTGCGATTAATCTTATGTTGAAGCCATTTTAGTTAATTGATCTTGTGCCAATTTCTAGTGTCATGAACATGATTCCTTGCTTTAACATAAATCTAGGGTTGCATGTTCTAGAGTTATAAAGTATATTATCGTCCATCATAGATGTTGATGATTCTTGATACCTACACCTAATGAGACAACCAACCCGCGTACATCATTTGCTATAATTATAATTGCCCCATTTGTTAGAGCCTTAGTAATCAATTGTTGAAACCCGGGTGTGAATCTTTATTTATCATTGTTTAGAACTCATTTCTACTAATTACTTTCATTGCAATTTAATTTCAAGTTTTACTAAAACAATCAAAATATTTTCACATAATCTTAAATGAATACAATAGCAAGCTTCATAATCAGTTAGACACCTTCATAAATATTTTCCAATCAGCTAAACAACATTCACTAACCACACGCTCCTTGGATTCGATACCCTACTTACCCTAGCTAACTAGGTTATTTAGGTTTTGTATGACCCGTGACGACCGGCTCATCACTTGTCTAAAGGGATTATTAGACAATTCAGTGTTCCCAGAACTCCTGAACAAAATGGTGTGGTAGAAAGGAAGAACATAACATTAATTGAAGTAGCAAGAACTATGTTAGCTGATTCAGGCCTACCATTGTATTTCTGGGCTGAAGCAGTTAACACTGCATGTTATGTTCAAAATAGAGTCCTTGTCAACAAGAGACACTCAAAAACTGCCTATGAAGTTCTTCATGGCATGAAGCCCCTTATCTCCTTTTCAGGGCTTTTGGATGTCAATGTTTCATTCTAAACATTAAAGACTCTATTTCAAAGTTTGCTGCTAAAGTTGATTCAAGTTATTTTCTTGGTTATTCTTCCAGTAGAAAAGCCTACAAGGTTTTTAACTCAAGAACCAAGATAGTAGAAGAAACACTGAATGTCAAGTTCAATGAATCAAAGCACACTCTTATTCCAGCACATCCTGTTGAACTCTTTGACCTTGATAGCTTCCATTTCGGACCTGAAAAGACTGTCACTTCATCTAAACCTACTTATTATGGTGATCAGAGGTTTGATGATGAGGATCCAGCACCATGGACTCCTAAAACAGTCATTAAGTCAACTTTCAAACCATCAGAAGTTTCACAAACTTCTGATTCAACAATTGCTGATGTACAAACTCAAACATCTGATTCAGCTCCTACAACTACTGAAGATATTCAAACAGCTGAACCAGACATTATAAACCTCAGTGGTTTGTTTGATGAAGTATAAGAGCCACCTACACCTGTCAGTGGTTTACAATAACTAATTGAACACAAAGATCATCCATTGGAACAAATCATGGGTGATATTGCATCAGGTGTTCTCACAAGAAACTAGCTTTCCAATTTTTGCTTCTTCTCAGCATTCATTTCTCAGTTGGAACCTAAGAAGTACCAAGAAGCACTCAAAGACAACAATTGGGTGGAAGCTATGCAAGATGAGTTGCTTCATTCAAGAAGCAACAGGTTTGGGAAATTTGTCCCTTACCCCCAAACAAGCTACCAATTGGCACAAGATGGGTTTTCAGGAACAAATAAGATGAGGCTGGTATGATTATAAAGAACAAGGCAAGACTGGTGGTACAAGGTTACTCTCAAAAAGAAGGAATTGATTATGATGAAACCTTTGATCCAGTTGCAAGACTTGAAGCCATCAGGTTATTTCGGGCCTATACCATTTCCAACAAAATAATTTTTTTTTTCAAATGGATGTTAAAAGTGCATTTTTGTATGGAAAGATCAAAGAGGAAGTGTATGTCTGTCAACCACCTGGGTTTGAGGATCCTTCTCATCCTGAGTGGGTGTACAAGCTTGACAAAGCTCTTTATGGGCTAAAACAGGCTCCAAGAGCCTGGTATGAAACACTTTCCAACTTTTTGCTCAAAAATAACTTTACAAGAGGCTCCATTGATAAAACTCTTTTCATTAAAAATGTTGGAAATCATGTCTTACTTGTTCAAATTTATGTTGATGATATCATATTTGGTTCAACAAACACAAAGACTCTATTTACAAGTTTGCTGCCAAAGTTGATTCAGGTTACTTTCTTGGTTACTCTTCCACTAGAAAAGCCTACAAGGTTTTTAACTCAAGAACCAGGATAGTAGAAGAAACACTGAATGTCAAGTTTAATGAGTCAAAACACACTCTTATTCCAGCACATCCTGCTGAACTTTTTGACCTTGACAACTTCCATTTTGGACCTAAAAAGACTGTTACTTCATCTAAACCTACTTATTATGGTGATCAAAGGTTTGATGATGAGGATCCAGCACCATGGACTCCTCAAACAGTCATTAAGTCAACTTCCAAACCATCAGAAGTTTCACAAACTTCTGATTCAAGAACTGCTGATGTACAAACTCAAACATCTGCTTCAGCACCTAAAACTACTGAAGACACTGAAACTGCTGAACCAGACATTATAAACCTCAGTGGTTTGTTTGATGAAGTACAAGAGCCTCCTACACCTGTCAGTGGTTTACAACAACTGATTGAACACAAAGATCATCCACTTGAACAAATCATGGGTGATATTGCATCAGGTGTTCTTACAAGAAACCAGCTTTCCAACTTTTGCTTCTTCTCAGAATTTATTTCTCAGTTGGAACCTAAGAAGTACCAAGAAGCCCTCTAAGACAACAATTGGGTGCAAGCCATGAAAGATGAGTTGCTTCAATTCAAAAAGCAACAAGTTTGGGAAATCTGTCCCTTACCACCAAACAAGCAACCAATTGGCACAAGATGTGTTTTTAGGAACAAACAAGATGAGGCTGGTATGATTATAAAGAACAAGGCAAGAGTGGTAGTACAAGGTTACTCTCAAGAAGAAGGAATTGATTATGATGAAACCTTTGCTCAGGTTGCAAGGCTTGAAGCCATCAGGTTATTTCTGGCCTATACCATTTCCAACAAAATCAAAGTTTTTCAAATGGATGTTAAAAGTGCATTTTTGTATGGAAAAATAAAAGAGGAAGTGTATGTCTGTTAGCCACCTGGGTTTGAGGATCCTTCTCATCCTGAGTGGGTGTACAAACTAGACAAAGCTCTTTATGGGCTCAAACAGGCTCCAAGAGCCTGGTATGAAACACTTTCTAACTTTCTACTCAAAAATAACTTCACAAGAGGCTCCATTGATAAAACTCTTTTCATAAAACATGTTGGAAATCATGTCTTACTTGTTCAAATATATGTTGATGATATCATATTTGGTTCAACAAACACAAAACTGTGTGATGAATTTAATAAACTCATGCAATCAAAATTTGAGATGAGTACAATGGGAGAACTGCAGTACTTTCTGGGACTGCAGATTAAACAACAAACAAATGGAACTTTTATACATCAATCAAAATATGTTAAAGAATTATTAAACAAATTTTCTTTACAAGACTGTAAATCATGTTCCACTCCCATGACACCAACCACACAAGTTGAACCAGATGATCAAGGAAAACAAGTTGATCAAACCATGTATAGATGTATGATAGGTTCCCTTTTATATCTAACTGCTTCTAGACCAGATATTATGTTTTCAACATGTGTCTGTGCTAGATATCAATCAGCTCCTAGGGAATCACACCTCATTGCAGTCAAAAGAATCTTCAGATATCTGAAAGGAACTCCAACACTTGGAATTTGGTATCCTGCTTCAGGCAATACCAAGTTATTAGCTTTTTCAGATAGTGACTATGCAGGGTGTAAAATGTCAAGAAAATCAACATCTGGTGGTTGTCAATTCTTGGGAAACTCTCTAGTGTCCTGGCAATCAAAGAAACAAACACCTGTTGCAACTTCAACTGCTGAAGCTGAATATATTGCAGCTGCAAGTTGTACATCACAGATACAATGGCTCCAGTATCAACTTCTTGATTATGGAATCAAAGAGACCAAGACACCATTGCTTGTAGACAGCAAATCTGCCATTAGCATCATTCAAAATCCTGTTCAGTTTTCAAAAACCAAACATATTGAAATCAGGTATCATTTCATAAGAGATTGCTATGAAAAAGGCAAGATTGAAGTGAAACATGTAGCAACAGCTAATCAAATAGCTGACATATTCGCTAAACCCCTTGACACATCAACATTTCAGAAGTTAGTATCCATGCTTGGGATGCTAAATTTGTATGTGTTTCTTTTACTTTTCTGCACATATTTTATTTGTCACTTACATCTGTTTTTAGTCTAAAAACTTCTGAAAAACAAAAAGAGAGAAACTACTGATGTACAAAACATCAGTATGGGGATATTTTCTGAAAAATGATTAACTTCTGATAAAATAAACTTCAGAGGTTTTGAATAAAGTGTTTATAAAACATTCTCATCAGTTGTTAACAAACTACTGAAGAGAAATTGGAACTACTGATGACAGTTGTTCTTCATCAGTAGTTTTGTCATTAAGAGTAAATCATACATTTCCCACTTCAGAAGTTTGACCTAGGGCAGTTATAAACTTCTGATAAACACCTTTTCCAACACTTATCCTTTCAAAAAGCAAAATTCCCTCCTTCTCTCTCAAAGACACTCTCAAACCCTTAACCTGCAAAAACACTGTTCGATCCACACACACACAAACCACGTGGCTCTAACACTGAAACAGGGACACAATCAAAGAGGCTACTTTGAGAAACATGAAGCCTGGTCCCAATACGAAGAAATCATTGATTTAGTCGTCAAATCCCAATACTTCACTGCCCTCACCATTGATCCTCCTATCCACACTGAAACTCTAAATGAGTTCTGGGCGAACGCGGAGACGATGACAGTGAATGATCAAGTGATCTCCCTCAAATCAACCATCCAAGGGAGAACAATGGCAATCACACCAGCAACTTTGGGGATTAGACTGGGTCTAGATGATGTGGATGCCCCAGATCAATTTCCAAACTCTGAAATTCATCTGACCATGACAGAGTGTGGTTACCAAGGTACTCTCTCACATGTTACTATTTTTAAGAAATTTTTTGAACCTAAGTACAAACTTTTGTTTCATTACATCATCATGTGTCTGAGTCCAAAAATTGGATCTTATGATCAGATACCCTCTACTTTTCAACCTATTTTTCATTCCATTGTGAATGAAACAAAATTCAGGGCATCAACACTTTTCTTTAATGAGTTGGTGTTACATCACCTAAATTCTAAAAAGAAGTTTTTGTTGTATCCAAGGTTCATTATGCAATGCATAATTAAACAACTTGGAGAAGAGGTGCTTGTGGGTAAAACAACTCTTTTCAACCCATTAACCTCACAAGCATACTCTAAGCATAATAAACCGGCTGCCTGGCCAAAAGATCACCAAGGGAAACAAACAACAGTCCCCATGGAACCCTCATCTTCCAAACCCTCACCCAAAAAGGCCAAGAAAACTAAACAACAAAAACCAAAACCCACCAGCCTTAAAAGAAAGGCAGTTCAGGAAGTTGAGATGCCTGAACTTGCCAATGTGCAATCTGCACTTGACAAAGATGTGACTGAAACATCCTCTCAGTCTCATCAATCTCAAACCCCCCAAAGAGCCCCACTTACAATACTATTCAAAAGAAAGAAATTCAAGAAAACCATAAATACTGACCCTTCTTTTGAAACTGCTGAACATGTACACCAGACTGCTGAACCTTTACCACAAACTTCTGAACCTGACACCATAGAAATTGCCTAACTTCTCTCTGGGCTAAAAGAGACTATCCCATTAGAACACGTCAGTCCCCAACAACCACATCAAACAGGGGACATACTATCAGACTTTGACATGAATATGGATATCCATAGCCCTAACCCAAGAGATGAGGATGAACCAGGGTTTCTAAGCCCAAACTTAGAGACCTTAGGTACATTTGAGGTTGCTACTACTCATTTACCACCTAGTGGTGGATCTGAGGACATAAGTAACATTGCTAAGGCCTCATTTGTGGCAACTACTGATGAAGGCTTAATGCCTGAGGTAGGAAATCCTCTAAACCAAGAACAAGAGGTACATGAGACAACTGGGTTGGGACTAGCTCATGATATAACTGATACTGTCCTCATTGAGGATGTTATCAGGGATTCAGATGATTCCATTGATTTGGATGATGATTCACACTCCACCAAACATGAATTGATGGCTGCTAGTGAAGGTCCTGCACCTGGTGTCTCTAAACTCAAAGAGCTGGTCACACCAGATCAGGTTAAAATCCACTTGATCCCTGATTCCCCTAAAGTGGCATCTTCTGTACAACTATGCAGCCCAGATGGTGCCCTATACCAGATGATGAACACCCTCATTGCCAATCACCTCAAATCTTACACAACTGCTTGGGAGTTGAAAGCCACAACTCAATTTGAGGTGATTAACAAAAAACTTAGTGAGCTGTCCAACAAGATTGACAACAACTTAAGACAGCTTGCTGAACTCACTGGTAGAACTTCTCAACCTGGCAGGCTTCCAGAAGTGGATGAAGCCAAAAAGGGGGAGAAGACTAAGGAACCAAAGGAGTCACTGGAAGCCAGGATAAAGGCAAGAGTGGCTCTACAACAACAACAACTGCTAGAAAAAGCCCAGAAACAAAAAGAAGATCAACAAAGGCTTGTTTCTAGAACTGAAGTTGAAGCTGAAACTTCCCAAGGCCATAATGAAAAAACTGCTGAAGACTCTAAAAGTACTAAAGACAATCCTTCAGTAGTTGACACTTCTGTCAACACTTCAGCAGTTAACACTTCCAACATACAAACAACTGAAGAGCCTTCCAAACCAACACAACAACAACCAACTCCTATTACAAGGCCTACAACAACTTAAATGACTGTGCTAAGCTCTTCTCCAATTTCAATGTCCAAAGAATTACTAGAGAAGAGCTTACTTGCAGCCCAAAGAAAGGCTAAGGAAGAAGAGATCTGGAACAACCTGGAAGCAAGGGAAGACTTGAGCTTAAATGAAAAGGTTCAAGCCTATGAAGCGGAGTTGAATAGACAAGCTGAAACAGAAATAGTTGTTGAAGAAGACAAAAGACAACAACTGGTGTCTTTTATAACAAAGAACAGCAAAACAAACGCCTATTCACTCAAAGGGCTCTCAATGGATGAGCTAACCAGAAGAGCTCAACTTGTTGCTGACAAGAATGCAACAGAGAAGGATAGAAAAGCCAAGAGAGCACAAATAATTGAAGAACTGGTAGCTAATGACTATGGTTCAAAAGCCTCAGTGTCAAAGTGGAAAGAAGACAAACTACTGGACACATACAAAAGATACAAGGCTGACAAGGCTGCAAATCCAAAGAAGTACAAAACTTCTGAAGTATCAACTTCAGTAGTTAAAACTTCTGGTGTCAAACAAAGACCAGTTACCAAGAGAAAGCCAGAGGACAATACAAAGACTGATTTCAAGATGGTGTTGCTAGAAGGCAACACAGTTGTACAATGAGACTTTGATATTGAAGAAAAACCTCTGATAACACAGTTTAGGGATCCTTCAACATTTGCTTACCAAATCCAGAAGACTATCACTGACAAACTGCACACAAAGGTAGTTACTGAACATCATTTACCTACTTTTAAATTACCTGATGTGGTGCAAACAGAAGACAGAAGTGAATCCCACCTGAGAGTCACAGAAATAGAGAACATCCAGCACTCAGGAACATCCCAGGGATCCAACATGGTTCCCTATACTTCAAATTTTGACAGATCTAAAGTGCTGATCATCAGATGGTCCTTTACTGATTCCAACTCAGTATTGGTGACAAGAAGAGATCTTACAAGCAAGGCCTACAAATCCATGAATGAACTGAAGAATCTATCAACACAAGACTTGCTTACAATTCAACATTTAGAACCTCAAAAAGGATTTCTCACTGATGAACAGCTGAATCAACTGAAGAATTCCATGTTCAAAGAAATATGAAAGATAGTCAATGACAGAAGAAAACAGCAATAAGGAATTAGATAAGGTTTTTGGCTTCATCAATCCAAGGGGAGATTATTTGGACCAAAAGGATTGAGGAAACCACTTTTGCAAACCTTAGTCTAATTCATACTTCTGCAAAATATTCTAAGTATAGAACTACTGAAGAAAGAAGACAAAAGTACTGAAGAAGTATTCAACAAGTACTGAAGAAGATATATCAGAAGTTCTGAAGTCAAACCAGATAAGTCAACTAAAGAACTACTGAAGACAAACTACTCATCAGTAGTTTGTCATTCATTAGCACTTGTAATAGAATCTTTCCACCGCCCTTATGTTTCAGTAGTTTAATTGTTTATTATTACTTTATCTTTTTGTACAAGTTCCAAGAATGCAACTTGTTGCAACAAGTTGCAGACTTGCTTTTTGATCAAGGTTCATGTATTTGTAAGTCTATAAATAGATGGGTTCATCCCTCTGTTTTAGATATCGATTTTAATTGAAATTGAAATCCTTCAAAGCTCATTATTGTTATTTCCATTTCATTTACTGAGAATCTGTTTGAGTATTTATTGTCATTCACATTCAATACTTAGATTCTCATTAAACTTGTCTTTAGTTTTCAAACATCCAGGGGGAGTAATAACTCCTGTTGATAGTGTAACTTTACTTACTTATTCCGTTGTGCAAATCTGATTGAACTTGCTAAACACATAAGTGTTCACTAGCAAGTAAACCATCAAGAGCATAACTGATCCAACACTTTTCTTCATCATCTGAAACTTTTTTGTAACCCATTTTATTCTTCTTCTATTATCAAAATCGTTAGTTTCTGTTAAGAATACATGCGTTGATTTATGATATTGAACATGATTCGACTGATTTTATCGATTAAATTATAATACTCTGTTTTTATTCTTCATCTAGAATACATTTTTAATTTGATTTAATCAAATGTTTTTTATTGTGTAATAATTCTGAACGTTTAATCTATTTAAAACGATGAAAAATCAGGTTCAATTGTTGAAAAATTTTATTTGATTATACGTTTAATCGTATGTTTTGAATGTCTGTTGTTACGATCTCTCAAAAATTTAAACGATTTTTTCCTAATTAACCCAAATATGATTAGGGTTGTTAATTACCATCTTGTCACCGCCTAAATCTAATGGCTGAGGATGCTTCTTACGCTTTGTACGTTAAGAAGCTTTGTACGTGTTGGATCAGTATTGCTCTTTGTATGAACTTGCTAGTGAACACTTAAGTGTCTAGCAAGTTCTTTATCAGTAATAGCACAGCGGAATGATATAAGTTAAAGCTACACTTATCAACAGGAGTTATTACTCCCCCTGGATTTTTGATAAAACTAAAGACAAGTATTTAATGAGAATCTAAGCATTGAATTAGAATGAATAGTTAAACAGATTCTCAGTAAATGAAATGGAAAATAACAATGATAAGATTTGAAGGATTTCTGTATTAAAAATCAATGTCTAAAACAAAGGGATGAACCCATCTATTTATAGACTTTACAAATACATGAACCTTGCCAAAAAGCAAGTTCAGAGACAAGTTGCAACAAGTTGTAATCTTGGAACTTGTACAAAAAGTTAAAGTAATACTAAACTAATAAACTACTGAAACATAAGGCGGTGGAAAGATTCTTGAACAAGTGCTGATGAATGACAAACTACTGATGAGTAGTTTGTCTTCAGTAGTTCTTCAGTGAACTGTCTGGTTTGAACTTCAGAACTTCTGATGCATTTCTTCTTCAGTACTTGTAGAATCCTTCTTCAGTACTTTAGTCTTCTTTCTTCAGTAGTTCTATACTTAGAATATTTCAGACAGAAGTGAATTAGACTCAGGTTTCCAAAAGTGGTTTCACCAATCCTCTTTGTCCTAACAATCTCCCCCTCGATTGATGAAGCCAAAACCTTTCTAATTCCTTATTGTTTTCTTCTGTCATTCACAATCTTCCATATCCCTTTGAACATGGAATTCTTTAATTGATTAAGCTGCTCTTAAGTAAGAGATCTCCTTTGAGGTTCTAGATGTTGAATTGTAAGCAAGTCCTGAGTTGATAATTTCTTCAGTTCATTTAAGGACTTGTAGGTCTTGCTTGTAAGATCTCTCCTTGTCACTAATACTGAGTTGTCATCAGTAAAGGACCATCTGATGATCAACACTTTAGACTTGTCAAAGTCTGAAGTATAGGGAACCATGCTGGTCCCTTGGGAAGTTCCTGAGTGTTGAATATTTTCAATTTCAGTGACTCTCAGGTGGGATTCACTTCTTTCTTCTTGTTGCACCACATCAGGTTGTTTGAAAGTTGGCAAGTGATGTTCAGTAACTACCTTAGTGTGCAGTTTCTCTTTGATGGTCTTCTGGATTTGGTAGGCAAATGTAAAAGGATCCCTTAACTGTGTTATTAGAGGCTTTTCTTCAATATCAAAGTCTGAATGGACTACTGTGTTTCCTTCTAGTAGTACCATCTTGAAGTCAGTCTTTGTATTGTCCTCTGTCTTCTTCTTCTTGGTAGCAGGTCTTGTTACACCAGAAGTTCTAACTACTGAAGTTGATACTTCAGAAGTTTTGAACTTCTCTGGATTAGCAGCCTTTGCAGCCTTGTACTTCTTGTATGTGTCTAGTAGTCTTTCTTCTTTCCATCTTGACACAGAAGCTTTTGAACCATAGTTGTTTGCTACCAGTTCTTCAATCATCTCAGCTCTCTTAGCTTTACCATCTTTATTTGTTGCAAGTTTGTCTGCAACAATTTGAGCTCTTCTTGTTATCTCATCAATGGAGAGTCCTTTCAGTGAAGAGGCTTTAGTCTTGCTGTTCTTTGTAATGTAAGACATTAGTTGTTGTCTTTTGTCTTCTTCAGCAACTTCTTCAAGGTTAGCCTGCCTTTGTAACTCTGCTCCATAAGCTTGTAATTTTTCATTGTAGCTTAAGTCATCCCTTGCTTCCAAAGCATTCCAGATCTCATCTTCCTTAGCCTTTCTTTCGACTGCAATCAAACTCTTCTCAAGTAGTTCTTTGGACATTGATAGAGGAGAAGGGTTCAGCACAGTCATTGTTGTAGTTGTAGTAGGCTTTGTGTTGGATCAGTTTGCTCTTGTTTGCTAAGTAAGAACTTGCTATCTTGACACTTAAGTGTTTAGCAAGTCCTTGTAAATCAGATTATAAGCACAGCGGAATGTTATAAGTTAAAGCAACACTTTTTATGCAAAGGCAGAGTTACAACTCCCCCTTGATGTTTGAAACTAAATAAATGACAAAGTATTTATTATGAATCTAAGTTGTAAATGAGAATTAGATACTTAGCAAGATTCACAATAAATACAGAAATGGAATAATAACAATGAGAGTGTTTGAAGGATTTTTCTGTTGAAAATCAATGTCTAAAATAGAAGGTTGAAGCCTTCTATTTATAGACGATTACATGCATGTATCTTGCCTGAAAAGCAAGCACAGAAAGTCCAGTTACAAGTTGCACAAGTTGCAACATTGAAAGAAACAAATAAAGCTAAAAGTAATATTAAACAACAAACTACTGATGCAAAAGGGCGGTGGCAAATATCTTCTGCTAAGTGCTGATGAAGGACAACTACTGAAGAGTAGTTTTGTCTTCAGTACTTCTGAAGTGAACTTGTCTGGTTTGGACTTCAGAACTTCTGCAACTTCAGCACTTCTTCATATCTTCTAATCAGCAGTTTCTTGTCTTCTTTTTAGTACTTCTATACTTAGCCAAAAATGACAGAAGTGAATTAGACTAAGGTTTACAAAAGTGGTTTCACCAATCCTCTTTGTCCTAACAATCTCCCCCTGGATTGATGAAGCCAAAACCTTACTAATTCCTTATGTGTTTCTTCTGCCTTGAACAATCTTCCATATCTCTTTGTACATGGTGTTCTTGAGCTGGTTGTACAGATCATCAGACAGAGATCCTCTCTGTGGTTCTAGATGTTGAATTGTGAGCAGGTCTTGTGTTGACAGTTTCTTTAGATCACTGATCTTCTTGTAAGCCCTGCTTGAGAAGTCTCTTCTTGTCAACAGTACTGAGTTGTTATCAGTAAGTGACCATCTGATGATAGGTATCTTTGACTTGTTAAAGTCAGAAGAATAGGGAACCAGACTTGTCCCTTGGGTTGATGGTCCTGAGTGCTGGATGTCTTCAGTTTCAGATAGCCTCAGGTGGGATTCTCTTCCTTGTTGATGTTGTTGCATACCAGGCATCTGAACAGTTGGGAGATGGTGTTCAGTCACTACTTTGGTATGCAGCTTTTCTGTGATTGTCTTTTGTATTTGATAAGCAAAAGTGGAAGGATCCCTGAACTGTGTTAACAGAGGTTTCTCCTCAATGTCAAAATCTGAATGGACTATTGAGCTTCCCTCAAGTAGTACCATTTTGAAATCAGTTTTGACATTGTCCTTTGTCTTCTTCTTCTGAGCAGCAGATCTTCTAGATACACCAGAAGTTCTAACTACTGATCTTGAAGGATCAGCAGTTTGAAACTTCTCAGGATTTGCAGCCTTGGCAGCCAAGTATTTTCTATATGTATCCATTAGTCTTTCTTCTTTCCATCTGGATACAGAGGCTTTTGAACCATATCCTTCTGCTACTAGCTCTTCTATTATCTGGGCTCTCTTGGCCTTTCCTTCTTTGCTTGTGGCCATTTTGTCTGCAAGCAGTTGTGCTCTTCTTGTCAGCTCTTGCATAGAGAGTCCTTTGAGTGTAAAGGCTTTAGTCTTGCTGTTCTTGGTAATATAAGACACCAGTTGTTGTCTTTTATCCTGTTCAGCAATCTCATCAAGGCTAGCCTGCCTTTGTAGTTCAGCTGCATAAGCCTGAAGTTTTTCTTCATGGCTTAAGTCCAAATCATCCCTTTCTTCCAGAGATTTCCAAATCTGATCTTCTCTGGCCTTCTTGTTGGCTGCAATTAAACTCTTCTCTAATAGTTCAGCTGATTGAGAGATGGGAGAAGGGTTTAATACAGTCATTGTTGTAACAGATGTAGGCCTGATGGGATCAGATGTTGGTTGAATGGGAGCAGTGGTTCTGGAAGGTTCAGTTGTTTGAGGTTGGGAAGTGTTGACTTTTGATGTGCTGACAACTGCTGATGGTTTGTCAGCTACTGAAGGATTGTCTTCAGTACTTTCTGATTCTTCATCAGAAGTTTGGTCATCAGAAGTTTCTTCATTACACCTTAGGGAATCATCAGAACTTTGGGTCTCATCTTCTTTCTCAGCAGCTTCAATTTCTTCAATAGAGACACCAAACTGTTTGGCCAATTTTTCTTTCCTGGCCTGATCTTTCTGATCTCTTTCAAGGAGTGCCACTCGTGCCTTTACTCTGGCTTGGAATGACTCCTTAGGTTCCCTGATCTTTCCCCCTTTTTGGATTCATCAATTATAACCCTTGAAGCAGAGGGTTGGGAGAAGTGTCCTTGAAGATGAGCTATCTGTTGGCTGTTGAAGTCTATTTTGTTTGACAGATCGTTCATCTTGGTCTTGATCACTCCAAATTGGTTCTTGATTGACAGCTCCAAGTCAGCTGTATATGTTTGGAAGTGATTTCTGATGAGTGTATTCATCATGTGGTACAGGGGACCCTCTGGGCTGCATAGCTGGTTCAGGTCTATGCTTGTTTGCCCAGGGAATTGGGTAGGCATTTGCTGTGAAGGGGGTGTTTTTGGGAGATCCTCATGTTGTACAGAGGATGCCACTCTAGGGGTTTTAGGGATTGAGTGGACTTTAACCTGTGCAGAGGTGACTGGCCTCTTGAGCCTGGATACCTTTGCAGCAGGACCTTCAGAAAGTGCCGTCAATTCAGTAGTTGTAGTTTTTGAAACATCATCCAAATTAATGGAATCATCTGTATCCCTGATGTTGCCCTCAGTGAGGACTGTCTCAGTTAAATCATGAGCTGAGCCCAACTCAGTTCTCTCATGAACCTCTGTTTCTTGGTACTGAGGATTTCCGACTTCAGGCATTAAGCCTTCATCAGTAGTTGCCACATCTGAGGTCTTAGCTATGTTACTTCTGTCCTCAGATCCACCACTGGGTGGTAACTGAGTAGTAGCAGCCTCAGATGCCCCAAGAGTCTCTAAATTTGGGCTTAAAGACTCCGGTCCACCCTCATCTCTTGGGATAGGGCTAATGATGTCCACATCCATGTCTAAAGTAGTAGTTATGTCCCCTGTTTGTTGTGGTTGATGGGGACTGACATGATCAGATGGGACATTCTCTCTTAGCCCAGAGAGAAGTTTGGCAATTTCTATTGCCTCTTGTTCAGAAATTTGTGGGGATGGTTCAGTAGTTTGTGCAATAGGTTGTTGTTCAGCAGTTTCAAAAGAAGAGTGTGTTTGATATGTTTTTCTAAGTCTTTTTCTTTTGAAATGAACAGATATGGGTGCTCTTGGTGGGGTTTGAGATGGATGAGACTGAGAGGGTGTTTCAGTCTCAACAATTTGAAGAGCAGAATGCTCAAGAGCATGTTCAGGCATCTCAACCTCCTGAACAGCTTTTCTTTTGGGTTGGTGGGTTACAGTTTTTGTTGGCTTGGGCTTTTTGGCTTTTGGTGGTGTGGGTGTGGAAGATGTGGGCTTCAGGGGGACTTGTTGTTGTTCTCCCTGATCATCTTCTGGCCAGGCAGCCGGTTTGTTCAGTCTTGAGTATGCTTGTGATGTTAAAGGGTTTAAAGTTGAAATTTTTCCCACAAGCACCTCATTACCCAGTTCCCCTATTATGCATTGCATAATGAACCTTGGGTACAACAAAAACTTTTTCTTGGTATTATTGTGATGTAACACCAACTCATGGAAAAACAGTTTTGATGCCCTGAATTTGGTTTCATTCACAATGGAATGAAATATTGGTTGAAAAGTGGAGGGCATCTGGTCATATGACCCTGTTTTTGGACTCAAACACATAATTATATAATGAAACAAAAGTTTGTATTTTGGTTCAAAATATTTTTTGAATATTGTTGCATGGGAGAGAGTACCTTGATAACCACACTCAGTCATGGTTAGATGAATATCTTTGTTAGCAACATGGTCAGGGGCAGCTACATCATCCAGACCCAGTCTTGTTGCTAGTGTGGCTGGTGTGATGGTCAGTTGTTTCCCTTTTATCTTTGAGTTGAGGGAAATGACCTCACCACCCATTGTAACCGTCTCAGCATTTTCCCAGAACTCATTCAGAGTTTCAGTGTGAATTGGTGGGTTAATTGTGAGAGCAGTAAAGTATTGGGATTTGACGACAAGATCAATGATCTCATCGTATTGGGACCAGCCTTCTTGTTTTTCAAGAAAAGCTCTTTGATTGTGTCCCTGTTTTAGAACTAGAGCCATTGTGGTTTGGGTATTTTGATCGAACAGTGAATTTTCAGGTGTAGGTTTTGAGAGAGTTTTGAGAGAGAGGGAGGGATATTTTGTGAGTTTAAAAGGATAAGTGTGTGAAAAAAAGGTATTTATTAGAAGTTTTAACCGCTTGAATCTTCTTTATTAGAAGTTTTAAAACCGCCTTTGGTTAAAAATCTCTTTATCAGAGGTTTTAAACTTATTAGGTCAAACCTCTGATGATGGGAAAAGTCAGATTTGCCCTTTTGACTTAAACTGCTGATGAAGGATTACTTCATCAGTAGTTCCCATTTTCTCTTCAGTAGTTTTAACATCTGATGAGAAATGTTTTTATAAATACTTTGTTCATAACTTCTGAAGTTTATTTTATCAGAAGTTACACACTTTTTCAGAAAGTTATCCCAATACTGATGATTTTTGTTCATCAGTAGTTTCTCTCAAACTGTTTTTGTTTTTCAGAAGTTTTGTTTCAGACTTTTGACATTTGTAAGTGAAAACCAGAAAAAAAGATGGAAAAGGTTAACCTGAAATCCACCAAGGTAAACAGGATGGAATCAGGGGTGGAAAAAGGAAAAAAGAATTTTTTCATTTTGATTCCACCATGGTAAACAGGATGGAATCAAGGATGGAAAAAGGAAAAAGAAAAATTTTGATGCATATCAGTAGTGATTGATGTAGAAGTTTGCTGTAGAGTTGGGTAGAATCAAGTGTTAACTTGGATTCTAACTGATATGCAGAAAAAAAATAAAATAAACACTTACAAATTTAGCATTCCAAGCATGGAAACTAACTTCTGAAATGTTGATGTGTCAAGGGGCTTAGTGAAGATGTCAGCTATCTGATTAGCTGTTGCTACATGCTTCACCTCAATCTTGCCTTTTTCATAGCAATCTCTTATGAAATGGTACCTGATCTCAATATGTTTAGTTTTTGAGAACTGTACCGGATTTTGAATGATGCTAATGGCAGATTTGCTGTCTACAAACAAAGGTGTCTTGGTCTCTTTGATTCCATAATCAAGGAGTTGATATTGGAGCCATTGTATCTGTGATGTACAACTTGCAGCTGCAATGTATTCAGCTTCAGCAGTTGAAGTTGCAACAGATGTTTGCTTCTTTGATTGCCATGACACTAGACAGTTACCCAGGAATTGACAACCACCAGATGTTGACTTTCTTGTCATCTTACACCCTGCATAGTCACTATCTGAAAAAGCTGATAACTTGGTATTGCTTGAAGCAGGATACCAAATTCCCAGTGTTGGAGTTCCTTTCAGATATCTAAAAATTCTTTTGACTGCAATAAGGTGTGATTCCCTTGGTGCTGATTGATATCTAGCACAGACACATGTTGAAAACATAATATCTGGTCTAGAAGCAGTTAAGTATAAAAGGGAACCTATCATGCATCTGTACATGGTCTGATCAACCTGTTTTCCTTGATCATCAGGTTCAACTTGTGTGATAGGTGTCATGGGAGTGGAACATGATTTACAGTCATTTAAAGAAAATTTATTCAATAATTCTTTAACATATTTTGATTGATGTATAAAAGTTCCATTTGTTTGTTGTTTGATCTGCAGTCCTAGAAAGTACTGCAGTTCTCCCATGGTACTCATCTCAAATTTTGATTGCATGAGTTTCTTAAAATCATCACACAATTTTGTGTTTGTTGAACCAAAGATGATATCATCAACATAAATTTGAACAAGTAAGACATGATTTCCAACATGTTTAATGAAAAGTGTTTTATCAATGGCACCTCTTGTAAAGTTATTTTTGAGTAAAAAGGTGGAGAGTGTATCATACCAGGCTCTTGGAGCCTGTTTGAGCCCATATAGAGCTTTATCCAGTCTGTACACCCACTCAGGATGAGAAGGATCCTCAAACCCAGGTGGCTGACAGACATACACCTCCTCCTTGATTTTACCATATAAAAATGCACTTTTCACATCCATTTGATAAACTTTTATTTTGTTGGAAATGGCATAGGCCAGAAATAACCTGATGGCCTCAAGCCTTGCAACTGGAGCAAAGGTTTCATCATAGTCAATTCCCTCTTCTTGAGAGTACCCTTGAACTACCAGTCTTGCCTTGTTCTTGATTATCATACCAGCTTCATCTTGTTTGTTCCTGAAAACCCATCTTGTACCAATTGGTTGCTTGTTTTGAGGTAAGGGACAGATTTCCCAGACCTGTTGCTTGTTGAACTGTAGTAGTTCATCTTGCATAGCCTGCACCCAATTATTGTCTTTGAGGGCTTCCTGGTACTTCTTTGGTTCCAACTGTGAAATAAATGCTGAGAATAGGCAAAAGTTGGAGAGCTGGTTTCTGGTCAGAACACCTGTAGCTATATCACCCATGATTTGATCAAGTGGATGATCTCTGTGTTCAATCAGTTGTTGTAAACCACTGACAGGTGTAGGTGGCTCTGGTTCTTCAAACAAACTACTGAGGTCTATGATATCTGGTTCAGCAGTTGCAGCTTCTTCAGTAGTTGCAGGTGCTGAAGCAGATGTTTGAGTTTGGCCTTCAGTATTTGTTTGATCAGAAGTTTGAAAAACTTCTGATGGTGTTGTAGTTGACTTAATGACTGTTTGAGGAGTCCATGGTGCAGGATCCTCATCTTCAAACCTTTGATCACCATAATAAGTAGGTTTGGAAGAAGTAACAGCCTTTTCAGGTCCAAAGTGAAAGTTGTCAAGGTCAAAGAGTTCAGCAGGATGAGCTGGAATAAGAGTGTGTTTTGACTCATTGAACTTGACATTCAATGTTTCTTCTACTATCTTGGTGTGAGAATTAAAAACCTTGTAGGCTTTTCTAGTTGAAGAGTAACCAAGAAAGTAACCTGAGTCAACTTTGGCAGCAAACTTTGAGATAGATTCCTTGATGTTCAAGATGAAACATTGACACCCAAAAGCCCTGAAAAAGGAGATAAGGGGCTTCATGCCATGAAGAACTTCATAGGCAGTCTTGGAATGTCTCTTGACCACAAGAACTCTATTCTGAACATAACATGCTGTGTTAACTGCTTCTGCCCAAAAGTACAATGGCAGTCCAGAATCAGCTAACATTGTTCTTGCTCCTTCTATCAATGTTCTGTTCTTCCTTTCTACTACACCATTTTGTTCAGGAGTTCTGGGAACACTGTATTGTCCAATAATCCCTTTAGACAAACAGAATTCATCCAGAGTTTTGTTCCTGAACTCTGTCCCATTGTCACTTCTAATGGTTTTGACAGATAGAGAATATTGTTTCTCTACTTGTAGAATGAAGAACTTGATGATTTCAGCAGCCTCATCCTTGGAAAATAAGAAGAATACCCATGTGAATCTTGAGTAGTCATCAATGATGACTAAGCAGTACTTCTTTTTACCAAGGCTCATAATCTTGACAGGCCCAAATAAGTCCATATGGAGTAGTTGAAGACATGCAGTTGTTTTTGATTCTTCAATAGACTTATAGGAGGACTTATGCTGTTTTCCCTTTAAACAGGATACACAGTGTTCTTGACACTGGTATACTTTCAAAGGTAGACCTCTGACCAAGCCCATTTTTGTGACTTTATTTATGGTTTTAAAGTTCACATGGCCAAGTCTTCTGTGCCAGAGATCTGTTTCTGAAGTTGATGCCCTTGAGAAGAAACAGGCAGTGTTGTTCAATACTTTGTCTTTTTCAATGTCCACTGCATAGACATTGCCACATCTTTTGGCAATCAGCAAAGTATGATCTTCTATAATCTTCTCAATCAACTTCTGGCCTTCTGGTGAGATGATCTTGCAAGCTGTCTTTGTGAAAAAGGAAGAATATCCTTTATCACACATTTGTGACACACTTAGCAAGTTGTATTCAAGGTTCTCCACCAGATTGACCTTGTCAAACTGTATTTTGCCAGAGGAGACATTGCCATGTCCTAGCACATATCCCTTGGCATTGTTCCCAAAGGACACAGATCCTTCTCTTTGGCTGATAAAGTTGTTTATCAGGTATCTGCATCCAGTCATGTGCATAGAGCCTCCACTATCAACATACCATATGCTGTTTAAGCCCCTGGAAACTCTCTGCACATAAAAGCAAATTAGTTAGATTTGGAAACCCAAGCCTGTTTGGCTTTGGGTTTGCTCTTGAGAACAGTTACAGTTTGTTCTTGACCAGGTTGAGAAATCCATGTCTTTTTGGCAATGGATTTTTCATGAAGAACCATGGTGGTATCCTTTTTAGGACCACCATCAACCTTGGTCATCAGTAGTTCTACCATGTTCTTTAGATTTTGAATTTCAGCAGTTTGTGAAACTGCTGATGATTCTGGTCTAACTACTGACAAGGAATTTTGAGAAAAAGATTTTGGTTGAGATTTTATCTTTTTCTGAGAAAAGGTGTTTTCAGGTTGTTGTTTCTTGGGTTTAAAGACTTTTTCATAATCATTTCTGATTTGATTTCCCACAACCTGTTGTTTAAATTTTTGATTGAACTGAATTCCTTTTCTGTATCTACAAAATTCAGTTTTGTGGTTGAACAGGCCACAAATTTCACATGCTTTTGCCTTCTGTTTTTGTTCTGAAGGCAAATTTCTGACAGTTGTGAAAAGATTTTGCTCATCAGTAGTTTTCAGTGTCTCAACTCCTGAAGTAGATGAAACTACTGATGGCTTATTGTCAGTTTTTGTAAATACTTCTGAAGTACTTTCTTTAAAAATGCCAGGATTTCTGTTTAGAAAGTTTTCATGGAAAGATGTGCATTCTTTCCCTTCAGAAGTTTCATTTGAAACAATTCTTCTCCCATCTTCAGTAGTTTTGGGAGAAAAATCTGTTGGTGTTTCAACATGATGGTATCCTATGCCAAACTTCACATTTGAAGCACTTTGTTTGTTTAGCAGTAGTTGATACCCCCTACAAGATTCAACCCATTTTTCACAAGTGATCCTGGTGTCAGCAAGCTCTTGTCTGACATCTCCCAGGTCATTTAGCATCATTTTGATTTGTGCTTGGGTTTCAATGGCAGAGTCAGTTAATTTAGAAACCTCTTTTGTTTTAGTACACAGTTTTCTTTCCAAATCACATTTTATCTGTGTGTATTTTCTTTCTAAATCATTGGCTTTGCCTTGTAGGTGCACGTTTGTCTCTCTTATGAGAGCAAAAGTTTCTTTGCAAGAGTTTGAACATAGTTTTGTCAAAGATTCTTTTGATACCTGAGACAATGCAGATTTTGAGGTACAGCCTTCAAATGCCATTAAGGCAAAGTTCTTTCTGCCATTGTCTGGTTCTCCCCAGTTGATGTCAAACACTTTGTTGTCTGCATCAGGATTACACTCTGTGGTGTCATATGGGAGACTGCTCCAGTCAACATACCCCGAGGTAAAGAGGCTTTGTTGAGGGGGTTGTTGAGGCTGTGGAGGAAGTTGAGCAGCTGGAAAGGGAGGGATTGATTGTTGGCCGTGCATCTGTTGAGCAGGCACTTGAACATATTGTACTTGAGGCATATATTGCTGTTGAGGAGCTTGTGCCTGTACAAAATGAGCACTCCCTTGAGTTCCATTGTTCCTATTATAATTGGGGTTATAGTTATTTCCAGATTGTGATTGGTTAAAGCTAGAGCTTCTACACTCTCTAGCAAAGTGTCCCAACTTCTGACACTTGTGACATCTCAGTTTAGATTTGTCAAAACCAATTTTTGTATTACTGGTCAATCCTGGAAATTTCCTTCCTGACCTTTTATAAAACTTGTTAGTTTTAATGCTTAGCATGGCCAGTTGGTGAAGTATGTCCATTTCTTCAAGTCATCACTGCTAAAATTTTTCAAATCATCCATGATAAAACATAGATTATCAGCAGTTTGACTTTGGTCATCATTGTCATAACCTGGGAAAGATCTTTCTGATGAGATCCCAGTGGTTATGTCAATATTGTCATAAGATCCATAGGAACAAGTTGGTGAATCTTGTCCCAAAAGTGCTGTACTACCTGGTAGGTAGTCATCAGCAGTTTTACCAGAAGTTTGTAATTTCTTCTTTTGATCGATTTCTCTTTCAAAAGTGAGTAATCTCCCATGGAGTTTTGTAAGAGTGAGGGAGCTAAAATCTGGTGAGGATCTTAAGACAATGGAGTAGGTTTCCCATTTGTCAGGTAGAGACCTTAAAAATCTATGTAACATAGATACTGTTGTATAGGTCTGACCATTTAACTTTAGCTCAGAGATTAATGAGGAAAATCTTTCAAATTGTTGTGTCAAAGTTTCCCCATTAATATAAGCAAATGTTTCATATTGTTGAGCCAAAATTTCTCTGGTGTTGGCAATCACCTCTTCAGTTCCTCCAAACTGTTCTTTAAGACAGTCCCAAAGTTCTTTGGCACTTTCACAATGTAAAAGGCCAGAGTATATTTCATTTGGGAGAGCCATTGCCAACATAGAGAATGCCTTAGCATCTAGCTCAAGTTTTAGGAAATCTTCATCTGTATAGTCTTTGGGATCCTTAGGAATCCCTTCTTTAGTTTCAAGGTTTATGTTTACTGGTTTGTGTGGACCATATATCACAGATCTCCAACAACCAGTGTTGGTTTGTGACAAGGTGTGTGCCATTCTTTTCTGCCATATATTGTACTCATTTCTCACAAGCATGGCAGGTTTGGTGGCAGAACCAGTATTATGTGGATCCATTTTTAAAGAGTATAGATTTGTCTGATGACTCTTTTAAGTGATGGATATTGATAAAAAGTGAACTTTTGATCTTTTTATTGAATATCAATAAGAGCTTTGTGTCTGATTCTCAATTTGTTAGATTGATATGTGATCAGATAAACCAATGCTCTGATACCAATTGTTGGATCAGTTTGCTCTTGTTTGCTAAGTAAGAACTTGCTATCTTGACACTTAAGTGTTTAGCAAGTCCTTGTAAATCAGATTATAAGCACAGCGGAATGTTATAAGTTAAAGCAACACTTTTTATGCAAAGGCAGAGTTACAACTCCCCCTTGATGTTTGAAACTAAATAAATGACAAAGTATTTATTATGAATCTAAGTTGTAAATGAGAATTAGATACTTAGCAAGATTCACAATAAATACAGAAATGGAATAATAACAATGAGAGTGTTTGAAGGATTTTTCTGTTGAAAATCAATGTCTAAAATAGAAGGTTGAAGCCTTCTATTTATAGACGATTACATGCATGTATCTTGCCTGAAAAGCAAGCACAGAAAGTCCAGTTACAAGTTGCACAAGTTGCAACATTGAAAGAAACAAATAAAGCTAAAAGTAATATTAAACAACAAACTACTGATGCAAAAGGGCGGTGGCAAATATCTTCTGCTAAGTGCTGATGAAGGACAACTACTGAAGAGTAGTTTTGTCTTCAGTACTTCTGAAGTGAACTTGTCTGGTTTGGACTTCAGAACTTCTGCAACTTCAGCACTTCTTCATATCTTCTAATCAGCAGTTTCTTGTCTTCTTTTTAGTACTTCTATACTTAGCCAAAAATGACAGAAGTGAATTAGACTAAGGTTTACAAAAGTGGTTTCACCAATCCTCTTTGTCCTAACACTTTGGAATAGGAGTTGGTTGTTGTTCAGTTGTCTTGGAAGGCTGTTCTGTTGGTTGAATATTGGAAGTGTTAACTTTTGATGTGTTGACAACTGATGAAGGTTTGTCAACTACTGAAGGATTGTCTTTAGTACTTTCTGAATCATCATCAGAACTTTCAGCATCAGAAGTTTCTTCATTGTGGCCTTGGGATGTTTCAGCTTCTTCTATTTCTTTCTCAGAGACACCAAATTGTTGAGCCAGTTTTTCTCTTCTGGCTTTGTCTTTGAGTTCTCTTTCTTGGAGAGCCACTCTTACTTTTACTCTAGCTTTGAATGACTCCTTTGGTTCCCTAATTTTCTCCCCTTTTTGGATTCATCAAGTTTGGAAGGTTTGGAGAAAGTACCAGTTAGAATGTTGATCTATTTTGAGTTGTGGTCAATTTTGTTTGACAGATCATTTACTTTTGTTTTGATCACTTCAAGCTGGTTCTTGACAGACAGCTCCAAAGCAGCTGTGTAGGTTCTGAAGTGATTGGTGATGAGTGTGTTCATCATATGGTATAAGGGACCATCTGGGCTGTATAGTTGGTTCAAGTCTATGCTTGTTGACCCAGGGAATTAGGTAGGCATTTGTAGTGAGGGGTGTGTATTGGGGTGATCTTCTTGTTGTACAGAAGATGCCACTTTAGGGGAATCAGGGATCAAGTGGACTTTAACCTGATCTGGTGTGACCAGCTCTTTGAGCTTAGATACACCTGGTGCAGGACCTTCACTAGCAGCCGTCAATTCAATGTTTGGTTGTGAAACATCATCCAAATCAATGGAATCATCTGAATCCCTGATTACATCCTCAATGAGGACAGTATCAGTTACATCATGAGCTGAGCCCAACTCAGTTGTCTCATGTACCTCTTTTTCTTGGTTCAGAGGATTTCCAACCTCAGGCATTAAGCCTTCATCAGTAGTTGCCACAAATGAGGTCTTAGCAATGTTACTTCTTTCGTCAGATCCACCACTGGGTGGTATGTGAGTAGTAGCAGCCTCAAATGTACCTAGAGTATCTAAGTTTGGGCTTAGAGACCCTGGTTCATCCTCATCTCTTTGGTTAGGGCTTTGAGTGTCCACATCCATGTCAAGTACTGAGGCTATGTCCCCTGTTTGATGTGGTTGTTGGGGACTGACATGTTCGGATGGGATTTTCTCTTTTAGCCCAGAGAGAAGCTTGGCAATTTCAATTTCTGGTTCAGAAGTTTGGGGTTCTGGTTCAGTAGTTTGGTCTATGGGTTCAGCAGTTTCAAAAGAAGGGTCTATTGGGATTGTTTTCTTGAATTTCATTCTTTTGAAAAGGATTGTTATTGGTGCTCTTGGTGGGGTTTGAGATGGATGAGACTGAGAGGATGTTTCAGTCACATCTTTATCAAGTGCAGATTGCACATTTGCAAGTTCAGGCATCTCAACTTCCTGAACTGCCTTTCTTTTTGGGTTGGTGGGTTTTTGTTTTTGTTGCTTGGGTTTTTTGGCCTTTGGGGGTGTAGGTTTGGAAGATAAGGGTTCCATGGGGACTGTTTCTGGTTCCCCTTGGTCATCTTCTGGCCAGGCAGCCGATTTGTTGTGCCTTGAGTATGCTTGTGAGGACAAAGGGTTTAAAATTGTAGTTTTACCCACAAGCACCTCTTCTCCAAGTTCTTTTATTATGCAATGCATAATAAATCTTGGGTACAACAAAAACTTCTTTTTAGTATTGAGATGATGTAACACCAACTCATTAAAGAAAAGTGATGATGCCCTGAATTTTGTTTCATTCACTATGGAATGAAAAATAGGTTGAAAAGTTGAGGGCATCTGATCATAAGATCCAGTTTTTGGACTCAAACACATAATAATATAATGAAACAGTAGTTTATACTTTGGTTCAAAATATTTCTTAAAAATTGTAGCATGTGAGAGAGTACCTTGGTAACCACACTCTTTCATGGTTAAGTGAATCTGAGAGTTTGGAAATTGGTCTGGGGCGTTTACATCATCCAAACCCAGCCTAATTGCCAAAGTAGCGGTGTGATTGCCATTCTTCTCCCTTGGATGGTTGAATTGAGGGAGATCACTTTGTTGTTCACTGTCACCGTCTCTGCGTTTGCCCAAAACTCATTTAGAGTTTCAGTGTGGATTGGAGGATCGATGGTGAGGGCGGTGAAATATTGGGATTTGACGACCAAATCAATGATTTCGTCGTATTGGGACCAGGCTTCTTGTTTTTCGAAGTAGCCTCTTTGATTGTGTCCCTGTTTCAGTACTAGAGCCATGTGGTTTGTGTGTGTGTGGATCGAACAGTGTTTTTGCAGGTTTAGGTCTTGAGAGTATTTTGAGAGAGAAGGAGGGAATTTTTGCTTTTTGAAAGGATAAGTGTTGGAAAAGGTATTTATCAGAAGTTTATAACCGCCTACAAACTTCTGATGTGGGAAAAGGTATTTATCAGAAGTTTTTAACCGCCTAGGTCAAACTTCTGATGTGGGAAAAGTCTGATTTACCCTTTTTGACCAAACTGCTGATGAAGAACAAATAACATCAGTAGTTCCCACTTTCTCTTCAGTAGTTGTTAACAACTGATGAGAATGTTTTATAAATACTTTATTCATAACTTCTGAAGGTTATTTTATCAGAAGTTAATCATTTTTCAGAAAATATTCCCATACTGATGTTTTGTTCATCAGTAGTTTCTCTCTTGTTTGTTTTTCAGACTTAAAAACAGATGTAAGTGAAAAATGAAAATATGTGTAGAAAAATAAAAAGAAACACTTACAAATTTAGCATCCCAAGCATGGATACTAACTTCTGAAATGTTGATGTGTCAAGGGGTTTAGTGAATATGTCAGCTATTTGATTAGCTGTTGTACATGTTTCACTCAAATCTTGCCTTTTTCATAGCAATCTCTTATGAAATGATACCTGATTTCAATATGTTTGGTTTTTGAAAACTGAACAGGATTTTGAATGATGCTAATGGCAGATTTGCTGTCTACAAGCAATGGTGTCTTGGTCTCTTTGATTCCATAATCAAGAAGTTGATACTGGAGCCATTGTATCTGTGATGTACAACTTGCAGCTGCAATGTATTCAGCTTCAGCAGTTGAAGTTGCAACAAATGTTTGTTTCTTTGATTGCCAGGACACTAGAGAGTTTCCCAAGAATTTACAACCACCAGATGTTGATTTTCTTGACATTTTACACCCTGCATAGTCACTATCTGAAAAAGCTGATAACTTGGTATTGCCTGAAGCAGGATACCAAATTCCAAGTGTTGGAGTTCCTTTCAGATATCTGAAGATTCTTTTGACTGCAATGAGGTGTGATTCCCTAGGAGCTGATTGATATCTAGCACAGACACATGTTGAAAACATAATATCTGGTCTAGAAGCAGTTAGATATAAAAGGGAACCTATCATACATCTATACATGGTTTGATCAACCTGTTTTCCTTGATCATCTGGTTCAACTTGTGTGGTTGGTGTCATGGGAGTGGAACATGATTTACAGTCTTGTAAAGAAAATTTGTTTAATAATTCTTTAACATATTTTGATTGATGTATAAAAGTTCCATTTGTTTGTTGTTTAATCTGCAGTCCCAGAAAGTACTGCAGTTCTCCCATTGTACTCATCTCAAATTTTGATTGCATGAGTTTCTTAAATTCATCATACAGTTTTGTGTTTGTTGAACCAAATATGATATCATCAACATATATTTGAACAAGTAAGACATGATTTCCAACATGTTTTATGAAAAGAGTTTTATCAATGGAGCATCTTGTGAAGTTATTTTTGAGTAGAAAGTTAGAAAGTGTTTCATACTAGGCTCTTGGAGTCTGTTTGAGCCCATAAAGAGCTTTGTCTAGTTTGTACACCCACTCAGGATGAGAAGGATCCTCAAACCCAGGTGGCTGACAGACATACACTTCCTCTTTTATTTTTCCATACAAAAATGCACTTTTAACATCCATTTGAAAAACTTTGATTTTGTTGGAAATGGTATAGGCCAGAAATAACCTGATGGCTTCAAGCCTTGCAACCTGAGCAAAGGTTTCATCATAATCAATTCCTTCTTCTTGAGAGTAACCTTGTACTACCACTCTTGCCTTGTTCTTTATAATCATACCAGCCTCATCTTGTTTGTTCCTAAAAACACATCTTGTGCCAATTGGTTGCTTGTTTGGTGGTAAGGGACAGATTTCCCAAACTTGTTGCTTTTTGAATTGAAGCAACTCATCTTTCATGGCTTGCACCCAATTGTTGTCTTAGAGGGCTTCTTGGTACTTCTTAGGTTCCAACTGAGAAATAAATGCTGAGAAGAAGCAAAAGTTGGAAAGCTGGTTTCTTGTAAGAATACCTGATGCAATATCACCCATGATTTGTTCAAGTGGATGATCTTTGTGTTCAATCAGTTGTTGTAAACCACTGACAGGTGTAGGAGGCTCTTGTACTTCATCAAACAAACCACTGAGGTTTATAATGTCTGGTTCAGCAGTTTCAGTGTCTTCAGTAGTTTTAGGTGCTGAAGCAGATGTTTGAGTTTGTACATCAGCAGTTCTTGAATCAGAAGTTTGTGAAACTTCTGATGGTTTGGAAGTTGACTTAATGACTGTTTGAGGAGTCCATGGTGCTGAATCCTCATCATCAAACCTTTGATCACCATAATAAGTAGGTTTAGATGAAGTAACAGTCTTTTTAGGTCCAAAATGGAAGCTATCAAGGTCAAAAAGTTCAGCAGGATGTGCTGGAATAAGAGTGTGTTTTGACTCATTGAACTTGACATTCAGTGTTTCTTCTACTATCCTTGTTCTTGAGTTAAAAACCTTGTAGGCTTTTCTAGTGGAAGAGTAACCAAGAAAGTAACCTGAATCAACTTTGGCAGCAAACTTGGAAATAGAGTCTTTGATGTTTAGAATGAAACATTGACATCCAAAAGCCTTGAAAAAGGAGATAAGGGGCTTTATGCCATGAAGAACTTCATAGGTAGTCTTGGAGTGTCTCTTGTTGACAAGGACTCTATTTTGAACATAACAACTGCTTCAGCCCAGAAATACAATGGTAGGCCTGAATCAGCTAACATTGTTCTTGCTCCTTCAATTAGGTTCTGTTCTTCCTTTCTACTACACCATTTTGTTCCGGAGTTCTGGGAACATTGTATTGTCTAATAATCCCTTTAGACAAGCAGAATTCATCCAGAGTTTTGTTCCTGAACTCTGTCCCATTGTCACTTCTAATGGCTTTGACAGATAGAGAATATTGTTTCTCTACTTGTAGAATGAAGAACTTGATGATTTCAGCAGCCTCATCCTTGGAAAATAAGAAGAATACCCATGTAAATCTTGAATAGTCATCAATGATGACCAAGCAATACTTCTTCTTACCAAGGCTCATGATTTTTACAGGCCCGAATAAGTCCATATGGAGTAGTTGAAGACATGCAGTTGTTTTTTATTCTTCAATAGACTTATAGGAGGACTTATGTTGTTTTCCCTTCAAACAGGATACACAGTGTTCTTGACACTGGTATACGTTCAAAGGTAGACCTCTGACCAAGCCCATTTTTGTGACTTTATTTATGGTTTTAAAGTTCCCATGGCCAAGTCTCCTGTGCCAGAGATCAGTCTCTGAAGTTGATGCCTTTGAGAAGAAACAGGCGGTGTTGTTCAATACTTTGTCCTTCTCAATGTCCACTGCATAGACATTGCCACATCTTTTGGCTATCAACAAAGTATGATCTTCAATGATCTTCTCTATCAACTTCTGGCCTTCTGGTGATATGATCTTGCATGCTGTCTTTGTGAAAAAGGAAGAATATCCTTTATCACACATTTGTGACACACTCAGCAAGTTGTACTCAAGGTTTTCAACCAGATTAACCTTGTCAAACTGTATTTTGCCAGAGGAGACATTGCCATGTCCTAGCACATATCCCTTAGCATTGTTCCCAAAGGATACATATCCTTCTCTTTGACTGATAAATTTGTTTATCAGATATCTGCATCCAGTCATGTGCATTGAGCCTCCACTGTCAACATACCAAATGCTATTTAAGCCTCTGGAAACTCTCTGCACAAGATAGAAAATTAGTTAGATTTGGGAACCCAAGCCAGTTTGGCTTTGGGTTTGCTCTTGAGAACATTTACAGTTTGTTCTTGACCAAGTTGAGGAATCCATGTCTTTTTGGCAATGGATTTTTCATTAAGAGCAATGGTGGTATCCTTTTGAGGACCACCATCAACTTTGGTCATCAGTAGTTGTACCATGTTCATGAGATCTTTAATCTCAGCAGTTTGTGAAACTGCTGATGATTTAGGTCTAACTACTGAAAGAGAATTTTGAGAAAAAGATTTTTGTTGAGATTTTTTCTTTTTCTGAAAAAAGGTGTTTACTGGTTGTTGTTTCCTGGGAGAAAAAGTTTCTACAAAATCATTTCTGATTTGTTTTCCCACAACCAGTTGTTGAATTTTCTTGTTGTACTGAATACCTTTTCTGTATCTGCAAAATTTTGTCTTGTGGTTGAACAGACCACAGATTTCACATTCTTTTGTCTTTTCTTTTAAAGACAAGTTTCTGACTGTATTGATTGGTTTTAGGTCATCAGTAGTTTTCAGGTTCTCAACTCCTGATGTAGTAGAAACGACTGATGGCTTAATGTCAGATTTTATCAGTACTTCTGAAGAACTTTCTTTGTGATTTTTTAGAAAGTTTTCATGGAAAGATGTACATTCTTTCTCTTCAGAAGTTTCACCTGAAACAATTTTTCTCCCATCTTCAGTAGTTTTGGGGGAAAATCTGTTGGTGTTTAAGTGTGATTGTACCCTATGCCAAACCTAACATTTGAAGCACTTTGTTTGTTTAGCAATAGTTGGTACCCCTTACAAGATTCAACCCATTTTTCACAAGTGACCTTGGTGTAAGCAAGCTCTTGTCTAACATTTCCTAGGTCATTTATCATGATTTTAATTTGTGCTTGGGTTTCAATTGCAGTGTTAGTTAATTTAGAAACTTCTTTAGTTTTTGCAGAAAGTTTTCTTTCTAAATCACATTTCATCTGAGTGAATTTTCTCTCAGAGTCGTTTGCTTTACCTTGTAAGTGCACATTAGTCTCTCTTATGAGAGCAAAAGATTCTTTACAAGAAGTTGAACAAAGTTTTGTCAAAGATTCTTTTGATACCTGTGACAAGGCAGATTTTGAGGTGCATCCCTCAAATGCCATCAAGGCAAAGTTCTTTCTGCCATTGTCAGGCTCTCCCCAGTTGATGTCAAACATCTTATTGTCTGCATCAGGGTTACACTCAGTAGTGTCAGAAGGAAGACTGCTCCAGTCAACATACCCTGAAGTAAATAAACTTTGTTGTGAGGGTTGCTGAGTCTGTGGAGGAGGTTGAGCAGCTGGATCAGTATTGCTCTTTGTATGAACTTGCTAGTGAACACTTAAGTGTCTAGCCAGTTCTTTATCAGTAATAGCACAGCGGAATGATATAAGTTAAAGCTACACTTATCAACAGTAGTTATTACTCCCCCTGGATGTTTGATAAAACTAAAGACAAGTATTTAATGAGAATCTAAGCATTGAATGAGAATGAATACTTAAACAGATTCTCAGTAAATGAAATGGAAAATAACAATGATAAGCTTTGAAGGATTTTTGTATTAAAAATCAATGTCTAAAACAGAGGGATGAACCCATCTATTTATAGACTTTACAAATACATGAACCTTGCCAAAAAGCAAGTTCAGAGACAAGTTGCAACAAGTTGCAATCTTGGAACTTGTACAAAAAGTTAAAGTAATACTAAACTAATAAACTACTGAAACATAAGGCGGTGGAAAGATTCTTGAACAAGTGCTTATGAATGACAAACTACTGATGAGTAGTTTGTCTTCAGTGAACTGTCTGGTTTGAACTTCAGAACTTCTGATGCATTTCTTCTTCAGTACTTGTAGAATCCTTCTTCAGTAGTTCTATACTTAGAATATTTCAGACAGAAGTGAATTAGACTTAGGTTTCCAAAAGTGGTTTCACCAATCCTCTTTGTCCTAACAGTACGTTATCTCCTCCCTATAATTAAAGCTAGTGTGAAATACAAATTTGAGCGGTTACATAATTGTAGATGTATCCCATATAAAACAATGGATACAAATGTTTTATGCAATTCTCGCATATATGAATATATATTTTTATTTCAATTTGATTATTCCCCTATATATTATTGATTATGTTTTAAATTATATTGAAATAAATGATTGAATCATCACTCGTCTTTCTAATTATATATCGTTTAATCGACTTTTTTAACTTGTTAAAATATAGATGATTAGTTTTTATTATATTATAAGTGATTTGTGCATATTAAAGAAAATAATTGAAAAAAATAAGAAAAGTCTTTACTTAGGGGAATCTCGTATGAAAATAAGGCTACATGGTGTGGTGCCATATTCTCCCAACTTCTTCAAATGTCACATCAGCGTCACATCATTTTTCCCTTTTCCTCCTCAAAACTAAGGAAATGGTTTCCCCCACTTCCTCCTTCTCCCTTCTTTTTTTTATTAATTTATTTAATATATTTAACTTCATTGATTTCCTTCACTGAAACACTTTTTTGAAGGCAGCACTCCACTGATTCTTTACCCAACTATCAATTATTTTCACATATTATAATAATAATAACACAACTACACAAAATAAATAACCCAATTAAAGATCAACTCTTCTTCTTGTACTTTCTGGCACAGCAAACAAGCAACATGAACAACTTTCACAACAACCTCCAATTCCTTAACATACCCATCACCATCATCCGATTCAATCGATACCTAGTTGCTATTATTCTCCATTTCATTAAAAAAATTGTTTGTTTGGTCACAATTCGATAGACAGCAAATGGGCTTTCGTGATTTAAGGTTGTTCATCATCTATCATTGTACAAAACGAAGGGTTGAACGTGGAAGATGGGTTGAAAGGTGTTGGTGATTTATTGAAGTAAAAAAAATAATTAATTTGTGTGGAAGTTTGTGCTTCACGTCCGTTACCAGCATGGTAACTACACCCGAATTTGGTTCACGGGACCACTACCAGCACGGGTGGCGGCGGTGTTACCGTGCTGGTAGTGGGGTACCCGTGACCAATTCTGGTAGTGCCCCGTCCCCCTAAGGTTCTGTAGAAAACCCTAAGAATTTGAGGGAACTCTAGAAAACCCTTAGAAAAACCTACTTCACGAGTTTTTTTTGTTGAAAAAATTAGGGCATATAATATACATGTTTTTAAGAGTTTTGAGGAAACTCTGAAACACAACTTCATCTCCACCGCCCACATAACCTCCTAATAGACTTCAACGAACTCAGATTTGTTTTGGCAACAATGGCCCCTCAATGTTTCTATTTATTACATTTTATATAAAACTTAACAAATATAAGAATTATTGAATTACCAAAATACCCCTCAATTACAAACACAATAAAATGACATGTCAACCGACGCAACGTCCGACCACCGGCTCATGCATAGAGCTATTTAGTGTTAACAAAATTGCAAGGCGCGCATCGTGTGGCTATCGACACCATTAGTTCTTATTCATGGTTGGCGAATAGGAATAGTAAGCTAAGCATTAGTTGGGTGAGAAGGTTACAAAATGTAACAACCGGCAAAAATAAGGTAATTCCGTACTAATTAACTATACGCGATTAACGTAATTAAAAGCAATTATGTGTTGATTACTTAACTGAGGCCTTAGAAAGATAGCAATTCCCAAATAATGCATAGGAATGCATATGTTTAATGACAAAACATGATAGGATCATGTGCGAGTAAATTTATCCGGTATGGACACTGGCGATTACCCGGTAAAAATTAAATAAGTGAAACGGATCCCGGACACCCGGGATATAAAATAAAACGTAATTTCACAAAATATAATGGGTTTTGGAACTCCAAAGCCATACGTGAAAGCTTGTTATACAAATCTCCCGGTAACGAATAAAGTGCGCGTACCACACCCGATACGCGTATAACATATAATTTCACCCGGCAAAAGCCTAAATAATTTATCAACGCTTAAACTGGACTATGTTTAAGGGATATTAAAGGTATTTTTAATATTCGGGTAACGCGCGATTAAAACCCAAAAATACCCGGACGATACCCGAACGAGAGGGAACTAAACATAATAATAATGGGTATTATTTAGCAAAGTGGACCCCACCCAAACACCCCCAAGGGGCCGGCCTAGGGCCACCCCAAGTGGTTAACCCTTCCAATTCTCACTAATTCAAATATAATTAGTGTTAATCATTGGATTGCATGGGATATTATTGGACACAAAATTCACCAAATCACCTCTCCTCTCTCTCTCTAAAAACTCACGGCCAAACACCCCTCTTGATAATCTTCCACAAATCTTTCCATATCCTACATAATCCCCACTTGATCTTACATAATCTAAGAAAGATATTAGGTGATCTTGGAAAGATTTGGAAGGGATATTATAAACAATCTAGAGAGCATACTTGAATCAAAAAGCCAAAAACTTCTTCTTCTTCTCCCCTTTGGCCGTAGCTTATACCCCCTCCATACACATTTTCTTTTCAAGTTTTACATCTCCAAATCATCTCTAAATCTTCATCTCTCAAAACCCCATTGTGTGTTTCAAGAGCTTGGAGCTTAATCACTTGGAAGAACACACTAAACCCCACTCAAATCCAAGGTTTTTGTCTTCCCTAGCCTTGAGCTAGTAGTAAGTTTTAACCTTGCTTTGATTATTAATGTTCATATTATGTGTTCTTATGAGCAAGTTGTACATTATTGGGTAAAATGTGGTTTTGAAACATGAGTCTTAATATGTTTTACATGAGTAAAATGGAAGAATAATAATATGGGTAGATCATGGATTTGATATTAGTAATGTGGTATTTCAAGAAAATATAAAAATATGTGCATACACTTAAGATGGATGATGATTTGGGCATGATTTATGAAAGAAGATTGAATATGTTAAAAGATGGTTTTAATCATCATAAAATAACTATCTAAAGTATGAAATAAGATGGAACATGTTAGAAAGGCATAGATGAAAAAGTTACAAAATTAAAGTCTACTCACTTAGATGAGTGAACTTTGGATATGATGGACAAATACACCAAACACAAATATTAGTAACCTTATTTATGAAATATAAGACTATTAGAAGTGGAATAATATAAAAATAACCAAACATGAAGAAGATGGTTCTTTAAAGTCCACTAGTTTGGAAGAAAAATGCTAACTTTGGAAGTTAGGATGGAAAAAGTAACATTTATAAGTTAAGGGACTAATGTTGTAACTTTGAAAGTTGATGGACTAAAATAGATATTTTAGAAACTTTGGTCCAAAAATGCATTAACGGAAAGTTTAGTGTCAAAAGCATAAATAATGATTATTCCAAGTATAGTTTTGGTAAACACTAATAACCTACTTGTGTATTTATTGAAAAATGTATTTTTATAAAAATGGAAGTTTATAAAAATAGGAAATTAAATTAACATAAGGATTTTATAAAAATAGAGGTTTTATAAAATATTGGGCAAAAGTAAAGACTTGAGAAAACTTGTACAAAAATGGATACTTTTATATAAATGGGAATATAAAAGTATCGGAAACATTTTTGGAATACAAGTTAACAAGTTGGACTAAAAATACAAAAGTATATTTTTCCAAGTAATATGTGTTTGGACATTAGGAACATAAATAATATTGCTATAGAACACATATTGGAAGAAACTTGGAAAAATTAAACCATCGGACTTAGTTACATAAACTAACTATAGCGAATAAACGGACAAACTAGAGAAAAATGCCATTGCGGCAAAACGTGAAAATATATATATTTTAAGAAGTAAAATATATATAACATGGGTGAAAATTATATAACACTTTCCTAAGTGTTAGAGAGAATATTCGTGGGAGAAAGCATAACGTAAAGAATTAAAAACGCTAAACAACGTATGGACTTAACAAGGAAAATTCACACATTGATGTATGTATACATGCTCGTCTCGACGAAATTCTAGTATATCTATTTGAATGGGAAAGTAGATATGCGAGGAGGAAAACCGAGACGAGTAGGTAAAATATATCTACGAACATGTGAATACTGACAAGATCCTAGTATATTTATTTAAATGGGAAAATAAATGTACGGCATGGTAAGTTGAGTCGGGCGTTAAGAATATACTACCGAACGACAAGACCTTAGCATATTTATTTAAATGGGAAAATAAATATGCGGCAAAATGAGTCGGGTCGGGTATTAAGAATACATTAAATCGAACGATACGATCCTAAGTATAATTATTTAAATGGGAAAATAATTATACGTTAGGTAGAGTCGTGTCGAGAATAATAGTATACAAGTTACAAAGAGTATTGACGAGAATAATACATAACTCGTAAGAAAAGGGGTAATCCATCGCCAATGAACCTAGGATACGCGTCTAATTAAACGGGAATTGGAACAACACGTGGTCGGGGAGTTGGTTGTACAACTTGCCAAGGCACATGCACTATAGGTGTAGTGACTTATACGCTTAGGACGTTTGTAGGTGCGAGACCACAAAACCTGCTATCTTCCTTTTTGAGCCAAGCACAGATTCAGGTGAGTCTCACGGCCCCATTTTAAACTATTTTATGTTTTTCGGGGGAAAGATATGTTAGGGAAATGTTTGACGGGTTAAGTACTTGAGTTGTGATCGCCACTCGGGGTTGAGACCTCTCTACTATAATCATTAATTCAGGGAAACGAAACCGAAGGAATATTTGAATAGTACTATTGGTGCCTGACAAGGCCCACCCCTAATCGATAGCGTCGATTATGCATCGGCGTATGCCTGGGGTGCACGTATTCTGAAATCAAGTCGTAGGATACCGAGTAACGACTTGGAGCGGGGCATTATTATTGTCTTGGTTTGGTTATAGGCTCAAGTAGAATTGTAGGAACTTGCAACTCCTATAAATTGTCATAACATGGAAATTCCCAGGAGATAAAGTTTGATAAACTAAAACCTGTGAACTCACCAATATTTATATATTGACGACTTTTTAAACATATCTTTCAGGTAATTGATCGATGATGGACAACGTGGCAAGCTGGGTCAGGGGAATCTCTCATATGGGCGTCGGGTGTTTCAAAGGGTTTCAACTTTATTTCCCAAAGATTTGGGATACATTTGAGAAGCCTCCTTAATGTATTAAAAACAATTTCCGTTTATGTGTGAACATCAAACATGGTTTCGACGTCTTAAATAAATGACCCGTTTTCTTAATTACTTATGATATGCGTTAATCTTGGCTTTATGCTCTTGAACCGTCGCGCCACGTGTTTCCGCCATTGGCGTGGTGTGACAGAAAGTGGTATCAGAGCCAAGGTTATAGCGAATTAGTATTTTTAAATCTAAACTATAACCGAATTTGGTTCAAAAGATGAAGTTTTCAAAACCATTGTATAAAACGCAATAAAGTAAATTATTTCGAAAGAAAAGAACATTGGGTATGAAGAGATTCTGACCAAGCTAGCCATGGGTACTAGTGCGTACTACATTAATATTAGAAGTTAGGAAGAATGCCTTAAATGTACGCTTAACTTTCTAATGGATAATATATGAATATTAGTACGGTTCTTTTGCCAGGGATGTCGGACGCCGAGAGTGCCGCGCCGAGCTACGACAGTAGCATTCAGATTCTGCCACCCCCACCGATCGAGGTCGTAGTACTCGACCCAGAGGATGATGACATGGAGGTAGACGCCGCCATGGGAGGAGCAGACAGCGACAGCTCCGAAGAGACAGATCCCAGTGAGGACCCAGAGTGGGCCCCCGCTGGAGGAGACATGGCCGCCACAGCTGACCTACCGATGGCAGGGGCACCACAGGCCGATCTGCCTCTAGTGCCACTACCTGCCGCACCGTTACCACCCCACCCCATTCGCGCCGTTAGGGATTTCCCTGCGGACTGTGCAGGTCCCTCGAGACCCACCACCACACAGTCTGAGACCGTAGAGTCTCCCTTCGATCGACATGCCCACGTCGATCGTGAGCCATTACCCACCCCTCACATTCCCGTTCCCCCGGGTATGAGGCTTGTGCCTCTTGCCCGAGGACATAACGGATGGATCTCGGACGACTCCGACGACGAGTCGACGGCGTCTGTGGAGCACATTGCCATACCGATTCCCCCGGCGAACCTGGAGGAGCCCGTTGCTCCGATGATGGAGGACGCCCCTGCTGCACCTACAGCCCTACTCGCCCTACCGGAGCCCGTACCACAGGATGGGCCAGCCTCTGCAGGGCACGTCCCAGAGGGTAGCTCAGCCCGTAGCTCTAAGCTACACCGAGCAGGCTTGACAGCTTTCGCTACTGCGAGCCCCACTACCCCTACCGCCGTGATATCCGCTCCAGAGTGGGTCACTGTTACACAGCCCCTCATGGTCCCATTGGCCGAGCTCATGGCACCCTCCTCAGCACCCATGACACTACCCATCACCACCTTTCCCATACTACCACCCCTACCCAAGATGCTTACCATACCACCACCTGCACCATACACTGTGGGTGCAGGAGCCCCCTTTATGATACCACCACCTGCACCGTATACTCTAGGTGCAGGGGACCCGTACCAGATACCACCCCACTTCACCCCTGGATTACTGGGTTTTGCTCAGCCCTTCCCATCCCTACCGATGCTAGACCTAGTCGGCCCATCCCAGCCGACGTACACCGATATACCCGGGCCGTCACAGCCCCACGGGATGGCCCCATTATCCGGACCAGCCTGGTAGCGACTTCCGGATCCTCGCTGACACAGTACAGCGCACTGTGAGTCAGATGGATCAGCAGGCCCGTCTCATGTGGGCCCGGATCATAGACGCCAGGGATGCGCTGGCACATTACGCGGAGGAGCTTCTGCGTATGGACGCACTTTGTGGGATCACCGGCGACGCGCACTTTGCGCACCGTCAGTTCCTCTACGAGCGCATTACGACCATTAGTATGTCCATCAGCATGTACGCTCCCCAGTACCAGTATCCACAGCCACCACCGCAGTAGACGGGGAGACATCCCCGATATATATGTAGTAGTAGTGACATGTTAGCATAGCAGGGATTACAGCGCTAGTTTTGCATTTTTGCCCAGCCGTGCGGGGTGTGCCGGCATATGACATTATGTTTTTATTTATTTCAAATGATGTATGGGGGATGCTATCCCCATTTTGTTATTATGAACAAAGCGTTGTACTCGTATTATTGAAATTAATGAGAATCTTATTGTTATGATGGTAAAATGTGTGATTGTATGACTGTGATTGTCTGTGATTGTTATTACTTACTTTACATATTTGGATTTGTGCGATTGTGTGGTGATGATTTTATTGATTATTATGTTCATGTGATGAGTTGCTATTTATACTTGTGTATGACAATAATTGTATGAATGTCTGTCAAAGATTAACTTTAACAATTGTTATTGAAGTAAAATGGCACCAACCACAAGAAGCAACAGTGGCAACGACGTGTTGCCCACGACACCCGCTGAACTTGAAACTTTGGTCTCGGAGCGTATAGCTCAAGCCATCGCGGAACACGAGGCTGCTCGCACCGAGAGATCGCGGGACAGGACCGGGAGTGATCAACGTGAGACCTCCCCTACTGGTAAGAGGTTTATGAATAAATGCAAAAGCAATAGGAGATTATCCTAAAGCTCCTATCCCATAATAACATACCCCCTTATTATTACAGAAACTGCCTCGCGAGAGCGTGGCTGCACATTCAAGGCCTTCCTGGACTGCAAGCCACTCAACTTCAGCGGCACTGAGGGATCCGTCGGACTAGTCAAATGGTTCGAAAAGACTGAAGCGGTAATCCGTATCAGCAGCTGTACCCCCCGACAGACCGTTATGTACTCCACGAATTTGTTCCTGGATCAAGCATTGGCATGGTGGAACAGTCAGGTTCAGTCACTGGGAGACAATGCTGCATACTCCCTAACCTGGTTGGAACTAAGGGAACTCATGATTGCTGAGTACTGCCCGGCAAGTGAAGTGCAGAAATTGGAGACTGAATTCTGGAACCTCACCATGACAGGAGCAGACGTAGCGGGATACACGTCCAGATTCCACGACCTATCACGACTGGTTCCCCGTTTGGTCACCCCAGAGAGCAAGAAGATTGAAAGGTACTTATTCAGACTGGCGCCACAAATCCACAGCATGGTCACTTCTTCCAAACCCACGACCATGCGCGAAGCCATCGACCTCGCTCTAAGCCTTACTGAGGATGCCATTCGAATGGGCACCTTGATCCGGAAGGTGTCGGGACTAAAGATTTCGGAGCCCAGTAGCGTGGAAGGTAAAAATTTGGGTTCGAACTCAGTGGTTGGGTCTAATGATCAGGGAAACAAGCCAAGGTTTAGGAAACGGAAACGTAATGACGGGAAGAAGGACGGACCATCAGGAGGTCCGAGCAAGAAAGGGAAAGGGTATGTAGCCACAGGACGTGGAAACAATGGAAAACAGGGTTATCAAGGAAAGAACGAAGTGATCTGTGGTAAGTGCCGCCGTTCTGGGCACAAGACTGAAGAGTGTCGATCAGGAGCACCGAAGACCGGAGGAGCAAGGCCCTGCTTCGCATGTGGGACGCCTGATCATTGGAAGAGGGATTGCCCTAAGCTCAACAACCAAGCACGTGGACGGGCATTTTATCGGTGCTGGTGATGCACGATAGGACCCTAACGTGGTCACTGGTACGTTCCCTCTTAATGGTCATTATGCTTCTGTATTATTTGATACCGGTGCCAATTTTAGCTTCGTATCTGTTGAGTTTAAAAGACTACTTGGGCTAAAAACTAGTAAGCTAGATACACCTTACTCTATAGAACTGGCTAACGGTAAAACTATAGAAACACGAGAAGTAGCGAAAGATTGTAAGTTGGATCTCTGTGGTCACGAGTTTGGTATTGACCTATTACCAGTCGTACTGGGTAGTTTTGATGTAGTCATTGGCATGGATTAGTTATCCGCAAACCGTGCCGTCGTTGTTTGCAATGACAAAATAATTCAAGTTCCCCTCGCGAACGGTGACACTCTATCAATCCAAGGGGAAACGCGTGGGACGCCATTAAGAATTATTACGTGCATGAAGGCCCGAAAGTGTTTAAGGAAAGGTCTCATCGCATTTTTAGCGCACGTTGTAGATAAGAAGGCCGACGAGCGAAAATTGGAAGACATTCCGATAGCCAGAGATTTTCCTGACGTATTCCCAGAAGATTTGCCGGGGTTACCACCACCTCGACAAGTCGAGTTCCGCATCGACCTTGTTCCTGGAGCTGCTCCCGTAGCTCGATCGCCATATCGCCTTGCTCCATCCAAGATGCAGGAACTATCCGGCCAACTGCAAGAATTACTAGATAAGGGTTTCATAAGACCGAGTTTCTCACCTTGGGGAGCTCCCGTCTTATTTGTGAAAAAGAAAGATGGCACCTTTCGTATGTGCATTGACTACCGAGAACTAAACAAGCTAACCATTAAAAATCGCTATCCCCTCCCCAGAATCGACGATTTGTTTGATCAACTCCAAGGATCCAGCTTCTATTCCAAGACTGAATCTAAGGTCCGGCTATCACCAGTTGCGTATCCAAGAAGAGGATGTACCAAAAACAGCGTTCAGGACTCGTTATGGGCACTATGAATTTTTGGTAATGCCGTTCGGCTTAACTAACGCACCGGCCGTTTTCATGGACTTAATGAATCGCGTGTGTAAGCCGTATTTGGATAAATTCGTCATTGTTTTTATTGATGACATCTTGATCTATTCACGCACCAGAGAAGACCACGAAAACCACCTTCGTTTAATCCTGGAGGACCTACGTAAAGAGAAACTCTATACTAAGTTCTCGAAATGTGACTTTTGGATTCGAGAAGTCCACTTCCTAGGCAACGTGGTGAATGAAAAAGGTATACACGTCGACCCCGCCAAGATCGAGGCAATTAAAAATTGGGACGCCCCTAGAACTCCTATCGAGGTACGACAATTTCTTGGCCTTGCGGGTTATTACAGAAGATTCATCGAGAACTTTTCTAAGATAGCACAATCTTTGACCATGCTAACCCAAAAGGATAAAAAGTTTGAGTGGACGGAAAAGCAAGAAACCGCATTTCAAATACTAAAGGAGAAGTTATGTGGCGCTCCAATATTGTCACTCCCCGATGGAACGGAAGATTTTGTAGATTACTGTGACGCCTCTCATCAAGGCTTGGGTTGCGTATTGATGCAACGAGAAAAAGTGATAGCGTATGCTTCCAGGCAACTAAAGATCCACGAGAAGAATTACACTACACACGATTTGGAATTGGGAGCAGTGGTATTCGCTCTCAAAATTTGGAGACATTATTTATATGGAACTAAGTGCACAATCTTCACTGATCACAAGAGTTTACAACACATCTTTGATCAGAAGGATTTGAACATGCGACAACGGCGATGGGTCAAATTATTAAACGATTACGATTGTGAGATAAAGTACCATCCCGGGAAGGCGAACGTTGTGGCCGACGCCTTAAGTCGCAAGGAACGGGTTAAGCCGTTGCGTGTCCGAGCCTTGGGTTTAACTATCCACACGAACCTGACTGACCGGATTCGTGAAGCTCAAATTAACGCTCTTAAACCCGAGAATGTCAAAGGTGAAAGATTGCGGAAGATGGTTGATTCACTGGAGCCAAAGGCGGATCAAACCTTGTATTTCATGAATAGAATTTGGGTACCAGTGTATGGTGGATTGCGTGAACTGGTATTGGCCGAAGCTCACAGTTCCCGATACTCGGTTCACCCCAGTGCAGACAAAATGTTCCATGATTTGAAAGAACTTTACTGGTGGCCAAATTTCAAAAGGGATATAGCCGCTTATGTTGCGCGATGCTTAACTTGCGCAAAGGTTAAAGCCGAGCATCAGAGACCATCCGGCTTGCTCCAGCAACTGGAAATACCTGAATGGAAATGGGAGCAGATTTCCATGGGTTTCATCACCAAGTTACCCAGGACAACAAGCGGCCATGACATGATCTGGGTAATTGTTGATCGATTGACGAAATCCGCACACTTCCTCCCAATTCGCGAAACGGATAAGTTGGAGAAACTGACCCGTTTGTACATTAAGGAAGTGGTGTCTAAGCATGGTGTACCTATTTCCATCATCTCCGATCGCGATAGTCGTTTCACCTCAAGATTTTGGGAAAGTTTGAATGAAGCCCTCGGTACTCGCCTTGACATGAGTACCGCATATCATCCCCAAACCGATGGTCAAAGTGAACGAACCATCCAGGCCTTGGAAGATATGTTACAGGCATGCGCAATCGATTTCAGCGGTAATTGGGATACACACTTGCCACTGGTGGAATTTTCCTATAACAACAGTTACGACACGAGCATTCAAGCCGCACCTTTTGAAGCTCTATATGGACGCAAGTGTAGATCTCCTCTATGTTGGGCTGAAGTTGGAGAAAAGCAACTTACCGGGCCCGAAATTGTTCAAGAGACGACGGACAAGGTCTTCTTGATAAAAGAACGTCTCAAAGCAGCCCGTGACCGGCAGAAAAGCTACGCTGATATGAGGCGAAAGCCTTTGGAATTTCAAGTCGGAGACAGGGTCCTACTAAAGGTGTCACCTTGGAAAGGTGTCGCGCGCTTTGGGAAGCGCGGAAAGCTGAACCCACGGTATGTTGGACCATTCGAAATCTTGTCCAGAGTAGGCCCCGTGGCATACAAGCTCAAGTTGCCACAAGAGCTTAACGGTGTACATGACACGTTCCACGTGTCGAATTTGAAGAAGTGCCTATTCGACGAAACTCTCATCATCCCTGCGGACGAAATCCACATTGACGACAAGTTACACTTCTTCGAAGAACCAATCGAGGTAACTGATTGGAAGGTCCAAAAATTAAGGCGCAGCAAGATCAGGTTGGTCAAAGTGCGCTGGAATGCCAAGCGTGGACCGGAGTTCACGTGGGAAAGGCTGGATCGGATGAAGCAAAAATATCCCGCCCTATTCGAGAAGACCCCTATACCGGAGAACTCAAAATGAATTCCGGGACGGAATTCTCTTGACGGGGGGAGAATGTAACAACCGGCAAAAATAAGGTAATTCCGTACTAATTAACTATACGCGATTAACGTAATTAAATGCAATTATGTGTTGATTACTTAACTGAGGCCTTAGAAAGATAGCAATTCCCAAATAATGCATAGGAATGCATATGTTTAATGACAAAACATGATAGGATCATGTGCGAGTAAATTTATCCGGTATGGACACTGGCGATTACCCGGTAAAAATTAAATAAGCGAAACGGATCCCGAACACCCGGGATATAAAATAAAATGTAATTTCACAAAATATAATGGGTTTTGGAACTCCAAAGCCATACGTGAAAGCTTGTTATACAAATCTCCCGTTAACAAATAAAGTGTGCGTACCACACCCGATACGCGCATAACATATAATTTCACCCGGCAAAAGCCTAAATAATTTATCAACGCTTAAACTGGACTATGTTTAAGGGATATTAAAGGTATTTTTAATATTCGGGTAACGCGCGATTAAAACCCGAAAATACCCGGACGGTACCCGAACGAGAGGGAACTAAACATAATAATAATGGGTATTATTTAGCAAAGTGGACCCCACCCAAACACCCCCAAGGGGCCGGCCTAGGGCCACCCCAAGTGGTTAACCCTTTCAATTCAAATATAATTAGTGTTAATCATTGGATTGCATGGGATATTATTGGACACAAAATTCACCAAATCACCTCTCCCTCTCTCTCTAAAAACTCACGGCCAAACACCCCTCTTGATAATCTTCCACAAATCTTTCCATATCCTACATAATCCCCACTTGATCTTACATAATCTAAGAAAGATATTAGGTGATCTTGGAAAGATTTGGAAGGGATATTATAAACAATCTAGAGAGCATACTTGAATCAAAAAGCCAAAAACTTCTTCTTCTTCTCCCCTTTAGCCGTAGCTTATACCCCCTCCATACACATTTTCTTTTCAAGTTTTACATCTCCAAATCATCTCTAAATCTTCATCTCTCAAAACCCCATTGTGTGTTTCAAGAGCTTGGAGCTTAATCACTTGGAAGAACACACTAAACCCCACTCAAATCCAAGGTTTTTGTCTTCCCTAGCCTTGAGCTAGTAGTAAGTTTTAACCTTGCTTTGATTATTAATGTTCATATAATGTGTTCTTATGAGCAAGTTGTACATTATTGGGTAAAATGTGGTTTTGAAACATGAGTCTTAATATGTTTTACATGAGTAAAATGGAAGAATAATAATATGGGTAGATCATGGATTTGATATTAGTAATGTGGTATTTCAAGAAAATATAAAAATATGTGCATATACATAAGATGGATGATGATTTGGGCATGATTTATGAAAGAAGATTGAATATGTTAAAAGATGGTTTTAATCATCATAAAATAACTATCTAAAGTATGAAATAAGATGGAACATGTTAGAAAGGCATAGATGAAAAAGTTACAAAATTAAAGTCTACTCACTTAGATGAGTGAACTTTGGATATGATGGACAAATACACCAAACACAAATATTAGTAACCTTATTTATGAAATATAAGACTATTAGAAGTGGAATAATATAAAAATAACCAAACATGAAGAAGATGGTTCTTTAAAGTCCACTAGTTTGGAAGAAAAATGCTAACTTTGGAAGTTAGGATGGAAAAAGTAACATTTATAAGTTAAGGGACTAATGTTGTAACTTTGAAAGTTGATGGACTAAAATAGATATTTTAGAAACTTTGGTCCAAAAATGCATTAACGGAAAGTTTAGTTTCAAAAGCATAAATAATGATTATTCCAAGTATAGTTTTGGTAAACACTAGTAACCTACTTGTGTATTTATTGAAAAATGTATTTTTATAAAAATGGAAGTTTATAAAAATAGGAAATTAAATTAACATAAGGATTTTATAAAAATAGAGGTTTTATAAAATATTGGGCAAAAGTAAAGACTTAAGAAAACTTGTACAAAAATGGATACTTTTATATAAATGGGAATATAAAAGTATCGGAAACATTTTTGGAATACAAGTTAACAAGTTGGACTAAAAATACAAAAGTATATTTTTCCAAGTAATATGTGTTTGGACATTAGGAACATAAATAATATTGCTATAGAACACATATTGGAAGAAACTTGGAAAAATTAAACCATCGGACTTAGTTACATAAACTAACTATAGCGAATAAACGGACAAACTAGAGAAAAATGCCATTGCGGCAAAACGTGAAAATATATATATTTTAAGAAGTAAAATATATATAACATGGGTGAAAATTATATAACACTTTCCTAAGTGTTAGAGAGAATATTCGTGGGAGAAAGCATAACGTAAAGAATTAAAAACGCTAAACAACGTATGGACTTAACAAGGAAAATTCACACATTGATGTATGTATACATGCTCGTCTCGACGAAATTCTAGTATATCTATTTGAATGGGAAAGTAGATATGCGAGGAGGAAAACCGAGACGAGTAGGTAAAATATATCTACGAACATGTGAATACTGACAAGATCCTAGTATATTTATTTAAATGGGAAAATAAATGTACGGCATGGTAAGTTGAGTCGGGCGTTAAGAATATACTACCGAACGACAAGACCTTAGCATATTTATTTAAATGGGAAAATAAATATGCGGCAAAATGAGTCGGGTCGGGTATTAAGAATACATTAAATCGAACGATACGATCCTAAGTATAATTATTTAAATGGGAAAATAATTATACGTTAGGTAGAGTCGTGTCGAGAATAATAGTATACAAGTTACAAAGAGTATTGACGAGAATAATACATAACTCGTAAGAAAAGGGGTAATCCATCGCCAATGAACCTAGGATACGCGTCTAATTAAACGGGAATTGGAACAACACGTGGTCGGGGAGTTGGTTGTACAACTTGCCAAGGCACATGCACTATAGGTGTAGTGACTTATACGCTTAGGACGTTTGTAGGTGCGAGACCACAAAACCTGCTATCTTCCTTTTTGGGCCAAGCACAGATTCAGGTGAGTCTCACGGCCCCATTTTAAACTATTTTATGTTTTTCGGGGGAAAGATATGTTAGGGAAATGTTTGACGGGTTAAGTACTTGAGTTGTGATCGCCACTCGGGGTTGAGACCTCTCTACTATAATCATTAATTCAGGGAAACGAAACCGAAGGAATATTTGAATAGTACTATTGGTGCCTGACAAGGCCCACCCCTAATCGATAGCGTCGATTATGCATCGGCGTATGCCTGGGGTGCACGTATTCTGAAATCAAGTCGTAGGATACCGAGTAACGACTTAGAGCGGGGCATTATTATTGTCTTGGTTTGGTTATAGGCTCAAGTAGAATTGTAGGAACTTGCAACTCCTATAAATTGTCATAACATGGAAATTCCCAGGAGATAAAGTTTGATAAACTAAAACCTGTGAACTCACCAATATTTATATATTGACGACTTTTTAAACATATCTTTCAGGTAATTGATCGATGATGGACAACGTGGCAAGCTGGGTCGGGGGAATCTCTCATATGGGCGTCGGGTGTTTCAAAGGGGTTTCAACTTTATTTCCCAAAGATTTGGGATACATTTGAGAAGCCTCTTTAATGTATTAAAAACAATTTTCGTTTATGTGTGAACATCAAACATGATCTGTCACACCCTCAAATTACCACTTGCGGGGTTTTACCGCGAGGCGCATGACAAACCAGGATCCAAGTCAACGATCACAATAAACAACTCTATATGAAAAACGTAAATAGACATAACCATTAATTTAATAAGCGGAAGCGTTTCAGTAGCATTTAATCAACTATGCTATCATCTCAAAAGTTGTTCAAAATACTTCTATTACAAAACGTGCACTAAGTCTAGACGCCAATGCAGACCCGTGCGCCTAGTTCCGTTCATTGCTACCTTAGTGACCTGAGAAAAACATGCCAAAAAGATGTCAACATATAATGCTGGTGAGTTCACAGGTTTGTTCAATATGTTACCAAAATGTTACCATGTCCATACTATATCAATGTTACCAAGTACGCTAGCTAGGCGTATGTTTCATTACTACTACGATTGGAAACCATTACTAGACACGTTTAGCAATGTTCAGCATGTTTAAGCAGCCCGTATGTTCAGCACGATAATGTTCCTGTTCGAGACAATATGCACCCGCCCGGCCCTCCAAGCCGACGAGTGGGGTAGGTCACGCCCAATAGATCTATCCACATTTCCCCCGTTGTGCATCCCCCCACATTCATGGTTTCCCCCGGGACTTTGCAAAAGATCGTATAGCAATATAAGTTAAAACCATAGTATGACATATGTTACCAAAACCGTTTAGCGCATGTTTTCTCCCCCAAAAGTTAAAGCAGTAAAAGTGGGGCCGTGAACTCACCTTAGATAGCGTTCTTCAATTACAAGTAAAGATGTTTAGCCCTTGATAATCCCTCTACCGGAGATCTATCAAAATGTTCACATAAGTGTTCTGACTAATAACCATAAGGTTATCTAGTCCCCGATTGTCCAGATCGTAACCAAGTATGTTTTAAAACGTGTTTAAATGTTTAACCGACACACTAGACCGACCCGACATCCCGTTGGTGACCCATTACCCTAACTAATCAAGTACACATAGATTACACACAAGGTTCAAGCATAAAACACTTAGTTTGTATCAAAAATCTCATTTCTGCATCAGAGCGGTCGAACCAGTCAGTTTTAAGTCTCCTTCGCACCTTTTAGTCTCCTTCGCTCGTTTTATATCTCGTTCGACCGTTTGATGCTTCCTTCGCCCGTTTTATCACATTCGCCCAATAAAAACCCAGGTTCGACCCTGGATCCCTACTTCGCACCTTCGATTGGTCGAAGGAGGCCAGGTTCGCCCCTGTTGTGTGATTTTTCCTAAAAACGCTTCAAACACATTCAAAACGACTCGAAACATCATCAAACACAGCAGTCAAGCATAGATAACTTATTCCTACAAAATCCCACCGATTTCCCCCGATAATACGTCCGTTCCAGCCCTTTCCCAAAATGGTAAAGATTATGGAAACATCACTTTCATGCATGAATAATTTACCCAATTTGGAAACTTTTGAAATCGATTCATGCTTAGCTTAAAATAATCAGTTTGTCGATTATCCGATCTTTCTTATCCATTCTATTGATCATAAATATTCATACATCAAGTTTTAATCCAATAAAACCCCCAAATATCATCATATCCAATCCTAACCCTAGACAACAATATTCCAACATTAATAACAATCCTATATCATGTTTCTATCATAGATATAGCAGCAAATCATTGAACAACACATAACACCACATAATACACAATTTACATATGTTATTCATCATGAAAACCTATGTTAAATGATCATGTTTTGATTTAGAAAGATGTTTAAAAGGTTTTTAATCATAAAAACACCCTTAGAACAGATCTGGACAACTAGGGTTAAATCAAAACGAATCAAAATGCTTTTAAAAAGGTTTAGGATTATGAACACACCTTGGATTCTTGTTTAGATGTTGTAGATAGGTTAGATTATGAAAAAGAAGAGCAAAAACTCCTTCCTTAGTGTTTTAGATCGTTTGAGAGCGTTTTGGGACGGTTAGGGTTTGTGAAATGATGAAAAATGACAAAGGTTGGTATTTATACTAATCCTCCTTCGCCCCAATTCATTGGTCGAAGGTGGTCTCCTTCGACCCTTTCACAGGGTCGAATGAGCCCTGACTGGTCGAAGGGAATTCCTCAAATTCCACTTCCCTGGTTCGCCCATTTACAAGGGTCGAACCAGACAATTACTTCTCCTTCGACCACTCGAAGTGGTCGAACCAAGACCCCTTTTTAACTAGTTTTCCAGTTTGTCGTGTTTAACGCATTCTAACACATCTTAACATATAAGCATGCATCCTTAGTCTATATTTAACACATTTAAGCACAGATAATCATTTACATATCATTTAAGCACATCTATGTATATAATCCACCACACGACCCATAATCTACACATATACTTAATTAGTTCATGTAATGTCACCAACAACGGAACCCGGTACTAGTATATTACCAAAACGACTCCCAATGATCCTCCAGATCATTGTACCCTGGACAATCCTAACTTGACCCGACTCAACTAACCCATTTAAGTCTGTTTATAAACGTTTCTCGCTAAGGTAGACTTAGATGTTACTAATATGTTTAAGCCAAACATGTCGGGTGTCACATCATCCCCACGTTGAAAGAATTTTCGTCCCAAAAATTGCGCAAAGCCCAAAAAGAAAGAAACGAAAAGAACACAACGAAAAGAAAATTACCGGATGTCACATCATCCCCACGTTGAAAGGAATCTTGACCCGAGATTCATTCCGCTTCAGCAGAAACATGCCTTGATTCGAACGCGCGCTTCGGAAAAAGATGAGGGTACTTAGCTTTCATCTGATCCTCCCGTTCCCATGTGAACTCCGGTCCACGATTCGAGTTCCAATGAACTTTAACGATACGGATTTTACTCCGACGAAGGCTACGAATCTTGTAGTCGAGAATCTCGACAGGTTCCTCCACAATGCGAAGACGATCATCAACCTTGATCTCTTCCAGTGGTACAATGAGAGATTCATCAGCCAAACACTTCTTCAAGTTAGACACATGGAAGACGTTGTGTACACTAGCGAGCTCTGCCGGTAAGTCAAGTCTGTATGCCACCGGTCCAATCCGATCCAAGATTGCGAACGGTCCGACATAACGAGGGTTAAGCTTGCCACGCTTTCCAAAGCGTATGACGCCCTTCCATGGTGAAACTTTCAGAAGTACTTTGTCCCCAACCTGGAACTCTAAAGGTTTTCGACGGCGATCGGCATAGCTCTTCTGATGATCCCGTGCAGCAGCCAAACGTTGACGGATCTGTACGATTTTCTCCGAAGTTTCATACACGAGTTCCGGACCAGTGAGCTGGCTCTCGCCCACCTCGGCCCAACAAAGTGGTGATCGACATTTCCGTCCGTAAAGAGCCTCGAACGGAGCTGCCTTGATTCTAGAGTGATAGCTGTTGTTGTAGGAGAACTCCACTAACGGCAGGTGAATCTCCCAACTTTTGCCAAAATCGATAACACATGCCCGAAGCATGTCTTCCAAGGTTTGAATCGTCCGCTCACTCTGTCCATCAGTTTGCGGATGATAAGCCGTACTCATATCCAACTGAGTACCCAAAGCCTTGTGCAGAGCCTTCCAGAAACGCGAAGCGAAACGAGAATCACGATCAGAGATAATAGAAACAGGCACCCCGTGCCGAGCAACCACCTCCTTAAGGTAAAGTCGAGCCAACCGCTCGAGTCCATCGGTTTCCTTAATAGGTATAAAACGTGCCGATTTCGTCAGCCGGTCAACAATCACCCAGATCATATCATAACCACTAGGCGACCTTGGCAGCTTGGTGACGAAATCCATCGTGATTCGTTCCCACTTCCATTCCGGAACCTCTGGTTGTTGCAGGAGACCAGACGGCCTCTGATACTCCACCTTGACTTTAGCACAAGTCAAACATTTGCTGACGTAAGAAGCTATGTCAGCTTTCATGTTCGGCCACCAATAAAGTATCTTCAAATCCTGATACATCTTATCGGAGCCAGGGTGAATAGAATACCGGGATTTGTGAGCTTCGTCCAAAACAAGCTCGCGCAATCCCCCGAACAATGGGACCCAAACACGTCCCGCAAAATAGTGTAAGCCATCAGTCCTAAGCTCAAGATGCTTGTCAGCACTGTGCATAGTTTCAGCCTTAAGGTTTTCCTCCTTCAAGGCTTCCAACTGTGCAGAACGGATTCGGTCAGGCAATGACGAATGAATGGTAAGCTGTAAGGCTCGAACACGACGAGGGTTAGCAGACTCCTTCCTGCTCAAGGCGTCCGCCACAACGTTCGCCTTGCCAGGATGATATTTGATGGCACAGTCATAATCGTTCAGGAGTTCAACCCAGCGACGCTGCCGCATGTTCAACACCTTCTGGTCGAAAATATGCTGAAGACTCTTGTGATCAGTATATACTTCACACTTGGTACCGTACAAGTAATGTCTCCAGATTTTCAACGCAAAGACTACCGCACCCAGTTCCAAGTCATGAGTAGTGTAGTTCTTCTCATGAACTTTGAGTTGACGAGAAGCATAAGCAATAACCTTCCCGCGCTGCATCAACACGCAACCGAGACCACGAATAGAAGCATCACAGTACACAACGAAGTCATCCGTACCCTCAGGCAAGGATAAGATAGGTGCAGAACAAAGTTTAAGCTTCAGCATCTGAAATGCTGATTCTTGTGGTTCATTCCAGTCAAACTTTCGGTCCTTCTGGGTAAGAGCAGTGAGGGGTTGAGCGATCTTCGAAAATCCCTCAATGAAACGATGATAATAACCCGCAAGACCTAGGAATTGCCGCACCTCAGATGGCGTCTTTGGTGCTTCCCAGTCCTTAATAGCTTCGATCTTAGCCGGATCGACAAGAATTCCCAGTTCATTCACCACATGTCCTAGGAATTCTTCACGTAACCAGAAATCACACTTTGAGAACTTAGCATACAACTGCTCCCGTCTCAAAAGTTCCAAAACCAACCGCAGATGTTCCTCGTGATCTGCCTTGTTCTTGGAGTAAATCAGAATGTCGTCAATGAACACGATGACAAACTTATCAAGGTAAGGTTTACAGACGCGGTTCATCAAATCCATGAACACCGCCGGTGCGTTAGTGAGACCGAAAGGCATGACCAAGAACTCAAAATGGCCATAACGAGTGCGAAAAGCAGTCTTCTGAATGTCAGCTTCCCTGACGCGCAACTGGTGCTAACCGGACCGCAAATCAATCTTCGAATAGTAGCTGGAGCCCTGAAGCTGGTCAAAGAGATCATCAATGCGAGGAAGAGGATAACGATTCTTGATGGTCACTTTGTTCAGCTCACGATAATCAATACACATGCGAAGACTTCCGTCCTTCTTCTTCACAAACAAAATAGGAGCTCCCCACGGGGAAGAACTCGGTCATATGAAACCCTTTTCCAAGAGTTCCTGTAACTGGCTGGACAACTCTTGCATCTCAGGAGGTGCAAGACGATATGGAGCTCGGGCAATAGGAGCTGCGCCCGGGGTAAGATCGATACCAAACTCAACCTGACGATGGGGAGGAAGACCAGGTAAATCATCAGGAAACACATCAGAAAAGTCGCGAACCACCGGAATATCCTCAATCTTCTTCTCATCGTCAGTAGAAACGTTAACAAGTGCCAGAATGGCCGAACAGCCCTTCCGAAGATACTTACGGGCTTTCATGCTAGAAATGATACTCAGCAGAGCACCGCTTTTCTCGCCACGAACCGAAAGAATCTCTCCATCAGGGAGAGGGATCCGAATAACCTTGTCAAAACAAACGATCTCCGCGCGATACAACGATAACCAATCCATGCCAACCACGACATCAAAACTACCCAGGGGTACCGGCATAAGGTCAATGGGGAAAGACAAACCCGACAGTTCCAAGCGACATTCCCTAAGGGTGTGTGTCGCTTCGATTTTCTTACCATCAGCCAATTCTATTAAGTACTTAGCCTCTAAAGGTGTGGGTACTATATCTAGCAATCGGCTAATATCCAAAGATACGAAACTCTTATCGGCACCAGAATCAAACAAGACAGAAACATAGCGATCATTAAGAAGGAACGTACCGGTATCTGTGTCTGGATCCTGCCTAGCCTCCGCAGATCCAATGACGAAAGCACGTGCAGTCCTGCCTCCGCCGCCGTTGTTCCCGTTACCGTTCCCGCCCCTCCCATTATCGCCCTACTTCAGTTTGGGACAGTCACGCTTGAAATGTCCCGTGTCACCACAGTTATAACACCCCTGCCTCCCCTGAGTCCCCTGAGCAGCAGGAGCAGGAGTAGTCGCAGGAGTCTGAGTTGGGGTGAGTGCCACCTTGCAATCCTTAGCATGGTGCCCCAACTGATGGCACCGATGACAACGAGCTCTATCACAACCCCCAGAATGGTGAAAACCACACCTGTTGCACTTGGGATGCTTCCCAACATACCCACCCGTCTTCGACCCAGAAGAAGACCTAGATGACTCAAACTTCTTCGCCGGCTGAGCTGGCACCACACTCTTCCCCACACTATCCCACTTCCTCTTGTTCCACTCAGCAACCTTCACAGCAGCACCCTTGGGTGGCAAAACGCCTTCTGCCACCTTCAGGTTAGTCATCCGATGAGCTGATCGGACAACTTCAGCAATAGTGGGAAGATTCCCAGCAGCCACCAACCCGGCAATCTCGGGCACTAGTCCAGACACATAGTGCTCGATCCTCCTGTACTCGGGTGTGTGTAAATCAGGACACAACACCGCCAGCTCATTCCTCCTCACAGTGTACTCCTCAATCTCAGACCCAACCATCTTGAAACTCCAGACCTCATGTTCCAACTTCTGTATCTCCTCTCTCGGACAGTACTCACCTCTCAACAGCTGCACGAACTCCGCCCAAGGCATAGCAATAGCCTCTCCCAATCCCACGTTCTGAGTAGTAGCATTCCCCCACGACAATGCAGGCCCTTCAAATGTCGCAGTAGCATACTTCACCAGGTCCCCAACAGGACAATTACACATAACAAAGACAGATTCAACCTTCTCCAGCCACCGGAGCAGTCCCACCGCTCCCTCAGTTCCAGCGAAGTTATGGGGCTGACAGTCCCGAAACTTCTTATAAGAGCACTGAGGTGGGGGTGGATTAGCACCAACACCTGAAACACGGTACACGAGTAAAACACAAACGAAAGGACACGAAACCCAAAAATGAGGCAAGGTCGACAGAAATCAACTCACCACCCATGGCATTAATCCCAGCCTGGAAATTAGCCATAGCCATGTTCACTTGCTGCTGTAGCAAGTTGTTCAGTTCAGCCTAGGTCATGTTGATGTTCCCACGACCACCGCCTCCAGCACGACCACCGCCGCCAGCACGGCCACCGCCGCCACCACGACGTCCACCACCGCGAGCACCAGACATGATCTAACAAATCAAGAAATCGAGAGATTCAGATTCACTTCCAGTGTCAACCACTAGAAATTTACAAGAGTTATCCTAGGGACAAATTCAGGACTATACATCCAAACTCGAAGTCCATCGGGATTTTCATGCATTTCAGTTTATTATTTCGTGTGCACCCGAAATGATAAACTGCTCTACATGGTCCTCCAGATGTACCCCTAATCTAGACCCCAGTCACCAAACATTGTCGCCTAATAACGTGTGCAAGTGTAAGAAGGCATGTGTGTGCTAGAACCAGCAAATCAACCCCTCCTTCTTCAATCCAGAAGAAGAAGACAAGAGCAGGTAAGAACCCAAGTAAAAGCGGATGATGTAACGGAGAAGCATGATGATGATGTAAGGACACCCCGACAACGTTAGTACGTATCCCACTAATAGACCCAAAGTATGTGACCGTCTAGTGTGTGCGACTCGGCTATAGACCAGACTCTACATGCAGTCCTAGTTCACTATAACCATTGGCTCTGATACCAATCAGTCACACCCTCAAATTACCACTTGCGGGGTTTTACCGCGAGGCGCATGACAAACCAGGATCCAAGTCAACGATCACAATAAACAACTCTATATGAAAAACGTAAATAGACATAACCAATAATTTAATAAGCGGAAGCGTTTCAGTAGCATTTAATCAACTATGCTATCATCTCAAAAGTTGTTCAAAATACTTCTATTACAAAACGTGCACTAAGTCTAGACGCCAATGCAGACCCGTGCGCCTAGTTCCGTTCATTGCTACCTTAGCGACCTGAGAAAAACATGCCAAAAAGATGTCAACATATAATGCTGGTGAGTTCACAGGTTTGTTCAATATGTTACCAAAATGTTACCATGTCCATACTATATCAATGTTACCAAGTACGCTAGCTAGGCGTATGTTTCATTACTACTACGATTGGAAACCATTACTAGACACGTTTAGCAATGTTCAGCATGTTTAAGCAGCCCGTATGTTCAGCACGATAATGTTCCTGTTCGAGACAATATGCACCCGCCCGGCCCTCCAAGCCGACGAGTGGGGCAGGTCACGCCCAATAGATCTATCCACATTTCCCCCGTTGTGCATCCCCGCACATTCATGGTTTCCCCCGGGACTTTCCAAAAGATCGTATAGCAATATAAGTTAAAACCATAGTATGACATATGTTACCAAAACCGTTTAGCGCATGTTTTCTCCCCCAAAAGTTAAAGCAGTAAAAGTGGGGCCGTGAACTCACCTTAGATAGCGTTCTTCAATTACAAGTAAAGATGTTTAGCCCTTGATAATCCCTCTACCGGAGATCTATCAAAATGTTCACATAAGTGTTCTGACTAATAACCATAAGGTTATCTAGTCCCCGATTGTCCAGATCATAACCAAGTATGTTTTAAAACGTGTTTAAATGTTTAACCGACACACTAGACCGACCCGACATCCCGTTGGTGACCCATTACCCTAACTAATCAAGTACACATAGATTACACACAAGGTTCAAGCATAAAACACTTAGTTTGTATCAAAAATCTCATTTCTACATCAGAACGGTCGAACCAGTCAGTTTTAAGTCTCCTTCGCACCTTTTAGTCTCCTTCGCCCGTTTTATATCTCGTTCGACCGTTTGATGCTTCCTTCGCCCGTTTTATCACATTCGCCCAATAAAAACCCAGGTTCGACCCTGGATCCCTCCTTCGCAACTTCGATTGGTCGAAGGAGGCCAGGTTCGCCCCTGTTGTGTGATTTTTCCTAAAAACGCTTCAAACACTTTCAAAACGACTCGAAACATCATCAAACACAGCAGTCAAGCATAGATAACTTATTCCTACAAAATCCCACCGATTTCCCCCGATAATACGTCCGTTCCAGCCCTTTCCCAAAATGGTAAAGATTATGGAAACATCACTTTCATGCATGAATAATTTACCCAATTTGGAAACTTTTGAAATCGATTCATGCTTAGCTTAAAATACTCAGTTTGTCAATTATCCGATCTTTCTTATCCACTCTATTGATCATAAATATTCATACATCAAGTTTTAATCCAATAAAACCCCCAAATATCATCATATCCAGTCCTAACCCTAGACAACAATATTCCAACATTAATAAAAATCCTATATCATGTTTCTATCATAGATATAGCAGCAAATCATTGAACAACACATAACACCACATAATACACAATTTACATATGTTATTCATCATGAAAACCTATGTTAAATGATCATGTTTTGATTTAGAAAGATGTTTAAAAGGTTTTTAATCATAAAAACACCCTTAGAACAGATCTGGACAATTAGGGTTAAATGAAAACGAATCAAAATGCTTTTAAAAAGGTTTAGGATTATGAACACACCTTGGATTCTTGTTTAGATGTTGTAGATAGGTTAGATTATGAAAAAGAAGAGCAAAAACTCCTTCCTTAGTGTTTTAGATCGTTTGAGAGCGTTTTGGGACGGTTAGGGTTTGTGAAATGATGAAAAATGACAAAGGTTGGTATTTATACTAATCCTCCTTCGCCCCAATTCATTGGTCGAAGGTGGTCTCCTTCTACCCTTTCACAGGGTCGAATGAGCCCTGACTGGTCGAAGGGAAGTCCTCAAATTCCACTTCCCTGGTTCGCCCATTTACAAGGGTCGAACCAGACAATTACTTCTCCTTTGACCACTCGAAGTGGTCGAACCAAGACCCCTTTTTAACTAGTTTTCCAGTTTGTCGTGTTTAACGCATTCTAACACATCTTAACATATAAGCATGCATCCTTAGTCTATATTTAACACATTTAAGCACAGATAATCATTTACATATCATTTAAGCACATCTATGTATATAATCCACCACACGACCCATAATCTACACATATACTTAATTAGTTCATGTAATGTCACCAACAACGGAACCCGGTACTAGTATATTACCAAAACGACTCCCAATGATCCTCCAGATCATTGTACCCTGGACAATCCTAACTTGACCCGACTCAACTAACCCAGTTAAGTCTGTTTATAAGCGTTTCTCGCTAAGGTAGACTTAGATGTTACTAATATGTTTAAGCCAAACATGCCGGGTGTCACAGTTTCAACGTCTTAAATAAATGACCCGTTTTCTTAATTACTTATGATATGCGTTAATCTTGGCTTTATGCTCTTGAACCGTCGCGCCACGTGTTTCCGCCATTGGCGTGGTGTGACACAAAACCCCCTTCTTTTTATGTAATGTTTTCTTGTAGTACCTTAACATCTTGCTAGTTTGGTAATAAAATTTTGAAACTCAAAATAAAAACAAAAAACAATTATAATAGAGTAAAGATTAAATACAAATGAGTTTTAACATACTAAACACTAGAAGCAAAAGGATTTTTTTATTTTATGTTTTATAAATAAAAAATATTTTTTTACAATTACTTTGGTAGAGTAATTACAGTAATCTCTACTACATTAAAAAGGAGGAGTGATGGCTAAATGTGTCCAAATTGGCAAATTTAAGATGACATCCTAAGAGTCTCAAGTGTAATCCTCAAGTTTTTACCTCATTTCTTCCAAATTTACCCTTGTGTACCACCTTTGATACCTATTATACAATCCTAACTTGCCCTGCTCCTCTCTTCATCACCATCAATTATAAAATGAATGATGAGACCCTCCATTAAATTGAATAGAATTTCATCATGTTAATATATCAGCAACACTTTTGCTTTATTTTATCATGTTAATCTTTTGTTAAAATTAATAATAAGTTGGTAGAGAAAAATTGTAAGATCTTCTGCATAGAATACGTGATTTTTTTCTAGATTATAAGTTTGGTCTACACACACGTATTTTAATCTTTAATTGATAAAGAAAACTATGAAAGCAATTTTGGAAATAACTTTTGGTATTGTAGATAGACTTATGAATTAAACGTCGTCAATGGGTTTGGTGATAAATATTCAAGTTTATAACACCATTATTGATGCTCAATGTTGTCACGGTTACAAAACAAAAGTAGTTAAAATTCTAAAAAATATGCAGAGGATTAAGGCCTAATAAGTTACCTTATATGCCACTACTAAACACATATTGCAGAAAAAATGATACTAACATGGCCTTTGTTTTGTTTGTTAAGATGGTCAATGATGGAGAAAAACCTGATCTATAATTCTCTCATTCACGGGATTGTCGTTTTAGGCTAGACTGAAACTGCAATAATAATCTTGGAAAAGATGACAGAAAGAGGAGTATTCTATGATGCTAGGGTATATAATTGTAGTTTTCAGCCATCTATTTTTATCTCCAAAAAACAAGGAGTAACCAAGGCGGTCTCTGAGGGTTCAAATAGTTTGTGCGACATGTAAACATGAATCCTTAAAATAGACGTATATTTGATCTTTTGGAGAGGAAATTGGAAAAAAAAAACATAGTATTAAAGAACTTTAAAGCTCAAATCAATACACACGCACCAAAAATATCAACAACAAATACGTATGTAAATATAAAGTATATAAAAAGGATGACATAGATCTCCTAGAGAAGAAATTGCAACGAGTAACGGGTAGCCCATAACACGGATGTCGTCAACCCCTACATATATCTATCTATACAGACACATTTAGAAAGACGCTACGAATGACATGTAATCACATCTATAACAAACTTGTTTGAAACCCGAAATGGGTGGTGGTTCGTTATACATATCATAATTGAATATGATATCAGTTGAGACACCCGCTGCAACGCGTGGGCATTCCCAATATAAACTATAATACTTGGTTAGATATATTATGATAAGCACAGGTAGTGGTTGCATTGTAGGTGATGACCCAAGAGGTAACCCAACCCACGTTGGGTCAACATACGACATGGGTGGGATAATTCAAACATCGGCCTGGATCTCAGGTAAACATAAACAGGCATTCAACCAAATTGGCTCAACTTCTTAGTTAAACAAAAATGCAGACATCGAAGTTCATTATTTGTTTTTGACATAATTATCAACTTATGTTTGAAACAAAACATTAATAGAGATTAAAAGGTGGGTATCGGTTTCCTATGAAAGAGTCCGTTGGCATAAGCCCTTACAAGAGTTAATAAATTGTGTAATATACATACATGGTCCTTTGGCTCATTAAGTAAAATTTTAATTTTAGCCTTTTGGCAAGAATAATTTATATGTTTGACCCTCATGATAAATTAGTTGCAAAGTTTAACCAAATCAAGTTAAGCAAGCCAACTCGATTTTTGATCAAGCCGGGCTCGAGTTTAAGATTCCAGCTTGATTTTAAATTAGAGTCAACCCAAGCCAACTCAATATGAAGTGCAAGTCAAGCTCAGGCTAGCCTTAGCTCGACTCAACCTTTAAGTGTTGTGTTCCTGCTACATCGCGCGAGCACCCCACTAGTTACTCTAAAGATTCTGGGGTGATTACTCTAATAGAGGGATTATACATCTTTTTTTTAGATTTTAGGACTAAACAACATGCTTACAAGATAGAAAAATTCGAAAAAAAAAAATCTTTGCACTTCTTACGTTAAAACTTGTTTATAAGTTAAAACTCATGTTAAGACCCATTTAGATAAATATTTTTCCTAACATCACCCATTTAGAAAACCTCAAAAGGAGTTTTAACCTAGAGATTGTTTCGTGTTTGTGTTGATCCACTAAGATCAAGCGTAGTGGGGTGATAGGGTGTAAGACCCTAACCCGTAATCACGCGATTATTGCCTAATCTTACGGGTTTGGACCTTAACTAAAAACCACTCCCGATTAAAACTTTGAAATTATGAAAACCCAACTTAATGAATCCCATACACGTTTAGTTCCAATAAATTTTTACATCATTGCTACAAAAAGAATGTATTAAAGTTTTTGTTTTTAACGGGAGTTCGTTAGATTCTAGTGCGGAAGCTTGATGAATGTTCGGGCGTGTTCGGTTCTTCTCGCGACTTGATCCTTGCTCCGGGACTTCCTTCACTTGTTTACCTAGCACCATTTCACAAAAATGGTTAGTGGGTTGTCAATGATACATTTAAACTAGTACGGTATTCGTTACACGTTGATACGGAACGAACCAGGCCAAACGGCCCTTTATCAGGAGAACAAACTGCTGCAACTTATGCGTAGCAGCTGTTCGGATCTCTTTTACCCCTTCTAAAACCCAAAATCTGACTTCGACTTTCAAATGAGAATTGTTCTACGCTCCGAGAGCTTTCCAGGCATATAAAGAACACCTCCTAACTATTTTTCTACGATTTTATACGCAATTTTAAAGTTCGTGCTGACGTGCAGGTCAAAGCGCGCGGCCGCTCGGTCTCTGTGAGCGGCCGCTCGAAGCTTCTGATGTGAATTTGGTGATTTTTAAGCATGGGAATCATGTCGCAACCGCATTTGATGATTCCCGAAGCCTAAGTAATGACTCGCCGACTAAATAAACCTTTGTTTGACTGAAATTATGGTCCGGTTTATGTCGCCATGATCCGGTTCTTAGTTTTGAATGTTTATGGCGACTTTTACCCAATTTGACCCATTTAGACATTTAACTTATCCAAACACCATTTGACCATGCGCAATGCATCTAGTTCATGTTGTCAAGTCATTATACACTTGATCAACTAAAGTGTTTGTCCGATTTGTTCGTTATGATTCCGATTATTAGATTTATCCTTTAGTAAATCTTTATAATTTCCCAAAATGCCCCTCCTAGCCAAATCTTTCGATTTAGCCATTCGTGGCGACACTTCTTGATTGAAACCCATTGTTTTGGACTCAATGACTTGTTTAAAAACTTCTAAGCCCATACGGACTTAGATTCTCAACATTTCTCAAGATTGTTCTAATGTGGTCGATTCTAAGAGCCTTAGCGCGCATTAGACATAGTTATGGAAATAACTTACTTGATTTGCACCCACACTGCATGTGGGTACTTTATCACCTATGTTGCTTCGCCCGAAGGCGTTTATTTGACTACGGACTTACCGGGTGCCCGTGTTCCATATTCATACCTTGTGCTCCTCCTCCATGATTCTTAGCATCAAGCAAGCATACGTGAGTGCGTTTACCTGCGTGCTTTCTAGATAGACACATTAACTTCTCGGAACTCAAATGATAATACCTTGCCATTTGATCCGTTAACCTCAAGAATCTTAATGCTTGGAAAACAAGCATCAAGTGTTGGACTCAAATGATGATGAATTCACCATATGACCCGTTTAGACCCATAGTTTATGATACTATGTTACCCAAGTTTTTATTATGGTTCAAGTGACACTAACTTGACCCATTTAACACCATGCTTAACGGCTTCATTCAAATGCTTTCATTTAGATTAAAACATCATTTTCACATATCTTTATTTATTGACCCGTTTGATGAATTTCACCATTTGGTTATAACGCATTGTCTTGATTAAGGTCATAAACCACGTTTTATATTGAGTGCACATAAGGCGACCCATTAATAGCTCTACCCCTTGGGGTTTATCTTTATCACACATTCAATATTTAAGACTAATGTCACAACAATTAAGCTATGTTATAGTACATTGGTGTAAGTAAAACTTACCTCGCATCCATTCTTGTTTCCATAACTATTCGCCTTGCATCCGTTTGACCCGTTTGCTCCCTCTTGGTTGTACCTAACTTGGGGATGAGTCAAACTTGTCTATTAGAATACATAATATGGAATTTTGTTCACTATCCATAACATCATGTATTCATTATCATTTCTAGCTAAATCCATAGCCATTTTCTTACATGTCTAGTTAAGATTAACTCATCTAGGCATTTCATCAAACACTTGGTGTGCATCCACCAATATACTTAGTTTTCAACATTCTAAGTTTAACCAAAATATAGCCATGTATCTAATTATTATCATAACAAGATATTTAGGCATTTCAACTAAATTTGATCATTATAACAACTCCTAAGAGTCACCCAAGACTACTAATCATGTGTGGTTTCAACCTAGAGGTTAAACCCCAAATCTTACATATTCACATAATCATATGATCAAAATCAAATACACATATTAGTGTGATTTGTGACTGGATTATACATGTTTAAGGCTCCCCAAGACTAGGGTAACCCATATTAACCATCAGTTCCACGTTTTTATCAAAACCCTAAATTTTCATAAGAATCAAAAACGAATATAACATCAATTTCTACCAAATAAAAGGTACCTTGATGTTCTATAAGCCTTAGATAACCCGTATCTTGCTAATGCACTGAAAAACCCCTTGATTTGGCTTGGATTCAAGCATGTTATTGTGTTTAGGGTTTGAGTCTTGAAGGAGATGATGATCTCCTAATCATTACACGCGCGCACACACATTTTTTGTGTGTTTTTATTGTTTTATTATTATTAATAAAACTCACTTTGTCATTTGGCAACAATGGTCCCTCAAGTTTTGGTCTCGGTTTGCTTTTAGATTATAACATTAACTAGATTAGTATCTTGTAGTGGGTTTTAGTCTAGTTTTTATCCGTTGACTAAAACATCCACCGCTAAATTCGCTTTCGATACTTTATCAATTACGCCTAATGGCGTATTTAGGTGAAACAAGATTTCGGGGTGTTACATAGGGCTTGATAGGGGGCGTGACCACCAGCTATAGCGTCAGGAACACTACCTCCGCCAGCGCTATGAGGGCACTATGGGGGAGGGCTTGATATCCATCACGAGGTGAAGCGCGCGGCTTGATATCCGACCGTTTGGAAACACCATTCTAAATACATACACTACATATTTTCCTCCTCATCTACATCATTCTGTTACACCATTTTATCCACTTCATCTCATTTTAAATACATACACTACATATATTTATCTTCTAAACTATGAATCCATTCAATCGCGATTTTGTTGCTCCTCAATCAAGAGGCGAGCCTAACAAACCCGTTGGTACGGGCTCGGTTTAAAACCAAGCCGATTTCATGACCTCTTAAACCAACCCACAGGATGGCACCCGAACACATATAACTTCAACATGGGAGGTTCGGGTCATTTCAAATCTACGGGTCATCTCAAATGTTCGGGTCATCACAAGCTTGGCAAACGAAGCCCAACTTTGTTCCAGAGACACAACCGATCAACGAGAAGCCGGAGCCGGAGCGATGACCCGCGCAACAAAGACGTTCACATAAAAAGAATGAAACCGAAACCCGCTCGAAAAAAACGTACAATTATGGGACGAGAAAGAGGAGTACGCGTTAGCCCGAGCCTGGATCAAGGTATCGGAGGATCCCACAGTTTGTAAGATATATATTTTTTGTTATGTCATTTTAATTTATACATATTATTTTTTTAACGCGCACTTATATATATATATACATACATATATATATATATTTGGTTGGTATTTTTTTTTTTTTTTGCCAAACTACCAAAATAAAGGTGAGTTTTGGAGACGAAACTGGGAAATATTTTTTGGTCTCGTTGGTAGGGGGATAATTACTGGGCCCGGATTCCATAATGGGCAAGTGGAGCGATATTAACAGCAAATGTACAAACTTTCACGACATTTATCAATGCACAAAATTCGGTTGGAAAAGCGGCAATGGCGGCGAGATGATCATGGAGGCGGCTTTGGAAGAATATCAAGCCACACATGGGAATTTCCAGTACTTGAAAGTTTGGAGGCTCCTACGTAATAGCTCGAAATAGACCGTCTACCCGACGGTTGGAACTTCTTGGTCTAGCTATGAAAATATGAGGGAGAGAAAGAAGTCAAAGACCTTCGAGTCGGTTGATCCCGAAACGCCAACGTCCGACGCTCGAAATATCGAGTTAAAATCCGAAGAAAATCAGTTTTTTGTCGGGGAGGAAGGGGCGGATGAGTTACGATGTCCGCCCGGTTGAAGGGGAGGTCAAGCCACAAAAATGGAGTCATCGTCAGGGGTAGTCGAGTTGAGTCTAGCATTTTCCGAGATGAACCAACACCTTCAAGACATACGCGACATCGGGGCTCAACGTATCCAAGACAACTGAGAGGTGGTCGAGCTTATGAGGGTCCGACAATTTGAACGCGAGTTTGAGTTTTACTTGAAGTCGCACGACCACTTAACCGGAAAAGCGTTGGAAATGTGTCTAAAAACGCAATGCCCTAATCGAGAAAAAAATATAATCTTTGAGTATTTGTTATTTTTTTAGTATTTGTATTTTTTTCTAAGTATTTGTAATTTTTTTTTTTTTTTAGTTTTTGTAATGTTTTTTAATTTAATGAAATGTTACTTGTTTTTAAAATTTGTATATTTAAATAAAAAATAATAATTAAGCAATGATTACTCAATAATTAGTGGGGGCTTTATCCACTATATATATACTTTACATAAAGCCTTAATGAAGCCCGTCATCTTCTTTTATTAATATTTTATTTCATCAAGCACCATTAAGCCCCCATTAAGCCCTCCGACTACGTATGGCCTAATGATGGTATGCTCTCATTTGTTTTTCAGTGGCACATAATTAGAGTTTTTTCCCAAATTAGTGTAGTTAGAGTCCCGTAGTGGGGCCCTATTTTGGACGTTAAAACGAAATTAGCGCCCCCGACACCATTACAGGGGGTCGCTAGTTACAAAAAGGGGGGGGGAGCCTTAAATAATTAACGCTCGACACAACCAAGCTTCCACCAATCATTCGCTGCCACCTCTGCCAAACGTCTCTCCACTTTTTGAACAGTCAAATTTTATTCCCCCCCCCACGTCTCTTTAACGTTTAAATTTTTTTCTTTGTTTTGTTTTTTTTTTCAATTTCAAATATATATATATATATATATATATATATATATATATAAACCACACTACAAACTACATTTTTATCAAATAAAAAGACAACTACAAACCACACAAAACCAGTTATCAGTCACAATTATCACTCAAACATTCAAAGATATGGGTGGTGGTTATCCTAACAAACCTGCTAGACCTTCCAATCTCCGGCGATACTCTCGCCGCAGACGTCATCAACCAGTGTCCTTTCCTCATTCTCCTCAATCAATGTCATCTTCTCCTCCTATAGTGTACACTCCTCCTCGTCAACTAGTGTACACTCCTACTCGTCCACCAGTGTACACTCCTCGTCGAGTAACAACCATTCATCCTTTACCAGGTGGAATGGTAACCGATTCAGATGCTACTCTTACAGATGAGGAATGTACCTGGGCAATTGATTACACCATGGCAGTCATGGGATTGGGTCAACTACAACTGGTGGAGACACAACCCAACCCAATCTCACCCCAAACCCTCTTGCTTCGAAGCCAAATGAGGAAGGGTACTAAGCAGATATTAGTTGGGAGTATATGGGTATGGATGATGAACCATACTATCTTCGAACTCCTGACTTTGGCTGCTGATGTGTTGCAAAACATATATCTTTTCCTATGTATTTTGTATATTATTTGGTCATATTTTGTATATTATTTGGTCGAGCCAAAAACACCCGAGTCATAATAATCTATCTATATATATAAAAGAAAACGTATATGCTGACGTGGCGTGCAATGGAGGCCTCAACCTCCCCTTGAGAGTGCCACGTGGCATCATAATTGAAAGATTTTAGTGTTTTTAAACTATTTCCTTTTTTAATTAAAAAAAAGATAAACATAAAACCCTAAATTAAATTGAGTTATTTTAGAAAAAAAAAGAATTTAAAAATAAATTTAAAATTTTCTCTCATGTTTCCTCCCATAATTTTTAAAAGTTTATATCTTTTATATACGGGATTTTTTTAAAGAAAAAAATTACACCAAATTAACGAGCGTTTTATTATCTTTCCAACGAGTACCATAGTCCTATATAAAAAACAGAGAAAAATCGACTATTTTTTTGTGGGGTTTCGTTCATACAGGAAAAAAACACACAAAGTGTTCATGTTATTCATTAATCATGTTTTTTTCTTTTAAACCAGGTTCTTATCTACGATGTTGAAAATCAGCCCAATCGCCATGTTATCATTGGAATTTTACTAGGTATACTTCATCAAGAGAAGTTAGGAGAAAGAATCGCGCAACACTGCAACACATGGTGTCACCTTATAGCAAGATTATTTTTTTGTTTATTTAATTACAAGAGTAATAATTATTACTATTAGTATTAGTATTATTAGAATGGTTATATTTTTCAACCCCGGGATGCTCCCGGAAAGAATTGATAGTTGCTGATATGGCGTTCAATGGTGGCCTCAACCATCTCTTGATTATGCCACGTGGCATAATGAGATGCAATGATTACAACTTCCAACTTAAGTGTTTGTTTAGTTGATTAGGTTAGGAATTATAAGAGCCATTAGAATGTGAGAAATTAGAGAGATGTGATGAGTTTTTTAATAGTTGCAGCTTACATAAGTGATTCTTTAGATGATTACTGATTAGGTTTTAGATTAGGGAATATGAGTTATTACTGATTAGAATATTATGAACATGCAATGATTGAGAGATTTTGTGGTTAGTTAACTTGAGCCATTTGCAATAGGTTATCACGTAAAAATAGATTTTTCAACCCCGAGACCTTCCGGGGTAATCAGCTAGTAATAATAATAATTTAAAAGTAAAAAGAAAAGAAAGATTGGAAAGAGACAGCATGTTTCGAAATTAAACCAAAAGAAAAAAAGTTATAATAAGCATGCTCCAAAGTCCAATCATTAGAAGTTCTAATTTGAACTACACCCAAGCCCAAAGAAAAAATAATAGCTGCAGCCCAATTATTGGATTTAAAAAAAAAAAGAATTAACCTACGGCTGAAAAGAGAGGAATATTATTTCAAAGGGGAACAAGAACAACAGCCGCCGAAGGAAAATTATCGGGATCGAAGAACAACACAGCAGCCTTTCAATTAAGGTTTTGAGAAGACTGAAGGGTAGAAAGGCACGGGTTTAAGATTGAAGGCTCGGGTTCGACTATAATAATTTTTGGTTTATATTTATTTACTTCGTGTTCATAAATATTAGTACCATGACTATGTATTATTTTGAATCTATTTATTTTTATGTGTTTGACATGTTGAACATGATGAGTAGCTAAACATATACGCTACCTAGGTCGTATTGATGAATATTTTGTAACTTGTGACGTGCGGGTTTGGATAATATTATTTTTGGCTTAATGCTTTGGTAAAATATTTTTGTGTTGTTGATAAAAATGCGTAAGAATGCTTTTAGTAATCGGTTTGCTTGATTGTTGCTTTGCGTTTTTCTCTAGTTGGTTACTTTAGTAGTTTCAAGATCTAGAGTTTTGCGAGATTTTCCATAGACTTCTTGTTAGTGGTTTAATCTAGAGGTTTCTTGTCTTAGATAACCCTATTAGCAATCTTGTAAGCCTTTGAAAATAGTGTTTTGCCACTTTTGAGACCGGGAGGAGATAGAGTGTCGGTTTGTCTAATTATTAGGTTTTAGGTATAGGTGAGACCGGGAGGAGATCCTTACTTATTTACCGTAGCTTCCATAGCAAATTATAGTTTTTGTCAACAATCTTAGATAACTCCTTCATATTTTCGGTGTGTGTTGAGATTAGCGAGACCGGGAGGTGAGCGAGTCTTTTGAGTACCTTAGCATTCCTTAGTGAGGTGAGACCGGGAGGTGATCCGAACTAGTAACCGGTGATTTACACGCCCTTAGGATTTTCCAAGAGGTGTTAGTGAGACCAGGAGATGATCTAGCATTCTTTAGGGTTTTCTTTAGTCAGTCGTATTTTTAGGAACCCGGTAGCCATTCCATTATCCATTTCCGAGCGTTGTGAGTTGCGGGTAGGATTCTAGACATAGGTAGTTGCTTTCCATATTGTCTGAGTTTCTCTCTAGTTTTCGAGCTGTCTGTTCTGTTTCTTGTTATATGTTCGTTTCAGTCTTTTAATTTATTTACTTTAATAATTATTACATAAAAATTAATACACAAAAATCCAAATTAATAGGCTAGGAGTCGATAGAGGTTTAGTACCGAGAGTCGCCATATTGTGTCCACGGTTCGATATTCCGGACTTACTTGCCCTGCTACACTGCGACCGGTACACTTGCCGTTAGTGTGTGGTTTTGTAGGTTTTTCCATTTTTAAAACTTGACCGATTTATTTACTACACATTTCACACATCAAGTTTTTGGCGCCGTTGCCGGGGACATAGTGCGCTTTCGAGAACGACCCGAGTCGGGGATCTAGTCATTTTGTAGATATTTTTATTCTTCTTTATTTTTAATTATTTATTTTTCTTTTTAGTTAGCATTTTCTTCTATTATATCTTTTCTATCTGGTGCCCGTAATTTGTTTGTTTAGTGTTTGTTTGTAGTGATTATTTTGAGAATGGCAGCTGATATTGAAAGAAAGACTGTAGCAGACTACATAAGAGGGCGCGACCAGGATGGTTACAATGAAGAAGGCATCTACACACAAATGCAAAATCACTATATGCCTATTTTGAGGGAGCCCGATAGTTTTTTTGCATCTTCAGTACCAAGGATCTATGTAGATTTGTATGAAGGGCAAAATCCATACTTACAGCCATATGATATCACTCTAGAACCGGAGACGATAATGGACGAAGAAGTCTCACCTCCTGTTCAACTAGAACCCATTGAAGATGATTTTTGGAGTGGTAATGAGGTTGAAAAAGACGTCGGGTTGATTGAAGAAAGAAGCGAGATGGAAGACAAGACGGGGGATGAAGAAGATATACATGTACCATCCTGGGATGAAGAGTTTGGTGATGAGTTGGATAATTTACCAACTCTTGAAGAAGATGAATTTAACCCGGTTGGTGATCTTACCTATTTAGAAACATTATTTATGAGGAAACTAACCACGGAGTTCAAAGGTACACCAAACGTGGAAGAAGAGGAAGAGGTGGTAACAAAGAAGAAGACCAAACCACCTCGTTATAGTCAGGATTGCCGGCCCGTGCCACCACCATCACGGGAGAGGGTTCACAATCACATGGACCATACCCCTCATCATATGCCACATACAAGGTTTGGTCCAGGTAAGTGTAGGAGTAAATGCCCTGACCCGTTTGAATTTTCAAACGTTTTTCTCGATTCACCATTCGTCTTTTTACGAACAATGGTGAACGATCTAAGTTAAACGGGTTGGATAAATGGTGGATAAAAGAAAAGCCACCTGATTGAACTTAGGTTAAAGCCCAAGTGTAGAGTTTTGTATCATCATTCGCCAGGGTTTTATTTTATTTTATTTTATATTCATTCTTCTTTATTTTAATTTTTATTTATATTTAATTTTTTAGTTATCGAGTCGTGTGGGATTGCCTTAGCCTTTTTCACTGTTGGATCTCCCCCGCCCGTACTCAATCTCCATTCGGGTGGGGTGGATCTTAAAATTATTTTTTGTAAACAGGCATCTCACTTGTCATTGAGTCATTTTACTTTCATTTTCTTTTTAGTTTATTTTTGCAGGATTCCAACTATGGCCGCGAAGGAAATGCTATACGGTTGTAGATGATGGACAGATGGGACACTTTCTGCGAGCTATCGCTACATATTCTAGGGGAGTTCGTTCCATATATTTTGTTGCTGTTATATATATTTTTTCGTTTCTTCTTTATTTTTGCATTTTTACTTTTAGTCTGCGTTGTATCCTGGAGCACATTGAGGACACTGTGCCTTTCTAAGTGTGAGGATGGGAAACTTCGTTTTTATTTCGCTTAGTTGTAGGTTGAGTCATAAAAAAAAAAGAAAAAAAGTGCGTTTTGTGTTAGTCCTGATTCTTTTTGCGCGTAGTAAACGAGCCTTTTCAATGTAATACGTCGGTTAAAAGCGAGGTTGATTTTCGGGTTTACGGGTCTTAGCATATGTTTCTTTAAGTTGCGAGATAGTAGGCTTGACTGGGTTTTTTCTGAAATAAAATGTTTGGGGTGCCTGGGATAGTGGATCAAGCTGGATGGTTAACTGGTTTTGCACTTGTTAGTATCGGTAACCCTTATTTCCACATGACAGTGAGTTTTGAGCCTTTAAATATTATATATAAATATTCACTATTTCATTTCATGTGTGATATACCGACTTTGTTGCATTATTTTAGAACTTGTGCGTTTTGATACATTTTGAGACCATTGGCTTGGACTTGACACAAATATGATAGAGGCATTAGGATTACCCATTTTTGTTTAGCCTTTTCGTTTGTTTTTGTTATTTGACCCGTTTCCCTATTTTTACCTTTAGAAACCACTTTGAGCCTAAACCTTTCGTTTGTCACCCATTTTTTATTTTATATTGATTACCGGATTGTATATATTTATGCAATGTGAAAAAAAATATATAACAGCATAAGAAGTAGCTGACAAAAAAAAAGGAAAAAAATATATGAAAAAGAGAGAGAAAAGAAAAAAAATAGAATAAAGGTTGTGGGTCGAGAAGACCGGAGAGTTAGAGTTTGTATGTTCATGGTTTATTCGGTTTATATCTTATTATTCTTTTTAGCCAATTTTCCCCAACAAAATTTCCTACCTTTAACCCTTACCTACCCCCTACCCTTTCGAAATCCTCTTGATTTGTGTTAGTGTTAGCAATTAGGTGGAAAATTGATTGACATACAACCTATGATAATTTTGCTTCATAGTTCGGTTTTGAGAGATTCACTCCAAATAAATATATAACCGAGAGATGAGTGATATTGTGAGGGGTGCTTACAGGGGCATAGTCGGTAGCTTGAAGGTAAGTGAAGCTTGACTAGGTAGGCCTTGTTTTTAAAATTGTATCATCTTGACTAGTCAGCCTTTTGAACGATGTAAGTCTTGTGAAACCACTATGCTTGTTGATTTCGTAGCCTGCTTTTGACCCTGTTTGATGCTATCGTTTTTGTTAAGTGCTTTGTTGAAAATATTGTTTGTAATTTTGTATAATTCTTTTTCGGGACGCAAAAGGTTTAAGTGTTGGAATGTTTGATGTGTTGCAAAACACATCTCTTTTTCTATGTATTTTGGATATTATTTGGTCATGTTTTTATTCTTTTCGCGTCGTTTTAAATTATTATTGACTAGTCAACCTTTTGAACGATGTAAGTCTTCCGATCACATTTAAAACCGTTTTGCAATCACATTTAAAACCTTTCCAAATCTCGGATCCTTTAAACGATTTTCCTTTTATAATATATCCAAACAAGGCAAGTTAATTCAAAACATTAAAATGTTACCAAAAAATAAACAATCCCCACTTATATAAATTCGGCCTCTAGGATCCACAACTATCACATCTATCAAGCCAACTCAAAAGGAAAAAAAAAAACCAGAAGTAATTTTTCCAGTCAACCTATTCATATTTTGATTTGATTTATTCTAATTATATCAATGTTGTGCAGATATTTTATCGAATGGAACTAGCATCAGTCACTTTGTTGAAGGATTTGAATGTTAATTTGATCGACTACACAATTGAGGTTAGAATTTTGAGACTTTGATCAAGACTAATGTTCTACAATCCAAGAAGGTCTACTGTTACGATATGATCATGCAAGATGCGGATGTAAGTTCAATGTCATTTCATTTATTGTATAGATTCTTTTTTCTTACAAGTTATAATTAATTATAAATCTTAAACTACTCGCTACTTTAACCTTTTTCAAACGCATTGCATTGCAGGTCACGAAAGTCCAAGGTTTTGTATTAGGCAAAATCTATGCAGATTATGAGCATTTGCTCAAGGAAAAACAATGCTTGGTTATTCGTAACCCATGTTTGGTTGAGAGTACTAAACAGAAATGGAAGTATGTTGAGAGTGGTCTCAAACTTTCTTTCAATGACAAGACAACTGTTACCAGTTTTAACGGAACTGTTGAATCTGAATACAGTTTAAAGCTGGTAACAATTGTCTTATAATTGAAAGAAAGTTTGAGATCACTCTCCACATACTTCCATTTCTGTTTAGTATTCTCAACCAAACATGGGTTACGAATAACCAAACATTGTTTTTCATTGAGCAAATACTCATAATCCGCACAGATCTTGCCTAATACAAAACTTTGGACTTTCGTGCCCTGCAATGCAATGCATTTAAAAAAAGTTAAAGTAGCGAGTAATTTAAGATTTATGATGAATTATAACTTGTAAGGAAAAAGAATTTTTAAAATAAATGAAAAGCCATTGAACTTACATCCTCATCCTGCATGATCATATCGTAACAGTAGACCTTTCTTAGATTGTTGAACATTGGTCTTGACCAAAGTCTCAAAATTCTAACTTTGACTGTGTAGTCGATCAGATTAACATTCAAGTCCTTCAATAAAGTGACTGATACTGGTTCCATTCGATAATATATCTGCACAACATTGATATACTTAGAATAATTCAAAACAAAACATGAATAGGTTGAGTGGAAAAAATACTTCTGTTTTTTTTTCTTTTGAGTTGGTTTGATAAATGTGATAGTTGTGGATCCTAGAGGCCGAATTTATATAGGTGGAGATTGATTTTTTTTTTTTTGGTAACATTTTATTGTTTTGAATTAAGTTGCTTTGTTTGGATATATTATATAAGAAAAACCGTTTAAAGGATCCGAGATTTGGAAATGTTTAAAATGTGATTGCAAAATGGTTTTAAGTGAGATTGCAAAATGGTGGAAAGGATCCGAGATTTGAAAAGGTTTTATTGCATTGCATCTGTAATATTTGAAAAATCAATCAGTTAAAACTTAAAAGTTATATTTCTATGTTCAATTGAAATATGGAAAGTTTCTAAGTTAAAAAAAAAACTAAATCACCGGGTTTCCCTACATATTAATTTAATGGTTCTGATTGAAAATATACAGGATATTAAAATCAAATAATATTATTTTTTATATGACTTACAAAAAAGAGAAAACAGTGTAATTTAGGAAGATATAAGTTAAGTATATATATATTAACTATAAATTTATACCAATATTACTGTGATCGAGAATGTTGTGATTAAGATTGCTTTATTTAAAAAAATAACAATGTAATTTTAGGAAGATATTATTTTTCATAACTCTTAATTAATGTATGAACATTAATTTTATCATACTAACATTAATTTTATTAATCATTGTCTAATTTTATTTAAGGAAAGATGTTTAATGCACAACTAATTTTATGAATAAACAAAACATAAAATTTGCCAATATATTTTCGACTTTCATTTAAAAAAAAAGTTAATACGTATGAACATTATTTGTAAGTCAAATAAAGATGTTATTAAAAAATAGCCTATATGACGGAGAAAACAAATTATATGTGAAAATGTACCACCTAATTAGAAAGGCTAGTTGAGTGCTTAGTATCTATATGATAGATATTGCTATTTCAATTATTCTACTCAAGAAAACAACAATATTAGTTTCTTTTAATGGCTACAGGAAAATGTTACCTTCCCTTCACATCACCATCATTCTTCATCTTTCACCCATCTATCAACCTATCGTATGCACATCATTAACCAATGAACAGACATGTGAAATGAATATTAGACCTGTTAGAATTAGGGGTGTTCTTTTTAACCGATAACTGAAAACCGTACCCGACCCGATAAACGGTTAAACCCGAACATGATATAGTTAGTTGGGTTGGTTTTTGGATTAAAAGTAGGTGTTTCAGGTTGACCCGAAAAACCCGAGGAACTCAATGAGAATCTTTGAAACTAGACTTTTCGTATCCCCCGTTTCCACATTCCACTTTCCAAACAAAGTTGTAGAGATTATATGCGAAAGTAGAGATCTTATATGGTATCATGGTTATCATCATGCAGTCATCTGTAGAGATATGGTATCACTTTGCAAGAGTATGTACCATGTAGAAATTTATACTTAGCTGCTTGATGCTCATATGATAGTTGCCAAAAATTATGTGATATTCTTTTGATCTGTTTCTAATTATCCAAGAATGTCAGCATGCATATGCATGCTAGCGTTACCTTTATCTATTTATCATGGTTAAAAAATGTATGGCAATGTAGTTACTTGGGTGTAATTATGGTGTAATTATGCAGCTCAAACACTTGAACCGTTTTCACCGGTAACCATTTAACCCTACCCGATATACCCGAACCTGATTAACACCATAACCGATAACCATTTAACTAGATTGGGTCGGTTATCGGGTATTATTTTCACCACTTAATACCCGAATAACCCGACCCGAATAACCCGATAACCGAAAAACTAACCCGATGAACACCTCTAGTTAGAATGGGTTGTTAAGCTAAATAATTTTACAAACTAAACTATTTCTTTCTTAAAAAAGAATAAATCTATTTATTTTGATGGTTGTTTCGGACTTATTGACCTTGTTGTTCCACCTATTGATCAATAGATTCTTAATAAATAAATAAAACTAGTGTGTTTTAAGGGTGTGCAATGCGCACCCTATGATTCTGTCACCCGCAAAACGCAAACCCATCCTTTCCCTAAGCCCACTATTATACAAAGATAAAAACGTGTAGTCGCTATTATTACGCATACGTGAAAATTAGACGATTTCCATTCGTTTCAGATTTGACAATTGACGAAAACATGGATAAAGATACACAATAAGACCTTTTTATTATACCATCAACCAAACATTAAAATACACAAACACACAGAATAGACTATAGAACAATAACATTAAACCACCATAAAATTAGGTAATTTATCTCTTCTCTAAAGAAATGACTGATTCCTCCCCAACTTCTACAATAAAATGTATACATCAGAAAAGTTTAGGACCCATTTTACTCATGCATCAACAATTTGACCTATATTAGTGCAGCCTTTACTCTCAACCAAGTGGAACAACACGTGGTTGTTATTACTTCATCTTAAATGTTGTTTTAAATATCAAGTTGGTATGTAAATTAAATGCAGTGTAAATGTTAATAAGTGAAACAAAACATATATATACGGTTGGTGAATTAAAGATCAACCATTAATAATAAGAAGGCTAAATAAGAAAAACATGAGTTCTTCTTTGTCTTCCAGAATGCGATCACATTGTTCATCTATTCAAATGCAACACCCTAAAATTTTTAAACTTGACACTAATGGAAACATGTATTGTGATCATGACATGATTGCAGTATTGGGGAAGGCTAGAAATCGTAGTTCTAGACCAGGGCAGGAGTTTTATGGTTGTTCGTTTTGGCCAGTAAGTTCATTTTGATTTGTTTTTTTATTCATAAGTTTGAAAGGTTTCTGATATTTGTATATCATTTGTTAGAGGAGGACAGATTGCAAGTTTTTCGTGTGGAAAGATGACATTGATGATCTGATTTCGGATGGACCCAATGCCAAGTTACTTGAAATGGAAAAAAAAGGCATTGTAGACCAAGGTTAAAAGTTTGGAGTTGGAGAAAATGGTGTTACAAGAAGAGAACACAACTTTAAAAACAAAGTTTCATTTATGTTATTCCATATCAATCAAAGCGCTTGTTGGTCCTGCAGTTGTATTTGGGTTGTGTTTGTTTTCTAGGTATTAGAATGAATGAAGTGTAATGGGTTTTGGGGACATAGGATGTATGAACCTAATTGTTGGGTCTAAAATTGATAGTCTAATGTTATCAAAAAAGTCAAAGTCAACAAGTCAATGTTCGGTCAACAAAAGTCAAAGTCGAACGGCTCGCAGTCAACACGTAAGGCGACTCGAGAAATCCAGATAATAGATCAACGAGTGAAGTTCAAGTTATGATCGAGAATGACGCTACAACTAAATAAATATATTTTGCTTAGACAAAATATATTTATTACTTTAGAATGTTTTCTTATTTAGTGAGTGTTTTAGTAAGTTTATTAACCCTAGGGACCTAAATGTAATTAGCCTAAGTGTGTTTGGGCTATAAATAGAATGATAGATTAGGGTTTGAGGCAACACACATCCTAGTAATTTGGGGGCTCTCATTGTTATTCATCTTATGCAAATTATTAGTGGGTTTTATTGAATATTTAGTGTGTGTTCAACATAATTTTCATCTTGTTCTTCATCAAAATCAGATTCAAGCTCGAAATTTGATCCTACAATTTGGTATCAGAGCTTGGTACTCGAATTTGGGATTTAACCATCTACAAATTTGTCGTTTAATCTGATTTCTATTGAAGATTTTATAGATTGTTTAAAGTTTTGGGTTTTTCATCAAACTGCGCACTTATTTCATCAATCTGAGCACTTATTTCATCAATCTGCGCACTTATTTCATCAATCTGAGCACTTATTTCATCAAACGGAGCACTTATTTCATCAAACTGCACACTTATTTCATCAATCTGAGCACTTATTTCATCAATCTGAGCACTTATTTCATCAATCTGCGCACTTATCTCATCAAACTGAGCACTTATTTCATCAAGCTGCGCACTTATTTCATCAAACTGCGCACTTATTTCATAAGCTGCATACTTATTTCTTGTTGTGTGCACTTAACTCATAAGCTTCATACTTATTTCTTGTTGTGAGCACTTAACTCATAATTTGCATACTTATTTCTTGCTGTGTGCACTTAACTCATAAGATGCATACTTATTTCTTGTTCTGTGTACTTAACTCAAGTCTTGCTGTGTGCACTTAACTCATAAGCTGCATACTTATTTCTTGATGTGTGCACTTAACTCATAAGTTGCATACTTATTTGAGCACTTACCAAAGGAAACTTTGGGAGACAGTGATTTAGCCTTCTGTGGCTTTATCACAGTGTACTTATTCGTGTGTTCTAGTCGTTATTCTGCCCGAAGTTTCTTGTGCCATTTGATCAACTAACCGTTAAATCTGCATACTTAAATTCTGCATACTTAAAATCTGCATACTTAAATTCTGCATACTTAAATTCTGCATACTTAAATCTGCATACTTAAATTCTGCATACTTAAAATCTGCATACTTAAATTCTGCATACTTAAATTCTGCATACTTAAAATCTGCATACTTAAATTCTGCATACTTAAATTCTGAATACTTAAATCTGCGCACTTAAGAACTGCGCACTTAAGGACTGTGGACTTTATTCTGGACTGTAATCTTTAATATCAGAAAACCAAACTTATAAAATCAACCTAAATCAATGGCTGGTAACGACAACAACTCAACTATGAATCATATAACCCAACAAGAACTTAAAACTGGAACAATAACTAGAATTCCTAAGTTAAAGGGTGCAGAAGATTATGGAACTTGGAAAAACCGAATGAGGTCATTTTACTACGTCAACGATTTTACCCAATGGACCTCAGTTCAACTCGGACCACACCTCCCAATGAGGACCACAGAGGCAGGAGAGGTGTTCAACACTGATCCAACTACTTATACAGACCTTGACAAGCAGTTGATTCAACGTGATCACAAAGCCTACGATGCTCTTACCAAGGCTCTGTCGAATGATGTTTTTAACATGTTCGAAGAGTATACCACTGCTCAGTCTCTGTGGTATGCCTTGTGTGACTACTATGAAGGAAATCAGGACATGATTCAGAAGAAGCAAGAGATGGTTCAAAAGGAGTATGACATGTTTGGAAGCATTCGTGGTGAAAGTTTAAGCAGTCACATCGATCGTTTCATGAATATGCTCACAAAGATGAAGAAAGTCGGGATTCCTGTTAACAACCGCAATTCAATCAAGAAATTGTTCAATTCACTCCCAAAGGAATGGAGCTTGAAATTCATGACGGTCAGAGAGGACTTTATGATTTGTCCAATGACTTTGTCAGATGTGATAAATTCCTTAAAGTCATTTGAAAATGATGTCACAAAGGGAGAGATGAATCAAGTCGGTTACGTTCCAATATCAAGTCCACCAACATCAATATCTAGAAACATGGCTTTCACTGCTCCTATAAGCATGAAAAGCTCCAATCTATCCTCTATTTCAGTTGGGACTCTTCATAATCTCTCAGCAAATTCTAGAAATGAGATCAAGCCTACAAAAGGATTAGTGGTAGTAACCGATGAAAATGAGGCTGCTAAAATGCAAGCACCAAAGGCATTGACTGAGGACGACTGTGACTGGGGTGAAGAAGTTGCAACTGCAAAAGTCGACAACAACAAATATCTTATGGGAAAGATTTGTACCAAGGGTATGGTGAGCCAAGAGCAAGATGTGGATGAAAAAGGTAAGAAGGAATCTGTGGAAGAAACATTGATTGCTGAAAAGACTAAAAGCAGCAAGACTGAAAAAGGCAACATGACATGTAAAGCTGTGAATGAGGAATCAAACAAAGATCATGCGGAGAAGGATCTGGTAAAAAGCATTCCTCTTGAAATTAAAACAAAACTATGCACACCAAGGTGTGTCACATCAGTTGCTTACTGTTTGTCCCACAATCGAAAAGTTTTAAGAGAAAGAGATGATATTCAAAAAATCAACAATGAAATGAAAGAAAATGAGTTGGCATATGAACGAACGTTAAATGCAACTCTCGCTGAAATGCAAACTCTTAAAGAATTTGTCCTTAGAAAAGATTTTTTAATAAATGATTTAACAGAAAAGTTAGAAAAATCAAGAAACGAAACAAATCATCTTCAAATTATTGTGGAAAAATGGAATGTAAGCAAGAAGGCTCAAGCTGATCTAGTGGAGTGTTCAAGGCAATCTTTTGTTAAAGATGGAATTGGATATAAGGATAACAATGGGATCGAAAGATCTTTATTTTTACCCCTGAGCAAAAGCGAGTATATACCAATTCCAAAACCTCATCCTAAAAATGATCTGTGTGAAAAGGAATGTGTCAAACCTGAGTCTAGTACTAATATGATTAAAGGCAATGCAGAAGTGACACAAAAGGCAGAGGTTGAAGATGATGACAGTTGTGGTGGAAAGACTTTGGGGTTGGGTCACCTAGGAGCCAGTTACTCAACAGTTAATTGGTTTATTTGGAATAATGGAAAAACTAAAACTGTTTTAAATTTGGATGATAATGTTGATTCGAATGGTATGGTAAATGTTTGTGATAAGCAGAAACCTATCTCAACTGTGCATGAATGTGCTGATTTAAAATCTGCATTTTGTGATGATAAAATTGTTTGTGCTCCACCTATTTTTGTGCCCGCTCTTGAGAATAACAGGTTTGGAAAGTTCTTAACTGAAGAAATTCCAGAGTTTACTCCGTCAACATCATGCAAAGATGATTCACAAAGTGATTCGGAGTTTTGTTCATCCAGAGAATGGGAAAGCTCAAATGACTCGGAAACTTCAGTGTCAGAACTTGATGATAGAGTTGACACTACAAATCAAGTCCATCAAGATTCACCGGAAGAAGATCTGTTTATAGAAGATTGCTCAACTTCAGATGATGAATCAATGATCAATGGAAATCACACGGGGTCAAAGCTCAGAGAGTCAAAAGGTGTTGTAAAACCCAAAGCTTCTCAACAAGCCGAATCAAGCTCAAAACAATCTACATCCCCAGTTGCTTCATACGGGACAACAAAGCATCAAAAGCCATTCAAGGCTTGCTTTAGGTGTGGTAAAGAAGGTCATGTGCTCAAGCAATGTCCAGAACGACAAAATCCAAGCGGTAAAGACAATGCGGATTGCTTATTTGGATCAAAGGATAAAATGCACACATCTTTGAATGTTAGGATGACACATATTCCATCAAGATCTCCAAATGTGAAGCCGGTTTCACATGATTCAAAGATTAAAAGGACCAAAGCATCAAAACCACAATCTATTCCTCCAGGTTTTAAACAAAAAATTGTTTCGAAAATTAATTCTTTCACAAACAAATTTTTTGAACCAAAACAGGTTTGGCAAATCAAAACAAAAGTTGAAAAAGAAACTAATAAGGGAAAAGGTATGGTGTTTCAAGAAGTTACTTACATTGATGTAAAAGGACAAACCAGGACCACGATGGCCTGGGTTCCACTCTCTAATTAATTTACTCATGAGTGCAGGAACTACCATGGAGGACTGTTAGTAACACGGTTAGTAACAGTGGTTGTTCCAAGAATAGGGTTGGAGCGGAAATCTCACAGGATTGGTTATGGTATCTAACCTGATTGCACAATTGACACCGTTGTCACACACTCATTTTCTTGCTGATATATGTTTATGTGTGTCTGATGTGGAAGACTTTATTTTTCGTAAATATTATTTTTAAGAAAATACAAAAAAAAAATTAATTACAAAAAAGGGGGTTGTACAAAAATTAAAGTTTAGGGGGAGTATGAAAATATAGTCTCGGCCATGAGATGTGATTAATGCAAATAATCCTGATCTTATATGGGAAATGATAGGAACTAACTTGTCTATGTCTGCACATGTATAGGATCTGAAGGACGTTACAACTACAAGTTAATGATGTGTAGGTAGGTTCAGCCTTCAAGTTGAGTAAACTGCTATAAGGTGAATAATAATAAATCTACACGAAAAGCTGGATTCCCACTGTGTTTTAGGTCTGCACAAGCTGAGTCCGGACATACATAGGTTGAGAGATTAAAAGACACAGAAAATTTTGTGCATATATATTCAAAAGACACCTAAGCGTGCAGGCTACCAATGCGGGGCCAACAAATTAAGTGAGCACCAAAAGACACGCAATGTTAGTGACGTGCAAATATATATTAATAGCTCAACAATCAGATGATCAACTTCTCTGCTTATGGAAACATAGACCTGAAGCTCTCATCATCTGATTGAAATAATGATCATCTTCTCTGCTTATGGAAACATAGACCTGAAGCTCTCATCATTATATCTCGATAAACCTTGAGGATTGGTAGGCTTATACCTAGCACAAGTGGGGTCCACAAAATTTTCATGAATATTACCAAAAACATGATAATCTCATCACCAAACGTATGTTGAAAGACGAGAGGCATGGACTTAAGAGGACAAACATATCGACAATCGTTCTTGGGTTGTAGCTATCCTCAAGAAAGTTGAAACATGGCTAGGCTTTTCAAGTTAGTGTGATCCCATATCTGATCCCTTCTATGTCTCGAAGGTTGATGGTTGTTTAAAAGAAAGGATTAAAAAAAAACAAAAATAAAAACAAAAAAATCCAAATATATATATATATATATATATATATATATTTATTTGTGTACAGTTGTTTTTAAGTCTTCCATGTCACATTATTTGTGTCTCAAGCCTTTTGAGATACTTACCTGATTGCACACCACAGATGTATACGGTTTTGTCTGTATGTTGAATTTGTCTAAAGAAAATTCGGAGTTGTGTTTGTGATTGTGGATAGGTTTCTTGGACTACTTGCTGCAATGATGGCCGATCATCAGTTGAGCAAGATACCATACCAAAGCACCTGTTTCTTCAAGTTTGCAGAAGACACCGAGTTAGGAATCCTCCTCCTACATCTTCATAACCACTCAAGCTAAAAAGAGTTGGAAAAGTTTTACCTGATTAACAAAAGATGATGGATGCAAAAAGGGAAAGATTGTTGGATATGAGTACTCAAAGAAAAAAGTGACAAGAACACCTTCAGCAAAGAATATATGGAAAGCATCAGTCTAGGGGGAGTATTGTTGGGTACTGTATTTGAGACTGAAGCTTTCCAGATTGAAGATCAAAGTATATAGAGATTGACGGTTCTGAAGATGGTACAAGAGATTGATAACATTAGACTAAGGGGGAGATTGTTGGGTCTAAAATTGACAGTCTAATGTTATCAAAAAGTCAAAGTCAACAAGTCAATGTTCGGTCTGTTGGTGCATATGTGCGACTAATGCTTTGGATTTGATAAATCATATGTTTTTGTTTCCTGTCGTTGGTGCGAAGGAAGGTTTTTGATGGTGCGAAGGAGAGTTTTCAAGGGTGCGAAGGAAGCATTTTGGGCGAATGAAGAATGTTTATTATGGAGTTTGGTTCGACCGTTCATAGTGGGCGAACCTGCACATTCGCACGAACAAAGTGGGCGAATGTGCAGTCTATAAATAGGCAAACTCAGTTTTTGTAGCTAACTTTGAGTCATTTATTTCCCGCCACTTTCTGAATTCTCTCTGTAACTTTTTATAAACTTGTTTTGCGTCGAGTCCTTGATTGTAATTACTTTTCTACGTGTATTCAAGTTTGATTATTAATGAAAACGTTTGAAAATGATGATTTGTGTGTGTTTATCTGATTAGTTATCATTTTGTGCTGGTTTTGGGGATTCCGCACCCAAAACTAAATTGTTTGATTGTCTTTGTAGCTTATCGATCCTTTCACGCGCATACAAAGTGGTATCAGAGCCATTCTGAATCAAACAACCACAAATTGATAGTTTCTCAGTTGATTTTGACCCAAAATTGATCAAAAATTTTCTGTTTTAAGTGAACAAACTGAAATGATGTGTTTTTGATTGATTTCACCTTGATTTTTAGTTTGAATTGGATAATTCACTTTATTAAAGTTGTTCCAAATTTTATCCGATTCAAAACCTGATAAAGATCATCAAAATCCATCAACTTTTGATAAACATGATCAAATCTAACTGATTTTCAAAGAATAACCGTTTTTGAAATCACAGGGGTCGAACGAGAGAATTCGGTCGAAAGTGGGAGTTTATTAGGTCGAAAGAGTGTTTTTGTGGTCGAAAGAGTGATTTTAGTGGTCGAAAGTGAACTTTGATTGCTTATATTTTTCATTCGTACTACTGTGTCTCATTCGTATAATCGTTCGGTCGAAGGAGAAAAGTAGAACGGTCGAAGGAAGACTTAAGCGGTTGAAGGAGATTTGATATTTGTTTTCCACATTCGTATCAGATTATTCGGTCGAAAGAGAAGATTTTTCTCATTCGCACCTCCGTTCATACGAAGGAGTTTTCTGTTTTTGAAAAATTTTTAATCGTTTCGTGTTTGTTTGTTTGATTGTTTGCAGGATACAATGTGGAACTTTCCAACAACCCCTAGACCAACTCAAGCACCACAACAACAACAGATTCAAGATCCGTGGACAGTATCGGCACAAAAGACTAGTCAACCATCACAGCCGATCAATTATATGGCTATGACTAGTTCGGCACCACAACAAGTTGTTCAATCAGTACCACAGCCGATTGATAACTATTGGGGAGTCGCAGCGGCAGCAGTCCATTCCCAGACGACCAACGCTATTTCTACTCTTATTCATGATCTATCTTCTGGAAGCGGCAATCGTCCACCAAAGTTAATGGACATGAAGGAGTATAACACTTGGAAGACGAAGTTTAAAATTCATGTTGAGGGACAAGGACTTGAAGGAGCAGAAGCATGGCAAATGATAGTGAAGGGTTACGTTGCTCCTATTCTAGAGAATACTGGAGAACCAATCCCTTTGGACAATTTGGCGGATGACGAGAAGAAAAGGTTTGCTATAGAGAAGAAAGCATTTTCTCAGCTATCTCAGGCGATCAACACTGATCTATTACATCAGTTTGGATCGTGCACTACATCCAAACAACTTTGGGATGTGCTGAGAAATCGTCATGATGGAAATGAGAAGACCAGGAAGCTTAGGATGGAGGAGCTTCGAAAGGAGTTTGAAAACTTCAGTTATATGGGTAATGAGACCCTAAAAGAGTTGGTTCCAAGGTACTGCCATTTGCTCACTGAATTGTCGAGCTATGAAATCAGCATTCCAATGACGGAATTAGTTGATAAATTTGCTGATGCATTACCACCCTATTGGAATCAACACATTGAAGTGTTAAAGGAGAAGGATGCTTACCAGTATTGGACCATTAATGAGTTCATCCAAAAGCTGGAAAACAAAGAGATGGAGGAAAAGAGAAAAGCTAAGAGAGCTCAGATTCCACAGAATCCTGATTTATATGTGAGTGGAACATCTAACTCTCTTTCTGCTTCAAGCACCACATCTACTGTTGCACCTCACATAGCATGTGTGTCTAACATTGTTGAACCAACAAAAGCACCCATTAACTACCTTGCTCAAACTTCATCTTACACACCATCATACACACAACAACCATATCAAACACAAAACTTTATTCCACCATTTTCACCATTACAACAAGCCGCATGCTATACATCAAGTCAACAGCATCAACAACAATATCCTCCTCAAGTGAACCAGATGCAGATTACTCAAGCACAATCAAGTCAAAACCCGATTGTGTTAGAGACATCAAACCTTAACAATGTGACTGTTGAAATTGCTCAACAGCATGTTGCTCTAGTATCTGCCATGGTCGCTTCTTACAATGGTTTGGTAGCAAGTCAAATTGGAAACAACAATCTTACCAATGAGGACTATGCTCAAATCGATAAAGAGGAAATGGAGTTGATGGACATTCAGTGGGCTTTTGCAAGCATTATGAGGAGAGCCACTGATTTCATTCAAAAGACAGGCAGGACTGATCTCTCAACCTCTCCCAATACCACATACGGATTCAACAAAGCAAAGGTTACTTGCTTTAACTGTGGTGAAAAGGGACATTTTAAAAGGGAGTGCACACAACCAGCACAACAAGGTAACCGAAATCCTTTCAATTCTTCATACCAAAACCGACAAAACCAAAACCAGAATCAAGTGTCTTACAACAGTCCAAACATATCAAGTTTTCAAACACAAAATCAAAACACTTACCAGAACCGTCAACAAAACAACAACACCAGACAATCCACAACACAAAACCAACCTCAACAAAACCCAAACCGAACTATTGTTCCTATTTCTACACCTAACACACAAAACCAAAACCAAACTGATACTCAAAACCAAGCACTTGTTATTCAAAAGGATGAAGGTTTTGACTGGACTGGTATGCAATTGGGGGTAGAGGAAATCACTGCTGGGAATGTTGCATGTGTGGCACAGCAGATGAAGTTGGATGAGAATGAGGAAGTTGAAGAAGAGGTTGTGATTGAAAAGGTGTCAGAGTTGAAGATTGAAGAAGTGAATGATGATGTGATTGCTGAAGGTGACGACAAGAGATCGGGGATGATTCTTGATTCTGTCACCGATGTTGGAGATCAATATGACTCAGCGTACTCGGATATGGAGAGCGAATCTGACTCAGAGACTAGTGTGAATTCACTAGATGATGATATTGACCAATTGCTAGCTGAAGCTGACTTCCTGATGACTCGCAAGTCATGTATGGTGGATGATGCATGCACCAAGATTGACTACTCCAAATTTTTTGCAGGAAAGGAAGCTCACTTTGCTTTAATGGCCATGACAGAACCTCCTAAGCCGGTAAGTTATGAAACTCAATCTTGTGTTAAATGTGAAAAGTGTGCTGATTTTGAAAAATTGACTGATGAAAATAAGCTTCTCAAGGTTCAACTTGAGAGTGCAAAACTCAACTGTCAGATTTATCAAAAGGACTTAAAAGATTTCAACAAAGTTCTTGATGGTTATAAAAAGGATGTGTCAGAATTGAAAAAGACATTATCTATTAAACAACTTGCCATTAATAATTACATCAATGAAATGGAAAACACTAAATTAGAAATGGCAACCATCAAGTGCTTTGTGGAAAAAGTTAACAAGAAACTAGAAAGTTACAAGCACATTGCATATGTAGTTGATCATATCATTGAAGAACCCTCCCAGACAAATAGTGCAAACTATAAGTCAGTTCCATCTCCGGTGTTGTTTGAGAATCACACTTTACATGCAATACCACTGGAGACTTTAATTCATCCTGATCCCACACCAGAAAATGAACCTAACACTTCCAGTGTCGGGGATCCATATTCTGATGTGAGACCAGTATTGGGAAATACAGAGGGTGTGGTCGCTACTGATGATTCAGATGAAGAAGATGAATCATCTGAGATGGTTGAAAGTGATAGTGATATCCCTGATGAAAATCATATAATCACTACTGAGCCAGTATCACCGTCTCAGATAATTCATCCATTGGAAAATGCTCATCACAAACATGAGAGTAAGAAAAATGATAAGTTTGTTGGTAAAAGTTTTGAAAAGGAAAAGGTTAAAAAGGTTGAGAAAAATGAGAGAAAACCGGTTGAAAAGAAAGTTGAAATTAAAACTGAGAGAAATGTGGTAAAACCGGTTGAGAAGAAAAATGAATTAAAATCTGAGAAAAACAATGATGTGAGCAATGAAGTGTGTGATAAACCTGTCAAAATCTTCTATCGGATGCAAGGCTCCGATAAGATTTTGTCTGATGATGAGTTTCCGATTAAGTTTGTCAATTCCACAAAAATCGAAAAGATCTGGCAGGAAAGTACGATTTGGTTCCCAAAATTTGAAAGGACCAACGACATTCCTCAAGAGATTTTAGACAAAATTTATTCGGAAAAGGAAGCAAAGGTCAATGTCACACAGTTTGTTTTGCCTGTGCATAAAGAAAATAGTTTTATTGAACCGACTTACTCGAAGGACCCAGCTCCTGAGAGTTTAAGGAAACAATGCATGGTCGATCGATATCCCATTGCTAGTTTTTCAAAGTCGCCGATCAAGGAAAACTACGAGGAATACCGTGCGTGTTATAAGTGTGGGGAACGGGGACATTTACTTGTCGCCTGCCCATACGTACGACACAAAAGGCACGAGGTGGAAATGAGGCAATATCATGAGTATCCGGTTGACAATTATGGCTATCAACAGAGGCGGCATTTTCCCCAACAACACTTTTATAATCAAAACAATTTTTACAACAAAGGGGAAAATCGACCGATGAAGTATGATAAGCACAACCGGATGATCACTGATAAATCTGGTAAGAAACCTCAGATGAACTCAACTGCTGCTACCAAAAAGGTTACTTCTAAACCTAATGGTAAACAATCAGTTGGACCTGTCTCTGTTAAATCAGAGAAGGTAACCAAGAAGGTTGCTTTTAAGGAAGAAGTAAAGAAACCGACTGAGACTTCAAAATCTCAGATTCGGATCTTGAAAAGATCTGAGCAATCTTGGTCATCTAAGGAATCTGAAGGAGCCTCTACTTCACAGAGCAAGAAGAATGAGAAAGAGAAAGTTGTTAGTAAGGAGAAAGGGGTTGAAGTAACCCAAATTGATTGTGATTCAAAAGACTCTTTGAAACAACCTGTTCAAAGACCCAAGACCAAACAGGCTTGGGTCCCCCGAAAGAACTAATTGATCTACTTTAAATGTGCAGGGAGCTCCAGCTGGCCCTGTTAGCAGTCTATGGATTGTTGACAGTGGAGCTTCTGGTCACATGACAGGGGACCTCGCGCTACTCTTTGACATCAAAAACATTAACGGAGGTTATGTGGCATTTGCTGGAAATAAGGGAGGCTACATTACTATGGAGGGTAGTGTAAGCAATGGGGTCGTAACATTTGAGCGGATTTCTTATGTGAAACAAATAGACTATAATTTGCTCAGTGTTAGTCAGATTTGTGATAAACAATTTTCAGTGTATTTTGATGACAAATCCTGTTATATCTTGAAACCTGGGTTTGAGTTACCAAAAGAGTGGGTGATGCTGAAGGCACCGAGAGTTAATAACTTGTATATTCTCGACATGTCTAAAGCAATGACCACCCATGGCCAAGTCACGTGTTTCCTCTCCAAGGCTACAGAAAAAGAATCCATTATGTGGCATAGGAGAATGGGACACATCCATTTGAGAAAGATGAATCAGCTTGTGAAAAATGAACTTGTCACGGGAGTTAATGTCAAACACTTCCATCTGAATGACAAGTGTATCATTTGCAAGAAGGGCAAGCAGCACAAACAATCCCATAGACCAAAGAAAGTTAATTCTGTTGAGCTGCCACTTGAACGTTTGCATATGGATTTATTCGGTCCAGTCAGACGTAAAAGTCATGCCGGAGAGTTATACTGTCTTGTGGTGACTGATGATTATTCTAGATTTTCATGGGTAATGTGTTTGCATCAGAAAAGCGACACTTTTGACAACTTGAAGGTTCTGTTTACACGTCTGGAGAATTTATATGGTCTGAAGATCAAAAGAATCCGAAGTGACAATGGGACGGAGTTTAAAAATGCTCAGATGGAGGATCTTTGTGCAAACAAAGGAATTCATCATGAATATAGTGCTCCGTACACACCCCAGCAGAACGGTGTCGCAGAGAGAAAGAACAGGACTCTTATAGAGACGGCGAGAACTATGCTTGCGGATTCAAATCTTCCAGTCATGTTCTGGAACGAAGCTATTTACGCAGCATGCTATACTCTTAACCGTGTTTTGACAGTGAAGAAGTTTGACAAGACTTCTTATGAGCTGTTGAACCGTCGCAAGCCGAATCTTGAGTATCTAGAACCATTTGGTGCCCCATGTACAATGCTGAATCCTTCGGAAAAGTTTACACCAAAGGCTGAAGAAGGTTATTTTGTTGGATATGCAACCCCATTAAAACGGGTATTCAACAAAAGAACTAGAAAAGTCGAGGAGTGGGCTAATGTCGAAGTTCAAAGATATACACAAAATGTACAGGGTGGAGGACCAGATTGGATGTTTGATTACAAAGATTTCTTTGAATCATTCAATCTAGATAGCATGGTTGAAGAAGCTGTACTTCGATTATACTACGAGGTCGAAAACGCCGTAACTTCACCGTTAGTGCGTCCGATCACGGTAAACCCCCAAGCAGCTTCTAATGATGCCACTGCTCCTGTATTGGAAGAAGAGGTGTTCCAAGAAGCTTCTACATCGCTTAATTCATCCGAATCAGAATACGAAGACGATGATGCAACAAGTGAAGCTATTTTGGATAATGCTACAGTGACACCACCAGTGAACCCATATACTACTGATGCTTCAACATCGAATGTGGGTAATGATCTGGATTCTACAGAGAATTTGACAACTCAGACGGGAGTACAAGTACCTGATTATCCAGAATCTCGGATACATCGGATAAACCCGCTTGAACAAGTTATTGGTGATCCTGGTAGCAGTGTGATGACAAGAGGACAGCTGAAGAATGCTCAAGCACCAGAAAACATTGGCAATCTTGCTTTATATGCCAAAATTCAGAAATCTGGTTTTCAGAATGACTGGTCATTTGCTTGTTATGTTTCGCAGGTCGAGCCGCGGACATACAAGGATGCTCTTTTGGATGACGCCTGGGTGGAAGCAATGCAGGAAGAGTTATTACAATTCCAGAAACTTGGTGTATGGACCCTGACTGATTTACCTCCTGGAAGGAAGAAGATAGGCACTAAATGGGTGTTTAAGTGCAAGAAAGATGATAGAGGAGTCATTGTGCGAAACAAAGCTCGTTTGGTGGTTCAAGGTTTCCATCAGGTTGAAGGAATCGACTATAATGAAATCTATGCACCGGTTGCACGCTTAGAGGCTATTCGCATGTTTCTAGCGTTTGCATCATGGAAGAAGTTTAAGGTGTATCAGATGGATGTAAAGAGCGCTTTTCTTTACGGTGTGGTCAAAGAGGAAGTTTACGTTGGTCAACCACCGGGCTTTGAAGACCCAATCCACCGGGATAAGGTTTACGTTTTAAACAAAGCACTGTATGGTTTGCACCAAGCTCCGAGGCAATGGTATGAGGAGCTGAGCACGTATCTTCTCTCGAAAGGATTCAAACGCGGATTGGTTGACTGCACCCTGTTTACGAAAAGATCAGGAGATGACTTGCTTCTAGTACAAATTTATGTTGATGACATTATTTTCGGGTCTACTAACGAACTTCTGTGCAGGGAATTTGAACAAGTTATGCAGGAGAAGTTCGAGATGAGCGCTATGGGGGAAATGCAGTTTTTCCTCGGCTTGCAGGTGGAGCAAAGACCAACGGGGATCTTTATTCACCAAACCAAATACGTATCTGAAGTCTTGAGCCGGTTCCAGATGGACGATTCCAAGCCGATGGATACCCCGATACAACCTAATCACGGGATTGGGGTTGACCTTAAGGGGGAGCTGACATATCCATTTACATTCAGAGCAATCATCGGATCTCTGATGTACCTAACAACGTCTAGGCCAGATATAATGTTCGCGACATGTCTTTGTGCTCGTTATCAATCGAAGCCGAAACAAAGTCATTTAGCAGCCGTGAAGCGTATCCTTAGATATCTGAAGGGTTGTCCATCAAAAGGACTATGGTACCCTCATGATGATAATTTTGACCTAATCGCTTTTAGTGATGCAGATTGGGGCGGCTGTGACAAAGACAGCAAATCCACAACGGCTGGATGTCAGTTTATGGGGAGCAGGCTTGTGACCTGGCAATGCAAGAAACAAACCGCAGTTGCACTATCCACATGTGAAGCAGAATACGTTTCAGCATCGAGCTGCTGCTCACAGGTTCTTTGGATCCAACAGCAGATGGTGGATTACGGTTTGCAATTTCTTAAAACCCCTATTTACTGTGATAATGAGGCCGCAATCGCATTAACAAAAGACTTAGTAAATCACTCAAAGGCTAAACATATCCGGATTAAATATCATTTTATCCGTGATTGTTATGCTAAAGAGTTGATCGATATGGTCAAAATCCACACTGATTACCAACGCGCAGATCTTTTTACCAAAGCTTTTGACAAATCCAGATTTGATTATCTTTTAAAAGCTAATGGTATTAAAGAAAAACAGGACTGATCACCACCTCAGTCTATCATTTTTTAGTTTAAATTTTTACTGCTTTTCAGAAAAATTTCGAAAATCCAAAAACATTGAAAAATTTAAAAATCCATAAAAAATTAGAAAATTTCTTTGCTGACTGCTATATCTTCTTCCCTTAGATTAATGCCGTCAGATTTCTGTGAACAAACGATATCTGGGCAGTCACATATTTGAAATGCTCCAGCTTATCCTTGGGAACAGTAAATTCGAAAATCTATAAAAATCAGAAAATTCTAAAATGATTTCCTGGAGTATAAAGGGAAATGATAGTACATCAGTGGGGATCTGACACATTCTAAATAATGTAATGCTATATAGGGCGTGTGTCTGAGTCTGTGCGATGTGCTGATAGGCTTCGTAGACCTATTACTGCGTGCCTGATACATACATATCAAACGATTTGTTGTGTGGATGAACTCCTCATGGGCATATGGTCTTAGTACCGTAATTTCGTTTGATAGGGTATTTGTACAAAACTCGGAGGTTTAGGGTCTTTATGTTATTAGTTGTCTGGAGATAGCCTCTCTGATCTTCTGCTGTAAGTCATTACGGACCTAGATCAGACAGGGTGTCTTTATAAAAGAGCTATATGCCAAATCCTAAAGTTACCGAATTGAGGAACTTTTCATGTTATATGATAATCAAAGATTATCTATTACATCGTATTGATCATTGATGCAAATCATGATGAATATCAGTCCTCAACCTGGTATAGTGCATATGTTACTCTGTTGCATTAATTTGCTGACCTGTATACCTCTATGCATTATATCTTGTACAATTACAGACAACGAAAGCATAATCACGCTTTACAATGAGTTTTTGTGCATTTACTTCTTGATACGGGAGTATGTCGTGTGCGTGGGAACCACAGACAATTGAGTTTATATTATAACTATCTGTATCAGTATAAAGCACTGCACAAAAGTCTGCATGTGAGTTTATGTGGATCACAATATCAGCAATTGCCAGATCACACATTGTCTTTAATGATAATAATTTCAAAAAGATCAACGGTGTGATCAGATTTCTCATAAACTGATATGATCCCTTTACCGGAATCACAAAAACATTTACAGTTTTTCATTTACATTTTTGCATTTTACTTTACTGTCAAAAATTACAAAACTCAAAAAGATTTTAGGTGTGTTTTAGCATAAACTTTAGAAAATCCAAAAAGATTTTTCTTTTTCATCTTATTTTTGATAACTGATGGTGGTTGATGTCAATTTTCTAAAACCTGGTACACCAATTGAGTTTTGTGATCTTTAAAATGTGAAAATATGATGATTGGATGCTTAAAAATTGAGAAATAATTGAACTGGGATTCGTTTTTGAGATTTGGAAAATATTCAAAAATTTCATTTTACATTCGTCCATTCGTTTGGTCGAATGAGAAATTTTTCCAGCTCTTTCGAATGATTTAAACGGGCGAAGGAGAGAGTTCTTGAACTGATGTTCATTCGAACCCTTTTGCCTCATTCGAACCCTTTCAGTAGGGTCGAAGGAGCCAAAAGCTTCTCCTTCGCATGAACAAAACGGGCGAAGGAGACTGTCTATATAAGGCTTTCCAGCTCATTCGACCCTCATTTATTTTCTCACAGATTTTTCATATAAAGTCACCTTGTTGCTTGATTGTTTTGCAATATACCATTGTGTTCGCATTCATCTACTGATCATTTTGCTATATTTGTTTCAGGTTAACATCCATTTTACAAGGATTAATCGTTGTTTTTCAATTCGAGCCCTAAAATTCTAAAATCTGCTTTAAACTGCTTTATGGTTTCAATTGTTGATTTGGATTCATAATATGTGTGTTTTAGGGGGAGAAGAACTGAAAATCTAGGCCTAACAAACATCAGATTGATGTCTATGATCATTACCCAGTTCGAACCCTAGTTTTCAAATTAAAACACACATATAATGAACTTAGAATGATAATTGTTAGTGTAAAAGCTTAATCGGCATTGTTAGGACATTGTGCAATCAAATAATCATGTTTAGAATCTGTTAATTGCATTATTGAAATTTTGAATTGAACAGACTTATTCGCCCCTTGTCGTTTGGGCGAAGGAAATAAAATTGGTCGAATGTAGGTTTAGAAACGGTCGAATGAAGGAAAATTGGTCGAATGAAAACTATGTGTCAAAACTTTTACATTCGAACCCAAAAAATTATCACATTCGAACCAAAATTATACATTCGAACCTTATGAAAATCTCATTCGCACCCCCGACTGGGCGAATGAGAATGTAATATCAAAATTTTCAATTTTTGAAATTTTATGATTTCTAACATGTGTTTTTGATTTGTTTTGCAGATTTTAAACATGTCCGAGCCAGAGAAAACTACCGAACAAGCAGGATCGTCTTCACAACCTGCTAAGTCTGTACCACCAAAGCAGCTAGATTTCGAGAACGCACACAACTGTTGTGCTTATTTGGGAGATGTCAAGAAGCACACCGAATTTGTTGAGATTATAGAGTTTTTGAAGAGATGTAGAGTAATTGACGCGATTGCTACACCAACCGTCATTTACCGTGACATTATGCAGGAGTTTTGGTCAAACGCGAAGCTGGATTTTTGGAATTGTGTGTCATGTTTGACAAGCAAGGTTCAAGGACAGAGAATAATTGTTTGTGAACAAGATTTACGTGAGGCGTTGAATTTGAATGATGAGAAGACGGACCCTAAAGAGTTGGGATTCATGGAACAGCGCAAGTGTTTCTTGAGGATGAAATATAATGGTCCTATCACCGATGGTTCTCTCCATAAAGGAAAACTGTGCCCTCAGTTTAAATATTTGGCACATGTTTTGATTCATGTATTTGGATCGGCTGCGGGTGGATATGACTTGATGAGGAAAAGCATAAGTTCTATGATGGTTGCATTAATATTGAACAAACCGTTCAATGTTTCTGGCATGCTTATGGATCATTTACTTGAGCCGGTTAATGGCACGAGAACACTGAAGTTTTTGCTATATCCTCGCTTTTTACAGATGGTGTTTGACAATAAATATAAAGACTTGAAAAAGGATCCCAAACATATTGTTGTTCAAGAACACATGACATTGAACACACTTGCCAGAATGAAAGCTTACAAAGGCTTATCAGCTAATGAACGTCCTCCTGTTAGGCATTTATTTGGACACTTAGCAAGACTTGATTATGAAGATCCAGGAGAAGGGTTAGTGAGACATGATGATAGCAATTCTGATACTGATGATCCTTTACATCATATTGATCCTGATGCAAAGCGAAAGAGACAGATAGTGAATGTGGGTGCAAAAGGTGGTAAAATGAAGAAGAAAGAGGTGGTATTGAATGTTGTTGAACCTGAAAAAGAGAAACCAAAGTCTGTACCGAGGAGGCAGAAGAGTAAAGCTCAGAAAGGTTTACATTTGGTTGATGAGGTGTCTATTGATTCTGAAGAGACACAAGAAGATGAGAGATGGAATTCTGAAGCTGAAACCGTTGAGACCACCTTGCCCAAGGCCACTGAGGCTGGTGCGTCTGCTGATGCTGAAGTACAAGGAGATAAGAGTCCAATTCAGGACGAGGTAATTGAAGTTATTCTGAATATGGATGATATTGAAGCTGGTTCTCCTGTTCAAGCAAAGAAAAAGAAGAAACAGGAGAAACCAAGTTTGAAGAGAAAGAAAGAGCTAGAAATGTTGATGGCTGGCAAGAATTTACCACCAGCTACTAGTTCAAAGTCACCGGTTGCTGAGCAGGTACAGAAGAAACAGAAAACCACAACAACTTCAAGCACACCACAAACAAAAGGAATTCCAATGGATGATGTGAATGAAGCATTGGATAATGTGCTGAAGAAAATGAGAAAAGGCAAAATGCAAGAAGTTGTTGAACAACCTGCTAAGAAAAAGGTTTCTGTTGATAGTGATGTTATGGATGCTGTTAATCAAAGACTGACTAAAATGATGAATATCACTAACAAACAGCAGAGTGAGATTGAACAGTTGAAATCGAATGACAAAAAGATGTTAGAGGTTGTAGTCACATCAGCGGATGATAGTGCTTTGATGAAGAAAACCATCAAGAGGTTGAAGAGGGAAAACAGAAAGTTGCTAAAGCATGAGCAACGAAATACTAGAAGGATAATGGCTTTGAAGGAGGAGAACAAAGAACTGAAGAAGAATAACAAGAAAATGGATAATCTGATTCAAGACTTGTACAATCGAGCTCCTCAACTTCAAGCTGGTGAGGAAGACAAAGAGTTAGATGAACAACAGGTTGATTATGAACCATCTGATGAAGATGAAGATGATGAGTTAGATGAAGATGCTGGTAATGATACTAAGAAGAAGAAGAAAGACGATAATGATGATGATGATGGTTCGAGTGATGGTTCAGGTGAAAGCGGCTCTGCTTCTGATGATAGTGATGATGATAATGATGACGCTGAACAGTTTTCATATGAAAAGCGTGAAACAGGTAAGGGTGGAGAATCAAGTTCAAAAGCTCCGGGTGAGAATGTAGATGATGAAGATATTTTCTGGAACGAAAGATTAAAGTCATTGTCTGAAGAAGATAAGACTAAGTATCGTCAGATGTTAACCGATCGAGTCTGGACGATAGACATGACTAGCAGGTTTCCTGAAATATTTGAATCTGATAATAAACTCTTCGAATTGGAATATGATGACCCTGATCTTGAGGATGGGGAAGTGTCTGCAGCTATTTCAAAAGAAATTTTGGAAGGTTTAGCAAAGCAAGTGGGTAAGACGTTAGAAGAATTACTTGCTGATAATTTTATTCCTAAGATTCCTGAGAAAGAAGCTGGAAATCACTCGGATGATCGTGATGTTCCTGCATTCAAGGAAGTCGAGATGGAAGATATTACGAGCGATGAATATCCACAATATTTCAGAACAAATCAAGAATGTGGATTTTCTTTCTCAGACGAATTGCTAAACCATGCTGAGAAAATAGCCAAAGAGAAGAGTAAGATATTTGAAGATCACATCTTTGAAGGGCATGAAAAGCCTCGGTTCGAACAAACAGACAGTTTGAAGGAGTTGTTGAGGAAGCTAAAGGAGAAGGAGAATAACCGCCCTAAAGCAGATATTCAGGGAAGCTTCTACAAACTTCATAGCAGTATGTTCAAAGGCCGTGCCTTGGCCTGGAAGTTTGTCAAAGAGCTTAGGTGTTTTGCGGTGAAATGGGAGAAAGGTATTCTATACTTTGAGAAGTTTCATCACTTAAAGACTCTTCCTTACTGGGCAATCAGGGATATTTGTCGTCACCGTCTAACGGGAGCGCCAAATAGCCAGATTGATTATTTTGCTGAAAAGATGACCCGTGAAAGTCGAACCGAGTGGAATTTGTTTAGACCCCAGTATCCAAAGAGGATTGAACACAAGAAGGAAATTAACGAGATAACTGGGTTGCCCAAGGTTACTTTGAAGTATAAACCACCGCGGGTGCTGAAGAAAATTCCGTTGTTGCATATTCCTCAGCATTTCGCTAAAGACTTTATATGGTGGTACTATGATTGGAAGAGAGCAGAGGCCGTGATTGTGTTAAAAGATGGTGAGAAGGATTATAAGAAGGTGCTTATTTTTGATCCTATGTGGCTAATCAATTGCTCACATGAGGATATCATTATGTTATTCTATAATCCTATCTACTCAGACGCAAAAGATGCTGAACAAGCAGGAAAATACCAACGTGTGGTATTTCTGTGCTTTGCATATGACATCAACGCTGGATGTGATTATGAACAGAAGTTGGGAAAAACTGTTGAGAAGACTGTGCCTGTGAAGAAAACAAAGAAGAAGACATTTCAGGAACCGGAATTGACTAGAGAACAAAAGATTATACGACACATCAGAATAATGAACAAGCACATGGATGAACAGAGAAGACTACAATCCAAGCAATAGTCGAGGGGGAGTTTGTTGGTGCATATGTGCGACTAATGCTTTGGATTTGATAAATCATATGTTTTTGTTTCCTGTCGTTGGTGCGAAGGAAGGTTTTTGATGGTGCGAAGGAGAGTTTTCAAGGGTGCGAAGGAAGCATTTTGGGCGAATGAAGAATGTTTATTATGGAGTTTGGTTCGACCGTTCATAGTGGGCGAACCTGCACATTCGCACGAACAAAGTGGGCGAATGTGCAGTCTATAAATAGGCAAACTCAGTTTTTGTAGCTAACTTTGAGTCATTTATTTCCCGCCACTTTCTGAATTCTCTCTGTAACTTTTTATAAACTTGTTTTGCGTCGAGTCCTTGATTGTAATTACTTTTCTACGTGTATTCAAGTTTGATTATTAATGAAAACGTTTGAAAATGATGATTTGTGTGTGTTTATCTGATTAGTTATCATTTTGTGCTGGTTTTGGGGATTCCGCACCCAAAACTAAATTGTTTGATTGTCTTTGTAGCTTATCGATCCTTTCACGCGCATACACGGTCAACAAAAGTCAAAGTCAAACGGCTCGCAGTCAACACGTAAGGCGACTCGAGAAATCCAGATAATAGATCAACGAGTGAAGTTCAAGTTATGATCGAGAATGACGCTACAACTAAATAAATATATTTTGCTTAGACAAAATATATTTATTACTTTAGAATGTTTTCTTATTTAGTGAGTGTTTTAGTAAGTTTATTAACCCTAGGGACCTAAATGTAATTAGCCTAAGTGTGTTTGGGCTATAAATAGAATGATAGATTAGGGTTTGAGGCAACACACATCCTAGTAATTTGGGGGCTCGCATTGTTATTCATCTTATGCAAATTATTAGTGGGTTTTATTGAATATTTAGTGTGTGTTCAACATAATTTTCATCTTGTTCTTCATCAAAATCAGATTCAAGCTCGAAATTTGATCCTACACTAATAGTTTTGGGGATGGTTTTTGGTAATGGTTTTTGGGCATGCAAATGTAAATGGTATGAATGAAAATATGTAAGGCATGAAATATATGTTGCCTGTAGAAGCAATATAATGAACGAAATGTAATTGTGTTTTGGTTTAAGAATGAATGCATGTAATGGTTAAGAATGAACGAAATATGTCGGCTGTAAAAAGGGTAAAATGGGATCAAAGTGTCAAATGTCAAATGGGGTCTAAACTGTCAAATGGGTTAAAGTGTAAAATGTCACATGCGGGCCAAAGAGCAAACGTGCCAAATGTGTCAAAGCGGGTTTAAACTGTTAAATGCAGAAAAACTTGCAAACGGGTCAAAGTGTGCACACATTGCAAGTGGAGTGGATTTTCACAACCGTAAGCAATAGTTCTGTTAACAACTGTCATATTAAAGGTTAGATAGCAAAACAGAAATCCATTGAGACAAAAAAGAATTTTGAATTGTGTTTAGATTAGACCAATAATTGTAACATGTTGAGGATATGATTTGGATGGTACTATGGTATTGGTAGGTCACTAATTGAACAACAACGCGTGAAAAAAGATGTATATGTAAGAAAGCACTCATATACGGGTGTGTGCATGGTGTATGTATTTATAATTCATAGTCCGAGGTACAATCATGATATTGCATTTTTTTTTTGAGTATTGAAAATTTTTTATCTGACCTAAAAAAGTATTAGGTATTGGATATAGTGATATAGTTTGATTTTTAATAAGAATAGTGGGTTTTGAGGCACGCGTTGCGCGTCTTTAAATTTGTCGTATACAATAGTCTTCATAGTAGGATTGAAACATAGAATTCATATACATATCATCATAATTGATGAGGATAGTAGTGGTTAAACGACCAAAACACATGACATAGACCTTGTGGAGCAATTACATTTGCCAAAAGTCTGGTTTTTATACCAATACATAAATGTAATTCACCTACATTCATAACATGGGTCACAAAACAGAAGACGTCTTCATGAATAGTTTTCATTGTCTTTTATGCTTCTTACCCTTGTCTACCGTGGCATCATCATCTGCATGTGTGTATGAATAATGTTTGTGTTAGATGATAAGTCATAAGCAGTAGGCAAACAACGAGTCAAATTGGCTATGAAAAGTTTAGGGACCATTTGTGACATTTATCAAAGTTTTTTCTGGCTTACAATAGTTTGTGTGAATAAACTATAAGCTTAAGAGTTTGAGGGGCTGTTTTTGTCAAGTGTGAAAGTTATAACAAACTTTAACTGACTAAAGAGGGATTAGGGTTTATATAACCAAATCAGATTCAATTCGTCTGAATTCATTTTATTTTCAATTCCTTTTGCAAATCATTTATGTTTCCATCAATAATAAGTTCTTGAAAGTTCAATTTCATCTACTCTTGATTCAATTTCATAAATTACTTGACAACAGCTAATAAGTCATAATCAGTAGTTGAAGGACTGGTTTTGTAACAACCTAAAGAGGGATTAGGGTTTAATATTTCATGATTTGTGTGATGTTACGTGGTGACATCATCGATCTTTTAATAGAGGCTGCGTCGCGAGTTTTTGCAGCTGGAGTTGACGGCTCTGAAGTGATAGAGGTAACTACTTCATGTTGTTTTTCAAGAATGTACGCTTTGTTGACGGTGCAGCGTGTTTCCTTGTCTTTTTTTAATCTGGATATGAAACTGGGCTTCTTGATTTTCAATCTCTTGAAAGCCATCATAAGGATTATTCATTTCTAAAACTTGGTCACACGTTTTGTTTAGCATTTGGTTGGTTACTTTGTCAAAAAGTGTTGCGTCGATGCTTCCTGTATCATCCGTAATTGTAGCAGAGACCCAGTACCTGAGAAGACGCTATTTAGTTGTGTACATGAATATTTGATTATGATGGTAATACACTTACATGTTGGTGGCTTTTTCAAGATTTCCATTACGTGTGCAATACCAATGAGTTGGTTTTTCATAAACTGATTGATGGCAGGTTGGGCAAGCCTTGTAATGCCATTCTTTGTTTATTTGTACCTCACTAATGTGGCCCCTGACTACAAAGTTTTTTCCCTGTTCTTGTAATAATGTCAGATTGATGTGGTGGTATACAATAATGTTTTGTATAGTCATATATTTACTTGAGCGTCTTTGTGTTCTAGTTGTAAGATGTCTAAAATTGCAGTAGTATTCATGGTGATTGAGGCTGATGAAGCACTGGGTGAAATTCCAGATGCAAACCTATTAAACAGTAGGCTTTGTGAACTTGAATTGTATTTGTTTTTGGGAGAAAATTTTCTGAGGTTGTTAACATACAAATCTTTCAGTTGCCATGTTTCAACGGCTGCTGGATTTAGGTACACATATGTACCATTGGTAGATTTTAGTTGTAATGTACCTGTAAGAAATCAACGATTTAGATTTAAAGTGACTATATCTGCTACAGATGATTTTGCGAAAACTGACCATGAAGTGTTGTCTGTTATTTTTAAGGATGATACATTAACATGTTTACATAACTACATTTCAGAGTTTATCAGCTATTTGTTTAGAAGGTATATAAATTTCATTATTAAAAGCATTGAAGTGCATAGTAAGTGAGACGTCGCCTAATGCTTTATTCAGCCTAAGTTGGTATGTGAGTTATACCTACAAAATCGTGAACCTTGAGAGATGTTATGACAACCTTAACCGGTTTATGAGCTGTTTCAATTTGTTTTTAGTTGAATCTTTTTGGTGAACTAATGATGTTGTTCCACAACGCCACAGTTATTTGTTTGTTGCTGAAACATTTAGGGCAACACATGTTCAGTACACATTTTTAGGAGTATGGAATTTAGTTTAAACGATACATAACATACCTGCAATAAGTTAAGGTCATGATTATATATGGTTTGTTTTCTCTTGTTGTGCCGTGTCGCATGCTTTGCAGGATGCGCACACAATCTGGAAGTAAGTTAATATGATTATCAGTAGTTATTTGTAAATAAATGAGGGAAACAAATACTGTAAAAGGGTTATTCACACCTGCAATTCCTCTATTTTTTTAACTGTATTTCTAAGCCTTTGCGCGTTGCAAATTCATAGTATTCTTTTTGTATTTCTGGTGTATCTGGAATAGCAGTGAAAATAGATGCATTGCCTATACGCATAATGGCTGAGTGTGAAATGTCGTTGGTATAGTCATCGGCATCAACACATACATATCCATCAAGGTTGTAGCATGGTCCTAGTTTCAACTTTGACTTCACAGCATCTCTTTCATCGCCTTTGACGACTGCTTGTATCGCACCCCTTTAGGCAGTTTTTCATTTAGTTAAGAGCAATAAATAACAATATTTAACATCATAATGTTGTATTCAATACCTGGTTATCTACCAGCAAGTAATGGTACTCATTTTCTCTGTTCTCCGAAACCCAGTCTCGTATCACCCGAACATTTAGAGCTGGTGTTTCGCCTTTTGCGTTAAGAGCGAAGATTCCCGTGTTTTCCATGACAATGTTCCTGGTAAAAATGGTATGAAACATGTAACAATGTTAGTGTAAAAAACTAAACAGTCATGTTTATGAGTCAATATTAACAACAGTAATCTCCAAACAATGTGTGTTGTATCTTGCCTAAATAACCACATTCCTAATGAAATAATATAACTTTAATCAGTAGAAATAAAAGCACGTTTAATAATACATCTTCACACAATCAAACAGTGTAAACAGTGATGCAAAGTTTTGTTTTGGCGTACTTTAGACCCGATCAGTGTTAATTTCATTCAGCAACTCTTTGTAGACAATATTTAACGTTGTGTTCTTCAAGGCGTCATTGTCGTTTGTGGTCAATATTTTAAGGGATTCCCGTGAGGTTTCCCTTGACAGAGCAATGTAAAGTTGGTCGTGGCTAAAGATCGGCCTTAGCAAATAAACGTCAACTTTATTTAGCGACTAGCCTTGGCTTTTGTTAGTAGTCATGGCGTAACAGATTTTAATTGGAAATTGACGCCTGGTGAACACAAACAGAAGCTCTTTTGAATTATGAACAAAATTAATTTGCGGAATATACACTCTATGTCCAATGCAAGTACCAGTGATTATTCTAGCTTCAATAACACGTGGCATTAATTGCGACACTAACAATCTAGTTCCATTACACAAACTGTTTTTTGGATCTATGTTGCGCAATAGAATCACCGGATTGTTTTTCTTAACCTGCAAACAGTGTGGTGGAACACCACTGAAATTAAGCACGTTTAAGTATTCAACAGGATACTTGGCCTCTACTTCTTGAGCGTTTCTTGAGTGTGGAACCATAGAGTCGTTGCTCAGGTATGTAACACACATACCTGGTGATATTGATTGTACCAGGCTGTTTATTTCATTCGCCGTCTCATTTTTGGAACAGATGATTGCACGTTCAACAATCGTTGCCGGCGTTGGGTTTTGTAAAACATTGTCACCATATATGAAATCAATCAACTGTTCAAGTTTATTTCCAGCATCATTTAACAAAAACTCTGCTGGAATTTCAATCTGCTTACTGTCGTTTTGCAACGGATCAATTGGCAAACCCTCATCACCATCTCCTATTTTCAAAAGCCAATGTGCAAAGTTTTGGAGGCGTTCATTTGCTGGTGTGGTTGCAGTAGTTGTTACACACATATTTTCAGAAAGTTTGAATATGGTGAACTGCTTTCAAAGATAAGATTTTGTAAGGCAAGATTGTATAATTTCAGTCTTTGAACATTTGGGTTTGACCGGAAAAGTTTGTCTGAAGTCACCGCCTAGTAAAACAGATTTCCCACCAAAAGGTTTTGAATTATCATCTGTGAGGTCTTGCAAGGTTTTATCAAGAGACTCAAAGCAACGCCAATCATTCATTGGTGCCTCATCCCAAATTATAAGAGTTGTTTCTAACAATAATTGACAAAGGTTAGATTTTTTTATGTGGAAAACTGATTCTTCTGTCAACTCTAATGGTATCTTAAAACGTGAATGCGCGGTTCAGCCTGCAGGTAGCAACAATGATTCAATACCTGAGGCTGCAACTGCAAGAACAACCTCACCAGTTGACCGCAAAGCAACAATCAAAGTTTTCCATAGATATGTCTTTCCTGTGCCACCATGACAATATACAAATAACATAACATGTGAAGATGTTTTCACAACATTCATGATAGCATCATAAATCATGAGTTGTTAGGGGTGAAGCCTTGAATGAAGAGATAAATGCTCATTTCTTAACGCATCTCTGTCATAATTTTTTTTTCCTCCAGTAGCAAATTATTAGACAAAATGGAAACAACAGATGCATCGGGCAGTGGAAGGCCAAAATCAAATAAAGATCTAGGTGTAGAGTTTGAGTTCAGCAGGTTTTCTATTTTGTGTAAAACGAAATGTTGAAGGTCATTGTCATTCTGAACATTGGAATTGGTTGTTGATATTTGGCGAACGCTGTAATTAATTTCGTCTGCCATACACTTCCAATTCTGTTCCCATAGCTTCATGGGAATTGAAACGTCGCAGCAAAGCAATAGGGAGACAAAAAGCGCTCTAAGCTCCCTGGCAGATCCCCATTCAGCGCCTTCACTGATTGCGGTATTCCATTCTTTATCATTACCTGTAAGGCCTAACTTTTCACACGCTTCTCTGAAAGTTGGTACAACAACTCCATCAATTGTTCGAACATCAACATAGGAACAACAACCCCTTTGATAAGCCAGTAAAACCCTCAAGTAAAATAACTCACCAGACGTTGGATGCACATACGATAACCTACCTACTGGCGACGTTTGTTTAGAAATCCTGCGCATCCATTTTTTTGCATTAGAATCCCATCTAAAATTTGAAAGGTAATCTATGTATCGTAGATCGAGGCCAACGACGTCTGAAGTCCCCTGCTTAGACGCCTCATTTTGGTTGCTGACAAACCATTCAGTCAGCGTTGTCTTACCCACATTTGGACTATTAGTTACTTCAGTTAGCTTTGCAGACTGTCTAAATGTAAGGTTCTGCTTACCCTCTACATGAACCACTAAGATTGGAACAGCAGGACACCTACGATGTATGGGGAATGTTAATATTCGCCAAGCAACCTCTTGTGGACATATGAATCTTGCATCTACAAAGTTGCTGATTTCATCAACAATGATGGTGTCAGTACCAGAATCATTACTTGACGTATCTTTAATATGTGATAATGAAAACCGTATTCTTTCAGCACCTTTGGATATGTACTTAAATAAATACTTAATCATCATTGACCACCCACAGTATTCAACATTAATATGGGCATCAAAACGGCGTAACAATGATTCATTGTAGGGGACTACATAACCATTGTCAAGAGGAATACCATTTTTGATAAATGAATAACCAGACGCATGCCTCTTGTAATGAACATAGCTAGCACTATCAAAACGCGTGGCTGCTTCATATTGTTTTGGAATCTTTTTGGAACAAACACGATCTTTCATGCAAGGCGAGTACGACCTCGCCAAACCACATGGACCGTGTAACATGAAATCGGTAACATTCCTGTGAAGCACTGGTTGTGATACTGGATCGGGGAGCTCAGCAGCCATATAATGATCCACCTGTTCAGGAGTACCTATAGTATGTGCATTGGATACCCACAGTAGTGTATGACAGTGAGGGAGACCTCTTTTCTGGAACTCAATAGTATAAAGATCTGTACCAAAACATTAGATTCAACATTAGAAAGCCCATTGCAAAGCATGACCAATGTTTGAATTAACATGGATATAATCACCTGCTGTCACATCTCCGAATGGTCTAGCATCTCTTAGATACTTAATGAAGGAACGCACTTTCATTTGGAAAACTCTCGCTATAATGTCTAGCCTGTCTTGTGGACTGGAAACACCAGCGCGGCTAATCTCTCTTGAAATTTCGGGCCAACGCACATTGCATGTAAAGGTTATGAAGTATTGGGGATTCCCGTAAACACGACACAATGCAAGAGCATCTTGGTAATGTTTGTACATATACCTGGGCCCGCCTGTAAACGAAGATGGCAAAAAGACCCATTTACCCACATCACAACCATTAACGTCACCTTTTGAAAGCGCATCATGAACGCCATATAAAAACTCACAGCGAAACTCATTTTGATTTGCACGAATATACTGCAATTGACATCGTTCAATACATATGTACGCATCAACCAACTATTGTTGAAACAACCTTGAAGCCTTTGATAAATGAGTGTAAACATTATGCCGGTCATGAATTTGATAACTGTAAAATGTTAGAAGGCTAAGGCTTTGATTATTAGCAGTCGCTACATTTGTTTCTTCAGTTGGTACATCATCAGAAGCTACTTTTGATGAATCAACCAAAAGAAGCTCGGGCGACCAACCTTGTTTGCCACGTGGAAACAACAACGGATACTGCAATGGCATATAAGATGGGTGCAAATTACTAACCTGATGTGGCGTGTTATCTTTGTTTTTAATGATGATATCAAAACAATCAGAACTTGGGTTGGCATCATGAATGATTGCACCAATAGTATTTCCAGATGGCGTATCATAACGGCGATCAATAGCACGACTATAAAGCTTGATCGCAAAATCTGGTATTTCCGGCTGCATACAAAGCTCACTCGCTGATTTAAAAAGCCTCACATACTCATTTTCTTCTTAAAGCATGCAAGCAAGCGCAGAGACCACATCCGGGCACAAATGATTTAGATTGCCATCGGAGAAGAAATGAAGTCTATTTTCAACCTCATTGAGCGGATAAAAAATATACACTTGTAGAAATCTTGGTCTATCACCCGGAGCAGGACACAAAGACCCCAACCAATGTGAAATTTGTCCAGCAACTTTAAACACATATGGACGAGCACCTTGGTTAACAGATTCGTCAACCGTGGCGCTAAAAGAGGTCATCGAAAACATCAAGTTATAAGCTCATATGTTCATCATGAAGTTGGGATCTGCAAACAGTTGCTTCATCAAAGGGGGGGGGGGTCTGATGGATAGTTAATCTATACCCTTCCTGTCTTACAGCATCTATTATACTTCGGATGACAACCTTTTGGAAATGATATGAGCCATTCTTCAATCCAAAAAAGCACACCACAGTACTCACACACCTCCGTACATGTTCCCAAATCAACATAATCAGGCGACTGCAAGGACTCATTTATAAAAAAGAGCACGACAGGATCTTTGATCGTAACATGGAAGCCCTATAAGACGTTTAGTTAGTCGACGCAGACGCCGACTGCATATCAGCAGCACATGACGACTCAACACCAATAACAACAGCTCTTTTACGTTTAGGACATGATGCAACCGACTGTTCAGGAGCAACAACACCAACTGCATCTCGCCTAGACCCAGAAGGCGGCGAAGACGAAGACACAACATCAACATTGGCACTTATCTTTCGCCTGCGCCTAACCACTAGCGCAGACGACGATGCATCAATGTCATCAGACACGCCTTGTTTACGTTTCGCATTTCACGCCAAAGACATCACAGATTCACCTACATCAGTAGAATCAAGTAATACAAAGGCGATAAGCGCCACAACAAACACATACATTAACAACAATGACCTGTTAACCACAATAAAGACTATTAACAGAAACCAACACCTGCAAATGCACAGTTACAAATTATTCCACAATCAACAGGACACCTAATGTAACAGTGCATATACATAATAAACAAACAAACATATATCAGTACCAATGTAAAAGTGTATGTGAATAACCAATAAACAAACATACATCACCACCAAAACAACATGAACAGCTACAAATTATTCCATAATCAGCATGACACTTAATGCAACAATGTATGTAAATAATCCATAAAAATGCAGTTGCTTTCACCCAGGAACATGATCATACATAAACCAGTTGAGCTACCTCCAACTTTATAAGAAGCAAAGAAACCAGGAAGAAGAAATGCTCAATCCAGTACCACGAACACCTATAAAAAAATATCATTAAAATGTATGTGGAGTGTATAAACAGGGTTGAATCTATATGTTTGTACCTTGAGTTGAAGAAGAATAAAAAAAAAAGAGTCGAAGAAGAAGAAATGGAGAAGAGAAAGAAGAAGAAATGAAAGAAACGATTAAAAACCATGCAAAATCCTGGTTACACCTGTCCTAAACACGTGGCAGTTAAAGAAACAAAGAGAATTTTTTTTTAAAAATAAAGATAGTAAAAAACCCGCACCCACATTTTCAAACCTGAGAGGACCAGTTTTAAAACAAACACTACAACAACCAGACCAAGAATGAGAACATATCAAGTTCTGGAAATCAAAGTATATAACAAATGAACAAATATTATGGAAATCTTGAAGTTACTGTTCAATAACAGCAATAATAAATATAAGTATAATTCAACTTATAAATCTTAAGGGATATTTGTTGTAAGTGGGTGCTTAGTCCATTTGATGAAAATAGGTTCACAAACAAAACCAGATCACAAAATATAATAACAATAAGACAAATTTGTATTTTACATTCTTAAGTTTAAAAGAAATTGCAAGCGCTATCTTTAACTATAAAAATTACACTGAGGCGGTGTCCTTTAGTACTAACCTGGTTAAATTTTCTTGTTAACTCCCCATACAGGCATGGCTCGTGACGGTTTTTGGTAAATCACTTTTTAATAAATTAAAAACAAAAAAGAAATTAAAATGTATGTAAAAAAACCCGTTTAATGAAAAAATGGTGAAGATCAAAATACCCTCAAGTGAGAGGCACATGGTCAGACTTATCACTAAAATTTAACCATGTTAGTGGTAAACGGTACTGCTTGACATAAATTGGTAACATGAAGAACATCTAGTGTAATTTCCGTTGGTAAAGGACAACGTTTGCAAAAATTTTAAAATTTAAAAGACGTAAAATGCAATTTTGTATAATGATGGTGATACTGATAGTGATGGTGATGATAATGAAATAATAATAATAAAGTACACAAGTAGTCCGTGTAGTTTTACAAAATTTTGAAAATAATTCATAAGTATGAAAATATTACGTAGATAGTCCAGAATTTTGCAAATTTGTAACATCAATAGTACAAACTTTTACAATTTATAACATCCTTAGTCCTCATATATCATACAATTTCAGAAACTAAAGGTGTTACAAATTGCAAGCATCTAAACTATCTGTGTAATTTTTCATACTTAAAGATATTTTTTTAAAACCACAGGAGCTATCCACGTAATTTACTTTAATAATAAAAATAATGGTGGTGGTGGTGGTGGATATTTGGTTAAAGTTTTGTAATCAAAATAAATGGATACGAAGAACCACTTGAGCTCATTTGACACAATCCCTTGACGGCTTGACATATATTGTTCACTTTTGTGTTTTGTTTATTAGATTTTGCTATTTTGGTCCGTATATATTGCCTTGATTGTTTCCGATCTTATTCCTAGAATTGTTCCCACCTTTATGCTTTTCCTTATTTACGTTCATTATTCTAGGTTATATAGGAGTGTTGTTATCTCCTTCTCATTGTACCGAAAATATCAATATCAATAAAACCATTAGTGCCTTTGAATCTATAATGGTATCAGAGCAGTGATCCTACTGCTCCGACGAAAACCATGGCTGGAGACACAGAACCAGCGACGAAGGACAGCAGCGGAAACGCCATTGATTACAACTCACCTTTTTTGTTAGGACAAAGAGGATTGGTGAAACCACTTTTGGAAACCTTAGTCTAATTCACTTCTGTCATTTTGGCTAAGTATAGAAGTACTGAAGAGAAAACAAGAAACTGCTGAAGAGAAGATATGAGAAATGCTGAAGAAGAAACTTCATCAGAAGTTCTGAAGTCCAAACCAGACAAGTTCACTTCAGAAGTACTGAAGACAAACTACTCATCAGTAGTTTGTCATTCATCAGCACTTAGCATCAGATATTTTCCACCGCCTTTTGCATCAGTAGTTTTATTGTTTATTATTACTTTTAGCTGTATTTGTTAGTTTCAATGTTGCAACTTGTGCAACTTGTTTCTGATGTTTCTGTACTTGCTTTTTGGGCAAGATACATGTATGTAAACGTCTATAAATAGGAGGCTTCAACCTTCTATTTTAGACATTGATTTTAATAGAAAAATCCTTCAAACACTTTCACTGTTCTATTCCATTTCTGTATTTATTGTTGTTGGATCAGTTTGCTCTTGTTTGCTAAGTAAGAACTTGCTATCTTGACACTTAAGTGTTTAGCAAGTCCTAGTAAATCAGATTATAAGCACAGCGGAATGTTATAAGTTAAAGCAACACTTTTTATGCAAAGGCAGAGTTGTAACTCCCCCTTGATGTTTGAAACAAGATAAATGACAAAGTATTTATTATGAATCTAAGTTGTAAATGAGAATTAGATACTTAGCAAGATTCACAATAAATACAGAAATGGAATAATAACAATGAGAGTGTTTGAAGGATTTTTCTGTTAAAAATCAATGTCTAAAATAGAAGGTTGAAGCCTTCTATTTATAGACGATTACATGCATGTATCTTGCCTAAAAAGCAAGCACAGAAAGTCCAGTTACAAGTTGCACAAGTTGCAACATTGAAAGAAACAAATAAAGCTAAAAGTAATATTAAACAATAAACTACTGATGCAAAAGGGCGGTGGCAAATATCTTCTGCTAAGTGCTGATGAAGGACAACTACTGAAGAGTAGTTTTGTCTTCAGTACTTCTGAAGTGAACTTGTCTGGTTTGGACTTCAGAACTTCTGCAACTTCAGCACTTCTTCATATCTTCTAATCAGCAGTTTCTTGTCTTCTATTCAGTACTTCTATTTAGCCAAAAATGACAGAAGTGAATTAGACTAAGGTTTACAAAAGTGGTTTCACCAATCCTCTTTGTCCTAACAATCTCCCCCTGGATTGATGAAGCCAAAACCTTACTAATTCCTTATGTGTTTCTTCTGTCTTGAACAATCTTCCATATCTCTTTGTACATGGTGTTCTTGAGCTGGTTGTACAGATCATCAGACAGAGATCCTCTCTGTGGATCTAGATGTTGAATTGTGAGCAGGTCTTGTGTTGACAGTTTCTTCAGATCACTGATCTTCTTGTAAACCCTGCTTGAGAAGTCTCTTCTTGTCAACAGTACTGAGTTGTTATCAGTAAGTGACCATCTGATGATAGGTATCTTTGACTTGTTAAAGTCAGAAGAATAGGGAACCAGACTTGTCCCTTGGGTTGATGGTCCTGAGTGCTGGATGTCTTCAGTTTCAGATAGCCTCAGGTGGGATTCTCTTCCTTGTTGATGTTGTTGCATACCAGGCATCTGAACAGTTGGGAGATGGTGTTCAGTCACTACTTTGGTATGCAGCTTTTCTGTGATGGTCTTTTGTATTTGATAAGCAAAAGTGGAAGGATCCCTGAACTGTGTTAACAGAGGTTTCTCCTCAATGTCAAAATCTGAATGGACTATTGAGCTTCCCTCAAGTAGTACCATTTTGAAATCAGTTTTGACATTGTCCTCTGCCTTCTTCTTCTGAGCAGCAGATCTTCTAGATACACCAGAAGTTCTAACTACTGATCTTGAAGGATCAGCAGTTTGAAACTTCTCAGGATTTGCAGCCTTGGCAGCCAAATATTTTCTATATGTATCCATTAGTCTTTCTTCTTTCCATCTGGATACAGAGGCTTTTGAACCATATCCTTCTGCTACTAGCTCTTCTATTATCTGGGCTCTCTTGGCCTTTCCTTCTTTGCTTGTGGCCATTTTGTCTGCAAGCAGTTGTGCTCTTCTTGTCAGCTCTTGCATAGAGAGTCCTTTGAGTGTAAAGGCTTTAGTCTTGCTGTTCTTGGTGATATAAGACACCAGTTGTTGTCTTTTATCCTGTTCAGCAATCTCATCAAGGCTAGCCTGCCTTTGTAGTTCAGCTGCATAAGCCTGAAGTTTTTCTTCATGGCTTAAGTCCAAATCATCCCTTTCTTCCAGAGATTTCCAAATCTGATCTTCTCTGGCCTTCTTGTTGGCTGCAATTAAACTCTTCTCTAATAGTTCAGCTGAATGAGAGATGGGAGAAGGGTTTAATACAGTCATTGTTGTAACAGATGTAGGCCTGATGGGATCAGATGTTGGTTGAGTGGGAGCAGTGGTTCTGGAAGGTTCAGTTGTTTGAGGTTGGGAAGTGTTGACTTCTGATGTGCTGACAACTGCTGATGGTTTGTCAGCTACTGAAGGATTGTCTTCAGTACTTTCTGATTCTTCATCAGAAGTTTGGTAATCAGAAGTTTCTTCATTACACCTTAGGGAATCATCAGAACTTTGGGTCTCATCTTCTTTCTCAGCAGCTTCAATTTCTTCAATAGAGACACCAAACTGTTTGGCCAATTTTTCTTTCCTGGCCTGATCTTTCTGATCTCTTTCAAGGAGTGCCACTCGTGCCTTTACTCTGGCTTGGAATGACTCCTTAGGTTCCCTGATCTTCTCCCCCTTTTTGGATTCATCAATTCTAACCCTTGAAGCAGAGGGTTGGGAGAAGTGTCCTTGAAGATGAGCAATCTGCTGGCTGTTGTAGTCTATTTTGTTAGACAGATCGTTCATCTTGGTTTTAATCACTCCAAATTGGTTCTTGATTGACAGCTCCAAGTCAGCTGTATATGTTTGGAAGTGATTTCTGATGAGTGTATTCATCATGTGGTACAGGGGACCCTCTGGGCTGCATAGCTGGTTCAGGTCTATGCTTGTTTGCCCAGGGAATTGGGTAGGCATTTGCTGTGAAGGGGGTGTTTTTGGGAGATCCTCATGTTGTACAGAGGATGCCACTCTAGGGGTTTTAGGGATTGAGTGGACTTTAACCTGTGCAGAGGTGACTGGCTTCTTGAGCCTGGATACCTTTGCAGCAGGACCTTCAGAAAGTGCCGTCAATTCAGTAGTTGGAGTTTTTGAAACATCATCCAAATTAATGGAATCATCTGTATCCCTGATGTTGCCCTCAGAGAGGACTGTCTCAGTTAAATCATGAGCTGAGCCCAACTCAGTTCTCTCATGAACCTCTGTTTCTTGGTACTGAGGATTTCCTACCTCAGGCATTAAGCCTTCATCAGTAGTTGCCACATCTGAGGTCTTAGCTATGTTACTTCTGTCCTCAGATCCACCACTGGGTGGTAACTGAGTAGTAGCAGCCTCAGATGCCCCAAGAGTCTCTAAATTTGGGCTTAAAGACTCTGGTCCACCCTCATCTCTTGGGATAGGGCTAATGATGTCCACATCCATGTCTAAAGTAGTAGTTATGTCCCCAGTTTGTTGTGGTTGATGGGGACTGACATGATCAGATGGGACATTCTCTCTTAGCCCAGAGAGAAGTTTGGCAATTTCAATTGCCTCTTGTTCAGAAATTTGTGGGGAAGGTTCAGTAGTTTGGGCAATAGTTTGTTGTTCAGCAGTTTCAAAAGAAGAGTGTGTTTGATATGTTTTTCTAAGTCTTTTTCTTTTGAAATGAACAGATATGGGTGCTCTTGGTGGGGTTTGAGATGGATGAGACTGAGAGGGTGTTTCAGTCTCAACAGTTTGAAGAGCAGAATGCTCAAGAGCATGTTCAGGCATCTCAACCTCCTGAACAGCTTTTCTTTTGGGTTGGTGGGTTACAGTTTTTGTTGGCTTGGGCTTTTTGGCTTTTGGTGGTGTGGGTGTGGAAGATGTGGGCTTCAGGGGGACTTGTTGTTGTTCTCCCTGATCATCTTCTGGCCAGGCAGCCGGTTTGTTCAGTCTTGAGTATGCTTGTGATGTTAAAGGGTTTAAAGTTGAAATTTTTCCCACAAGCACCTCATTACCCAGTTCCCCTATTATGCATTGCATAATGAACCTTGGGTACAACAAAAACTTTTTCTTGGTATTATTGTGATGTAACACCAACTCATGGAAAAACAGTTTTGATGCCCTGTATTTGGTTTCATTCACAATGGAATGAAATATTGGTTGAAAAGTGGAGGGCATCTGGTCATATGACCCTGTTTTTGGACTCAAACACATAATTATATAATGAAACAAAAGTTTGTATTTTGGTTCAAAATATTTTTTGAATATTGTTGCATGGGAGAGAGTACCTTGATAACCACACTCAGTCATGGTTAGATGAATATCTTTGTTAGCAACATGGTCAGGGGCAGTTACATCATCCAGACCCAGTCTTGTTGCTAGTGTGGCTGGTGTGATGGTCAGTTGTTTCCCTTTTATCTTTGAGTTGAGGGAAATGACCTCACCACCCATTGTAACCGTCTCAGCATTTGCCCAGAACTCATTCAGAGTTTCAGTATGAATTGGTGGGTTAATTGTGAGAGCAGTAAAGTATTGGGATTTGACGACAAGATCAATGATCTCATCGTATTGGGACCAGCCTTCTTGTTTTTCAAGAAAAGCTCTTTGATTGTGTCCCTGTTTTAGAACAAGATCCATTGTGGTTTGGGTGTTTTGATCGAACAGTGAATTTTCAGGTGTAGGTTTTGAGAGAGTTTTGAGAGAGAAGGAGGGATATTTTGTGAGTTTAAAAGGATAAGTGTGTGAAAAAGGTATTTATTAGGAGTTTTAACCGCTTGAATCTTCTTTATTAGAAGTTTTAAAACCGCCTTTGGTTAAAAATCTCTTTATCAGAGGTTTTAAACTTATTAGGTCAAACCTCTGATGATGGGAAAAGTCAGATTTGCCCTTTTGACTTAAACTGCTGATGAAGGATTACTTCATCAGTAGTTCCCATTTTCTCTTCAGCAGTTTTAACATCTGATGAGAAATGTTTTCATAAATACTTTATTCATAACTTCTGAAGTTTATTTTATCAGAAGTTACACACTTTTTCAGAAAGTTATCCCTATACTGATGATTTTTTGTTCATCAGTAGTTTCTCTCAAACTGTTTTTGTTTTTCAGAAGTTTTGTTTCAGACTTTTGACATTTGTAAGTGAAAACCAGAAAAAAGATGGAAAAGGTTAACCTGAAATCCACCAAGGTAAACAGGATGGAATCAGGGGTGGAAAAAGGAAAAATAAATTTTTCATTTTGATTCCACCATGGTAAACAGGATGGAATCAAGGATGGAAAAAGGAAAAAGAAAAATTTTGATGCATATCAGTAGTGATTGATGTAGAAGTTTGCTGTAGAGTTGGGTAGAATCAAGTGTTAACTTGGATTCTAACTGATATGCAGGGAGAAAAAAAAATAAAATAAACACTTACAAATTTAGCATTCCAAGCATGGAAACTAACTTCTGAAATGTTGATGTGTCAAGGGGCTTAGTGAAGATGTCAGCTATTTGATTAGCTGTTGCTACATGCTTCACTTCAATCTTGCCTTTTTCATAGCAATCTCTTATGAAATGGTACCTGATCTCAATATGTTTAGTTTTTGAGAACTGTACCGGATTTTGAATGATGCTAATGGCAGATTTGCTGTCTACAAACAAAGGTGTCTTGGTCTCTTTGATTCCATAATCAAGAAGTTGATATTGGAGCCATTGTATCTGTGATGTACAACTTGCAGCTGCAATGTATTCAGCTTCAGCAGTTGAAGTTGCAACAGATGTTTGCTTCTTTGATTGCCATGACACTAGACAGTTACCCAGGAATTGACAACCACCAGATGTTGACTTTCTTGTCATCTTACACCCTGCATAGTCACTATCTGAAAATGCTGATAACTTGGTATTGCTTGAAGCAGGATACCAAATTCCCAGTGTTGGAGTTCCTTTCAGATATCTAAAAATTCTTTTGACTGCAATAAGGTGTGATTCCCTTGGTGCTGATTGATATCTAGCACAGACACATGTTGAAAACATAATATCTGGTCTAGAAGCAGTTAAGTATAAAAGGGAACCTATCATGCATCTGTACATGGTTTGATCAACCTGTTTTCCTTGATCATCTGGTTCAACTTGTGTGATAGGTGTCATGGGAGTGGAACATGATTTACAGTCATTTAAAGAAAATTTGTTCAATAATTCTTTAACATATTTTGATTGATGTATAAAAGTTCCATTTGTTTGTTGTTTGATCTGCAGTCCTAGAAAGTACTGCAGTTCTCCCATGGTACTCATCTCAAATTTTGATTGCATGAGTTTCTTAAAATCATCACACAATTTTGTGTTTGTTGAACCAAAGATGATATCATCAACATAAATTTGAACAAGTAAGACATGATTTCCAACATGTTTAATGAAAAGTGTTTTATCAATGGCACCTCTTGTAAAGTTATTTTTGAGTAAAAAGGTGGAGAGTGTATCATACCAGGCTCTTGGAGCCTGTTTGAGCCCATATAGAGCTTTATCCAGTCTGTACACCCACTCAGGATGAGAAGGATCCTCAAACCCAGGTGGCTGACAGACATACACCTCCTCCTTGATTTTACCATATAAAAATGCACTTTTCACATCCATTTGATAAACTTTTATTTTGTTGGAAATGGCATAGGCCAGAAATAACCTGATGGCCTCAAGCCTTGCAACTGGAGCAAAAGGTTTCATCATAGTCAATTCCCTCTTCTTGAGAGTACCCTTGAACTACCAGTCTTGCCTTGTTCTTGATTATCATACCAGCTTCATCTTGTTTGTTCCTGAAAACCCATCTTGTACCAATTGGTTGCTTGTTTTGAGGTAAGGGACAGATTTCCCAGACCTGTTGCTTGTTGAACTGTAGTAGTTCATCTTGCATAGCTTGCACCCAATTGTTGTCTTTTAGGGCTTCCTGGTACTTCTTTGGTTCCAACTGTGAAATAAAGGCTGAGAATAGGCAAAAGTTGGAAAGCTGGTTTCTGGTTAGAACACCTGTAGCTATATCACCCATGATTTGATCAAGTGGATGATCTCTGTGTTCAATCAGTTGTTGTAAACCACTGACAGGTGTAGGTGGCTCTGGTTCTTCAAACAAACTACTGAGGTCTATGATATCTGGTTCAGCAGTTGCAGCTTCTTCAGTAGTTGCAGGTGCTGAAGCAGATGTTTGAGTTTGGCCTTCAGTATTTGTTTGATCAGAAGTTTGGAAAACTTCTGATGGTGTTGTAGTTGACTTAATGACTGTTTGAGGAGTCCATGGTGCAGGATCCTCATCTTCAAACCTTTGATCACCATAATAAGTAGGTTTGGAAGAAGTAACAGCCTTTTCAGGTCCAAAGTGAAAGTTGTCAAGGTCAAAGAGTTCAGCAGGATGTGCTGGAATAAGAGTGTGTTTTGACTCATTGAACTTGACATTCAATGTTTCTTCTACTATCTTGGTGTGAGAATTAAAAACCTTGTAGGCTTTTCTAGTTGAAGAGTAACCAAGAAAGTAACCTGAGTCAACTTTGGCAGCAAACTTTGAGATAGATTCCTTGATGTTCAAGATGAAACATTGACACCCAAAAGCCCTGAAAAAGGAGATAAGGGGCTTCATGCCATGAAGAACTTCATAGGCAGTCTTGGAATGTCTCTTGACGACAAGAACTCAATTCTGAACATAACATGCTGTGTTAACTGCTTCTGCCCAAAAGTACAATGGCAGTCCAGAATCAGCTAACATTGTTCTTGCTCCTTCTATCAATGTTCTGTTCTTCCTTTCTACTACACCATTTTGTTCAGGAGTTCTGGGAACACTGTATTGTCTAATAATCCCTTTAGACAAACAGAATTCATCCAGAGTTTTGTTCCTGAACTCTGTCCCATTGTCACTTCTAATGGTTTTGACAGATAGAGAATATTGTTTCTCTACTTGTAGAATGAAGAACTTGATGATTTCAGCAGCCTCATCCTTGGAAAATAAGAAGAATACCCATGTGAATCTTGAGTAGTCATCAATGATGACTAGGCAGTACTTCTTTTTACCAAGGCTCATAATCTTGACAGGCCCAAATAAGTCCATATGGAGTAGTTGAAGACATGCAGTTGTTTTTGATTCTTCAATAGACTTATAGGAGGACTTATGCTGTTTTCCCTTTAAACAGGATACACAGTGTTCTTGACACTGGTATACTTTCAAAGGTAGACCTCTGACCAAGCCCATTTTTGTGACTTTATTTATGGTTTTAAAGTTCACATGGCCAAGTCTCCTGTGCCAGAGATCTGTTTCTGAAGTTGATGCCCTTGAGAAGAAACAGGCAGTGTTGTTCAATACTTTGTCTTTTTCAATGTCCACTGCATAGACATTGCCACATCTTTTGGCAATCAGCAAAGTATGATCTTCTATAATCTTCTCAATCAACTTCTGGCCTTCTGGTGAGATGATCTTGCAAGCTGTCTTTGTGAAAAAGGAAGAATATCCTTTATCACACATTTGTGACACACTCAGCAAGTTGTATTCAAGGTTCTCCACCAGATTGACCTTGTCAAACTGTATTTTGCCAGAGGAGACATTGCCATGTCCTAGCACATATCCCTTGGCATTGTTCCCAAAGGACACAGATCCTTCTCTTTGGCTGATAAAGTTGTTTATCAGGTATCTGCATCCAGTCATGTGCATAGAGCCTCCACTATCAACATACCATATGCTGTTTAAGCCCCTGGAAACTCTCTGCACATAAAAGCAAATTAGTTAGATTTGGAAACCCAAGCCTGTTTGGCTTTGGGTTTGCTCTTGGGAACAGTTACAGTTTGTTCTTGACCAGGTTGAGAAATCCATGTCTTTTTGGCAATGGATTTTTCATGAAGAACTATGGTGGTATCCTTTTTAGGACCACCATCAACCTTGGTCATCAGTAGTTCTACCATGTTCTTTAGATTTTGAATCTCAGCAGTTTGTGAAACTGCTGATGATTCTGGTCTAACTACTGACAAGGAATTTTGAGAAAAAGACTTTGGTTGAGATTTTATCTTTTTCTGAGAAAAGGTGTTTTCAGGTTGTTGTTTCTTGGGTTTAAAGACTTTTTCATAATCATTTCTGATTTGATTTCCCACAACCTGTTGTTTAAATTTTTGATTGAACTGAATTCCTTTTCTGTATCTACAAAATTCAGTTTTGTGGTTGAACAGGCCACAAATTTCACATGCTTTTGCCTTCTGTTTTTGTTCTGAAGGCAAATTTCTGACAGTTGTGAAAAGATTTTGCTCATCAGTAGTTTTCAGGTCTCAACTCCTGAAGTAGATGAAACTACTGATGGCTTGTTGTCAGTTTTTGTAAATACTTCTGAAGTACTTTCTTTAAAAATGCCAGGATTTCTGTTTAGAAAGTTTTCATGGAAAGATGTGCATTCTTTCCCTTCAGAAGTTTCATTTGAAACAATTCTTCTCCCATCTTCAGTAGTTTTGGGAGAAAAATCTGTTGGTGTTTCAACATGATGGTATCCTATGCCAAACTTCACATTTGAAGCACTTTGTTTGTTTAGCAGTAGTTGATACCCCCTACAAGATTCAACCCATTTTTCACAAGTGATCCTGGTGTCAGCAAGCTCTTGTCTGACATCTCCCAGGTCATTTAGCATCATTTTGATTTGTGCTTGGGTTTCAATGGCAGAGTCAGTTAATTTAGAAACCTCTTTAGTTTTAGCACACAGTTTTCTTTCCAAATCACATTTTATCTGTGTGTATTTTCTTTCTAAATCATTGGCTTTGCCTTGTAGGTGCACGTTTGTCTCTCTTATGAGAGCAAAAGTTTCTTTGCAAGAGTTTGAACATAGTTTTGTCAAAGATTCTTTTGATACCTGAGACAATGCAGATTTTGAGGTAGAGCCTTCAAATGCCATTAAGGCAAAGTTCTTTCTGCCATTGTCTGGTTCTCCCCAGTTGATGTCAAACACTTTGTTGTCTGCATCAGGATTACACTCTGTGGTGTCATATGGGAGACTGCTCCAGTCAACATACCCCGAGGTAAAGAGGCTTTGTTGAGGGGGTTGTTGAGGCTGTGGAGGAAGTTGAGCAGCTGGAAAGGGAGGGATTGATTGTTGGCTCTGCATCTGTTGAGCAGGCACTTGAACATATTGTACTTGAGGCATATATTGCTGTTGAGGAGCTTGTGCCTGTACAAAATGAGCACTCCCTTGAGTTCCATTGTTCCTATTATAATTGGGGTTATAGTTATTTCCAGATTGTGATTGGTTAAAGCTAGAGCTTCTACACTCTCTAGCAAAGTGTCCCAACTTCTGACACTTGTGACATCTCAGTTTAGATTTGTCAAAACCAATTTTTGTGTTACTGGTCAATCCTGGAAATTTCCTTCCTGACCTTTTATAAAACTTGTTAGTTTTAATGCTTAGCATGGCCAGTTGGTGAAGTATGTCCATTTCTTCCAAGTCATCACTGCTAAAATTTTTCAAATCATCCATGATAAAACATAGATTATCAGCAGTTTGACCTTGGTCATCATTGTCATAACCTGGGAAAGATCTTTCTGATGAGATCCCAGTGGTTATGTCAATATTGTCATAAGATCCATAGGAACAAGTTGGTGAATCTTGTCCCAAAAGTGCTGTACTACCTGGTAGGTAGTCATCAGCAGTTTTACCAGAAGTTTGTAATTTCTTCTTTTGATCGATTTCTCTTTCAAAAGTGAGTAATCTCCCATGGAGTTTTGTAAGAGTGAGGGAGCTAAAATCTGGTGAGGATCTTAAGACAATGGAGTAAGTTTCCCATTTGTCAGGTAGAGACCTTAAAAATCTATGTAACATAGATACTGTTGTATAGGTCTGCCCATTTAACTTTAGCTCAGAGATTAATGAGGAGAATCTTTCAAATTGTTGTGTCAAAGTCTCCCCATTAATATAAGCAAATGTTTCATATTGTTGAGCCAAAATTTCTCTGGTGTTGGCAATCACCTCTTCAGTTCCTCCAAACTGTTCTTTAAGACAGTCCCAAAGTTCTTTGGCACTTTCACAATGTAAAAGGCCAGAGTATATTTCATTTGGGAGAGCCATTGCCAACATAGAGAATGCCTTAGCATCTAGCTCAAGTTTTAGGAAATCTTCATCTGTATAGTCTTTGGGATCCTTAGGAATCCCTTCTTTTGTTTCAAGGTTTATGTTTACTGGTTTGTGTGGACCATATATCACAGATCTCCAACAACCAGTGTTGGTTTGTGACAAGGTATGTGCCATTCTTTTCTGCCATATATTGTACTCATTTCTCACAAGCATGGCAGGTTTGGTGGCAGAACCAGTATTATGTGGATCCATTTTTAAAGAGTTATAGATTTGTCTGATGACTCTTTTAAGTGATGGATATTGATAAAAAGTGAACTTTTGATCTTTTTATTGAATATCAATAAGAGCTTTGTGTCTGATTCTCAATTTGTTAGATTGATATGTGATCAGATAAACCAATGCTCTGATACCAATTGTTGGATCAGTTTGCTCTTGTTTGCTAAGTAAGAACTTGCTATCTTGACACTTAAGTGTTTAGCAAGTCCTAGTAAATCAGATTATAAGCACAGCGGAATGTTATAAGTTAAAGCAACACTTTTTATGCAAAAGCAGAGTTGTAACTCCCCCTTGATGTTTGAAACAAGATAAATGACAAAGTATTTATTATGAATCTAAGTTGTAAATGAGAATTAGATACTTAGCAAGATTCACAATAAATACAGAAATGGAATAATAACAATGAGAGTGTTTGAAGGATTTTTCTGTTAAAAATCAATGTCTAAAATAGAAGGTTGAAGCCTTCTATTTATAGACGATTACATGCATGTATCTTGCCTAAAAAGCAAGCACAGAAAGTCCAGTTACAAGTTGCACAAGTTGCAACATTGAAAGAAACAAATAAAGCTAAAAGTAATATTAAACAATAAACTACTGATGCAAAAGGGCGGTGGCAAATATCTTCTGCTAAGTGCTGATGAAGGACAACTACTGAAGAGTAGTTTTGTCTTCAGTACTTCTGAAGTGAACTTGTCTGGTTTGGACTTCAGAACTTCTGCAACTTCAGCACTTCTTCATATCTTCTAATCAGCAGTTTCTTGTCTTCTATTCAGTACTTCTATTTAGCCAAAAATGACAGAAGTGAATTAGACTAAGGTTTACAAAAGTGGTTTCACCAATCCTCTTTGTCCTAACAATTGTGAATCTGTCTAAGTATCTAATTCTCATTTACTGCTTGGATTCATAATAAATACTTGTCATTAATAGTTTCAATCATCAAGGGGGAGTAATAACTCTTCCTAAGTATAAAAAGTGTTGCTTTAACTTATACATTCCGCTGTGCTTATAATCTGATATACAAGAGCTTGCTAAACACTTAAGTGTCAAGATAGCAAGTTCTTACTTGAACAAAAGAGCAAACTGATCCAACAATTGGTATCAGAGCATTGGTTTATCTGATCACATATCAATCTAACAAATTGAGAATCAGACACAAAGCTCTTATTGATACTCAATAAAAAGATCAAAAGTTCACTTTTTATCAACATCCATCACTTAAAAGAGTCATCTGACAAAACAATACTCTTTAAAATGGATCCACATAATACTGGTTCTGCCACTAAACCTGCCATGCTTGTAAGAAATGAATACAATATATGGCAAAAGAGAATGGCACATATCTTGTCACAAACCAACACAGGTTGTTGGAGATCTGTGATATATGGTCCTCACAAACCAGTAAATGTCAATCTTGAAACTAATGTTCAGGTCCCTAAGGACCCAAAAGAATATACAGATGATGATTTCCTAAAACTTGAGCTAGATGCAAAAGCATTCTCTATGTTGGCAATGGCTCTCCCAAATGAGATATACTCTGGCCTTTTACATTGTGAAAGTGCCAAAGAACTCTGGGATTGTCTTAAAGAACAGTTTGGAGGAACTGAAGAGGTGATTGCCAACACCAGAGAGATTTTAGCTCAACAATATGAGACATTTGCTCATATTAATGGGGAAACTTTAACTCAACAATTTGAAAGATTCTCCTCATTAATATCTGAGCTAAAGTTAAATGGTCAGACCTATACAACAGTATCTATGCTACATAGATTTTTAAGGTCTTTACTAGACAAATGGGAAACATACTCCATTGTTTTAAGATCCTCACCAGATTTTAGCTCCCTCACTCTTACAAAACTCCATGGGAGATTACTTACTTTTGAGAGAGAAATTGATCAAAAGAAGAAATTACAATCATCTGGTAAAATTGCTGATGACTACCTACCAGGTAGTACAGCACTTTTGGGACAAGACTCACCAACTTGTTCCTATGGATCTTATGACAACATTGACATAACAACTGGGATCTCATCAGAAAGATCTTTCCCAGGTTATGACAATGATGACCAAAGTCAAACTGCTGATAATCTATGTTTTATCATGGATGATTTGAAAAACTTTAGCAGTGATGACTTAGAAGAAATGGACATTTTACACCAACTGGCCATGCTAAACATTAAAACTAACAAGTTTTATAAAAGGTCAGGAAGGAAATTTCCAGGATTGACCAGTAATACAAAAATTGGTTTTGACAAATCTAAACTGAGATGTCACAAGTGTCAGAAGTTGGGACACTTTGCTAGAGAGTGTAGAAGCTCTAGCTTTAACCAATCACAATCTGGAAATAACTATAACCCCAATTATAATAGGAATAATGGAACTCAAGGGAGTGCTCATTTTGTACAGGCACAAGCTCCTCAACAGCAATACATGCCACAAGTACAATATGTTCCAATGCCTGCTCAACAGATGCAGAGCCAACAATCAATCCCTCCCTTTCCAGCTGCTCAACATCCTCCACAGCCTCAACAACCCTCTCAACAAAGTCTTTTCACCTCAGGGTATGTTGACTGGAGCAGTCTCCTTTTGACACCACAGAGTGCAATCCTGATGCAGACAACAAGGTGTTTGACATCAACTGGGGAGAACCAGACAATGGCAGAAAGAACTTTGCCTTAATGGCATTTGAAGGCTGTACTTCAAAATCTGCATTGTCACAGGTATCAAAATAATCTTTGACAAAACTTTGCTAAAATTCTTGCAAAGAAACTTTTGCTCTCATAAGAGAGACAAATGTGCACTTACAAGGTAAAGCCAATGATTTAGAAAGAAAATACACACAGATGAAATGTGATTTAGAAAGAAAACTGTGTGCTAAAACAAAAGAAGTTTCTAAATTAACTGACTCGGCTATTGAAACCCAAGCACAAATTAAAATCATGCTAAATGACCTGGGAGATGTCAGACAAGAGCTTGCTGACACCAGGATCACATGTGAAAAATGGGTGGAATCTTGTAAGGGGTATCAATTATTGCTAAACAAACAAAGTGCTTCAAATGTTAAGTTTGGCATAGGGTACCACCATGTTGAAACACCAACAGATTTCTCTCCCAAAACTACTGAAGATAGGAGAAAAATTGCTTCAAATGAAACTTCTAAAGGGAAAGACTGCACATCTTTCTATGAAAACTTTTTAAACAGAAATCCTGGTATTTTCAAAGAAAGTACTTCAGAAGTATTAACAAAATCTGACAATGAGCCATCAGTAGTTTCATCTACATCAGGAGTTGAGATGGTGAAAACTACTGATGAGCAAAATCTTTACACTAATGTCAGAAATTTGCCTTTAGATCAAAAACAAAAGGCAAAAGAGTGTGAAATTTGTGGTCTGTTCAACCACAAAACTGAATTTTGTAGATACAGAAAAGGAATTCAGTTCAATCAAAAATTTAAACAACAGGTTGTGGGAAATCAAATCAGAAATGATTATGAAAGAATCTTTAAACCCAAGAAACAACAACCTGAAAACACCTTTTCTCAGAAAAAGATAAAATCTCAACTAAAATCTTTTTCTCAAAATTCTTTGTCAGTAGTTAGACCTGAATCATCAGCAGTTTCACAAACTGCTGAGATACAAAATATAATGAACATGGTACAACTACTGATGACCAAGGTTGATGGTGGTCCTGAAAAGGATACCACCATGGTTCTTAATGAAAAATCCATTGCCAAAAAGACATGGATTTCTCAACCTGGTCAAGAACAAACTGTAACTGTTCTCAAGAGCAAACCCAAAGCCAAACAGGCTTGGGTTCCTAAATCTAACTAATTTGCTTTTATGTGCAGAGAGTTTCCAGGGGCTTAAACAGCATATGGTATGTTGATAGTGGAGGCTCTATGCACATGACAGGATGCAGATACCTGATAAACAACTTTATCAGCCAAAGAGAAGGATCTGTATCCTTTGGGAACAATGCTAAGGGATATGTGCTAGGACATGGCAATGTCTCCTCTGGCAAAATACAGTTTGACAAGGTCAATCTGGTGGAAAACCTTGAATACAACTTGCTGAGTGTGTCACAAATGTGTGATAAAGGATACTCTTCCTTTTTCACAAAGACAGCATGCAAGATCATCTCACCAGAAGGCCAGAAGTTGATAGAGAAGATCATTGAAGATCATACTTTGCTGATTGCCAAAAGATGTGGCAATGTCTATGCAGTGGACATTGAGAAAGACAAAGTATTGAACAACACTGCTTGTTTCTTCTCAAGGGCATCAACTTCAGAAACAGATCTCTGGCACAGGAGACTTGGCCATGTGAACTTTAAAACCATAAATAAAGTCACAAAAATGGGCTTGGTCAGAGGTCTACCTTTGAAAGTATACCAGTGTCAAGAACACTGTGTATCCTGTTTAAAAGGAAAACAGCATAAGTCCTCCTATAAGTCTATTGAAGAATCAAAAACAACTGCATGTCTTCAACTACTCCATATGGACTTATTTGGACCTGTCAAGATTATGAGCCTTGGTAAGAAGAAGTACTGCTTAGTCATCATTGATGACTACTCAAGATTCACATGGGTATTCTTCTTATTCTCCAAGGATGAGGCTGCTGAAATCATCAAGTTCTTCATTCTACAAGTAGAGAAACAATATTCTCTATCTGTCTAAACCATTAGAAGTGATAATGGGACAGAGTTCAGGAACAAAACTCTGGATGAATTCTGTTTGTCTAAAGGGATTATTAGACAATATAGTGTTCCCAGAACTCCTGAACAAAATGGTGTAGTAGAAAGGAAGAACAGAACATTAATAGAAGGAGCAAGAACAATGTTAGCTGATTCTGGACTGCCCTTGTACTTTTGGGCAGAAGCAGTTAACACATCATGTTATGTTCAGAATAGAGTTCTGGTGGTCAAGAGACATTCCAAGACTGCCTATGAAGTTCTTCATGGCATGAAGCCCCTTATCTCCTTTTTTAGGGCTTTTGGGTGTCAATGTTTCATCTTGAACATCAAGGAATCTATTTCAAAGTTTGCTGCCAAAGTTGACTCAGGTTACTTTCTTGGTTACTCTTCAACTAGAAAAGCCTACAAGGTTTTTAATTCTCACACCAGGATAGTAGAAGAAACATTGAATGTCAAGTTCAATGAGTCAAAACACACTCTTATTCCAGCACATCCTGCTGAACTTTTTGACCTTGACAACTTCCACTTTGGACCTGAAAAGACTGTTACTCCTTCCAAACCTACTTATTATGGTGATCAAAGGTTTGATGATGAGGATCCTACACCATGGACTCCTCAAACAGTCATTAAGTCAACTTCAACACCATCAGAAGTTTCACAAACTTCTGATCCAACAAATACTGAAGGCCAAACTCAAACATCTGCTTCAGCACCTGCAACTACTGAAGACACTAAAACTGCTGAACCAGATATTATAGACCTCAGTAGTTTGTTTGAAGAACAAGAGCCACCTACACCTGTCAGTGGTTTACAACAACTGATTGAACACAGAGATCATCCACTTGATCAAATCATGGGTGATATAGCTTCAGGTGTTCTTACCAGAAACCAGCTCTCCAACTTTTGCCTATTTTCAGACTTTATCTCACAGTTGGAACCAAAGAAGTACCAGGAAGCCCTCAAAGACAATAATTGGGTGCAAGCTATGCAAGATGAACTGCTTCAGTTCAACAAGCAACAGGTCTAGGAAATCTGTCCCTTACCTCCAAACAAGCAACCAATTGGCACAAGATGGGTTTTCAGAAACAAACAAGATGAAGCTGGTATGATAATCAAGAACAAGGCAAGACTGGTAGTTCAAGGGTACTCTCAAGAAAAGGGAATTGACTATGATGAAACCTTTGCTCCAATTGCAAGGCTTGAGGCCATCAAGTTATTTCTGGCCTATGCCATTTCCAACAAAATTAAAGTTTATCAAATGGATGTGAAAAGTGCATTTTTGTATGGAAAAATAAAAGAGGAGGTGTATGTCTGTCAGCCACCTGGGTTTGAGGATCCTTCTCATCCTGAGTGGGTGTACAGACTGGACAAATCTCTTTATGGGCTCAAACAGGCTCCAAGAGCCTGGTATGATACACTCTCCACCTTTTTACTCAAAAAAACTTTACAAGAGGTGCCATTGATAAAACTCTTTTCATAAAACATGTTGGAAATCATGTCTTACTTGTTCAAATTTATGTTGATGATATCATTTTTGGTTCAACAAACACAAAACTGTGTGATGATTTTAAGAAACTCATGCAATCAAAATTTGAGATGAGTACCATGGGAGAACTGCAGTACTTTCTGGGACTGCAGATCAAGCAACAAACAAATGGAACTTTTATACATCAATCAAAATATGTTAAAGAATTATTGAACAAATTTTCTTTAAAAGACTGTAAATCATGTTCCACTCCCATGACACCAATCACACAAGTTGAACCTGATGATCAAGGAAAACAGGTTGATCAAACCATGTACAGATGCATGATAGGTTCCCTTTTATACTTAACTGCTTCTAGACCAGATATTATGTTTTCAACATGTGTCTGTGCTAGATATCAATCAGCACCAAGGGAATCACACCTCATAGCAGTCAAAAGAATTTTCAGATATCTGAAAGGAACTCCAACACTTGGAATTTGGTATCCTGCTTCAAGCAATACCAAGTTATCAGCTTTTTCAGATAGTGACTATGCAGGGTGTAAGATGACAAGAAAGTCAACATCTGGTGGTTGTCAATTCCTGGGTAACTGTCTAGTGTCATGGCAATCAAAGAAGCAAACATCTGTTGCAACTTCAACTGCTGAAGCTGAATACATTGCAGCTACAAGTTGTACATCACAGATACAATGGCTCCAATATCAACTTCTTGATTATGGAATCAAAGAGACCAAGACACCTCTGTTTGTAGACAGCAAATCTGCCATTAGCATCATTCAAAATCCGGTACAATTCTCAAAAACCAAACATATTGAGATCAGGTACCATTTCATAAGAGATTGCTATGAAAAGGGCAAGATTGAGGTGAAGCATGTAGCAACAGCTAATCAAATAGCTGACATCTTCACAAAACCCCTTGACACATCAACATTTCAGAAGTTAGTATCCATGCTTGGGATGCTAAATTTGTAAGTGTTTATTTTATTATTCTGCAAATTTTTCATTTTTCACTTACAAAACAGACAAAAGTCTCAAACAAAACTTCTGAAAAGAGAGAAACTACTGATGAACAAAACATCAGTATGGGGATAATTTCTAAAAAGTGTGTAACTTCTGATAAAATAAACTTCAGAAGTTATGAATAAAAGTATTTATAAAAACATTTCTCATCAGCTGTTAAAACTACTGAAGAGGAAATGGGAACTACTGATGAAGTAATCCTTCATCAGCAGTTTAAGTTAAAAGGGCAAATCTGACTTTTTCCATCATCAGAGGTTTGACCTAATCGGTTAAAAACTTCTGATAAAAAGATTTTTAACCAAAGGCGGTTTAAAAACTTCTAATAAAGAAGATTCAAGCGGTTAAAACTTCTGATAAATACCTTTTCTCAACACTTATCCTTTCAAATTCAAAATATCCCTCTTTCTCTCTCAAAAACTCTCTCAATAACCTAAACCTGCAAAATCAACTGTTCGATCAAAACCCAAACCACATGGCTCTCGTTCTAAAGCAGGGACACAATCAAAGGGCCTTTCTTGAAAAACAAGAAGGCTGGTCCCAATACGATGAGATCATTGATCTTGTCGTAAAATCCCAATATTTTACTGCTCTCACAATAAACCCACCAATTCACACTGAAACTCTGAATGAGTTCTGGGCAAATGTTGAGACGGTGACGGCAGATGATGAAGTCATTTCCCTAAACTCAAGAATAAAAGGGAAACCACTGACCATCACACCGGCCACACTGGCAACAAGACTGGGTCTGGATGATGTAACTGCCCCTGACCATGTTGCTAATTCTGATATTCACCTAACCATGACAGAGTGTGGTTATCAAGGTACTCTCTCCCATGCTACTATCTTCAAAAAATATTTTGAACCAAAATACAAGCTTTTGTTTCATTATATTATTATGTGTTTGAGTCCAAAAACAGGGTCTTATGACCAGATGCCCTCCACTTTTCAACCAATATTTCATTCCATTGTGAATGAAACTAAATTCAGGGCATCAAAACTATTTTTCAATGAGTTGGTGTTACATCACAATAATACCAAGAAAAAGTTTTTGTTATACCCAAGGTTCATTATGCAATGCATAATAGGGGAACTGGGTAATGAGGTGCTTGTGGGAAAAGTTTCAACTTTAAATCCATTAACCTCACAAGCATACTCTAGGCATAACAAACCGGCTGCCTGGCCAGAAGATGATCAGGGAGAATAACAACAAGTCCCCCTGAAGCCCACATCTTCCAAACTCACACCACCAAAAGCCAAAAAGCCCAAGCCAACAAAGACACAAACCCACCAACCCAAAAGAAAAGCTGTTCAGGAGGTTGAGATGCCTGAACATGCTCATGAGCAGTCTGCTCTTCAAATAGGTGAGACTGAAACACCCTCTCAGTCTCATCCATCTCAAACCCCACCAAGAGCACCAATAACCATCTTATTCAAAAGAAAAAGACTTAGAAAAACTATTGAAACTCACTCTTCTTTTGAAACTGCTGACCAACCAAATTCACCTATTGCCCAAACTACTGAACCAACCCCTCAAATTTCTGAACCAGAGGCAATAGAAATTGCCAAACTTCTCTCTGGGCTAAAAGAGAAGGTCCCATCTGATTATGTCAGTCCCCTACAACCACAACAAACAGGGGACATAACCACAACATCAGACATGGATGTGGACATCTCTAGCCCTATCCCAAGAGATGAGGGTGGACCAAAGTCTTTAAGCCCAATTTTAGAGACTCTTGGGGCATCTAAGGCTGCTACTACTCAGTTATCACCCAGTGGTGGATCTGAGGATAGAAGTAACATAGCTAAGACCTCAGATGTGGCAACTACTGATGAAGGCTTAATGCCTGAAGTAGGAAATCCTCAGAACCAAGAACAAGAGGTTCATGAGAGAACTGAGTTGGGCTCAGCTCATGATTTAACTGAGACAGTCCTCAATGAGGACAACATCAGGGATTCAGATGATTCCATTAATTTGGATGATGTTTCAAAAACACAAACTACTGAATTGACGGCACTTTATGAAGGTCCTGTTTCAGGGGTATCCAGGCTCAAGAAGCCAGTCACCCCTGCATAGGTTAAAGCCCACTCAATCCCTAAAACCCCTAGAGTGGCATCCTCTATACAACATGAGGATCTCCCAAAAACACACCCTTCACAACAAATGCCTACCCAATTCCCTGGGCAAACAAGCATAGACCTGAACCAGCTATGCAGCCCAGAGGGTCCCCTGTACCACATGATGAACACTCTCATCAGGAATCACTTCCAAATATACACAGCTAACTTGGAGCTGTCTATCAAGAATCAATTTGGAGTGATCAAGACAAAGATGAATGATCTGTCCAACAAGATAGATTTCAACAGCAAACAGATTGCTCATCTTCAAGGTCAAATCTCCCAACCCTCAACCTCAAAACTTAAACTTGATGAATCCAAAAAGGGGGAGAAGATCAGGGAACCTAAGGAGTCATTCCAAGCCAGGATAAGGGCAAGAGTGGCCATCCTTGAAAGAGATCAAAAAGATCAAGCCAGGAAAGAAAAACTGGCCAAACAGTTTGGTGTCTCAGTGGAAGAGATTGAAGCCACAGAAAAAGAAGATGAGACCCAAACCTCTGAAGAATCCCTAAGGCATAATGAAGAAACTTCTGATGGCAAAAGTTCTGATGAAGAATCAGAAAGTACTGAAGACAATCCTTCAGTAGTTGACAAACCATCAGCAGTTGTCAACCCATCAGAGGTTAACACTTCCAAACCTCAAACTGCTGACCCTTCCAGAACCACTGCTCCCATTCAACCAACATCTGATCCTATCAGGCCTACTACAACTGTTACAACAATGACTGTACTGAACCCTTCTCCTATCTCTCAATCAGCTGAATTACTAGAGAAGAGCTTAGTTGCAGCCAACAAGAAGGCCAGAGAAGATCTGATCTGGAAAACTCTGGAAGAAAGGGATGATCTAGACTTAAGCCATGAAGAAAAACTTCAGGCTTATGAAGCTGAACTACAAAGGCAGGCTAGCCTTGATGAGATTGCTGAACAAGATAAAAGACAACAACTGGTGTCTTACATTACAAAGAACAGCAAGACTAAAGCCTACACACTCAAGGGACTTTCTATGCAAGAGCTGACAAGAAGAGCACAACTGCTTGCAGACAAACTGGCCACAAGCAAAGAAGGAAAGGCCAAGAGAGCCCAAATGATAGAAGAATTAGTAGCAGAGGGCTATGGTTCAAAAGCCTCAGTATCCAGATGGAAAGAAGAAAGATTGATGGATACTTACAGAAAATACAAGGCTGCCAAGGCTGCAAATCCAGAGAAGTTTCAAACTGCTGATCCTTCAAGGTCAGTAGTTAGAACTTCTGGTGTATCAACAAGAAGGCCTGCTACTCAAAGAAAGAAAGCAGAGGACAATGTCAAAACTGACTTCAAAATGGTACTACTTGAAGAAAGTTCAATAGTCCATTCAGATTTTGACATTGAGGAGAAACCTCTGTTAACACATCAGATGGTCACTTACTGATAACAACTCAGTATTGTTGACAAGAAGAGACCTCTCAAGCAGGGCTTACAAGAAGATCAGTGATCTGAAGAAACTGTCAACACAAGACCTGCTCACAATTCAACATCTGGAACCACAGAGAGGATCTCTATCTGATGGACAGTTAAACCAGCTCAAGAACACCATGTACAAAGAGATATGGAAGATTGTTCAAGACAGAAGAAAAACATAAGGAATTAGTAAGGTTTTGGCTTCATCAATCCAGGGGGAGATTGTTAGGACAAAGAGGATTGGTGAAACCACTTTTGGAAACCTTAGTCTAATTCACTTCTGTCATTTTTGTTAAGTATAGAAGTACTGAAGAGAAAACAAGAAACTGCTGAAGAGAAGATATGAGAAATGCTGAAGAAGAAACTTCATCAGAAGTTCTGAAGTCCAAACCAGACAAGTTCACTTCAGAAGTACTGAAGACAAACTACTCATCAGTAGTTTGTCATTCATCAGCACTTAGCATCAGATATTTTCCACCGCCTTTTGCATCAGTAGTTTTATTGTTTATTATTACTTTTAGCTGTATTTGTTAGTTTCAATGTTGCAACTTGTGCAACTTGTTTCTGATGTTTCTGTACTTGCTTTTTGGGCAAGATACATGTATGTAAACGTCTATAAATAGGAGGCTTCAACCTTCTATTTTAGACATTGATTTTAATAGAAAAATCCTTCAAACACTTTCACTGTTCTATTCCATTTCTGTATTTATTGTGAATCTGTCTAAGTATCTAATTCTCATTTACTGCTTGGATTCATAATAAATACTTGTCATTAATAGTTTCAATCATCAAGGGGGAGTAATAACTCTTCCTAAGTATAAAAAGTGTTGCTTTAACTTATACATTCCGCTGTGCTTATAATCTGATATACAAGAGCTTGCTAAACACTTAAGTGTCAAGATAGCAAGTTCTTACTTGAACAAAAGAGCAAACTGATCCAACATTTTTATCTCCACCCTTCTGATTACCCTAAACAGATGCACGTCAACGATGCATTGTCAGACAAGAACTATGCTGATTGGGTGCAAGAGATGGAGAATTTCTTATTTGCAAAGAACAAGATTGGCTTTATAGATGGTTCAATTGAGAAGCCAGAAAAGACATCCAAAGAATATATGCCATGGATGAGGGTAGACGCCATGACAAAAGGGTGGTTAACTACTGCCATGGAGAAGGAAATAAGAAGCAGCGTCAAATACGCTAACACCGCCGCAAAAATGTGGTCGGATCTTCGTGAAAGGTTCGGAAAAGAGAGCGCACCAAGAGCATATGAGCTGAAGAACAAAATCGCTGCCACACACCAGGACGGAGCTATTGTATCAGCCTATTATACAAAGCTTCGTTCTTTGTGGGATGAGATTCAATCCGTATTTCCTGTCCCGCGATGCAGTTGCAATGGATGTACTTGTGATCTCGGTAAACGGATGATTGAGCATCAAGAGAAGGAGCGGTTGTACGAGTTTCTCATGGGTCTCGACAACGAGTTTGGAATGATCAAAACTCAAATTCTTGCTACGAAGCCGACTCCAGGCCTTGGGACAGCATATCACCTCGTTGTCGAGGATGAACGACAAAAGCAGATTACCGAAGATAAGAAGCCATTCATGGAAGCCGCTGCCTTCAAGGCTTCTGTTTCTCAAAACCGTAACAATAATACGCCCTCCTCACAACAAAAGCCGAAGATATTTTCCAAACCAGGAAGACAAGAAGAAGGAGTTCAACATTACAGCCATTGTGACCGTGATGGACATAGCCGGGAAGGATGCTTCAAGCTTATAGGTTACCCGGAGTGGTGGCCAAGTAAAATGAAGGGAGACAAAATGAAACCGAAAGCTTCTTGTGTTGAAGGAAGTTCGAGTCCTATTCCTGGACTCACCAAAGAACAATACAATTCTTTCTTGAAGCACTTTGAAGATGGAACTGACACAGGTGATGAATGGAGCAAGCGAGTGGCTAACATGACAGGTAGACTCGTTGATGAGGACGACTGGGTGGTTGATTCCGGGGCTACCGAACACACAACTTACTTAAATGATATCCTTTCAAATAAAAGAAAAGACCGACATGAGATGCCTGTCACCATTCCAAACGGTGATACCATCCCGGTTGAGGGAAAGGGTGATTATACCTTACCGGGGGGCACCAAGATCAAGGGCATATTACATGTGCCTAAATTTACCTGCAATCTTTTATCAGTTAGCCAATTAACAAAAGATCTCCAATGTTCTGTGACATTTTTTCCCGATTTTTGTGTCATGCAGGGTCTCCGTTCGAGGAACTTGATTGGTGCGGGTAAGTGCAAGGGAGGTCTATACCAAATGGGAATGTTTGGAGAAGAAAGGAAGGCTATGGCGGTTACTGTTGAGAGATGGCATAATAGGTTGGGTCATACATCTCAAGAAAAATTAGCTAAGATTGAATTTTTGAAAGGTGTTTCTTTTAACCTTAGAAATAATGTTTGTGATTCTTGTTCAAAAGCTAAACACACCAGATCTCCTTTCCCTTTGAGTGAAATTATACCCAAAGAATGCTTTGAATTATTACATTGTGATGTGTGGGGAAAGTATCGTATTCCTTCCTACTCGGGGGCAAATTATTTTTTGACCATTGTTGATGACTTTAGTAGGAATGTTTGGATTTTTCTCATCAAATACAAAAGTGATGCTAGCACTTGTTTGATGAATTTTTGCAAGATGGTTGAAACTCAATTCAGTAAAATTGTTAAAAGAATAAGATGTGACAATGGTGGAGAGTTCACATCCAATCTCATGTTGAACTTTTACACAAAAAAAGGCATTTTATTAGAAACCACATGCCCTCACACCCCCCCCCCCCCCCAACAAAACGGGGTTGTTGAGCGCAAGCATAGACACTTGCTTGAAACGGCACGTGCCTTACGTTTTGGGGCAAATTTACCAAAAAGGTTTTGGGGAGAATGTGTGTTAACGGCTGCATACATCATCAACCGACTTCCATCCAAAACCCTTAGTGACAAAACTCCATATGAAATTCTATATAATCAAAGACCTGAGTATGATCACATGAGGGTATTTGGTTGTTTAACTTATTTTTGGAGCATTGAAACTAAGGGTGACAAGTTTGAAGTAAGGGGGAGACCCGGTATTTTCCTAGGTTACCCTCAAGGGACTAAGGGGTATAAAATATTTGACATTCAAGACAAAAATATGGTGGTTTCTCGTGATGTAAAGTTTCACGAAGACAACTTTACCTTTCCAGCTCAAACCCCTCTAGCAAATGACTATGACATTTTCGTTCCTCTAGAAGCCCAACACGTTGAGGGCCCAGACAGTGAGGAAATGCCTACTCCAAATGAGGTGTTAAGTGATGGGCTTGAGCACAGTCCAGAAAGCAACAACACTGATGAGGAAGGCCCAAATCTTGTCAATGAGGAGGTCTTCCCTCTTAACGGTGACACACATAGTGAACGACCAAAAAGAGATCGAGCTCCACCTAAGCATTTGAATGATTTTGTTGTTGACCTTCCCCCTTCGGTTGACCACGCACATACCGCATCATCTCAAGTTGCCTCAACGGTACATCCCTTAACCAATTATATTTCTTATAATAACTTTTCTCATGCTCATAAACTTTTTTTAGCGGCCATCACCACCACTGATGAGCCGAAAAATTTTAAGCAAGCAATGCAAGATCCAATGTGGATTGAAGCAATGAGGGAAGGAAATTCAAGCGCTTGAACAAAACAATACATGGACTATCGAATCCTTGCCAAAGGGAAAGAGAGCCATTGACTCCAAATGGGTATACAAGATCAAATACAAGCCTAATGGGGAGGTTGAAAGATATAAAGCGAGACTTGTGGCAAAGGGTTTCACGCAAATCGAAGGAGAAGATTTTAATGACACTTTCGCTCCACTTGCTAAACTTGTCACAGTTCGAACGTTATTATCTGTAGCCACTAAAAGGAATTGGTTTATACATCAACTAGACGTAAACAATGCCTTTCTCCATGGTGACCTCGACGAGGAAGTGTACATGAAAATCCCACAAGGTTTTTCCAAAGAAAATGAGGACCGTGTTTGCCGTCTTCGTAAATCTCTTTATGGGCTCAAACAAGCCTCTCGCAATTGGTATCAAAAGTTTACAAGCGCTCTTCTTGATCTTGGGTTTACATCATCAAAAGCTGACCATTCTCTCTTCCTATACAAAGATAACGACACCTTCATTTCTATTTTGATCTAAGTTGATGACGTTATCATTGTTGGAAATAATCACACCAAGATTCAAGAAATCAAACAATGCTTGCATGATAAATTCAGCATTAAAGATCTTGGGGAACTCAAATATTTTTTGGGGATAGAGGTGGCTAGAACTTCCCGAGGTCTTGTTCTCAGTCGACGAAAATACACTCTTGATATCTTGGAAGATAGTGGCATGAAAGGTTGTCGTCCGAGTTCTTTTCCCATTGAACAAAATCTCAAACTCATCACTGATGAAAAGGATCCAAAAGTTGATGCTAGTGCTTACCGGCGCCTCATTGGTAGACTTCTTTATCTCCAAGCAACTTGTCCAGACATTGCTTATTCAGTTAACACTCTTAGCCAATTCGTCTCGGACCCTCATCAAAGTCATATGGATGCTGTTATGAGAATTCTTCGGTACCTCAAGGGTACCCCGGGGCAAGGCATACTTCTATCTAAAGAAGGTGGTACCAGCTTGGTTGCCTACTCTGATTCGGATTGGCTTGGCTGCCCGCTTTCTAGGCGCTCTCGGACCGCCTACATTGTTCTTCTTGGTGGAGCCCCCATTTCATGGAAAACCAAGAAACAGTCTTTTGTTTCCCGCTCTTCCGCTGAAGCTGAATATCGTGCCATGGCCTCCACTGTTAGTGAGGTTATTTGGTTACGATGGCTATTACATGAACTAAATGTTTCTCAGACAGGTCCTACAACTCTCTTCTGTGACAACCAAGCAGCCCGTCATATTGCAAATAACCCGGTATTTCATGAGCGTACCAAACATGTAGAGATGGACTGCTACTTCGTGCGTGAACGTGTTGAGTCTAAAGAAATTTGCACTATGCCTATCGATTCTAAACTCCAACTTGCTGATCTTCTCACCAAAGGTCTTGGCGCTGCTCAACTAAACTTCTTGCTTGGCAAGCTGGGCGTTGTTAATCTTCACGCTCCAGCTTGAGGGGAAGTATTAGATTTTGCTATTTTGGTCCGTATATATTGCCTTGATTGTTGCTGATCTTATTCCTAGAATTATGGTTCCTAGAATTGTTCCCACCTTTATGCTTTTCCTTATTTACGTTCATTATTCTAGGTTATATAGGAGTGTTGTTATCTCCTTCTCATTGTACCGAAAATATCAATATCAATAAAACCATTAGTGCCTTTGAATCTATAATTGTTCACATGTATATCGTTAGGGAACTTATTTTTGTTTTTTTTGCACATTTACACGTCGCTTTTAAATTTTATGTTATGAGAATTAAGGTTTTATAACTTGTTCATATAACATGCTTATATGTATGTCGCCATAAAACGTTTTACCCTAGTAATTTATTTAGGTTTATCTTGTCCCAACTGATATGCACGTTAGCATAAGCGTGTGCCTACGAAAATATATGATTGAAACTTGTTATGCCGGATATGAAAGATAACCAAAAAAAAAAAAAAAGTCAATTAATAGATGTTGTAATGCAAATTTCATTTATATCCTATTTTATCATTCCAGTTTAGGCTTGTGAAGTGACCTGAGTTGGTTAAAATGACCAAGTTGGTGTAAGCAGCCAAACTGCCAAAGTGGGTTTAAATGGTCCAGTTAGTGGGCTCTTATACGTATGCTTAACGGTTTTTAGTTCTGTCCGGTCCAGAACTAATTAAACTAGTCAAGGCGACTCAAGGCCGACTTTGAACCTATTTATTTTTTAGTTTTTACTCGGCATAATATATACCTATACTTTTGGTAACCTTGGTTTTGATAACCCTTGTTTATGTGACAATCTTCAACTAGAGAGAAATTGTAAATGTAACATATATTAATAAAACTAAAATATCAAATGTCATAGTAATTAGTAAGCACTAAGCACTCGAATACTCGATGCATGAACATAAAATATAAATGTGTAAAACATAAACTTCTGTGAGCCCATAGTAGTTGTAGGCCCACATAAATTGCAATTACCTTTTGAGCTTGAACTGCTTGTATTTTGGGCTTTAATATCTAAAGGTATGTTGGGCGTTTTAACTTGGGCCAAGATGTGAAGCTGATATTTTTAGGCTACAAACAAACTTAAGTGTAGATGCTTATAAAAATTGGAAGAAACTCAAGTTCGCAAATTAATAAAATACCAATCAATCACCAAGACAAAGAACTAACGGTATATTTGATATGAAGAACTACTCATATATAACTGTGTATGGTACACATGTGGCAATCGAATCGGATTTTAGGTTACTCAGACTGCTTGATTCGGTTTCCTCCTTTGGGTAATTTTTGAAAGTTGTATTCATACGAATTTGAATTTGGGTTAGTTCAAACAAACCGAATTAAAAGAAAAATATTGTAACCCGATCTGGGTTGATTGGAAAAAAAAAATACACACACTAACGACGCTATAGTTTAATATATAATATAAAATATACACATATTCGGATTTTTGTTTTGGTTTGAAACTCAAAAATTAAAAGTTGATTAAAACCCAATTTTGAATTCAAATTGGTCTCAACTTAATTTAAAAAATCGAATGCTAAATTTACGTTCAAATTTGGTTCAGTTCCAGTTTTGTTTTTTCTCCTCCAGTCCGATTCAAATATGTAACACCCCTATCAGGCGCCAAAGTTAATCATTTAGGCAATTATTAAAATCAAAATGATGAAGACAAAGATGAAGTTGGGCCCTAAATGAGTAGAGATAGAAGAAGACCACTCAACATTTCAATACCAAACCATCTAACACTTCTCTGGCTATTTTGTGAAGCAAATTGTTCGAGGTAGGTTTTGGTTGCTACTTTGGCTACAAGTGGACCCGTGGTTGCACATGTTGGTGTCGCGACTTGAACACAAGCTTTTTAGTTGGCGGACCTTTGACCAACATTATTCTATATACTCGAATGGACATTAAATTATTAATATCGTTTGCTTGTGTAGCCAAGTCAAGTGGATGTCCACAAATGCATGCAAAGGCTTTGGAGATAAGAAAAACAACTTTGTTTTCAATTATTAAGGAAATAGTTAGACGCATGCACCTCTAGACACTCATTCACAACCTTTAATTATCAATCATGGCATATGGTTTATATTAGATAATGTAAATATAGTAAATTGTATTTACCTAATTATAACAAATCTCTCCAAAAATATAGGAGATATTGTTTGTTTATGCTTATATATTGTATTGAGTTCAATGGAATGAAATCAAGGATTATTATTCCTATATGGTATCACCCTAACTGATCCTCCACCTTTTCCGCCTTCCTCCTCCCTGCGCAGCCATCTTCTACGGCTGCTGCAACCTTCTGCTGCCCCTTTTTCTTCTGTTTCTGTTACCCTCCTCCATCGATTTACTCATGGAACCCTTCTCTCTTCACCCCGCCCTAGCCGTCACCAACATAAAATCTCACATCCCCATTACACTCGAAAAAGATTCTCCAGCCTATTCCACATGGAAAACGCTGTTTCAGGTACACTGCGAGGCATACGAGGTTGCCGACCATCTGTCCCATCGTCCTCCACCCGCTGCACCGCTGTCTTCATCTGATCCGACAGCCGCTGCAAAGGCAGCAGCGGCGGCAGTCGCTGCAGAAAGCTTATGGACCCGTCTTGACGCTCTAGTTAGGCAGTGGATATACGCCACCCTGTCTCAGCCCCTGTTACGCATCATTATCCAGCCGAGTCAGACGGCGTATGACGCGTGGACCGCTGTGGAACATGAGTTCACCGACAATCAGAACACTCGGGCGGTATTTCTCGGCCAAGAACTCGCTAATTTATGTCTTGATAACTTTTCTTCTATGGCAGATTATTGTGAGCACGCCAAACATCACGCTGAACAACTTGCAAGTGTGGGTGCCCCGGTTGAAGATCGAATCCTTGTTCTTAAAGTATTAACCGGCCTCAACGAGCAGTATGATAGTATCTCAACGGTTCTTCAAAACCGTGAGCCACTACCCTTGTTCTCTGAGGTTCGGTCTCGTTTGACGTTTGAAGAAAGCAAAAAGAAACGACAACTTACTCGGACATCCCAATCGGCCTCCACTGCCCTTCATACAACCTCCACCACTAACCCACGCAACACACCCCAACCCTCTTACCCTACTGACCAAACTCGTACCCAAACCGCTGACCCAAACCGTGCCCAAACCAGGCCCAATTCACGTCGTGGACGTGGAAGAGGCTGGCCCACCAACAACCAAAACAGGCCCAACACTTCTACCCCATCTAACCCGAGCCACCCCTATATTGTATTTCCGAGCAACTGGACTGCTTCTCAATGGGCTGCTTTGCTAAAGAACAACACTGCCACATCTGCCCAATCGGCCCACCCACCTTGCCCATACCCGTCCCGGCCCAGCTCACAATCTTCACAGGGAATTCTTGGCCCTCGCCCTGATCAAGCTCATCTCGCATGGTACTCTCCTACAGACATTGAACAGGCGCTTTATTCTCTGGCACTTAACCCACCGGATCATGGGGTAATGGATACTGGCGCCTCCTCTCACTCTGCTAATGAGCAAGGTATATACTCTCCGTCTACTTTTAATACTTGCACTAACAAATTTATTATTGTTGGAAATGGCATGACCATACCTGTAGTGGCCCAAGGCAACCAAGTCCTACCACCACCATACCCTCCCCTCAAACTTAACAATGTCCTTTTTGCCCCTAATTTAATTAAAAACCTAATTTCTGTGCGTCGTCTTACCACCGATAATTTGGTTTCAATTGAATTTGACCCGTTTGGCTTTCTTGTGAAGGATCTCAAAACCCGAGCTCCTATCCTACAATGCAATAGCACAGGCGATCTATATCCCTTGACTCAGCCACTCCCACTCAAGACCATTCAACCTTCTTCTTTCGTTGCTGTTTCTCAAGATCGCTGGCATCAACGCTTGGGACATCCTGGAGACAATCTACTCAAGTCCTTGAAATTGTCTTCATTTATTGATTATGGAAAACTTAATAAGTCACTTTGTCAATCGTGTGTTTTTGGCAAAAGTGTTAAACTGCCGTTTAATGATTCTATTAATTCCACTTGTTTTGCATTTGACATTGTTCACAGTGATTTATGGACCTCTCCTATACTTAGTACGGGAGGCCACAAATATTATATTTTGTTTTTGGATGATTTTACTAATTTCTTATGGACTTTTCCCTTATCTAATAAATCTCAAGTATTTCAAACCTTCACAACCCTTCACAATTACATCCACACACAATTTCATAGTAAAATCAAACAATTTCAATGTGACAATGGAACCGAATATGCAAATCAAAAGTTTTATAATTTTTGTAATCATAATGGCATGCAATTTCGTTTTCCATGTCCCTACACCTCCTCTCAGAATGGTAAAGCGGAACGCAAAATCCGTACCATCAACAACATGATTTGCACCTTACTTGCCCAAGCCTCTCTGCCGCCAAATTTTTGGCATCATGCCCTTGAGACCGCCACCTACCTTCTATATTACCAAGCAAACTCCATAACTTTAAATCCCCCACTACCCTTCTTTACAATTGCATTCCGAAATACGAACATCTTCGTGTTTTTGGATGTCTCTGCTACCCACTCGCCCCATCCACCAGAATCCACAAACTTGACTACCGATCTCACCCTTGTGTCTTTCTTGGCTACCCCGCCAATCATCGTGGATATAAATGTCTTGACCTCACATCACATCAAATAATTATTTCACGACATGTCCACTTTGAAGAGTCTATTTTTCCCTACACCATCCAATCCCCTACTAAATCACCCTCATACGACTTTCTTAATCCCACCATCAACCCTTTGGTTTGGGATTATCTCCGACACAACCCACCCTCCACTACACCATCAACCCCTGTCCCTACCACTACTCACTCAAATTCCGACTCACCTGACCCCACCTCCATTCGGCCCATCTGCCCCTTCCATACCCTCCCTTCAGCCCAACTCCACTCCCTCACATATCCACACTCCTATACCTCCTGACCAGTCACACACCTCTCATACCCAAGCCCACCCCACCGGCCCAAATAGTCCTCAATCCATACCCACCTCTGAAGCCCAAAACCATTCTCTGCCCACCTCTCAACCTTCGGCCAACCCCACAACAAACTCTCCCTCGTCCTCTGTACCCTCTACGCACCCTCCCTCTACCACGGTGCCACCACCCCCTGCTATACCACCCACCCGCACGATACACACTCGCTCCATGAGTGGTATCCATAAGCCTAAACATCACTTTAACCTCCACACTACCACCGTCGTCCCAATACCCAAAAACCCTCAGGTTGCCTTGTCCACTCCCGAATGGCACAATGCCATGACCGACGAGTTTAGTGCACTTATTAAAAACAAGACCTGGGAGTTAGTACCTAGGACGCCTGACATGAATATCATACGTTGCATGTGGTTATTTAAACATAAGTTCAGGTCAGATGGCAGTTTGGAGCGTTACAAAGCTCGTTTAGTGTGTGATGGTCGTAAACAGCAGACGGGTATAGATTGTGGCGAAACATTTAGCCCGGTAGTTAAGCCTTCCACCATCAGGTTGGTCCTCACACTCGCTCTCTCCAAGTCTTGGCCGATACATCAGTTGGACGTCACTAATGCGTTCCTGCACGGCAACTTGGAAGAGACCGTATATATGCATCAACCCATGGGTTTTCGTCACCGAGATTTTCCGGATCATGTTTGTCTCCTACGGAAGTCACTATATGGACTCAAACAGGCTCCTCGTGCCTGGTACCAACGCTTTACAGACTTTGTTCTCTCACATGGCTTCACACAGAGCAAATCTGACAATTCTTTATTTATTTATAGTCATGGGACTGAGCTCGCATATCTGTTGATTTACGTGGATGATATTATTCTCACTACCTCCACTGAGGCTCTGCGTACTCGTTTACTACAGACGTTATCTGGTGAATTTGCTATGAAAGATTTGGGCCCGCTCTCCTATTTCCTGGGTATTCAGGTGACTCGTAATGGTAATAACATGTTTCTCTCTCAGCAGGCTTATGTACAGGACATCATTCATCGTGCTGCCATGGATTCTTGCAAACCGGTTGCCACTCCGGTTGATACACAGTCTAAGCTTTCTGCCACTTCTAGTCCTCCACATGATGATCCGTCTACTTATCGCAGCCTAGCAGGTGCTTTGCAGTATCTCACGTTCACCAGACCGGACATCTCCTATGCTGTCCAACAGATATGTATGCACATGCATGATCCTCGCCAGGACCACTGGAACGCTTTAAAACGCATTATCCGCTATCTTCAGGGAACTGCTTCTCACGGCCTTCATCTTGGTCCGGTACCCAATCTCTCTTTAGTGGCCTATACAGATGCTGATTGTGCCGGTTGTCCTGACACGCGCCACTCCACTTCTGGCTATTGTGTGTATTTTGGGGATAATCTTGTCTCATGGTCCTCCAAGCGTCAGGCTACTATCTCCAGGTCCAGCGCTGAAGCTGAATATAGAGGCGTCGCAAATGTTGTGGCAGACATTTGTTGGTTACGCAATCTTTTACTGGAGCTTCGTCATCCATTGACTCGTGCAACACTAGTCTACTGTGACAACGTCAGTGCTGTTTATCTCTCGGGAAATCCGGTGCAACATCAGCGTACCAAGCATATTGAGCTCGATATTCATTTCGTTCGCGAGCAGGTTCAGCGTGGTCATGTTCGAGTTCTTCATGTTCCTTCCCGTCATCAGGTTGCTGACATCTTCACCAAAGGTCTCCCGCGCGTCTTGTTTGAAGACTTTCGATCCAGTCTCAGCATCGGTCCTCCCGACGACGTTTCGACTGCGGGGGTGTATTAGATAATGTAAATATAGTAAATTGTATTTACCTAATTATAACAAATCTCTCCAAAAATATAGGAGATATTGTTTGTTTATACTTATATATTGTATTGAGTTCAATGGAATGAAATCAAGGATTATTATTCCTATAGTTTATTGTATTATTAGTGATATACAATTTGAGCACATGACATCTCACATCAACAAAATTAGGGAAAATTGTAAAAGAATCATATATTGCTTGATATCAATTTTAGTTTTTGAATTATATCTAAAAAGCAAAAGATTTTCAGGAATGTGTATATGTTTACATAGTGTAAATACATTCTTTATTCGTATCATGGCAAAAAAGTGAACATGTGATACATATGTCGAATATATATTCATGTGTTCATATACCCAATAATTTAAGACATCAACAATAAATTTTTAAAAGGTCGAACAATTGAACACAAAATGATTGATGAACCAAGAGAGAACAATCGATGCAAACTATAGATTCACATTCTGATAAATAACAAGAATGGGGCACGGTAGGTGCGCAATCGATGCAAACTATAGATTGATATATTTTTTAATTGTATTTATCTATAATGAATAATTTAGATACCTATTAATTTTACATTAAACTTTAAATGAGGAAACTGTAATTATATACCAAGAAAGAACTGGAATTGAGCATGACCCCGAGAGTTAAATATCTTTCTAGTTTTGCAAATTAAGCTCTATGAGCATGACAAATTTTATTAAATTAAATATATTAAAAATATGCTAAAAATATTCAATTTTAAACATGTAATTTTTTTTTACCATCCGAATAATTTCGGTAGGATATGTTTTTGTGGTTTCCGGTATAAATTTTGTTGAAATCGGAGTTATGTTTGCAACACAATATCTTTTTTGTATAACTAGAAGGAATCCGTGCGTTGCGGCGGGGCTGCATCCGTAAACTTTTATTACATATATAATAATTTTAAACTAAAAGTCATCATGTATTCTTGTGTGACAGTTATTTTGGTGGAAGTCCTTTGATATTGAAAGCACAAATAAAAAATAAAAATTGATGCGAGAGAATACTGAAAACATGAATCAGAAGACAAGATTTCAGTCTTTAAAAAAATAGCTTGTTGGATTAGTATATTGCTCTTTTGTTGAACTTGCTAGTTGACACTTAAGTGTTTAGCAAGTTCTTGATGAGTGATAGCACAGCGGAATGTTTACAAGTTAAAAGCTACACTTATCAACAGGAGTTATTACTCCCACTGGATTCAAGAACTAATAAATGATAAGTGTTTATTGAGAATCTAAGTATTGAATGAGAATGAAACACTTTGACAGATTCTCAATAAACATGAAATGGAAATAACAATAATAGGTGTTGAAGGATTTCTTGTATTAAAATCAATGTCTAAAACAGAGGGATAAACCCTTCTATTTATAGACGTTACAAATACATGAACCTTGCCAAAAGCAAGTTCAGAAACAAGTTGCAACAAGTTGCAGTCTTGGAACTTGTACATAAAGCAAAAGAAACATTAAAGTAATAAACTACTGATATACAAAGGCGGTGGAAAAGATCTTCTGTAAGTACTGATGAATGACAAACTACTGATGAGTAGTTTGTCTTCAGTAGTTCTTCAGTGGAAGTGTCTGGTTTGAACTTCAGAACTTCTGATGACTTTCTTCTTCAGTACTTATGAATCTCTTCTTCAGCAGTTTGATCCTTCTTCTTCAGCAGTTCTATACTTAGAATATTTTGACAGAAGTGAATTAGACTAAGGTTTGCAAAAGTGGTTTCACCAATCCTTTTTGTCCTAACAATCTCCCCCTAGATTGATAAAGCCAAAACCTTACTAATTCCTTATTGTTCTTTTCTGTCCTTCACAATTTTCCATACTCCTTTGAACATGGAATTCTTGAGCTGGTTTAGTTGATCATCAGTAAGAGACCCTTTCTGTGGTTCTAAGTGTTGGATTGTAAGCAGGTCTTTGGTTGATAGTTTCTTCAGTTCATTCATCGACCTATATGCCCTGCTTGTTTGATCTCTTCTTGTCACAAGTACTGAGTTGTTATCAGTAAAGGACCATCTGATGATTGGTACTTTAGACTTGTCAAAGTCTGCAGTGTAGGGAACCATGGTGGTACCCTGGGTTTCTCCTGAGTGTTGAATGTTTTCAACTTCAGTGACTCTCAGGTGGGATTCACTTCCCTGCTGTTGTTCCATCACATTAGGTATCTGAAATGTTGGCAAATGATGTTCAGTTACTACCCTGGTGTGCAGTTTGTCTGTGATGGTCTTCTGGATTTGATATGCAAAGGTGGAAGGATCCCTGAATTGTGTGATCAGAGGCTTTTCTTCTATGTCAAAATCAGAATGGACTACTGTACTACCTTCTAGTAGTACCATTCTGAAATCAGTCTTTACTTTCTCCTCTGATTTCTTTCTTTGTGTAGCTGGTCTTCTTTGAACACCAGAAGTTCTAACTACTGAAGTTGAAGCTTCAGCAGTTTGAAACTTCTCTGGATTAGCAGCCCTTGCAGCCTTATATTTTCTATATGTGTCCACCAATCTTTCTTCTTTCCATTTGGACACTGAGGCTTTTGAACCATAACCATTAGCTACCAGTTCTTCTATCATCTGAGCTCTCTTGGCCTTTGTGTCTTTACTTGTTGCAAGTTTATCTGCAATAAGTTGAGCTCTTCTTGTCAGCTCTTCCACAGAGAGTCTCTTCAAAGTGTGGGCTTTGATTTTGCTGTTCTTTATAATGTAAGACATCAGTTGATGTCTTTTGTCTTCTTCAGCAATTTCATCTAGGCTAGCCTGCCTTTGGAGTTCAGCTTCATAAGCCTGAAGTTTTTCTTCATGGCTTAGATCTAAGTCATCCCTTTCTTCCAGTGTTTTCCAGATCTGATCTTCTCTGGCCTTCTTTTGGGCTGCCACTAAACTCTTCTCAAGTAATTCTGCTGATTGAGAGATTGGAGAAGGGTTTAGCACAGTCATTGTGGTAACTGTTGTAGTAGGCCTGGTAAGAACAGAGGTTGGTTGAATAGGAGCAGTTGATCTGGAAGGGTCAGCAGTTTGAGTCTTGGAAGTGTTAACTTCTGATGGGTTGACAACTTCTGAAGGTTTGTCAACTACTGAAGGATTGTCTTCAGTACTTTCTGATTCTTCATCAGAACTTTGGCCATAAGAGGTTTCTTCATTGTGCCCTTGGGATTCATCAGACTTTTCAGCATCTTCTATTTCTTGAATAGAGACACCAAATTATTGGGCCAGTTTTTCTTTTCTGGCTTGATTCTTTTGATCTCTTTTAAGGATAGCCACTCTTGCCCTTATCCTGGCTTCGAATGACTCCTTAGGTTCCCTAATTTTCTCCCCCTTTTTGGATTCATCAAGTTTGGAAGTTGAGGGTTGGGAGAATTGACCTGTAAGAGTAGCAATCTGTCTGCTGTTGAATTCAATCTTGTTGGACAGATCGTTCATCTTTGTCTTGATCACTCCAAATTGGTTCTTGATTGACAGCTCCAAGTTAGCTGTGTATGTTTGGAAGTGATTCTTGATGAGAGTGTTCATCATGTGGTACAGGGGACCATCTGGGCTGCATAGCTGGTTCATGTCTATGCTTGTTTGCTCAGGGAATTAGGTAGGCATTTGTAGTGAGGGGTGTGTTTTTGGTTGATCTTCTTGTTGTACAGAAGATGCCACTCTAGGGGAATCATGGATTGAGTGGGCTTTAACCTGAGATGGTGTGACTAGCTTCTTGAGCTTAGAGACACCAGGTGCAGGACCTTCACTTGTAGCCGTCAATTCAGTAGTTTGGTGTTTTGAAACATCATCCAAATCAATGGAATCATCTGAATCCCTGATTACATCCTCAATGAGGACTGTATCAGTTACATCATGAGTTGAGCCTAACTCAGTTGTCTCATGTACCTCTTGTTCTTGGTTCAGAGGATTTCCTACCTCAGGCATTAAGCCTTCATCAGTAGTTGCCACAGTTGAGGTCTTAGCTATGTTACTTCTGTCCTCAGGTCCACCACTGGGTGGTAAATGAGTAGTAGCAGCCTCAAAAGTACCAAAAGTTTCTAAGTTTGGGCTTAGAGACTCTGGTTCATCCTCATCTCTTTGGTTAGGGCTTTGAGTGTCCACATCCATGTCACTTTCTGAGGCTATGTCCCCTGTTTTATGTGGTTGATGGGGACTGACATGTGTAGATGGGACTTTCTCTTTTAGCCCAGAGAGAAGTTTGGCTATTTCAATGTCCGGTTTAGAAATTTGGGGTGCTTGTTCAGTAGTTTGGGCAGTGGGTTCAGCAGTTTCAAAAGAAGAATCAATTGGAATAGTTTTCTTAAGTCTTTTTCTTTTGAAAAGGATTGTTATTGGTGCTCTAGGTGGGGTTTGAGATGGATGAGACTGAGAGGATGTTTCAGTCACATCTTTAAGAAGTGCAGATTGCACAATAGGTTGTTCAGGCATCTCAACCTCCTGAACAGCTTTTCTTTTAGGTTTGGTGGGTTTTTGTTTTTGTATCTTGGGTTTATTGGCCTTTGGTGGAGTAGGTTTGGAAGATGAGGGTTCCATGGGGACTGGTTCTGGTTCCCCTTGGTCATCTTCTGGCCAGGCAGCCTGTTTGTTGTGCCTTGAGTATGCTTGTGAGGTTAAGGGTTTCAAAATTTCAGTTTTACCCATAAGCACCTCATTACCCAGTTCAGATATTATGCATTGCATAATGAACCTTGGATATAACAAAAACTTTTTCTTAGTGTTATTGTGATGTAACACCAACTCATTAAAGAAAAGTTTTGATGCCCTGAAATTTGTTTCATTCACAATGGAATGAAATATTGGTTGAAAGGTTGAGGGCATCTGGTCATAAGACCCTGTTTTAGGACTCAAGCACATAATAATATAATGAAACAAAAGTTTATATTTTGGTTCAAAATATTTTTTAAAGATAGTAGCTTGTGAGAGAGTACCTTGATAACCACACTCAGTCATGGTTAAGTGGATTGCAGAGTTGTCAAACTTCTCAGGGGCATTCATATCATTCAACCCCAGTCTGTCTGCAAGTATGGCCGGTGTAATGGCCATTTGTCTCCCTTTAATTGTTGAGTTGAGGGAGATAACTTCATCATCCACCATCACTGTCTCAGCATTAGCCCAGAATTCATTGAGAGTTTCAGGATGTATTGGTGGGTCTATTGTGAGAGCGGTGAAATATTGGGATTTGACGACGAGATCAATGATCTCATCGTATTGGGACCAGCCTTCTTGTTTTTCTAAGTAGGCTCTGAGATTGTGTCCCTGTTTAAGAACTAAAGCCATGTGGTTTTGTGTGTGTTGACGAATCGAACAGTGTTTTGAGTTGCAGGTTCAGGGGTTTGAGAGCTTTCTTGAGAGAGAAGGAGGGAATTTTTGTGTTTGAATGGATAAGTGTTGAAAAAAGATATTTATCAGAAGTTTTTAACCGCTTGGATCTTCTTTATTAGAAGTTTTAAACCGCCTAGGTTAAAAATCTCTTTATCAGAAGTTTTAAACCGACTAGGTCAAACTTCTGATGATGGAAAAAGTCAGATTTGCCCTTTTTGACTAAACTGCTGATGAAGAATTATCTTCATCAGTAGTTCCCATTTTCTCTTCAGCAGTTTTGAACAGCTGATGAGAAATTCTTTATAAATACTTTATTCATAACTTCTGAAGGTTGTTTTATCAGAAGTTAATCACTTTTTAGAAAATATCCCCATACTGATGTTTTGATCATCAGTAGTTTCTCTCTTTTCAGAAGATTTTCAAGTTTTTGAAAACAGATGTAAGTGAAAAATAAATGATTTGTACAGAAAAATAAAGAGAAACACTTACAAATTTAGCATCCCTAGCATGGATACTAACTTCTGGAATGTTGATGTGTCAAGGGGTTTAGTGAAAATGTCAGCTATTTGATTAGCTGTTGCTACATGTTTCACTTCAATCTTGCCTTTTTCATAGCAATCTCTTATGAAATGATACCTGATTTCAATGTGTTTAGTCTTTGAAAACTGAACAGGATTTTGAATGATGCTAATGGCAGATTTGCTGTCTACAAGCAATGGTGTCTTGGTTTCTTTGATTCCATAATCAAGAAGTTGATATTGGAGCCATTGTATCTGTGATGTACAACTTGCAGCTGCAATGTATTCAGCTTCAGCAGTTGAAGTTGCAACAGATGTTTGTTTCTTTGATTGCCAGGACACTAGACAGTTTCCCAAGAATTGACAACCACCAGATGTTGATTTTCTTGACATTTTACACCCTGCATAGTCACTATCTGAAAAAGCTGATAACTTGGTATTGCTTGAAGCAGGATACCAAATTCCAAGTGTGGGAGTTCCTTTCAGATATCTGAAAATTCTTTTGACTGCAATAAGGTGTGATTCCCTAGGAGCTGATTGATATCTAGCACAGACACATGTTGAAAACATAATATCTGGTCTAGAAGCAGTTAGATATAAAAGGGAACCTATCATACATCTATACATGGTTTGATCAACCTGTTTTCCTTGATCATCTGGTTCAACTTGTGTGGTTGGTGTCATGGGAGTGGAACATGATTTACAGTCTTGTAAAGAAAATTTGTTTAATAATTCTTTAACATATTTTGATTGATGTATAAAAGTTCCATTTGTTTGTTGTTTAATCTGCAGTCCCAAAAAGTACTGCAGTTCTCCTATTGTACTCATCTCAAATTTTGATTGCATGAGTTTCTTAAATTCATCACACAATTTTGTGTTTGTTGAACCAAAAATGATATCATCAACATATATTTGAACAAGTAAGACATGATTTCCAACATGTTTTATGAAAAGTGTTTTATCAATGGCACCTCTTGTGAAGTTATTTTTGAGTAAAAAGGTTGAAAGTGTATCATACCAGGCTCTTGGAGCCTGTTTGAGCCCATAAAGAGCTTTGTCTAGTTTGTACACCCACTCAGGATGAGAAGGATCCTCAAACCCAGGTGGCTGACAAACATACACTTCCTCTTTTATCTTTCCATACAAAATGCACTCTTGACATCCATTTGATAAACTTTTATTTTGTTGGAAATGGCATAGGCCAGAAATAACCTGATGGCTTCAAGCCTTGCAACTGGAGCAAAGGTTTCATCATAGTCAATGCCTTCTTCTTGAGAGTAATCTTGTACTACCAGTCTTGCCTTGTTCTTTATTATAATACCAGCTTCATCTTGTTTGTTCCTGAAAACCCATCTTGTGCCAATTGGTTGCTTGTTTGGTGGTAAGGGACAGATTTCCCAAACCTGTTGCTTGTTGAATTGAAGCAATTCATCTTGCATTGCCTGCACCCAATTGTTGTATTTGAGGGCTTCCTGGTACTTCTTTGGTTCCAACTGTGAAATAAATGCTGAGAATAGACAAAAGTTGGAAAGCTGGTTTCTTGTAAGAACACCTGATGCAATATCACCCATGATTTGATCAAGTGGATGGTCTTTGTGTTCGATCAGTTGTTGTAAACCACTGACAGGTGTTGGTGGCTCATGTTCTTCAAACAAACTACTGAGGTCTATTATATCTGGTTCAGCAGTTTCAGTGTCTTTAGTAGTTGCAGGTGCTGAAGCAGATGTTTGAGTTTGTCCTTCAATATTTGTTGAATCAGAAGTTTGTGAAACTTCTGATGGTTTTGAAGTTGACTTAATGACTGTTTGAGGAGACCATGGTGCTGGATCCTCATCATCAAACCTTTGATCACCATAATAAGTAGGTTTGAATGAAGTGACAGTCTTCTCAGGTTCAAAATGGAAATTGTCAAGGTCAAAGAGTTCAGCAGGATGTGCTGGAATGAGAGTGTGTTTTGACTCATTGAACTTGACATTCAGTGTTTCTTCTACTATCCTGGTTTTTGAGTTAAAAACCTTCTAGGCTTTTCTAGTTGAGGAATAACCAAGAAAGTAACCTGAGTCAACTTTGGCAGCAAACTTTGAAATAGATTCCTTGATGTTCATAGGCAGTCTTTGAATGTCTCTTGACAATAAGAACTCTATTTTGAACATAACATGATGTGTTAACTGCTTCTGCCCAGAAGTATAAAGGTAGGCCAGAATCAGCTAACATTGTTCTTGCTCCTTCTATTAAAGTTCTGTTCTTCCTTTCTACCACACCATTTTGTTCAGGAGTTCTGGCAACACTGAATTGTCTAATAATCCCTTTAGACAAACAGAATTCATCCAGAGTTTTGTTCCTGAACTCTGTCCCATTATCACTTCTAATGGTTTTGACAGGTAGAGAGTATTGCTTCTCTACTTGTAGAATGAAGAACTTGATGATTTCAGCAGCCTCATCCTTTGAAAATAAGAAGAATACCCATGCATATCTTGAGTAGTCATCAATGATGACTAAGCAGTACTTCTTCTTACCAAGGCTCATGATTTTTACAGGCCCAAATAAGTCCATATGGAGTAGTTGAAGACATGCAGTTGTTTTTGATTCTTCAATAGACTTATAAGAGGACTTATGCTGTTTACCCTTTAAACAGGATACACAGTGTTCTTGACACTGGTATACTTTTAAGGGTAGACCTCTAACCAAGCCCATTTTTGTGACTTTATTTATGGTTTTAAAGTTCACATGGCCAAGTCTCCTGTGCCAGAGATCAGTTTCTGAAGTTGATGCCCTTGAGAAGAAACAGGCAGTGTTGTTCAGTACTTTATCTTTTTAATGTCCACTGCATAGACATTGCCACATCTTTTGGCTATTAACAAAGTATGATCTTCAATGATCTTCTCTATCAACTTCTGGCCTTCTGGTGATATGATCTTGCATGCTGTTTTTGTGAAAAAGGAAGAATATCCTTTATCACACATTTGTGACACACTCAGCAAGTTGTACTCAAGGTTTTCAACCAGATTGACCTTGTCAAACTGTATTTTGCCAGAGGAGACATTGCCATGTCCTAGCACATATCCCTTAGCATTGTTCCCAAAGGATACAGATCCATCTCTTTGACTGATAAAATTGTTTATCAGGTATCTGCATCCTGTCATGTGCATTGAGCCTCCACTGTCTACATACCAAATGCTATTTAAGCCTCTGAAAACTCTCTGCATAAGATAGCAAATTAGTTAGATTTAGGAACCCAAGCCAGTTTGGCTTTGGGTTTGCTCTTGAGAACATTTACAGTTTGTTCTTGACCAAGTTTAGAAATCCATGTCTTTTTGGCAATGGATTTTGCATTAAGAACAATGGTGGTATCCTTTTGAGGACCACAATCAACTTTGGTCATCAGTAGTTGTACCAAGTTCATAAGATCTTTAATCTCATCAGTTTGTGAAACTGCTGATGATTCAGGCCTAACTACTGATAGAGAATTTTGAGAAAAAGACTTTTGTTGAGATTTTGTCTTTTTCTGAGAAAAGGTTTTTGCTGGTTGTTGTTTCTTGGGAGAAAATGTTTTTACATAATCAGTTTTGATTTGTTTCCCCACAACCAGTTGTTGATTTTTCTTATTGAACTGAATACCCTTTCTATATCTGCAAAATTCTGTTTTGTGGTTGAAAAGACCACAAATTTCACATTCTTTTGTCTTTTCTTTTAAAGACAAGTCTCTGACTGTTTTGATTGGTTTTAGGTCATCAGTAGTTTTCAGGTTCTCAACTCCTGATGTAGTTGAAACTACTGATGGCTTAAAGTCAGATTTAACCAGTACTTCTGAAGAACTTTCTTTGTGTGATTTTAGAAAGTTTTCATGGAAAGATGTGCATTCTTCCTCTTCAGAAGTTTCACCTGAAACAATTTTTCTCCCATCTTCAGTAGTTTTGGGAGAGAAATCTGTTGGTGTTTCAGTGTGATTGTACCCTATGCCAAACCTAACATTTGAAGCACTTTGTTTGTTTAGCAATAATTGGTACCCCTTACAAGATTCCACCCATTTTTCACATGTGACCTTGGTGTCAGCAAGCTCTTGTCTGACATTCCCTAGGTCATTAATCATGATTTTAATTTGTGTTTGGGTTTCAATAGCAGAGTTAGTTAATTTAGAAACTTCTTTTGTTTTTGCAGAAAGTTTTCTTTCTAAATCACATTTTATCTGAGTGAGTTTTCTCTCAGAATCATTAGCTTTTCCTTGTAAGTGCACATTTGTCTCTCTTATGAGAGCAAAAGATTCTTTGCATGAATTTGAACATAGTTTTGTCAAAGATTCTTTTGATACCTGTGACAGGGCAGATTTTGAGGAGCAGCCCTCAAATGCCATTAGGGCAAAGTTCTTTCTGCCATTGTCAGGCTCTCCCTAGTTGATGTCAATCATTTTGTTGTCTGCATCAGGATTGCACTCTGTAGTGTCAAAAGGAAGACTGCTCCAGTCAACATACCCTGAAGTGAATAAACTTTGTTGAGAGGGTTGCTGTTGCTGTGGAGGTTGTTGAGCAGCTGGAAAGGGAGGGATTGATTGTTGGCTCTGCATCTGTTGAGCATGCATCTGTACATATTGTACTTGTGGCACATATTGGTGTTGTGGAGCTTGTGCCTGTACAAAATGTGCACTCCCTTGTGTTCCATTATTCCTGTTATAATTGGGGTTAAAATTGTTTCCAGACTGAGATTGGTTAAAGCCAGAGCTTCTACATTCTCTAGCAAAGTGTCCCAACTTTTGACACTTGTGACATCTAAGTTTAGATTTGTCAAAACCAATTTTTGTAGAACTGTTAAGTCCTGGAAACTTCCTTCCTGACCTTTTGTAAAATTTATTTGTTTTTAAACTTAACATGGCCAGTTGGTGCAAAATATCCATTTCTTCTAGGTCATCACTGCTGAAACTATTTAAGTCATCCATGATAAAACACATGTTATCAGCAGTTTGACCAAAGTCATTATTGTCATAACCTGGGAATGATCTTTCAGATGAGATCCCAGCAGTTATGTCAATGTGGTCAAAAGATCCAAAACTATTTGAACAAGTTGGTGAGTCTTGTCCCAATAGTGTTGTACTACCAGGTAGATAGTCATCAGCAGTTTTACCAGAATTTTGTAACTTTTTCTTTTGATCAATTTCTCTCTCAAAAGTAAGTAATCTCCCATGAAGTTTTTTAAGAGTGAGGGAGCTAAAATCTGGTGAAGATCTTAAGACTATTGAGTATGTTTCCCATTTATCAGGTAGAGACCTTAAAAATCTATGAAGCATAGATATAGTTGTATAGGTCTGACCATTTAGTTTTAGCTCAGATATTAATGAGGAAAATCTTTCAAATTGCTGAGTTAAAGTTTCCCCATTAATGTGAGCAAAAGTTTCATATTGTTGAGCCAAGATTTCTCTGGTGTTGGCAATCACCTCTTCAGTTCCTCCAAACTGTTCTTTTAGGCAGTCCCAAAGCTCTTTGGCACTATCACAATGTAATAGGCCAGAATAGATTTCATTTGGGAGTGCCATTGCCAACATAGAAAAAGCTTTTGCATCAAGCTCAAGTTTTAGGAAATCATCATCAGTATAGTCTTTTGGTTCTTTTGGAATCTCATCCTTAGTTTCAAGATTTATATTTACTGGTTTATGAGGACCATATATCACAGATCTCCAACAAACAGTGTTGGTCTGTAGGTATGTGCCATTCTCTTTTGCCATATGTTATATTCATTTCTTACAAGCATGGCAGGTTTAGTGGCAGAACCAGTATTATGAGGATCCATTTTAAAGAGTATTGATTTGTCAAATATCTCTTAAAGTGATGGATGTTGATAAAAGTGAGCTTATAATCCTTTATTGAATATCAATAAGAGCCTGTGTCTGATTCTCAATTTGTTAGATTGATATGTGATCAGATAAACCAGGGCTCTGATACCAATTGTTGGATCAGTATATTGCTCTTTTGTTGAACTTGCTAGTTGACACTTAAGTGTTTAGCAAGTTCTTGATGAGTGATAGCACAGCGGAATGTTTACAAGTTAAAAGCTACACTTATCAACAGGAGTTATTACATCCCCTGGATTCAAGAACTAATAAATGATAAGTGTTTATTGAGAATCTAAGTATTGAATGAGAATGAAACACTTTGACAAATTCTCAATAAACATGAAATGGAAATAACAATAATAGGTGTTGAAGGATTTCTTGTATTAAAATCAATGTCTAAAACAGAGGGATAAACCCTTCTATTTATAGACGTTACAAATACATGAACCTTGCCAAAAGCAAGTTCAGAAACAAGTTGCAACAAGTTGCAGTCTTGGAACTTGTACATAAAGCAAAAGAAACATTAAAGTAATAAACTACTGATATACAAAGGCGATGGAAAAGATCTTCTGTAAGTACTGATGAATGACAAACTACTGATGAGTAGTTTGTCTTCAGTAGTTCTTCAGTGGAAGTGTCTGGTTTGAACTTCAGAACTTCTGATGACTTTCTTCTTCAGTACTTATGAATCTCTTCTTCAGCAGTTTGATCCTTCTTCTTCAGCAGTTCTATACTTAGAATATTTTGACAGAAGTGAATTAGACTAAGGTATGCAAAAGTGGTTTCACCAATACTTTTTGTCCTAACATAGCTAAATACTCTAAATGAAGCCATAAAAAAAAATAAAGAATGGCGTGTGGGATGGGTTTGCCATCCCGTAGTACTAACTGTTCGATTTTGTGGTATATTCCCGAATATGCTCCGAACGTATATATGTCATTTCTCATGTTGGCGATTGTTTCGTCTAATGAGACACCCATATCCTCATTATGAAGAATTCTAATTAATATAATATTCTATCCATTTAATCTAAATAAAAAAAACATAAATCACTTTACATACATATTAAAAGGAATTATCTATCAAGTTATGCTAGTTACAAAAATGTCAAACTATGTCTAAGTATAAACACAAATCAGTAGTATGTATGAAAATGTCAAGTTATATATATTTCAATAAATAAATATCACATAATGCGAAAAAATAACTATTTCTATATAATTAGAATAGTGAATACGACAAAATAAATATAAAAGTGCATGTAAAACTAAATAGTTAATTTGTAAATTAAATAACTATCAATAGTCTACCCTAATAATCCTATTCTAATATATTAGAATAGGATTATTATAAAAAGAGGTTACTAAATAAAATTAAAGGCAATTAAATTATAATTTTCTAAACATATAGGTATATGTTTGAGTCATAAAAATCCTTAAAAAGTCTATAGATTTAAATATATAAATTAAGTAGTCAAAAATATATATTTAATTGAAAAATATCATAAAATTATCAAATAATCACTAAAGGTCGAGACTAAATATCTAGACCAAAAAAATACATAATTGAATTCTATGAGAAATAATAATATGTCTAAAAGCGTCTACAATATTTCTATATATTAATAAAATATCGATTTAGAGTTATATGTATAAATTATATAATGTGTATAGTGTGTGTATTAATTTAGTCGAATTCATAACATCATATACGTTTTAATTCATTAAAGTATATTTACACCCTCATTATGAAGAATTCTAATTAATGTAATATTTGAATAGGATTATTAGAAAAAGAGGTTACTAAATAAAATTAAAGGAAATTAAATTAATAATTTTCTAAACATATATGTATATGTTCGAGTCATAAAAATCATTAAAAAGTCTATGGATTTAAATATATAAATTTGAGTAGTCCAAAATATATCTTTAATTGAAAAACATCACAAAATTATCAAATAATCACTAAAGATCGAGACTAAATATCTAGACCTAAAAATACATAATTGAATTATAAGAAAAATAATAATATGTCTAAAAGCGTCTACAATGTTCCTATATATTAATAAAATATTGATTTAGAGTTATATGTACAAATTATATAATGTGTATAGTGTGTGTATATATAAGTATGATATATATATATATATATATATATATAAAGTGCTCCACTAATAACTTCATATATATATATATATAATAGTTCTGAATATTAAGGAACATTTATAGAATTTTAAAATATATAACGTATAACCGTACCTTGATTGAAATAGAGAAAAATAACCAGTATATTGACGATCTTGAGATCCTTATGTTCGAAGTGGGTGTTAATTCTGGCAATGGCTGCATGTAACTTCATATATCTAAAATATTTCTGAATATTAAGTAACATTAATAGAATTTTAGAATATATAACGTATAACCGTACCTTGATTGAAATAGAGAAAAATAACCAGTATATTGACGATCTTGAGATCCTTATGTTCGAAGTGGGTGTTAATCAAAGCTTGGCAATGGCTGCATTCTTGTGATCAAAATGGTGATTGAGAGGATGCTTTGTGTGTGAATGACACCATAATGACATTTGAGGTCATGCCAATGGTTATATAAATGCATTTATAACAAGTTCTTGTTTATTGCCATGACTCTTCATTGGAAAATTAATCATAATCTTCAATTCTATTTAATTTAGTCCAATTCATAACATCATATATGTTTTAATGTATAAAGGGGGTTACATTGTGGAGAAGATATTCACTATGTATTAGTCACATGTACCAGAGGCATGATATGTTGTATAAAGAGGCATAATGGGAAGAAAGAGGCTAAAATATAGAGATGTATGCTTATGCCTAAGGCTGGCATAACAGGTTACACGAGCCTGTTAAGACACGAACCTATTAAGACACGAACACGAAACTTGTAAACACGAACACGACACGAAATTTAATCGTGTCATTTTTTTCAAACACGAACACGAACCTGTATATAACAGGTTAACACGATAAGACACGACAAGACACGATAAGGAACACCTAGTAAAATAAGTTAACACGACAAGACACGATAAGACACAATAAGCCACGACAAGACATGATAAGAAACACGATAAGACCTGTTAAGACACAAACACGAAACATGTAAACACGAACACGACACGAAAATAAACAGGTCTTAACGTGTCGACCTGTTATAGACACGAAACCTGCTAAGGCCAAACACGAAACCTGTTAAAATCATGTAGGTTCGTGTCAGGTTATCGTGTTCGTGTCTAAATTGCCGGCCCTACTTATGCCTCTTCATATGCCATCTTAAAATGGTAGTGAAATTACCTTGATGCCCCATCTAGGATGCATTATATAATATTATAGATAAGTTATAGTAAGTGCCGGTATTCTTCCAAACCGTGACAACCAAACTGATACCTTCCCAACAATATTGGTACCATGTCGATTCTGACCAAGCCAAATATAAAGAATGAGAAGGAGTTTGATTTAACCAACATCAATTACACTTGATATTATGTTCAGTGTTTAGCCGTTCAATTAGTAAAATCCGACAATCTTACACAACTTAAGCCTTTAAAAGTATCTTTTATTGCGAATTACAAACTTGGGACCTTGGCATCTTAAAAAATAGGCAGTTCCCATTTAATTTGCTTTGTCAATTTTTATTTTGGACGACGTATGTAGGTAAAAAAAAAAAGCACTAGTGGTGTTTGTGTCTTCATGGGACTCTTACTAACTACTTGGTTCGCTCGGAAACAAAGATCTGTTGCATTATTTACTACCGATTCTGAATATTTAGCTACCAGTAAGACCATATATAGTGGGCTTGAAATTTCAAGTCTCATCATAAGGCATTGTGTGACATGTGGCATGGGGGTCCCCCATGACACTTGAAAGGACTTGAAATTAAAAAAGGGTGTAGTGGTTTCAAGCCCCATAATGCCCTTAAAATCATTACCTAATTATTTTATTTTATTTTTTGAAATTTAAAACAAATAATATTTTATTAAAATATTTCATTAGACACAAATAAAAAAGAATTACAATACCATAAATAATAAAAAACCACAAAACATACTAAAAAAGACGAAACAATCTAAAGTCCGTACCTACGCATTTGAGCTAAGATTAACGCGTCTCCTGTGAGGTTGTCGATCGATAGACAAAAAATCGATGTCTTTCTCCATTTGTCTCGCCTTTTGGATCGCGACGAACCTTTTGTTTTTGTCGGCTCTCTCTTGCATTGTCTCCAAACGCCTAGCTCCAAGGTCTCGTATATCTTGAAGACGTTGATTCATCTCTTCGAAGTCTTTTTTCAATTCGCCACCGGTCGAAGACGACTCTGCCCTTCCCTCATTTCGCATGCTTCTTCTACCGGGCCGTTGGACCAACTCCTCTTCCTCTTCGGGAACATACTCGTTTAAATTAACGTTTCGAGTATCGGAAGTGGGTGTCTCAGGATCAAGCAAAGAAGAGCTTTTGGACCGTTTGGTTTTGCGCCTACTAGTCGACGTCATGCCCGGTACGTTAGCCCATTTAGGATGGTGCTAGGAATCGCGAATCTGGCGAAAAGATCGTTCGGAAGACGCGAAGATCTTTGCCGCATGAATCAGTTCATCCCAGGATTCTGGGATGCCATCTTTTCCCGTGAGGCATTTCATAAGTTCCTCACTGTGCACACCCTGAATGAAGGCTGCGCGAGTCAGTTACTCTCCGCACTCACCTATAGGACCTCTCTGTTATAGCACACGATGAAGTCGTCGATAGACTCGTTGTCATTGTGCTAGCATAAAAGGATGTACGCATTATCATTCTTATGCTTCCGCATAAGGGAAAAATGATTGCCGAATTTGGCGATGAGGTCGTCAAAGTCTACGATGCTCCCCATGGGGAGGTTATCAAACCAGACTCTGTAGGCCCCGGTTAGCGTTTGGGCAAACATGTGGCACCAAACTTGAACTAGGCAATGCACTGAGCTCCCTGCGCACTCAAAATCATGTATATGATCGTTAGGGTCACGCAAGCCATCGTACTTGTCGATGCTGCTAGGGAGCTTCGCCTGTTTCGGAATGCTGGTCGTCGCGATGCGAGGCACAAACTTTGATTTTTCCACGAAAGACTTTGGTCTGTAAGGTTTGACCCAGTCATCATCCACATTCGTGTAGGTTCCAACTGTACCCGTCGCAGAGCGTGAATGGGGTGTATGGCTCTGGTGGTTACCGTCTCCATCGCTGGAGGACTGATAACCGTCTGAAGTGTCGGGCGATTTCGCGTAGCCCTGAACGTAGGTGTCTCCACCACGTTCCCCGCTACAACCATTGCGCCGGCCGTCTATTTCTTTCTCTTTGTGGCTTCTTCAAGGGGGTGAGTCGTAACTCAAGACTTTCCCCTTCTTCCTCGCTAGTTTCATCAGCATGCGTTGATATTTGGCTATGCTTTTCGCGTTCCGGCGAAAGAGGAAATAAAAGAAGCGGTTATTTATTGTGGGTTAGACAAAGCTCCTGGGCCAGATGGTTTTAACTTCAGATTTGTTAGAACATTTTGGGAAGTTCTTGAAGAAGACTTTTTGAATATTCTTGAAAGATTTCATGAGACAGGCTCTATTAGTAGAGGTTGTGGTTCATCCTTCATTATTCTTGTTCCAGAAATAAAGAATCCTTTAGGTTTAAAGGATTTTAGCCTGATTACTTTGGTGGGTTTGATTAGCAATGTTATTTCTAAAGTTTTGGCCTCTCGTCTTAAGCGGGTGATTAGCTCCATTATTTCGGAATCTCAATTGAGATTTCTTAGTGATAGATATATTCTTGACGGGCCTCTCATGGTGAACGAGATTCTTAGTTGGTGCAAGAGAAGAGGAAAAAAACTTTCTTTTTTAAAATAGACTTTGAAAAGGCTTACGACAACGTTAATTGGGGTTTTCTTCTTTCTATGTTGGAGCAAATGGGTTTTCCGAAAAAATGGAGAGTGTGGATAAAAGGTATTTTGGAATCCGCTAGATCCGCGGTTCTTGTGAATGGCTCTCCGACTTTTGAGTTCCAATGCAAAAAAAGGTTTACGACAAGGTGATCCTCTTTTCTCCGTTTTTATTTTTAATTGTGATGGAGCTTTATCGTGTTTATTTAATAAAGCGGTGAAAGAGAGTGAATTTGAGGGGATTGTTTTATCTAAAAACGGCCCGGTAATGTCACATTTGTTGTATGCGGATGATGCGCATATAATAGGTGAATGGTCTTGTGATAATATCCATAAAATGGCTAGGATTCTTAGAAGCTTTTATTTGTGTTCAGGGCTCAAAAGAAATATTCATAAATCTAGTGTTTTTGGCATTGGTACAACAAGTCTTGAGTTGTCAAATATGGCGGCCATTTTGGGTTGTCAAGTGGGGTACTTGCCGTGTGATTATTTTGGTATCTTGGTCGGTGCTAACATGAATAGAATCAACAATTGGAGAAAGATCATTGACGCTTTTGGAACTAGATTATCTACTTGGAAAGCTAAAACGCTTTCCATCGATGGACGCGTTACTCTTATTAAATCAGTATTGGAAAGCCTTCCGATTTATTATTTCTCATTGTACAAGGCGCCATCGGGTGTAATTGATAAGCTTGAGGGTCTTATGCGGCAGTTTCTTTGGGCGGGATGTAGTGAGGTTAATAAAATTCATTGGGTCTCGTGGGGTAGAGTTGCTAGCACGAAAAATCATGGTGGTTTGGGAATTATTCGGTTGAAAGATGTGAATGATGCTTTGATGTCTAAATGGGTTTGGCATTTCCGTAAAGAAGATAAGTCGTTGTGGAAGTTGGTTATTACTACGTGTCACAAAGGTAGAAATCGTTGGTCCGGTATTCCCCTCATCTCGGGGGCATCTGGTTGTTGGGCGTCTATCACTAAAACTTGTGAAAAGTTTAAGTGTGGTGACCGCTTGTTCATTGATTGCTTTAAAGGTCGACTGGGTGATGGTAAGACAACACGTTTCTGGATCAACACTTGGTTGTTGGATGAACCATTGTGTTTGAAATTCCCACAGCTGTTTTCTAAGTCTGATAATAAGCATATTAAAATCAGCGATTTTTGGTGAAATGGGATTTGGTCTCCAATGGATTATGCCCAATCTTTTGATTTATTGAAGGCCCAAGAGTGGGTGCTCTTTATCAGACTCATTTAGCCAGGCCCAACCGAAGACTTGTAATTAGAGGTGATCAAAAAAACCGGTTTTGAGGACCGAAACCGGTGGAACTGAACCGAACCGGTTCCTGCAGGAACCGTTTTTTACCCAAACCGGTGCTAGGACCGAAAAAAAAACCTTAGGTTCCCCGTTCGGTTCCCCTTCTCCACTTGAAAAACAGAACCGAACCGATTAAAAAAAACGGTTTGAAATCGGTATGAAAAACCGGTATTTTCATTAAAAAAAACTGAATTTTATATTTTTAAAAAAATATATATATATAATAAAATTATACAAAAATGTTTCCACACATACAAATTTATACCCATACACCTTAAAAAATTATAAAAATCAATAAAAGTTGAATTTTATGTTAAAAAAAATAATATTTTGTGTTGGTCTTTTTTTTAAAAAAAGTGCGCGAAAAAACCGATTAAGAACCGAAACCGAAAAAACCGAAACCGAACCGAACCGAACCGAAACTAGTCTTACGAATCGACAAAACCGGTCCAAAACCGAACCGATTTGAAACCAAAACCGGTTCGGCCAGAAACCGGTACTGTAGCGAACCGGTTTGGAACCGAAACCGGTTTGGCAAAAAAAACCGATTTGATCACCTCTACTTGTAATGATAGTTAGGAATGGGATGGGTCTTCTACCTTTTCTATGGCTACGGCTAAAAAATAAAATTATGGAAAGCCAGGTTTCGAATACTAACTTCAAGTTCAAATGGGTTGCTTGGGTCCCTCAAAAATGTAATATTTTGGCTTGGCGAGCGGAGATGGAGAGGACCCCTACGGTGGATGCTTTGGGTAGAAGAAACATAGAGATAGAAAATAAGGTGTGCAGGTTGTGTGACGTGGATCTCGAGTCATCGGTCCACATTTTTACGGTGTATGGCTTTTCGTGGGTGGTATGGACAGCGATTGGGAAATGGTGTGGGATTGATCCGCTCTTTACTTTTCATACTCGAGATTGTCTTTTGTTTTATAAACAAGCGAGAGGTGGTAAATGGGGTAAGAAAATGGTACAGGGGATTGTGGTGGTTACTCTTTGGTCGCTTTGGAGAGCTAGAAACGAGAAGACTTTTAGCAGTATTAAGTCATTGTCGTTTTGGTGGTTGAAAAATAGGTCTAAGTTTAAAGATCTCAATTGCGTGAATGGTGTAAGTACCCTATGTATATGTTGTAATGGCGGGTTGGTGGTCCTTGCTTTGAGGGCACACCCCCGGTGTTTTTAATGAAAATTAAATTTCAAAAAAAAAAAGAACATATATATTATTATACCATATTAAAAAAAATAAAAGAACATATATATTATTTTACTTTATTTTATAAAAGCAAATATAATTATATAAAAAACAACACTTGCCAACATCGAGATCTTTCGAAATGTCTAGCCATGCAAGCCCGTGCGAGCGCGTACTCCTCGTCTTTGCCCACGATTTATAGACCCTTCGTGTACGAGGCTGCGCATCTCCCTTTTTTTCTATGAGAGCGTTTTTCATGTTGAGAGTTGTCGGGGTCGCGCTCGGATTGTGTATCCGGCACGCATTCGAGGTCGGGTTCTTCTTGAGAACCCGACACCCGACATACCACCTACGCTAATATTCATGTTGCTTGCGAAACCCATTTGACCTTGAAAATATAGCTGGGCATGTTAAGTAGTTATGAAAACCCCATTGTACTCGTGTCACAATCTTGTAAGTTAAAGGTTTGTAGCGGTTGGGTGATGTTTGGGTGATACGTGTTTAGGTTGGTTGGGCGGGATGGAACACCAAGGGGGGGGGCATAATGGATGCATGATAATATATATATAGTATAAGTATCTAAGGAAAACCCTGCTTATCTTGAAAACCTTGGAAACCTAACATGTGGTTATTGTGCCACATCACCAAAAGAAAAAATGATTTTATATTGTATCTAAGGGCATTGAAGTAATTTCCTCCCCTTTGTCAATGTCAAGTACACTACCCTCTTCTCTCTCTCCATATAATATATATATATATATATATATATATATGTTTTCCCTCTTCTCTCTCTTTATTTTTTTTCATATTCAAATTCAAACTTTCAACCCCCCCCCCTCTCTCTCTCTCTCTCTCTCTCTAGGATGATGAACCACCTCCCATCAAATACACCACCATCGACCACCCTAACCACCACCGTCTACCACCACCATCATCGCCTAACCAATAAACACAACCACCATCATTATCGTCAGAAAACAGAGCATATCCAAAACAGAGCAGTTTCAAATTGGAAAAGGGTAAGATAATTTTTTCGAAGTTTTATTTTCTTCCTTTGTTGTTCCAGAAGGTGGATAAACATGTGCTTAACTTTTACTTTAAATTATTTGATTTTGTTTTGTGCATACAGATTGTTATGTGTATTTTAGGATCTGTATGTGTATGTCTGTTGGAGAATTGTGAAATCTAATTTCAGATCCGGAGATAGTTTTGTTTGCAACTCAAGTGTTTGATCTAATGCTTGAATGAAAAAAAAAAACTTATGTTAATCTTTTTGATTTTTTTTAATTATTTTTTTGTTTATGTTAGATTGTTAATGTATGGAAGGTAATAATTTTTCGCTAGTGTTATTTTTCAGTTTATAGTTTATGCTATGTATAGTCACCATGTAATGTGTAAATAATTTATTATAACAAGTTTAACTAATTGTTATATAGATCCATTTCATGAAGTTAAGAGGAAGGCACACCATGAAAAGAATGTAAAGTTTCTACTTTTTGGGTAATTTTTGAAATGTTTTAGCTTTATTTTGATATTAACATTCAGCTAGACATGCTTCTATGGAAGGTAATTATAATGTCTTTTGTGCTTTGGATATATGAACTCCATGTGTTTGACTGACTAGGTTAACATGTGTTATTCTGTTACTATGTTAGAAGTTAATAGAATGTATGGAAGGTAGTTATAAGTTCTTTTGTGTTTTGGATAGATGAATGCCTATTTAAAGTTAATGGTGAATGTAGGGAAGGCAATTATAATGTCTTTTGTGTTTTGGATATATGCACTCCATGTGTTTGCTGAAATGTCTGACTGGGTTAACATATGTTACTTCTGTTAGTATGTTTAGATGATGAGTTGGCCACACCGATTAACACCTCATCTATTGTTTTGCAGTTGATAATGAAGACCCCCCATCGTTATGTTAAAATACGAAGTCCAAGGAAGCCGAGACAAATATGTAGAAAAACTTTTGAATGATGTTTTCTTTTTGGTACTCAATGTATAGAATTACTATATTTATTTTGTTAAAGTGGTCAATAATTTGTAATGATACTTTGTAATAACGTGTGTTTAGTAGTTTGTATACTTTATTTCTAAGTAAACTTATGAAGTGAAAACTTTGTAATAACGTGTGTTACCAAATAAATAACATGTGTTAATCTCTCTTGCAATATTAACACATGTTACCCTTCCACGCAGTTCATTTTAATGTCCTGGGTAGGTTTTTCTCTTGTTCAATCTTATTATAGTTAGACAAACAATCTATTAATGCATGTGTATTATGTTATCATGTGACGACATTTAACATATGGTAGTTTATTTTTTATCCCTTTTGTCTGTCTGATCTTACCCTTTGTATGTCCTTCATCGATTGGGTGACCGTTTTCAAACCTTTATGGATTTTATTACGATGGTAAGTCAAAACCTGGTATAGATAGGGTAACATATGTTAACATCGGGCAACTTATAGATATCTTTGATGCAATCTTTTTTTCATAATTTTTGATTCACCAGCAAGATGGGAGGGCATGTGAGATGGATAACACTTGTTACAAAAACTTCACTTGTGCCTATAGGTATTGGGGGTAAATTTTATGTATAAGTTAAAAACTAAGTCATGCTTGATCTTAACACATGTTAGAAATAACACATATTAACACATGATGAAATCACATAACACACGTTACCTTACCAGTCATTTAGAAACACTCACGAATATGCACAATAGATAGCTAAGAACATAACAGTGGACAACATATAGAGTTTGTTTATATGTACATTACATGTTAAGGTCAATATTTTAGCAAAAGAGTAAACAATATAAGATACATAACCCGCAGCCAATTACCATACTTTTAAATTCTATACAATATAAGGTTTTAAAAAACATTCCATACAAAGATTCACTGGCAACCGTAAGATATGGCTATAAATTCTGCAAGAATATTAGGATTTCCATTGGTGCTGCGAACATCTTTCTCAGCCTCCTCAACTCAGCCTTCGGGTGCTTGGCTTCACGTAGATACTTCACTAGCATATCCTTCTGGTGAATAAATTAACACATGTTAGGAAGAAACTAACACATGATAACCAGCAACTAACACTTGTTAATTAGAAAAATATCAACATGTGTTGAATAAAAATGCACTTTATTAACCAACTTAAATCTTGTATGGGGTGTCTTTCTCAAAGTACTTCTCGCTGTCCGCAATCAGAACGCTCGTACCTAGGTAACATGTGTTATAATATTAACATATGTTAAAGACCATAGTAAGGCTGCAGAGGAAACTCAGTCATACCTTTCTTGCCAGATGGTCCAGCCATATCTGCACATGCTAACCTTTTGCATGTAACACATATTATTGTAGTTAAACAAAGAGTATCAAAATGGTCCATCTTAAGAAAATGATAACACATGTTAAAGCTAAGTAGTGGTCAATCAATGATACCTTTCTTCCTAGATGGTCCAGCCATATCTGAATGTTAATTTTCTATTCGTTAGTTTTGAATTTTTAGGGTGCAGAGGAAACTCAATCATACCTTTTCTTGCCAGTTGGGCCAGCTATATCTGCACACACTAACCTTTTGCCTATAACACATGTTATTATAGTTAGACAAACAATTTATAAAAATGGGGAATCTTAACAAGATGATAACACATGTTAAATCTAAGTAGTGGTGATGCGGGAGATAGTTAAGCTTACCCTTATTCCTAGATCTTCCAGGCATCTACACTGAATGTTTGTCTGTAACACAAGTTATTATAGGTAGTCAAAAAGAGTAAACAAAAGGCTGCAAGCTGATATCCAAAAAACATAAAAACCATAGCGTGTTTACCTGTGTCCTTGCTTGAGGATTTCGAGTCTGTTTTTTCCAATGCACTTGGCTACTTAAGTGTTAGCATACACACTTCGAGTCACGACAATTTATTAATCTGTTAACACATGTTAATACCGGTTACACACATAATCCATTATAAATATTATTTGAAGAAATCACTAACACGTGTTAATATTTGGTACTTGGCTTCTTCATTGTTAACATGCATATGTGTTGAATAAAAGAGTACACTTTTATTCATCAATCACATGTGGTCTATCAACCTCATGTCCACAAACCAATAACAATCTAACATAAACAAAATAATAAAAAATAAAAATGGTTAACATAAGTTTTTTTTTAATTCAAGCATTTGATCAAACACTTGGTATGCAAGCAAAACTATCCCTAAAACAATTTAACATGACAAACAAACATACACAATCCATTTCTTATTCAGCAAACAAACCCAAACAAAGCTGAATAAATGAAACAAAAAACCCATATGAACTTACAATAGGAGAGATAAACACAGAGAAAGAAAAAGACTTTAGAGAGAGAGAGTTAGGTCAATTTATGAACAATAACCAATTCTACCATGGTAATAAACCCAAATAACAAAAGGTTCGACTGGTACATAATCAACAACAGCAGCAGCAGCAACAACTATAATAATAATAATAATGAAAGAAAATAAAGGAGTGTAAACATAACATACGAGAGTTAGCCATGGAGATCTCATTGCCTTCATTGGGATCGAGCCAAACCTTGCCTCACCTCTTTAACAGGATGAGGGTTATGAGGTTGTTGAGAGTCAGAACTATTTGAAGAAGAAGAAGAAGAAGATAGAAGAAGAAGAAAGAAGAAAGAAGAGAAAAAGAGGAAGTGTCTTTAAAGAAGAAGAAGAAGAAAGAAAGAAAGAAAGAAAAAATTGGTGTTGTAGGAGTCTTTGAAGAAGAAGAAAGAAGAGAAAAAGAGGAGAAAGGAGAGTGGTCAAGACTTGATTGATAGAGAGAGAGAGAGAGAGAGAGTGTGTCACATACAAATTACCTAAAATGCCATTCTTTGTACTCTTCCATAATATAATATTGTTTCTTTCACCATAAAGTCTCCACACTTAATCTAAGCCATTGATCTAATGCAATGAATGGTTGAGATTGAGTTTCCAAGGTTTTCAGGATAAGAAGGGTTTTCTATGGATCCCTTCCCTATATATATATATATATATATATATATATATATATAGCGAAAGTATAAATTGAAAACCCACTCGAGTTAAGAAAACTCTGAAAACCCGTCAAAAAACCATCTAAAAACGTTTTTTTTTTTTTTTTTTTTTGAAAAAAATACACAAGGTAACATACATGTTTTTAAGCGTTTTGGGCCAAAAAAATAAAAAAAGCGCCGAACGAATATTTTTAAAAAAAATAAACAACGCAAACTTTGTAACAGCGATGTTAACATATGTTAAAAGGCAGAAAACATATGTTTAAAAAGCAGAAAACATATGTTAACAGCACTGTTACAAAGTTTGCGTTGTTTATTTTTTTTAAAAATATTCGTTCGGCGCTTTTTTTATTTTTTTGGCCCAAAACGCTTAAAAACATGTATGTTACCTTGTGTATTTTTTTCAAAAAAAAAAAAAAACTTTTTTAGATGGTTTTTTGACAGTTTTCGGAGTTTTCTTAACTCGAGTGGGTTTTCAAAATATCCACCCCCTATATATATATATATAATATATATATATATATATATATATTTAAAATATGAGAGAGTTTATAAAAAATGAGAGAAAGTGTAAGCTTGTATGAGGAGAATGTATAAAAAATCGGTTGAGTTGGGGTTTAAATAGGTAAAAAAATGAATTAAAAAATTTTGTTTTTTTTTAAACGGTCAAATATATCTAGCCGTTATAATATTACCGTTGGAAAAAAGGATTGTGATTGGCCAAAGCAACAACTTCACGAGCGTGAAATCTTTTACGCCTATAGCCATAACGCCCAAACCACAAGGGAAGGGGCGGTATTTGTTTATTTTTTGGCATGTGAAATGTCCAAATAACGCCCAATTCGATTGTCATTACATGTGGTCTAAGCATGTGCTTAAATTCCATATATGCAATTAATTACAAGCAATAATGAGGCACATATAATAATATATGATAAATGAGTGTTTTCGATTTAAATATAACCAAGTTTTACACTTTGTACAATGAGGTTATGTTGAGAAATGTTTAAACTCAATTCATGATTAAGTAACAAAAAGTTGTTACGACGTCCTCATGGTAGATTTATAGTCGTTTTCATGTAGATCGTTCTGATTCATGATCAACCCAAGGCGTTGATCGTATGCTCTTTAAACACCCTCTTTTACCTAACAATCTAGAGTTGATTGGACGACCAAATCATGAATCAATACGCAACTACCCAATAAAAGCTACAAAAAATATACTCATGCAATTACTATTTGTCTATTTTCTCTTTCCTAAACACGAACCCTAGTGTCACACCCTCAAATTCCATATACGGGGTTTTACCGCGACGTGCATGACACACCATGATCTAAGTCAACAGTCACAATGAACGACAACTATATGAGAAAAGATTACGTTTGAAAACAACCACGCAGTTTAAAAGTTTAGCGGAAGCATAAAAATTTTACAAACCAAAACTAGTTTAGAAGTTACAACTCAAAACCAACACAAGAAAATGTTTGAAAAGTAATGTCGAACAATGTTCGAACAACAGAAAAAGTAACAATAGAATGCAGTACGACTCCGTGCGTCCCATTCCTTGACTGCTACCTTAGCGACCTGAGAAAACATGCTAAAATTGGTCAACATATAATGCTAGTGAGTCCACAGATTTTGAATCAAAAGTGGTTAGAGAAAAACCTGATTCGCATTCAATACTCATTTATATTAAAATGTCCCGAAAACAATGTTGGTAGTTCACACTACTGTTTGTATCACTGTTCACCTCACTATTCGGTTTACTGTTCACGTTATTGTTCGCACCTTGTTTGTCTCAAATAGTTTTTCATGCGCAAGTAATATAATAGTGCAATGCAATCCTCGTAAGTTAGTAAATCGTAGCATGTTTCTCCCCCAATAGAAAACACAGTAAAGAAAAAGGGGTCGTGGAACTCACCTTAGGTTGCGTCTTCAAGTAAATAACAAACCAGGCGTGTTATGGTAATCCGACTACTGGAAACCTACCATAGATAACCTATAAGTGTTTAACCGATGGTACGTTTGTCTAATAACTCTTAGTTGTCCAAGATCCTTACTTTGTATGTTTGTGAGAGTATTTGACGTTTGACACGTCCATACAAGACTAGACATCCCGTTGGTGACCCGTTATGTTAGTTTAACAAGCATACATAGTTCCCATACAACTAAAGCACATAAAACACTTAATTTATACCAAAGATTCACAAAGTTCCACGTTTATGCGAATGAGAAACAGTTTCCTCTCATCCAGCTGATAAGTTATTTTGATGAACAAAAACCTCTCAAATCCGATTGAAAACCCAACGAATCATGACTAAACCATGTAGTAACATCTATCTAACCTAATAACATATTATCACACCTGATACAATCATCAATTTGTTTGTTTTGCATACCATATTACATATTTCCCAAAATGGCAAATTATGGAGATGTCATATCGATTGCATGAAAAGTTTATCCAAAATGGAAAGTATTGAAATCAATCTCAAACTTCATTTTCCAGATTATCCAACATAGATTAAATCACCCTAATGTGATCCTAATATGCTATTATCATCATACTCGTGTTACAACCCCTAGATCTATAACATGAACCCCCCAAAATGGGTCAAAGTTCACAAAACATCAATTAATCATTCACTCACACATCATCTAATCATGTTCCTAAACATTCCCAAATCATTTAAACATCATTCTATTATCATTCTATCACACAAAACACAAAAGCCCCAATTATATGGTCACCAACATCATCTAAACTTGTGTCCTTAAAAAGAAAACTCATTATTTAGGTCTAAATCTAGTTTAGAAAGGTTTTAGAAATGTTTTTATTTATGAAAACATCTTGAAATCAGATCTGGACATTTAAGGATTATCAAAACACATAAAAATGAAATGAAAAGGGTTTAGATGATTAACACACCTTGAATCTTCACTTGATATTGTTTATAAACTTGATTTGGCTTAAGGATCTAAGAAATGAGGGCAAAAACTCGTTTCTACAGGTTGGGGTTTGTAAGCGAGCACTTGGGGGCGAGTTAGGGTTTTGAAAAATGAGGAAAATGAGTGAAGGATGGTGTTTATAGGTTGTTGTCATTCACTAGGGCATTGGTACAAATGAGAGATCCGGTGACTCATTCTTACCAATTTTTATAAGAATGAGAGATCTGGTGACTCATTCTTACCAATTTTTATAAGAATGAGAGATTTTCCAAGTTTTTCATGTTTAACTTTCAAACCCGATATATCTAGTGTCAGTTACGAACCCGGTAGCATGTCTTATTATACAAATCACTAATTATCATGTTAATTCACATAAACACGTATTTGCAAGTTATAAATAACCATAAGGCATTCGATTCACAACTAGTTAACTTTATCTTGTTATTTCACCAACGTATGGGATACAAGCCTTGTGTGTATGTGTGCGTTTCCCTGATGATTCCTTGAATCATTAAACCATGGACATTGTGTGTGTAAACCAACTCCTAATGATTCCCCGAATTATTGAACCGACTCAACTAACCCAGTTAAGTACATTTTATGAATGTTTGGCTAAGGTAGATTTATATGTTTGCAAAAAGTATTAGCCGGGGTTTGCCCGGTGTCACACCTAGCTCTAAAATTCACAATGACCATCCTCATATTCGTGTCTTCAAAGGCTTTAAAAATACCCTTAGACCTAGTGTAGCGGTGGCGCCATTTGGCGTTATGTTGGAAAATAAAGCCCCCCACACCGTTACGGGGGGGGGGGGGCATTATTTTGCAAAATCCACTCCTAGGGTTATATATATAACGCCAAATGAAATGTTGACCAACGAATCAGAGAGGGACATGTGGACAGGGGGTTGACTTTCAAACGTGGACCAATCAGAATCAACTCAGGGGCATTATAAATAACCCCATACAACTACACCCATTTTTCACTTCATTTTTCCATGCTGACTCAGCTGCCACGTGAACCAATCAGAATTAAGAGCGTTATAAATAACCCCATCCACTACACATGGTCTTATACGTTTCTCACGCGAAACCACAATAACGCCCAAGGATCTTTGATTTGATCGTATCATGGTATGTCAAAGGATGTCCCTCCTCCTGAGGTTTAGGGTTCAAATCATATGATAAATTGTAACGTGGATCAGGAGTAGAATTAGATTACTATTAGAAAAAAAAAGCTAGTTTATACTACAAAATCTATTTTTAAATTCCTATTATAACACGAATAATATGTCTATATTACGTCGTTAAAAACAAAAGGGAAAATATATATATAAATAAATAAAAAAACACTTAAGCTGACATGACACTCATTGAGACCATCATCTCCTCTTAAGTTTGTCATGTGGTATCATCTCCCTTATTTCCCTCCAAAATCCCCCCCCCCTCCCATTTTTAAACGTTAATAACTTTTATTTACGACATTTTTAAAGAAAAAAGTTCCATCAAATTAACGAGCGTTTTATTATCTTTCCAAAAGCACCATAGTGCTATATAAAAAAAGAAAAAAGAAATGACTTTTTTTGTGGGGTTTTGTTCATACAGCAAAAAAAAAAAACACAATGTGTTCAGGTAATTCATTAATCATGTATACGTAAGTCACTAATCATGTTCAAAGCAGTAATATGAATTCTATTTTCATCCAGAGCAGAAGTGGTTAAAACCACTTATTTCCAAAAAAAAAAGTCATATCTTCAAGACCACCGCTTCAATCACGCCATGCAATGGCTGCTTCTGGCTCTGCTCTTCATCCAAACATATATATATTCTTTTTAATATGCATTTTATCAGTATTTGAATGATTAAAATTGTTATTTTTTTATATTGTAGTACATTAATTTTATGTTAAATTATAACACATATTTTAATACTTATATTAGATTTGTCTATCCCGAAAAGCTTTAAGATATAATTTTCGGGATAGGCAAATCTAGTTTAATATATAATAATTTATTGGCAGATATTTCATGTGATTGAATTTTATAATCGGAGACTATAGGACATGCAATATTTTAACACAGATAATTAGAATCATGAAAAAGAATAGAAAAATAAAACTGTTTATACATTAATATTTTTCTTTTTCCTTGACAAAAATTGACAAGTCTTAACCACCAAAATAATTCCGTTTAAAAAGTTGGCCTTCCAGAAGTAGAAGGGAGGCAATCTAATAATGTATCTTACGTAATAACATGCCTTCTCAATTATATTATAGACACGAAATTTTATATACATAGTTCCTTAAATTTATACTATTTCATGTTAAAATATTAATTTTATATAACGTTATTAAAACATGATATTCCATAAGTAGGTAAAATCTACAAAAGTTACACTACTACTCCATCATCATCATCATACTCAGTTAATCCCTCCAATAGCAAAAGCTAAGGTAAGGTCTGAGAAAGGTAAGATATAGACAGCCTTACCTCTACCTCGTGGGAATAGAGAGGCTGCTTCCAATTAGACCCTCGGCTCGACAGTGGTTTTGTATTAAGCTTTGGACATAAGGCACATAACACTTAGCAACTGGGACAAACCCGATTGGTGCATTTACCCCCTTGTCTTTTTGGCTATCAACGTCACCAGCTGATGCATGATTAACCGTCCGTCATTTTAACGTTATTTTCACAAAATTAGTAAAATAACGTTAAAATTAGTGCTACTTTACTTTTGCCCCCCCTCAAGAGCCACACATATATACATTATATGTGTACAGTCGTAGGCGGTAGGCGGAGCTTATGTACATAGTACACTACTACTAGTTTTGTATAAACTAATTGCTGTATAGAGTTAAGTAATTACGTGGATGTCCCTATGACCTTTTTGTTTTACGGATTTTGATAAGTATGAGAAATTATAACTTTATAATGTTAGGTAAAACATCCAGAGTATAAGTCTTTTTTTTTTATATATAAATTATTTAGAAAGACAAAAAAATCCCTATCTATGACAAAAACAAATAAGAAATAAAAAGCCAATGATAGTTCCTCACCCATCCATTTTTCAAATCAGTCCCCTCGTGCTAAAGATCTAGTCGTGTTCCACTCTCATTCCTTTTTCTTCAAGCCTTCTTTGTCAATGATCATAACTCTTTAAAAAACATTTGAACAACAACCACTAGACATTTGTTGGGTAATAGACTTAAATCGATTAGGTGAGATAGTTATCGTAATTGTTAAAACCTCTATGTAACAGTGATTGGTGTTGCTTTGTTCAAATCTGTCACACCCTCAAATTACCACTTGCGGGGTTTTACCGCGAGGCGCATGACAAACTAGGATCCAAGTCAACGATCACAATAAACAACTCTATATGAAAACGTAAATCGACATAACCATTAATTTAATAAGCGGAAGCGTTTAAGTAGCATTTAATCAACTATGCTATCATCTCAAAAGTTGTTCAAAATACTTTTATTACAAAACGTGCAACTACGTCTAGACGCCAATGCAGACCCGTGCGCCTAGTTCCGTTCATTGCTACCTTAGCGACCTGAGAAAAACATGCCAAAAGATGTCAACATAAAATGCTGGTGAGTTCACAGGTTTGTTCAAAATGTTACCAAAACGTTACCATGTCCATACTATATCAATGTTACCAAGTACGCTAGCTAGGCGTATGTTTCATTACTACTACGATTGGAAACCATTACTAGACACGTTTAGCAATGTTCAGCATGTTTAAGCAGCCCGTATGTTCAGCACGATAATGTTCCTGTTCGAGACAATATGCACCCGCCCGGCCCTCCAAGCCGACGAGTGGGGCAGGTCACGCCCAATAGATCTATCCACATTTCCCCCGTTGTGCATCCCCGCACATTCATGGTTTCCCCCGGGACTTTCCAAAAGATCGCATAGCAATATAAAGTTAAAACCATAGTATGACATATGTTACCAAAACCGTTTAGCGCATGTTTTCTCCCCCAAAAGTTAAAGCAGTAAAAGTGGGGCCGTGAACTCACCTTAGATAACGTTCTTCAATTACAAGTAAAGATGTTTAGCCCTTGATAATCCCTCTACCGGAGATCTATCAAAATGTTCACATAAGTGTTCCGACTAATAACCATAAGGTTATCTAGTCCCCGATTGTCCAGATCGTAACCAAGTATGTTTTAAAACATGTTTAAGTGTTTAACCGACACACTAGACCGATCCGACATCCCGTTGGTGACCCATTACCCTAACTAATCAAGTACACATAGATTACACACAAGGTTCAAGCATAAAACACTTAGTTTGTATCAAAAATCTCATTTCTGCATCAGAACGGTCGAACCAGTCAATTTTAAGTCTCCTTCGCCCGTTTTACATCTCGTTCGACCGTTCGATGTCTCCTTCGCCCGTTTTACCTCGTTCGCCCAATAAAAACCCAGGTTCGACCCTAGTCTTCCTCCTTCGCACCTTCGATCGGTCGAAGGAGGCCAGGTTCGCCCCTGTTGTGTAATTTTTCCTAAAAAACGCTTCAAACACATTCAAAACGACTCGAAACATCATCAATCACAGCAGTCAAGCATGGATAACTTATCCCTACAAAACCCCACCGATTTCCCCCGATAATACGTCCGTTCCACCCCTTTCCCAAAATGGTAAAGATTATGGAAACATCACTTTCATGCATGAATAATTTACCCAATTTGGAAACTTTTGAAATCGATTCATACTTAGCTTAAAATACTCAGTTTGTCGATTATCCGATCTTTCTTATCCATTCTATTGATCATAAACATTCATACATCAAGTTTTAATCCAATAAAACCCCAAATATCATCATATCCAATCCTAACCCTAGACAATAATATTCCAACATTAATAACAATCCTATATCATGTGTATAGCAGCAAATCATTGAACAACACATAACACCACATAATACACAATTTACATATGTTATTCATCATGAAAACCTATGTTAAATGATCATGTTTTGATTTAGAAAGATGTTTAAAAGGTTTTTAATCATAAAAACACCCTTAGAACAGATCCGGACAATTAGGGTTAGATGAAAACGAATTAAAATGCTTTTATGTGACAACCGTCACCCTTGTCTTTCATCTAATTGACAATAACAACCCTTCAAATATTTCCATTATAGTCCCTGTAAGTTTCGTCGTTTTCAAATTTAATTTTTGAACAAACTAGAATTTTATCATTTATATTTATTATTGATTGGGTATAAGTTTTTTTATCAAAAGCGTATGTTGAAACATATTCGCAAAATATTTTATAAAAAAATGATGTGGTTTTAGGTGTAAATTGCCTTTAATCTATGGGGTTATAGTAGAAATTTCCAATTAAATCAAATGTAGATTTGAAGTTCCCAACAACTCATCTTCCTCGTATCAAAATTTTCCGAAACCGACGTCATACCATTTAAGTTTCATAATCTACAATTATTGTTTTTAAATGATGATTAAAAGAGTTATTATTTTGAGTAAGTAACTGATAAATGTTGATATTCATAAGTTTGAGGGATCTCACAAGTTTATGACACACAAACACACACTTTGCCAAATCCTCCTGAGCATTTTCTACGAAGTAATCTACCGCAGCAGCTCGTCATGGTGAACCACAACCGTTGTGACAAGCCGTTGCGCCACCATATTTCTATGCGCTGCGGTTTAGACCATTATCATTCTAGTTCCAGCTCCGTCCATTAGGGACATCATTCGCATCCTCCAATCTAACGCTGCACAGCAACCACAATCGCCCTGTGTCTTCTTATCGCCTTTGTGTAACTCGTCAACCAACGACATCTATTATTAAGGTAACTTGAAACCTTGTTATCTCACTGTTCCCCGCGATTGTTGATCGATTGATTTATCGGGGATAGTAACCGTTAATATAGAAATATACAAACAATATTAAGTCCTCGTTCATGTGGTTGGATGGTTAAAGTCCTGTCATGTTAAGGTTTTACACTAAGATCTAGATGGGTTGGTGTGAACCCATGGCATGTAAGTTTTGATATAAATAAGTTTTATAACCATAAACATACTTTAGATAATACATGTAAATAAATAACCAAAGCCTTGTTTATATATACTACTACACGTACAGTACTAGTTTCATCAAATTGCAAGGCTTTAATTCATTTGACCATGAAATTAATAAAGAGGACTAATTGTTTAAAGTATTCTGTTAATCAATTAAAATTATTGAGTTTTATATGAGTTTTGTGGACAATGATATTTTTTTTTATCAAAGACGACAATGAAGATTATTAGATTACTCATTTTTGCCAAACAATTATCTTTCATATACAAAGTAGTTCTCTATATCGGGTGACTTTATATAATTGTTTAACCCACTAAAGTAATAAGCAAGAGCTGTAAAGATCTTTGTCATCGGACAATGATTTATCAACGAATCCTATAAAGAAATTAATCTCGAATATATCTATACTTAGGTTGTCTTAAAATCGGAGTACAACGTTAGAAATTCCTGTCAAGTCGATCTACTTTTGTTAAGGTCCAAGCATAATTCATTGATACTCGTTGATTTCTTGCAAGTTCATCATCACAATAAAGGTGAGTATATCTTTCCCCTTTTTACCGTTTTACTACTTTGGGGTGACTCATGTACTTATATATTAATCAAGTTTCAATTTCTTATACTTAATGCAATTCTCATGTGTGTTTGCTTTATGATAATTGGTGTGTCTATGACTTGTCAAAATCATTAACCGCTGGGCGGCCTAGCTTTTCAATGAATAGTACTATGGTATACCCCCTTGAGACTCTGTTGAGAGAATCTTGGTCATTGTCTTGTTAATTCATTATTCAGTTGGTTAGTCATGTGTTAGTCATTATTCTCAGGTTTGGTTTTGAACGGATATTACTTATTACATAATTGCAAATGGTACCGCACATGAATTGCTAAACTTTTTTCTTACTATATGTATTCAAATCAGGGTATGCTCACCAATACAATTTTTGTATTGACCAAATTATTTTGTACATGTTTCAGGTTGTTTTGAGATGCGTCCTTTAAGCTTTCGGATTTATATTTAGATTTCGATTCATTGTATTTCAATTTAGTTAGCAGTTAGAATCGTTGTATTTCATTTCAATGTAATAAATTATTTAATCAATGTATTCAAATTTACACTTTAGTCCATGAGCTATTGAACAATCGTCACTACGTGACACCTCGATGTTTCCGCCATCGGTTGGGGTGTTACAGATTGGTATCAGAGCCATGGTTATAGGGAATTAGGTTATTAGAATGCCTTTTAGCCTAGTCTATAACTAAGCTTACTTTCACGAGTCCTCTCATTTATATTTCTCCTATTTCTTATATTTTCTTTCAAGATATTTTAGTTATGATTATTTCTCGTTATTCTTTCGATATTTTGCTTGGCAAAGAAGACACTCGTATTTCACAAACGAAACGATATCATCAAGTGAGGAGTGGTGTCCATACCTTGGTGATTAGTTCACTCCTCTATATGTTACTTATCTTAGGAATATACCTTTGAGATAGGAGTGACATCCACACCTCAAAGAGTATTTCCTTCAAAAAGAAACTTAACCACTAAGCTGGGGGTGATATCCTTAACTTAGTGATTGGTTTCATTCCTCAATTGTTTCCAATTTTGAAATGCATCTTTGAGTTAGGAGTGAAATCCACATCTCAGGGATCTGTTTCTACATCTCGTTTTAAAGTCTCGCTAAAGTTTTGAAATTTACCAGTGACGGGGTATGTGCAATCGGGAAAGATGACCATTCACTCATAGGTTCAAGTACGCTCCCCACAAGTCACTAATAATATTTCAATCTCTTTGGCTAGTCACCAGTTTCATTAGAAATATTTTCAGTATCACATTTTTGATATATTTTTCATTTGTTGTTTGAAACTCTTATCATAATTTTTTATAATGAAGTTATTATGTCTTTTGAGTTTTCTCTATTAATAGCTATCGCTATTTGTGCATTTTTCCGTTTTTCATTATTGACTCTTAAGTGTTGTTTAACATTTGGATTTTAAGTTCCATCTCTTGATGTTTTATATACTCATTAATTATTCGTTTTTTTTTCATCATCATTATTAAAACTTTTATCCGCTTTAAAACTTACACTATTTTCATTTATGATTTGTGACTTCTACACTATTGTCGCATTTACTTTTATCATTCACGTCATTTCTAAATCTTGGTCTTTTGAAAACACATTTGATTTATATGGTGTTTCGAGAAAAAAAAACTTGCGACTGATAATATGCATTATGACAATTTTCAACTCGACTTCTTGTAAACACATGAAAGCATGTACTTACGAAGTCTTTTCATGTGAAGCTGTTTTGAATCTAAAAAGTTATTCTCATGCATCACTACTATACTTTCAACTATATCACAAAGTTCGAGTAAAACTACATTTTTTTTTATAAACAATAATTTATCTTTTACATTTACACTCTTTCAGTCGCAAAACTTTTGGTCTAATTATTGGACATATCCTTATCGAAAGTTTCTAAATGTCTTTTAACATATAGTGCATATATTTTAAACTCGCATGGCCAGTAGACTATACGTATGTTCCGTCCACTCTCAATTGCAGTAAATATCATTATCTTATTCTTACATCATTTTATTTTATTATATTCGCATATTATCTTATTTATATTATTCTCGTATTATTATTTTATTGGTGGCTATCCCCATACGTTATTTACAATTATTCTCGCACTAATTATTAGTAGTCATTCTTACAACACTGGTTTTGAGCATTAACTTAACTCGTTTACTTTCATTTTGTGAAAATTGTGCGATTTACTTGATTTATATTATACCATTCTTTCAATCGAAGTTTTATGCTATACTTATGTACTTGACGCATATTTAATATGCATATTTTTTTTTCTTCCTGTTTTTGAGCAAAACCCTGTTATACTTTACATTATTTTGTTCATCATCATGGCCAATGAACATACTAGTTGATAATTTTGTATGAGATCTAAGCCAGTGCCCACGTACGACTGGGGTTAGAGTATTTCTTTAATCCGAGGGGAACAGTGTAAATCTCAGGGTTATCAATATGAGTGTTTAAAGCCAACGATGTGGACAAGAGTTACCGGTTAATGGTAAACCCGAAAGGGAAGAACCTCTAACCATGTCTTATACTTACATGTTATTCACATTACGGTTAAAGGAAAAACCCGGAAGGGAAGGACCTCTAACCATGTCATGATTGAACATTATTTCATTACAGTGGCTATTACATATGAGTTGCACGCATTTATTTCCAGTATTACTTAGGATAGGGTTATGGAAAAGCATAACACCCTAGTGTAAGGTAAATCGATGATTACGGTCCGGAACGCAATCATGGGCTTACAGGTACATGAGGGTGGTGTGTAATTCTATTTAGGCCGTTGGTAGATATCACACCCTCAAATTCCACTTGCGGGGTTTTACCGCGAGGCGCATGACAAACCAGGATTCAAGTCAACGGTCACAATAAACAACACTAGATGCATAACACAAAACCCAAAAGATATAATTATAAAAGCATAAACTGTAGCGGAAGCTTTAAATGTTTACAACCCAAAAGACATAGTTCAAATGTTTAATGAAGACCATGCTCTAAACCCTAGACGCCTGTGCCGACTCGTGCGCCTAGATCCAGTTGTTGCTACCTTAGCGACCTGAGAAAAACATGCCAAAAGACGTCAACATATAATGCTGGTGAGTTCACAGGTTTGTTCAAAAAGAGTTACCAAGTGTTACCATGTCCATACTATATCAATGCTACCAAGTACGCTAGCTAGGCGTATATTTTATTACTACTACGATTGGAAACCATTACTGGACACGTTTAGCAATGTTTAGCATGTTTAGCAGCCCGTAATGTTCAGCAAGATAATGTTCCTGTTCGAGACAATATGCACCCGCCCGGCCCTCCAAGCCGACGAGTGGGGCAGGTCACGCCCAATAGATCTATCCACATTTCCCCCGTTGTGCAAACCCGCACATTCATGGTTTCCCCGGGACTTTCCAAAAGATCGTATAGCAATGTAAAGTTAAAACCATAGTATGACGTATGTTACTAAAACTGTTTAGCGCATGTTTTCTCCCCCAAAAGTTAAAGCAGTAAAAGTGGGGCCGTGAACTCACCTTAGATAGCGTTCTTCAATTATAAGTAAAGATGTTTAGCCCTTGATAATCCCTCTACCGGAGATCTATCAAAATGTTCACATAAGTGTTCCGACTAATAACCATAAGGTTATCTAGCCCCCGATTGTCCAGATCATAACCAAGTATGTTTTAAAACGTGTTTAAATGTTCAACCGACACACTAGACCGACCCGCCATCCCGTTGGTGACCCATTACCCTAACTAATCAAGTACGCATAGATTACACGCAAGGTTCAAGCATAAAACACTTAGTTTGTATCGAAAATCTCATTTCTGCATCAGAACGGTCGAACCAGTCAGTTTAAGGCCTCCTTCGCACCTTTTTACTCTCCTTCGCCCGTTTTACCTCTCGTTCGACCGTTTGATGCTTCCTTCGCACATTTTGCCACGTTCGCCCACTGAAAAGCCTGGTTCGACCCTGGGATTCCTCCTTCGCACCTTCGACTGGTCGAAGGAGGCCAGGTTCGCCCCTGTTGTTCTATTTTGCCTAAAAACGCTTAAAACACATTCAAAACGACTCGAAACATCACCAATCACAGCAGTCAAACATGATTATGTTATCCTAACAAAACCCCACTGATTTTGCCCCAAACCATATCCGTTTCAGCCCTTTCCCAAAATGGCAAAAATTATGGAAACGTCACTTTCATGCATGAAATCTTTACCCAATTTGGAAACTTTTGAAATCGACTCATGTTTGATTTAAAATACTCAGTTTATCGATCATCCGACCATCCCTATGGGTTCTATTGATTATAAACACCACATGTTACGTCTAGATTCGTCAAAATCCCCAATTTACACATAATATCATCATCCAATCGATTCTAACCCTAAACAACAATCAATCAGCATTAAAAGCAATCCTACATCATGTCTCTAACATAGATAAAGCAGCAAAGCATTGAATAACACATTACACCACATAATACTCAATTAACACATGTTATTTATTATGAAAACTCATGTTAAATGATAGGGTTTTGTTTTAGAAAGATGTTTAAAAGGTTTTTAATCATAAAAACACCCTTAGAACAGATCTGGGCAATTAAGGTTAGATGAAAACGAATTAAAATGCTTTTAAAAGATTTAGGATTATGAACACACCTTGGATTCTTGTTTAGATGTTGTAGATAGGTTAGATTATGAAAAAGAAGAGCAAAAACTCCTTCCTTAGTGTTTAAGATCGTTTGAGAGCGTTTTGGGACGGTTAGGGTTTGTGAAATGATGAAAAATGACTAAGGTTGGTATTTATACTGATCCTCCTTCGCACCAATTGATTGGTCGAAGGTGGTCTCCTTCGCCCCTTTCACAGGGTCGAATGAGACTTGTCCAGGTCGAAGGGAATTCTTCAATTCCACTTCCCTGGTTCGCCCACTTGCATGGGTCGAACCAGACAATTTTCCTCTCCTTCGACCACTCGAAGTGGTCGAACCAGAGCCCCTTCTTAACTAGTTTTCCAGTTTGTCGTGTTTAACGCATTCTAACACATCTTAACACATAAGCATGCATCCTTAGTCTATATTTAACACATTAAAGCACAGATAATCATTTACACATCATTTAAACACGTCTATGTATATAAACCACCACACAACCCATAATCTACCCATATACTTAATTAGTTCATGTAATGTCACCAACAACGGAACCCGGTACTAGTGTATTACCAAAACGACTCCCAATGATCCTCCAGATCATTGTACCCTGGACAATCCTAACTTGACCCAACTCAACTAACCCGGTTAAGTTTGTTTATAAACGTTTCTCGCTAAGGTAGACTTAGATGTTACTAATATGTTTAAGCCGAACATGCCGGGTGTCACAGTAGACAATCAGTACGAGTCCAAAGTATCGAGAGTGTGGTGGGTCAGCTGCGGTACACCCTATATATAAGCATAAACGATACTGCGGGAGCGGACTAGGAGTCTGACCAAGAACCTACCCATTACTTTATAGTTACCTCTTCATTAGATCGTTAACTAATAGCTAGCATTGTTGATATGAACATTCTTACACGAGCTTTAATTCGTCTTCCTAGAGTTCTTCTCTTGACTACCCACACAGAAAACTAAAACCTTGTATACTCTTACACACTCGATTATTTGGATACTTGCTGCATACTCTAATAACATTTAGTCAGAAATTTTTTTAAAGTAGGGGAGACTGCTTCATTAGTATCTCTGCCCCTCACTAGTTACACATTCTCAAATCCTTTCTCATTTAAACTCTCAACTTTCTAACTTTGAGTTAACAGCCAAAGATTTTGAAACTTTTACTTTGAATATTAGACAACTATTTTAAATTTTGTCAAATCATAAATGAAGGAATCTTCTATTAAAAATCCAGTTGACTTTTACAACGCCTTTTGTATCATAGTAACCTCCACTTGAAAGAAATTTCGAGACGAAATTTTCTAAAGTAGGGGAGACTGTGACAACCGTCACCCTTGTCTTTCATCTAATTGACAATAACAACCCTTCAAATATTTCCATTATAGTCCCTGTAAGTTTCGTCGTTTTCAAATTTAATTTTTGAACACACTAGAATTTTATCATTTATATTTATTATTGATTGGGTATAAGTTTTTTTATCAAAAGCGTATGTTGAAACATATTCGCAAAATATTTTATAAAAAAAATGATGTGGTTTTAGGTGTAAATTGTCTTTAATCTATGGGGTTATAGTAGAAATTTCCAATTAAATCAAATGTAGATTTGAAGTTCCCAACAACTCATCTTCCTCGTATCAAAATTTTCCGAAACCGACGTCATACCATTTAAGTTTCATAATCTACAATTATTGTTTTTAAATGATGATTAAAAGAGTTATTATTTTGAGTAAGTAACTGATAAATGTTGATATTCATAAGTTTGAGGGATCTCACAAGTTTATGACACACAAACACACACTTTGCCAAATCCTCCTGAGCATTTTCTACGAAGTAATCTACCGCAGCAGCTCGTCATGGTGAACCACAACCGTTGTGACAAGCCGTTGCGCCACCATATTTCTATGCGCTGCGGTTTAGACCATTATCATTCTAGTTCCAGCTCCGTCCATTAGGGACATCATTCGCATCCTCCAATCTAACGCTGCACAGCAACCACAATCGCCCTGTGTCTTCTTATCGCCTTTGTGTAACTCGTCAACCAACGACATCTATTATTAAGGTAACTTGAAACCTTGTTATCTCACTGTTCCCCGCGATTGTTGATCGATTGATTTATCGGGGATAGTAACCGTTAATATAGAAATATACAAACAATATTAAGTCCTCGTTCATGTGGTTGGATGGTTAAAGTCCTGTCATGTTAAGGTTTTACACTAAGATCTAGATGGGTTGGTGTGAACCCATGGCATGTAAGTTTTGATATAAATAAGTTTTATAACCATAAACATACTTTAGATAATACATGTAAATAAATAACCAAAGCCTTGTTTATATATACTACTACACGTACAGTACTAGTTTCATCAAATTGCAAGGCTTTAATTCATTTGACCATGAAATTAATAAAGAGGACTAATTGTTTAAAGTATTCTGTTAATCAATTAAAATTATTGAGTTTTATATGAGTTTTGTGGACAATGATATATTTTTTTTATCAAAGACGACAATGAAGATTATTAGATTACTCATTTTTGCCAAACAATTATCTTTCATATACAAAGTAGTTCTCTATATCGGGTGACTTTATATAATTGTTTAACCCACTAAAGTAATAAGCAAGAGCTGTAAAGATCTTTGTCATCGGACAATGATTTATCAACGAATCCTATAAAGAAATTAATCTCGAATATATCTATACTTAGGTTGTCTTAAAATCGGAGTACAACGTTAGAAATTCCTGTCAAGTCGATCTACTTTTGTTAAGGTCCAAGCATAATTCATTGATACTCGTTGATTTCTTGCAAGTTCATCATCACAATAAAGGTGAGTATATCTTTCCCCTTTTTACCGTTTTACTACTTTGGGGTGACTCATGTACTTATATATTAATCAAATTTCAATTTCTTATACTTAATGCAATTCTCATGTGTGTTTGCTTTATGATAATTGGTGTGTCTATGACTTGTCAAAATCATTAACCGCTGGGCGGCCTAGCTTTTCAATGAATAGTACTATGGTATACCCCCTTGAGACTCTGTTGAGAGAATCTTGGTCATTGTCTTGTTAATTCATTATTCAGTTGGTTAGTCATGTGTTAGTCATTATTCTCAGGTTTGGTTTTGAACGGATATTACTTATTACATGATTGCAAATGGTACCGCACATGAATTGCTAAACTTTTTTCTTACTATATGTATTCAAATCAGGGTATGCTCACCAATACAATTTTTGTATTGACCAAATTATTTTGTACATGTTTCAGGTTGTTTTGAGATGCGTCCTTTAAGCTTTCGGATTTATATTTAGATTTCGATTCATTGTATTTCAATTTAGTTAGCAGTTAGAATCGTTGTATTTCATTTCAATGTAATAAATTATTTAATCAATGTATTCAAATTTACACTTTAGTCCATGAGCTATTGAACAATCGTCACTACGTGACACCTCGATGTTTCCGCCATCGGTTGGGGTGTTACATTTTAAAAAGGTTTAGGATTATGAACACACCTTGGATTCTTGTTTAGATGTTGTAGATAGGTTAGATTATGAAAAAGAAGAGCAAAAACTCCTTCCTTAGTGTTTTAGATCGTTTGAGAGCGTTTTGGGACAGTTAGGGTTTGTGAAATGATGAAAAATGACAAAGGTTGATATTTATACTAATCCTCCTTCGCCCCAATTCATTGGTCGAAGGTGGTCTCCTTCGACCCTTTCACAGGGTCGAATGAGCCCTGTCTGGTCGAAGGGAATTCCTCAAATTCCACTTCCCTGGTTCGCCCGTTTACAAGGGTCGAACCAGACAATTACTTCTCCTTCGACCACTCGAAGTGGTCGAACCAATATCCCTTTTTAACTAGTTTTCCAGTTTGTCGTGTTTAACGCATTCTAACACATCTTAACACATAAGCATGCATCCTTAGTCTATATTTAACACATTTAAGCACAGATAATCATTTACACATCATTTAAACACATCTATGTATATAAACCACCACACGACCCATAATCTACACATATACTTAATTAGTTCATGTAATGTCACCAACAACGGAACCCGGTACTAGTGTATTACCAAAACGACTCCCAATGATCCTCCAGATCATTGTACCCTGGACAATCCTAACTTGACCCGACTCAACTAACCCAGTTAAGTTTGTTTATAAACGTTTCTCGCTAAGGTAGACTTAGATGTTACTAATATGTTTAAGCCGAACATGCCGGGTGTCACATCATCCCCACGTTGAAAGAATTTTCGTCCCGAAAATTGCGCAAAGCCCTAAAAGTAGGAAACAAAAAGAACAGAACGAAAAGAAAATTACCGGATGTCACAAAATCTCTTAACATTGATCGTGACTTTGGTTATCTTTGATCTTAATAAGTGATGTTGTTAGCTAGGGTTCCGATTTTCAACATCACCATCGTTGCTTCCCCTATTAAAACACTTGTTTCCACGTGCATCGACTATCGTTTGTATCAACAGGTTTAATTTCTAATGACTATCAAATCATTGACAAATTCAGAAAATTTCATGAATAGAAATCAAAGCACATTAGATAATAACAATTATACTAAGTTGTAATTTTTTTTTATAATATATAACTACTAATAAACCTAAATTCTTTAATGGGTATACCAATAGAAATTACATAAACTTATACATACTTTTTAATTATTGCATCTTTTTCATCATGGAGTAACACTTAAATAAAGTTGGCCTTAAGAGTGGGGAAGATGGGGGTGTAGCCATTAGAAACATGGCAGGGACGAGAGCCCCCCACTCCACTCCACTTCATTTCTAGTTTTCATTGTGTAGATTTAGATTAAAAAAAAAAGAAAGAAAGTAATATTTAACATAAACATGAATAACATAAACAAGCAAATAAGTATATCTAGTTCGTGAGCCAAATATGACTAGATTAAATATATTTATAAGCTCCTTTTCAGTCACTAACCCCAGACAAATATTATTATTTTCTTTGAAGTGGAATAACTTTTGTGAACATAAGGTCAAAACATATATCGATAATTAATATAAATTATATAATCTAAGCATATTTAGAACATATTGGCTCAAAACCTTGACCAGGTTTAGATAAACTATGGGTTCATTTGTACACATATGATGGTGGGTTTGCTAGGATTGTAAAGGAATATTAACATGATATGTTCATGTTAGTCCAGTGACAATATTAATAAACGGTTTACAAACATAAACGAATACAAACGGACATGCAGAACTAACATAGATGAACAAACATAGTAAAGCGAACGCCAATTAAAAGTAAGCATGAACATCAATTTATTGCAAATTAAAAGTGAATTAAACTAGATTAAATTGTAATGGATATTATATAAAAGTATGCTAAATCGTTATGGATCACAAAATAAAAAACAAACGTAAATGAACTTAAACAAACGAAGATAAACGAATGTTCACGATTATAAATATATGTCATGAATGAATAAGACGTGTGTTCATATTTTTTTGTTTTACTTTTTTTTGGATGGTATGTTAAATCTCCTGTACTAGTACATCAATAAATCTACATTACACTTTTACCAAAGATTGAACTTTGAACATCTCCACTAAAAGACACCTGTCTTTACCAAGTGTACTAAATGAACAAAAAAAATTGCTATAAATTTTTGCTTTTAGTTTAAAATTCTTTCATAGTGTCAGCATTGTGAATATACACAAGTCGCATTTAGCTAGGTATATCTAACACGATTTTTGAATTCGTACCATGTTCATTGTTCAGATTCATGCAAAATATTTGGAGGATCCTTATCGTATACGACCAGAAAACGCAACTGGTTTACAATTTTTTTTTTTTTTTTGCATAATAACTAATTTTTATTCATAGAAAATCGTGAAAAATTACATCAAGATAGCGGGCAGGCGGGCAACAAGCTGCGCCGCCACCCCTTTCTGGACAGCAAACCCTAGCCTAATAAAAACGAACCCCTGCCCCCCCCCCCCCCCCCGGAGTCGTGACACTGCTATGAATAACCCGTTGGACTCTGGTTAGGAAACGGATGGCTTCCGGTGCCAAAGGGCCAAAGATATCAAATGCCAGGGGTACGAAAACGTGTTGGTTCTCCTCACAGGCTTTAGCATGCTTCTCAACTTTCTTTGCCTCCGCTTTCCGCACCGCTTGCCCTGCTACAAAACCAGTATCCCTCAAACCAACCAGCGGAGATACGCCTGTTAAGTCGACACAAGCGTGTTTCCCCCCGACCCACCCAAAGATAAGCAAGTCTGCTGAACGTAGGGTGGATCTCCCTTCTGTGAGGTCCGAGAGGAAATTCACAGGAGCCTCTTTCTTGGCTGAGATCCCAGCCCTTCTTAAAATGTCCCAAAGAACGTCCCGGACCCAGTCATGCCTATATTTGAAGCCAGGCAACTCCTTACAGTGAACCGCGTGTTCCCCGTATTTGTCCAAGCATGCTTTACGGCAAATCGGACAGACCTCATCTTCGTGGTACATGGGGATCACCAAACGATATTTAAGAATCGCCCTGTATTCAACCCTAGACATTGTTTGGCCCAAACCTTCGATTGGGATAACATTCAGGAAATCTTGGGCATGAGGGCTTTGCAAACATTCAATAACAGCCTTTTGGCGGGGGAACAGATCAAAAGATTCATCCAGGCTCTGTGCGATTTTGCCAAAAAGGGCATTTGCCAAAGTTTTCTGAGGCTTGGGGGGGGGGGGGGGGCGGTGTCCTTGTTAGAAAAACTGTCCATATCAAAACCTGGGAGATAGTCGTTTATCCTTTTGAGGGCCTGTGCGTAGTCTAAGTCCATGTCGACAACCCCGTATCAATAATTATGATTTTACAAATCGTAAAAAAAAAAAAAAAAAAAAAAAAAATTGTTTGTGTGTTAGCTGAAAATAAGAGACATTCTCCTCCGGTACGGGACGGCACCGGCCACCGTGAAGTTCCTAATTCATCCCAAGTGTTGGTTGTCGTATCCACCAACAAATATCTACGTCCCCACCACAAACCGCTAACTTTTCCTCAGCCACACATTTTTTTTCCTGCCTAATATAATATTTATTTCACAATCTGGTTTCCTGTTTAAATTATTGTAATCATTATTTATGTCTTTTTTAATTACTTTATTTTAAGTTATACAAAAAAAAAAAAAAATCATCAAATTTTGTGTTTTTACCAATCAATTTTCTCAAAATTGATATCTTTTAAAAAATTAGGGGCTGTTTGGTAGCCTCTTAATGAGGCTCTGAACCATTCAGTGCTGAATGATTCAACATTCAACGCATTTGTTTCAGCTTCTGAATGGAATAGTTAAGGCTGAATCATTAAGGTAGCGTTTGGTATGAATGAATCAAAGGTGGAATGGAATGAATCATTCTTATTGAATGAAATTAAACATGTTTGGTTAACATGTACCAATGGGGTGGTAGTCCATTGGTAAAGGCAAAGCTTTTAAACACCTAGGTTGTGGAAGGTCTTGGGTTCAAGTTCCACAGACTACAGAATTTAAAAGAAATTAACCTTTTAAAAAAAATGTAGTAATGGAATGGATCATTCCATAAGGAATGTGATTCCTTCCATTTTAAGAATTTTCATTCCTTGATAAGGTGGTGGTTTTTTTTCATTCCTTCAAGGAATGGAAACAAATATTATTATTATTATTATTATTATTATTATTATTACAACCCACCATCGTTGTCATCATCCAACCACCACCGCCTATTGCCGCCACCCACAACCATTGCTACCATCGTTGTAACCCACCATTGTCACCACCGTCCAACCACCACCACCACCTGCGTCACTGCCACCCACTACCTCCACCATTGTCATCGCCACCACCACCCACCGTCACCGCTGCAACCCACCACTGCCGTCTCTGCCCACCCACCATCGTCGGCGCCATTGCCCACTGCCACCAACACCGTTGCCGCCGCCGCCACCCACCACCACCGCCACCCACCACTCACCATCGATTTTATATTTTCGTTTTTTTCTTACATACCAAATAATACAAAGTAAGAATTCATTCCATTCCCATATGATACCAAACAGACCCTAAGACTTGGGATGTGCTGAATCATTAAGCACTGAACTAGGCTGAACCTTAATGAGACTCTCCTACCAATGTGGGATAAGAAAACTAACCATTAAGAGGTCTAACTTATTTCTTACAGTAATGTTAAATGTTAAATTAAGGTTTTAGTGATATGGTTTTTGGAAACTACACCTTTGGTCCCAACTATTCACTCGTGGGTAAAACATTTGGTCATTGACACAATAACGCTAAACTTGCAATTGATTTTTCGTTATTGTACAATACGTTTATATAATGTTTCTTTAAAGCAAAAACTTCGTCTTTTTTTTTTTGAAAGGCGAATTTCTTGCTTCTTGTGAGACTTGAACTTAAGACCTCACACTTTTATAGTGTATTAAAAGGCTTTGCCTTGCTATTGGATCCGTACGTAGCTCCAACCACCAAAGTGAGTTCATAAACCTCTTTTAATGTTTTTAAATGCTTAGGATCGTTTTATACAATCAAAGTGAGTTCATAAACCACTTTTAGTGTTGTTAAATGTTTTTAGGGCTAGATAGTTGCGCAAAAAAAAAAAAAACATGTTTAAAAAGGGATAACTTGGGGTGTCGACAATTAAACGTTAAAGAAGATGAATGTGTTGTTTGAGTGATTTCGGGGCACTTTTCACTTTGAATGGTAACAAAGGGATGTGTTCTAACTTCTAATGAGACAATTAACTAAATGTTATGTATAAATGGTGGTTACTTTGGTGGGTAAAGGATTTAGCATGGTTAAATTGGATTAAAAACGGTTTAAACCGTGTAACGGTGGTTAAACGATAAAGAACCAAAAGTCATGCTTCAGGATGATTTCGGGGTTGTTTTGAAAGAGTTTAAAGCAGACATATTTTATGAAATTACTTAAGTAATTAATTGTGAAAGTTATGGTTAATTATGTGGGTAGAGGGTCTAGTTTGAATGTTATGTTATGGTTTTAAATTTGTGATTTCATGTGTTGTTCAAGACTTCAAGTTTATGTGATGGTTCATGGTTAACATCTATGATTAGGGTTTAATTTGGGAAAATGAGGTATGGTTATGGGTTTAGATAATAACCATACATTAAAATAAAACTGTTAAAAGTTGTTTATATACTTATGAAAAAAAAGATGGTGTAGAAGATGAGTTCACTATTTTATTAAAATAATAATAATAATAAAATAAAAATAATAACGAGATTCTCGTTATTCTTAGGAAAACAAATAGTACGATACCAATTACAAAACTAAATAAATAAAATAAGATAAAAACGAGATGTACCGAATCTTGATTCAAGCGTATGACTTTAGAGAACTTCAACCGAACCATCTTGTATAACGGCCCGCTGCAAGAATAAACAAACTAGTCGTTGACGGTTTTGGTTGAGGATCGTGTTTGACACGGGGCACTTAAAACAGATTCTGCACCTCCTCTCAGACAGTCTATCTCTCAGGGTACAACAACCGGAACAATAGTGTACTGCCGGAGATGACTCTCATACCAAAGATAGCATCAAATATAATGGTGTTTCTTGATGTGTAAATAAAAAGATGAAGTTATCAAAAGAATTTAGAAAGAGTACTCCTCTTCTAGTATTCTTGATGGTAAACAAAACTTTCATTTTAATTCATGACACGAGTTGAAACAGTCCATGGCGTAGTTAGTGTGCGAAGTGCAAAGTGCGCCATCAAAGCGTCACTTGCGCTCATCAAACACGCCATGCGCGCACACGTGTAAGTGCAAGTTTTTGGGTCCCCACTAGTGTTTGGCTCAAGCTAAACAATATACAAGGAGTGCTTCTCCTTATAAACCACTTCATGTTTTGTCATCCCACCAATGTGGGACAGGTTGACAAAACTTAATCCATTTCCTCATATTTGGTTGTTCCAACTTACATATTTCAAGCTTTGATATCTCATTAATCTTAGCTCTATTTTGGACATGGTTTGGTTCGTTGTGATAATCTCACAACGTAGTACACAAACCTGGAAATAATTATTTATGTAACGCATATATAAATATATTTATTTAAGTCCAAAATTAGTGAAAAATCATTTTCACTACCAATTTTTCAACATATTTTTTTTAAAGGCAAACTTCATTAAACACCAACAACCGGGCTATCTCCAGGGTAGAGATACCCGCAATATTACAGTTACATCACAGCAAAATTAAAAGACTGCCAACCCTTCCAATCCACCACACTGTTTTTACTCCTACTTCTATACCAAAGGTACCCCAACGATTTTACCTCAGAAACTATCCCGACCACATTCCTATTAATGTTGCTGAACACCTTTTCGTTTCTAGCCTTCCAAAGTCGCCAACATGTCAATATAAATATACCATATAAAATCTCCTTTTTACCACTCGGCCATCTAGATTGGGTTATAACTTGCAAAACATCTTTGACTGAAAACAACAAAATCAGAGGCATGTGAACCCAACGAGCAATACCATTCCACACCCCGTATGCAACTCTACAAACCGTGAATATGTGGTCAACACTTTCTTCAAACTCTTCACAAAATTCACATAGACATTCCCTAATAACAATGTTCCTCGTTCTAAGTGCAACTTTTGTAGGAATCCTATCCAAAATCGCCCGCCACATGAAAACATTACATTTTATTGATAACCACTTACACCATTCAAAGTCTTGATGACCACCTTCCAAACCATCACTTTGCAACCACCGCTTCACCTAATGGACCGAAAACACTCCCGGCCCAACATTGTTCCAAGCTCAATCATCGCCCTTTAATTCAAGTCTCGTGTCGACGATCATCCGGTGACATTCCAGCAGCTCATTCACTTCCTAGACAGTGCTGGGATAGCTTTTCCACTTCCACATAATTACCCCAGCAAAATTGTTAGTACCGATTCTATCCGCGACTAAACACCAATTATCTTGTTCTAACCAAAACAATGCAGGAAACAAAGTCTTCAATGGTAGGCGATTTATCCATGGATCGACCAAAATTTAATGGATGTCCCCTTTCCCACCTGTCCCCGAATCATACTGATACAGTTGCTATCTCCCACAGACAGACGACAACCGCAACTAACCAGCTTAGACCACATCCCTTTGTACTTTGAGTTATGAGGAAATGTTTCACATCTTCTTCTTGATCCGTGTATCGCATCAATAACTTTTCTCCACATTGCACCACATTCCTTTCGATACCGCCATAACCATTTTAAGAGCAAAGCATTATTACAACCTCTGAGCTTACTTAAACCCAAACCACCATTTTTCTCCAGTCTAGTAACCGTGTCCCAATCAACCCAATGAATTTTATTCACCTCCGAGTTACTTCCCCAAAGAAACTTCTTGATCAAGGATTCAAGCTTATTTATCACCGCTGCCGGGGCCATAAACAAAGAAAATTAATAGGACGGAAGACTCTCCAAAACCGATTTAATAAGTATCAACCTACCGCCAATCGATAGGACTTTAGATTTCTAGTTTGAAAGCCTATTTTTAAAGACTTTCAACACCGGATCCCAATTATTTATTCTAATCATATTAGCACCAACTTGGATCCCAAGATACATAAACGGGGCCACACCCGATCGACAACCCAACTCACTCACCTTACCACTAACCTCTTATATACTCTTCCCAACTCTTTAGAGCGTAGATTTATTAATATTAATTCGAAGCCCCGAGCACAAATGGAAGAGCCTTAAAAGCCTTCTAAAGGTTTTAAAGTTACTATCCGACCACCAACCCAGAACCATCGCATCATCTGCGTATAACAAATGAGAAATGGTAGGTCCTCCATTCGGAAGAATAATACCATTAAAAGAACCAATATCACACGCCTTCCTTATATGTCCCGAAAGAGCCTCCATAAAAATAATAAATAAAAAATGGCGATTTAGGACCCCCTTGTCTCATACCTTTCTCGCAACTAAACTCAAAAGTCGGAGAGCCATTCACTAAAATAGACGATCTAGCCGAAGATAAAACTCCATAAATCCATTTACACCAAAGTGGCGGGAAATTCATCTGACGCATCACCAACATCAAGAAGTCCCAATTAACATTATCATTGTAACGTTCCATATTTTCATTGTATTTTGTTATATTGTAATATTTCAATTTCAATCATTGTAAATCCAAGACTTTGATCATGGTGGAAATCGTATTTTTATCAAACTTACACAATATATAATCGACCACAAATACACGTTTTTATACCACACCGAACCATACTTTAAGTCTATAATCGCTTTGGAATATGATCATACATTTTAATCGTTATACATACTTGCATACACTTATTCATAATTATGAGTTTTTACATAAAATAATAAGTAGATCAAACTCTAGGGGTTAAATTGAAATTACTAATTATATTAACTCCCAACCACCTTCTTTATTACCCCAACCCTCATCCTCCTTGTAAGTACCAACCTCCATCACCTCTTAAACACTTCCCACACTCTCTAATCACTTCCAAACCTCTCTAATTTTCAAGAATATCAAGCAAATTTTCTGCTCAAAATTAGTGAGTTCTAAATCCTTAATCTTCACTTTTCTTCCACTTCCTTCACTTCTCCTCTTCTTCTAACCCCTTGGGGAAACCTCTAGGACCTTGCTCTTGCTTTCTAAGGAAAATAAACATGAGTGGGACACCAATTTGAGGCCTCAAAGGTGGTTATCTTATATTATTTTTTATGCACTAGGATATTAGTTGTAGTGATACCAACCGAGTTCACCCACAACTTAATGTTGGATGAACTTGTGTTATGGTTAATGGTTGACAAAGGAAAACCAAGGCTCATCCAAATTAAGTCACCATACTCTACTTTAATTTCCTATTTATACTATGTAATACTAATGTATACTTTCAAAACCTTCATCCTACAACTATTAATCTAATAACTTGGAAGGTTTGTGGATACATCCCTACCTTACCAAACTCTTGACCCTTCTTGTAATTTGGATTTATTCTATACAAGAATGGGAAAATCCCTTGTCTAAGACCCATGCTTGATCCATAAGCAAAGTGGTCATGACATGAAACTCTTTAATCTAATAACTCTCACCATCCGAATCACATTCATGGTGGTTTTGTGCTTGGTTACTAACTCTAACTCTTGACCATTCGAATCACCTTCATGGTGGTTTGTGTTTTGGTTCACCTTAATGGCAATGCATGACCTTATTGAACATATGAATCATTCCTCCGAATCTAAAATCCATTCCTTTTCAACTCTAGAATAACCAGAGCTAAATATTTTCCTCCCAAGACTCTTAACGGGAATCTAACTATGCACACCCTAAGGTGAGTTCATACTTGTCACCTTTTTCTCTTTATCACTTTTGGGGCTCAACATGTATCATATGCAAATATACTAAATGCTTTCATACACACATGCTCAATCTTGAAATTGAATTCTAAGATACAAAAGCCTTAAGCATACAACCCACCTTAACATATATAGTGCTATAGGAGTAGCACACCTCCCTCTTGGGTTCATTGTTATGTTTTAACGGCCTAACACGATAGTGTTAGGATACGCAGTGGTAACAAGGGATTGATTATGCCTTTTGTTGGATCAGTATAGTCTTTTTAACAGATTCTTATCAAGAACACTTGCTAGGATTTATCAAAGTATTTAGCACAACGGAATAAGTATAAGTGTTCTAAGTTAAAATTTTATTTTTAACAGGAGTTATTACTCCCCCTCAGTTAATGAACTAAAGCAGTAAATGAGAATCAAAGTAATGAATAAATAAAACAGTATATGCTTTCAATGATTCTCAAAATATATTAGAAGTTGTTACTGCAAAAGATTGTCTGAAATAGAGGGGATGAACCCATCTATTTATAGACCAACAATACGTACATTGGAGGTATTGAAATGATTATAATAATACTACAACAGGCTGTAGTATTACAACTTGTACATAAAGTAACTTATACTAATATAATACTAAACTTCTGAAGATCAAGGGCGGTGGGAAGCTTCCAAGGAAGTATTGATGAGTGACAAACTTCTGATGAGTAAACTTTAGGAGTTTGTCTTCAGAAGTTGTTCTTCAGATGTTTGTCTGGTTCATCTTCAGAACTTTTAATCATTACTCTTCAGGACTTGTTATCAGCTTCTTCAGGACTTAGTGTTCTTCTACTTTAGCAACTTCTATACTTAAACAAAATATGCAGAGGATGTAAGACTAAGGTTTATACTAGCTTGTCAATCCTCTTTGACCCTACAATCTCCCCGTGGATTGATGAAGCCAAAACCTTTATCTATCTTTGTTTATAAGATCCTCTTTTCCCGGAGACAAGAATTCTCCAAATTTCTTTGATCATTTGGAATTTGAGTTCTCTGACTTCTGGTTCTGAAGGTAGTCCTTGGTCTGGTATAATGTTCTGAATAGCTTGAAGATCTTCATCTGACAGTTTCTCCAATTCAGTTTTGTAATGTAGGACTTTTGATGTGAAATCTTTTCTTTCCAGAACCATGGAATTGGACTTGTGGGTGAAGTATCATTTGACAATTGGTGATTTGGAGTTGAAGAAGTTGTCATTGAATGGTACTATTTGTAGGTTTGAATATAGGTCCGATGTTGGTAGTTATTCTGCTTTAGTTGTGAGATCTCCTTCTCTGTTCAACTAGTGCAGTACCAGGTATATTACTAGAAATGGGAATGTGATGTTCAGTAATTACCTTGGTCTACTTTTGATCTGTTATGGTCTGCTTCAGTTGATATGAAAATGTTATTGGATCCCTATCTTGTGTTATCAGAGGCTTTTCTTCAATCAAAAAGTCATCTTCAACAATGGTGTTATCTTCAATCAAAACCATTTTGAAGTCAGTTTTTATGTGTTCCTCTGGTTTCTTCTTGGTAGCAGGCCTTGTTGGAGGTTTAAGGTGAACACCAGAAGTTTTAACAAATGAAGTTTGTGAAACTTCAGAAGTTTTGAACTTCTCTGGATTTGATAGTCTTTCGGCCTTGAACTTTTTGTAAGTGTCATAAAGTACATCTTCTCTCCATCTTGACACTTGATTCTTTGAACCATAATCATTGTCTACCAGTTCTTGTATGATTTGGGCCCTCTTTAACTTCCTATCTTTTTCTGTGGCCAGCTTGTCAGATGCAAGTTGTGCCCTGTGTGTAAGTTCATCAGTTGAGAGTCCCCTAAGTGAGTGCTTCTTTGTCTTGCTGTGTTTGCTGATATAATTCATCAGTGGTTGTCTTTTATCTTCTTTAGCAGCAAGGAGTTGTTTCTCAGCAACTCTTTCTTGTTCTTCTAACTCACTTAGCTTTTCTTCACATGCCATCAATTTGTCATTAAAGCTTAAGTCTTCCCTTGCTTCTAAGTTGTTCCAGATCTCATCTTCCACATCTTTCTTCTTTGCTGCATTTAACCTCTTCTCCATTTGTTCTTTTGAAAATGATATGGGAGTAGGGTTCAAAACAATTTTAGGAGTGGTAACAGGCTTTGGAATATCAGCTGGAGTAGGTTCTGTTGCTATAGAAGGTTGTTCTGGTTCAGTGCACGATGTATCAACTACTGAAGTGTTGATCTGAGCATCAACTACTGAATGATTGTCTTCAGTACTTTTGGTCTTGTCTTCAGCAGTTTCTTCAATAATTCCTTAGGATAACTTTTGAGCTTTTTCTCTAAGGAGCCTTTCTTGTGCTTCATACCAGTCATGTCTTTCTTTTAAAGCAATTTCTTGCCTTGTCTTGACTGATTCTTTCTGAGCATCCTTGAGTTGTTGTCCTTCTCAAGCCTTTTTTAGAGGCTTCAAGAGAAACAACTTGTGGAGCCTTTGACATCTCCCCATTTTTGGCTTCATCCACTTTTGGAAACCAAGGAGGTGGAGGTGCCACACCAGATAAATGGGCTAATTGTCTTCTGTTGTCTTCCATCTTTCTAGACAACTCACCAAGCTTGTGATCAATTGCATTATTTATCATCTGTTAGGACTAAAAGGATTGTTGAAACCATTTTTGTAAACCTTAGTCTAATTCACTTCTGCAAAATATCCTAAGTATAGAACTACTGAAGAAAGAAGACTAAAGTACTGAAGAAGGATTCAACAAGTACTAAAGAAGAAGTATCAAAAGTTCTGTAGTCTAAACAGACAGTTCACTGAAGAACTACTGAAGACAAACTAATCATCAGTAGTTTGTCATTCATCAGCTCTTGTAAGGAATCTTTTTCACCGACTTATGTTTCAGTAGTTTATTAGTTTAGTATTACTTTATCATTTTGTACAAGTTCCAAGAATGCAACTTGCTGCAACTTGTTTCTGACTTGCTTTTTGGCAAGGTTCATGTATATGTAATGTCTATAAATAGATGGGTTCATCCCTCTGTTTTAGACATTGATTTTTATTGAAACAAGAATCCTTTAAAGCTTATTATTGTTCTATCCATTTCATTTATTGAGAATCTGTTTGAGTATTTATTATCATTCACATTCAATACTTAAATTCTCATTAAACTTGTCTTTAGATTTCAAACATCCAGGGGGAGTAATAACTCATGTTGATAGTGTAGCTTTACTTAATCATTCCGCTGTGCAAATCTGATTGAACTTGCTAAACACATAAGTGTTCACTAGCAAGCAATACATCAAGAGCATTACTGATCCAACAATTGGTATCAGAGCACTGGTTTATCTGATCACATATCAATCTAACACATTGAGAATCAGACACAAGCTCTTATTGATATTCAATAAAGGATTAAAAGTTCACTTTTATCAACATCCATCACTTTAAGAGATATTTGACAAATCAATACTCTTTAAAATGGATCCTCATAATACTGGTTCTGCCAATAAACCTGCTATGCTAGTAGGAAATGAATACAATATCTGGCAAAGGAGAATGGCACATACATTATCACAGACCAACACTAGTTGCTGGAAATCTGTGATATATGGTCCTCACAAACCAGTAAATATCAATCTTGAAACTAAAGAAGAAATAACAAAAGACCCAAAAGACTATACAGATGATGATTTCCTAAAACTTGAGCTTGATGCTAAAGCTTTCTCTATGTTGGCAATGGCACTCCCAAATGAAATCTACTCTAGCCTATTACATTGTGATACTTTGGGACTGCCTCAAAGAACAGTTTGGAGGAACTGAAGAGGTGATTGCCAACACCAGAGAAATCCTGGCTCAACAATATGAAACTTTTGCTCACATAAATGGGAAAACTTTAACTCAACAATTTGAAAGATTCTCCTCATTAATATCTGAGCTAAAATTAAATGGTCAGACCTACACAACTGTATCTATGCTTCATAGATTTTTAAGGTCTTTACCTGAAAAATGGGAAACATACTCTATAGTCCTAAGATCCTCACCAGACTTTAGCTCCCCCACTCTTACAAAATTACATGGGAGATTACTAACTTTTGAAAGAGAAATTGATCAAAAGAAAAAGTTGCAAAGTTCTGGTAAAACTGTTGATGACTATCTACCAGGTAGTACAACACTATTGGGACAAGATTCACCTACTTGTTCAAATAGTTTTGGATCTTTTGACCACATTGACATAACTGCTGGGGTCTCATCAGAAAGATCATTCCCAGGTTATGACAATGAGGAATATAGTCAAACTGCTGATAACATGTGTTTTATCATGGATGATTTAAAAAATTTCAGCAATGATGACTTAGAAGAAATGGACATTTTACACCAACTGGCCATGTTAAGTATCAAAACAAACAAATTTTACAAAAGGCCAGGAAGGAAATTTCCAGGACTAAACAGTTCTACAAAAATTGGTTTTGACAAATCTAAACTTAGATGTCACAAGTGACAAAAGTTGGGACACTTTGCTAGAGAGTGTAGAAGCTCTAGCTACAACCAATCTCAGTCTGGAAATCAGTTTAACCCTAGTTATAATAGGAATAATGGAACACAAGGGAGTGCACATTTTGTACAGGCACAAGCTCCACAAATCCAATATGTGCCACAAGTACAATATGTATAGATGCCTGCTCAACAGATGCAGAGCCAACAATCAATCCCTCCCATTCCAGCTGCTCAACAACCTCCACAGACTCAGCAACCCTCACAACAAAACTTGTTCACCTCAAGGTATGTTGACTGGAGCAGTCTTCCTTTTGACACTACAGAGTGTAATCCTGATGCAGACAACAAAATGTTTGACATCAACTTGGGAGAACCTAACAATGGCAGAAAGAATTTTGCCTTAATGGCATTTGAGGGCTGCACCTCAAAATCTTCCCTGTCTCAGGTATCAAAAGAATCTTTAACAAAACTTTGTTCAACTTCATGTAAAGAATCTTTTGCTCTCATAAGAGAGACCAATGTGCACTTACAAGGCAATGCAAATGACTCTGAGAGAAAATTCACTCAGATGAAATGTGATTTAGAAAGAAAACTTGCTGCAAAGGCAAAAGAAAATTCTAAATTAACTAACAATGCTATTGAAACCCAAGCACAACTTAAAATCATGATAGTAGACCTAGGAAATGTCAGAAAAGAGCTTGCTGACACCAAGGTCACTTGTGAAAAATGGGTAGAATCTTGTAAGGGGTACCAACTGCTGCTAAACAAACAAAGTGCTTCAAATGTTAGGTTTGGCATAGGGTACAATCACACTGAAACACCAACAGATTTTCCCCCAAAACTACTGAAGATGGGAGAAAAATTGTTTCAGGTGAAACTTCTGAATAGAAAGAATGCACATCTTTCCATTAAAACTTTCTAAAAACTCACAAAGAAAGTTCTTCAGAAGTACTGATAAAATCTGACTTTAAACCATCAGTAGTTTCATCTACATCAGGAGTTGAGAACCTAAAAACTACTGATGACCTAAAACCAATCAACACAGTCAGAAATTTGCCTTTAAATGAAAAAGAAAAGGCAAAAGAATGTGAAATCTGTGGTCTGTTTAACCACAAGACAGAATTTTGCAAATATAGAAAAGGAATTCAGTATAACAAGAAAATTTCACAACTGGTTGTGGGAAAACAAATCAAAAATGATTTTAAAGAAACTTTTTTCTCCAAGGAAAAAACAACCAGCAAACACCTTTTCTCAGAAAAAGATGAAATCTCAACAAAAGTCTTTTTCTCAAAATTCTCTTTCAGTAGTTAGACCTACATCATCAGCAGTTTCACAAATTGCTGAGATAAAAGATCTCATGAACATGGTACAACTACTGATGACCAGGGTTAATGGTGGTCCTCAAAAGGATATCACCATTGCTCTTAATGAAAAATCCATTGCCAAAAAGACATGGATTCCTCAACCTGGTCAAGAACAAACTGTTAATGTTCTCAAGAGCAAACCCAAAGCCAAACTGGCTTGGGTTCCTAAATCTAACTAATTTGCTACTTTGTGCAGAGGGTCTCCAGAGGCTTAAATAGCATTTGGTATGTGGACAGTGGAGGCTTAATGCACATGACAGGATGCAGATACCTGATAAACAATTTTATCAGTCAAAGAGAAGGACCTGTATCCTTTGGGAACAATGCCAGGGGATATGTGCTGGGACATGGCAATGTTTCCTCTGGCAAAATACAGTTTGACAAGGTCAATCTGGTTGAAAACCTTGAGAACAACTTGCTAAGTGTGTCTCAAATGTGTAATAAAGGATATTCTTCCTTTTTCATAAAGACAACATGCAAGATCATATCACCAAAAGGCCAGAAGTTGATAGAGAAGATCATTGAAGATCATACTTTGTTGATAGCCAAAAGATGTGGCAATGTCTATGAAGTGGACATTGAAAAGGACAAAGTACTGAACAACACTGCCTGTTTCTTCTCAAAGGCATCAACTTCAGAGACTGATCTCTGGCACATGAGACTTGGCCATGTGAACTTTAAAACCATAAATAAAGTCACAAAAATGGGCTTGGTCAGAGGTCTACCTTTGAAAGTATACCAGTGTCAAGAACACTGTGTATCCTGTTTAAAGGGAAAACAGCATAAGTCCTCCTATAAGTCTGTTGAAGAATCAAAAACAACTGCATGTCTTCAACTACTCCATATGGACTTATTTGAGCCTGTAAAAATCATGAGCCTTGGTAAGAAGAAGTACTGCTTGGTCATCATTGATGACTATTCAAGATTCACATGGGTATTCTTCTTATTTTCCAAGGATGAGGCAGCTGAAATCATCAAATTCTTCATTCTACAAGTAGAGAAACAATATTCTCTATCTGTCAAAGCCATTAGAAGTGATAATGGGACAGAGTTTAGGAACAAAACTCTGGATGAATTCTGTTTGTCTAAAGGGATTATTAGACAATTCAGTGTTCCTAGAACTCCTGAACAAAATGGTGTGGTAGAAAGGAAGAACAGGACATTAATTGAAGCAGCAAGAACTATGCTAGCTGATTCAGGCCTACCATTGTATTTCTGGGCTGAAGCAGTTAACACTGCATGTTATGTTCAAAATAGAGTCCTTCTCAACAAGAGACACTCCAAGACTGCCTATGAAGTTCTTCATGGCATAAAGCCCTTATCTCCTTTTTCAGGGCTTTTGGATGTCAATGTTTCATTCTAAACATTAAAGACTCTATTTCAAAGTTTGCTGCTAAAGTTGATTCAGGTTACTTTCTTGGTTATTCTTCCACTAGAAAATCCTACAAGGTTTTTAATTCAAGAACCAAGATAGTAGAAGAAACACTGAATGTCAAGTTCAATGAGTCAAAACACATTCTTATTCCAGCACATCCTGCTGAACTCTTTGACCTTGACAGCTTCCACTTTGGACCTGAAAAGACTGTTACTTCATCTAAACCTACTTGTTATGGTGATCAAAGGTTTGATGATGAGGATCCAGCACCATGGACTCCTCAAACAGTCATTAAGTCAACTTTCAAAACTTCAGAAGTTTCACAAACTTCTAATTCAACAACTGCTGATGTACAAACTCAAACATCTGCTTCAGCACCTACAACTACTGAAGATGTTCAAACAGCTGAACCAGACATTATAAACCTCAATGGTTTGTTTGATGAAGTACAAGAGCCACCTACACCTGTCAGTGGTTTACAACAACTGATTGAACACAAAGATCATCCTTTGGAACAAATCATGGGTGATATTGCTTCAGGTGTTCTCACAAGAAACCAGCTTTCCAACTTTTGCTTCTTCTCAGCATTCATTTCTCAGTTGGAACCTAAGAAGTACCAAGAAGCCCTCAAAGACAACAATTGGGTGTAAGCTATGCAAGATGAGTTGCTTCAGTTCAAAAAGCAACAGGTTTGGGAAATCTGTCCCTTACCACCAAACAAGCTACCAATTGGCACAAGATGGGTTTTTAGGAACAAACAAGATGAAGCTGGTATGATCATTAAGAACAAGGCAAGACTGGTGGTACAAGGTTACTCTCAAGAAGAGGGAATTGATTATGATGAGACCTTTGCTCCAGTTGCAAGGCTTGAGGCCATCAGGTTATTTATGGCCTATGCCATTTCCAACAAAATAAAAGTTTTTCAAATGGATGTTAAGAGTGCATTTTTGTATGGAAAGATCAAAGAGGAAGTGTATGTTTGTCAGCCACCTGGGTTTGAGGATCCTTCTCATCCTGAGTGGGTGTAAAAACTTGACAAAGCTCTTTATGGGCTAAAACAGGCTCCAAGAGCCTGGTATGAAACACTTTCCAACTCTTTACTCAAAAATAACTTTACAAGAGGCTCCATTGATAAAACTCTTTTCATTAAAAATGTTGGAAATCATGTCTTACTTGTTCAAATTTATGTTGATGATATCATATTTGGTTCAACAAACACAAAATTGTGTGATGAATTTAAGAAACTTATGCAATCAGAATTTGAGATGAGTACAATGGGAGACCTGCAGTACTTTTTAGGACTGCAGATTAAACAACAAACTAATGGAACTTTTATACATCAATCAAAATATGTTAAAGAATTATTGAACAAATTTTCTTTACAAGACTGTAAATCATGTTCCAATCCCATGACACCTACCACACAAGTTGAACCAGATGATCAAGGAAAACAGGTTGATCAAACCATGTATAGATGTATGATAGGTTCCCTTTTGTATCTAACTGCTTCTAGACCAGATATTATGTTTTCAACATGTGTCTGTGCTAGATATCAATCAGCTCCTAGGGAATCACACCTAATTGCAGTCAAAAGAATCTTCAGATATCTGAAAGGAACTCCTACACTTGGAATTTGGTATCCTGCTTCAAGCAATACCAAGTTATCAGCTTTTTCAGATAGTGACTATGCAGGGTGCAAAATGTCAAGAAAATCAACATCTGGTGGTTGTCAATTCTTGGGAAACTGTCTAGTGTCCTGGCAATCAAAGAAGCAAACATCTGTTGCAACTTCAACTGCTGAAGCTGAATACATTGCACCTGCAAGTTGTACATCACAGATACAATGGCTCCAATATCAACTTCTTGATTATGGAATCAAAGAGACCAAGACACCATTGCTTGTAGACAGCAAATCTGCCATTAGCATCATTCAAAATCCTGTTCGGTTTTCAAAACTAAACATATTGAAATCAGGTATCATTTCATCAGGGATTGCTATGAAAAAGGCAAGATTGAAGTGAAGCATGTCACAACAGCTAATTAGATAGCTGACATATTCACAAAACCCCTTGACACATCAACATTTCAGAAGTTAGTATCCATGCCTGGGATGCAAAATTTGTAAGTGTTTCTTTTACTTCTCTGCACATATTTTATTTTTCACATACATCTGTTTAGACCAAAACTTCTGAAAAACAAAAAGAGAGAAACTACTAATGAACAAAAACATCAGTATGGGAATATTTTCTGAAAAATGATTAACTTCTGATAAAGTAATCTTCAGAAGTTATGAATAAAGTGTTTATAAACTTTCTCATCAGTTGTTAACAAACTACTGAAGAGAAAATAGGAACTACTGATGACAATTGTTCTTCATCAGCAGTTTTGTCATTAAGGGCAAATCAGACATTTCCCACTTCAGAAGTTTGACCTAGGGTGGTTACAAACTTCTGATAAACACCTTTTCCAACTCTTATCCTTTTAAAAAGCAAAAATTCCCTCATTCTCTCTCAAAAAGCTCTCAAACCCTTAAACCTGCAAAAACACTGTTCGATCCACAAACACACAAACCACATGGCTCTAACACTGAAACAGGACACAATCAAAGAGGCTACTTTGAGAAACATGAAGCCTGGTCCCAATACGACGAAATCATTGATTTAGTCGTTAAATCCCAATACTTTACTGCCCTCACCATTGATCCTCCAATCCACACTGAGACTCTTAATGAGTTCTGGGCAAATGCGGAGACGGTGACTAGTAAATGATAAGGTGATCTCCCTCAATTCAACCATCAAAGGGAGAAGAATGGCAATCACACCCGAAACTTTGGGGATTAGACTAGGTCTAGATGATGTGGGTGCCCCAGATCAATTTCCAAACTCTGAAATTCATCTAACCATGACAGAGTGTGGTTACCAAGGTACTCTCTCACATGCTACTATTTTTAAGAAATATTTTAACCTAAGTACAAACTTTTGTTTCACTATATAATAATGTGTTTGAGTCCAAAAACTGGATCTTATGATCAGATGCCCTCCACTTTTCAACCTATTTTTCATTCCATTGTGAATGAAACAAAATTCAGGGCATCGACACTTTTCTTTAATGAGTTGGTGTTACATCATCTCTATTCTAAAAAGAAGTTTTTGTTGTATCCAAGATTTATTATGCAATGCATAATAAAGGAACTTGGAGAAGAGGTGCTTGTGGGTCAAACAACTGTTTTAAACCCTTTAACCTCACTGGCATACTCTAGGCACAATAAATCGGCCACCTGACCAGAAGATGACCAAGGGGAACACACAACAGTCCCCAAGGAACCCTCATCTTCCAAATCTTCACCCAAAAAGGCCAAGAAACCAAAACAGCAAAAACAAAAACCCACCAGCCTGAAAAGAAAAGCAGTTCAGGAGGTTGAGATGCCTGAACTTGCTAATGTGCAATCTGCACTTGATAAAGATGTGACTGAAACATCCTCTCAGTCTCATCCATCTCAAACCCCCCACTAGAGCACCAATCACCATCTTATTCAAAAAAAAAAAAAAAAAGAAATTTAAGAAAACAATCCCCATAGACTCTTCTTTTAAAACTGCTGAACCCATAGACCAAACTACTGAACCAGCACCACAAATTTCTGAACCTGAAGCCCTTGAAATTGCCAAACTTCTCTCTGGGATAAAAGAGACCATCCCATCAGAACATGTCAGTCCCCAACAACCACATCAAACAGGGGACATACCTTCAGAACTTGACATGGATGTGGATGTCCATAGCCTTAACCCAAGAGATGAGGATGAACTAGAGTCTCTAAGCCCAAACTTAGAAACTTTAGGTACATTTGAGGGTGCTACTACTCATATACCACCCAGTGGTGGATATGAGGATAGAAGTAACATTGCTAAGACCTCACTTGTGGCAACTACTGATGAAGGCTTAATGCCTGAGGTAGGAAATCCTCTGAACCAAGAAAAAGAGGTACATGAGACAACTGGGTTGGGCCCAACTCATGATGTAACTGATACTGTCCTCATTGAGGAAGTAAGCAGGGATTCAGATGATTCCATTGATTTGGATGATGATTCACACTCCACCAAAATTGAATTGACGGCTGCTAATGAAGGTCCTGCACCTGGTGTCTCTAAGCTCAAAGAGCTGGTCACCAGATCAGGTTAAAGTCCACTTGATCCCTGATTCCCCTAAAGTGGCATCTTCTGTACAACATGAAGATCACCCAAAAACACACCCCTCACTGAAAATGCCTACCCAATTCCCTGGGTCATCCAGCATAGACTTGAACCAACTATGCAGCCCAGATGGTCCCCTATACCAGCTGATGAACACACTAATTGCCAATCACCTCAAAACTTTCACAACTACTTTGGAGTTGTCAACCAAAGCTCAGTTTGAGGTGATCAACAAGAAACTTGGTGAGCTGTCCAACAAAATAGGCAACAACTCAAGACAGCTTGCTGAACTCACTGGTAGAACTTCCAAACCCAGCAGGCTTCCAGAAGTGGATGAAGCCAAAAAGGGGGAGAAGATTAAGGAACCTAAGGAGTCACTGGAAGCCAGGATAAAGGCAAGAGTGGCTCTACAACAACAACAACTTCTAGAGAAAGCCCAAAAACAAAAGAAGATCAACAAAGGCTTGTCTCTGGAACTGAAGTTGAAGCTGAACCTTCCCAAGGCCATAATGAAGAAACTGCTAAAGAAACATCAGGTGATTCAGAAAGTACTGAAGACAATCCTTCAGTAGTTGACACATCTGTCAACACTTCAGCAGTTAACACTTCCAACATACAAACAGCTAAAGAGCCTTCCAAGACAACTGAACAACAACAACCAACTCCTATTCCAAGGCCTACAACAACTACAACACTGACTGTGCTGAACCCTTCTCCACTATCAATGTCCAAAGAACTACTTGAGAAGAGTTTGATTGCAGCCCAAAGAAAGGCTAAGGAAGAAGAGATCTGGAATAACTTGGAGGCAAGGGAAGATCTAAGCTTAAATGAAAAGCTTCAAGCTTATGAAGCAGAGTTGAATAGGCAAGCTGAAACAGAGAAAGTTGCTGAAGAAGATAAAAGCCAACAACTGGTGTCTTTTATAACAAAGAACAACAAAACAAAAGCCTATTCACTCAAAGGGCTCTCAATGGATGAGCTGACTAGAAGAGCTCAACTTGTTGCTGACAAACTTGCAACAAGCAAAGATGGAAAAGCCAAGAGAGCTGAGATGATTGAAGAACTGGTAGCAAATGACTATGGTTCAAAAGCCTCTGTGTCAAGATGGAAAGAAGATAGACTACTGGACACATACAAGAAGTACAAGGCTGCCAAGGCTGCTAATCCAGAGAAGTTCAAAACTTCTGAAGTATCAACTTCAGTAGTTAGAACTTCTGGTATTAAAAGACCATCTACCAAGAAGAAACCAGAGGAAAATACAAAGACTGACTTCAAGATGGTGCTAGAAGGCAACACAGTTGTTCAAGGAGACTTTGATATTGAAGAGAAGCCTCTGATAACTCAATTTAGGGATCCTTCAACATTTGCTTACCAAATTCAGAAGACTATCACTAACAGATTGCACACAAAGGTAGTTACTGAACATCATTTACCAACCTTTAAATTACCTGATGTAGTGCAAGAAGAAGATAGAAGTGAATCCCACCCGAGATTCACAGAAATAGAAAATATCCAACACTCAGGAACATCCCAGGAATCCAGCATGGTTCCCTATACTTCAGACTTTGACAAGTCTAAAGTGCTGATCATCAGATGGTCCTTTACTGATGACAACTCAGTATTGGTGACAAGAAGAGATCTTACAAGCAAGGCCTACAAGTCCATGAATGAACTGAAGAAACTATCAACTCAAGACTTGCTTACAATTCAACATCTGGAACCTCAAAGGGGATCTCTCACTGATGAACAGCTTAATCAATTGAAGAATTCCATGTTCAAGGAGATATGGAAGATTGTGAATGACAGAAGAAGACAATAAAGAATTAGAAAAGGTTTTGGCTTCATCAATCCAAGGGGAGATTGTTAGGACAAAAAGGATTGTTGAAACCATTTTTGTAAACCTTAGTCTAATTCACTTCTGCAAAATATCCTAAGTATAGAACTACTGAAGAAAGAAGACTAAAGTACTGAAGAAGGATTCAACAAGTACTGAAGAAGAAGTATCAGAAGTTCTGAAGTCTAACCAGACAGTTCACTGAAGAACTACTGAAGACAAACTACTCATCAGTAGTTTGTCATTCATCAGCTCTTGTAAAAAATCTTTTTCACCGACTTATGTTTCAGTAGTTTATTAGTTTAGTATTTGTAACATTCCGCATTAAAATTCTTGTACGTTACGATCATTATTAATAAAACGTCAAGTTTCATCATTTATCGTCTTTTAAAAAATATTTCGTGACGCATTTGGACCCCTAATACTATGCTATATATATATATATATTATAAATATATATGTGATATAATTATCAAAAATAAAAGGCCTGGGCTGGGATTCGAACCCGAGCCCATGGTCGGTTCACCACATCATCACAACACAACCAGCTGAGCTACACCACACACTTGTTTGGTTTTCAACACCATTTAATTATATTATGTATTTAGTTCTTAACAGTTGACTTGAAAAGTCAACTGTGAAGAACAATTAACCAAAATTAATCTTTTCAAACGTGTTTTGATCCTGATATGGAATGATTGATGAATGGTTTGACTAATACGCGTCTATTACACGATCAATCCTCGTCAAAACATACCTAATTAGTGTCAATTAACACGTCATAGTCATTTAACGAGTCAACTTACCAAACCGTTCACCCGAACCCTCACCCTATAAATTGAATCCTCCAAATCACTCTACACTCGCCGATTATTCCTTCCACATCTCCAATTTCTGATCTAAATCACCTTTCAAAGCTTATTTTTGTTCGCAATTGACTTTTCTGTTTGACCGATTAATCATCGCGATTAAAGCTTTGTAAGTATCAATTCTATTGTAGGTTTTGTTCATCGGTCACCACACAACAATAACCCTATGATCAATTGGGTTATTGTTGTGTAAATCAGTTTATTGATTAAGCTAGGGTTCGACGATTTTGAATTTGGGGAAGAACACGTTGCAGACTTGATTATATCTTTTATACAGAAACAAACCAAACACAACCACCGATCTAGATCAAGTGGTTGTGTCTGTTGTTTGTCAACCAAGGGACACGGGTTCGAGCCCCACCCTTTACGGCTTTATTCTTTTCTTTTAAAAAGATTTATAAATCAGTTTCACATATGCTATATAATTAATTTCAAATCTAGTTTATTCGTTCTCAGGGTCTAGCCGAGTTGGTGGCTAGGCTTGTGATTAAAACCCGAACCGGTCCCAGACCTGGGTTCGATTCCCAGCATCAACAAAACATTTTTTTTTACCAATTAAGCCTTATATATATACACCTATATTTTTAAAATTAGTTTTAAAATACTAAAACTCTTTTATAAATTCTACAAAAATTATTTTATGTTATTCTAATAGAAAAGTTTAACATACAATTTTTAGTTTTCCAAAAATTATTTATTTAATATATATAATAAATATTTCAAGTTTATTCTATTTTATTTATAAAATTCTATAAAAATATCAAAACGATTATATAAATTTCCACAAAAATTATTCTGAGTTTATATACCATTAAACATTTCTGAAATCATTTTTATTTCTGAAAAATCATTTATTTAATATTTTTAATCAATTCTTGTTTGTTTTAATCATAAATAAATCATAATAAATTTATTTTTCAATATTTTTGCACCAAAATTTTATATAAATTATTTCTATCCATTTATAACAGAAATACAATTTTTAATTTAAAAATTCTTTAATTTTAATATTTTTAAATATTAAAGTTATATTTTGACAATTTGAAGTAAATAGATTTAATATTCTATTTTTAAGAAAATAATTTTATAAAAATTATTTTCATACTTAAAACCTTTTAATGTGACCATTTTTAATCTAAAGTTTACACAAAGACTTTTGTTTATTTATTTTTTGAATTTCTTATATTTAATAAACAATTTGATTGTTAATCAAACAAATACTTATCCTCAATTCGAAACCCTAGAAAATACTTGTAGACTAGATAGACTTAGACTTATTTGTTACCTTATACATAGGGTAATACTTGGCAACTTTGGGGCTACACTTACAGTTTTTCTCGAGACTTAATACTTTACTAAGGTGAGTTTACGTAACCATGTTTATGCAATTCTTTATACTTGCAACATTATACTTAAGCAATTCTACATACATGTCTAGTTGTAAACTTTAATGCCCCATGATTTAGACAACAACAACAGTTAGACTCGCTTCAACATACATAATCATTAGCTATGGCCAAGCCGGCGATACTCAATAATAGATCTATTGGATTGACAATCCCACCTAGATTCGTTGACCATCTTTTATGGGGAGCGTGGGTGATTGTTATCGTTCCAACATAATATTAAGGTGAACCATGGATGACGGGATGGACCTAAACTAGTCGGAGGTTTGATTATGTACATTCAACATTTCATGTTTATTCATGTAGACTTAAACTTACGATAGACATATGAATTGCTAAACTTTTATTCTTAAACTTAATTGCTTGACATGGCTTATGTATTCTCACCAACTTCTAGTTGACCCCCCCCCATTTTTACAACTCAACAGGAAATAATGATGCGTGAAGACTAGAGTGTTAGCATGAGAAGACAAATTGAAGTTTATGCTTATTTGGTTATTTGATGTATTAGAATTCCATTCAAAACTTATTATGTATTTCAATGTTGGATATTTTTACTTTAAATAAATTTCAAATTAAAATTTGAATACCATGTGCTACTTTATACTCATTCTTACGTGACACCTCGATGTTTCCGCTATCGGTTGGGGTGTTACAAATTGGTATCAGAGCCTTGGTTATAGGGAATTAGGTTATTAGAAAATAATCTAGACTATAACCTTAGGTATTTAAACAATACTTGCTTCTCTTACTTGTAACCCTAATTGCTTCCTTAATCTTATCCCTATCCTATACCTTATACAACCCTAAGCCTTACAAGTGACTACTCTTATTCGCCTGCTGCAATCCTGATCCACCATTAGATTAATAGGACAAAATCCTCAGGTTTAACCTGAACCACCTTGAGATCTCGTCGAAGTTCTAGATTTTAATAACGAACACGTGCAATCTGGAAGGGTGAACGCCTGTATTCTGAGTCTTCTGTCTAGGCTGGCATTGCGCATATATCCCAATCAGAGGAGGGACCCGGATGCCTACCTGGGAATTCTCGGGATGAGTGTTCACTTATAGGCTAAAGCATGTCTTCATTATGTTATTAGAATCTAGAATCTTTGATAAGTCAACGTTTTCGTTTATTCGTTTTAATTAATGAATAAATGATTACATTCCTTATATAACCTCATTCATTTCATTGTGTCTCTTACAGATCATGCCTCCATGTCACATCACTCGCAATAGCAATGGTGAAAACCATGAGGAAGGTGGCGATAACCATAACCATAACCACGACGCTAACCACAACAACAACAATAACAACAACAACAATGGCATTGATGCTCAACTGGCTGCGATCATTTCTCAACAAATGGCGCAACAGATCGCGACTCTGGTTCCTAACTTACTGGCTCAAGTCATCCAGATAAACGGAAACGGCAACGGCAACGGAAACGGTAATGGAAACCACAATGGAAACGGGAATGGAAACGGGAATGGTCTCCCAGCTTGCACTCTTAAGCACTTTAATACCTGTAATCCCCCTAAGTTTAGTGAAGAAGAAGGAGCTACGGGTCTTCTACAATGGTTCGAGGGTATTGAGAATACCTTCATTAACAGTGAGTGTCCCGATAACTTTAAGGTTCGTTACGCCATGAGTGTTCTTCACAAACGAGCACTCACTTGGTGGAATGAGGAAAAGCGCACCCGAGGAACCGAAGCTGCACTTGCTATGACCTGGGATCAAGTCAAGGAGGTTATGAAAGATGAGTTCTATCCCCGCAACGAGATTAAGAAACTAGAAGACGAGTTCCACACCCTTGCTCAAGATAGTGGGGAAAACCTTGCTTACAATACCCGCTTTCACAAGCTCAGTTTGTTGCTGCCCCATAAAGTTACTCCCTTACCTATAGCCATCGAGAAGTACATCGGTGGTCTGCCTATGCAAATCCAGGACAGGGTATGGGGAAGGAATCCTGCCACCTTGGAGGAAGCCAAACGCCGGCGGCTACTCTCACCGATAATCATGTGAAGAACGGTACTCTCTTTCGCAAGAACACCAAGAAGACTGCTGCAAAAGACACTCCTCAGCCCGCTATTGAGGTTAAGCCATGAGCTAGGCTCAACCTAGTTGTCTCATGAACCTCTTTTTCTTGGTACTGAGGTTTTCCTACTTCAGGCACAAGGCCTTCATCAATAGTTGCCACATTTGGTTATGGTCTTTTTAAGCTTCTTTTTAGAAAACTGAATGGATATGGGTGCTCTTGGGGGTTTTTAAGATGGATAAGACTGAGAGGAATTTCAGTCACATCTTTTAAAAGTATAGATTCCACATCAGCAATTTCAGGCATCTCATCTTCCTGAATTGCTTTTCTTTTTGGGTTGGTGGGTTTTTATTTTCGTTATTTGGGTTGTTTAGGCTTTTTGGGAGTAGGTTTTGAAGATGTTGGTTCCTTGGGGACCGTGGCTTGTTCCCCTTGGTCATCTTCTGGCAAAAGTGTCGGTTTGTTATGCCTAGAGTATGCTTGTGAGGTTAAAGGGTTTAAAATAGATGGTTTACCCACAAGCACCTCTTCTCCATGTTCTTTAATAATGCATTGCATAACGAACCTTAGATACAACAAAAATTTCTTTTTATCATTTTGGTGATGTAACACCAACTCATTAAAAAAGTATGAAGATGCCCTGTATGTAGTTTCATTCACAATGGAATGAAAAATAGGTTATAAAGTTGAGGGCATCTGATCAGACGATCCAGTTTTTGGACTTAAACACATGATAATATAATGAAACAAAAGTTTATATTTTGGATCAAAATATTTCTTGTAGATAGTAGCATGTGATAAAGTACCTTAGTAACCACACTAAGTTATGGTTGATTGAATTGTTCCACTGGGAATTTGATCAGGTGCTTCACTATCATTCAGACCTAGTCTGATCCCTAGTGTAGCCGGTGTGATTTCCATAGCCTTCCCTTTGATCGTCATCTTCAAGGAAGTGACCTTACCATTCATGGTAACAGCCTCAACGTTTGCCCAGAACTCATTAAGAGTTTCAGTATGGATTGGTGGGTCAATGGTGAACGCCGTGTAATATTGAGATTTTATGACCAAATCAATGATTTCATCGTATTGGGACCAGGCTTCATCCTTTTCGAAGTAGTCTCTTTGATTATGTCCCTGTTTAAGAACTAGAGCCATGTTTGTTTGATAGAACATTGCAGGTTTCAGAGAGGGTTTGAGAGAAGGAAGTTTTATTTTTGAAACGATAATAATGCAAAGAGGGGTTTTTGGAAGTTTAATAACCGCCCTAGGTTAAACTTCTGAAAATAGGAAAAGACTGATTTGCCCTTTTTGTCTAAAATTTCTGATGAACAATTGTTCATCAGCAGTTTCCTATTTTGCTCTTTAGCAGCTTTGAACAACTGATGAGATTTGTTTTAAAAATACCCAAAATTAAATTCTGATGATTTTATTATCATCATCAGGAGTTTCTCTTTTCAAAAATTTTCCCATACAGATGTTTTGTACATTAGTACTTTCTCTCATTATGATCATCAGAAGTTTTGTGTCAAATGAGTAATAATAAAAATAAGTGAAATTGAAATATGTGTAGAAAATGAAAACACTTACAAAAATTTCTCCAAATTTAGCATCCCAAGTATGGATACTAACTTTTGAAAGGTTGTTGTGTCAAGAGGTTTTGTGAAAATGTCAGCAATTTGATTTGCTGTTGACACATATTTGACCTCAATCTTGCCTTTTTCATAGCAATCCCTAATTAAATGATACCTGATTTCAATATGTTTAGTCTTTGAGAACTGAACAGGGTTTTGAATGATGCTAATGGCTGAGGTACTGTCTAGGAGCAATGGTGTCTTGGTCTCTTTGATTCCATAATCAAGCAATTGATTTTGAAGCCATTGTATCAGTGAAGTACAGCTTGCAGCTGCAATATACTCTGCTTCAGCAGTTGATGTTGCCACAGATGTTTGCTTCTTTGATTGCCATGACACCAGACAGTTTCCAATAAATTGACATCCACCAGATGTTGATTTTCTTGACATTTTACACCTTGCATAGTCATTATCTGAAAAGGCTATCAATCTGGTACTGCTGATAGCAGGATACCAAATTCCTAGATTAGGAGTTCCTTTCAGATATCTGAAAATTCTTTTGACTGCCATAAGGCGTGATTCCCTAGTAGCTGATTGATTCTAGCACAAACACATGTTGAAAACATAATATCTGGTCTAGAAGCAGTTAAGTAAAGAAGGGAACCTATCATACATCTATAGGTGGTTTGATCAACGTGTTTTCCTTGATCATCTGGTTCAACTTGTGTGGTTGGACTCATGGGGATGGAACATGATATACAGTCTTGTGAAGAAAATTTATTCAATAATTCTTTAACATATGTAGATTGATGTATAAAAGTTTCATTTTCTTGTTGTTTGATCTGCAGTCCTAAAAAGTACTGCAGTTTTCCCATGGTACTCATCTCAAATTTGGATTGCACGAGTTTCTTAAATTCATCACACAGTTTTGTATTGGTTGAATAAAAAATGATATCATCAACATAAATTTGAACAAGAAGGATGTGATTTCCAACATGCTTAATGAAAAGAGTTTTATCAATGGAACCTCTTGTGAAGTGATTTTTGAGTAAAAATATTGAAAGTGTATCATACCAAGCTCTGGGAGTTTGTTTTAGCCCATATAGAGCCTTGTCAAGTTTTTACACCCAATTGGGATGAGTAGGATCCTCAAACCGAGGTAGCTGACAAACATACACTTCCTCCTTTATTTTGCCATATAAAAATGCACTCTTTACATCCATTTGAAAAACTTTGATTTTGTTGGAAATTGCATAAGCCAAAAATAACCTGATGGCTTCAAGCCTTGCAACTGGAGCAAAAGTTTCATCATAATCATTTCCTTCTTCTTGTGAGAACCCTTGGACCACCAGCTTTGCCTTTCTTGATGATTAAACCAGACTCATCTTGTTTGTTTCTGAAAACCCATCTTGTGCTAATTGGTAGCTTGTTAGGAGGTAAGGGACAAATTTCCCAGACCTGTTGCTTCTTGAATTGCAGCAACTCATCCTTCATAGATTCAACCCAATTTTTATCTTTGAGGGCTTCCTGGTATTTCTTTGGTTCCAACTGTGAAATAAATGCAGAGAAGAGGCAAAAGTTGGAGAGCTGGTTTCTTGTAACTACCCCTACAGCAATGTCACCCATGATTTGTTCTAATGGATGATCTCTGTGTTCAATCAATTGTAAGCCCATAGGAGTGGACTCTTGAGCTTCTTCAAACAAACTACTGAGATTAATGATGTCTGATTCAAATGTTTGTACAGCTTCAGTAGTTTTGGGAATTGAATCAGAAGATTGGGGTGTATCAGCAGGTGTTTGGTTTATTGACTCAGAAGTTTGTGAAACTTCTATTGGTTTTGGAGTTGATTTGACTGTATTGGGAGTCCATGATGGCGGACCATCATCAAATCCTTGATCACCATAATAAGTGGGTTTAGATGAAGTAATAACAGTCTTCTCAGGTCCGAAATTAAAACTGTCAAGATCAAAGAGTTCAGCAGGATGTGCTGGAATGAGAGTGTGTTTTGACTCATTGAACTTGACATTCAGTGTTTCTTCAACTATCTTGGTTCAGGAATTGAAAACCTTGTAGGCTTTTCTTGTGGAAGATTAACCAAGAAAGTAACCTGAATCAACTTTTCCAGCAAACTTTGAAAAAGAGTCTTTTATATTGAGAGTAAAGCATCGACATCCAAAAGCCTTCAAGAAGGAGATTGAAGGATTGATGCTATGAAGAATTTCATAAGCAGTCTTGGAATGTCTTTTGTTGACCAGGACTCTATTTTGTACATAGCAAGCTGTGTTGACTGCTTCAGCCCAAAACTAAAGAGGTAGACCTGAATCAGCTAACATTGTTCTTGCTGCTTCAATCAATGTTCTATTCTTCCTTTCTACCACACCATTTTGTTCAGGAGTTCTGGGAATGCTTAACTGTCTAACAATCCTTTTAGACAGACAAAATTCATCCAGATTTTTGTTCCTGAACTCTGTCCTATCGTCACTTCTTATGACTTTGACAGAGAGAGAATATTGTTTCTCTACTTTTAGAATGAAGAATTTAATAATATCAGCTGCCTCATCCTTGGAAAATAAGAAGAATACCCATATAAATCTTGAATAGTCATCAATGATGACTAAGCAGTATCTCTTCTTACCAAGGCTCATGATCTTGACTGGCTAAAATAAGTCCATATGGAGTAGTTGAAGACATGCAGTTGTTTTTTATTCTTCAATGGACTTATATGAGGACTTATGCTGCTTTCCCTTAAGACAGGAAACACAGTGTTCTTTACACTGATATTCCTTCAAGGGTAGACCTCTGGCCAAGCCCATTTTAGTGACTTTATTTATGGTTTTAAAGTTCACATGGCCAAGTCTCCTATGCCAAAGGTCTATTTCTGAAGTTGATGCCTTTGAGAAGAAACAACAGTGTTGTTCAATACCTTGTCCTTTTCAATGTCCACTACATAGACATTGCCACATCTTTTAACAATTAATAAGGTATGGTCTCCTATGATCTTCTCTATCAACTTTTGGCCTTCTGGTGATATGATCTTGCATGTTGTTTTGGTGAAAAAGGAAGAGTATCCTTTGTCACACATTTGAGAGACACTCGGCAAGTTGTACTCCAAGTTTTCAACCAGATTGACCTTATCAAACTGCACTTTAGCAGAGGATACATTGCCGTATCCTAGCACATATCCCTTGGCATTGTTCCCAAAGGACACGGATCCTTCTCTTTGGCTTATAAAATCATTGATTAGGTACCTGCATCCAGTTATGTGCATTAAGCCTCCACTATCTACATACCAAATGCTGTTTAGACCTCTGGAGACCCTCTGTACAAAAAAGTAGATTAGTTAGTTTTAGGAACCCAAGCCATTTTGGCTTTGGGTTTACTCTTGAGAACAGGATGAGTAGCAGTTTGTTGTGGACCATTTTTAGAAATCCATGTCATGTTGGACTTGCTTTTGGGCTCAATGGTGGAGTCTGTTTTAGGCTCACCATCAACTTTGGTCATCAGTAGTTTTACCATGTTCATAAGATTTTTAACCTCGGCAGTTTGTGAAACTGCTGATGGTTGAGATTTAGTCTTTTTCTGAGAAAAGGTGTTACATGGTTGTTGTTTGTTGGGATAGAAAGTATTTTCAAAATCTTGTTTGATTTGTTTTCCCACAACCAGTTGTAAGATCTTCTTATTGTATTGATTTCCTTTTCTATATCTGCAAAATTTTGTTATGTGGTTAAACAGGTCACATACTTCACATGGTTTTGCCTTTCCTTTCAAATTTTCAGGAGTTTTGGAAGGCAACGTACTGATAATATCAGGATTTTGAATTAGGTCATCAGCGGTTTTCAGGGTCTCAACTCCTGATGTAGATGAAACTTCTGATGACTTGATGTCAGTTGTATTAACTTCTGCAGGACTTTCTTTTTCATTTTTAAGAAAGTTCTGATGAAAAGATGTGCAGACTTTCATATCAGAAGTTTGAACTACTTTACTCCCATGATCAGCAGTTTTAGGAGTAAAATCAGTTGGTGATTCTGTGTGGTTGTACCCAATGCCAAACTTAACATTTGATGCAGTCTGTTTGTTAAGCAGCATTTAGTAAACCCTACATGACTCAACCCAATTTTCACAGTCAACCTTGGTGTCAGCAAGCTCTTTTCTGACATTACTGATAACTCACATAATTAACATATAAAACAGGCATAAACAGTCTAATAATAGGGTACAATTAGGCTTATATTATTGATGATTGATGCTTAATTCGTTCCTATTTGTATTTCTCAGGAAACTGGAGCTCCAAGACGGAAACAAAGGATTTCTGGGTAAAAACAAGCAAAAACTGGAGATTCCTAAAGATACGAGACTTGCAGCCTATTCACTGTATGTTTTAAAGACAATCCCGAGACTTAAATAATGCTAAAATCAGACCGGGAATGACAAAGCACACCCATGCTCACTTGCATGAAGGCCCTGCACACGAGAAGACAACGCAGCAAACCTGGAAAGCAAGGAAACTTGGGGAACAAGGCAGGCACACCCGTGCCACTACTTTGTGCACGCCCATGCTCAGGCTGATTTGCCTATAAATAGCAAGCTACCCCTCACCATTTGATCATCCCTTCATGTGCTCTCTTGGGGTCGACTACCAAGCTTCTTCCAAAGATCTTGGGGGTCCTTTGGGAGGCCTTATAGCCCTCCTAACATCCCACCAAGGTTAGGCCTCATCCTACCTTGATCAAGTTGGCCAAGAACGGGATCGTAGAGTAGTTCATATGCAATAAAACATCGAGGGTCATGAAGTTGTTAGATGCATAGCACTTGAAGATGGAGAGCCTGTCTATGAACAGCCATGTTCTTGGGTTGATCATTCGATATGGTTGTATCTTTTATTATCATGAACCCATTTCGATATGTAAACTTTTATTATTATTATTATTATTATTATTATTATTATTATTATTATTATTATTAGTAGTAGTAGTAGTAGTAGTAGTAGTAGTAGTAGTAGTAGTAGTAGTAGTAGTAGTAGTAGTAGTAGTAGTAGTAGTAGTTTATTTTTAGTTATTTGTTGTGTTATCTTCTCCTTGTATTTGGGGCACATATTGGATTTGAGGAGCTTGTGCCTGTACAAAATGAGCACTTCCTTATGTTCCTGTATTCCTATTATAACTGGGATTAGCTTGATTTCCAGACAGGGGTTGGTTATATCTAGAGCTTCTACACTCTTTAGCAAAGTACCCAACTTCTGACACTTGTGACATCTCAGTTTTGATTTGTCAAAACCAACTTTTGTTGAACTGTTCAATCCTGGAAATTTCCTTCTTGGCCTTTTGTAAAATTTGTTCGTTTTAATGCTTAACATGGCCAATTGGTGTAGTATATCCATTTCTTCTAAGTCATCACTACTGAAATTTTTTTAAATCATCCATTATAAAACACATGTTATCAGTAGTTTGACTGTTTTCTTCATTGTCATAACCTGGATATGACCTTTCTGATGAGATCCCAGAAGTTATATCAATGTGATCAAAAGATCCAAAATCATTTGAACAAGTTGGTGAGTCTTGTCCCAAAAGTGTTGTACTACCTGGAATATAGTCATCGGCAGTTTTACCATAATTTTGTAACCTTTTCTTTTGATTGATTTCGCTTTCAAAAGTGAGTAGTCTCCCATGTAATTTTGTGAGTGAGAGAGAATCAAAATCTGGTCCAGATCTGAGGACTATAGAGTAAGTTTCCTATTTTTCTGGTAAAGACCTTAAGAATCTATGCAACATAGATGAATTTGTGTAGGTCTGGCCATTTAATTTTAACTTAGATATTAAAAAAGAAAATCTTTAAAACTGTTGTGTCAAAGTTTCTCCATTAACATGAGTAAAAGTTTCATATTGTTGAGCAAGAATTTCTCTTGTGTTGGCAATCACCTCATCAGTTCCTCCAAATTGTTCTTTTAGGAAATCTCATAGCTCTTTGGCACTTTCACAGTGTAAAAGCCCAGCATATAGAATGCCTTAGCATCCAGCTCAAGTTTTAGGAAATCTTCTTCAGTGTAGTCTTTTGGTTCTTTTGTTCTTTCTACTTTAGTTTCTGGATCTATAATCACTGGTTTATGGGGTCCATACATGACAGACTTCGAACATCCAGTATTTTGTTAAGATAAATTATGTGCCAGCCTTCTTTGCCATATATTATATTCATTTCTGACTAGCATAGGAGGCTTATTGGCAGATCCAGTGTTATGAGGATCCATTTTTAAGAAATTTGATTGATCAATGGTTTCTTAAAGTGGTGGATGTTTTAAAAAGTGAACTATTGTTATCCTTTATTGAATATCAATAAGAGCCTGTGTCTGATTCTCAATTTGTGAGATTTATATTTGATCAGATGAACCAGTGCTCTGATACCAATTGTTGGGATCAGTACTTCCTTTCACAGATTCTTATTACAGAACACTTGTATGGATTTATCAAAGTTTTTAGCACAACGGAATAAGCATAAGTTTTCTAAGTTAAGACTTCACTTTTAATAGGAGTTATTACTCCCCCTCAGTTAATGAGCTAAAGCAGTAAATGAGAATCAAAGTAATGAATGAATATAATAGTAAATGCTTTGAATGATTCTCAAAATATATTAGAAATATTAACTACAAAAGCTTGTCTAAAATAGTGGGATAAACCCATCTATTTATAGACTGGATGATATATATGTACATGAGAAGTATTAAAACAATATAATAATACTACAACAAGCTGTAGTATTGAAACTTGTACAAAAACTTTAACAAAACTATTATAATACTAAACTACCGAAGTACAAAGGCGGTGGGAAGCTTCCAAAGAAGTACTGATGAGTGACAAACTTCTGATGAGTAATCTTCAAGAGTTTGTCTTCAGTAGTTGTTCTTTAGATGTTTGTCTGGTTCATCTTCAGAACTTCTGATCTTTACTCTTCAAGACTTGTTATTAGCTTCTTCAGGACTTTGCAGTCTTCTACTTTAGCATTTCAAAATATGCAGAGGATATAAGACTAAGGTTTATGCTGGCTTGTCAATCCTCTTTAACCCAACATCCGGACATATAATCGACTCCCAATTACCCTTAAACATGAACTAGTTTGGGCATTGGTAAGTTATTTCAGCTTTATTTGGGTGAATTTATAAGTTTCGCGCGTGTCGGGTGCGATACGTGAACTTTATTCTTTACCGGGAGATTTATATTTGGAGTTTCCAATTATGGTTTTGGAGTTCCAAAACACATAATAATTCATGTAAATACCCTTTATTTTATATCATGGGTGTTCGGGGTCGTTTTCGGTTAATTAATAGTTACCGGGTAATCATCAACATCCGTTCTGGAAAAGTTTATTTGCAAGCGATTTCGTTGTGCCTTCAATTAAACAAATGCATTCCTATGCATCCTATGGGGAATTTGCTATTCTCTAAAGGCTAAATTAATACAATTAATTTATAATTGCACTTAATTATCGTTAATTACATATACTTATTACGTACGGAAACACACTGATTTTTGCGAAATGTCACACTATATAAATCAACCTATACTCATTCATTTTTCAACCATTTTATACCCCCACACAATCTAATTTTATAAAAATACTCTCACAAAATGCAATCTTCAAGTTCGTCTGATTCGTATGACCTATTTGATTTGGAGTCCTCATTCGACGATGGCGCGGAAATGATAATATCAACTGTTCAGAACGTGGTTGAAGCTATTGTCAAGGATGAAGATGAAAGGACTTCTGAACCCAAACGGAGAAAATATATAACTCGCGAACGGCAAGCACATGATTTATTGGTAGGTGATTACTTCTCACCCGAACCAACATATGATGCAAATAGTTTTATGCGGCGTTTTCGTATGAGTCGTAGTTTATTTTTAAGAATATCAAACGAATTAGAAAATAAATACGAATATTTCCATCAAAGACCCGATGCGCGTGGTAGTATGTGATTTAGCCGTTGCAAATGGTCCTAGCCGTGCTTAGACAGTTGGTTTATGGATAAATTTTTGACATAATGGACAATTATTTAAAGATGTCGACACGAACAACTAGGAAAAGTCTTCAAAATTTTTGTGAGTATGTTATTGAACTATATTTACGAAAATATCTGAGGAAACCTATGTTTAGTGACATAGAACAAATTTTAGAGTTTCATGAAGAAAGACATGGTTTTCCTGGGATGCTCGGTAGTTTAGATTGTATGAAATGGGAGTAGGAACTGTGTCCAACCGCATGGCAAGGCCAATACACAAGCGGATATCATCGAAAATCGTCTATGATGCTTGAAGCGGTTGCATCATAAGATCTTTGGATTTGGCATGCATTCTTTGGTGTGCCCGGTTTGTTGAACAATTTAAATATTCTTAATCAATCACCAATTTTCAACAACCTTATAAATGGTGTTGCATCAAAATAAACCATTTTTGTAAACGGGGTCGAATACAAGTACGGGTATTATCTCACAGATGGAAATTACCCTGAGTATGTTGTGTTCGTAAAATCTTGTACACGGAATACTACGTTAGATGAAAAGAGGTCAAAGTTTAACATAACTCAAATGGCGGCACAGAAAGACATCGAGCGAGCTTTTGGTGTTTTGCAAAAAAAGATGACGCAATTTGGTCATGCCATGTGGAAAATTCAAAACTAAGAAATGTGATATACGCGTGCGTTATTTTACACAACATGATTTTAGAAGACGAACGACGTGCAATATGCAAATACTTTGGTGAAGAGACGCAATCAAATAACGCAGGCAATACTGATGAAGAGAGAACATTAAACACATATGAAATCAAGAATAGCCAAACGCATCACAACCTTCGGGCTGATTTGGTTCAACATATTTGGAGGGTCTGAGATATAAAACCGATGAGGATCCTGATAATTAAACATATGTGATGTAGTAGTTTTATTTTTTATTTTATTTTTGTTTTTATTTGATTTATTTTTTTATATGATTTAGAATTGGCATTGTCTTTTATAAATTTAAAAAAATATTAGTGACTTTTTTTATAAAGTTAATACATTTATTTAACATAAAATATCACATGGCAACTCATACTACTAACCTAAGCATCCCCACTCTTCATAGTCTAAATCTATACTATCTTATAATACATTTCCTAAGAATCTCTTAAAATTTAAGTTTTACATGTATAATTGCTTAGAGTATAACAAAATGCGCATGTTAACTAATTTTTTAGGGTAAATATGTCTTTTACACAATATTTACATATTTACCCCCATCAAGTATACTCAATTCTTTTTATTTAAATAATAATTATACTTTTTCACCTTTATTTTAACCAACTACCCCCACGATTTTTAAACGTCCATAACTTTTCATACGTTAATATTTTCTTAATATTATTACACTGTATAAACGAGCATTTTTTTTCTCTTTGATTTGAGTATAGTATTGCTATAGATTTTTTTTTAATTTAAAAATGTTATGTTGGGGTTAAGTAATAACCGAAACAAAAACAAACGAAAATGAACCGAAATCATCTATATCTATATCTATATCTATACTATATTAGAATACATTTCACAAGGACTTCTTAATTACAAGTATAATTGCTTAGAGTACAACACATAATGCATATGTTAACTAATTTTTTAGGGCAAATGGGTGTTTGGGTCAAGTTATTCTACACAGTGTAACAAAAATGAGAAGGGTGAGAAGGATACAAAAAACACAATAGATCATGAAATATGACACAATGAACCACAAAATATAACATAGTGCCGAAAAATATAACACAATGCTCAAGAAAAAAGACACAATGACCTGAAAACATGACACAATGATAAAAATAAGAAAAAGACACAATGCTACATACAAGACACAATGATATAACGTATATTCTAAAAACTATAAGCTAAAACCCCAAAAAACGAAGACCTAAAAACTAACATCGTAGGGTTCGATGAGACGGTTCCATTGCCGCTTGAATGAGTTCAATCGGAGTCCGTTTGATACCCTTCCTACGACTTCCTATTTTTCTGTCATTGTGTATTTGATCCTAACCCTGGGTGTTTTATACAATACTTACATATTTGCCCCTATCAACTTTACTCAAGTGTTCCATCAACTTTACTCAACTGTTGTTTATTTAAATAGTAATTACACTTTTGCACTTTTATTTTAACCAACCACCCCTATGATTTTTAAACGTTCATAATGTTTTCAGACGATAATATTTTCTTAATATTATTACACCGTATAAAAGAGCATTTTATTATCTTTAATTTGAGTATAGTATTGCAATAGTTTTTAATTTTTTTTAAAAATATATGTTGGGGTTAAGCAATAACCGAAACAAAAACAAAAGGAAAAAACGAAAACGAACTAAAATCATTTAAACTTTATTATAATACATTTCTCAATGATTTTTTAAAATTCAAGTTTTACAAGTATATTGCTTAGAGTACAAAACACAATGCAGATATTAACTACTTTTTAGGATAAACATGTATTTTAATAAATAATTACACATGTCCTTCATCTTTACTCAACTATTGTTTATTTAAATAGTAATTACACTTTTGCACCCTTAATTTAACAAACTACCCCCATGATTTTTAAACGTCCACAACTTCTTCGTGCGTTAATATTTTCTTAATATTATTACATCATATAAACGAGCATTTTATTCTATTTAATTTGAGTATAATATTGGTGTAGTTTTTTTTATATAAAAATGATATGTTAGATTTAAGTAATAATTGGAACGAAAACGTACCGAATTAGACGAAAAATAATAGTTACATGTTTTCCCCTTGTTTTAATGAAACTACCCCCACGATTTTTAAACGGCCATAATTTTTATACGTTAATTTTAATATATATATATATATATATATATCATGAAACGAGAATTTTATTCTCTTTAATATGAGTATAGTCATGCTAATATTTTTTTTATTTTAAAAAGTTGATGTATTATGTGATTTACCATGGCCGACTCGACCATTTTAGGGGCCTAAAACAAATTTTAAATTCGAGGCTAGGCTCTTTTAGCATAACAGAGACCACAGTAAAAAAAATCATAACATCATTGAAGGGATTGGGTATCAAATCTTCACATGGATTTACGCAACCCATACAACGCGAGTCCCAAAAGTGACCACTTAGGAGAGCATAATCACACGTTTCTAAGGATGTCCCGTGCAAGGAAGCCCTTGGAGCTGACATCCGGAAACGTAATACAGGCCTTGTGCTTCTACAACCTAATGGCAGGGCGTGTAGTGTATCATACGCGTGGAGCCAGAAAGTCACACATGCAACAGGGACGTCTGTACACGTTCGCCAATGATAGATTGCATGTCACGTCATCAGATATCTCAACCCACTACATTTCCACATGATTAGACATAACCTTAGGAGACGTGGCCAATTAACAGACGACACATGTCCCTTCTAGGAATACATTCGGCAATTAAGGCGGTATTTATTGCATTTCCATATTTAAGTATTTATTTCCTAATTATGATTACTAGCTTGCATTAGGGTATGGAGAACCTAATCGGGCCTCGGACCACCAGATTAGGGTTTGGTGCTGTTGGCATATGTCACTTATATATAAGGGGGTCTTGATCACCTTATGGAGGATACTTTTTGCTAACACAAAAAGCTACAACTGTAGTATACAACATAACCCATTTTTGTTATAAACGTCTACGATTGTAGCACACTCCCTACCCTACACCTTATCATTCAGGTTTATCTCAGCCCTAGCTTCATCGATGAAGGATCAACCCTGTGGATCAATTGTCTGAGATCCCTACTAGGAGGTTAGACTATTGTTCTTCAATCATCTATGTTGGTGCAAGAATCATAAATCAATAACACACAAGAAGCTTTACCCAATCAGCTTACACATTCATTGATTTCCTTAATTTATTAAACACTAAAAACAGATGATATAAACAAAACCAAGAGTATATGACATCAAAAAAACATCCTAAATTTAAAACATAATATGAATATCGAAATTTAAGTATTAGCTATGATTATAATAACATAAACATAGCAGAATTTTAATCATAATTTTTTTTATCTTTATTTTAATCACATATAAGTATCAGTAAAGACCTAGCATTTTATTTAAAACGTGAATTAACATCCACATTATGTCATATTTTATATGTATAATTCGTAAGCTACAAAAATCAACAATTGAGTAGTAAAGTTAATAGATTTTCAATTTACCTGAAGGGATATGTAGTAAATTAACAATTTTGATTGACGATTTTGAATGAACTAAGTCGCTAACTACAACACCTTAGATTTAGATTTTTATTTTTATTTTAATTGTAAAAAGAATCAGAGCAAGAATGCAACAGAAAATAGTTGAATTTTGAAGATCGTGATTTTACGATTTAGGTGTACGACCTTTCACTGTTACTACACGATTCGATTCGATTTCCATTCCTCACTTTCCCGCTTTCATTTTTAACCTAACCGTATTGCCTTTTTTGGAATGAGCTGCGATCAAATACTACATAAACAAGTTCGATACAAATATAAAATAACATCATAGAATGGGACCCCAATGGGGCACTAAGCCCATGTTTTAGTAGACTTATACTTTGGCCAAAGTTTAGTTGTGGTTATTAACAAAATTAACTTAACCGGACTAAAAACCGGCAATCTAATCAAATAAACCGAACCAATTAACGGACCGATTAATAAGATTATTTAACCATTGACTTTGGTTTTAGTTGAGGCTAATAACTGAATTAAACCGAATCATGCATACCCGTAAAAGTAGTTGCGTTCCCCGCCGCATCGTGCGGGAACACAACTACTAGTAATAATAATAATAACTAGAGTGCTAGGTTACCCACGCTTCACTGCGAGGATTGACAATTATGTGTGGCATTGTAGCAGTGCGGTGTGTTGCGGTAAAGGTACATGACTTTGGCGTAAGTGTGCTGCCTGTTTTGGCTGGTAATGGAATTTACACTACTGTGTTGCTTGTTTTGCTTGACCAAAAACTGTACATTAGTAAACCAAGAATTGGCTGGGCAATTTATGTTCCTACCCCAGCTGGGATTTTTCTTTTGAAAAGTGCAGTGATGGGTTAACATTGTTATGTACCTTGTAAAGATCATCTTCACCTAGTGGGTTGCCATAATATGGAATCAAAGACGGCGCGCTTTGTGTAGCAGTAAAGATACATGAACCTGATAGCAATGTGTTGGTTGTTCGGGTTTTCATAACACCATTTACATAGCTGTGTTGCATGTTTGGGTTAACAAAAAAAAAACAGTACAACAGTAGACAAAAAGATAGCTGGAAAAAGGAAAAACATGTTGAGTTAGTCGCAGCATCCCCTGGCTAGGAAATAGCTTTCAAAAAGTCTGTTGCTGTGTTGTTACTGTCTTCTGTTATAAATGTCTATCAAAAGATGACGTATTTGTTGGTTGAGTCGATATCTTGGAACTTTATGGAGAGTCTTCCCTGAGACGTTTGCTTTTGCTTTCGTTGTCTGTATCTGTGAAAGTTTTAGTGAAGCATGTTAAAGTTGAGAAATAGTTAGAGCATGTTGGTGTATTGATATGCGGAAATATTAAAATAAGCCGTAGATGTAAGTATGTAAGCGTTACCTTGGAGGCTGGATAGCAATCTTTTTTTGGTAGGGGGCGAAGTATCTTTCGGATTTGTTGTTGGGGTGGGAGGTGTTGGTGTTTGTGGGTTGCCTCTTACATGAGTGTCGTTCGTTTTTTTTTTTTTTTTTTTTTTTTTACAAAGTGTTTGTCACCAAGTAGGCATTAGAAATGAAAAGCTACCGTATTCTGTGATATTCAGTGGAAAACTTGGCTGGCTGCATTCTTCTATGTCAAGGATTGATGTTTTAAGTATTCGATTGATGACCAGCTGTGTGGATTGTGCGTACGACTGTTTGTTGAAATGGACCTCAAAAGTTTTGGGTTGGCCTTTTAACGCTTGTATTGGTTCTGGTATATTATCTTTCTCAGTGTACTGGTAGATCATTTTGTAAAATTCGGCAAAAATCGATATGTTTCCGTACGTAATTAGTATATGTAATTAACGGTTTAAGTGCATGTTTAAATTAATTGGATTAATTTAACTGATGCCGTAGAGAATAGCAAATTCCCCATAAGATGCATAGGAATGCACACGTTTAATGATGAAGCATGATAGGATCATGTGCGAATAAACTTGTCCGGTACGGACGTTGGTGATTACCCGATAAAAATTAAATAAACGAAAAGGATCCCGGAAACCCAGGAAATAAAATAAAGGGTATTTTCACAAAATATAAAGTATTTTGGAACTTCAAAACCATAAGTGAAAACTTTACATACAAATCTCCCGGTAACGAATAAAGTGCACGTACCGCACCCGGTATGCGTATAACTTATAAATTCACCCAACAAGAGCCTAATTAACCAACTAACACTTAAATTAGGCTATGTTTAAGGGTTATTAGAGGCTATTATAATGTCCGAATAACACGTGAATAAAATCCAATTAATATCCGAACGAAGCCCGAACGCTAAGCGTAAAGTATGACATATTATTTAGCAAATGTTTTATGTTGTGGACCCCACTAAACCACCTCACCAACCGGCCCCCAATCCCTTGCCATGCCAAATCTTTCTTGTGTACAAACTAATACATAAAGAGATCCATGGAGATATTGGAAAGATATTAAGGCATGTGTATTAAAATCTTGTAGAGATTATGGTGTCCTTTTGAGATCTTACAAAATCCACCACCTCCTTGATAAATCACGGCCCAAAAACCCTCATAATATTCATCCAAGATCATCCTAGTACCTTTTATCATATTGTAAGAGATTGAATCTAGATTTGGATATCATGAATCTTGAGAAGATTATATAGGAGATCTTGAGTACTTATGAGATTTACAAAAATCTCCATTCTTCCTTAATATAAATCGGCCAAACATCCATTTCAAAATCTATCCAAGATCCTTGTAGTACTAAATATCCATGTTTTAAGGATTTAGAATCCAAGTGAGATTCTGTGTGAACTTGGAAGATCATGTATGAGTTTATAATGGCATGAATAACACATTTGATCAAGACACAAGAGAAAAACTCCCTTTTTCCTCCCCTTGTTTCCGTGGACTTACACCCACACACACACACCTTCAAGTTTTAACACTCCAAATTCCTTCATAAACATCCATTTTCCAAACCCCAATTGTGTGTTTCAAGCTTAGAGCTTAACCACTTAGGAAGAACACACTAAACCCCATCAAAATCAAGCATTGATAGCTTCCCTGGCCTTGTGCTAGTTGTAAGTATTCTTGATCTTGTTTTGTCTTTAAAAGTTTATGTTTAATAGCTTGAAGCAAGTTGTACAAGGGGTGAACTTGAATAAGCTTTTTATAATGAAACATATGATTTTTAAAGACTAAAATGGTGTTAAGCTAGTGTGTAATGGTCGAAATTATGGTGATGGATGTTAAGTATTCTTGTAGTTTTTATTAAGTTCATGAATACTTGAAGAAAATGGTGATTTAGAGATAACTTGTTAATAGAACTTGAATGAACTTAAAAATGGTTTTAATCATCTTAACATAAAAGATATAAGACTTGTTATAATAATACTTTTGTTAGAAAGTAAGTATTGTAAAATCCACATTAACAAAGTCTACAAACTTGAAAAGTATAAATTGGACTTGTTGGACAAGATACACTAATTACACTTATTAGTAGCCTTAATAAGATGATAAGATACTATTAAAAGTGTTGAAATGTGAAAATAAACTAACATGACAAAAATGATCCATTAAAGTCTACTAATTTAGTAGAAAATTGTTATTCTTGAAAGATATAATGGAAAAATGCAACTTTTACAAGTTAAAGGGACTATTTTAGTAACTTTAAAAGTTGAGGGACTAAAAATGATATTTTTAGAAACTTGGGTCTAAAAATATAACTATGGAAAGTTTGGTGTCAAATGTGTACATAGTAATTTTCCAAGGTAGATTTGGTAAATACTAGTAATTATACACATGTATTTTGTATAAAAGTGTATTGAGTTAATAGCCATTTTCGTCCCTGAGGTTTGGGCCAGTTTGCCACTCCAGTACAAAAGTTTATTTTTTTGCAATTCCTTCCCTGAGGTTTGGATTTTGTTGCCAAATTCGTCCTTTTCACTAACCCAGTTAAAAAAGGTCGTTAATGTCAGGGGTATTTTTGTCTTTTTACTTTCAATTTAAAATTTTAATAAAAAATCTAACCCCACCCCACCCCACCTCACCCCTACCCCACCCCATCCCCACCCCCACCCCCACCCCCTATATCTCTCTCTCTCTCTCCTTCACACTCATTGAGAGACAGATCCAATACGACGACGTCTTCATCATCGGACTTTGAGAGCAGGTAACAGCAAAGAAAAGGAAAGGATAAGAGATGTACCACAGCCAATCTGTCTACGATCAAGTTAGGGTTTACGAGTTGTGAGAGATGTCTCCGGTAATCATACTTCGACACCGACGCAGAAAATCCGCCGTTGATGTTCGTCTTCAAGCCTGAATTCACGCCTAGTTCAACAAGACGTGATTCCATAATCAAGCAGCAACAGGGTAAGGATAAAGAGTCAGTAGGTACACCACCGTTAGGTCAATCATCCATCACTGGACGAGTTGACCGGAGAGTCGTTAGGTCACCTAATCGTCATAATAAGGAAGTGGTTGCTGGTGCTAACGGCGTCAGATAAAACAAAGAAGAAGAAACTCTCTCATGAGGACCTCGAAGGGTGGTTCCGGTGGGGAAGGGTTATGGTGGTTCCGGTGGGTTTGAACTTGAAGGGTGGTTCCGGTGGGGAAGGGTTATGGTGTTCCCGGTTGTTATCAGAAGCATAAGAGGAGGATTGTGCTTACCGGAGAGAAGGGATTCACCGGAGATGATTAAACAAGGAGGAGGAAGACGGTGACCGGAGGCAGCGGAGGCGGCGGTGGGCGGCCATGGCTGTCCGGTGTGGCTTCCGGTTGGGCTCTCAACAGAGCACACACACAAGTGTGTGTTTCAATCTCTCTGCAGAATAATAAAGGAGAAGGAGACTTTTTATAAGTCAATTGTAAAATAGGGGGTGTTTGGCTACACAGATAGCAGCTGGACATAGGGTGTTTGGATGCGAGAATAGAACCGTACAAAATGCGTTTGGCAGCGGGTATAACAACAGATTTGGGAGCGTTTGGTGCATTAACGAGATTTTTAAATGCCAAATTCGTCCCTGAGGTAAAAAGACAAAAATACCCCTGACATTAACGACCTTTTTTAACTGGGTTAGTGAAAAGGACGAATTTGGCAACAAAATCCAAACCTCAGGGAAGGAATTGCAAAAAAATAAACTTTTGTACTGGAGTGGCAAACTGGCCCAAACCTCAGGGACGAAAATGGCTATTAACTCAAGTGTATTTTTATAAAATAGAGTTTTATAAAAATATGAACTTTTCTAACGTATGGATATGTATAAAAACAAAGGTTTTTATAAAAATGTTAGATAAAATAAAAGCTTGGTGAAAACTTATATAAAAATGAACACTTTTATATAAATGGGAATATAAAAGTGTTGGAGCATTTTTTTATACATAAGTTACCAAGTCTTGTGTTAAAAATACAAAGGTATTTATAAAACTTCCAAGTAATATGTGTAGGAAATTAAAGAGGTGAATAACTTTCCGAGAATACACATATTGGGAAACTTGGGAAACATTAACTATATATATATATATATATATATATATATATATAAGTTAAGTAATCGGACTTGGACGTGTTAACGAACTAAGACGTAAAAACGGACGGACGAGAAAAGTATCATTACGTCAAGATGAGTATAAATGTATTTTAAGGATTTAAAATATATAATTTGGGTGAAAAATACATAACACTTTCCTAAGTGTTTGAAAATATTTGTGGGAGAAAAGTAACGTAAATAATCTAACGATTAAACGTTAAAACGAACGTATGGACTTAACAATGAAAATATATATATTCGAATCGACGAGATCCTAGTATATTTATTTAAATGGGAAAATAAATATACGGTAAGGTGAGTCGAGTCGAGTGAAGAAAACAATATATATATAAGTATACCGAATCGACGAGATCCTAGTATATTTACTTAATAGGAAAGTAAATATACGGTGTGGTGAGTCGAGTCGAGCATTAAAAATATGTTATCGAACGACAAAACCTTAGTATATTTATTTAAATGGGAAAATAAATATACGGTAAAGTGAGTCGGGTCGAGCGTTAAAAATATTATATCGAACGATACGATCTTAAGTATAATTATTTAATGGGAAAATAATTATACGTTAAGTGAAGTCTAGTCGAGGATAATATAAAACAAGTTAAAGAAATATTAATGAGAATATAAATAACTTGTTAGAAAGGGTAATCCATCACCAACGGACCTAGGACATATGTCTAATTAAACGGAGAATTTTATGTAAATGGTGGTGTTGGGAGTTGGGTGTACAACTTGCCGGAAAAACACACGCTATAGTCTTAGTGACTTACATGCACTAGGACGTTCGTAGGTGCTTGACCACGGACTTGCTATTCTTTGCTATTTGATTGTACGCTGTACATCAGGTGAGTTTCACGACCCCATTTTACTGTTTTAATTGGGGGAAAGATATGTTTTGTCAAATGTTGTCACATGTTGAAATGGTTTTCAAGGGTTAAAATGTGATAAGTGGCATGATGAGTACTTGAGTAGTGATCGCCACTCGGGGTTGAGTCCTCTCTTCTGTAACCATTAATTCAGGGAAATGAAACCGAAGGAATATTTGGATAGTACTATTGGTGCCTGACAAGGCCCACCCCTAATCGATAGTGTCGATTATGCATCGGCGTATGCCAGGGGTGCACGTATTCTGAAATTAAGTCGTTGGGTTCTGAGAAACGACTTGGAGCAGGGAATTATTATTAGTCTTGGTTTGGTTATGGGGCTCAAGGGATTGCTCATCATCGTAGTTTGTAGGAGCTAGTTACTCCTTACAAAGGCCACAAGTTGTGCTGGATCTGCACAGGATGTAAAAATGTTGTTATTACGAAACTAAAACCTGTGAACTCACCAATATTTTATATATTGATGTCTTTTTAAACATATCTTTCAGGTAACTAAGTGCTGAATAGATATGGGGCTAGTGCGGTGGAATTCGGGATGTCGGATACTGGTCGGGGTTTCATCCATTGTTACCATCGGGTTGGAACATAAACGGAAATACCCCCACATTGAAATTTAATGTACATTGTTCTATGTAATATTGTAACGAGATACTCATTTTCGACATCCTAATAAATTGATCTTTTCTAATTAAATATAGTTTGTGTTAATCTTGACTTTGATATGATTTCGAGCGTTGCGCCACGTGTTTCCGCCATTGGCGTGGTGTGACACATTTCATTGCATGTTTTGTTTACAAATGATTCCATTGACGCATCAAAGAGTATTGCGGTTGCATTTGTTGTCTTATCTGTTAGCGTTCCGCTAATACAGTACATGTAGCAAGTATGTTTTGAGGTTAGTAACATATATAGCAGTAGGCTTCTTTATAGTAGTTAATAAATTTTTTACTTACACGTATGCATATTCTTCTTCTTTTGGGTGGTTGCTACAAGTCAAAATGCCAACTCTCTTTTCTAACTTTTTGTTGCATTGTTTGCAGCCTTTGTAGTACCATGATTTGTTTTCATTCCAGTTATTTATCCATGCGTTGCAGATAAATTGTTGTTGTAGATGTTCCTCTGTCTTTTGTTGTAGCAGATCCTGTAGATTAATGATGTTCCTTGTTTGACTTATTACAGCATTGAACCTGTCTTTGAATTTGGGATTTGTGTATTTTATTTTATTTATTGCAAAATAAAGATGATGATTATGTTTAAAATAGGTATTTACTGGTACCTTTTGGTGATTTCCTTTGCTAACTCAGTAGGAGGGTTCAGGTACAAGTGGGTTGCTGGAGTAGAAGCCAACTGATATATGTCATTACGTGTTGACAAATTAAGTGAGGTTACTACTATAATAGCTGGGAAAGGTGCGTTGGTAAGCTATTGCCTGTTGATGGTTTTTGTAACTCCCTCCCAAAGAGCTATTTTAGTGAAGTTTGCACTGTACAAAAATGTTAACTCAAAATTCTGTTATAGGCAAGACGAAGATGTGTATACCTGATTACCTTGTGTCTTCTACCTGTAACTTTAATAAGAGTTTTCCTGTTGGAGTTGTCATGTTGGTGATAATGCAGTTAAACCTTGCGATGTATTCTGAATGTTTAGGGAAAACAATGTTGGCATGTTGTTTATACTGTCAGTAATTTGGTGCTCAGAAGCAGTATAGACCTGTGAGGGCTGACTGGGCAGTTGTACACTCATGCAGGCGCTCATGTGGTAGGAAATCGAAGTAGTTATCCGGGAAGTTGGTGTTAGATATTTGAGTGATAGTTGTTCCCCTATATAGCTTAACCATTGCAGGATGCTAAAGGATACTTATGTAGGATCTGATAGTAATGGATAAGTCGTCAATGATACGGTAGCATGAGGCAATGGCAACTTGTGATTCTATGTGTCTTTCATCGCCTGGGTTTACTATTGCCTGAATTACGCCTCCTTGTGGAAGATTTTCAACAAATGTTGTTACTGTAAGTAATAAAAAGGAAAAAAGTGAAGGTACCTTTTTACTTTGTCAATATACCTCTTTGCCAATCAAGAGATAGCAACACTCAGCTCGGAATCCATCAGTTATCCATGTCCTCAGTATTTTAACTTCAATTGTGTCTGCTGTGTCATGTGGCTCAATTGCAGCGAGACGTTTATATTGCAAAGCTACAGCTGCATGAGAAAGCATTAGTGTAAGTAACAATCTTTTAGTGTATAATGGTCATTTCAAAAATATGTTGCATATAACAATTGAGATATTGTAGAAGTGAGGGCACAGGTTATACAAACAGAAGTTACCATCTGTAGGATGTGAGATTTCTATTGTCGTATCTTACCTGGTCTGCTGTTATATTTGTTAGAAAGTCGCGATAGACAATGTTCTTTATTTGGCATGTTAAATGTTTATGTTCTGGTGTGAGGACAATTTTTAATGCATGAAGCGAGGTGGCCCTTGATAAAGCAATGTATATTTGCCCTTGACTGAAAACAGGTCCAGGTAAGTAAATGCCCACCTTATTAAGTGATTGGCCTTGGCTTTTGTTAATTGTCATTGCGTAACACACCTTCATAGTAAATTGTCTTCTCTTAAAAATGAAAGGTAACTCTTTGTCATTGTGAACGAATGTGATACGCGGTATGTAGACACGATAACCAACTGCTATTCCTGTTATAACTTGTGCCTCTATGAGTTTTGGCAAGAGACGTGTTATAAGTAGTCGTGTTCCGTTGCATAGACCAGTGGTTTGGTTTATGTTTCTCAGCAATATGATTGGGATGTTAACTTTTAACAGTATTTGGTGAGGGGGAATTTCGTTAAAATTGAGCATATTTAGGTATTCAAGAGGGTAAAGTGTTTCGGGGTCACCTTTATCGTTGGCATACGGAAGCATTGAATCTGAACTTAGGTAAGATACGGTACTACCATCAGATAAAAGCAACACCATGTCGTCGATAGTGTTATTCTATGGATAAATAATGGCTTTGTCTGAGAATTTTGAGATTGATGGGTTTTTTAACGTGTCGTCATACATAAATTCAATGAGTGACGACAGGGGAGTATTTTTTGACTGAAACATAAATTTAGAAGGAATGTTGATGGTTTTTTTATCTAAATCAGATTCTGTAACAGGTTCACCAAGGTTACCATCGCCTACGCTAAGAAGCCAATTTGAGAACCATGCGATGTCAGATCTTTCATCATCACTGAGATTTGGACGATGAAGGCGTATGTTTTCAGTTAACATCCAAACTTTGAAATGTTGCCACATGTGTGATTTCTTTAGCGAAGAATTTATAACCTCTATTTTGGATGCTTTAGGTTTCACTGGGAGTGTTTGTCTAAAGTCACCACCTAGGAGTAATGATTTCCACCAAATGGAGTATCCGGAACATCAAATATGTCTTTTAAAGTCTTGTCTAAGGATTCAAAGCATCGACGATCACTCATAGGAGCTTCATCCCATATTGTGAGAGAAGTCTCGGCCAAAAGATTAGCAAGTTGTGTATTCTTTTTAATGTCACGCATAGATTCGTCTGTCAAATCTAATGGTATCTTGAATCTAGAATGTGCAGTACGACCAGATGGTAACAGTAAGGAAGCAATTCCGGAGGCAGCAACAGTTAACACTACCTGGCTAGTTGAATGTAGTGCGTACGTTATTGTTGTCCATAGGTATGTTTTGCCGGTACCTCCATGGCCATAAACAAACAACAAAACCTGCTTTTTTTTTTGCCTATTTGAATTAATGACGAAGTCGTAGATACGACTTTGTTCTGCGTTAAGGGCATTTCGAAGAGTTTCATGTTCGCTAGCAATTTGATGGATGTCGTAGTTCTTTTCTTCCATTAAGAGGCGGTTGTTTACTGAGGAAAGTAAGTCAGGTCACGGTAATGGTAGACCAAAATTTTCAAGTGAAGAGGGCGTCGTAGCAGCATTCAGAAGCATTTGTATTTCTAGCAACGTGTATTGTTGCATGTCTTCGTCGCTGGAAAATGTTTGATGGAAGTTGGTGCTATGTTGAATGTTGTATAACATGTCGTCAGCCATAGAATGCCAGTGTGTTGTCCATAGTTGCAAAGGATTCAGAACCTCACAAAAAAAGAGCATATGAATGAACAGAGCACGTAACTCCTTAGCAGTTGCCCATGAAGCTGCATCAGTGAAAGTATACTCCCATTCTTGATTGTCGTCTAGTAAACCTAACCTCTCGCACGCGTTTCTATGCATACTGCATACCTCGCTGTTCAGGGTTCGAATATCAGCAAATGTACGACAACCTTTTTGGTGGTTAAGTAACATGCGTAGATAAAATGCATCTCCAGATGAAGGATGGATGTAAATGAGTCTTCCGATAGATGCAGTTGTAGGTGACGCTCTACACATCCAGGATTTAGATGATAAGTCCCATCAATATTCAGTAGGGTAATCGATGTAACGAAGATGGTGCCCTTCGTGATAAAATTTGTTTTTATCAAGCCACTCTATCAACGTCGTTTTTTTCATGAAAGCGTTGGCAACAATGTTTTGTAACTGATCGCAGTCTTTGAACTGAAGGTTCTGCATATCTTCAAGGTGAACAGATAATACTTGTACTAGCGGATGCCTACAGTGTATGGGAAAGTCAAGTATCCGCCAAGAAGCTTCATGTGGGCAAATGAAACGATCGTCAGTAAAGTTTTTTACTTTCTTAACAACTGAGGAATCATGTTGGGTAGAAGATGAAGTTGCAGGTTTATTAGTAACTGTGAAACGAATCCGATCAGTTCCTTTCGAAATGTACTTGATTAAATACTTGACAAGCATATTCCAGCCACAATATTCAACGTTTATATGTGCGTTGAAGTGAAGAAGAAAGTTTCTGTTGTACGGAACAACAAACGTACTATCTATTGTGACGTTATTTTTTATGACGGTGAACTTACCTGGTGTTCTTTTATAAAGGGCGTAGCCGTTGTTATCAAATCTCGTTACAGATTCGAAGCGTTTGGGGAAATGTTTTGAGCATACGTTGTTAACCATACATGATGAACTTGGCCTGGCAAGTCCACAAGGCCTAACATTAACTCTGGAACAATACGGTAGACCTGAGGATCCTCTGAAGGGTTAGGAACTTTAGCAGAAATGTATGTGTCAATTTGAGCAACTGGCTGAATCATGAAGGGTGGCTTTACCCATAACAAAGTGTGGCAATGGGGGAGACCCCTCTTTTAAAATTCAATGGTATATAGATCTGAAAATAATAGTGAATAGAAAACTTTTATATGTAAGAGTGTAGGGGAACTGGGAAACATGAAAATTATCAGTCAACTTACCTGCTACGCTCTCACCAAAGGGAGTACTAGACCTAAGATATCGCATAAATGCGTCACCTTTAATTTGAAAACTCGGGAGATGATATCAGGTTGATCTTGGGCAGTAAGGGGTGAAAATGCGCTCATATATCTTTGAATTTCTGGCTACTTCACATTGCATGTAAAAAGTTATAAAATATTGGGGATTACTGTGGACACGACAAATTGCTAGCGCATCCTGATAATGCTTGTACATGTACTGAGGGCCCTCAGTAAAAGAAGAAGGTAAGATTACCCTTTTCCCAATATCGTGGCCTACTGAATCGCCGCGCACAATAGCATCATGAACACTGTAACACCCCGCCCCTCTCATCACCAATATTGTCCGCTTTGTCCATCCAGAGCTCACGGATTTGATTTTGGTTGCCCAAATGGAGACTTCCCAGGAGGTCACCCATCCTGAAATTTCTCCCACCTGAGCACGCTTAACTGTGGAGTTCTCCTCTCATCCACTAACATTAAGCCCCAAAACGCGTTGGTGATTTAAGAGGCAAGACATTACTTATGAACCAAGGATCTCTCCTGGCCACGGCCGATGTGGGATTTTCCTAGGGTGTCACATTCACCCCTGTTAGAGTCTCATCGTCCCTGATGAGGTGTGTTCCTGGGATGTCACATTCACCCCTGTTAGAGTCTCATCGTCCTGATGAGGTGTGCACCCACCATCCCGAACGACACAGGAGTGGCTCTGATACCAATCTGTAACACCCCAACCGATGGCGGAAACATCGGTGTGCCACGTATTGATGATTGTTCAGTAGCTCATGGTAAATAATAATTCTCATTATATGATTTAGATAAATTACATACAATTGTTCTAGAATTTGTACATCAAATTGAATAAAACTATACACATATCTTCAAGCATCAATTCAAATCTTCAAGCAAATAGAACCTGAAACATGTTAAGTTGAAAATGTTTTGGGTCAACAAAAGTTGGTGAGAATTACATAGGTTTTTGATGATTGAATAAAATGTTGTGCAATTCATGTGTCATGTCAATCTAGTCCATATGTGAGAACATACTAGAAATAAATCGAGTGCATAATCAACCCTGATGACTGTTATAAAATGATACATACCATACGCTCATGGTCCAATATGTTATACGATAACAAACACCCACGCTACCTTTGTAGGAGGCACGTATCCGGGTGGGATTGTCAGTCCAATAGATCTATCAATGTATACCGCCGGCTGATCAATGTTAATGATTATGCTAGAATGGTGCTTACTCTAATCATGCTCAAGACATAATGCAACATAGAAAACACATAGACACATTGATGATTGAATTGCATAAATGATGTGGTAACATGTTTCACCCCAAAAACGGTGATAAATAGAAAAGGGGCTATGTAAAACTCACCTTGGTAAAATGTTATATCTGTTGAGAAATGTGTTGACCAAATGTATCAAGTATCACCCTAAAATGAGGTAATAAATATGTCTAAGTCTATCAAGTCTACAAATGTATAAGTTCTAGGGCTTCGAATTGGGGATAATTGTTCGTTTGATTAATATTAAAAATATTCGCCAATTGAGAGAAATTTAGTAAATAAATAACCAAAAATCTTTTTAGGAAATTTAAAGTTAAGATGGCCACAATGATGTATTTAAAGTATAAAAATAATTTTTACAAAATTATTTTCCTTAAAATAGATTTTTAAAATCTATTTATTACAAATTGTCAAACTCTAACTTTAATATTTAAAAATACTAAAATTAACGAATTATTAGCTTAAAAATTATATTTCTGTTCTAAATGATCAGAAATAATTTGTATAAAATTTTGGTGCAAAAATATTAAAAATTGGATTTATTATGATTTAATTATGATTAAATCTAACAAAAATTGATTAAAAATATAAAATAAATGATTTTACTGAATTAAAAATTATTTCAGTAAAGTTTAATGTTATAAAAACTTAGGATAATTTTTGCGGAAATTAATAAGATCGTTTTGATATTTTTATAGATTTTTATAAATAAAATAGAATAAACTTGATTTATTTATTATAAATATTAAATAAATGAATTTTGGGAAAATAAAAATTGTAAATAACACTTTTAACTCAGATTTAATAAATATAATTTTCTTAGAATTTATAAAATAGTTTTAATATTTAAAAACGAATTTATAAGTTTTAAATGTATATATATAATATTGATTTGTAAAAAAGAAATGGAATTAAGGAAAAAAAAAAAGGGTCCAGGCCGGGTCTCGAACCTGCGTGTGATGGGTAACAAAGCATCAACACAACCACTTGGTCTAGACCTGTGGTTGTGTTAGGATCCAGTTTGTTTAATATTTAATGTTTACCCGCAACACTTGTTCTTCCCCAATTCTTCATATGCGAGCCCTAACTTTCAAGATCGTTCAATTAGCAAACGATAGCTCCTAAATTTTTGGGGCTATCGTTCTAACAGGGCCGACTAACAAAACCACGTAATCAATTGTAACTTACAGTGCATCGTGGTGTGATTTGAAGCGGTCATCTAGGAAAGTCAACACACGAGCAAACGATGATCAAAACGGGTTTATCAGAGGAAATTGAGGGTAGAGAGAGTATGTTCGGCGAGTGTTGGCTGTAGAGAAGGTTCCAATTTATAGTGAGATGATTCGGTTGTTCGAAATGGAAATCATTGACCGAGTTTTAATGTTTGACGCGTTCTTGTTCAAATTGGTATGATTTAACTTGTAATTGGACGCGTATAGATGATTGACAGGCCGGTAATTACTGAACGATGGTCAACCATGATTAATAAGCTTTAATTGATTAGGTAACCTTGCCAAATCTGCTACTGCAGATCGCGAACAGCAAGGAAAGGAAGAAAGGAGTTTTAAAATTTGTATATATATAATTCTTGTTAGGATTAAACCAAAAAAATGGTGTAGCCCGGGTGGTGGACGTGCGTGTGAGTCTGCTGGAGGTCTCCGGTTCGAGACATGAGGGAAACACCATTTTTTTTTTAATTGTAAGGGGAAGGGGGGGGGGGATTGGGCTTGGTTGTATGGGCCGGATCAGGGATGGGCTAGGATTGGAGTTGGGCTCAGGAACTCTTTAATTTGATGTGGGGTTTAGTTAGTTCTAATAAAATCTGTTTTTTTTTTTTTTACATATAAAAATCTGAAATTTATTTTTAATGTTATTATTATTATTATCATATATATATGTATGTATATATATATATAAGTTGTGTAGTCGTGAAATAAAACTTAGGTACGTTACGTAAATAATATACGTTTCATAATTTGAAATTTTTTGGCGATGTTACAGTCTCCCCTACTTTTAGGAACTTCGTCCCGAAGTTAAGAGAAACACTAGTCCTACAATTGGTTAACTACTGAAAACCTTGATAAGATTTCACACTACCTTAATGTACCTGTAAATTCATGATTACGTTCCGGACCGTAATTACCAATTTACCTTACATTAGGGTTTTGTGTCCTTTTATGACTTTACCGATTGTTGAGCAGGTCTGATAGTCCCCACCAGTCGTTGAGCAGGTGGTAGGGCCTCTCCCGACTGTTGGAAAGACATGATGACCTCTACCAATCGTTAAGTAGGTTGTTTGGTAGTCAACTAATTGTTGTACAAGTAAGCACGTATGATCATAGATATAGCAATTAGTTCATATTCAAACAAGCATGCACACAGATGTTATGATAATACTTGAATTTATTATTTGAATCCAAAAAGTATCAATACATAGAATTAAAGGTAGACAACATTTAAATGGTGGAACTTGCTGTTAAGTAGCTGGAGGGTCTTGATCTCTGTTTAGTTTAGGGCATCGGTTACGGAAGTGATTTGGGTTTCCACATTTATAGCATAATTACCAGGATGATTAGGATTAGTAGCCTGAGCAGGGTTGTGAATAATTGCAGTCAGTTGGGCATCAACACCTTTGTTGTTTTTGTTGTTGTTGTGGTTGGTGTTGTGGTTGTTGTTACTTTCCTCTTAGTTTTCACCACTGTTATTGCGAGTGCTACGACGTGGAGACATGATCCGTAAGGGACACAATGAAGGTTCAATGTGGTATGAAATGAATGAGGTGATATAAGGAATGTAATCATTTATTCATTAATTAAAATGAATAAACGAAAACGTTGACTTATCAAAGACTCCAGATTCTAATAACATATGAAGACATGCTTTAGCCTATAAGTGAACACTCATCCCGAGAATTCCCAGGTAGGCATCCGGGTCCCTCGTCTGATTGGGATATATGCGCAATGCCAGCCTAGACAGAAGACTCAGAATACAGGCGTTCACCCTTCCGGATTGCACGTGTTCGTTATTAAGATCTAGAACTTCGACGAGATCTCAAGGGGGTTCAGGTTAAACCTGAGGATTTTGTCCTATTAGTCTAAGAGTAGATCCACTGATGGAGAGCAACCTTCTTGTAGGGATGAAAGTAGGGATAAGAAGTAGGAGGGAGATAGAGAATAGCAAGTAAAAGAAGCAAGTACTTGTTAAATCCTATGGTTATAGACTAGATTATTTTTCTAATAACCTAATTCCCTATAACCATGGCTCTGATACCATCTGTAACACCCCGCCCCTCTCATCACCAATATTGTCCGCTTTGTCCATCCAGAGCTCACGGATTTGATTTTGGTTGCCCAAATGGAGACTTCCCAGGAGGTCACCCATCCTGAAATTTCTCCCACCTGAGCACGCTTAACTGTGGAGTTCTCCTCTCATCCACTAACATTAAGCCCCAAAACGCGTTGGTGATTTAAGAGGCAAGACATTACTTATGAACCAAGGATCTCTCCTGGCCACGGCCGATGTGGGATTTTCCTAGGGTGTCACATTCACCCCCTGTTAGAGTCTCATCGTCCCTGATGAGGTGTGTTCCTGGGATGTCACAAACACCCTGTAGATACTTATTACGTAAGCGTGACTATTGCCTAAGAATGTAGCCAAAGCGCCACTGTTCAATGGAAATGTACGCATTAACTAAGAATTGTTGGAACAAACGGCCACCTCGCAAAAAGAACAGTGTACTTATGAGCACGACCATGAATACGATAGTTGTAGTACATATCCATTGTCAGGTTACGATTATGGGAGTCGTTGTCACGTAATCAGAGTTGAGGGCTTCAGCCCTGTTCCCCGAAGAGGAAAAGCAAAGGATATTGCAAGGACATATAGGAATGATGCAATTTGCTAACACATTGCGCGGTATTGTTTTTCGCGCGAATAATTATATCAAAATCTGTTGACGTACACGCGTTTCCGTAGACAAGTCTTTCAATTGTTCCAGCAGCAGGTATATCGCAACAAACCTCCCTGCTACCACTATATAAACAGATAGAGAAATAAGGGAAATTTTGTTCAAGACAAAGATCTCTGGCTGTTCTGAAAAATTTAACCAAATCATTACATTCCTCCAGTGTATATGATAGGAGTTGAACAGTGTCGGCATTTAAAGCTGACGTACCATGTTCACCGAAAAAAGAAAGTCTGTTAGAAAGCTCGTTTTCCGTATCGTAGACATACATTTGTAGAAAACGTGGGTGTGTACCAGGATCTGGAAGCAATGAACCTAAACGGTGGCAAATCTGTCCGCTAACACTAAACTTCATGTAGCCATCTATAGAAGTTGTAACGTATAAAGCAGGTACAATATTACCTAATATTAACATAATAGGAAAGCAAAAAAGTAATAAAGTTGGTAAGTTTAAGGTACTAACCCATTGAGCAGCAGATGTGGTAAGAGTTGTTGTTGGAAAAAAAAAGTGGAATAGGGTAAAAGGTGTAAGACAGGAAGCATATCAAGTAGGAAAGGGAAAAGGCACGTTTAAAATAAAAAGAGGAGAAGGAAACACGTGTCAGGGTTATAAAAGGTACAATGCTACAAATGATATAGGAAGGCAATCGTGTAGGAAATATAAAGTATTTAAATAGTAGCAAATGAGAGAGGCTAAAAATGTGGCCAATTGAAGGAGGTAACTGTAGAAGTGTCTATTTTTTCATATATAAGATAATAATAATAATAATAATAATAATAATAATAATAATAATAATAAAAGTTTATGGGAAGAGATAACGTACAAAGCTTCTTAACGTAAGAAGCGTAAGAAGCATTCCGAGCCATTAGATTTAGGCGGTGGCAAGATGGTAATTAACAACCCTAATCATATTTGGTTTAATCTAACCAGGGGTAGATCAGGAACAAAGCGTTTAATTTTTTGAAAGATCGTAACAACAAACATTCAAATCATTCGATTAAACGTATAATCAAACAAAATTTTCAACGATTGAGAATGGTTTCAAATCGATTAAATGTTCATAATCATTTCACAAATAAAAAACCTTTGATTGAATCAAATCAAAATGTATTTGCAGAAAAAAAAACGAAAACAGAGTATTACAATGCAATTCATAAAATCGGTAAAATCATATTCAAAAATCACAATCAACGCATGTAATATTCACATGAACTTACGATTTGAATAATATAAGAATAATTAAAGAAAAAATGGCTTTGAAAAAAGTTTCAGATGATGAACATTCAGACACTGTAAAAAGCAAAACAAAACAACAGACGCACGTTTCTTGTTTAAACGCACCTTATAATTGTCTTACATTATAGAGTGCGTTTAAAAAGGTAACTGTTTAAACGCACGTTATGAAATTTAAAAGCACTCATGTATCATTTAAACGCACTTGACATACACAAAAATACACAGTTTAGTTTTTTTTTTTTATTGTTTTCGTACATGTAATGATTACAAAAATCTTGCTTGCTACTAACTGTGATTTGATTGGTAATAAATATAGATAATTCTTGAAATTAAATATTCAACTACCACATATAGTATGTGATTAACCTTTGGGAACTTTTTTGGTCTATAAATACAATGTAAATCACAGAACAACTAGAAAACACAAAAAAAAATGGCAGAAAACCACATAGATGCAATAAACAACATGAAGATCAAAACTGTGGTTTTAGTTGATTGCATTTCAGAGGTGAGGGATGACATCAACTCATCTTGTGTAGTTCTGGGTGCACAAAATGAGGTTCAGAGGCAGTATATGAAGAACCTGGATCTGATAGAGAAGCTGATGAAGGAGGAGAAGACACCATTCACAGATGCAGCTATTGAGCAACTCCATACCCAGGCATCTTTTGACAACCTCATTTGTCAATCACTTGACAACACACAGACATGCATCCTGAAGAACATGGAATCAAAACAAAGGGCAAGGGATGTAATCTTGGGTGCCAGATAGATGTAATGGGGTGGTTTAATGGTGGTTTTTTGTGGTAGTTTTTTGTGTTTAGTGGTGGTTTAGTTGTTTTTTTATGGTTGTGGTTGTGGTGGTAAGGGATGTTTAGGTGTTTTTTGATGTTTATGGATGGTGGTTGTGGTGGTTTATATAACTCTATGGTTTTTAATTGTAATGATATAGACGCACTTATTGCTACTTTAAAACGCACTTAATGTTATTGTCTAAACGCACTTATTAAACATTTAAAAAAGTACTGTATCAAAAATCAAAACAAACGCACGTTCACTAATTTCAGACGCATTCATTAACCTAAAAATTTACAAAAAGTCAACAGCAGACATCTAAGACAACTACTCATCATTATCATCAAGGTCATCTTCCACATTCTAGTCATCTTCTAATTCAATCTCTTCTGTAACGCCCCAAAACCTGGATAATTATTTATTAGGATGTTTATTTTGTATTATTGCATGGAATACTTAGCTAGAATGATTAACCTAGTTAAATAAATTGAATGATTAGCTTCTTGTGAAAGTTTGAAAAATGAATGTTAGAATCTATGTAATGGAAGAAATAAAGGGTGGTTGATGTTTTTATGTTGATAAAAGATCTCTAATTAACATGTAGAAATGCATGTTAGATGAAATCATTAAGAGATTTTACTCTATACTTGATTGGTAAGATGCCTACCACGTGTTGGATAAGTTGCTTCATTGTGAAATAGAAGTGAATTGTGTAGTAAATATGGAGCATATGAGTTTATTAGTAAGAGCTAATGTTGGAATTATGCTATATTAGACACATTTCTAATATTAACAAAGTGTATGGATTAGTATACAATCTTTTAGAAGTTCAAGGGGTAGATTGGCTTAATTAGCAAACTTGTAGTATAAAAGGGGGGAGATAGTTTCTATTGTTTCATTCATACTCCAACCCCAAATTCAGAAAGAGAAAGAGTGTGTATGTGAGAGAGAGAACCATCCAAGTCCAAAAATCTCGTTTTTAGGTTTTCTACCTGTCATAAAATGAGATTTCCTGAAGATTGGACCGTCGGATCGTTCTCAAATTTTGACAGACGCTATAACATATAGAGACGATCAAATCCAACGGTGGGTTTTCGATTTAGAGGCCTGGAAGAGGGGTTTTTACTAACCAGAATACAGCAGCTCGAAAATGGTTTTCCAGCCACTGTTTTGCCATTTCAGTGACAATGGTGGTGGTTTCAGGTGACGAAAACTAATAGGGGTTGCAGGTCTCGGCGAGATGGTTTATGGACTCCTAAATCACCTAAATCGGAGTTCGTTTGATATGGTTTCGACCTCTACTCACATTCGTAAGTTATTCCCAAACTTAACTTCTATTTATGTAATTGAATTCACAAGTGTATGAAGAATGGCAATAATGAAAGGATGGATAAGTGGGTATAAACTTTAGGTACTCATTTGATGGATTTAATTGTCATTGGTGATAATAATGTTATGAAATTGTTGGTTATGTCAATAATGGGAGAATCACCAAAACTGGTCACTTGAGTGAATTGATTAAATAGGTTGGATTATAACCGAAACTTATATATATATTGGTTAAATTGGTGAATTAAAAGTAAATGTCATGGATTTTTGGTGAAAATGACCCATATGTTTTCATTAGACACAAATGGGTGATTACGGGTCAAACGGGATGAGTTAACCCGATTACTAGAATGAATGGTAGAATGATTAAGCACACATACAATGAGATGTGTGAGTAATAATTGGGCATTAAAAGAAGTGAATGACTCGTTATGTGTTCTAATAGTTTGCAAGTTTTACTTGTTGTTAAAGTAGGAAGGGCATGGATTGGAAAACAATGAGTCATGTGGATGGAATGGATGACAACACTCCTAGGGGCAAAGGTAAGTGGCTTATGAACTAAATTCTTAGATTAGCAATTGTATATTTATGTATAAATGGGGAAGGGGAACAAGAATGAAATGGCAATTTATAGTAAGACAAGTGAATATATGATGTTAGCGAACAAGTAAAGTTCACCACATAACAAAGAAGTTAGTTAGGATAAATGGGTCAACAAAGATGAAAATGAAAGTGAAGGTAGTTTAAACATGAAACAAACCCGGGATTTGCAAATATGACACAAATACGGAATGATGCGTGTGTATTTAATTAGATTGATATGTGTGTGTATATATGGTAACAAGTACGGTAAGTAGATCTGTTACGCTTTTGTGATTGAGTAATGTGATGTATGCATAGGTACTTATACCCGGGTATGCGTGAGAGTCTTATGTATGTAAAGGTTGGTCGTTATATGTAGATTCAGTATAGGATCGGAAACGTCATGTTTATCCTAGAGAATACATGAAGGAAGAATAGTATGATGGGTCAAGATAACTTGTGTATGGAATTTATACGCAGGTATGTGTTGTGGTGTTATTAACCTTTTGTTATGAGAATGATAATAAAGATGCAGATATGTAAGAATGGGTGCATGGAAATTGGAGGTTAGGATCCAGATATCAGACGAAAGTTGCAAAAGGCGTTTGAACATGATCATTGAGTATTGTTGGATGTTATTTCCACTTTGTGAGTAATTTCATGAAGTCACTTAACGAACTAACAAAATGGTTATGTAGTGATTGCAGGTTGTCTACCTCACAAAGTCAGGAAATGATGGAGATCGAGCGAGGACGCGGATTGTACGGGGTCGCGGTCACGTAATCTAATAAAGATGAGTTGTACTGAATGTGATAAGAAACAATAAACGTGTAACACCTATATATCTTGTGGATATGGTTTTCAAAACATACAAAATGTTTTTATAAAGCAAAAAAATTTCTGGTTCATTTTTCCGCTGCGTATTTTCTGCTAGAACAGCTCAGGGTGTTACATCTTCATTATCATCAATGTCATCTTCCACATTATGGTCATCTTGTTCACCTTGGGGCTGGGTTGAAGCACCCTCCTTCGCATGTTTTCGTTGATCATGGCCTCTCTCTCCACATATGGCACAAGTTATCTTCCTTTTGCCGGATCGACTAACATGTTTTTCCTTGCTGGACTTTATACGCTTCTGCTTACCACGACCTTTGTTCTTGATACCATTCGGAAGTCGAATAGTGGGTTCGGCCTTAGATGGTTTCTCATAACCAAGAAGAGAAGCATACCTGTCATACTTATTCTGATAACTAGGTCTCTTAAACCTGCCCTCATCAACCTTCTTAACCATCTCTTTGATTTTATCGTTAACCAAAGTTAACTCGGATAAATCTGCAATTAGAGAGTTTGCAAGATATTCACCGCCCAAGATTATCTCCCGTGCAATACGTCTAGCTTCTTTCGTCGTGTCATCACCAAACTCTCCTGTTTCAAATGAATACTTGATTTCATTTGGAACAACATCTTTTGTCCACCTCCTCAGAATGTATTTCTTCGGGAATCTATAATTTCATCAACCTTAATACAAAAAATATATGCCTACACAGCAGCCCGTACTGCTCGAACCTCCTACAGGTACATAATGTAGTAACATCCTCTAACACCCTCATTAACTTCATTCTTGAAAAGAACCTGTAAAAAGGTAAAAAAAAAAACTATACTGATGATTTTGGACACACTCATTAAAAAATTTAAACGCACTGATAGTTAAAAAACCAAAAACTATACTGATAACTATTGGATGCACTCATAAATAATTTAAACGCCTTTATAATTAAAAAAACCAAAAAACAAATACCTTAAGAAAGCCTTGACCATGTGCTTGAGGATCATCAACATAAATCTTTAAAAAAACCTTCTTTGCCGGCCCTTTTTCATATGAACACTTATTAATCCTTCATAAGTGGCATATATTTCTTCCTGAATATCAAAAAAGATAGTCCGTGTAAATATTTTAGATGCCTCTTCCTCAATAGGGTTCATAGTCCAAAAATCAGGAACTGTATGTCTTGAATCATGGTCATTCTTCCTATGGTTGAATCTCTGAGCTTCAAGGTTTCAAAGTGGTTGAAAAACTCAACAAGAGTCAACTAAGAATTTGCCACTTGGCAAAAAAAAATGATTCTCACTCTCAGATCTTGATGTCCTCATTATACCAGACATAGGTTCATCCGATAAAAAGTAGGGATCTACATTGACCTCCTATTAAACATGTCCGTCAACCAATTGTTCTCGTTTAGATTGTAATCAACAATAAGTACACCCCACTCGAAATCAAATGTCTCCGGACTGATGGAGTCTGTCCACGCAATTGCACAAATTCTCCTTTTGAACGCACTTATCTCAAAAATCAATAAAAACAATCCACCGCACTTATATATAAATTTGGGCGCATTCATTAATTTGTATCCAAATTAAAACTATTTAAACGCACTCATGTTAAAAAAACAAACGCACTCATGTTACTGACCTTATCATAAACCTTCTTCATGATATGCCACACACACAATCTGTGTCTGCTATTTTAAAAAACCAACTGGATTGCATTTTTCATAGCAGGATCTTGATTAGTTATAACCACTGTTGGATGCTTTCCAAAACATTTGAAAAACGATTGTAACAACTATGTGTATGATTCACTAGTCTCGGATGACAACAAACCTGCCCCAAGTGTGACATTCCGGCAGTGGTTATCAATTCTGGTATATGGTACAAACACCATCTTGTACCTGCAAAAACACATTAAAAATTTAAAAAAAAAACTATGAACATATAATAGTTGGATATCAAGCTTATAAAATAAAAACATACTTGTTGGTGTTAAATGTTGCATCAAACGAAATCACATCTCCAAATTCCATATAATTCCTCTTGCATAAAGCATCAGCCCAAAATAACCCGGTGAGTGCATTCTTTTGATCCACGGGATACTCAAATGAAAAATCTGGTAGGAACTTCTTCTTATCCCTAACCCTAGACACTATCATATCTGCATCATGCTCACCAATGAAGCTGTTTAAGCCACCTTTAAAGTTCTTACAATCAGTAGCAGTTGCACCAACATTCTCAAAACCTCCATACTTAGTCTTCATAATGTTAAAAGCTTTGACAGGATCCATATTCAATGAAGACAGCTCGCATATCATCTCTTCTTGGGTATGTGTCACCTTCCTATTCGCTGCTAGAAAATGAATATCACTTTCATGTACAAAAGGATGATTGTGAGCTTCCACAAAGTTATAAACCTTGAATGTCTTTCCATTCTCAGAAGTTAGCTTTATATGTGCCAGACATCCAGTCCGGTCTACACCTACTTTGAATGGCTTAAAAACCTCCTTGTAACATATAAAGTATTTGAGTCTTAAAACACATCTTCGCACATCTGACGTACCCTTTCGATTAGAAAAACCACCAGACTTTACATATTTGGCATAAAACTCATATGCATGCTCAATACTAGGAAACTCCATGTCTTTTACAGGTTTGAGTGAATCAGGTACATCAGGAATATATGTGTTACAAGTTTGGTCGTCAACAGCAACATCAGTTGCAACACCTTAAAAACAAACGCACGTTATAAAAACTTCAAACGCACTTTGAAAATTGATAGTTTGAAATACTCAAACGCACTCGTGATTAACTTAAAACGCACTCTTATATGATCAATATCAAAATAGGTACATTTAAACGCACTTATTAACTAATTTAAACGCACTTATTAAATATGATATTCAAAAAAAAATTAAAATACCTTGAATACTTCTATATTCATTGATGAGGTTCAAACTATGAATATCCACATCCTGGTTAGTATCTTCAAACAGGTCCGTATATGCACAAAACATCATGTTTACGAATATCAAACATTAAAACACAGATTGAAAAAAATGTGTCAAAAATAGAGCATGATGATCTGAACCATGAAAAACAATATTATCAACATCTGGATTGGAATTCTCAACAGCAACACTCTGCTCATCAACCGATAGGTTTAAATCTGATAAACAAAATTCTACTGAAAAATGATTTAATTAGCTATGAACATACGTACCGAACATGATGAATTAATCGAATTAACTGTGATTGTGATGATCGAATTGTGATTGATTCGTGATTTGATTGAATCGTAATGTGTGTGATCGTCTGGTGTTCTATAATTCAAATTCGAATTTGAAAAATGCTTTACGTATATTATGAAATCGTTTACAAAAATAACGAACGTGATTATAGTAATCAGTTACGTATAATAAAAATCTGAATTGTCCTTGGGTTTAACTGGGATTAAGATTAATTGAAGTTTGGTTAGGTTAAATTGACACATGGCATCACCTGACGGCTTCTTATTCTTCTCACGTTAATAAACTTTGTATTGTATAGTTTCTCAAAGTTTATTTGACATGAGAAAAGTATGTCACTAAAATTTGCGTAGATTTTTGTAAATGAAAAGATAAGGAATGAGTTTAAAAAACAATGACTAAAATCACATACGACTTAAATAAAGTTTTAAAGAGGCATTCGCAACAATGCACGCGTCAACAAACTAAACTATAATTGGATTTTTCGTCGGTTCTCACCTATCACTATCAATGTCGTCACCACTTTTTTTTTTCTTCAGTCTCTATCCAGATAGGGTATTTCTGTCTTTCCAGTTTATATTTTTCTAAATTATTTGGTAGTAGAGTCGGCCAATCACAATCCATTAGGTAAGGTTTACTTGTTAGCTCCTGAGTGTCACATGTACCTATTTTATTTAGGGCCGTAAATGAATCGAATTGAACGGAGTTTTTTTCATGTTAGTTGTTCATTAAGTATTAGAAATTCTTTACAAAACGGTTCATGAATAGATATCAATCGACAAAAATTGTTTGTGTTCATTTATTAATGGGTTGTTTGTTTTAGCTCATATGAGCTCTTAATGAGATAGATACCTGAATCTGCAGACATAGTTCTGTAGCAGTCAGGCATTTGTCTCTTAATGGATAAATATTATACTGAGTATGAATGGTGCTCATACTTCTTACTGATTTAACACCTATTCATCCAGAAGTTGTCAAATAGCCCCTAAGCAATTGAATTCGTTCACAAAGGTTCACCAACACACCGGCGGATTTAGGGTAGCATGTGCTACCCCTCAACTTTCTTGGCAAACGACATTTTTTCATGCAAAATTTATATTTTTTTATTCGGTTTATGTAACAGCTACCCCTGAACAAATTTATTTTATCTCGCGGTATCTCTAAACTTTTCTTAATCCCAAACATTAGGCATAATCACCTTCTTAAGCATATGATATAATAAGTGTTTGCTCATTTTATAAATGAATAAACGTAAACAAGTTTTCACTCAAACGATTAACTAAACATTCGATTCGCTGAAAGTTCAATTCGTTTATGATATTATACATTAAAAATTACCGTTTATAATTGCTATTACTTGAAGAAACGGTTTTAAACAAACTCAAAATTCGATTTTAAATACCAAAAAACAACCAAGTTTTTAACTAAACTTTTTATAAATATCATGTTTAAAAATTTAGAATTTATAAATATTATTCACTCTATTGTATACGACTATAAGATAACGCTTATTTATACCGGTATACGTTAACGCGTAATTTCTACCATCAGCAAATGTGCTGCAAATTATTTAAATATATATATATATATATATATATATATATATATATATATATATATATATATTTTTTGGAGACTATAAGACACCTTCTTTCAACCAAACTTGCAAGTTGCAACCTCAATCTCAATCTCTCTCTCTCTCTCTCTCTCTCTCTCTCTCACACACACACACACATAGAGATTATAGAGACACAAACACAGAGTAATGGCAAAGGTGTACCCTAATGCTGTTGTTCCACAAACGCATCAACCGCTCACCATAGCCTCAGAGGGTCCCTTGGTCCTCACGGTGTGGAAGAAATCTCTACTCTTCAACTGCTACGGCTTCACCGTCTTTGATTCCAATGGTGATCTTGTCTTTCGAGTCGATAACTACACCGCCGGATCCAAAGCCGAGATCGTCCTCATGGACGCCTCCGGCCGTTCCCTTCTCACCGTCCGCCGCAAGGTAAACCAATTACTTATATTACACCATATAATAATATTATTATTACAAGATTAATTGTAAAACTAATCTTGTAATATTGTGGTGTATATATAAAGTATAAACCCGTCTTGTGTAACCTTAAATATAACAATCTAATACAACAAATATTTTGTTGGATTGATTTTCTGGAATGATCAATCTATATACAGGTATTCTATCAATTTTGCCAATTCGGTACATGTATTGATGCTACGTTTTATTGATTTTGATAATTAACACTTTCAGTATTGGTACTGATACTTTTTCGGTAAATATGGTATGGTATTGATAGAGCCATTGCGACGCCCATCAAAGGGGTCGTTCCCCACCCAGGAACTACTTTACCATAAAATTCTAATAAATATGGAATGAATATTTGATTCTGTTACTTTATCAATTTTATGTATTTGGTACTCTACCAATTTTATGATACCTATAATGTATTAGTTTTGTTCCGATTTTACATATTTGGTAACCGTATGAGTGCCAAAAACCACAAAGTGGTACCAAAGTCAATATTACTTGTACCATATCAATATATTTAGTATGATACTCATTACTCAATATATTTTTTCAAAAAAAAAAAAAAAATCAGCCCGGACACTGTCATTCTTAATTATCATTTAGAGTAATAGAGTTAGATAAGGTGTGTTTATACATACCATTATATTACCATTTTAGTCTTTAAACTATTATTACTAGTCGTATCTAATAATTAAATGATTTGTTATTTCTATTATCAACAGAGGTTAAGTTTATTGGACAATTGGCTCGTATACGACGGAGATACAACCGAGAATCCGATATTCACGGTAACAAAAAACGTGAATCTACTTAACACAAAGTCATTGGCTCACGTGAGCAGCACTGGATCCAAGACAAAGAAGGTGATCTACGAGATTGAAGGATCATATACACAGAGGTGCTGTTCTGTTTACGATGATAAGCGGCGTTGCGTGGCGGAGATTAAGCGAAAAGAGGCGGTTGGAGGTGTAACATTCGGCGGAGATGTGTTCCGTTTGTTCGTGCAGCCGGATATGGATCCAACGGTTGCAATGGCACTTGTTGTCGTGTTGGATCAAATGTTCGAGTAGAGGATGGACCACGTGATTATACCTTACTTTAGAGAATAAAAGTTGAATGAAAACAAGATCTAGTTGTAATCAAGTAGATCTTCTAACTAGTTTTTGATGGAATTAAGGCTTGGTTTTTTCGTTTTATATAAAAAATCAAGCTTGGATGGGAGTGTTTTGGTGTCACTTCACGATCTATGTGAATGAAGTTTGATGATGTAAATATGATTTGGTTTAGTTTTCTTTTTTTAATTGTTTGTTGCTATCACTAGAGGAGTGTCGGTTTTAAATTTAATGGGTTAGATTTGGTAGTTTCAACCTCTTTTTATTGTTTAAAAAATAGGTAGTTTATACTTTAAACTTTGAAAGTGATGAATAGGTTTTATAAATTGATAATTGATAAATATGGTTTATAATACAAGACTTATTACATTATCTAAAGATAATTAAAAAAAATAACTAAATGAGAATAAACAAATTTAGATACAAGTAAATAACCAATGGGAAATGGTAAACAGTAAAACATGCCAAATCGCTACTTTCTTTTATTGGTTTAGTTTGAGATCTTTACTTTCTTTGATTTTCAGTTTTATATAGGTAAAAATAACTAAATGGTCAGTTTATGGTTTAAATCATAACATGGGTTCTTAAATTGCGAGTGTTGATCAGTTCTGATTGTATGTAATGAAAACATATAACAGTACCTATAAATTGGTGAGACCTAAGACTGATGTTGTAAGCGTATTGAAAGACAACATCCATGTTAGTATGATCGGATTCCCTTTAGGATGTATCTAAGTGATGGCTAAGGATTTCTTGAAGAACTCGGTTATGAGAGAGAGGGAGGGGACGATTAGAGAGTAATGGTGTTATGATTTTGCTAACTCCTTCAACCTTTAATAAGTTCTCAATTTATACCAAGGGGACACTCTAATAATTTTACTAAGGGTAATTCCGTCCGTCAAAGAATCACCAATTATTAACTTAGGATATATTAGTAATTGAACATTATTATATAAATGATTGTGATGGTTATAGATAAATATACCAACATAGGGTTGAGTTATTCTACAAAGGATACAAAAAATGAGAAGGGTGAGAATGATACAAAAAACACAATAAATCATGAAATATGACACAATGAGCCACAAAATATAACACAATGCCAAAAAATATAACACAATGCTGAAGAAAAAAGACACAATGAATTGAAAAAATGACAGTGGTGAAAATAAGAAAAAGACACAATGGTATATAAAAGAGACAATGATATAATGCATATTCTAAAAACTACAAGCTAAAACCCCAAAAAACAAAGACCTAAAAACTAACGTCGTAGGGTTCGATAAGACGATTCCAATGTCGCTTGAATGGGTTCAATCGGAGTTCGTTTGATACCCTTCCTACGACTTCCTATTTTTCTTTCACTATTTATTTGATCCTAACCCTACCAACATAATGTATATTTATTCTAACAGCGAGTTTTACTTGTCAAAATGCAAATTAGATTCTTAAATCGTCAAGACGAGACTTATAATGATCAAATTGGGCAAATCGACCGGCTTTATTTGGTTTTCGCTTTTCAGTTTGAAATACTTTCTTTAATTTCTTGTTTAGGTGGTTTAGTTTCTTTGATTTTCAAGATATATAAAATATGGGGCAAATTACATAAGGATAGCAGGTAGGCGGGCAACAAGCCGTGTCGCCACCGCTTTCCGGATACATAACCCTAATCTACTGAAAACAAATCCATGCCCCTGTGGCGTTGAAAAGTTTGTGTGGACTACCCGTTGAACTCTATTCAGGAAACAGACCGCCTCTGGTGCTAGGGAGCCGAAAGTGTCAACGGCCAAAGGAACGAAAGCATGCTAATTGTCCTCACGTGCTTTAGCGTGCTTTGTCATCTTCAAATGGTTTAGTTAGTTTTATTGGTTTGTGATCAAACTTTATGATTAGCTTACTTGTGATGGATGAGATCAATCTTCAACAAATAGCAAGATAACTTAAAGTCTTACATGACGTGTTTTCATTTACAATCGTAAAAATTTATGATGATTTATTTTTCTCCAAAATAAAAGAAAAAATTGCGAGGTTGGATATTAGTAAAGGGCAAAGATTACGTGGTGTAATTCGATTGTGATATTCAAGTACCATCAATGGTGAAAGCAACAAAACAACGGTCAAGCGTACGTGTTAGCATCCAGAAGAGTTTATATAATTTAGAGGTTTGTTTGAAAGCTTCGAGACATGCTCATATTCAAATGCATTTATGTCGAGATTAAAAGCTACAAAAGAAATGGTTGTGTAATGACTTCTAAGAAAGAAAAACGGTTGTGATTGGTAACCTAAGATGGTTAAGATTTTACATGGTTAGCAAACTACATTGTTATCCTGATCATGTGGCCTAGTGGTAAAAGGGTCGGTTCTCTCTTTGAGGGAGCCGGGTTCAATTCCCACGGGAGGCATGTGATGGATACCCACACCCTTGTGGTGGGGTAGGTGGTTGGGAAGTGATGGAGAGACCCTTGACCCTTGTGGTCATGGGTTCGCCTCCTGATCCCTCGAGGTTTTACCGGTTCACTACCGTCGTGCCTTCGGGTGGGTTTGTGGGCCGGGTTTTCCCTAAAACAGGAGACGGGTGGGCCGAAGGGCTCTGTCCGTACGGACTAGAGGCCGTCTGGGGCCCCTTTCGGCCATTGGGGGCCACGTACAGAGTACTCGGCAATATTTTAGTTGATCGTTCAAAAAAAGCAAACTACATTGTTACAATTCTTATCCTCAATAAATTCTCAATACATTTTAAATATTGTAGAAATAATAGGATTTGGTTAAACTACATTTTTTTTTCTTTTTCAGAACGGGTCATAATTCCTATTTGCAGTCGTGACCACCACCACCATCCCAACAACTACAATAACCGTCATCGTCTTCACTGCCGCCCACCTACCACTACCATCATCTACACACTTACTATCCACGAGTCAATATAAACAACAAATGATAGAAAACGTCACGAAACAAAGTTTAACCTTTTGAATGTGTACATATACTTTTAATATGGTAAAGCAACAAAGAATTTTAATAATTAATCCATAATCTAAGAACAAAATGCATAGGCTAGTCTTATTCAAAGCAAGCAGCAACACTAAAGTAAGAACATTCACACTAGATTATTCATCCTTATAAGTAACTACTAAATTATTAATTATTATTTCCTAATTTTTATCATAGTTTCTAAAAACCTCTCACAACTTATTCTTCATCTCTATATTCTTCCTTTGTTCTTTCTTTAGGTAGTAAATTTATACTCTTAACAATTTTGTCTAATTATGGACTTTTCTAAAGCTGATTTCTAACAAATTTTGATAGATGTTCGACTCTAATAATTATTTCCGGGTTTCAGATTAATCAGGTCGGGTATTCTGAATTAGGAAATATATCCAAGTTGAATGTAATTAAAGAAAATGCGGTGGAAGTAGGGCTGGCAATTTAGACACGAACACGATAACCTGATACGAACCTACACGATTTTAACAGGTTTCGTGTTTGGCCTTAACAGGTTTCGTGTCTATAACAGGTCGACACGTTAAGACCTGTTTATTTTTGTGTCGTGTTCGTGTTTACCTGTTTCGTGTTCGTGTCTTATCGTGTACGTGTCTTAACAGGTCTTGTCGTTCCTTATCGTGTTTCTTATCATGTCTTGTCGTATCTTATCGTGTGTTACCGTGTCTTATCGTGTCTTGTCGTGTTAACTTATTTTAGTAGGTGTTCCTTATCGTGTCTTGTCGTGTCTTATCGTGTTAACCTGTTATACACAGGTTCGTGTTCGTGTTTACAAGTTTCGTGTTCGTGTCTTAACAGGTTCGTGTCTTAACAGGTTCGTGTAACCTGTTATGCCAGCCCTAGGTGGAAGTCACCCTAGAACAAATTGTTGTCGCACCATTTCGACGTTTACAGAATGGACTACTAATATCCGAAGGTTAAGCATTTATTTAAAAGGTTACATAAGAGAACCTAACCTGTCAGTATATCAGGAACACAAAACATTACAAGTCGTCCAACAATCAATTTGTTTTTGTTTCTTTCAATTCCTTCCTTTCAAAAGTAACCAAACAAGGTTTTTCTCATTCACATTCTCCTTGCCATTGATAGAACCATCACCACCACTCGACACAAAAAAGGAAGGGAGGAAAATGGTACAAATAGTCATATCAACAACTGACAAAAGGATCAAACCAAGCATAACAGGGGAGGGTTCGTTATCATTTTCCTGCATAACACGCAAACGACCATTATGGCATATATAGAGTTCAAGGAATTAGGCTCACTGTTTGCAATAATATTGCATTCCAAATAACTATAATTACCCATTTTATATAGAACATGCATGTTGTATTATTGCAGCAACAAAAACTTAGCAAAGGAAGTTAATATGTGCAGATATGCAAAGAAATATTTCTTCCAGTTCCATCATCTGCAATGAGAGTGAACTTGCCGCTTTCAAGCAGAACTGACCTCAATAGTTTTGGGGGCATTTGATTAAGATATGACATTCCTTTGAGGATATTAAATGAACTTGCAACATTCAAATGCATCAATATATTTGATTAAGATATGATCTCCTCTACCTCTCCCTCGTCTTCATAGTAATCATGATTCATGACCAACACAAATATTTAAACTCAGTAACACCATACTTCTTACTATGAAGCTTCATCATACTGATCGAAACTTAAGCCTAAATGATTGTTGCCACTTACATGAATGAATCTGATTTTGTGCATATAGTGGATCGATGACGGTTCTGCTCTGCGATGGGAGACGAGGTGGAGATTCAAGCAAACTGCAAGAGCAACCTTCACCACAATGACACATACAATGGGCGAGGAGAGCTGTTACTAGCATTATCCCTTTGCATCTACTCCCAGACTTTCGTAATATGAAAGCCAAACCAACCACCAGCTGCACGAAGTTGCTGCCATGTCTGGATACCCCTGACCCCTACAAACACTGCTGTCACCATGAACTATAACAGCAAGACCTTCAACCACAGTAAGAATTTATCGGACTATGTTTCAAACCCGATCATCTCATTTGGAACCCACTGGTTGGTTAAACGGTTTGACCTATAAACGCTCTAAACAAAACATTAAACATCTAACATTAAATTTATTTGTTTTTTAACATACAAATTATGATTATTTAGAAGAAAAAAAACTTCAACGAATAACCCTTTACAAACCATAAGAATAATAAGTGAGTAAGCAGTTGCAACCATATGAGAAATTTAATAAACGTCAAGATGTAACATGAAAGTATTAAATGTTTTAAAAGCCGGTTTTCTTGCCATACCAGGTTGCACACAGAAACAACTTAATCGGTCATACTAGACAATTCAATCCGATATACTAGACGTTCAGTGGCGGATCCAGAATATTTTTTTACGGTGGGCACAAAATGGATCGGCTCATATTTAGTTATGTCAAATTGGGCTAGTTAAAAACAAGACACGACAAAATGGGTCCGATGCAATGAAACCATTTATACTTATTTATTTAATGATATGACGATTTCAAAAAATATTTTAATCAAAAAAGAAAAATAAAATTAACAGTTTTAGATTGGCTGAGAATCCATCAACAAAACATATTATTAATCTACTTAATATAACATGGGATGTTATGCTTTAGGGTTGTTTAAAATTTAAGTTAAACTTAAAGGGTTTGTTTATAACCTTATTCCAATTTAAGGGAGGTAATAGGAAACTTTAATGAAATAAAAAATATGCTACGGATTCCCTGTACAACCCATCATCTCTCTCCTACCTAATCATCTTCATCAACAAATTAAGTTTCTCCATTGAAGCTTCATCAAGCTTTAAGCATCTCAATAAAATCTTTAAATTCCATCTAAAAAGAGGATGGGCACTTCGGCTGTAGCCACTAATATTTGGTTCAATGGTGCTCTAATTGGGCTAAAACTCCCACGAAAATATTATAAACCAAAATACAAATCTGAAACTTAGGGTGGGCATAACATGCCCACCCTTCTTAATGAATGAATCCGCCTCTGTAGACGTTCCAATTAGTTATATCAGACGGTCCAACCGGTATACGGTACGAATCACTTTTTCAAAACATCGCTTATTATATTAGGAAGCCAAAATAATATCCAAGAATCTTGAAAGTTGAAACCACTTAACTGGGCCACACGAAAAAAAAAAAAGCCCAAAACCCAAACCAAAACAATTCAAATCTAAACATAGGGGGAAAACACAATATTCCCGTTGCCATTCAATTTCAAATCAATTCAAATACACATTATTCATCCGCTCCTCCCACACTCATCTCATCTCAATCCAAACCCTAATCCAACAATCCCATCATGGAAGACAAATACGAAAAGCTCGAAAAAGTAGGCGAAGGCACCTACGGCAAAGTCTACAAAGCCAAAGACAAAACCACCGGCGAACTCGTCGCCTTAAAGAAAACCCGACTCGAAATGGACGAAGAGGGCATTCCCCCGACCGCCCTTCGCGAGATCTCTATCCTCCAAATGCTCTCCACTTCAATCTACATTGTCCGTCTCCTTTGTGTCCAACAGATTCAACACAAAGGCAAACCTATACTTTACCTTGTCTTTGAGTTTCTTGATACGGATCTCAAGAAGTTTATTGACTCCCATCGCAAGGGCCCGAATCCGTGCCCTCTGCCGCCTAGTCAGATTCAGAGTTTTTTGTATCAGTTGTTGAAAGGTGTGGCTCATTGTCATGGCCATGGTGTGATTCATCGAGATCTGAAGCCGCAGAACTTGTTGGTTGATAAGGAAAAGGGGATTTTGAAGATTGCTGATCTAGGGCTTGGTCGCGCGTTTACTGTTCCGCTTAAAAGCTATACTCATGAGGTTCTGTTCTTTATTATTATTATTATTATTATTATTATTATTATTATTATTATTATTATTATTATTATTATTATTATTATTATTATTGTTGTTGTTGTTGTTGTTATTGATTTCTAGTGAAATTGATTGGTGATATGTTTTGGTCTGTAGATCGTTACGCTTTGGTATCGGGCACCAGAGGTTCTGTTGGGATCGACTCATTACTCTTTAGGAGTTGACATGTGGTCTGTCGGTTGTATTTTCGGTATGTGTTTGCAAATGTATCTATATTAGGTTTTGTTATTGTTTGTAATTTGATGATCCATATGGAGTTATTATTGTTGCTACTAAAATGTTTGAAATTGTATGACATATAAAGATTAGTGTGTTCAGATTTGTGATTTGATTATAGGTATTTTAGTGTTACTAATTAGGTTGTGATTTTGATCAGCTGAAATGTCGAGAAGGCAGGCTTTGTTTCCTGGTGATTCTGAGTTTCAACAACTGCTTCATATATTCAGGTTCGGTTTCATAACTTAACACGATGAAATCACATGTTCTGTTCTTTTATGTTCAACTACGCATCAATAATGTTTCAGTCTTGGTTTTAGTCTTTTAGAAAACATGGCATGAAGTGTGTGTGTGTGTGTGTGGGGGGGGGGGGGGGGGCACTGCTAGCCAGAACTGGTCATAATTAGGCTGGTGTGCAGACGTAAATACTATTGAAATTATGAAGATATCATTTATGGTTTACATTTATATTAGATGAGAGTGATGTGATTTTGGTTGTACATATAACTTGATTGGTAGTACTTAAAGGCTTATCGGATGTGAAGCTTTTGCCTTGCACGTCGGCTTTCCAAATCTAAATGCTAAGGAGCACTGTCTGCTTTTAAAACCAAGGGTCAAGCTTTATTGGGTATTTTTGTGGAAGGGGTGACCAAAATTAACTAGAGCAATTTGATTGCTGTTGACAGAATATTTAAGTGTTGCCAATTGCATCATTGTGATGTTCTTACATTGAATTGCAGGTTGCTTGGGACACCGACTGAAACAGTGTGGCCAGGGGTGAGCAGTCTAAAGGACTGGCATGTCTATCCCAGGTGGGAAGCTAAGAGTCTGGCACACGCTGTTCCGTCACTGGGACCTGAAGGCGTTGACCTTCTCTCGGTATAAATCATAAACATAATGCTTTTAGTAATTGGATTTATTTATTTTTTTGAATGCTGATGTGTGTTAATTAATTTAATTCCATGATTTGTTGTTTCAGAAAATGCTGAAATATAACCCTGCTGATAGAATTTCGGCCAAGCTTGCTATGGATCATCCTTATTTTGACAGCCTTGACCGATCACAGTTCTGAAGATTCTCACCTGCTGTTTGATTGTAAGAGATCATCATCATCATCATCTTGGTGATTGATTATATTGTGTGATATCCAATTAGTCTTTTATCAAACAAATATTATGTTTTTCATGTGCTTATTGTAATATGTCATCCAACAAGACCTTACCTAGAATTCCCTATTGTGATTACAAATATTATGTTTTCTCACTAGTAGATTGGATCGGTTTGTGTTGCCCTGGAAACTTCTAGTCTTCTTTATTTGCGCGTCAGATTTTATTAACAGAAAGCCAATAAAAAACACAAACTTACACCACTTTGACCACTCCAATGTTTTTATCTCCCCCATTATTCTAGCAGTAGAATTTGATTTGTTAGAAAAAAATGAAATCATTTCGAGCCATCCAAATAGCTGTTAACAGAGTCAATTGCAGCATCTTACTTGCCATATTAGAAAGATGGAACTTTAGAAGACCCCGAACAGAAAAATGCATATACTGGTTGATTCCTGCACAATTAACTGTTTTGCTGTTTCAGCCCCTTCCCCGCCAAAAAAACAGTCTTGGGACTGGGTGCTGATGTTCCTGTTATTCAAGGCAGCAATAGTGGAGAGACAATCCAACTCAACTCTACATCTGAAAATATTTATTTTTTAAAGTGGATCCACCTGTTCCATTCAAAACCTTAATCGATTGGAGGCATGTTTGCCTGAGAAAACAGTCTGCGAATCGAAATGCTTGGGATTGTACCACTCCATCTATCCTTAGAGTCTGAAATTATAGTATAATTAAGAAGTGCTAAGCACTCTCGCCATTTGCATAATTCCCTATTTTCATTTGGACGCCATTCCATCTCCAAATCAAATATGTTCAGTGTTCAGAACCCAGGTATCCACCCAATGTGCATTTTCTGCTTCTCTAATTCAAATAGAGGCTAGAGCTGTTCAGTGCTCACTGCTCAGCCGAATACCCTACTTCCCCTTTAATGAGCTTGTTCAAACTAATTTGGGAGAGAGACAATGCTATTAATGTTTTTAACAATATTACTCGAATCACTAGAATAACCTGATTTAGTTGGGAGCTCAAACACCAGAAAACTTCTTATCTGGTTGGTCTTTTTGACAAATTGCCAGTATATAAAATATGATTACATAAAGGAGTATTGGATTTAAATAATCTCAACTATCAGCTATTGGCCATCACCAGGCTCAACTAGCAAAATATATCCTGTCGGTTCCACCTTTTAACATATTGGCCACCAAAAGACTACGACTAATAGAATACTAAGGGGCTGTTTGGTAGCCTCTGAATGGTCATTAATAAGCTACATCTGAATGGTTCATATTCTCTTAATGGTTAAGATGTAACCTTAAGTATGAATGGTAAGATGTAACATCTTAATGGTTGCCTCTTAACCATTCAGACTTAAGGTTACCTCTTAATCATTCAGAGGTTATAAACCATTAAGAGGTAGCCTCTGAATGGTTATTAAGAGGCTACCAAACAGCCCCTAAATGATTTAATGAGATGTTCAGAAAAAAAAAAAATTTTCTCTTTTAAGTTTTAAATTTTTATCTAACACATCAAATACATAGTTATTTAACATAAAAAAATCCATCTAATTTTTTCATTCAATATGTTGTGTCTGTGAACATATCCCCTCTACCCGAGATCGACCCATTTAGCTAAACGCGTTTGACCCCAAATTCGTTCAGTCTAAATTCAAACTCATGTTAACATCATGCCAAATCAATTCAATAACACATAAACACTAGTTACATCCAGCAATAACATAATCATTTTATTCCAAAATAAACACAAGACAAGTGTAACTACCAACTACTAACATCAAACCTATGAATCAATCTACACAAACCATACCCAAAAAAAAAAAAAAAACCCAAAATCCATCGCGTAAAACCAAACAAAACAAATCTCATATAACCGCGCTACAACACTAAAACTTATTCTTATAATGACACGTCTGATTCGCGACACGCCTACTTTGCAAATCAACATCCAGATCACACGTCGAAGTAGACGTAACATGAATATAAAACAAAAGCACCCGAACTTTGGCCTTAATCCTAGTATACGTCGTAAAAGGCAAACTCCCACTAAGAATATCCCCATACACCTCAGAATCCGAAACTAGCCTATCCGCAAAAACCGTAAGGGTCAAATTCAATTTCTCCGTATCATCTTTCCCAATTCTCCCAGGAGGGAGTGGGACGTTCCCTACGTCCCGTCCTTTGTACCGGAGGGAAGCAGAACTCCTCCGGTACTTAATACTAACCTTGTTAGGATTTTTGATTGATATACCGAGTGCCAGTGTCAGGTTTAATGAAACTCTAAGGGGAATTGGGTTGACAGAGACGTCTAGATCTTGAAGGACAAGGGAAGTTACGGTTAATTCGGGTTTTTTGGCTTTGAAAACAGTTAGAGCTAATATTAGGCAGACTATGAATATTGTAAAGAGGAGTGCTGTTATGGATGAACAGATTATTATGCATCTTCTTCTTTTGCGTTTGTGTTCTTGTGTTTGGGTGGTGACAGGGACGGAAGGGGTGGTGGGTGTGGATTGGAGAGGTTGGACGTCTTTCTTCTCTATGTCCATAGCGATTGATATTATTATTATTGGAAATTGGTAATATTGTGGTATTGCGAATGGAAGTGTAGTGTTGAGAGATGCGTGAAAATTGGTAGGGAAAGGGAGGTTATGGGGTGGGGGGAAGTTGGGGGAGTAATTATAGGTAATGTGGGATGGTTGACAGTTGGGGGGTCTAATGTTAGATTGTTAGCCCTATTTTTTATACTTTTGTCGAGTTTGATATATTGAATTTTAACGTGTGACAATGGAAAATGGAAAATGGAAAATGAAAAACTTTTTTTTTTTGTTTTTTTTTTCGTGTTAAGTTTAAGTCAGTCTATAGTTCTATACTTTAACTTATGAGAAATTTTACTGTAAAAAGAAGTTTATTGTAAAAAGAATAAGAAGCATTTTGGGCTTTTGATAAAAATAAATTAATGGATTAGATTAAAATGGAAAAAGTATACGTTGAGTTTCTAAAATAGAAGGAGAAGGCAAAATAGATATAACCCATAATTGTTGAGTTTCACCCTCATTTTTTAAACGTCCATAATTTTTTCACACGACATTATTTTTCTAAAAAAAATGTACCATAAAAACAAGCTTTTTATCCTTTTTGATTTGCATACCATGTTGCTATACTTTAAAAAAAATTGCTGGGTTGATAACTTGCGTTTTATCATGATACAACTTGCGTTTTTGTCAGATATAACTAACATCTTTTTATCAGGTATACCTTGCGTTTTATCAGATATAACTTGGATCTTTTTATCAGATATAACTCACGTTTTATCATGTATAATTTGCGTTTTATCATATATAACTTGCGTTTTAGAATGTATAACTTGTGTTTTATCATTTATAACTTGCATTTCATCAGGTCGTCTTATCAAATATAACTTGCGTTTCTAAAACACAAGTATACTCTCAATAAAACACAAGTTGATCTTTAGCACCTGCATTGCATTAATCTGAGTATTATGGTGCTTAATTTAGCTATGTTTCTTCCATGTAAGGATTGATTATGTACATATATCATATTCATCATGCCATAGAGGTTCTTGATGCTTATAAGATCAAAGATTTGGACTTTATGGAAGTTTGATTTTGTCGTTTAACATCACTCTATGTTATTTATATCGCCTGGCCTTTGGTAATCGGATTAGCATTCATGATCTTAATGTCTGATTCTTTATAACTTTTGGCATTCTAGTGAAATCCTTAAGAAGTTTTATAACTAGCGTTTTAGGCGTTTTAGAAACGCAAGTATACCCTCAATAAAACGCAAGTTATCAACCCAGCAATTTTTTTTAAAGTATAGCAATATTGTATGGAAATGAAAGAGGATGAAAAGCTTGTTTTTATGGTATAGTTGTAAAAAAAATAATATCGTATGAAAACGTTATGGCAGTTTTAAAAATGGGGTGAAACTTTAATGACGCAAAGAAATTACCATCGTACCCCTGATTATCGAATTTAATCTATGGCTAATTATCCTTTTTATACTTTTTTTACGCTAACCTCCTTTTTACGTTAGCCTCACCCTTAAGTTATACATTATGTTCACTATGCGGTTGGTTACCTTAACCAATTAGAGATGAATATATAGGGCTGGTAAATAGTGTATACCTAACCTGTTAAGACACGAACACGAAACATGTAGACATGAACACACAATAACTTATCGTGTCATTCTTTCCATACCCGTACACGAACACGTTTATACCTGGTTAACACGATAAGACATGACAATACCAGTTTATACCAAGTTAACACGATAAGACACGATAATACCTGTTTATACTAGGTTAATATGATAATAAACGAACATGTTTTCCAAATCCGACACGTTAAATGGGTACCATCAAGTATAAAGAATGTATAATTCCACCTAGTAAAAACGTATAACTCCAATATTCCACCCCACACAACTTATATTAAAAAATAAAATAAAAACCTTAACATGTTTTAACGGGTACTAAAAACGTATTTAACCTGTTTAGACACAAAAATTAACCGGTATATTTCGTGTCTACGTATTTAGGACACAAAACCTGTTAAGGTCATGCATGTACCTGTTAAAATCGTGTAGGTTCGTATCTAGTATTCGTATTCATGTCTTAAATTGCGAGCCCTATGAATATATTAATTAGTATTCACTATGAGACTGAGTACCTTAACCAATTATAGATGAACATTTTTACTACACTTATTAATATCATTTGGTTATAACTTATAAGCACTTTGGTCTATGTATTTAGTTGACATGCCGGTAAAAAAAAATAGTTGACATAACAATTTGCTCATTAATTATTTCTCACTATTTAGTGGTAACAAAAATTAGTTGGCATAACATTTGGTATTTTATTATTTCTATGACTTTAGTAAATGATAAAATTAAAATATAAAAGTGACTAAATGACATTTTGCTTAGTGATATGAAGGTGTTAGTTAAGGTTTTACCATTCTAAATGGTGAGGGTTATAAATTCCATAACTGACAAAAGATTTAGCCGTTTAAAAAAAGGGGTTTAAAATAAGATTTTTAAGTGGTTATATACTATTAAATGATTTGATAGGTAATGTTAAGGTTGATGTCTTTTGTTTTGTGAAACACTGGTATTTTGCCAAAGGAATTATAGCCTAACGGTATCTTGGTGGTGAGATAAGACTTAGGAATCATATGGTTCTGGGTTTGAATCTCACATATGGGGTTTTCTCATAATTATGAGTTTCCTCCTGAATTGGTGACTTGGCGGTGGAATATGATCGCGTGGTAATATTAGTGGCACGATGATACTCCAATATTCCGTGAGTGATTCCAATTTGTTGGTCGTTAAAAAAAAAACTAGTGATTTTTATGTGTCAGAATGCTGCTAATGCTTTGTCATCATCATGTTTTGCAAAACACGAGTGATTTTTATGTGTCAAATTACGATTGCTACTAAGGGGGATGGGGGCGTTACCTGAATTGGTCACGGGTATCCACTATCAGCACGGTAACATCGTCGCCACTCATGCTGGTAGGGGTCTCGTGGACCGTTTTGCTAGTTGTATCTAATGTGGTAACCGTGTTTTAATTTTTTTTAATTAAATTAAATCAGTTTTTTACTATAACCGTGTGTGTATCCTTTTTTTTGTTATTGTATTTTATAACCGTGTGTTTTAAAAATTAACAAAAATAAACTAAAACAACATTAAATAACAAAAAAACATAAACATAATTCATTAAATATTTAAACATTAATCAAAATACATAAAAACATAAAAAATAACACTTAAAGCTAGCGCAGGAGGTGCCACGCCTGGATATGGTCAAACGTACCGCGGTAATGACCCGCATAGGTTGCATGGGTCATCTCCACATCAATCTCCTCCCTAATGCCCGGGTGGCGGCTCATTGTGCGCTCGTACAATATCGTCCACCGATCACACTTGATGTTGAGGTCGGCTCATTTTATTTGTAGACTCTCGATTGTGCGGCCACTTGGGCCGACCTGTTGATTGAATTAAGTCACCCAAAACACGGTCCCAAAACCATATGTCCTTGAAACCTGACCATGGGCAGCGTTGGCGCTACAAGGATGGGTCGTTTTGTTCATCTATGACGCACACAACCAAGACGATTTCTTCGTTCTCTGTCCAATAGGTCATGCTGATGTTGTGTGGGGGGATGTTATTGATATTGTGTTGATTTGAATTGTGTTTTCACCACCGTCATATGTTGGTTTTTATTGTAAAAAATCCAACCGCATTGAATGTAAAACTAAATATAATCTGACGGTAAGATTAGACCGATATTAATGGAAATAAATATATTTGACCATGTTGGATGGAGACGGATGAAATTAACTCGTGCTGACAGTTTAGTGTTAAAACCGTTTGAATTTAAAAAAAGTTATATTTGTATTTAAATTACAAAAATAAAAAAAAAAATCAGTGGAGTGCTGCCTCAAAAAAAGTGTATCACTGAAGAAAATCAGTGAAGTGATGTGACAGTGCATAATTAGTTAAAATCAGTGAAGTGAAAACAAAGTCCTACAAGCGCCCCTTCCCCCCTAATGTTTTGTCATCATCATGTTTTATCTTTCACACGATGTCATAGCTTTGCTTGATGATTACTAATAATGGTGAAACAATGAGAATGAACCCTACAAGTTTTCTTAATACGTCTATTGCCTTAAAAATGGCCTAAAAGAAATCAAAATTGCTTCAAGGTAGGTTTCGAATGTGTGTCCTTCGATTGATGGAATATGAGAGGGGAAGACAGGTTAACCTTTGTTTTTTTTTTAATTAGCTATGATTTTATCTTCTTCGAAAAACTACAAGGTAAATCCTAAAAAACAAGGTGTGAGTCACTTCACTTGCCCAAGTCTTGAAGGCAACGGTCCACCCCTGATTGAGTATTTGCTGTTTCAAGTTGATTTTGGACCGAGTATAAGACCATGTTTTGGTAGTGGTCCTAAAATATAACTTTTCTTTTTTGCATGGAGATTTATTAAAAAAATGTAACTTTTAATAACATAAGATCATAACACATGCATGAAATACCCACGAACCCAATGATAATGAGAAATGCAACCCAATGGGTAATGAGCGTTACCAACATGGTTCTGTCTTTTCTTTCTCAATGGTCTATAAATGTGCGTGGTAATGTTAATGGGCCATTTTCGAAATCAGGATTTGAATCGATAATTATGACAATGTGCCATGTCTCAAAAGTAAACCTAAGATATATTATGTGTCATGTATAAGTATATCTCTTTCTTAATTCATAAGAATAACTTTTGAAAAGAATATATTGTTGCCTTTTTGTTAGGTTAACTTGATTAAAATAAAAGTAAAGAGTTGTAGTAAGTGTTCCAGACGATATTAAGTAATTATATTTTAGTGACAAACGTGTGTGCAAAACGAGTAGAGTAAGAAGATTTTTGTTTCATAGATTACAAGCTTATAACACTTTTCCTTTTTCTTTGCAAAACGCGGATAATTTGTGTTATTTCATCTATATATATACTAGTTTATACCTCGGGAGCGTCCCGAGTTGAGAAATCTAAGTAAAGTGAATAAAATTAGAAGTATCTAAACTATAAAAATGACATATGCCAATATATGATTAATGAATATTATTATTATTATTATTATTATTATTAATTGCATAATATTATGACATGTCATTAAAAATGCTTTGGTTTATTATAGATATAGATAAGTTTCTCTTTACTGATATGTTGTTCATTTATGTCATCTCCTCTTTTGAGTGTGTTACATGATATTAGGTAGGGTTGTACGCGAGCCGAGTCGAGCCGAGTCAGGCTAAGCTCAAGCTCAAATTTAAACAAGCCAGCTTGGGTCGGCTCATTTTTTTTGTCGAGCTGAAAAGCCGAGCTCGAACTCGTCTCGTAAATGTTCGAGTCGAGCTCGAGCTGGCTCGAGCCAGCTCTCGTTATTTTTTTTTATAAATATTTGTAAAATAAAAAAAAAATACAATTACACATATACATATATATTTTTTATTTTTTTAAGTTAGGGTTTATTGGATTATGAAGAGGTGAGGTAGATAGGTAGTATGAGCGCGACTTTCAAAATTTGAATTTTAGAATTGCGTTTGGAGCCAAAATATATTACTTTCATCTATATATTAATTACACATACACAAAGCTGAGTCGAGCAATCGAGACGAGTCACGAGTCGAGCCATCAAGCCGAGTTACGAGCCGAGCCATGAGCTGAACACCATTGGCTCGAGCTCGGCTCGATTACAAAACGAGCCAGCTCGGCTCGGCTCGAAAACAAAACGAGCCTTTTCAAGCGAACTTTTTTCGAGCTTTTTTCGAGCGAGTTTCAAGCAAGCCGCGAGCTTTTTGTACACCCCTACACTTTAATGACACATGACACTAGATGAGGCTTCAGCCTCCTCCTCCTCCTCACATCCCTTTGAAAGTATTTTTCTTTCTCATGTTTTCCCCCACAATTTTTAAATGTTAATAACTTTTATATACAAGATTTTTTTTTTTTAAATTGCACCAAATTAACGAGCGTCTATTATCTTTCCAACGAGTACCATAATGCTATACAAAAAACGAAAAATAAACGACTTTCTTAGTGGGTTTTTGTTCATATAGGAAAAAAACACAATGCGTTCAGGTACTTCATCAATCATGTCTAGGCAAGTCACTAATCATGCTAAAACCAGTAAATGAGAATTATATTTTCATCAAGAGCAGAATAGGTTAAAACCAATCTTTCCAACAAAAGCCACACCTTCAAGCCACCGTCTCAATCACGCCCTGTAATGGGTGCTTCTACCTATCCTCTTCATCCAAATGTACATTTTTTAATATACATTTTCATTCTTATTCACTTGATTAAAATTGTTGTTTTCTTATATAGGGGTGTTCAAAATCGGATAATCCGAATTTCGGATATCCGAATTTCTGATAATCCGAAATTTCGGATAGTCAATATTGAGATCCGAATCCGAATCCGAAATTTTGGATATCCGAAATTCGGATATCCGAAATTTCGGATTCGGATTCAGATCATCCAACGGATAATCCGAAACTTAAAAAAACAATAAAAAAATAATAAAAAATAAAAAAAAAACTATAAAAAACGTTCTCCTTTATGCCTAAAACGTGAACCTATTAAAAAAACAAAAATCGAAGTTAGATCAACGAAATTTGAACAACAAATGTATAAAAAAAAAAACTTATTATTTTGATGGAAGAGGGCTATGGAGGTCGGATACGAGGTGGACGGGGGCTGTTATAGAGGAGAGAAGAGGGAGCAACAGCTATGGATTAGAGGAGTATGGACTTAGAGTTAGAAGGATTAAGGATTTAGGATTGTGTATTGTGTTATGTAGTGTATATAATATTATATATTTATATATATATTTTTAATATTCGGATTCGGATAATCCGATTATCCGAAAATTTTCAAAATCAGGATCCGAATCCGAATCCGAAATTTCGGATAATCCGATTTTCGGATTATCCGAAATTTCGGATAATTCGGATTCGGATTTTCGGATTTTTCGGATTCGAATTTTGGATTATCCGATTTTGAACAGCCCTATTCTTATATTCTAGTACATTAATTTCTATGTTACGCCATAACACATATTTTATCACTTCATATTATATTTGTCTATTACGAAAAGCTCCCGAGATATAATCTAGTAAATGTTTATATTTTTCATGATTACCTTTCAAATCTCTAAGCTCACCTACATATTCTCAACATATAATTGGTATAAAATTATTTATTTGTGTACTTTAATATCAAAACTATATGCAAGTCAAGTATTACAACGGTGTTTGTCACCTAGTCCAGTCCGTCGAGAGTCCTCTATTCATATGAAACATACCAAGTATCTCTTACGGGTTAAAAAGTCAAAATCAAAACGTATTTTTCATTAAAGTTGATTTTTTATCATTTTGTTTAACATTCAACTATATTTCCATAAAAGAGTCCGCCAATCCTATAACTTTTTTATGCAAATCTTTTTTATATATATTAAGTTTCATAATTGTAAAAATTACATCAAGATAGCTGACATGTGAGAATAAGCTTGACATGCGGGAATAAGTTGTGCCGCCGACTCTATAATCATTCTCGGTATTTAAATTTTATAAAAATTGTTTGTGTAGGAATAAAATAAAAGGAACGTGGGTGTCAAGAGGCTGTAATATATAATTTATTATTACTTCTAGACGATGGCTTAGCATTTATGTACGAATTGTGATGACCGTAATCGTTATAATTGCATGTTGTACACACAAAATCTATATGTTAAAGTGGGTCAAGAGTCATAATCTTTGTGAGTCAATTAAGAAAAACATGACTCTGATGTTTACCATGAATTCTATATGTTTACCTAATTTTTTATAGTGGTCTTCTAGATTAGTATATACTATACTAGAAAGTAAAGATTTTTTTTCAATAATAGGCGATTTGGAAGAGTAAAGAGTGCTTCTGGGTGTTGGATAAGAATTTTTGTGTAAATGGGTAGGTAGCTAGTTCAACTAGCGATCTTCAACTTCTGATTTTCAAGGTCGCTGGCAAGGACGAAGGATTTAAAGGGCCAGGGGTGGCCCTGGCCCCCCTGTTTTTTGGCGCAGTAGTGGAAATTTGCGATTTTCATAAGTAAATTGAGTGCGGGTTGAGTCCGGCCCCCGCCGATTTGCACTACCGATCAAAAAAAAATTGAGTCCGGCCCCCTCCGATTCGAGAACCAAGCTTCGCCCCTGGTCGCTGGTCCGAGTAGCGACCTTCTATCAACATCGCTGGTCCGTGTAGAGATCTTCAAGGTCGCTGATCCGGTGCACGAGGTTCAAGCAAAATCGCTGCATGTGAATCTTGCATGGAAAATCGTCTGGTGTTTTTTCATCCTTGTTTTGAAGAAAAAATAGAGGCAGACAGACACAATTTCATCGAATCATTGGCCAGTTTTTGACAACCCAAACAGACAAGAAAAGATCATTACTCATGATAAGAAAGATCATTACTTAATATTATAACCGTTAAAAGGAAGAACAAATCGGATTTAGAAGGATTCCGGCCATTTCAGTAAATTCCGATGAGACACCGGAATGATCAAACCATAATCAAAATTCAAAATTTAACGGTTATACTTCCCTGCCCCTCTGCATATTATCACAATCGAATACTTAAATCTTAATCCAATCAAAAAATGGAGATTAATAAGTGATCCTCTGTTTTTTTGGTACAAAAAAATTTCCCGCCAATTTTTTTTCTAAGGAAACAAACACAGAATCGTTTCTTTGAATCAATATAATAAACAAGATTGATTTGGTTTTATAAACAAACATCGTATGTGTAGGAGAATTGTATCAATCAGCGACCTTCTAAAGATAGCAACTTGGACCAGCGACCTTGTATGAAGATCGTTGATCGGACCAACGACCTTCAACATTCCATTTTGAGGATCACTAGTTAGACTAGCGACCTATCCATTTTCACAAAAATTCCCATCCAACACTCAAAAACATTCTTCACTCTTCCAAATCGCCTATTATTGAAACAAATTCGAAAGTAACTGTTCTGGTGAAGGAATTCCCTTTTTATATATAGGTTTACCAAACACTATATCATATGAAAAAAAATCTATCGTTAATTTTTTTTGAGGAATGGTCCAAATATTTTATTTATGCATTTCTTACACACAAATTAGGGATGAGTAAATGGTATTGATATCGAAATCGAACTGGCAGCAGTACTGATTGAACGTATCATATTAAGCACTTTTGTTAGCGGTACCCATTTTTCACGATTTTCGGTACCGGTACGATATTTTACCCACCTTTTACCTTCTAATACCCTATCGTACCGAACATTTTTTTTTTGTATCGCTACCCATGTTTTTGCGTTTTTGGGGGTAGTAATTTCGGTATCGGTAAAACCAGGGATGAGCTTCGTACCAGTACGGTACCAAGCTCATCCGTAACACAAATGCATCTATCATTTAATAGGGGCATTTAGATATTTCTCCTTGTTAAAATCATTTAACACATATTACCCAACCTAAGAACTGAATTACATATTTTCCATTCATAAAACATAAATATGTAAAAAGTCAATTACAAATTTCCCCTCCTGAGGGGAAATAATCAAGTGGGGCTGGCTTACTTGGTAGATGCTCTTGTCTCTTATTGGGAGGTTTTAGGTTCAATCCCAAGCAAGGAGTGTATTATTTGTAAAATATAGGAGTTTTCGAAATGCCGCTAGTAACTAATGAATGGCATGTGCATTTTCTTGTGTTGGTCCTATTTCAATGGGAACTTGATAAGTACTTGGGTATTAAGTATTTATTTGTATGAAAATGAATTTTTTGAACTCGATAATCTCAACTTCAGAAAAAAGAATCCAGTAAATTTTTATGTGACTTACATCAAAGCATCCATATATCTAGGCATGTAGATGAACCGAACGTTCGTGAACTTGTTCGGCAGACAATTCATTTAATTAAACGAACAAAATGAACACACAATTTGTTTATGAACGCCCGTTTATGTTCGTTTGAGTTTGTTTAAATTTTAATATATACATAAGTAGTTGTACTTATATAAACAAAAATATAAATATAATTATAAACATAAAGTGTGCCTTCTAACTACTTATACAAATATAACTAACTAGGTTAGAGTCCCGTGGGGACCCACGGTTCACCCGAAAGTAAAATGAAAAAAAAAAGTAGGAAAATAAGAATTGTATTATACAATTTGTTTTGGTTACTAAATGTTTGATAATGCAATATGTATGATTTTTGATGTTAAATGCAAAATGTCATCTAACAGTTTAATGTAACGAAATGATGGATATATCGAGTAAGTAAAGTTTAATTTGACAACTGCAAACTACATAGCATACTATCACAATATCACACATTACATCATTTGGGTAATATATATATTCTAATCATAACTAAGCTTAAGCATAGAACACTTATCATTTAGTTGGGGCTTAACGAACTTCAATCAATATCACACATTACATCATTTGGGTAAGGGTAATATCTATATTATAATCATAACTAAGCTTAAGCATAGAACACTTATCATTTAGTTGGGGCTTAACGAACTTCAACCAATGGTCCATTTTCATTACTTGAATCAAAACCTTCCAACTCTTGCTCATTGATAGCTGATTTTTCACCTTCGAAGTTGTTATCATTGTCATCACGATCATTGGAGTGCAACTCATTTTCAATAATTTATGAAAACCTCCACCATTGTATTCCATATTTGTGTTCTACATAAAATATAGTTGTTGTAAAGATATGGATACGGTGATAAGTAAATCAAAAAACAATCCTTAACCCACTTACTTGAATGGGTAGCTTAAATTTTCATGTTATCTCTCCAATGGTTCAAACCGATTACATAGCTAAAAAACAACTAATAAGAAAATGGGTCCAATGTCACATGCTGTAATATAAATTTCCTATATTTTATTAAAAAATAGACACCAAAAGGATCAACCCCAGACCCATTTCAACATGTAGCCAAAAGGACCCATTGTACACACACTTTAGGCAACTTTTGACATGTTACAAAAAGCCGCCAAAAAAACGTCATTATTTAAACTGTGTAAATATAGTAGTTAACAATTAAAAATCTTAATAATAACATCAAAATCATAATCAATCATTCAAATCAATGACATTAAAATAATCCACGCCTGAAATTAACTTACCCGTTATATACAAATTATTATTAACATCTTAAAATTAGCACACTTATTGAAATCAAGATGATGATTATCGTTTAGTTACAAATGATTAAAGGAAAGTCGTAATATCAAAATGAAAGTCGGTCAATAATGTTAACATCAAAATCGTAATTAATCATTCAAATAAATGACATTAATTTAACAAAAACGTAAAAAGAATTATACAGATTCGGTCAACAATATTAACATTAAGGTCGTAATATTAGTAATAGCATTGAAAATTATTTTGAATGCATTATATATATTTTAGGAAACTGTTAATTATATTTAAATTATATTTATTATTAAAAGAATAATAAAAGTGTAGGAAAATAAATGTACAGTGTTATCTTCGGATTATATTTAAATTATAAACTGTAAAATAGATTTAAATAAATGTTTGAAAGAAAGTCGTATATGTTTAAAAAAAATATCGTTTCATCACAATTGATTAAAGGAAAGTTGTAATATCAAAATTAAAGTCGGTCAACAATATTAAAATGAATTTCGTAATATTAGTAATATCAATAAATAAGATTAAAAATCTTAATAAATAACAACCAAATCATAATCAATCATTCAAATCAATGACATTAAAATTATCATAAATAACATTAAAACTCTTCATAAATAACAACAAAATCATAATTTAAATTTCAAAATCAATGACATCTTGTGGTGGAACCTTAGTTACAAACATTTTGTGCTCGATTGAACACCATTTGAAGACACAGTATTCGCCAATGGAAGTATCTTTTGGTTGAAGTAAATCAGGTCATCCAATCACAGTAAACCTTTACAAAAGAATTATGTATAGAAAATTTAAAATGTGTAACTAATTATAAAATAAGAATATTGTAAACATAAATGTTGAATATGCAAATAACAAACCTAACGACTTGTGAAACAATTTCTGCACGTAATATTAGTATTAGTATTAGTAATTATTAGTAATTAGTAATATATTCGTAAAAACAGTAATAGAAAATTTTAATTCGGTCAATAAGATATAAATGGGATTAAAATTAAAAATCGTAATATTAGTTTTAGTATTAGTAATATATTCATAATTTAATTCGGTCAATAATAAATAAATCAGATTAAAATTAAAAATTGCAATATTAGTATTAGTAATATATTCGTAAATTAATTCGGTCAATAATAAATAAATGAGCTTAAAAATCGCAATATATAACATTAAATTCGGTCAACTATTATTAATGTCATTAAAACTCATAATAAACATCATTAAAAAATAAATAAATCCTATTAATTGCAGGCAAGACCAATAATAATTCGAACGAACAGTAATATAAATAATATTAAACATAATTTCATAAAGACATATTAAACATAATTTCGTAGTAATATTAATATAAATAAATGAGATTAAAAAATCATAATAAATAACATTTAACTTGGTCACTTATTATTAATGTCAATAACATTAATTCTAACATACTAAAAATACATTAAAAATAATTAAATCTTATTAAACATAAACTCGAAAAAAGTAATATAAATAAATGAGATTAATAATTTTAATAAATAACATTAAATTCGGTCAATTATTATTAATGTCAATAAATAATATTAAACATCTTAATAAATAACAGTAAAAATGAATAAATCTTATTAATTGCAATCAAGACTAATCATAATTCGTAAACATACTAATATAAATAAATGAGATTATAAATCTTAATAAATAACCTCAAAATCATAATCAATAATTCAAATAAATTACATTACAAACATAAAAAATCGTAATTTTAATTTGAAAATCAATGACTTCTTGTGGTGGAACCTTTGTAACAAACAGTCTGTGCTGGATTGAACACCATTTAAAGACACAATATTCGCCAATAGAAATATCTTCTAATTGAAGCAAACTAAATTTGTAATATTAGTATTAGTATTAGTTAGTATTAGTAATTAGTAATATATTCGTAAAAATAGTAATAGAAAATTTTAATTCGGTCAATAAGATATAAATGAGATTAAAATTAAAAATCATAATATTAGTTTTAGTATTAGTAATATATTCATAATTTAATTCGGTCAATAATAAATAAATCATATTAAAATTAAAAATCGTAATATTAGTATTAGTATTAGTAATAGTAATATATTCGTAAATTAATTCGGTCAATAATAAATAAATGAGCTTAAAAATCGTAATATATAACATTAAATACGGTCAACTATTATTAATGTCATTAAAAATCATAATAAATATCAATTAAAAATAAATAAATCCTTTTAATTGCAGGCAAAACCAATAATAATTCGAATGAATAGTAATATAAATAATATTAAACATAATTTCATAAAAACAGATTAAACATAATTTCATAAAAATAGATTAAACATAATTTTGTAGTAATATTAATATAAATAAATGAGATTAAAAAATCATAATAAATAACATTCAACTCGGTCAATTATTATTAATGTCAATAAATAACATTAATTCTAACATACTAAAAATACATTAAAAATAATTAAGATTTATTAAACATAAATTAGAAAAAGTAATATAAATAAATGAGATTAATAATTTTAATAAATAACATTAAATTCGGTCAATTATTATTAATGTCAATAAATAATATTAAACATCTAAATAAATAACAGTAAAAATGAATAAATCTTATTGATTGCAATCAATACTAATCATAATTTGTAAACATAGTAATATAAATAAATGAGATTATAAATCTTAATAAATAACCACAAAATCGTAATCAATAATTCAAATAAATTACATTACAAACATAAAAAATCGTAATTTTAATTTGAAAATCAATGACTTCTTGTGTTAGAACCTTTACAAACAGCCTGTGTTGGATTGAACACCATTTAAAGACACAATATTCGCCAATGGAAATAACTTCTAATTGAAGCAAACTAAAATCGTAATATTAGTATTAGTATTAGTTAGTATTAGTAATTAGTAATATATTCGTAAAAATAGTAATAGAAAATTTTAATTCGGTCAATAAGATATAAATGGGATTAAAATTAAAAATCGTAATATTGGTTTTAGTATTATTTATATATTCGTAATTAGTTCGGTCAATTCGGTCAATAATAAACAAATGAGCTTAAAAATTGTAATATATATCACTAAATTCGGTCAATTATTATTAATGTCATTAAAACTCATACTGAATAACATTAAAAAATGAATAAATTCTATTAATTGCAGACAAGACCAATAATAATTCGTAATATTAGTTTTAGTATTAGTAATATATTTGTAATTTAATTCGGTCAATAATAAATAAATGAGCTTAAAAATCATAATATATAACCCTAAATTCGGTCAATTATAATTAATGTTATTAAAACTCATACTAAATAACACTAAAAAACAAAATAAATCCTATTAATTGCATGCCAGACCAATAATAATTCATAAAGATAGTTTAAACATAATTTCATAGTAATATTAATATAAATAAATGAGATTAAAAATTCGTAATAAATAACATTCAATTCGGTCAATTATTATTAATGTCAATTAGTATTAGTAATATATTCGGTCAACAATACTATTATTACAAATAGTAAAACTAAAATCGTAATATTAAAAAAAATGAGAGTTATTTTGTTCATAAATGAAGGTTAAATTGATTAATAATTAATCATTCATAATAAAAAATAAATGAGGCTTCTTATGGTAAATTGAAATTCATATTAATATTAATATAAATTCGGTCAATTATTAAAATATAGTAATAAATAACATTAAATTCGGTCAATTTTTATTAGTGTAAATAAATAACAATAATTCACATTCAAATTTCAGATTAAATGACATTAAATTCGGTTAATTATTATTAATGTAAATAAATAACAATAATTCAGAATTGATGACATTAAATTCGGTCTAATATTACAATAATATTAAAATAATTTCGAAAACAGTAATATAAATAAATGTGATTAATTTTTTTTTTTTTTGAAAAACAGTCAATTATTACAATAATATTAAACATAAATTCGAAAAATAGTAATTCAAATAAATTACATTAAAAACATTAAAAATCGTACCAACCAAGATTGTCCTTCGTATGTGGTAACTGTAACGTCCCTGTTATGTATGTTTTTAGACAACAGAAATTTGTTCATGGCCTTCAGCACAGTCTGGATTGACACGTTAAAAACAACATTAAAAAATAAAGAATCATTTTTGAAAATTAAATAGGCATATGTACATGAAAATAACAAATATACCAAAACTGTTGCCGAAGGATCATGCAGTACCTTGAAGAATTGAGAACCATTATGATAAGACATAATAGCGTTTGTGTCTTCGGATCAAATCCTGTTTTTCAAATGTTAAAATATAGCATTACTAAATCCGATCGAATAGTAAATCCGATTCAATATATGTCTAAAAAAACCGTGATGACAATAATAAAATTAACATAAATCTGATTGAACGCAATCCTTATTATCCCTTTATCACAAATCCGATTGAATATGTGTTTATCACAAATACGTTCATCACAAATCCATTTCATTAGAACATGTGATAAACACAAGAATGATTTCAAATGGTAATTAGATTATGAAATATTAAAAAGAATAAAAAAAGTAACAATAGGAATCTATAGTATCTTTGTTATCCCTTTATCACAAATCTGATTGAATATATGTTATCACAAATCCGTTTCATTAGAACATGTGATAAACACCAGAATGATTTCAAATGGTTATTAGATTAGGAAATCTTGAAAGAATAAAAAAATAATAATAGGAATTGATAGTATCTTTGTTATCACTTTATAATAAATCCGATTGAATATGTGTTTATCACAAATCCGTTTATCACAAATCCATTTATCACAAATCTGTTTCATTAGAACATGTGTTTAAGAAGAATGATTTCCACGTAAAAGAATAAGAATTTTCATTCGGTTTGATTTGTTCTTAATAATGTTAACAATAAAAAAAAGTCAAAATAATAATAGGAATCAACATTAGAAGAGTAGTATGGATGTTTACCTTTAATCAGTTGTGGATAATCAACAAATGATTCAAGGTGAAGAAGAAAGATTGAAAGATTTGTTAGGAATTAGGAAGAATATGAGAGTTTTGATATGGAGAATGAAAAAAAAATATAAAAGAAAAAGGTTTTTATAGTCATAATTTGGAGCTCCATATTAGTTGTTGGATCATAAAGGCCCTCTCTAAGGCCTTGATTCAACCCAAGTGACCTCAATTATTATATAGATAGATGTGATAAACACCAGAATGATTTCAAATGGTTATTCGATTAGGAAATCTTGAAAAGAATAAAAAAAATAACAATAGGAATTGATAGTATCTTTGTTATCACTTTATAATAAATCCGATTGAATATGTGTTTATCACAAATCCGTTTATCACAAATCCATTTATCACAAATCTGTTTCATTAGAACATGTGTTTAAGAAGAATGATTTCCACGTAAAAGAATAAGAATTTTCATTCGGTTTGATTTGTTCTTAATAATGTTAACAATAAAAAAAAGTCAAAATAATAATAGGAATCAACATTAGAAGAGTAGTATGGATGTTTACCTTTAATCAGTTGTGGATAATCAACAAATGATTCAAGGTGAAGAAGAAAGATTGAAAGATTTGTTAGGAATTAGGAAGAATATGAGAGTTTTGATATGGAGAATGAAAAAAAATATAAAAGAAAAAGGTTTTTATAGTCATAATTTGGAGCTCCATATTAGTTGTTGGATCATAAAGGCCCTCTCTAAGGCCTTGATTCAACCCAAGTGACCTCAGTTATTATATAGATAGATTAGCAATTAAGCTTTCTAGTAATGAAAATGGGGTTTCCAATGAAACTTATCATAATTAATCACTAATCTATATCTATATCTATATTACTATATTAAAGAAACTTGACGGATACATACGTAATTTCACCATCATTTTAAGATGACATCTCAAGAGCCTCAAGTGTAATCCCCAAATGTTTACCCTCTTTCTTCCATTTATACCCTTGTATACTACCTTTGATAGCAATTGTACAAAATAATAATGCTAACTCTTTCCTTATCACTGATTTTGAAACCGTTAATTGATTCCACCTTTCAATGCATTGTCTCTTCCACATCCCCTAATTAATTCTCAGTTCGTTTTTATAAGAACTCACATACAGGAAAGTGTAGCCATTGCTCTGGATCTTTTTCGATTCTTCTGTTCCTCACCAAATTATCCATTACACTTGTAGGTATATGCATTTCATTCTTGCTTCCCAAATAATTAATTAATGGTTTCAACTTGGAAAGGTTACTAGCATATGTTGGTTGGTGAACAGGTCATGGTATCCCTCAAAAGAACTCCTTCCGCATGCTGGTCTAAATGGTGTTGTCATTACGCGCGTTATTATCTTTAGATAACCGACTTTCAAACTGTAAAAGCTTTTGATTTTTTGTAATCGTATCATACTCAAAAAACCAATCTATTATTCTCACTTCATTGTCGTTTTAAAGTATTTGCTTTTTCTAGGTAGTTGGCCTTTGTGCTCTTCTACCAATTAATTATATGGGCAGTTAGATAGTTATTTATCTTTTTGACCTCAGAAACCAGCATCTGGAATCATTCAGTATTTTAAATGTCAATGATGGATTGAAAATGTGAGTATTTACTATCTTGATTCTTAAACCAATCTATTGTGTTTAAGGCTTTGGATGTTTGACTGTTATGGTTGGGAACAAAGCGATGATGCATTGCTGAGCTTGAAGGGCTATGATGATTTCTTGAGCCTCTTTTGTGAATATCAGTGCGAACTGTGCATGTAAGTTATTCGACGAAATGGTTTTCGTATGTAGGTCAGTTTCAAAAGCTATCTTAATTTCGTAGACTTCTATTGTCAATACATGTTGGCTTAGAAATTGTGCACATGAGATGTTTGATGAAGTGTTTGTGGCTGTGATGATCTAATTTTGGAGTTGGAAAAGTCTTATAGAGCTTATCCATCGCTTGGTAAGGCAAAAACAGAGATTGGCAAAGTGCGGGAGTGAATAGAGTGATCTTAATCCTCTGTTTCCTACTCTACACACTGCAATCTCTAGATTTGCAACAGTAGCATGTAGTGTTCTTAGTCTGTGTGTGTAAAGTTGAGTGTCGATGATGATGCCATATTCTTGGCGTCACAAGTGATATGCTTTACAACATAACACTACCTATGGTTCTGAGCCTAAACTATTGTTGAGCCTTCTTTGCCGCAATCTTCATTTGATGTTCTTTGGCCATGATGATGCCAAACTTTTGGCTTTGCAACTGAGATGCTTTATGACAGGCAATCAGTTCAATATGAGGATAAACTAATTAAATTGAGGCTACTATTTACTTTTGAATAAATAAATATAAATTTTACAAATCTCATATTTAGTATGCTATACAATTTTAGTTTTATATTTTTTTTCATATAACATGTCTTCTTGATTCATTATGATGATTACTTCGATTACTTTTAGTAGAAAAGAGAATCAAGTTATAGAACGAAACCATACATTATTTAGTTTGATTTACTTATTTTTTACTAACTTGGTTTTATTTTCCAGCAAAGCGGAAATGGTTTTTACCAGGTGTCGATGGCGGCAAACAATTTTGTCTATAGCTTAAGGCGTTCTAGGGTTGCACCACCGATTTGGATTTCACTTTGGTACATCCTCCGTTTTAATATTTGTTTAGCATCCTTTTCCGAATTTCACATTGAATTGATTTTTGTTTTGGACACTTTGGTCACTCCAAGTCAATTACAGGTTTGTTTATATTCAGTAGTAGTTGGCTTCTCTTTTAAAGCCTTGTTTTTTTTTAATATTTTTTTTTGCACAGGACTACTATCAAGCAAATTGTGTTGTTAATTTTTATAAGTAGAAAATGTTATGTGATCTTTTGTTTAAGTAACTTATGTGAAGAAACATCAGTAGATCACAAAGATAGCAATGCCTCAAAAGACAAGTCTATTGGATTTGCTTAAATTGTTGATGATTGTTCTTTCAAAGATGCATATCATTATTGTCTTTATTTCTTAGGTCATGTCACAATCGAGCTGTTTTATTGGCTTTTGATTGTCCCGCCATCATTTTTTTTCAATCTTGTATCACCACCACACGAGGCGAGGGACAATTTGTTCACCCAGATACCACTAACGAATAACCCACCATAAAAAGTGAGGCGCAATAAGGAAAATATTTAGGCAAAGTTGGAGCTCTAGGCGAATAAACTCCTTATGTGTTGAAGATGTCGAAGAACATTACAATCTATTTCCATTAATTCGGCAGTAGATGTTGTTGAGTTGTTCATAGGAAACTGAACTTTCAATTGTTAAAACTGTATGTTAAATTTGGATTTTCTTGCCTGCACACTACTTGCTCCACTTAATGCCTAAAGAAATTATGTTGTGTAGTTGTTGGTATTTAATATCGAACATATGAAATTGATGGGTTTCTGGCATACATTATTTTGTTAATAAGAACTCAGTTACATATCATGTTGTGAGGTTCATGTAAAAGCTTTAAATTGCTTCATCTCTGTGAAAGGACCGGATTGTAAGAAATCAACTATATAATCACACAAGTAGAGTAATTTAGGTGCGGAAACCCTAAATCACATGCAAAATGATAATAGACAAATCAGAACAAGTAGAAATCCATTTTAATAATCATCTTCATTGATAAACACTTGATTATAATCAATAAAAGCTTAGTTTACAATGAAAAGACACTTTCAGAAAGTTCTAGACACACCTAGTAAAACACACACTTCACCTAGACCGAATGGCCAAGTTCTTCTCTGCAAAACAAACTCAAAACTATATATAGACTCTCCATTCGACCTTTGCAGAGGTCGAATGGGCTCGTTCGACCTTTTCAAGGCTCGAAGCAAACAAGATATACATTACAAAACTTCATTCGACCTAGATAATCTCCATTCGACCCCCCGTTAGGTCGAATGGCCTTCACATTCTTCATATCTTCAATAATAAACATTGTTTCTTCATTAATCCAAAGCGATAGTCACATATATGCACATACAAACTCCCCTTGACTATTGCTTGGATTGTTGTTCTTGATACTCTAGCGTCTTTTTCATCAACTTGATCTTCAAAGTCTTTCTCTGTTTTACGCTCATTTCTGGTTCTAGTTGTCGTTTGAGCGAACTTTTCTTCAACTCTTGTACTTTCACATATTTTCCCAGCAATTTGTTGTAGTCACACCCATCGTTCACATCCCAAGCGAAACAGAAACATATAACTCTGTAAAACTTCATCGCTTGCTCCTCATCATGAACTCTCAAAGTGAATAGGATTGAAATACAACATATTGATGCCTTCTCTTGTACAATTGATCATCCATATGGGATCAAATATGTGTATTTTCTTGTACTCAAGCTTCGGATCTTTGTCTTTCAATGCAATCATAGCTTCAGCAGTCTTCCAATCTGTAACATCGCATATTTTTCCCCAAAATTTCTAATTAATAAAACCACCATTTTACCTAGTATATTTTTCTTTTGACAATTTTTACATGAATTCAAAAACAATATATGTTTTAACCACCTTATACTAATAATTATTTGATAAAATCGTTGGATCTCGTTGTCGTAGTGGGTTTTTAAAATTTTTCGTAAACATTATTAACTAGTATAACCATAATATATATAATAATATAGTTTATATACATGAAAAGGCTTTTAAAAAAATAAATGTTTGAACCGGGACTCGAACCCGCGTCCAAAACAACACACATACACACATGAACCATTGAACCAGCTTACCATTGGGTGATTATATCCTAAAAGAAATAAACTTAACACCTTCCTAAATTATCCCCAGTTAACAACAGAAGTCAAACACAGATCGAACCCATTCAATTGAATCGTGATCCCGCGTTTTGATTCGTGATTAAGTATAGAATGTTTTAACCGACCTTTTCAGCGTATTCCCCACGTCAATCTTCATCAAAACTTACCAAAAGATTGAATAATTATGCGTTCTTAGTTAACCCTAGGTCAAACTTTCTAAATCTACGAATCATTGTGTATTTGTATAAATTAAAACCTCCCTAACAACCTCTGTGTACCGATAAAGCTTCCCCTGCTTCAAATTCCACGCACAAACAACCACTTGATCGAATTTCTGAGCTTTTGATCGTGATACTCTTGGCCATGTTTCACCTCGATCGAGTCTGGTAAATCTCAATTCTTTGTTTCTTAGTGTTAATCGGCCCTTGTTCTTCAAAAGCCCCAAAATCAATTCAACTATCATAGCCGAATTGACCTGATCAGAAATCTACGGTTCATACTTAATATTTGGAGAATATGACTTATAGTCGGGTCTGTTCATAACTAACGCAAAACAAAACTAAACACAAACTGATCCCTAGATCAGTTGGTGAACTCACTAATTGGTTCAGCGTTGGGTCGGCTTTGGTCTGGGTTCGAAACCAGGCACATCTTTTTAATTTCTGATAATTATTCATGATATAACCCAAACAACCTATACAACTAATCAAATCCAAATCTAAACGTTCTCAGGGTCTAGACCAGATGGTCTAGGCTTGTGATATAAGACGCGAACTGGCCAGAGGCCCGGGTTCGATTCCTGGCAGCCACGTTATTTTTTTAGACCCTTTATCTTTATATATAATCTAAATATCTTTTAAAATAGTTTTTCAATACTAAAAGTGATTTATAGATTCTACAAAAATTATTTTATGTTATTCAGAAGGTTAAGCTTATCATACAACTTTTAGTTTTTCAAAAATCATTTTTTTAATCTATATAAAATATATTACAAGTTTATTCATTTATAAGTTAGAAATTCTATAAAAAATATCTAAACGATTTTATAAAATTTCACAAAAATCATTTTAAATTTATAAATCAATAACCTTTTCAGAATTAAATTTTTATGTCAGAAAAACGTTTATTTAATATTTTTAATTAATTTTTACTATTTTAATCATAAATAATTCATAATAAATCCATTTTTCATTATTTTTACATCAAAATTTCACATAAATTACTTTTGTTCATTTAGATCAGAAATAAAATTTTATGAATTAAAACTTATGAATTTTAATATTTTTAGACATTAATACTACATTTTGACAAATAAATATTAATAGACTATATATTCATTAATTAAGAAAATAATTTTATAAAAATTATTTTCACATTACAACATTTTAATAGAACTAGTTTTAATTAAGATTTTACAAAGAGTCCTTTTATTTATTTATTTTCCTAAATTTCTTTATTAGTTCATTAACAATTTATCTAAATTAACAATTAAACAATTGCCAATCCCCAAATTAAGAACCCTAGAATACCTTTAGACTAGAAAACTTAGAATTATTTATTTGCCTTGAACTTAGGGTAATACTTGGAATCGTTTGTGCCACATTTAGACTATTTAAAAGGATTCAAGACTTGTGCTAAGGTGAGTTTACACAGCCACTGTTCACTATTTTGGGGTAAAACATGTTACATTTTCAATTGCAATTCAACATAAGTGTCTATGTGTTATTCTATGTTGCATTATGTCTTAAACATTACTATGGTAAGCACAATTAGACTAGCATAATCATTAACTCCGTACAAGCCAACGATACACAATGATAGATCTATTGGACTAACAACCCCACCCGGACACGTGTACCTCCAGTATGGGTAGTGTGGGTGATTGTTATCGCAACAAAAATGAGTGAACCATATGCGTATGGGATGGACCATAATATTCTAGTCACAAGGTTTGATTATGCACACGATTTACCGGGTAGTATTGTTTTCACATATGGACTAGACTTGCCACGACACTCGAATTGTACAAATTTTATTCAATATTCAAACCAATGTAATTCTCACCAACTTTTGTTGACCCAAAATATTTTCAAACTTAACATGTTTCAGGTTATAGCTTCGCTTGAAGATTAGAGTTATTCCTTGAAGATTTGTATTTAGTGTTTCTCATTTGATGTACAAATTCTTTTAGAACTATGTATGTAATTTATTTAATTAATTATTGAAACTTAGTATTTACCATCAGCTACTGAACAATCATCACTACGTGGCACCTCGATGTTTCCGCCATCGGTTGGGGTGTTACACAATTATAATACTAAAATACAAAATCATTGCTGAAATGTTGCTGGATCGGCATTAAAGGTATTCTCTTCAACACCACAGGAGGTTTGCATTTCAACGTTACCCTCTTCATACCAGTAATAGGATCAATATATCTGTGTACAATCCGTTTAGGATATTAAGGCCTAAACAAGTCCCATTTAGTACGACTTTCTCTTGACATCTTTTCAGCAAACCATCCAACAACAACATTGTTAACAGAAGCACCATTCATCGTATGTCTACAAATATCCCTCACAGCCCAATACAGCAGTGTCTTGATATCATGGAATCTGTAGAAGTACAGAATTCCTTTCTCCCACTTCACACCTATACACCATAGCTGTGGAAAATATTTCCATCCCAACGCTTTGCCTTTGAAGACTTCGTTGTGATATTTGTAGAAACCTCCTTGCACTTCCGCAACTGGTCTGTTTGCTTCTTTCTCTTTCAGCTTCCTTAACAATTCTTTCAGTTCATCAGATTGTTTGTAAGTTTGTTTCTTTTTAGCTTCTTTCCCAAACACTTCATCCATTATCTTCTTTCCTTTTTGTTCAGCTAGCTTTTCAGCTTCATTAAGTGTTTGCTCATTAATTTCAGGAATCACAACATTCTCTTTCCTTTAATAATACTTAGGATACTCTTCATGTGAAAGATCTTCAATTTCCACTTCTTCAAATACTGGAGTATCTTGATCATCAGAATGATTTCCTGCTTCTTTAACTGGAATGTCAGGAATCTCTTTATCTTGCATAATCTCTTCTAGAGACTTCCCAACCTGCTTAGCAATCCCATCAAGTATCTCTTTAGTAACTGTAGCAGATACTTCCCAAGATCAGGATCATTGTACTCGATCTGGAATCTCATATCATCATTCTCAAAGATTTCAGGGAATCTTCCAGTTAATTCAATTGTCCAAACATTCTTCTCAAACATTTGTCTGTAAAGCTTCTTATCTTCATCAGATAAGCACGAATCTTTTCATTCCAAAAAATGCTTTCATCTTCATCAACATTCTCACCAGGTGTCTTCTTTGCACTAGATTTACCTGTATCTCCTTTATCTGATTCTCTCTTCTTGAACTTGAATTGTTCATTATCTTGATCATCATCATCATCAGAATCTTTTGAACTTGATTCTTTGTCTTTATTTGCATCTTTTCCTTCTGCATTATCATCATCATCATCCGAACTATCATCCTCATCATCATCATCTTCACCCTCATCATCAGAAGTCTCATAATCAACTTTTTCCTCTTCTTTATCCTCCTCCTCCTCCTCAGTTCCCTTTAACTGTGGTGCTTTGGAGTAAAGATCATCAATCAGTTTCCTCAAATCTTTGTTTTCACCTTCAATCAGCTTTATTTTTTTTCTGTTTCTTCTCTTAGAAGTCTTAAGCATCTTTACTGTTTCTTCTAATTCATCTTGACGCTTCTTAGAAGATAACACAATCTTCAGCATATCAGATTCATTCTCTCTCATCTGCTTGATCTCTGCTTGTTGCTGATTGAATGCTTTCATCACATTAGCAATCTGACGGTTTACAGCTTCCATTACTTCACTTGAAACTGTAACTTGAGGTATAGATGATTCAGCACTAGGTTTAGCACTTGGTTTAGTAGTCTTCATCTGAATCTCTTCCAAAACATTCTTCAATGTGGCAGAAATGTTTTCAGGATTTATCTGGGACGCAGATTCAGTTGTAATTGTTCGGAATCATGGTATCGTATACACAGCGGAAGCGGTTTATATCATTATTTAAACTTAAAACCAATATATATATATATAAATATATATATTTGCAAAAATGATAATAATAATTTTATTAATCCGATTAATAAAATATTCCCAATCAGGATCTCGGTTAAACGCGTATAAACAAATAAAACATAAAAAACCATAGGGGGTTTAGTAATCAACCTTTAACGACTACACCGGAATTGTAACACGCGGGTTACAACGAATCCTCGCTAGTAGGAAGTTCACACCGAGCACGAACCAACCGGGAAGCAACACTTTGCAAGAGAAAGGCAACGGTTAGTGGTGGTTCTTGGCCGAACCAAAGCAAAAAGAGGCGGCAACCCCTTTTCTTCTTGGTGGCGGTCGCAAATCCCCAAGAGGAGGAGGCAAGGGTTTGTTGTTTTTATAAAAGTGTGTTTAGGGTTTACTCCTTAACCCTCATTTTATAGAAAACAATCTTACACTAAGCCCCCTTGTATATTACTATAATATTCTTTTAATATTAATCTTATTAATATTAAGTCCCTCAAGTCTAAAACAATTATTATTTCACAAATAATAATCCACCTACTTATGAACTTATCTGATTCGTGTACCAACGTGTAACTCTTCGGATCGTACCGGGTCGGGTTACATTGACCTCTACTTTTAATTACACCGGACATACTATATATCCAACAATCTCCCACTTGGACGATTTTAATTAAATGAGTCAACGTGCGCAGAGTTGGACACCTAGCTGCATCGCATTGCACCCAAACCAGTATGACACTTTACAGTCGTCAACTAGTTCTTTGAGTTCAAGTTACGCTTTACTTAACCAAATACTATAGCCCTGATAATTCTATCAACAAGTCCATTCTGTATAGACATCCGTTGATCATAAGACATGGATCATTCATTCTTATATAGTGATCAACCATTCTCTATTCTCGTCTCTAATTCAAAGTGGTCTAACGAACTACCTTAGTCCGAGCATGGCCACGTGTTTATACCAGTTTGAGTTTACGAGGGCGCCAGAATGTCTAGACTTCTAATCCTATAGAAGTATAGAATTCCATCAGCGTCATAAAACTCCCACTTAATCTTGGATTTCTCCCAATGCTACCCTTATTGCTACCCATGTTTCAGGATAGTGTTAGATAACATTAAAGATAGTCCTTGATCAATGTAGTTTAATATGTGCCTTAGGAAAAAGGACAGATTGAACATAACAATATCAAAACATCTCATGACACAGATCCATGGAGATCATTTTGAAGCGAGTTACATCCAATATCATTCCCTAATGATATCTGTGAATTATGATCCTCAAACCCTTGAGCTATTCATCTCATGAATACAATCATATTAATTCACAATAGTCTTACATTCAAATTCATTCCCATGTAATTTGATCGACTACGGACATTTAGAATACTCGTATTCAAGGATTTAAACATACAAATAATGAACACAGTTAATAAATATTTAAATTTGCATTTAACCCATTAAATCAAATAAACATTCAATATAACTGTCATAGTTCAAAATAAAACACCAATACTAATTACAGATCATGCCCACTGTCTGGCAACTCTAAGCCCTATCTTTCCAGCATGCTCCTCATGTTTAGCTTGAGGTAAAGGCTTAGTAAAGGGGTCAGCCAGATTTAGATCTGTATGAACTTTGTTTATCACGATGTCTCCACGCTCTACTATCTCTCTAATATAGTGGAATTTCCTGAGTATATGCCTTGTGGTCTGGTGTGACCTTGGTTCCTTTGCAAGAGCAATGGCACCAGTGTTGTCACACAGTATCTCGATTGGTTTCTTTATGCTAGGCACAACATCGAGATCAGTAATGAACTTCTTCCTCCAGGCAGCCTCCTTTGCAGCATCCGATGCAGCATTGTATTCTGATTCACAGGTGTATTGAGCAACCACACTTTGCTTAGAGCTCTTCCAAGTAATAGCCCCACCATTCAGAATGAAAACATATCCCGTTTGTGATCTTGAGTCATCACGATCAGTCTGGAAGCTTGCATCAGTATAACACTTAACTGACAGCTCCTCATCCAGTCCTCCATATATTAAGAACATGTCTTTAGTCCTTCTCAAGTACTTAATAATGTTCTTCACTACAGCTCAATGACTCTCTCCTAGGTTCTGTTGATATCTACTCATCATGCTAAGAGCATACGAGACATCAGGTATAGTACATAACATGGCATGCATGATAGAACCAATCGCAGAAGCATATGGAACACCTTCCATTTTCTTCTTTTCCTCTTTAGTGTTTGCACACTGCTTGTTATTAAGAATGGTTCCATGTGCCATGGGCAAGAGCCCCCTTTTTGAGTCTTGCATTGAGAAGCGTCGTAAGACCTTATCAATATATGTACTTTGACTTAATCCCAATAACCGCTTTGATCTATCTCTATAAATCTTTATTCCCAGAATATAAGTGGCTTCACCAAGATCTTTCATTGCGAAACATTTACCCAACCAGGTCTTAACATCTTTAAGCATAGGGATATTGTTTCCAATGATTAGTATGTCATCTACATACAGTATAAGAAATGTGATATAGCTCCTACTAGATTTCTTGTAAACACACAGTTCATCTTCGTTCTTGATAAAACCAAACTCTTTGATTTTCTGATCAAAACGGAGATTCCAGCTGCGAGATGCTTGCTTTAATCCATAGATGGATTTATTCAGCTTGCACACCTTATTAGGATTCTTTGGATTGACAAAACCTTCAGGTTGAACCATATAGACATCTTCCAGTAAGTGTCCATTTAAGAACACGGTTTTGACATCCATTTGCCATATCTCATAGTCATAATATGCAGCAATGGCAAGTAGAATTCTAATAGACTTAAGCATGGCTACTGGCGAGAAAGTTTCCTCATAATCAATTCCTTGAGTCTGAGTAAAACCTTTCGCTACAAGCCTTGCTTTGTAGGTTTGCACATTCCCATCCATGTCAGTCTTCTTCTTGAAGATCCATTTGTTTCCTACAGTCTGACATTCGGCAGGAAGATCAACCAAATCCCAGACTTGGTTATCATACATGGATTGCATCTCTGCATTCATAGCTTCTTGCCTTCTTAGATTCCGAATCCAAGATTGCAGCTTTGTAAGTAGCAGGCTCAGCTTCATCAATCATGAAGATATCGTCATACCTTACAGGTGCACGACGATCCCTAATACTTTTCCGAACACTTAGTGTTTCTGTTGTTTCTTGAGTCCTCTCAGGCTCAACTTCAACAACTGGATTTGTTACTTCTGTTTCTGTCTGAACAACTGGTTCAGTCACTTGTGATTCTCGAATTTCTTCAAGATCCACATGGTTATCTCTAATCCCTCGTGCCAGAAGCTCTTCCTCTAAGAAAGTGCCTCTGCGTTTAGTGAAAATCCTATTTTCAGTGGGGTGGTAGAATAGGTAGCCGATCTTCTTACCGTATCCAACGAAAACCACTTTTTCGCCTCTGGGATCTAGTTTATCCGAAGATTCTAGAGTGACATAAGCATTACATCCACAGACTTTAAGGTAGGATACATGAGGTTTCTTTCCATGCCATATCTCATAAGGCGTTTTATCAACCTTTTTCGTTGGAGCTATATTCACAAGTCTTGCGGCAGTTTCCAAAGCATAACTCCAAAAGGATTTTGGAAGGTTTGTTCGACACATCATTGATCGAATCATATCTAATAGAGTTCGATTTCTCCGCTCAGACATACCATTATGTTGCGGTGTTCCAGGTGGAGTGAGTTGTGAAACTATTCCACAATCCTTTAGATGGTCGATGAATTCCTGACTAAGATATTCACCGCCTCGATCTGATCGAAGCATTTTAATAGTTCTATTTAGCTGATTTTCTACTTCGTTTTGGTTCTCTTTGAACTTTTCAAGAGTTTCATGTTTATGCTTCATAAGATAAATATAACCATATCTACTGAAATCATCAGTAAATGTAACAAAGTATCTTTCTCCATGTCTTGACATTGTTCTGAATGGACCACATACATCGGTATGTACAAGTCCTAACAGATCATTAGCTCTTCCTCCAACATTTGAAAAAGGTGCTTTTGTTAACTTTCCACTTAAGCATGATTCGCATTTTCCAAACGACTCTGAACCCTTGGAATCTAGGATTCCTGCGGTTTTGAGTTGTTTAACACGATTCTCACTTATGTGACCAAGTCTACAATGCCACATATACGTATCAGTAAAGTCCAACTTATTACGTTTATGGGAGATATTGCATAATATGTTATCGTTTTGGATTTCTATCTCATAGATCCCATTGTTGGGTTTTGCATCAAAGTAAAATACATCGTTAAAATAAGCAGAAATAAATTCACCATTAAAACGATAATCAAAACCTTGTCTACGTAAAGCATGAAATGAAACAATATTTCTAGTCACACTAGGAATGTAATAAACATTGTTCAAAACAAGTTCTAAACCAGAAGGAAGTAAAAGAACATATTCTCCTATCGCCTCCACTGCAACTCTTTGTCCATTGCCAACATGGACCTCCAAGTCGCCTTGTTTCAGCTTTCTAATCTTTCTTAGTCCCTGCAAAACATTACAAATGTGGAAACCACATCCTGTGTCAAACACCCATGTTTTGCTAGAAAAACAAAGATTTCAATAACATATATACCTAAGGACTCTCCTCCAGAAGCCTTGGCTTGCTTCAGTTCAGCTAAATACTTAGCACAGTTCCTCTTCCAGTGCCCAGTTTCATCACAATGAAAACATTTGGCATCTTTCAGAGGTTTCTTGTTGGCAACAGTTTTGCCCTTTCCCTTCCCTTTGCCTTGATAGCCCTTCTTCTTGGTTTAGGTTTCTTAATTTGACCCTCCCTGATCATTAGCACTGGTACAGTTTTGCTAGGCATGTTTACCTCAGCAATTTTGAGCATCTGATGCTGTTCTGCAAGTGTCTTCTCCATCCCATTCATATTATAGTTCATAATGAACTTGTCATATGACTTGGGCAATGAGTTTAGGATGATATCCCCAGGTAACTCATCGCTCAAGGGGGATTCCAGACGAGACAAGTGATCAACATATGCCTTCATTTTTAACACATGAGTGCTAACTGGTGTACCCTCTTGCATACGAGTGGTTATAAGTGATTGCATCACATTAAACCTCTCATGGAGAGCATTTTGGTGGAACATTTCCACCAGATGTTGCTTCATGTCGTATGCTTCCATGTCCTCCATGGTCCTTTGAAGTTCAGGGATTATGGATGCCAACATCAGACATGAGACTTTCAAAGAGTCATCAAAATGCTTATCCCAGGTTTTATAAAGCTCACTTTTCGTATTTGCGGGTTCATCAGGGACTGGTGTTTCAAGAACATACAATTTGTTCTCCGCTTTGAGAACAATTTTCAAGTTGCGGTGCCAGTCAATGAAGTTGGAGTGGTTCAGTTTGTCCTTCTCTAAAATGGACTTGAGAGAGAATTAGGAGGTGGAATTGTTTTCAGTTGACATCTACAAAGTTCAAAATTAATTTATTAGTATTTTATGTTTTAAATATCCTAATTATTTTATGACCCAAAAACAAAATTAATTAGGATGAGATCCCGATTCATCAATACACAATGAACTGGCTTAGCACTGTCCACCGGTACGATTAGGTAGGTAAACAACGATTGTTAATTGTGTCCACTACACAACTCTCCATTTGGGGTTATCGCTAAAAGGGATGTATGTTTAACCCCAACTATGCCCACTTGTCAAACAAGCGATGTTTGGTCCTTTACTGTTAACTGTAACACCAGCCTATGTTACACAGGAAACGCGATGATTACCTTCACTCATGATCAACGCCCAGATGCAGGGTCAGCACTAATATTTGGGTTCGATTTAGAACGAACTGTTAACTCGTTAAGGGTGGCATAAAACATCAATTTAAAATTGGGATTTAATTTTAATATTTACCATAAATATATTGAATGACTCGTTAGCATGATGTGAGTCACACAATAGTTTATAAAATCCAATTTTATATTGTTCGTGATAATTGAAACTCCTTTCAACACTCGACATGGTATAGTTTTAAATACCCTATTTAAACTATGTTGGTCGTATTATCGCGAATGGACTTGTTTTAATATTAATAAAACTCCTTTTATTAAATATGCTTTTCGGTTTTTATAAAACTTGTTTTAATAAAATCGTTGCCATGATTGTGAAAATTTTATTTATTTTGGTTTAATTAAATTATTTACAATAAATAAAACACAACCACAAAACATAATAATAAAATTAAACAAATCGAGCCCTAATAGGTCGCCCGTTTCGTTTTAGCCAGAAACGAAACGAACTAGTCAAAAGGGTTTCAAAACTATTTTGATATAGCTCCCACTTGACCCGAGATCTCTATCTTCATGGAACCTGTTCGCCTTTTTATCTTCGTCTTGATCTTGTACTTGTAGGATTACAAATAAATTTGAAATACAAATAAAACAAATCTATTCTAATCATATCTATTACACCGGATCCAATATCCGTAATAGAAATACAAATCAATAAAAAAAATAAAACATCACAAACACAACCATGACAAGGGTCAAAATACCTAGGGCTCGATTCACATCACAATCCATGAACAACAAAAAGCTTTTGATCTTTTGTCAAAAAAAAAAAACATTTTTGACAAATAAAACATAGATCAAAATTATAACTTTACCATCTGTACGCGCGTAACCGTGGCTCTGATACCACTGTTGGGAATCATGGTATCGTATACACAGCGGAAGCGGTTTATATCATTATTTAAACTTAAAACCAATATATATATATATATAAATATATATATTTGCAAAAATAATAATAATAATTTTATTAATCCGATTAATAAAATATTCCCAATCAGGATCTCGGTTAAACGCGTATAAACAAATAAAACATAGACAACCATAGGGGGTTTAGTAATCAACCTTTGACGACTACACCGGAATTGTAACACGCGGGTTACAACTAATCCTTGCTAGTAGGAAGTTCACACCAAGCACGAACCAACCAGGAAGCAACACTTTGCAAGAGGAAGGCAGCGGTTAGTGGTGGTTCTTGGCCGAACCAATGCAAAAGAGGCGGCAGCCCCTTTTCTTCTTGGTGGCGGTCGCAAATCCCCAAGAGGAGGAGGCAAGGGTTTGTTGTTTTTATAAAAGTGTGTTTAGAGTTTACTCCTTAACCTCATTTTATAGAAAACAATTTTACACTAAGCTCCCTTGTATATTACTATAATATTCTTTTAATATTAATCTTATTAATATTAAGTCCCTCAAGTCTAAAACAATTATTATTTCACAAATAATAATCCACCTACTTATGAACTTATCTGATTCGTGTACCAACGTGTAACTCTTCGGATCGTACCGGGTCGGGTTACATTGACCTCTACTTTTAATTACATCGGACATACTATATATCCAACAGTAATAACCTCTTGTGTAACTTTCTTCTTCTTAGTGACTGGACATGTGACCATCCCACTAAGTAACCCCCGAAAAGACCTATTGATTTACACACTCCACCTCAATAAAAAGCGGTGGAGTTGCGATTTGCACCTAAGCCTATGATTTTGCGTCGTCCATCGGGTAGAATTTGAGTGATCACCCCAAAAATGATGTTAGGATCTGAGTTTGATTGTTTTGATGTATTTAGAATAAGATGAGAAATGAATGATATAAGTATATACGGAAGGTGCAGTGGAATAATAAACTATAATAAAAACAATGGGAATAATTGTTATCAATGATCAAATGCTTTCATTTATTGAAAGATTACAATCAGTACAAATACTCCCCCTCAGCCTGATCACACAGTGATTGTTTGTCTGAGAGAATCTTTGTGTGTGATCTAATAGAACAGTACAAGCACTGTTCTATTTATAGACAAACCTAAACCACTGGTGACATGTGCTGACGTCACCTAAGATAGTGACCTCTAACAGAATAACAACATAAAACATCTGCCCTATACAATCTACTGTTACATTACAAAACACTGTAAGATAAACTACTGCTAAGGGAAAACTCTGATGGTCTTGCAACATCTGTTGAGTCAAAGTGCTGTTGACTCCAACAGACCTTTAGTCTTCAGAACTTGATCAGCAGTTGTTTCTTCATCAGACCTTTGGTCAGCAGTTGTTCTCTATCAGTTGTTCTCTAGCAGTCCTTTGTATCAGCAGTTGTATCAGCAGCTGTTTGGATGGGACAGTTGTTAGGGTCAGCAGTCTTTTGGGAAGAGTATGTTGTAAGGATTGTTTATTTGTGGAATCAATAGTTAACATATTTTGGCTTTTCAATCATCTGTTCTTCTCCAGGTCAGCAGACCCAACAAATGAAACCCGAGTGAATGAGAGAAGTAAGGAAAAAGGAAAAAGGGGTCACCTTAGGAATTGTTGTAATAAAGTCTCACCGAAAGCCATGCCCGAAATCCCAAAAGTTTATTAAGTTAGGCTCTTAGGAGGTAAGTTAAGATCGGCACATCAAGTTAAACTTACAATTTTTATCCCACTAAAATTGCCTAAGGTTCGGTTTTCTTGAGGAAAAGCAAACGCTTAAGTGTGAGGTATTATGATGTGCCGAAAAATTGATATGTTTTCACCCACAATTACCACCTGTTTTATGGTCTAAATCATGATTTTATATTTGTTTTATCACGGTTTATCTTTCTTTGTCGATAGATGCAAATTTGGAGGCCCGGTAACGAAAAGAAGTGAAAACCCGCACAAAACGGAACAAAAAGACGAAGAGAAGACTTTGAAGATCTGTTAGACATGGCACGGCTGTGCAACCTTCCCGGGTCAACAAGTCAACATTTCCAAGTCAAAGGAGGTCAATTTCAGAGTTCCAGGATGTGCACGGGCGCGCATAATGATGAAGCACGGCCGTGCTTTACTCCAGCGTGTTCTCCAAGGCAAAAACCGACCAATACTGACAAGATGGTTAGCCTCCAGGACAAGCACGGGCGTGCCACATGTGGTGGCATGGGCGTGCTCAGTAACAAACTGACATCTTCTGTGCAAAGGACTTTGCAACAGTACCCTTTGTCGAGCATGGGCATGCCAGAACGTTGTCGAGGGCGTGAAAGAGTTGAAATGCCTATAAATAGTGGTCTCCACCCCACATTTTGAAGCATCCTTTTTCACTCGCAATCCAACACTTCTCCACGAAGTTTCTGCCCCCTGAGAGGTTTAGAGGTATCCCTTGGAGCTTGTGATCACTCCAAAAACACCTTGAGAGAGAGAGAAACACCTCAAAATCATCCAAAACCCTTAGAAATCTCCATATCACCCTCCAACATGTCTTGTACACAAACCCAACCTTGTGATCTTGTTGTGACAACCATGCTAGGCTAGATTTCTGTTAGTGTTGTTAGGGTGAGGATGGATACTTGGTATAAATTAATATAGTTTATCTTTTATTTTAAAGTGGTGTTTTGTGTTCTTAATAATTCTTACTATTCTAACTTTGTTTAATGGTCTAATTAACAAATCGCTTAGTCTTTGGTCTTGTGAGTGTCTTGGTAAGAAATGGGAAGGATTCATGAGTGTACCCATGGTGTGTAAAAACCCATGCACTTGTGAACTTAAAACCGTAAGTGGGAAGGACTCATGAGTGTACCCATGGTGTGTAACAACCCATGCACTTGTGAACTTAAAACCCATGAGTAGTGATTAGTCCATTTGTGGGTAGAAATACACACACTTTGAGACTTAATCCTCTATTATCAAGATATTTAGGGTCGGTACGGTCTATATACTTGGTCCTAATGATAAGTTAATCCTTAATCTTACATCTTGGTTTCATGGTCTATGTGAAGTCTTGATGTGGGTTATGGATTAATGAACTCGTGTTGGAATAAAACGGTCTTTAATTTATTCCATCATTATACTGCCGCACAGTTAATGACAGACCAGTCACTTTTTGACAAGTTAATTAAACCAAGTAGGGGATGTACGTGTGCTAGTAAGTCACGACTCCTCTATGATATTAAGTGGTAACTTGCTCAGTCATGCTCCGGCCACCGACAAGTTTATCATAAAAGTCTAAAGTAGTTTGATGTCTATATCACAACACCGGAAGGCGGGTAATTCGGGTTGAGTCAACACAGTCTCGAGTCACTTTATTTTCAGTGTTGAGAGGTGAGCTCACCAGGTTGGGAGACCCTCATAATAACATTAAGAACACAGTCGTTTGTACAGCTTTGCGAGAACAATCACCTCTAGAAAATGCAGTTGCAATTATACGTTAAGAATATGTGCGCGCTCAAACACACCACTATAAAATAAAGATAGCTATTTCATACTGGGGTTCCATCCGATCCTGAAGTAACACCATTGTTTTGCTATTGATTTTCCTTAAAAGTTTTCATCTCTCATTTTACTTTTCTTCTTATTTTAAAAAAAGTCTATTTAAGTAATTTTAGGAAGCTGAGTAGTAAAAATCGTGTCCACGGATTCAATACTCGGTACTTGCATATTTCTATACTATATACGATAGGTGCGCTTGCCTATTGGGTCGTGTTTAGAAAGTTGAGCAACTATCGTTTTAAATTATAAATTTAAAACTTGTAAGTGTCTTTTTGTTTTTCTTACTTGCTCGTCTTTTCATTAAAGCTTTTGACACTTCCCCCACGACTTTGCCCTTTTTGAAAAGAAGTCTAGTTTTCTTAAACACTCACACGATATCATACCAAAATATTTTCACTAGAAGTAGAGCTAGAACTTACCGGTTTAGGCGGATCTGTCATGCCCATTAATGCAAAGCGAGCTTCCTTTCCTGCAAAGAACTTAGAATAGTCAATCTTCGTGAAAGCATCATCCACCATGCATGACTTCATCGTCATCAAAAAATCCGCTTCGGCTAGCAATTGATCAATGTCAACATCTAGAGAATTAACACTAGCCTTTGAGTCAGATTCGCTTTCTGAATCGGAATAGACATACTCCGGTTCATCAGAGACATCAACAACAGAATCAATAATCGTCTTTGAAACCGTTTCAGTAACCGATTCCTCAACCTTCTCAGCAATACTTTCTGGAACCTCTTCAATTATCCCCTCAATCACAACTTCAGAAATCTTCTCAGAAATATTCACCAAGTCATCATCAACTATCACCGGGTCCTCCTTTACCATCTCTTGCGCAAAACATGAAACATTACCACCAGTAACCTCTTCAACACCCAATTGCATATAATTCCAATCAAAACCTTCATCTTTTTGCATCCCCAACGCCTGATTCTCCTTCTGCGGTTGAGTGTTTGGTGTAGAAATAGGAACAATGGTTCAGGTTGGATTAGGTTGTCACACCCCAACCGATGGCGGAATCATCAAGGTGAGACTTAGTGGTAGATTGTTCAAAGACTTCATGACACTAGATTTTGTGACAATATAGTTTAAAGATAGAATTTCATTTATTGTCTAAAAATAGAAATACAAGTAGTTCATATAACGAAAAATACAACAACAAGAATATGATAACTTGAACTAGAGTGAGTTTCTATGTCCAATCCTAAGTAGTTTTCTTGAATGTCCTGCAATAAATATTTCCTGCAACATGTATAAAATATCCGTCAACACATAAAGCATTGGTGAGCATACTAGTTTTGACATACATACATAGTATAAAAAGTTTTGCTTATAGGCATATGCAAGAGAACCATACAAACGGCGACTAGCCACGAAGAATTTTGCTTAACATGACCCATGTAGGGGGCGGATAGCCAATCCTATAGCGCTATACATGCAAGGTGGGTTGTCAACTATATGAACATTTGTATGTTAGAGTAAATAATTCTACATAGCATAGCGTACAAGCATATAATAGACTTTAGATTGCGCATGATAGAATTTACAATATGATAGACTTTAGACTAAGCATAACAGATTGTAGAGTTTAAAATCGTTTGAGTTTTGATAGTGATACATGTTGAGCCCCAAAGAATAAAGGATAAAAGGGGGACAAGTATGAACTCACCTTTGGGTGCGTTTAGTAAGGTTCCAAAAGAGTGTCTTGGAAGATTAAGCTTTAGCTCCGATTAACTAGAATTAAAAAGGAAGGCGTTTTAGGTTCAAGAGTTGGATTAATGGATTCAAGAGAGTCAAGCAAGCCTTTTAGGCAAACCAAGCACAAATTGCCTTTAGGGCAATCCGGATGGTCATGAGATTAAGTTAGACCAAGCACAAAATTATCATAGATGATTCGGATGGTATAAGGTTAGGAATGTGAATCCATTTGATAGGTTCATGTCATAACCACTTCGTTTATGGAATAAACGTGGGTTTTGGACACGGATTTCCCCTTTCTAGTGTGGATAAATCCATAGCACAAGAAGGGTCAAGAGAGTTGGTAAGGTAGGGTGTAACCACAAACCTTCCAAAGATTAATAATAAGATAGTAATATAGAAGCTTGAAAGTATAAGTTTATGTTATTATATAGTATAATTCAGAAAACAACCACCTTTGGAACCTCTTTTAGGTGCTCTACCCTTATCACACTTCTGTGGATAAATATGGGGAAGATCCTAGAGGTTTCTCCAAGGAGTTTTAGATGAAAAGAAGAAGAAAAACTGAAGAGAAAGAAGGTTTGAGCTTAGAAAACTTACTGATGTGTTATCAGGAAGTTTGTTCAAAACTTTGAGGATTAGAGAGTGATTTTAGAGAGATTATGGATGAACAAGAGGTTAAAGGGTGGAGAGGGGTTGTATTTATAGGTGAGGTGGGTTGGTTGGGTGTTTAATGCAATAATTAGGGTGGTTGGGAGATGTTTAGGTGAGATAAATGGGTGTAATTACGAGTTGGTTAAAATTCTGCCAGAAAGGTCTCGTCACGCTACGTGACGGGAAATCAGAATCTGGTCACGCGACGTGACCAGGTGTTTAGGCCCAAAAAATGTTTTTTGGTTGGGCTTGGCCCAACAGACTTGGTTTTGGACGTGTTTTTGGGTTAAAACTTAAGGTTTAAGCCCATTTTGACATGTTTTTGGATTGGGATTGATTTCTAACTCGTACGGGTTCGTTTATGCTTCGGTTTCGTATTAGAGTCTCGTTTTTAAGCGTAACGTGTAAAGTTTGCGTAAAATAGAATACATAGAATGATTGAAATAGATTAAAAGTTAAATGCAATTGACAAAATATTCTTCCATTGATCATAAGCTCGGGAGTACAAGGGTACAAAATGAAAGATACAAGAGTACAAGGACTAGAATTGAAAATACGAAAAGTACAGATGTTACATAGGTGTAGTTTGGTTTTGGTTGGTTGTAGATGTTTGTCTTGGTGTGGTATTTTGTGAGGTGTTTTGTCAGTTTTGGTAATTGTTTTGTTGTGGATAGTTGTTGTTATTTCGGCTTTGGTAGGTAACTTGGTTTTGTGATTGACGGTTTTGGTAGTTAGAATTAAAGGGGTTTCGGTTACCTTGTTGCATCAGTTGAGTACATTCTCTCTTAAAATGACCTCGAGTCCCACAGTTAAAACGCGTCACCTTGGCTTTGTTAAAACCATAGGTAGTGTTTGGTGAAGTAGCGAGATCAGTTCTGCCAGTCTTCTCAATGAACTTAGTAGCTCTCCTCATCACGCTTGCAAACGCCCATTGGATATCGATCGGTTCCATTTCTTCCTTGTCGATCTGGGCATAATCCTCATTAGTCAGATTGTTATTGCCTATCTGACTCGCCACCAGTCCATTGTACGAAGCAACCATTGCTGAAACTAGAGCAACATGTTGTTGTGCTACTTCTACAGTCACATTGTTCATGTTGGAGGTTTCCAACATGATTGGACTTTGGCTTGAGGATGCTTGTGGCATCATTGGTGCAACATATTGTTGTTGTTGTTGTGGAATACTTACCGATGATATGTAACAAGCTGCAGACATCTGAGGTTGAGTTTGTGTGTAAGAAGTTGGTGTGTAAGTCGGTCCTGGAGCAAGGTAATTGATTGGATTCCTTTTTGGTTCAACAACATTCGATACACAAGCAACGTGAGGTGCAACACTCGCTCCTCCTGATGGATTAGACATAGAGGAAGATGATGTAGCATGACACAACTCTGGTTTTTGTGGAAACTGTGCTCTTTTAGCTTTCCTCTTTTCATCCATCTCTTTGTTCTCCAACTTCTGTATGAACTCATTGATGGACCAGTACTGATAAACATCTTTTTTCCTTCAGTACTTCAACATGTTGTCCCCAATACAGAGGCAACGAATCAGCAAACTTGTCCACTAATCCTGTCATGGGAATGTTAATGTCATAATTCGATAGTTCTGACAACAAATGACAGTATCTTAGAACAAGTTCCTTCAATGTTTCATTCCCCACATAACTAAAATTCTCAAACTCCTTTCTCAACTCTTCCATGCGAAGTCTTCTCGTCTTGTCATTACCATCATACCTATTCTTCAAACAATCCCATAATTGTTTTGAAGTTGTACAAGACCCAAACTAATGTAGCAAATCTGTGGTTAAGGCCTGAGACAACTGAGAAAACGCTTTCTTCTCAACAACAAACTTCTTCTTCTCGTCATCTTTTAAGTCTTTGAGAGGAATTGGTACATTCGTGTTTTCAACCATCGGCGGACTATATCCCTTCATGATCATTTGCCAAGCTTCTCCACCTTCCAATCCCATGCCTTCCAAATGAATCTTAAACTTCTTCTGCCATTGATAATACTCAGACATATCAAACAACTTTGGCGAACGATTACCACTACCGGATGATAAATCATTGATCAAAGTAGTAATCGCATTTGATGTCTGATTCTGAACCGCTGCTGCTGCAACTCCCCAATAGTCTGGCATTTGTTGTGGAGTAACAGTCGGTGGTGTTGAACTTGGTATGACAAGATAATTAATCGGATGTGTTGGTTGTGTGTTCGTCTTCTGTGATGCAACAACCCAAGGATTCATAGGTACATGTTGTTGTTGTGTTGTAGCAAGTCTAGTGTCATCAGAAATCCCGAAATGTTGTCCATGATGCTCGGAATATCAACACTTAGAAAATCTTGGAAAACAGAATCTAGTTCGACCTAACAACGACAATCGAGGGTTCGAATGAAACAAAGTAAGTTGGTTCGACCCCAAAGATAGACTCAAATGAGAAACTGTGACACAAAGACTCTGGTTCGACCCTGAGAATGACTTGGTTCGACCTCCCGTAAGGTCGAATGAAAACAAAAGGCTTGAATGAAAACACAACACACTCAGAATGAAGAACAAACAACTGGTTCGACCTAAAATTCCTTGATTCGACCCAAATATCTCACTGGTTTGACCTAAAACTTTCTGATTCGACCTGACCCATTTGAAAACGGTTTTTTCTTCAAAAATCACTCAATTTGATCTGAATTTTTCAAATATTGATGGATTTCAATGATATTAATCAGGTTTTGCTTCGGATTTCATGGAGATCAAGTTTTGTGAAAGAAATTTTGATATTATCCGTAAAAACAAGTTGAAATCAATCAATCTCCATTGTCATGCAAAGTTCATGCAAAACAGAAAACTTTTAGGTCTTTTTGATGAAAAATCTGTTTGAAAACTATCAATTTGCAGTTGTGTGATTGATCAAACCTCTGATACCACTTTGTGAAAGGACCGGATTGTAAGAAATCAACTATATAATCACACAAGTAGAGTAATTTAGGTGGGGAAACCCTAAATCACATGCAAAATGATAAAAGACAAATCAGAACAAGTAGAAATCCATTTTAATAATCATCTTCATTGATAAACACTTGATTATAATCAATAAAAGCTTAGTTTACAATGAAAAGACACTTTCAGAAAGTTCTAGACACACCTAGTAAAACGCACACTTCACCTAGACCGAATGGCCAAGTTCTTCTCTGCAAAACAAACTCAAAACTATATAATTTTAAACCCTTTTCTTTCACTTATGCCCCTGGTGTATAACTTCTGATGGCAATTGTATAAGTCAGTAATGTAACCCATGACGATTCACACAAACCACTACATTCTTGAAACCGTAACATTTATCTCAATTCATTTTTTCCTCATCATTTCATCAATACATGTCTTCAATGTGAGTCATTATTCATCATCATTATTATTAATTATTAATCATATTAAGAGAATTGGATGGGTTCAAAGGTAATATTCTGTCTTTTTTAAGATGACATTTCAAGTGTTTCATGCTTAAAACCTAAAATGTCATAAAAAAATTTCCTACACAACCCCCTATTGTTGCATTACCCAACGCTACATTCTTTTGTGTATAACCAATTTTATTACACATTAATACATTTAATCGTTGTCTTATTCATTTAACTCGGAGAATGAATCGTGCACAACCTTGAACTCGGAGAATGAATCGTTGTCTTCATTTAATCTCATAAACTTCATGATTGATGACCACTTTAAATCCTACACTAAATTTTCTTTTCCGTTTTCTATACCTGCCTATTTATAATACCCATACAACCCATTCAATGGAAGTAGACCATTTTATGAATCGGAAATGGAGTCCAATGTTTGGCAGATCATCTTATGACCTTTGCCGGCTTTATATTCTGGTGGATTGATGAGGTATTATTTTGTTTAGTCTGAGTTTATTTTAACATTATGTCTGATTTGATGATATTCAGGTCCTAGGGTTTATTGTAACAAACTTCTGATAAGATTCAGTGATTCAAAAAAGTTTGGTTTAACTTTACTGATATAGTTGATGAACTGAAGAAATTCAGCCTCAAGTAATCCTTCATTTTTCTTTCGTTGATTCTCATTGCCATTGCTTCGACAATAGAGAACCTAGTAATTAATCAATGTTTCCTTAGTTTCATGACATAATCATACCCTATGCTTTCGCGGTTGGATGTTTTTGTTTTCTCCGACAATAGAGAACCAGGTAATCAATTTATCCTTAGGTCCATAGCGAAGCCTAGGAAGTAAAGAGTTGCTCTGACTCTCATCTCCGTTCACCATGCTCACCACTTTGTTTCTTTTATGTGAGCTCCTCGTATTCGATCTATGGTAAATTTTACATTATTTCAGCAAGTTAATTTTTTTATGTTGTTTGTTATGTTTTTAGTATCACATTGGTCACAATTAGAGTCCTTAAAGAGAGTGTGCGTTATCAAGATGATATTTTAAAATCTGAATATAATAATTATGGCTTCAAGTTTAGCACATTTCTTTTGTTAATACTCGATTGCTCTTCGTGAATTAACATATTAGTTGTATAGTAGCAAATTGCTTTTACAAATACATTATGTGAAACCCGTCACGCAACGTATGACAATAGACATAAATACCCGTGGCAACGCGTGGGCATTCCCACTAGTTTATATATAAAACTACTCAATGTTCTATCTGTGTCCGTTTATGTGTGAATTATGTTCATTTGTGTTTGTTTATGTTTTTCAATTATGGTTATTTGTGTTGTTTTATGTTTGTTAAATTATGCTTGTTTATTTATGTTTGTGAATTGTTCTTATAGGTTTAAATGAGCGAACATAAAAGAACACAAACATGCCCATTTTCTAACGAACAGACATGAACAGAAACTGTGTTCGATTACATATTCATGTTTGTTCAGTTCGTTTACAGGCCTACATATATCATTTATGCGGTTATCTACATGATATATATATTATATGGATTAACAGATAGTGGATTTGTTTCTGTCTTTTGTGACTGATATGACTAATTACATTAATAACGCATGGTATTTATGTAAATATATACGTGACGTATAGTGTTATACGCGGGTGTGAAAATCATTTAGAGGGTGTGTGAATGTTTAGCACCCTATATAATTCTTTTTGACTTTTGCTGGGCTTGAATTTATTAGACATGTTGAATCAGTTACCCAGGTGGAATTATTAATGTTGACCATGACCTCTTTCTTTTCCAACATCACTAATTTAGTTCTGGTCTCCTTTCAAACTTTAAGCCCGATTAAGCCAAGCCCACCTGATCTATATTGAAATTACGGAATTTTAGGCTTCTGGTGGTTCTGCACATCAGTGTTTTAAAACCGGTTTATACCGGCCGGTTGAACCGGTTATACCGCTTATCGGTGTCCTGGCTGGCACGAATCAGTCCGGTAATATGGGGAAACGGTAAAGGATTTGAACCGCCGGTAAATTCCTGTATACCGGTTTATACCGTTATACAGGTACAAAGTTAAATTTTGGACTTTATCGGCCCATAATGATGATATAGATGTCATGTTAAGTGAGAAAGAACATGAACCGGTTTCTCAAAGACAATATGTTACTTATCTTACGTAATTTTAGTATATTTTGATTATTGGTAACTAAAACTTCTTATTAAAGAATGTGGAAAATAAAAATAGTTATACTTTTATTGATGAGTATGATGATGATAACAAATTTTATCTTAACGATCATAAACTTGATGCTTTTATGATTCAACACTCTAATGACATAAACCAATTATACCTTTTATATAAAAAAAATTGTGTTTAAAATTGAGTACTTTAAGATTTTTTTAAATTATGGATTTACTTTTAAATTATTATTTTTTACTATGAAATCATATGCTATAAGATTATTTTTGAGTTAAAGTTGTATTTATAAAATTGTAGGGTTAACTAGTTAATCCGGTTAAACCACCCGACATAACCCGGTTCAACCAGTTAAACCATTTTTAAGTCTAATCCGATATGATTAAAAAACCGTTTTTTAAAACATTGCTGCACATATTGATATCTATAGAAGATACAATAATGGGTCTGAAGAATAAGTTATCGCATGCGTATCATCAACTTAAATGGCATTTGGCAACAAACCATTAAAGGTCGGTGGTCTATATTGTGATTATTGATTTCCATTTTTGGATGACAAACAATAAGATACTAGAAAAGGACATAAAATCCGCACTTTAGCTTATTCATAAAGAGTGCAAGTGTAATCAAGCCCTCACTCGAAATGAAGTCCTACATAATACTTCAATATTTATTTTTTTAGGGATTCGTAATTTCATATATTACAGGATTTAGGATAGCTCATGGAACTATGATGTCGCAAAGTGGTGGCAAAAATTATTAAATTATCATTACAAATTGATGATTATTACTAGCTTATGGAACCGTGTCATCACACATTAAAAGTTTAAAACCATGACCGAGCTGTAACTTTGAGTTAATCCGCTAACCTAACCGTCGGTTAATTGTTTGGTTCGGTTAATATGATTAGGTAAGTTGATTAATTCAGTTATGGTTCGGTTATATATCCTACTAGTTTTTATCTCGGGAGCGTCCCGGGTTGAAATATCTAATATAACATAATAAAATATATTATTATTATTATTATTATTATTATTATTATTATTATTATTTTAAACAAATCTCTGCTATAAGTTATCATATTCAAATATAAAAAAAACGAATCTCTGCGCCGGGGTATAAATCTAGTGTCATTACAGATGAATTCGGAAGTTCGTAATCGATCATTCTAAAAAGAACTAACATGAAATAAGAAAAAAAGTTAATTATTGAAATATCGAACGCATTAGTCTAAGGGTTATGTGATGCGTTAAAAAATTCATGGGTATATGATCGGGTATGTAGTTCGAGTATCTGGGTATGTTGTTTCGGGTAATCGGGTTGGGTATCACCTAATCCAAGACCCGGCCCAAACCCACAATTTTTTTTAAACTAATCCCAAACCCGACACAATACCTGTCGGGTTACAAAAAATAGTCATTTTTTTCTCCGATTTTTATATAGCACCATGGTACTTGTTTGAAAGATAATAAAACGCTCGTTAATTTGGTGTAATTTTTTTCTTTAAAAAATCTCGTATATAAAAGATATTAACGTTTAAAAGTTATGGGAGGAAACACGAAAGATAAAATAATAAAGTTTTAATATTTAGATTTAGTAGATTAGGTATTTAATAGATTAGGTTAAAGATTATAATAGATTAGGTTAAATCATATTTATTTCTTTTTTTAATTGGTTTAGAGTTGCCACATCACATCCTATGTGGCATCTCTCAAAGGAGAGATTGCATAGAAGTATGACATGTAGGATTAATCTCTTTGCAATATATCTATTAATATATATAAAAGAATTGAACATTGCTGACATGGCGTGCAATGGTGCTTTCAACCTCTCCATGAAACTGCCACGTGACATCATAATTGAAAGATTTTAGTGTTTTTGAATTATTTCCTTTTTTAATTAAAAAAAGATAAACATAAAACCCTAAATTTATCTCTTTATCTCTCAATTCTCAATTACTAAAATTAAATTGAGTTATTTTAGAAAAAATAATTTAAAAACAAATTTAATTTTTTCTCTCTTATGTTCCTCTCATAATTTTTAAATGTTAATATCTTTTATATTCGAGATTTTTTAAATAAAAAAATTACACCAAATTAACGAGCGTTTTATTATCTTTCCAACGAGTACCATAGTGCTATATAAAAAACGGAGAAAAAAACGATTATTTTTTTGTGGGGTTATGTTCATAAAGAAAAAAAACACAAAGTGTTCAGGTTATTCATTAATCATGTTTTTTCTTTTAAACCAGTTCTTATCTACGATGTTGATATTCAGCCCAATCGCCATGCTATCATTGGAATTTTACTCTTCTAAAGATGGATATGTATACTTCATCAAGAGAAGTTAGGAGAAAGAATCGCGCAACACTGCAACACATGGTGTCACCTTATAGCAATGTTATTTTTTATTTATTTAATTACAAGATTAATAATTATTACTATTAGTATTAGAATTATTAGAATGATTATATTTTTCAACCCCCATCATGCATTCTGCATCTATATAAGTCAAAGTCAAATTGTAACATATTTTAAATTACGTGAAGATGATTATATGTTGAAGGTTATCCTTTTAATACTGTATTATGTTTAATATGGTTTATGCTTTTTATTTTTTTTAACTTTTTAAATAAATGTTTTTTTAACTAAGATTGATTATGTTTAAGTTATTTACTCTTTTCGTGATTTGAGTTTTCTTCTTTTATCATTTTTTATTAAATCATATTAATTTTTTCAACCCCGGGACCTTCCCGGGGTAATCAGCTAGTCTATATATATATATATATATATATATATATATATATATATATATATTGCAAAGCTAATAATCTTACATGTCATAATATTATGCAATCTCTCCTTTAAGAGATGCCACATAGGATGTGATGTGACAACTCTAAACCAATTAAATAAAATGAATAAATATGATTTAACCTAATCTATTAAATACCTAATCTACTAAATCTAAATAAAAGGAATAAATGTGATGTGGCAACTCTCTCTCATGTTTCCTCCCATAACTTTTAAACGTTAATATCTTTTATATGCGAGACTTTTTAAAGAAAAAAATTACACCAAATTAACGAGCGTTTTATTATCTTTCCAACGAGTACCATAGTGCTATATAAAAACAGAGAAAAAAAAGACTATTTTTTGTAACCTGACAGGTATTGTGTCGGGTTTGGGATTAGTTTTAAAAAAAATGTAGGTTTGGGTCGGGTCTGGGATTAGGTGATACCCGACCCGATTACCCGAAACAACATACCAAAATACCCTAACTATATACCCGATCATATACCCATGAATTTTTTAACGCATCACATAACCCTTAGACTAATGCGTTCGATATTTCAATAATTAACTTTTTTTTTCTTATTTCATGTTAGTTCTTTTTAGAATGATCGATTACAAACTTCCGAATTCATTTGTAATGGCACTAGATTTATGCCCCGGCGCAGACATTCGTTTTTTTTATATTTGAATATGATAACTTATGGCAGAGATTTGTTTAAAATAATAATAATAATAATATATTTTATTATATCATATTAGATATTTCAACCCGGGACGCTCCCGGGATAAAAACTAGTATTATATATATAGATATAGATTATTTTATAGTTTTATGTGTTCACATCAAATATGCAAATATATTCTAGAAAGGTTTGCGTTTGATCAAGTGCGACGCGGTTGGGTCAAAAGTGTAAAACAATGCAGGCTGGTCCTTTCTCTAAAAATTAATGGTTGGCGGTCATTATGTGAGTGATGTCCAATTCAAGCATTTCTTTGACTATTTTCTTATCATTAAAAATTCAAGAAAAATGACTATTTTGACCTGTTATTTTTCTTAATATATTACAGTACGTTGATTATTTTTCTTTATCTTAATTTAAGGTATTGTTTTTTACAAAAATAATAATAATAATAATAATCTAATTTTTTTTTTTTTGAACGACCAACAAAAATTTTATTAATCACCACGGCTAGCGGGGAGCTAGCAAAACGCCCATGTACAAAGTATCATAACAAAAAACACCACCTAGAAAGACTAGTACAAAAACACTAAAGGATTCGACTAGTCAAGTATTCGCCGCCTATTCCATTAAGTCTCCTTGATTCGCCATTATTTTAAACCATATTACCTTCTCACCTTTATTACGCCGATAGTTCGCCGATATTTCTTGTAGCAAAACTACCTTTTAAGCGAGTACCACCTCGTTCCGATTGTGAGACCAATTTGCCACCTACTGTTGCTTGTTATGCAAAAGACCAAGCTTTCCTTGGTACCCACATCTTGATATGCACAGCATAAGCCATCATGTTGAAGCCATGAAAAAACTGCAGTAGATTTTTAACATTGCAGACATCAAAAAATCAACAGCCCCAACCCAGCCCCATACCCATTTATCGCCCACTGCAGCCTCCCAATCCAGCAACAGCTTCTGACCCAGACCCCCTCGGACAAATGTGACCTCCTTTCAATCACACCACTAAATGTTACCAAGATTGAACCCGCGCCATTTCTCCCAATCCAAGTTCGGTTGTTTCGCTCTCGACTTCACCCATAATAAACTCAACACTTTAATGTCCCCGACTAACCTTTGTATTGAGCATTGTTTATTGTTGAAGATAGCATCATTCCTTGAGTTCCAAATACACCAAATAGTTGAGAAACATACCGCTTGAAACGCCTTTTTCATCCCTTTTGAGCCACCCATATATCGATGTAAATCAATCAAGTCACGGAAGCTGAATGCAAAGATATTCCCTAGCTTACACCATTGCGAAACCAATTGCCAAACGGATTGAGCGAGACCACAAGAAATAAATAAATGTTCCACAGTTTCCGCTTGCTCGCCACACAACGGACAAAGATCTGATTCCACCTGAATGTTTCTTCTGATGAGTGCAGTCCGTGTCGGCAGCCGTCCCAACCCAGCTCTCCAAACCAAAATCCCAACTTTCCGAGGCACCCAATTATTCCAGTCGAAGACCCAACCCGTTTGAGACCCCCTCCCATCTTGCAGCAGTCGTTTTAGCTCTTTAACCGAGAATTCAGCACCCAGCCCACCCCCTTCGTCCCACACCCACCTATCCGGACCTGCGGACAGAACCGGACAGACGAGTTCAGTCTGGAGGTCAGCAAACTCCGCAGCCGCATTTGGCCCCAAAGCCGCTGATCTCCAAACCCACACCCAACCCAACCCGTTACCCAGACAACGATCTGAAACAGTGGCGAACTTGTTACAATCTTCTGCGAACAGCGCCGGGAACCTAGACGCCAGAGGCCCAGCCGCTGACCAGTTGTCCAGCCAAAACATGACCTGTTTCCCGTCTCCTAACACCCCTTTTATCGACAGTGCAACATCCAACCCCACACTCTTCAAGTCCCTCATTGATGAAGCGATATTTTTCCACGGTCCAGGAGCAACTATCCTTGCTGGAATTGGATTCCAGCCCCTAGACGAGTGATGCAAGGTCCAAATCACCCTCCTCCACAATCCGTTTGCGTCCACCTTAAATCGCCACCACCACTTCGCCAATAACGATTGGTTCGCATCCTTCAATGACCCGAACCCCAAACCACCTCCACTGACCGGAGCAATAACCCCATCCCATGCCACCCAGTTCATCCTTGCCTTTTCATCCAAGCCACCCCAAAAAAAAACCCGTCGCATACGGTCCAAATCCTCCAAAACCTTTGTCGGTGCTTTAAACAATGCAAAATAATACGTAGGTAATGCATTTAACACCGACTTAATGAGAACAACCCGGCCCCCGAAAGACAATAGCCTCGCCTTCCATAAGGATAACCTCTTCTGAAACGTGTCTAAAACCGGCTTCCAATGTTTTACTAAGTTCATATTTGCCCCCACTGGTAATCCAAGATACATGAAGGGCAACTTACCCAACCTACATTTTAGTATTCCAGCCATACTTTGAGCTTCTGTGTTGTCCACACCCACCCCGTACATACTACATTTCTTCAAATTAATCCGCAACCCAGAGGCAAGGTAAAAACATCTCAGAATACGTATCAAATTCTGAGCGTTTATTTGTGACCATTCGCCCAAAAAAACAACATCATCGGCGTATAATAGGTGGGACAACATCAATTCCCCATTCCCACAAGGCACCCTAGTGAAAACACCACCCGCAACCGCCCTCTTCATGACCCCCGTTAGTGCCTCCATAACCAACACGAACAAGAAGGGCGACAAGGGGTCACCCTGTCTCAAACCACGTTTACAGGTGAACTCATTAGTCGGGGAGCCATTAATGAGAACCGAAGCCTTCGCGGAAGTGACAATAGCCATAACCCATCTGCGCCATAAGTGAGGGAAGTTCATTTGAGACATAACCGACTCCAAGAACGCCCAGTTTACTGAATCATAAGCTTTGTCTATGTCCACCTTGAAAAGAAAACCTTTCCGCTTCATCCTCCTCATCCAACAAATTAGTTCGTTAAGTATAAGAGGACCATCCGTTATGTTGCGACCCGCAATAAAGGCAGATTGCTCCTGTGACACCAACTTGTCTATTACACCCTTGAGCCTTGCAACCAACACCTTCGATATAACTTTATTAATGCACCCGATGAGACTTATCGGCCTATAATTCTTGAACTCCAACGGGTCCTCAATCTTAGGAATCAACGCGATGAATGAAGACGCACTTGCGGCCCCAAGTTTCGGGTCATGAAAGAACTCATCAAACAATCTTACGAAGTCACCTTCCACTAGTCCCCAACATCTTTTTAGGAACTTAAAGTTAAAACCGTCTGGCCCCGGGGCCTTGTCTCCGTCACAATCCCACACCGCGTCCTTGATTTCGGACACCGAAAAAGGCTGCACTAAACGATTAGCCTCATCATCAGATAACCTGCAAACATGAGAGCACACAATATTCGGCCTACATTCCAACGGCTCCTGGAACTTGTCTTGGAAAAAATTGAAGGCCTGATCCTTTATCACAGTCGGGCACGCTGACCACTCCCCGTCCACCAAAACACCATTGATCCTATTGCTTGTCGTATTCGCATTAATAATAATCTAATTTACTCCTAATTTTATATTAGTGTCTAAAACAGAAAAGTTTGTCTGCTTTTTTAGGAGAATAGAACTAAATTATTACACAGAAACATACAAAATTCATCTAGTTAAAAATTGACATTGGTGTGGTAGAGTCCCAAAACCATACCATGGTGTGGTAATTGGTAAAGTCCTAAAACCACGCCATTAATATGGTATTAAGCTAACATAAATTTTGCATTAGTGTCTAAAACATGTTCACTTCTGAAGAGAGACATCATTTTCCATAGAATTAAATTATTACATGGAATCATGCAAAATTGGCCTAGTAAGAGCACTAATGTAGCTAAAAAGTGACATTGGTGTGGTAGAGTCCCAAAAATCATACCATGACGTGGTAATTGGTAAAGTATTTAAACCATTAGTATGATATTATGCTAACATAAATTTTACATTAGTGTCTAAAACATGAAAATTCGTTCACTTTTTGCAGAGAGACATTATTTTCCATATAATTGAATTATTACATTGAGTCATACAAAATTGACCTAGTAAGAACACTAATGTAGTTAAAAATTGACCTAGATGTTATTTTGGCCAAGTTTTATGATCCCACGCGATTAGTAGGGATTGTAGTTCTTCTTTCATTCTTCGATCCCAAAATCAACAACCCTTTGGGATTGAAGGGTTATCGCCCGATCAATTTTATTGGGATTATTATTAAAGTGGTCTCTAAGGTGATGGCCAATCGAAATAAAAAAGTGATGGGTTTGGTTATCTCAGAATCTTAATTGACATTCATAAAAGATAGATATATTTTGGATGGCCCTTTAATAGTAAATGAGTTGATAGCTTGGATGAAGAAAATGGGAAAAAGCCTTTTTGCTTAAAATTGATTTTGAAAAGGTTTATGATATGTGAATTGGAGGTTTATACTTTCGATATTGGATCAAATGGGCTCTCCGAGGAAGTGGTGTTTATGGGTAAAGGTATTATTGAGTCAGCTAGATCGTTAGTGTTAGTAAATGGGTAGCTTACTTTTGAATTCCAATGTAAAAAAAAGGATTAAGACAAGGGGATATGTTATCTCCTTTTTATTTTTAATTGTTATGGAGGCATTATCTATCTTGTATCACAGATAGAACATGTAGTGTGGGGGTTTTAGAAGGAATCAAGATATCCAATGAAGGGTCAGGTTTAACACATTTGTTTTATGCTGATGATGCTTTAATTATGAGCGAGTGGCCAAAGGACAATATAGAGAGGACAACGAGAATACTTAGATGTTTTTATTTATTTTCCGGCATAAAGATAAATATTCATAAATCAAATATGTTTGGGATTGGGTCATATTTGGAAGAGGTGGGGAGAATGGCAGAGGTGTTAGGTTGTAGAGCTGGAAAGGTGAAAGTGGGAGCTAATATGAACATATTTAATAATTGGAAAGCTATTATTGAGGTTTTTGAAGCTCGGTTATCGTCTTGGAAAACAAAAACTCTCTCTATAGGAGGAAGTATTACTTTAACAAGGGCAATGTTAGAGAGTCTCCCGATGTATTATTTTTCGTTATATAAAGCTCCAGTTAAGGTTATTTATAGGTTGAAGAGCGTTATGAAGAAATTCTTGTGGGCGGTTGTGTGTCATGTTAACAAATTCATTGGGTGGCTTGGGATAGGGTGACGACTCAAAAAAAAAAAAGGGTGATTTGGGGTTAAGTAGATTGAAGGATACTAATACAACATTGTTATATAAATGGGTTTGGAGGTACCAGATGGGAAGAGGGTAGTCTTTGGAGAAGAGTCATTGATGCTTGTCACAAATCTAGAAATCGATGGTCTTTGATTCCTATGAATAAATATGTTCCAGGATGTTGGAAGGCTATTATAAAAATGGGAGATTCCTTGAAGTCTAGAGGTAAGATGATGCATTGTTTCATCAAAGGGGTGGTAGGGGATGGAAAGATTATTTAGTTTTGGCTTGATTCCTGGTTATGTGAGGAGTTGTTAAAAGACAAGTGGTCGAACTTCTTTCCCCTAGAAAGAAATAAGTCTTCTTCGATGTTGATTATGGCGCAAATCTCGAATTCAAATGACCGGTGGAAATGGAATGGGGATGGGTTGGGTGCTTTCTCGGTGGATGCGGTTAAAAAATGATCATAAAAGATAGGGAGAATTCTAATTATTTTTGTTTGAGGTAGCTATCTTAAGTGCCATTGAAGGGCAATATTTTGGCTTGGAGGGCAGAGATGAATAGGATTCCTACTTTTTCGGCGCTTGCTAGGAGGAATGTTATGTTTGATAATGATGTGTGTGTGTTGTGTGACTATAACGCGAAATTAACAGCTCACGTTTTTACGGCTTGCGTGATAGCGACAGGATTATGGATGCAAGTTGGGAAATGGGGCAGGTTAGATCCGATATTTGCTTTTGATGTTAGTGACCTGTTAGAAATTTACAAGAAGGATAGTGGGGGGGGGGGGGGATCTAAGGGGAAATAGGTGATTCATGGTATCATCATGGTTTCGTGTTGGCTATTGTGGAAAGCTAGAAATGAAAAAAATTTCAAAGGAAAAGTCGTCAATGTGAATGAGATAGTGGCCAGTGTGAAGTCGTAGTCCTTTTTTTGGTTAAAAATAGGTCTAGCTAGCTTCAAAGATTGGTTTGAAAGGATTGGTGCATATATTCATTGTATATGTTGTAATAGTTTTGATTGGCGGTCCTTTGTTTAAGGGCGTGTTGAGTGGTAGAGTTAAAAAAAATATATTTAATCATTGTAATGTTAAAAGAACTAGATCATATACATAGAACTATAAGGTATATATTGTACAATGTGTTACACGTATGAAGTTCAGAAAAAGTTATATTAAAACACGAAGTTAGGACCACCAACTTTCTTTCTTTCTTTCTGTTAAGTGGTATGGAGGCCTGATGATAGGTGATCTGGGGTCTAATGGTCACAAGTTCAAGCCTTGAAGAATACCAGGTTTTACCGATTATTCACTGTCGTGCCTTTAAACGAGTGGATGTTCGGGTTTTCCTTGAATTGGTGACCTGAAGGACCGGATGCCCCGTGGGTATCCTGTTCCTACAGAAGCTCGTGACGACTTTATTGATTAAAAAAACAGAAAGCTAGATGTTTGTAAATGCAAATTCTTTATGTATATAGCAAGCGTAGTTGGAATATTCGAATCTAATTAGTATAATATTTATAATGGCTAATAAAAATGTATTTTTAACACTACACTAGCCAGATACATGTGTAGCACAAATATATAGACGAACGATACATATACTTTTTAAAATATTGCATGAATCACATGCTCGAATATGATTCACATAGTATTGTATATTATAATCAAATGGTAATGTACTTTTAATAATAAATAATTGAATACTCGAATCTGATTTAGCTAATATATGTTAGACTGACTCCAACGCGCCCTTGTTGTTGATGCCGCCATGCCACGTGGAATCGCCCTTTCCGTTGGAGACCAACGCTTGTTTCTGTCTGAAGCTAAGAAGCCCGTGCAGAAGGGTATGGTTTTGCGTTTGTCCAAACCATGGGGTGGGCCCAACAAATCTGTCAAGGTTTGCATCTCCTTCGTTGAAGGAGAATACCTAGATCTAGGGCAACAGTGAAGGTTTCATTCAAAACCTCCTTATTCCATTGTTTTCCACATACTTTGCTTTCCATATGCTTTAGCAAGCTATAATGATCAACCCGTGTAACACTTCCAACTCCTTTCTTAATCTAGAAACTTTATATAGATCCATTAAGTCCATAAAAGAGAATGCATAAATGAGAGGTAGTTTACACCACACATTGATGAAGTTCCAAACCAGTGATACCACCATACAAGAAGAGAAGAGGTGCATAAGAGTCCTCGTCTCATCCTCACACACAACAAAACTATCGGAGGCCAACGAAATAATTTTCATCATTAAAGTCGTGCATGCAGGAATGCGTTTCAACTCTGCCATCCAAGAAAAGTTATTGCACTTCGACAGAACCCACTTAACCAATCCAAACATAATTTTGATTGTAGTTTATCTCGCTGCTCAACAGCCTTTTAACCGATCACAGCGAAAATTGAATCGACTCATCACCTAAACAAGATCAAGTGTCTTTCTTCCTAAGGAGACAAAAGCCCTTTTCCATTCCTCCATCTCTAATTAGTCGTTAAAGAAGCCCTTTCTACCGCCACTTCCACACTGTGTTCTTATCATGAGACTCAAAACAAACCACTATTCCACATGTTTTGTTACTTTCCCATTTGTACAAATTGTGCCAACAATCTTTGAGAGCCCTATCACCAATCTAATGTCTAATATCCTCCTTAGTTTTTTTGAACGATCAACTAAAATATTGCCGGGTACTTTGTACGCGGCCCCCAATGGTCGAAAGGGGCCCCAGACGGCCTCTAGTCCGTACGGACAGAGCCCTTCGGCCCACCCATCTCCTGTTCCAGGGAAAACCCGGCCCACAAACCCGCCCGAAGGCACGACGGTAGTGAACCGGTAAAACCTGGAGGGATCAGGAGTCGAACCCATAACCACAAGGGTCAAGGGTCTCTCCATCACTTCCCAACCACCTACCCCACCACAAGGGTGGGGGTATCCATCACATGCCTCCCATGGGAATCGAACCCGGCTCCCCCAAAGAGAGAACCAGCACCCACCTCTCCTTTTAAGAGTCTCTGAATTTCGTAACTAACCATAGTCAACCTGGATTCCATTCTCACAACAGTATTCCAGCACCCAGTATCATTTTTCTTAGCACCATATTAGCTGGCAAAGATTACACCACATTTATTGTAATTATATTGTCATTATTGTATTTATGTATATCCTAATATTGAGGATTCCATATGCATTATATAAAGATATATCAATACAATGATAGGATCAAGGATCCAGTCTTCATAACCTATCATCTTAGCTCCATATTAGCTGGCAAAGATTACACCATGTTTATTGTAATTATATTGTCATTATTGTATTTATGTATATCCTAATATAGAGAATTCCATATGTATTATATAAACAGATATCAATAGAATGAGAGGATCAAGGATCCAATTTTCATAACCTATCATGGTATCAAGCCAGTAAAAACTATCCTTCCCTTTCTCTCTCCAAATCGCCACCTCATCCTCCTTTCTTTTATTTTGTTCGGCTTAAATCACCGTTCTTTCTTCTCCAGCATGCTGTAACTGTTTCTAATATGAAAACCTTCATACCTATCACCCTAGACTCTTAATCCTCTTAATACAACACACGGTCTAAACTTTTTGGGATCCATTGCACTGCTTTTCTTGTTTTTTTTATCATCTATCTCCTCACCCTCCACCCACTGCTCCCTCCTCATCCATTGATAAAGTTCCCAAAGCAATACGAAGGTATCTCTACTGTTTTCCAAAACACCAAACCCTTGCCTTCTTTCTTCGAGGTTCGTTCTCAACTATGTACGAACGAAACTTGCAAATCCCACCTTGCCCAACAAGCCGCCTCCACTGCTGCCATGACTCTCCATACCACAACCACAAAACTACTGATGTATTGTAACATACATCGATTTCCAGTGTAAAGTTTGTACAATTTTCGAGTCGTTTAGATAGTGATTTTATTAGTTTTAAGCTTGTACCGCTCTATTTTATTTAGTATAGGTTTTTATAGATCTTTATTAGTTTTGGGTCTTTTTCTTTAGTATTTATCTATTTTATTTTATATTTTGTAGGTGTTCGTGGACGTTGGAGCGTGAACGAGTAACTTTGATCAAGTCAAGAATACCTGAGTCTAGAGCACGGAGTTATACTACTATATATATTAATAGTATATTAGAAATAATAATAATAATAATAATAAAAAATAATAATAATAATAATAATAATAATAATAATAATAAAAATCAAAACATGACTTGTGTCACATTGGGTCACGGCCCAAAACAACAAATATTTGAGGCAAATAATTCTAGGGAAGGCCAGACAATACTTGGAGGCGGTGGACAAAAAGTATTTTGGAGAGGATCATTATTGAGAGCCGAAAATATATTAACAAGGAGAAGACACAACAGCCGATATATTATTCTTGGAGGAGAGCACCATTGAAAAAAAACAATATTATTTTGAGGCGTAGGTCAAAGGGTGAAGCATTGGTGCGAGCACGGGTTGTTTCTACTTTAATTATTTATTTATTTGCTACCCGTTGTGAACACCATGATTTTTACTGGCTTTTATTGTTTTGATTTTATCATGACTTTTATTGGCTAGATTTTTATTACTACCTAGGTTTTGATGAATACTCATGATTGATTGAACGTTTTTATGGTTTTTTGGAACTTTGGCTATGGGTTGATGGTTTAGTAAAGACTTTGATTATTTTTGATCTGGTGTATATGCGTACCTAGTTTTGTTCAATTAATAATTATTTACTCCACATGCGTTTTTGTGGATGTCTTTCATGTATGAATGCGTGTTAGGTTGTGGACTGTGTGTTAACAACTAGTTTATGGTAAATTGCTAGTGTTTTCCATAGGAGTGGTTTTTGTTGATTGAGTAGTTCTAGGTATTCTTCCAATTCCAATAGCTGTAAGGTGCGGGATTGTCGATATGTCTAGGGTGTTAAATTGCTAGATCTAGATGCTTTGTAAGAAGATCTTCCTAGTTTCCTTACCACTACTTGCGTATCGAGTCAGGTCAGGTTTTCTATAGTTACCCCTTGCACTCTTAGTGTAGTGAGGCTTTCGCGCTGTAAGGTAGACTGTCTAGCGGGTACTTTATCATCAGAGTAGGTAAGCCTGTAAGGGTAACCTCTCAATCGGTAGTTTAACGGCTTATAGGTAACCTTAGGTTTCTCCTTGAGAAGGGTCGGGGGTCCTCTAGTTTATCCTGTAAGTTTAGTATTTGAAGATCCCGGTTCCATAGCTAGTTCCATAACCATAGTAGTTCGTTAGTCATGAGTAGGATTCCAACTTAGGTAGTACCTTCACCATCATTTGAATTTGATTCAACTCAGTTCGCTTCTTTAGTTCAGTTAGTTTATTTTAGTTAAGCTTTATTTTTCTTGAATTTAGTTTTAGTAAACCCCCCTCTAAAAATAATAAATAGTTTTATTTCAGTTTTAGATAAGTTTTCGAGTCTAGTTACCGTCTTCCATTAGAGTCTCGTGGGTTCGATATCCGGACTTACTTTAGCTTTACTAGAGTCGATAGGTTCACTTGCCTGTCAGTAGTTTAGTTTTAGAGAGTCTAGAGTATTACTAGGTGTCTAGTTTTAGGTTTAATTTAGTTATTTTTATTAAACTACTTTTAGCACATCAAGTTTTTGGCGCCGTTGCCGGGGACTCTTGGCGATTGCGTTAATTAGCTTTGATTGAACTTATCTGAAATATCTGTGCTATTTGTTATTTTTATTTATTTATTTAATTTTTTTTTCAGTTAATTTTTAATTTTTATTTTTATTTCGAGTCTTTTCTATTTTTCTTAGTTTCTTCTATCTGCTTTTCTCTTACCTCTCTTATTTTCTACTCTGCAGTTTTATGCCAGTTACTCGTTCGCGAAGCAAGTCAGCTGCCGAAGTTAAGCTTGAAGAGGTAAGTTCTTCTAGCTCTTGTTCTTCTAGGTCGTCTTCCCCACCACCCAGTCCACCACCAAACTTTTCCCAAATGGCTGAACGTCGCACTGTCCACCAACAATCCACCCAGGGTTTTACGGGAGTTAACTCCCCTATTACCATTCCAGCCATCAACAATGATGGGTCCTGGCAGATACCCTCCTACATCATGACGGCCATTAATAACACCTGTCAATTCCACGGCCGCGATGATGAGGATGCCCCGGCCCACATAGCCCGGCTGACTCGCATCCTAGCTACCTTTAAGCTACAGGGTGCCACAGATGATGCTAAATTCCTCCACCTATTCCCCTTTTCCCTTGCTGGTCGAGCCGCCACTTGGCTCGACTCTCACCCTACTGACACTTTTACCACCTGGGATGCCCTTAAAGAAGCTATTCTGAATAAGTACTTTCCACCTAGCAAGGCATCCCGCCTTCGCGATCAGATCCATTTGTTCCGGATGGAACCTGATGAGCCTTATTATCTTGCATGGGAGCGTTTTCAAAACCTGCTTAGCAGGTGCTCCCAACATGGTCTGACTGATTGGGCCCTTGTAGAAAAATTCTACAATGGCTTAACTTATGAGGCAAAGAACCGTTTTGATACTTCTGCAGGCGGCCACATGATGGGTAAGAAAACTGCGGCCGAATGCAATGACTTATTTGAAAGTTTTGCCCAAACAGACCATGAGCAGCGGACTTTACTCAGGAATTCCATTCCTACACCTAGTACCACCTCACCAGCTCGAGGTGTTCACCAAGTCACATTGGATACTAGTGTGGCTGCTGCTTTAGATGCATTAACTAAGGAAGTGAAGGAGTTGAAGTTGAAATCTGAAAAGTGTGAGATGTGTAGGGGAGGGCATGCTACTTCTGAATGTCCTTTGATTCATCAGGATGAGCAGGTGGATTTTGTAGGCGGCCAGAACCGCGGGTCAAGCAACTCTTATGGAAATTCTTACAACCCAGGTTGGAGGAATCATCCAAACTTCAGCTGGAAATCTTCTGGTAATCCCCTGGTTTCTCATCAAACTCTACTCATAACCAGGGGCAGGGTCAGTATTCGGGTGGAAATTCGGGAACTAATGTAGGTTCGGGTACTGAGGGTGGTTTGGGTAAAATAGAAGAGCTTTTAACCCAGTTGGTAGCTAAAGATTCCCACACCCAAAAAACTCTAGCAGAGCATGACACCTTGTTGAAAAATCAGGCTATGCTCTTGAAAAATCACCACTCTGCGTTCTTAGATCTTCAGCGTACCGTTGGTGACATTGCTAGGCAATTGGAAGAGCGGCCCCAAGGTCAGTTCTCGGGTAGTACTCAGCCCAACCCAGCCGCCCAACTGAAAGCAGTCACCACTCGTAGTGGTAGAGGGGCAGAGAGAGTTAGTGAGCAGGTAGAGAGTGAGGTAGAGGAGCAGGTAGATGAGGAAATAGAGATGGAGGCTCCTAGTAGGGTGCAACCTAGGCTAGTCCCAGCAAGTACCGCACCAAATAGTGAGCCTCGGATAGAGAAGGTTGTAGGTAGGACACCCACACCGATTAGGCCTACCCCTGAGATTGATCCTTCTCGTCTTCCATACCCAGCCCGCCTTAGGAACCAGAAATATGCTAAGGAGTATGGACATTTTCTAGATATGTTTAAGCAGCTTAAAATAAATCTCCCGTTCATTGAGGCCCTCCAGCATATGCCTAAACATGCCAAATTCCTTAAAGATCTCCTGAAAAGGAAAGATAGGCTGGGGGAGGTCTCAAACATTCCATTGACTGCGGGATGTTCTGCAGTGGTTTTGAACAAGCTGCCGGAGAAATTGACAGACCCCGGGATTTTTACAATCCCGTGTATGTCTGGTAGTGACACTCAAAACCACGCGTTGGCAGACTTAGGTGCTAGTATCAACCTGATGCCTTATTCTCTTTATGAGAAACTAGACCTAGGTGACCTGACCCCAACGCGCATGACTTTATCCCTTGCTGACCGATCGGTCAAATATCCACGGGGCATTGTGGAAAACTTGTTGGTGAAAGTTGATAAATTTGTTTTCCCCGTGGATTTCGTTATTCTTGATATGGAGGTAGACGACAAAGTACCTCTAATTCTAGGTTGTCCGTTTCTGCATACCGCCAAGGCACTCATTGATGTCTTTGACGGGAAGATCACTCTACGCGTAGGAGATGAGACGGTCACCTTTGAGATCGTCAAATCTATGAGATACCCTGGTAGTCAAGACGATTTTAGCGGTCCCACTGACTCTGTTTACTTCATAAATTCTTTTATCTCTCGTGTGGACCGATGTCTTGATTACATCTGTGGGGGTGATTTGGTAGTTGAGACCCATGATGAGGAGTTAGAGTTAGTTGGGGAGGAAGCCCCTTTGTTTCCCGAGGCATTAGAGATTAGTGAGGTTCGTGAGGAGAGTAGTAAACCTTCATTAGAGACACCACCGCCTTTAGAACTTAAGGTTTTACCCTCTCACTTAGAGTATGCCTACTTAGGGGAGAATGCTAGTTTGCCCGTCATTATTTCATCTAAACTGACGGAGGAGGAGAAGAGCCGGTTGCTTGATGTGTTGAAGGCACATAAGCAAGCCATTGCATGGAGGCTCTCTGACATTAAGGGCATCAGCCCCACCTACTGCACCCACAGGATACTTATGGAGGATGATTATAAGCCTGTGGTGCAGCCTCAGAGACGCCTAAATCCAAACATGCAGGAAGTAGTTAGGAATGAGGTTCTTAAGCTTATGGATGCTGGTCTAATCTATCCCATCTCTGATTCCCCGTGGGTGAGCCCAACTCAGGTTGTCCCTAAGAAGGGAGGGATGACTGTGGTCACTAATGAGAAGAATGAGCTCATTCCCACTCGTACTGTCACTGGTTGGCGTGTCTGTATTGATTATAGGAGACTAAATGATGCCACCAGGAAAGACCATTTTCCTCTCCCGTTCATTGATCAGATGTTGGAGCGTTTGGCAGGGCAGCAGTTTCACTGTTTCCTTGACGGATTTTCAGGTTATTTCCAGATCCCCATTGCACCGGAGGATCAGGAGAAGACCACCTTTACATGCCCCTATGGCACTTATGCGTATCGCCGCATGCCGTTTGGGTTATGTAACGCTCCGGCCACCTTTCAGCGTTGCATGATAGCTATTTTTCAGGATATGATTGAGACGTCTATGGAGGTTTTCATGGATGATTTTTCGGTTTATGGTAGCTCTTTTGATGTTTGCTTGGTTAACTTAGAGAGGATGCTAGAGAGATGTGTAGAGTCTAAGTTAATGTTGAATTGGGAGAAGTGTCACTTTATGGTGACTGAGGGGATAGTTCTAGGACATAAGATTTCTAGGGATGGTATAGAGGTTGATAGGGCTAAGATTGACACCATTAGTAGGCTTCCACCTCCGACCAATGTCAAGTCCATCCGTAGTTTTCTTGGTCATGCGGGTTTCTATCGTAGGTTCATTAAGGATTTCTCCAAAATCACTCGCCCCATGACCCGTCTTCTTGAGAAAGACGTTCCTTTTGTCTTTGATGGGGAGTGTCTTAAGGCTTTTGAGTTTTTGAAGGAGCGGTTGGTGAGTGCTCCTATCTTAGTTTCACCCGACTGGAGCTTGCCTTTTGAGCTCATGTGTGATGCGAGTGACTACGCAGTCGGGGCAGTCTTAGGGCAAAGGCGTGACAAACATTTTCATCCTATCTACTACGCCAGTAAGACCCTTAATGATGCTCAGGAGAACTACACAACTACCGAGAAAGAGCTCTTGGCGGTTGTATTTGCTTTTGATAAATTTCATTCTTATCTCGTGCTCTCTAAGACCACCGTTTTTACTGATCACTCGGCTTTGCGGTTTCTTTTCGCAAAGAAGGACGCCAAACCTCGTCTAATTCGGTGGATTCTTTTGCTTTCTGAGTTTGATATTGAGATTAAGGATAAACGAGGAGCAGAGAACGTGGCTGCGGATCACCTATCCCGTTTGGAGGATCCGAGTAGAGAGGAGATTCGTGAGGAGGCGATTGGAGATAAATTCCCTCACGAGTCCATAGATTTTGTTGAGGCTGAGAAGCAAGGTATGCCATGGTTCACTGATTTGGCAAATTATCATGCTCATGGGATGTTGGTAGAGGGTATGAATACCCAACAGCGTAAGAAGTTTCTTAGAGAAGCTACTAAGTATGTGTGGGATGATCCTTTTCTGTTTAGAATAGGAAGTGATAGAATTTTGAGGAGATGTGTTAGTAGAGAGGAGGGTCTAGAGATCATTAGGCACTGTCATGAGAGTCTCTATGGAGGGCACCATGCTCATCACACTACAGCTCAGAAAGTCTTTGATAGTGGTTTTTATTGGCCTTCAGTGGTGAAGGATGCCCTCGATTTCGTGAAGCGGTGCGACGCTTGTCAACGCACCGGTAACATTTCATCCAAGGATGAGATGCCTCAGAACCCCATTCGGGTTCTTGAAGTTTTTGATGTTTGGGGCATTGATTTCATGGGACCGTTCCCCATTTCTGGAGGGAACCGGTACATCCTCGTGGCCATTGATTATGTTTCCAAGTGGGTAGAAGCGCAAGCTCTACCTACTAATGATGCCCGAGTGGTGGTGAAATTCTTGAAGAAGTTGTTCACTCGGTTCGGTACTCCTAAGGCTCTTATTAGTGACCGTGGCACGCATTTCTGTAACACCTTGATGGAAAAGGTGTTAGCGCGCTATGGGGTCACTCACCGTTTAACTACTGCTTACCATCCTCAAACAAGCGGTCAAGTGGAGAATGCGAACCGAGGAGTGAAGAGAATCCTTGAGAAAACCGTTGGGAAAAGTCAGAAGGATTGGCCCGACAAGCTAGATGATGCGCTTTGGGCATTTAGAACTGCATACAAAACACCGTTAGGCACTACTCCGTTTATGATTGTCTACGGTAAAGCATGTCATCTCCCCGTTGAGCTAGAACATCGAGCTCTTTGGGCCCTTAAGGCGGTTAATCTTGATCTGACCGAAGCAGCGAAGCGACGCTACTTTCAGCTTCATGAGTTAGAGGAGCTTCGAGATGCAGTGTATGCATGATCTTTGAATATTAAGGAGAGAACTAAAGCGTTGCATGATAGGAGATTGAAAGGTGTGAAGGAGTTCAAGAAGGGTGATCAGGTGCTTTTATATAATTCTCGTCTGAAGTTGTTTGGTGGAAAGCTTAAATCTAATGGGCGGGACCGTATACGGTGAAAGAAGTGTTCCCGTATGGCACCATTGAACTACTACACCTTGATGAGGGAAAGACATGGAAGGTTAACGGTCATAGGTTGAAGCACTACATTGGAGGACCGTTAGACACTAGCGAGAGTGAGGAAACTCCTCTCGAAATTCCTGAGAAGATGAGTGATTAGAATTCTTGGGTACAATCCCAAGTGTAGAGTTTGTAAATTTATTTTTATACTTATTTATTTTTAGCTTTTCATTTTGTTTATTATTATTTGTGGTTCGGTATTATGCTCGGGTTTTGTTTGTTTCATTTTGCGCAGGTTTGGATTGCACCGCCCGTACTCAATCTCCATTCGGGTTTTGTTTGTTTCATTTTGCGCAGGTTTGGATTGCACCGCCCGTACTCAAAGCAAGCCCAAAGTTTACCATTGTGTCAGAGCCGATCGCGAATGAAATGCTATACGATCGAGTTGAACTAGAGTGTTAGAGCTTACAAAAAAAAAAAAAATTAACCAGCTAAGTCCTTCCCAATTTGCCCTCGTCTTTTTCTTTTTGTATTCGGAATTTATTTTTGTTTTGAGTCGTTTTCTATTCCTACATTGAGGGCAATGTAGAGTTTAAGTGTGGGGATGGGAAACTGTCGTCTAGTCTGTATATAGAGTCATTTTGAGTCAAAAAAAAAATTGAAAAAAAAAAAAATTGAAAAAAAAAATTAAGAAAAAAAAAAGTCCCTGATTTTGAAGTTTGCATTATATAAAATATGGAAAATGATAGGTAAAGTTAGGTGTCCGGTTTTCAAATAGTATGTATAATAAGAGATTAAAATTGATTGAAAACGTGTCTGATTTGGGATATGTGGGTAGGCTCGGCCGGTAGAAAAGTTTCTTTTGAAAAGTAATAAATTAATTATGTTAGGCTATTTTGTGGGTTCTCATCTAGGAGAAACGGGGAGACCGAAACCGCCAAAAATAGTATAAGAAGCACCGTTATAAGTTTAAAGCCGTTAGAATTTCTAATCACTTTGAAAAAAAAAATTTATTAGAAATCAAAGCAAAAATACTGAAGCTTAAGGTGCCTGGCCACTGGGATAGCGACTTGGATTGGTCACACCCTCTGAGTTAAGTATGCTGAGATGAAAAAAAAATGCTGAAGCTTAAGGTGCCTGGCCACTGGGATAGCGACTTGGATTGGTCACACCCTCTGAGTTAAGTATGCCAAAAAAAAAAGTGATTTTAAATTCTCTTGGTTTTCTACATAAGACGGTTGGGAAATGGTCAATTGGTCGTTCCTTTAGCTTCATAAGCTTGAGGCGGGATTAGGAGGAACTGTGGATTCCTTTGAGTGAGACCCTAGATAGACTAATCAACATGAACTTAACATAAATAAAAAGGGGCATGGAAACCGGTGTGGGTTTAAGAGGATCAATACCTGCAATCGCAATCAACACGTTAGTAGATTATTAATTAAGTAACCTATGTTTTGAAACTGGATGTAAACCTAACTGTGATTCCATAGCATAATTCTTTTTCAGGGACGAAAAAAAGATAAGTGTGGGGATATTTGATGTATTGTAAAATACATCGATTTCCAGTGTAAAGTTTGTATAATTTTCGAGTCGTTTAGATAGTGATTTTATTAGTTTTAGGCTTGTACCACTCTATTTTATTTAGTATAGGTTTTTATAGATTTTTATTAGTTTTGGGTCTTTTTTTTAGTATTTATCTATTTTATTTTATATTTTGCAGGTGTTCGTGGACGTTGGAGCGTGAACGAGTAACTTTGATCAAGTCAAGAACACCTGAGTCTAGAGCACGGAGTTATACTACTATATATATTAATAGTATATTAGAAATAATAATAATAATAATAATAAAAATAATAATAATAATAATAATAATAATAATAAAAATCAAAACATGACTTGTGTCACATTGGGTCACGGCCCAAAACAACAAATATTTGAGGCAAATAATTCTAGGGAAGGCCAGACAATACTTGGAGGCGGCGGACAAAAAGTATTTTGGAGAGGATCATTATTGAGAGCCGAAAATATATTAACAAGGAGAAGACACAACAGCCGATATATTATTCTTGGAGGAGAGCACCATTGAAAAAAAGCAATATTATTTTGAGGCGTAGGTCAAAGGGTGAAGCATTGGTGCGAGCACGGGTTGTTTCTACTTTAATTATTTATTTATTTGCTACCCGTTGTGAACACCATGATTTTTACTGGCTTTTATTGTTTTGATTTTATCATGACTTTTATTGGCTAGATTTTTATTACTACCTAGGTTTTGATGAATACTCATGATTGATTGAACGTTTTTATGGTTTTTTGGAACTTTGACTATGGGTTGATGGTTTAGTAAAGACTTTGATTATTTTTGATCTGGTGTATATGCGTACCTAGTTTTGTTCAATTAATAATTATTTACTCCACATGCGTTTTTGTGAATGTCTTTCATGTATGAATGCGTGTTAGGTTGTGGACTGTGTGTTAACAACTAGTTTATGGTAAATTGCTAGTGTTTTCCATAGGAGTGGTTTTTGTTGATTGAGTAGTTCTAGGTATTCTTCCAATTCCAATAGCTGTAAGGTGCGGGATTGTCGATATGTCTAGGGTGCTAAATTGCTAGATCTAGATGCTTTGTAAGAAGATCTTCCTAGTTTCCTTACCACTACTTGCGTATCGAGTCAGGTCAGGTTTTCTATAGTTACCCCTTGCACTCTTAGTGTAGTGAGGCTTTCGCGCTGTAAGGTAGACTGTCTAGCGGGTACTTTATCATCAGAGTAGGTAAGCCTGTAAGGGTAACCTCTCAATCGGTAGTTTAACGGCTTATAGGTAACCTTAGGTTTCTCCTTGAGAAGGGTCGAGGGTCCTCTAGTTTATCCTGTAAGTTTAGTATTTGAAGATCCCGGTTCCATAGCTAGTTCCATAACCATAGAAGTTCGTTAGTCATGAGTAGGATTCTAACTTAGGTAATACCTTCACCATCATTTGAATTCGATTCAACTCAGTTCGCTTCTTTAGTTCAGTTAGTTTATTTTAGTTAAGCTTTATTTTTCTTGAATTTAGTTTTAGTAAACCCCCCTCTAAAAATAATAAATAGTTTTATTTCAGTTTTAGATAAGTTTTCGAGTCTAGTTACCGTCTTCCATTAGAGTCTCGTGGGTTCGATATCCGGACTTACTTTAGCTTTACTAGAGTCGATAGGTTCACTTGCCTGTCAGTAGTTTAGTTTTAGAGAGTCTAGAGTATTACTAGGTGTCTAGTTTTAGGTTTAATTTAGTTATTTTTATTAAACTACTTTTAGCACATCAACTACCAATCCACCACCAATACCAATAACCCTCCTCCACCCGCCAATTCTGCCAATGGAACTTAGCAGGACCGGTCACGTGGTCGTGGCCAAGGTCGTGGGCGTCCCTCCTAGAACCCCAGTCGTGGCCGAGGCTTCCCACAACAGGGCTACGACCACCTTCTTGGGCGGGTCTCACGACAACTCTTGGACCCGCTTGTCTTAATGGGGTGGGTCTCCTAGGTTTTCATGGCCTACTCCACCCTGCCTGTATCCCACTACCGGACCATCGGGTGCTCCATCCGATAGTAACGGTATTCTTGGCCTCAGACCAGCTCAAGCTCATGCTGCATACACTCAACCCAATATTGAACAAGCCATTTATACCATGAGCCTCAACCCATCTGACCGGAACTCTCTTATGGACATGAGTTCTTCTGGACACATGCAACTTTCGTCAGGTAACTCCTCGTCTTCTTTTAATTCCAGCATTCCTCAGTTTATTGTCGTAGGCTATGGTAAAACCATACCAGTTACTAGACATGGTAACAAAGTCTTACCATCACCCTATCCACCTTTTAAATTAAATAATGCCCTGTATTCACCCAAACTTATCAAAAACCTTATTTCTGTCCGTCCCCTGGTCACTGACAACTCTCTTTCCATTGAGTTTGACCCTTTTGGTTTTCTTGTGAAGGACATCAGACCTGGATCCCTATCCTGCGGTGCAACAACAGCGGTGATCTAGATCTTCTCCTGCCACCGCCAGCTTCGCAATGAACGTCTTCCTCAGAGTTTGTTGCTCTCTCTCACGAGCTGTGGCACCAACGTCTTGGCCACCCAGGACAATCTTTATTGCATTCTTTATTGCAATCTTTATTAGTTTTATTGTTTATGACAAACTTAATAAAAACTTGTGTCAATCCTGTGTTTTGGGAAAAGGTACTCGTTTCACTTTTAGTGATTCTTGCACTTCTACTTTATTGCCTTTTGACATCATTCACAATGATTTGGACCTCCCCTGTCTTAAGCACGAGAGGTCACCGCTACTATATATTATTTCTTGATGATCATACGAATTTCTAATGGACATACCCACTTATCACAAGTTTACAACACCTTTTCTAACCAAATCAAAACTCAATTCAAAAGACCAATTAAAATTTTCCAATGTGACAGTGGCACAAAATATGTTAATAATAATTTTAAACAATTTTATGCTCATAATGGAATGATCTTTCATCTTTCTTGTCCACACACCTCGTCCCAAAATGGTAAGGCATAGCGTAAAATATGCACCATTAATAACATGATCCGCACTCCCCTCACCCATCCTTACCTTTGGACCCCCACACATCCAAATCCCACTGTAGCCTCACCCCAACCCATTAATCCTGCTTCTCCCTCGAGCCCTCCTCATATACCTCATTCCACACCACCCTTGGCCCACTCACTTGCGACCCAATCACCATACACAATTTTCCCACCCCTTACATCGGCCTCGACCCAATCCACCTCCCTAACCCATACTCCCTTCACGGTCCACTTACCATCTAGCGTCTCCCTAACCCAAACCGGTAATCCTACGTAGCATGTGGTTATTAAACGAGGCCCCTACAGAAGGCGAAATTGCCTTAAACGAGGCCAACTTCCAAAAGTGTGGGCTTCTTCTTCCGGCCACCAAGTTCCAAATCGACAACCTGGTGTCATTTGGAGGGGCCGTGACCCAACAAAGCGCCTTCGGGATGCTGAGATTGGTGCACTTCAAGGCGTGTTGCCATGCCACAAACATTGAGCCAACCGTTGATCGGTTCAATGTATTCTATTATATGTCCAAGGATGAAACTTGGTTCACGTTCAAGGCGCGCCCGAAGGTGGCGTTTGTGGCATCCGTATCCCCCAAATCCTTACCTGACTGGAAGGAGAAATTCTTCTACGTCAATAGGGGGTAATACATGTGGCGATGCCATGGAAAGTCCTAGGCAAGCGCGAGAGGTTGCCTGAGCGCCAGGTGATGGAGGGCTACAACGAGGGGCAGTGGTTCATTGATTTGACCACTAACGCGTCTCCCTAGAAGTGGTGACCTACAAGGAGTCACTTCTTGTTTTGATTAGGACGAGCCGCCTGCTCTTGCGGCCCGAACAAGAGCATTAAATCTAGCAGGATGGTAAGTTTAAGTTTTAGCGATTGTCTTTGAATTTTTTGTCTCTGGATGACTGATTGTGTTTGTTTTTGTTTACAGGTGCATCCAAGCTGCAAGTCTTTATGGCGCGCAGCAAGGCAAAGTTAAGGTGGAGGGCCCCGCCAGTGGACAGGCCCTCGGTGGTTGAAGAATTAGTTGGCATGTTCTACATACCGCGACTAGAGGGTGCGCCTCCGCACTGCAACCTTACTAGTGGGTGTCACTTAAACCTTTATCCTATTAATTGCATGGCTCCGGGTGGGATCCCGTGCGTCATTGTTTCTAATTCAAAGTCAACCGGCTCTTCTAGAGGGTTGCAGCGTCAGTCGCAGCTGTCTAGAGTTTGCGGGCGTTGGAAAACTATTCCCAAACTCATTCTTACTCCTCTCGGACTGATTATGTAGAGGTGTCTAAGAGTGCGCCGTTGAGTGCGGGGGGTGAGAAGGACAAGGAGAAGCGGAAAGAGGCACCCTTTTCTAAAGACGTGTAGGAGTCACCAGAGAAGCTGGTGACAAAGAAAAGGAGGTGGTTGCAGGACCCGCTGCAGCCAAGTGGGGTTAGCCCAAATGTGAGCGAGCGGGGAGGCGGGGGGACTAAAAAGCCTAGCCCCGCCAAAACTATTGACCCGAAGATGAAGGAGATGTTCCCCCATTTCTCCTTCAACATCACTGCCCCCCAACGCGGGTGTCAATTCTCCAGAAAACTTTGAAGAAGGTTCCTTGTAAGTTGCACCTTTAACTTTTGAACTCTATTTATTTTATTATTATTTTGTTAACTTTGTTCTCTTCTTAATTGCTTTGTTTCTCTCACAGCGGTGGCGCCTAAGATTGTTCCCTCCTCTTCCACACCATCATTAATTGAGGAGGAGATCGCCAAACAGCAAATGATGGAATAGCTGGCGCATGGCGAAATGGAAAAGAATGAGGATAAGAGGGTGCGCCGGGAGAAGGAAGAGGCTGAGGCCAAAGCCAAGGCTGAGGCAGATATGGTGGAGTCGGAACAGATCCTCCTTGAAAAAGTAAAAGCTGAGGCGGAGAGGCTTCGTCTGGAGAAGGAGAAGGCGGAGGCGGAGAGGCTCCGTCTCAAGAAGGAGGTGGCGGTGGCCAAGAAGCGGGCCTATGATGCCGCCAAGAGGATTGTTGGAACCCCCAGTGGGAGGCGTTGGGGTGGTGGAAATGTTATGGGCCAGACAGGCGTTTTGTCGTGTGGTCCGCAGGACAAAGGGACCTTCGGATCCACACTTATGAAGAACCCCTCATCCAAGGGTTTGATGAAGAAAAGTGGTGCGGCCACTTCTTTGAGTTACTTCGAGGGCGATGCCATCTGGCACCCTCGCTGAAGTATCCGAGAAAATACTCGCTTTGCCAACCCTTTATTGGTAGAGGAGTTCCTTAAAGAGGTGGTCCCTCCGAAGGAGAGGTAGTACTAGGATGGACTTGAGCGGTCGGCTCTGATCTCTGACATCTGCGTCAATCACGCCCTTCAACTGGCGGCCATTGATTCCTTATAGAGACGTGATGCTGCAATTCGGCGCAGCATCGACAAATTTAATGATGCGAATGCCACGTGGGTGGAAAGGGAAGCGAAGCTCAAGTCCGAGATTGAGCGGTACCACGATCACGCATATGCGGCTGAGGACAAACTGAAGGTGCTCTAGCAGGAACACGTAGCAACACAGAAGCGGTGGACTGAGTCTTGCACTCGCACCAATAAAGATATGATGAAGCTTAGGGAGCGTATCCAAGTTCTGGATAACGAGAACTCCCGGCTGCGTGCTGTTGTTGAGGTCCATGCCACAGCCCTCGCAGAGAAGGATTTGAGGGAAACGGAAGCGCGGTCTGAGCTCCAGATCAACGACAAAGAGCTCATGGTCGCGACTTCGCGCGCCTCGTTGCTGGATTATGGGAAGATCTCCATGATCAAGGCGATGGAGGACCTTGAGATTAAAAGGGCCTCCCTAGAAGAATCTTGCGATGCCGCGATCGAGGAGGCGAAGAATGAAAAGATTTTGCTCAACCAGTCCGCCGCTACCCAGGAAAAGGCGCAGGGGGCGATGCACTGGGTGATGACTGTAGACATCGATGGGCTAAATTAATTGTAACCCTTTGTGTTTATGTTTTATTGTTTATAAAAATCGTCTAACACTTGTGTTTTGCAGATCTTCAAGCGTTTCTGGAACGAACCCAAGATCGGAGACCATGTTGCTGCTATTGCTGCTGGCGTGCACGCCTATGGGTTTTGCGATGGGTTCGACAGTGGCTTCCATCACTGCATGAACCTTGGGCGAATTGATGAAGTGGAGCACTACTACCGACCAATGAAGAAGGAGTATGAAACTGAGCTCGCCAAGTTCAAGCAAGTTGAGTTCCTCATCTCCAGGTGGTTGCTGATTGCAACCGCCACGCCGACCCAGCAAGTGCACTCCGTTACTTCATAGAAGAATCTGACCGACTGGGTGCGGAGGTGCAGAAGCGGGCGGAGCAGGAAGAAGCAGCACGCTTAGAAAGGGAGCATCAAGCGTCTAAAGGGGAAGGTGCCTCCACAACCACTCACGATGATGAGGACGATGTGCAACACGTCGATTTTAATGGCTTTGAGTAACATAGGCTTGCTTATGTAATCTCTTTTATCTTTGTAAATATTTAAGGCCTTTAGCGCCTAGTTTTGTAATGAAATGAAATTTCCTCTTTATTTTGTGCGCACTTTAAGTCCGCATTGTATGAAATACTTGTTGGAACTGTCTTGAATGAATTTGTAGTCCGGCGTTAGGTGTTTAGAAAGCCTGTGCCTTGAATACTATAACGCTAAATAGTGAACACGGTAAATATATAGTGAAATTTTTATTGATCATTGCAAGTTGGTAGGTGTGTGTAGCCTGTATTTGTACAAAGAAATTAAATACAGCAAGTTCGAAGCTGCGCAACGTTCCATGATCTGGGGATAGGCGTGCCATCTAGCTTTTCGAGCGCGTATGTGCCTTTCACCAAGACTTCTTGAATTTTGTATGGCCCTTCCCAGATCGTGGCCAACTTTCCTTGCTGCTCTGCGTTTGATGCTTCATTGTTGGGGAAGACGTAGTCTCCGACGTTGAACTTGCATGCTTTAACGCGCTGGTTGTAGTAGCGCTCCAGTTATTGCTTGTACTTTGCTTCTTTGATTGCGGTGAGTTCGTGGCGTTCTTCAAGCAAGTCAAGGTTTAACTGGAGCTCTTCGTCATTAGTTCATTTGTCTACCATGAGTACTCTTGTGGAAGGGCAACCAATTTCAGCGGGAATGACTGCCTCGGGACCGTATGTGAGGCTGAACGGGGTTTCACCGTTGCTTGTTTTGGTTAGGGTGCGATGAGCCCACAAGACATGCGGGAGCTTATCCACCCAACCCGTGCAGTTAGTTCTGCGCCTCGCCTTGATGCCTTTCACAATTCTTCTGTTTGCTCTTTCGACTTGACCGTTACCTTGTGGGTGTGTGACTGATGTGAAGATTTGCTGGACGCCGAGCTGGGCCAACCACTCTTGTAAGTGTTGGTCCGCGAATTGCATACCATTGTCACTCACAAGTTGCAACGAGAGACCGAATTTGCAAATAATGAACTCCCAAATGGATTTCTTAATGTGTGCCCCGTCGATCTTGGCTAGGGGCTTTGCCTCAACCCATTTGGTGAAGTAATCAATGGCGACAATCAGGAACTTGACATTTTCCGGCGCTGTGGGAAATGGACCGACCAAGTCAATTGCCCATTCCTAGAATGGCCAAGCGGCCGTAACAGGCACTAGTGCGTTCTTGGGATGCAGGGTATTTGGTGCGTGGTGCTAGCAGTTACCGCATTTGCGGAGTTCTTTGACAGCATCCAGGTGCATTCCCGGCCAGTAGCACCCTGCATTCATTAGCTTTGCGACTACCATTCTAGGCCCGCGTGCAATCCGCAAATTCCTTCATGAATATCTTGGATGAGGAACGATGCATCCGCGAAGTCGATGTAGCAGAGTAATGGCCCGAGGTAAGATCGGCGGTAAAGTATTCTATCAGTCAGATGATAGTGGAGAGCCTTGTGTTGGATTTTTCGGGCCTCTTATTTATTATCACGTTGGGTGCCGAAGGCCAAGTAGGCTTTGATTGGCGCCATCCAGGATGCGTTGCCTGTTTGGATGACGTTTACTTGCCGGAGCGGGACTGAGGGTTGATTTAGCACCTCTACGCGAACTTCTTTTCCCATGCGTTCAAAGACCGTAGAAGCCATTTCTCTCAGCGTGTCTGCGGCCTTGTTCTTGCTTCGTCTGATGTGGACGACGGTGCATGAGTCAAAGTTGCGCATGAGCTGTCTAGCCTACTCTAGGTAGAGGATCATAGTTGCGTCTCGTGCATCATAAGTCCCGTTAATCTGTCCCGCGAAAAGTAGTGAGTCCACATGTACTTCCACATGCTTGGCCCCCATTTTTTCAGCTATGTGGAGGCCTGCCAACAGTGCTTCATACTCTGCTTCATTATTGGTACTCTTGAAGTCCAAGCGGATTGCGTATGTGAATTTTATTTTTATCTGGGCTGCTAAGGCGAAGGCATGCACCAGTGCCGTCGTCGTTAGGGGGCCCGTCTGTGAATAGGGACCATTTTTGCAGCTGATGTTGGGGTTGCGCGGGCGCTTGTTCCACAAGCCAGTCTTGCATTTTGTTGGTGGGTATCTCCGTTGCGATGTCAGCGAGTTCTTGGCCTTTTATTGCGGGCCTGGGCGTGTAATAAATTGTATGCTCTCCGAGCTCGATAGCCCATTTTGCGACTCGACCCGATAATTCTGGTTTGCAAAGTACGTCGCTAATTCTGTAGTCCATTAAGACGTTGATGGGATGGCCTTGAAAATACCGCCGCAATCTTCTAGACGCGTGGACCAACGCGAGAACCAGCTTTGCCATTGTAGAGTACCTTGTCTCCATATCCAAGAGGGTGCGGCTGATGTAGTAAATTGGTGTTTGAACCCCCTTGAGCTCTACTAGGAGGACCGCGCCGACCGCCCGCTCAGTCACAGAGAGGTACAACATTAGCGGTTCTTTGGGTAGAGGCGCAGTTAGAATTGGGAGGTTCATCAAGCATTGTTTCATTTCCTGGAAAGCTGTTTCCGCATCGGGCGTCCACCGGAAATTGCTCTTTTTCAAGCAATTCATCAAAGTATCCACGAATGGAAAGGACATTGAAGCGTAATTGGAGAGGAAGCAGTTGGCGGGGAAACCATCCCGCGTGAAGGCATTTTTTCAATAACTTGGACCTTTTCGGGGTTGGCACAGAAACCATCTTGCGTTACGATCACCCCGAGAAATTTGCCTTCCTCCATTCCGAACGAGCATTTGCTGGGGTTGAGTTTCAGGCGCACGACACGCGGCTGATTAAACGTTTTTTGTATATCCCACAGCATATGATCTTCTTCCTTGCTTTTGATTACAAGGTCATCGACGTACACCTCAAGCCGTATATTGTCGTTGATGAAGGCGGTGTCCATGAGGCACTTATATGTGGAGCCCGTGTTTTTCTGGCCAAAAGGCATCTTTGTATAGCAAAAGGTGCCCATGTCTGTGCAGAACGCCGTCTTGTCTTCATCCTCTTTTGCCATTTGTATTTGGTGGTAGCCCTTGTATGCATCCAAAAAATATTTGAAGCGGTAAGGGGCTAGCGAGTCCACTTTTAAACCAATTTCTGGCAGAGGATAGCAGTCTTTTGGAGACGGCTTGTTCAAATCCTTGTAATCTACGCACATGCTCGAGCCCCCGGTGGCTTTCCCGACCATGATGGGGTTGGCAACCCAAGTTTGATACCGAATGGGGCGCAGGATGCCCGCATTGAGCAGCTAAGTGACTTACTCGTTCATTGCCTTTGTTTTCTCAGGACCCATGCTGCGGATCTTTTGGACAACCAACTCTACCGATCGGTACATGTTGAGTTTGTGTGCCGCGATTTCGCGAGGAACACCAATCATGTCTAACGGCTACCAAGCAAAGACGTCCATATTCTTGATAAGTAACTGCTTCAGATGATTGTGGATGGTGTCCGGGATTTCATGGACAATTACCATCGTTTTCTCCGGAAATTTAGGGTTAAGAACCCATTTTTCCGGCTCAGTGCGGGGGTCGGTTTTGACCATTTTTGGGGGTTTCGCGCTGTCAGCCGTGTTGTAACACCCCAACCGATGGCGGAAACATCGAGGTGCCACGTAGTGACGATTGTTCAAAAGCTCACGGTACTAAAGTATAAATAATATTAAATTCAAGACTCAAATGTCAAACAACGAAAATAAGAAAAAATACATCAAATCCCAAAACAATTCATGAAATAGAGTTTTGTTTTATTCAACTAAGTCCCAATGCCTATGTGATATCACCAAGCGTCTCCTGAAACATGTACAAAATACAACGTCAACAATAATGCTGGTGAGTACACTTAGTTTTGTGTACATAGAGTATAAGTATAAAATGTTTACAATTCAAGTGTCCTGAGTCATTCAAGGCAAATATGGAAAACACGTAAGTACACAATATAGGTCAAAATCAAACCTCTTATGTGACAAAGTTTAATACATTAACAATGATCTAGGACATCCCACCACCATAGGTACTTTCCACTAGGCGAGGTGTCAATTCAAACAACGCTATCCATTGTTAAAGTCAGCTTTTACGGAGTTAATGATTTCGTAATGATTGCAAGTATACTACGTTTATGATTAAGCATAAAGCACAATAATTCAATGCATAACACGTGTATGAATTGTATGTAAAAATGATTATGAATATGTGTAAGTGTAAGTTTCATAGGTGTACATGTTTCACCCAAAAAGTGTAAGAAACTAAAAAGGGGATAAGTATACTCACATTGCTTAGTAGTAGTACAAATAATACTTGAAGTTGAGAGACGTTATAAGTCAAAGCTACTTGTGACCTACAACATTGAGGACCCTAATAAGGTCTATGCACTATATCTAGTGCATGTGTTGGAATTTGGCAACAAGTCACCCAATGAGTTTATATGTGAGGATGTTGTGTTCGATATTTGTACGTTTAGTAAATTTTAAAATAATGTGCGAAATACAAATTTCAACATAAAAATTTGGTGTTCGGATGTTGAAGTCCGATTTTTAAAGCTAAGAACTAGTAGATAAAATCTAAAGAAAATTACATTATAGATTAGTATAACCGTAGATACACGAAAGTGCGACTAGTGCTATTGAATTGCGAATTCTAATATGTTTTGCTGATGTGGAATGGTCGAAGGTGGCTTTCAGATGGTCGAAGGTAGAATAGTTTGGTCGAAGGGAGCTCTGGGAGGTTGAATGTAGTTTTGATTGTACATATATGTTGATTCGCCCACATTGTTTGGTCGAACCTGCACATTCGCCCAATCGTTTGGTCGAATGTGCAGGTCTATATAAGGCTGAATCATTTTTGAATGTTAAACTTTTGGTCATTTTGTTTCCCTCTTAGAGTGTGTGTCTCCCTAGTGTTTTTGTCAAGTCTGTAATTGAGTTTAATCATTATAAACAAGCTTTGTAAGAATTATTAACAATGTTTATGAATGAAATGAAAACTTTTGTGATGATTTGTGTGTTTTGCTAGTTTTATTATCATTTCGTGATCAATTCAGGGATTCCGCACCTGAATTGAACTTGTTTGATCATATTCTTTGTTTGAATAGCCGACCCTATACATATACAAAGTGGTATCAGAGCCATAAGGATCAAACAACCACGAATTGAAAATATTTCAGTTGATTTGGACCCAATTTTGATCAAAACTTTTCTGTTTTCATTGAATATTTGAATTTGGTGATAATTGATTGATTTGAACTTGTTTTCATGGATAAAATTCAAAATTCTCTTTGTTAAAATTGTTCCAAATCCAATCCGAAGCAAAACCTGCATAAGATCATCAAATTTCATCAACATTTGAAAATTTTGGATCAAAATAACTGATTTTAAAAGTATAACCGTTTTTCAAAATGAAAGGGTCGAACCTAGGGAGAAAAGGTCGAGAGTGGAGTTTTTAGGTCGAACCAGGGAGTTTTTAGTCGAGAGTGGAGTGTTATTTGGTCGAACCTAGAAATTTTTAGTGTGTTGTTTTTCATTCGACCATCAGTTGTACATTCGACTAGTCGGGGCGGTTGAAAGTGATTTGATTTGGTCGAAAGTGAAACGAGTTTGTTATTTTCTACTCGAGCCTTTATAAACGGTCGAATATGGAATAATTTCTACATTCGCCCACTCGATCATAGTGAACGGTCGAATGTAGAATCTGTTGATAAATTTTTCTAATCGTTTCGTGTTTTATCATTTTCAGAACGATATGTGGAACTTTCCGACAACACCACAACAGCAAACAACTATGGATCCTTGGTAGGTAGCTGCTCAGAAGACTAGTCAACCATCTCAACCGATTAACTATTTGGCAATGACTAGTTCGATGCCCCAACAAGTTGCACAACCACAACCACACCCTATGGCTGATTACTGGGGAGTTGCAGCAGCGGCGGTACACTTTCAGATTACCAATGCAATTTCGACACTTATTCATGACTTATCTTCGGGTAGTGGGAGCCGTCCACCAAAGTTGATGGAAATGGTGGACTACAACCAATGGAAGACCAAGTTCAAGATTCATCTAGAGGGAATGGGATTAGAAGGAACAGAAGCTTGGCAAATGATTGCTAAGGGGTATGTTGCTCCGGTTTTGGAGAACACCGGTGAGCCGATTCTATTAGAGAGTCTCGCTGAGGACGAAAAGAAGAAGTTTGCGGTGGAAAAGAAGGCGTTTTCCCAACTGTCCCAGGCCATTAACACTGATCTCTTACATCAGTTTGGGTCATGCACCACTTCGAAGCAATTATGGGATATGTTAAGGAATCGTCACGATGGGAATGAGAAGACGAGGAAGCTTAGAATGGAGGAGTTAAGAAAAGAGCTCGAGAACTTCAGCTATATGGGAAATGAGACGCTGAAGGAGTTGATTCTGAGGTATTGTCACTTATTGACTGAACTTTCAAGTTATGAGATCAATATACCGATGTCTGAGCTGGTGGACAAGTTTGCTGATGCATTACCACCATACTGGAATCAACACATCGAGGTCCTCAAGGAGAAAGATGCGTACCAATACTGGACCATCAATGAGTTCATCCAGAAGCTTGAGAACAAAGATATGGAGGAGAAGAGGAAGGCGAAAAGAGCACAAGTTCCTCAGAATCCAGAGTTATACCATGGCGGTACATCTTCATCTCTAGCTAGTTCAAGTTCTAGTACTACTATTGCTCCACACATTGCTTGTGTATCAAGTATTGTTGAACCAACCAAAACCCCCATAAACTATCTTGCTCAAACCTCATCTTATACACCACCATCATACACTACTACATACATCCCACCATTTTCACCGATGGAACAAGCTGCTTGCTATTCAGCAAATTTGAACCAACCTCAACAACAATCCTACATTCCTCAAATGAATCCAAACCAAATGAACCCAAGTCAATCTAACCAGAGCCCAATTGTGTTGGAGACTTCAAACTTGAACAATGTTACTGTTGAAGTTGCACAACAACATGTAGCCATGGTTTCTGCTATGGTCGCTTCGTATAATGGGTTAGTACCTAGTCAAATTGGTAATAATAATTTGACCAGTGAAGATTATGCACAAATTGACAAGGAGGAGATGGAGCTCATTGACATCCAGTGGGCATTTGCTAGTGTCATGAGGCGAGCGACTGAGTTCATTGAGAAGACGGGCAGAACTGATCTTTCTACTTCTCCAAACACCACATATGGCTTCAATAAAGTTAAAATCACATATTTTAACTGTGGTGGGAAAGGTCACTTCAAGAGAGAATGCACACAGCCAACACAACAGGGAAACAAGAATCCTTTCAACACCAATTACCAGAACCGGCAATCACAAAATCATGTATCATATCAAAGCCAAAACAATTCCAATTTTCAACCACAAAATACTTACCAAAACCGCCAAAACACCTCACCAAAAAATACTGTCAGACAAACCACTATACAAAACCAGAATCAAAACCAAACACCACACAATCCAACCAGAACTATCATTCCAATTTCTACTCCAAACAGCCAAACCCAATCAGATAACCAGAACCAGGCTTTGGTGATCCAGAAAGATGAGGGATTTGATTGGACTGGTATGCAACTCGGTGTTGAGGAGATCGCTGCTGGTAATGTGGTGTGTGTTGCACAGAAGATGGATTTGGATGAGCTGGTGTCATTTGAAGATGTTTTGGTGACTGAGAAGATGTCTAAGGTGAAGATTGAAGAGTTGAGTGAAGAAAGTGATGTTTGTGTTGAGAAGAAGTCGGGATTGATTCTTGACTCTGATCCTGATGTTCCCGAACAGTGTGATTCAGCTTATTCTGATACGGAGAGCGATTCTGATTCTGAAGCTAGTGTTAACTCACTAGATGAAGATATTTATCAACTTCTTGCCGAAGCTGATTTTCTGATGACGTGCAAATCGTGCATAGTGGATGATGCTTTCACCAAGATCGACTATTCTAAATTTTTCGCTGGAAAGGAAGCACACTTTGCATTGATGGCGATGACAGAGCCTCCAAAACAGGTAAGTTCTGAATCTTCTTTAGATATGAATAGTGAGAGGTATTGTGGTGCATGCGATAAATTGACAGAGGATAATAAGCAACTCAGGGTTCAGCTTGAGAGTGCTAAGATCAACTGTCAATCGTATCAAAAAGAAGCACGAGAATTCAATAAAGTGCTTGATGGTTACAAGAAAGATATTTCAGATTTTAAAAAGACTTTATCTTTAAAATAATTAGCCATTAACGATTACATCAATGAATTAGAAAATACAAAACTTGAAATGGCTACCATCTAGTGCTTTGCAGAGAAAGTCAACAAGAAGCTTGAAAGCTACAAACATATTGCATATGTTGTTGACCATATCATTGAGTAGCCTTCACAGTCAAGTAGTGCAAACTACAAGGCAGTCCCCTCTCCAGTGTTATTTGAAAACCATACTTTGCATTCAATAACATCGGAGAGTTTAGTTAAGTCTAACTCTACATCGGATGATGAGTCTAACACCTCCAGTGTGGGAGACCCTAATTCTGATGTTAGACCTATTTTGGGACTAAATGATGAAGGTATGATTGTTGTAACTGATGATTTCGACTCTAAGGATGACAAATCTGAGAAGGTATGTGATATTCCTGCTGAAAATCACATTATTACCAATGAACGAGTGTCACCATCTCAGATTATACATCCAATGGCTAACGCTTATCGAGTGAATCAATCAGTTAAGCTTGTTGAGAAAAATGAACAATGTGACAAACCCGTCAAAGTTTTCTATCGGATGGAAGGATCCGATAAGATAATTTCTGATGAGGAATATCCAATCAAATTTGTCAACTATTCCAAGATTTAGAAAATTTGGCAGGAGAGTACCATTTGGTTCCCAAAGCATGAGCGAACAAATGATGTACCTCCAGAGGTTTTAAAGAAAATTTATTTGGATATTCCAAAAGAACTAAAGGTTCATGTCACAGAGTTTATCAAGCCAAAGGAGAAGGCTAATAGTTTTCTTGAGCCGACTTACTTTAAGGACCCAGCTCCTGAGAGTCTTAGAAGAAGGTGTGTGGATGATCAATATCCTATCACTACTTATGCAAAGTCAAATGCCAAGAACAACTTTGAGGAATACCGTGCGTGTTATAAATGCGGGGAGAGAGGGCATTTACTTGCTCACTGCCCGTATGTTAGACACAAAAGGCACGAGGTTGAAGTGAAGCAGAAATACCAAAGTCCAGTTGATAATCATTGTTATCCACAAAGAAGATTTGTTCCTCAACCAGCACCGTTTTATAACCAAAGCAGATATTTTCAAAAGAGGGATAATCGTCAGATGACATATGACCATCGTAACCGGATAGCCATGGAAAAACCTCTTAAGAAACCTGTGGTGAACACAACTGTTGAGAAGCAAAAGGTTCCTGTAAAACCTGTAATCAAACCAACTGTTGAGAAATAATGAATGTCGGATGCTTAAAAGTTGAGAAAAATATTGAACGGGACTCGATTTTGAGATTTGGTAAAAAGTTCAAAAATTTCAATCTCCATTCGCCCCTTCGATGGGTCGAATGTGGAATTTTTGCTGCTCATTCGAACTTTCAAAACGGTCGAATGTGAGTGTTCTTATGTTAGTTTCACATTCGAACCATTTTTCTACATTCAAACCTTTAAATAGAGTCGAAGGTGGAAAAATTTTCACATTCGCCCTACACGAACGGTCGAATGTGGAGCCTATATATACCCTTTTTGCACATTCGAACCCCATTTCAAAAATTTTTTTCAAATTTCTGTGATTAAGACACCTTGTTGCCCGATTGTTAAAAATCATACCATTGTAATCCTTGGTTCTTGCTGATCATTTTAAGAGGTTATTTGTAGGTATTTATCCAGTAACAAATTCAGAATCGTCAATTTTCTGTTCGAACCCTAACATGAATCAAATCATGTTTTCTGGACCTTGTTTGTGACAATTGATGATAAGGCTTCAGTGTTTAAGTGTTTTAGGGGGAGAATATACCAAAATCCAGGGTTTAATCATCACATATTAACCAATTGATTGTTTAAATGTTCAAACCCCAGATTTTAGGATAAAACACTTAAATAATGAATAATCATAACAATTGTTGATTGGGAAAGGTTTATCGGCCATATTAGATGCTTTACAAATCAAAATGGCATGTTAAAACACATTAAATCAAAATCTGCAAATTTTGAAGATAAACAAACACGTTCGACCAATTCTAAAGGGTCGAATGTGGCTTTTTGGTCGAATGTAGCTATTCAAACGGTCGAAAGTGGAACAAAACGGTCGAATGTATATTTTTATCACTGATTTTTCACATTCGAACCTAATTCCACATTCGAACCTCATAATTTTCACATTCGAACCCCCGTAGGATCGTCAGACAAGGCAGCTGGGAAGAAGCCCGTAGAAGATTTACCGTTTGAAGAAGCACACAACTGCTGTGCTTATTTGGGCGATCTGAAGAAACATACCGAATTCACCGGTATTGTTGACTTTTTGAAGAGAAGTTGTGTCGTTGTTGCTATTGCTACTCCTGCCATCATATATAGAGACCACCAAAGAGAATTCTGGACGAATGCTAGAATGGATTTTTGGGACAACGAATCTGCTATCATGAGTAAGATTCAGGGGGAGCTAGTGATTATTTCTGAAGATGACATTAGACAAGCATTGAAGCTGACGGATGAGAAGAATGATCCGAGAGTTCTTTCTTGGATTGAGCAGAGGAAGTGTTTCCTAAGAATGAAGTACAATGGACCGATTACTGATGGTTCATTACATAAAGGAAAATTGTGCCCGCAGTTCAAGTACCTTGCTCACGTCATGCTACATGTTTTTGGATCTGTGAGTGGAGGTTATGATGTGATGAGAAAGAGTATTAGCTCTTTAATGGTTGCCCTGATCTTGAACAAGCCTTTCAACGTATCTGGGATGATACTTGAACACATGTTGAAACCATTGAGAGGATTGAAGAATAAGAAGTTCTTATTATACCCGAGATTCCTGCAGATGATCTTTCATGAGAAGTATAAGAATTTGAGAAAGGATCCTACACAGATTGTAGTTCAGGATCACATGAGTTTGAGCACATTAGTTAGAATGAAGGGTTATAAAGGTGTGCCATTGAATGAAAGACCACCAATGAAGAACTTGTTTGGTCATGATGTGTTGCAAAACACATCTCTTTTCCTATGTATTTTGTATATTATTTGGTCATGTTTTGTATTCGTTTCGTGTCGTTTTTATTATATATTTATGTATTTTATTATTTTGTAGGTGTTGGTGAAAAATGAGCTCAAAATAAAAGAATTTTAATCGAGACACCGACACTTGAGAGCCGGTGTTCATGGACGTTAGAGCGTGAACGAGGAATTTTGGTCGAGCCAAGAATACCCGAGATGTGATCTTGAAGTATACTACTACTACTAATAATAATAATAATAATAATCAAATAAAAGCTTAAGCCCAAAGGCCACGTGACTAAAGTAAAAAAAACAGAAAAAAAGGAACATGGAATGTGGAATGTGGATGTTTCATCCATGAGCCCAAATAATAATAGAAGTCCATAATCTCAAAAGAGGTCAAAAAAACCCTACGGCATGTTATATAATGGACGACACACATATATGAGAGGAATATACATTATTTTCGAGGGGTTACGATAGCCGCAAACAGAAGGTCAACAACCTTGGGATCGAAGACAGCAACTCTAAATCAAATAATTAATTGAAGGGGAAGAAGGCACGGGTTTAAGATTGAACCAACGGGTTTGATTATAATAAGTTTTAGTTTTTATATTTATTGACTTTGTGTTTATGAATATTATTACTATAACTTTTATTTTTCTTGAACCTATGTTTTTATTGTTTTCTCGAATTATGTTTGGCTAAAACATTAGTGGCCAAGGTTTGACATGACGACTTTTTGATTTTGGGTTTATGTTTCGGTATTGGATTTTATAGTTGGATTTATGTTTTAGTAAGAAACTTGTTTATGATTCTATGATGTGTGTGCGTACTTTTTACTAATTTATTATCTTTTGATGTTCCACAAGTGTCTTAGTGAATGTCTTTCATGTTTGGATGCTTGTTAGAATTACTTGCTTTGTGCTTGTAATTTACTTTATGGTTTTAGGCCTAAATTCCATAGGAACATTAATTGGGAGTTTAGAGGTAATTAGTATTCTTCCTACTTTTGAGACCGAGAGGTGATAGGTAGTCAGGTTTGTCTTTGGTGCTAGAGGTTTAGGCTAGAAACGCTGAGAGATCAGGTTTTCCTAGGTTCTCTAGTATTATTTGCTTACCTGTGTTATAGATTGACTTTACAGGTTACTCCTTGCACTTTAGGGTGTATTGTGATTGGAGAGTGAGAAATCTAAACCAGTCTAGCGAGTACTTTAGCATAGTTAGTGAGACCGAGAGGTGATCTAACCAATCAGTGAGATTAGTAGCCTTTAGGATTCCTTTTCGGTCAGTCTTGGTAAATGATCCGGGAGCCACTAGGATACTAGGGGTGAATATTATAAGATCCTGATTGCCAACATAGTTTCCAAAGCCGGGGCAGTTCCAATTTCATTAGTAGGATTCGATACCTAGGTGGTTGCCTTTCCCATCTCTGATTTCCTCCTTAGTGATCCTCTCCTATCTTTTAATTTAAGTCTTTTTATTTATTTACTTTAGTAGTTAATTAATATAAAAAAATCTCAAAAATCCAATTTGCTAGGCTAGGAGTCGATAGAGGTCTAGTACCGAGAGTCGCCACATTGTGTCCACGGATCGATATTCCGGACTTACTTGCTCTGCTACACTGCGACCGGTGCACTTGCCGTTAGTGTGTGGTTTAGCGGGTTTATCCATTTTTAAAACTTGACCCGAATTTATTTAATACACATTTTCACACATCAGGTCACCTGATCAATCCAGGATATAAAGATCCAGGTACTGACATAGCAAGGAATGTGAACATTGATTCTGATGAAGACAATCCATTATGTCTGTTGATCCTGAAGCGAAAAGGAAAAGGCAAGTAGTGAACGTTGGTGCAAAGAGTGGTAAAGGAAAAGGAAAGGAAAAAGAGGACGATGCTGAACCACCAAAGAAGATATCTCGTAGAAAGAAGAGTGTTGCGAAGAAAGGCACACACTTGGTTGATGAAGAATCAATGGATTCGGAAGAGACTCAGGTTGAAGAGAGATGGGATTCTAATAATGAGACTGTTAAGAGCACCACGCCCAAGGCCACTGTGGCTAGTGAGTCTGAAGTCTGAACAAGTCATTATAAGAACAAAGGATGAAAAGTCCGATTGTATTGGATGATATTGATGAAAGTTTGGGTTAGGGATTTGAAGATTTTGGTGGATCGCCAAAGACGGGAGAGAAACAGAAAAATCCTACATATAAGAAGAAAGCAAAGGCTGATGAAATTGAGAAGCCAAGCTAAAGATATTGAGAATCTAATTGCTGGAAAGAAAGTTCCTGCAGTATCAAGCTCTAAATCTCCCATGACATCCCCAGCAGCAAAGAAACAGAAAACATCATCTGCTGCTGAGCAATCTGAACTACCAACTGATGACTTTAATGCTGCTTTAGATAGAGTCATGCAAAAGCTGAAGAAACAAAAGACTCCAGTTGCTGAAGCTTCAACTCCAAAGGTTACTGTATCAGGAGATGTGATGGATGCAGTGAACCAGAAGCTGACTGACATGATGAAAATCATTAATCAGCAACAAGCAGAGATTGAACAGTTAAGGAAGAATGACAAGAAGATGTTTGATGTAGTTGTCTCTTCATAGGAAAACCAAGAGGTATTGTAAGCTAAGATCAAACAACTTCAGGATGAGAATCACAAGTTGTTATTACATGAGCAGAGAAATACTAGAAGGTATATTACTATGAGACTTGAGAATAAAAAGTTGAAAGAAACCAACAAGAGCATGAATAATCTCATAAAAGATTTATACTCAAAAGCTCCACAACTGAAAGCTGGAGAAGAAGATAAAGAACCTGAAGAAGAACATGTTGATTTTGAACCATCAGATGAAGAAGAAGATGATGATGAATTGGAAGAGGATGCCGGTGATGCTCCTAAGAAGAAAGATGATGGTGATAATGATGGTTCAGGTGATGATTCAGGTGATGGTAATAGCTCTGCTGATAGTGATGATGATGATGATACGGAAAAGTATAAGTGTGAGAAGAGGGGATCAAGAAAAGATGCAGGAGAGTCTAGCTCGAACGCTCCTGGTAAAAACACTGACGATGATAATATTTTCTGGAACGAGAAAATCAGAGCTTTATTTGAAAAAGATAAGAAGTTATATCGCTAGATGTTGACTGATAGAGTCTGGACGATTGAGATGACCGGTAGATTTCCAGAAATATTTGAGTCAAATGATATGCGTTTTGAGCTTGAATATAATGATCCTGATCTGGAAGACGAAGAAGTTTCTGCAGCCGTGTCTAAAGAGATATTAGAGGGACTGGCTAAACAGGTTGGTAAATCTCTGGAAGAGTTGATGAGTGAGAATCAAATACCGAATATACCTGAGAAAGAAGCAGGTAATCACTCTGATGATAGAGATGTTACAGTGTTTAAAGAAGTAGAGATGGAGGATATTACAAGTGAGGAATATCCAGAATACTTCAAGAATGATAAAGATTTTGGATTTCCTGAATTCTCTGACGAGTTATTGAGCCAGGCTGAGAAACTTGCTCGTGAGAAGAGCAAAAAGTTCGTTGAAGAAGTGTTTAAGGATTCAGACTGTCAGAAGCCGAATATTGAACAATCTGATGATTTGAAAGAATTGTTGAGGAAACTTAAAGAAAAAGAAGCTAACCATCCTAAGACTGAAGTACAAGGTAGTTTTTACAAATTCCACAACGAACTATTCAAAGGAAAAGCTCTCGGATGGAAGTATTTGAGACAGCTTAGGTGTGTCGCTGTGAAATGGGAGAAAGGAATTCTGTACTTTAACAGATTCCATGACATAAAGACACTATCATATTGGGTTGTTCGCGATGTCTGCAGACATACAATGTTAGGTGCTTCAGTAAACAAAAATCTCGTTGGTTACTTTGCAGATCACATGGCGAGAGAGAGCAGAACGAAATGGAATGTGTTCACCCCACAGTATCCTAAGATGATAGTACACAAGAAGGAGAAAGATGAGATAACGGGGTTGTACAAAGTGACTTTGAAGTATAAACCACCAAAAGTGTTGAAGCATATTCCTTTGATGCCAATTCCACAACACTTTTCGAAAGATTTTATGTGGTGGTACTACGACTGGAAGACGGCAGAGGCTATTATTGTTCTGAAGGATGGTATGAAAGATTTCAAGAAGATTCATATCTTTGACCCGATGTGGTTGATCAATTGCTCGCACGAGGATATTATCATGCTATACTATAATCCGATTTACTGTGAAGAGAAAGACAGCGAACAGGCAGCTAAATATCAACGTGTGGTATTTCTATGTTTTGCGTGGGATGTCAATGCGGGTTGTGACTTTGATAAGAAGCTGGGGAAGTTTGTTCAGATTCAGAAAGTTGAAAAGAAGAAACCAAAACAAACTCATGAACCAGTTATGACGAAAGAACAAAAGAAGCTACTGCATATCAAATTGATGAATAAGAGAATGGATGAAGACCGAAGGCTGAAGCAATTCAAGCAATAGTCGAGGGGGAGTTTGTAGATACACGAAAGTGCGACTAGTGCTATTGAATTGCGAATTCTAATATGTTTTGCTGATGTCGAATGGTCGAAGGTGGCTTTCAGATGGTCGAAGGTAGATTAGTTTGGTCGAAGGGAGCTCTGTGAGGTCGAATGTAGTTTTGATTGTACATATATGCTGATTCGCCCATATTGTTTGGTCGAACCTGCACATTCGCCCAATCGTTTAGTCGAATGTGCAGGTCTATATAAGGCTGAATCATTTTTGAATGTTAAACTTTTGGTCATTATGTTTCCCTCTTAGAGTGTGTGTCTCCCTAGTGTTTTTGTCAAGTCTGTAATTGAGTTTAATCATTATAAACAAGCTTTGTAAGGATTATTAACAATGTTTATGAATGAAATGAAAACGTTTGTGATGATTTGTGTGTTTTGCTAGTTTTATTATCATTTCGTGATCAATTCAGGGATTCCGCACCTGAATTGAACTTGTTTGATCATATTCTTTGTTTGAATAGCTGATCCTATACACATACAATAACATAACTTTAAAATAGTTTCGTAAAGTCTACCCGACTAGCTTAGAAAAATATATATATTCTTAAAAAAAACCCAAGTCTTAGCTTTGTACAACCATATAAATACGTAACTAAAACTTATGTTTTCATAAATTAAAATTTGTTTATAGGATGATGTTAGAATTTTTTTTTTTTATAATTACATATACCTATCTGCCGAAAATATATATTTATACATGGATGACACCAATTTTGAAATTAGAACTTAAAACCAGTCTCATGTAAGTGTCCTAAACTAAGACTAAGATAAGATGTTAGACTTCAAAATGTTCATGAACCCTTAAACCAAAGTAAACTCATTTATTTACCATAACATGGTTATTGAGAAGTTGATTTTATCACAAAAATAATCAGGTTGGGTGACTAAAGTTGACTGAAGTAAATTATGAATTTATTTGGCATAATATTAACAAAGTTTGGAGATTCATACCAGAAGGGAAGAGTGTGACGCTTGAACTGGGATACGAGCTTAGATGGGTGATACGTTTAGTTCCGAAACACTGGTCGGTGAAACAGGGGTAGCGCTCATTCATCATAAACATCGAATTAATGATAGTTGGTTCGCAAGGGCAATGACCAGACGATGGTGGCCGTGAATCATAACACATGTGACGACCGCCCAAACCATAAATGATGTTGTTTTTATATTTTTTAGGTTTGTTTCCATACTAATTCTCTCACATAAGTTTCTGACAAAATTACACAGATGGTGCCTGTGGTTTTCATGTAATAACGCCTTAAGGTACTAAGCAACTTTTTTAACTTCTTTAGGGCCCATGGTTTAGTTTTTGTAACGAAAATGGGTATTAAGGTTTGTTTTTGTAACAATGTTGGGTACTAATACTAACTGTCATTAAATTTTCTGTTAACTTTAGATAAAGTGATTAAAGTGCCTTTTTATAAACTAGAGGGGCCATTATGTATTAAACTTCATTTACAAAACCTTTAGTACCCAAACATGAAACTTTAGATAAACCACAGGGACTAACCATGTAATTAACTCATTATTTTATTAAATGTATTTATTTTTAAGATTTATAATTAAATATATTTATCCCATTATTTATAAAAACAAATCCAAGTTATTAGATTAATAGTTGTAACCATAAAGAAAACATTTAACTTAATGTTGGTTGAACTTGTGTTGTGGTTACAACTATTAATCTAATAACTTGGATTTAACTTATAAATTTTTTTTCTTTATGTGATTTAATTAAGTGTTATTTTTGGCCAAAAAGATGCAAACCCAATTCAATAAAATTAAAAAAGATAGAAACAAACAGAAGTTGAATTTTTATAAATTAAAAAAGAAAGATTTTTTTTCTTCTTCAAGAACTGGTGGACTTGGTAGGTTTGGACCTACAAGGTAAAAATCATTTTTAAATTTCATTAAAATCCATAAGTAAATTAATAACATTTAGAACGTTTATCTTTTTTAGAAGTGTATTTATTTTTATAGGATTTAAGTTATAAAAATATTTTCTTTATGTGATTGAATTAAGTGTTATTTTTGGCCAAAAAGATGCAAACCCAATTCAACAAAACTAAAAAAGATAGAAACAAACAGAAGTTGAATTTTTATAAATAAAAAAAGAAAGATTTTTTTTCTTCTTCAAGAACTGGTGGACTTGGTAGGTTTGGACCTACAAGGTAAAAATCATTTTTGAATTTCATTAAAATCCATAAGTAAATTAATAACATTTAAACGTTTTATCTATCTTAAAAGTGTATTTATTTTTATAGGATTTAACTTATAAAAATGTTTTCTTTATGTGATTGAATTAAGTGTTATTTTTGGCCAAAAACATGCAAACTCAATTCAAGAAAATTAAAAAAGATAGAAACAAACAGAAGTTGAATTTTTATAAATAAAAAAAGAAAGATTTTTTTTTCTTTTTCAAGAACTGGTGGGCTTAGTAGGTTTGGACCTACAAGGTAAAAAGCATTTTTGAATTTCATTAAAATCCATAAGTAAAGTAATAACATTTAAAACGTTTTATCTATCTTAAAAGTGTATTTATTTTTATAAATAATCGGATAAACATATTTAATAAAACAATGTGTTTTAATTAAATATTCCTTATTTAATTATAAATCTTAAAAATAAATACATTTAATAAAATAATGAGTTAATTACATGGTTAGTCCCTGTGGTTTATCTAAAGTTTCATGTTTGGGTACTAAAGGTTTTGTAAATGAAGTTTAATACATAATGGCCCCTCTAGTTTATAAAAAGGCATTTTAATCACTTTAACTAAAGTTAACAGAAAATTTAACGATAGTTAGTATTAGTACCCAACATTGTTACAAAAACAAACCTTAATACCCATTTTCGTTACAAAAACTAAACCATGGGCCCTAAAGAAGTTAAAAAAGTTTCTTAGTACCTTAAGGCGTTATTACATGAAAACCACAGGCACCATCCGTGTAAGTTTGTCTAAGTTTCTTAATTAAATAAATTCTAAAATCGATAAGCGAATTATCTTATCTTTATTTGACCACGTAACGACCATATTATAATATTCAGTGTCATGAACGATTGTATCAGATATTATTTTCTCTAAATATAACTTTTATAAATTTACATCTACATAGTACAAGGTTTCATTTAGTTTTAATTTACTAAAATCAAATCTTATATTTTAAAATCACTAGCAGTAACATTTGATTGCTAACAATGTAAAAGATAGGCAACTTATTACAATATTTTTTAATGAAAAATTGACGGCATAACACTACTACTCCAAACGTTATGCAAAATTAAGGCTTATGCACATTTTCAATTTTTGGAATATTTGCCAATTTAGGTCCCCTAAAGTTGTATTTATGTTATTGGAAAAATCTCGAATGTTACAGTCTCCCCTACTTAAGAAAATTTCATCTCGAAATTTATTTACAGGAAACTATTAAATTTGGTTTGAAGGAACAGTTAAAAATATTGCTAAAATTTTTATGATCGATTAGGAAAATGCAAAATTTGAGAAATTTAAATAAAAAAAAATTGGCAAACGTTTTGAGTTAAGATTGAGAAAGAGAAAAGGTTTTAATTAGGCTTGCATAAATCCACCATAAAACGATTAAATGGATTCGATGGTATATGATAAAATGGAAATATTCTTAAGTATTCCGAGGTTAGATTTATGAAGGTCAAAAGACTTGAAATACGAAAGTATCATGCGTTCCATGTTGGATTTTAAAGGTGATAGAAGGTTTGTTTTTGTTTAAAGTCCATCAGGACGATCGAGGTGCAAGAGACACTAAGATTTTTTTCCCCGTTGTATCTTGGCAGCAATAAATCCTACTAATAATGGTTAACAAGAGTGCGATGCATAAGTTTGAATCATGGAGAGAATGATTGTGATTTAGTCACGGACTAAGATTACTAAAGATTATGAAGAACGGTAATTAGAACTTCGCAGATACTATCACCATACTCAAAGAATAGAGGTTGAAGTCAAAGACAATGTTTGAGTTTAGATTTGAAACAAATAATCTAAACTCAGGACTGACTAGGACTCTTTCTTGGTTTGATTCTCTGTCTCATTCCCGATGCACCATCAGTGCTTATATATAGGGTGTACCACAGCTAACCCACCACACCTTTGATACTTCGAAAGCGTACTGGAAATCTCTCCTAAAACCCTAATCGAATTTCACACCACCTCAATGTACCTGTAAATTCATGATTACGTTTCGGACCGCAATCGCAAATTTACCTTACATTGGGGTGCTATGTCCTTCTACGACACTAACTCGACACATTAAAACGACTGAAAGTTTGAAGACTATGTAAAAGAGGGAGTGTCATGTTTTACGCACAACTAGGGTATGATGAGGTCCTTCCCTTTGCCAGGTTCACCTCCTAAGCTAACCCATTCACTGCGTTAGACTACAAGAAACTAGACACACACTGTGATAGAGTAAGCATATTCTTAGTTTCCCTCAAGTCGAAAACACATTCCAACTAGTTTTCCTTGTAAGCTTCCGTGTTAAAAGAATATTTAACAAGTCAACACGAGCACGAACACTAACTTGGTTCATTAAGTCACGAGTGAAAGAAATACTTTCAGTCCTCAACTTTAACATGAACACTAGTTTAGTTTGTTGATTCTCTATGTCCTTTGGTGTATCAATTGTCCACAGTCCAAATGTTTGCGCAAAGAGAAACTTACACATGTTTAGTTTAGGGATATGAATAACCTATCTTGCTAACGAATTATGAATCCAAAATTATGCAGGTATTATGATTGATCATAAGCAAATCATATAATTAATGTTCACATATCACATATTTTGGAAATAAGGTATCAACAAGGCATATGTAATCACGTAGAACAATATTGTATCAAACCAATTATGCATTTATTTATATGTGTATGAAGATCGTAACACAAATAGACATATAGGTTGTTTATGTGTAATCAAGATTCACGTAAGTTCTAGCTATGACATGATGACTAAGGCAAACAGAATCCGTGCAAAGATAACAAACAACTTGCAATCTAGGTAAACACTTATGTAACATCCTGACGAAACGATAACATGTTAAGAATTTCCTTCTTTGAGCATAAAGTACAAATTGATCTTTTCTAATGATTTCGAGTTTAAGAAAATATATGTGAGTGTGGAAAGTGTTATGAACAAAGACCAGGTTTTAAGTGGATTCCAATTTCGAAGTTTCTATGAGAATGCCTAAATCGCAAAATAAAATCAAATTTGTTGGTTTTAAGAAAATTCCTTGATTTCAAACATCACAAACGATCATGTAAATTACTTTGAATAAGAAAATCGAATCTCAAGTTTCGAGAAACGTTAGAAAATTTTCGTGTTACAAGAGACTCATACATTACCGCTCATGGCTACAACTTCCATCAATTATAAGAAAATTCGTGATTAACACATACTATTAAAGTGGAAAGTCAAACATACCAAATGCTAAATTAAAATCCAAACATACGAGAAAACAGTTTGGTAAGTAAAACGAATATATGTTAGATGTAAGGATGACCCCAGGTGCCTTGATAATTTTTAAGAAAATTCTTGTATTTCTAAATTTTCTTTCGGTTTTGTAAACCCCATTTTATAAATTGAAAATTATTATTTATTTGCTTAAATGTTAAATGTTTAACAGATTCAAAACTACAAGTTGGACTTGAGTAATTTCACAATAATTATTACCACCAATCGTTAATGATTGGTAGTTTGAAGAAACCATGTGTTGATAAAATATTTGATGAGACTAATATGGAAATTGTTAAGGCATCCTTTTTGAGATCAGATTGTGCCCCCACACCGAGTATTAGGTAAAGCATAGTGTATTATGACTGCATAAAATTTGCACTGTATGAACAAGAAATCCTTCCCATCTTGGATAATGAAATGTTGTGCCCTTGAGCTAGATAAGTGAAGTGTGAAGGGTTGATTGTGTAAAAGATGGCTGCAGTGTGGTGCAAAATACTGAATATAATAGTAAGAGTGTATAAGTTTTGGTTAATCAGATGAGTTTAAGAATCCAACACAAAAGAATCATAGATTTATAAACAACACTTGGAATAAGAAAATATATATATATTCGATGATCATGAAGACTGGAACATGTAGAAAAACTAATTATAAAAAATGCAAGATGAAATGTATTGTATATAGTGTATAAAACAGTTTATCATGAAAACGAGAACTTAACGATGAAACATGAAAACATTGAATGGTTCTTGTCTAGTCATAAGACCCAACAAAAACCTTGACTGTTCAAAGGAATCGAACTCAATTGGAGATTAATGAAGACGTGCTTTAGTCTATAAGTGGACACTCACTCCATAAATCCTCAGGTAAGCATAACTGGTCCGTCAGTTGATTCGGATTTATACGCTATGTTTGCCTATGCCAGAAAACCCAGTGTATAGGCATCCACCCTTCCATATTGCACGTGTTCTTTCACGTAGAGTTCAACACTTTGAAGGAATGAAAAAAATCAGTGAAAAACAAGGTTAGACAATTAAGGCAAGAATATCCAACATGCTTCAAAATGTAGACTTTTTTCCAAATGAAGTCATCCACAAAGCCCATGATGAAGAAAGAAAGAAATGGAGAGAGGTAGGGGAAAGAATGAGATGTGACAAAGGAGAAAGGTAAGTGAAGCAAACAAACAAATAAACACAAGTAAGGTCAAGTATAGGTTCTTAGTTATAGTGTAGGTCATTTACTAATAACCTAATTCCCTATAACAATGGCTCCAATACCAATCTGTAACACCCCAACCGATGGCGGAAACATCGATGTGCCACGTAGTGACATTTGTTCAAAAGCTCATGGTACTAAAGTGTAAATAATATTAAATTCAAGATTCAAATGTCAAACAACGAAAATAAGAAAAATTACATCAAATCCCAAAACAATTCATGAAATAGAGTTTTGTTTTATTCAACTAAGTCCCAATGCCTATGTGATATCATCAAGCGTCTCCTGAAACATGTACAAAATACAACGTCAACAATAATGCTGGTGAGTACACTTAATTTTTGTTTACATATAGTATAAGTATAAAATGTTTACAATTCAAGTGTCATGAGTCATTCAAGGCAAATAAGGAAAACACGTAAGTACACAATACGGGTCAAAATCAAACCTCAAATGTGACAAAGTTTAATACATTAATAATGACCTAGGACTTCCCACCACCATAGGTACTTTCCACTAGGCGAGTTGTCAATTCAAATAGCGCTATCCATTGTTAAAGTCGGCTTGTACGGAGTTAATGATTTCGTAATGATTGCAAGTATACTACGTTTATGTTTAAGCATAAAGCACAAGAATTCAATGCATAACACGTGTATGAATTGTGTGTAAAAATGATTATGAATACGTGTAAGTGTAAGTTTCATAGGTGTACATGTTTCACCCCAAAAGTGTAAGAAACTAAAAAGGGGATAAGTATACTCACATTGCTTAGTAGTAGTACAAATATTACTTGAAGTTGAGAGACGTGATAAGTCGAAGCTACTTGTGACCTACAACATTGAGGACCTTAATAAGATCTATGAACTATATCTAGTGTATGTGTTGGAATTTGGAAACAAGTAACCCAACAAGTTTATATGTGAGGATGTTGTGTTGGATATTTGTACGCTTACTAAATTTTAATATGATGTGCGAAATATAAATTTCTACATAAAAATTTGGTGTTCGGATGTTCAAGTCCGATTTTAAAAGCTAAGAACTAGTAGATAAAATCTAAAGAAAATTACATTATAGATTAGTATAACATAACTTTAAAATAGTTTCGTAAAGTCGACCCGACTAGCTTAGAAAAATATATATATTCTTAAAAAACCCAAGTCTTAGCTTTGTACAACCATATAAATACATAACTAAAACTTATATTTTCATAAATTAAAATTTGTATACAGGATGATGTGAGAATTTTTTTTTATAATTTTTATATACCTATCTGCCGAAAATATATATTTATACATGGATTACACCAATTTTGAAATTAGGACTTAAAACCAGTCTCATGTAAGTGTCCTAAACTAAGACTAAGATAGGATGTTAGACTTCAAAATGTTCATGAACCCTTAAACCAAAATAAACTCATTTATTTACCATAACATGGTTATTCAGAGGTGGATTTTATCACAAGAATAATCAGGTTGGGTGACAAGAGTTGACTGAAGTAAATTATGAATTTATTTGGCATAATATTAACAAAGTTTTGAGATCCATACCAAAAGGGAAGTGTGTGACACTTGAACTGGGATACAAGCTTAGATGGGTGATACGTTTAGTTGCCGAAACACTGGTCGGTGAAACAGGGGTAGCACTCATTCATCATAAACATCAAATTAATGATAGTTGGTTCGCAAGGGCAATGACTGGACGATGGTGGCCGTGAAATATAACACATGTGACGACCGCCCAAAACAAAGTTGAGGAGCGGAGCCAATCAGAACGGATAGTGGCAGTGTTGCGAACTTCAAAGTTGACAGCGGTGGTTTGCGAGCATGCACACTAAAAAATGGTGGCGAGAGTTGTGGTTTTTGGTGACTTTGTGTGGTGGTGATGTTGAACAAATTAGAGGAAGTGAGTTTCAGGAGTCTAGTTTTATAAACCATGGTGTTGGGTTAAACATAAGATTAAATGACAACCTCAAATGGTCAAAGTTTTTTTTTATTAACCAGATGGTAGATCGCAGTTACGAAACTGAAAAGCCATTTTTAATGTCATAAATTGAGTTAGTGGTTTCAACCAAAATTTAATGGTTTTAATTCATAATTTGACAACCATAAATGATGTTGTTTTTATATTTTTTAGGTTTGTTTCCATACTAATTCTCTCACATAAGTTTCTTACTTAAATAAATTCTAAAATTGATAAGCGAATTATCTTATCTTTATTTGACCACGTAACGACCATATTATTCCAGTGTCATGAACGATTGTATCAGATATCACTTTCTCTAAATATAACTTTTATAAATTTACATCTACATAGTACAAGGTTTCATTTAGTTTTAATTTACTAAAATCAAATCTTATATTTTTAAAATCACAACCAGTAACATTTAATTGCTAACAATGTAAAAGACTGGCAACTTATTATAATAATTTTTTTATGAAAAATTGAGGGCATAACAATACTACTCCAAACGTTACGCAAAATTAAGGCTTATGCACATTTTCAATTTTTGGATTATTCCCACTTTAGGTCCCCTAAAGTTGTATTTATGTTATTGGAAAAATCTCGAATGTTACACGTGTGACAATCCTTGTTTCCCCAGATTATTGAGACACCAGTGAGCGTCGGGAAACCAACCATTCCATGTGGTGTTGAGGCATTCTTGTTGAAGCGCGCAATGCCCTCCCGACCGAGTAAGATGTTGTGATGCGACGTTGTTAGTAAAACCATGAAATCACATACTTCCGTGCACTCATTCTTACCGTCTAACATCGTGACCGGCATGGAGATCATGCCGCGGGGCATAATGGTTTCATGGATAAAGCCGAAGATTGGCCCGTTGACTGGTACGAGCTTGGCTTTATCTTCATCATCTAATTGTTGAAAACACTGATCTTACATGATGTCAGTGTTTCTTCCGCCGTCTAGGAACTTATATCGGGTGCGATAATGCCAGAAGACGGCGGTGATAGCTAGTGGGGTGGTGGATGAAGCTCCGCCGTGGACTTTTGGGAGATAGACGTCAACCTCCTTCCAAGAGTCGTCATTCAGCGTCACCCGGGATGACTTACCCTGGCGGTGGTTGTTTTTTCCCGGCCTGGTCATGTGACATTGATGGGGCGGGGTGTGTGTAATCATGTGAGTTTGGAGGTCGTGTATTTCCTTCCGCGAGTGTGACGCCCATCGAAATCACATGTCATATCCGTCATATCCACCTTATCTAACCAAACATATGCAAGTTGACTTGCCTAAAATGTCTTGCTCTTTTCCTATGCAAATTTCGGCCCACATGTTCCCAAGACAAGGATGTGTGCAATGTTTTGGACATTATCTAAATCATATAGGACACACTCACACTCTTTTATATATATATATATATATATATATATATATATATATATACACTCGGCCACATACACACATACACATAGGGTGAAGAAGTGACAAAACTATATACGCACACACACATACGATCGCATATATATATATGTACACATGCCTTCTCATTTCCTAGTCACAATCCTTATCTAGAGAGCACTTGAATCTAGGATATACACTAACATGGAACAAGCTTTTTCCATCAACAAATCCCCATAGCTTTTGACCATCCATGATTGCCCACAATCATCCAAACATTTAGGCTTCCAAGGGACCCAAGAAGTGTGCACACAACAACCAAAAACATTAGTCAACCCCTTACACTAAATTGGCAAAACATAAAACGCATGAGCTAGATCACCTTGTTAACCTTGCCACAAAAGAAATGACCCTTCCCCATGATGTTGCGGCTGCTACACCACCCCTACATATCAAACCAAAGCCTCCAAGTCAACTCTTTATACTTACAAGGCTTTTAGTTGAATGCACTCCACAAAAGCATGCATTTGACCTTCCACGTTTGTGTACCAATGAAACCATTGCTTCCTTCCCCAAAATCGGTTATAAATAGAGGCACTAGAACACATTTGGATCACACCACAACTCCATGATACACTCTAACACTTGAACACTCCTTTCTTTCCCTTGATAACAATCGAACGAAGAAGAAACACCACCAAGAGGCTTAGCCGATCGCACATCATCATCATATAGGAGTTCTAAGCTTTTATATAGCATCTAGGAGCTTCATTTTGAGGAGTTAGCTTATTTTTCTTATATATTCTCGGCTATAAATCAAGGTATAACACTCGAACTATTTATCCTCATTCACACCTCATTCGGTTATGTATATTGGTCACCCGAGCACACACACACACACACTTGTACACTCTCTCAACAATTAATCTTTCAAGATAAATTAACTTAGACACTTAAGTTTTATGATAAAAGTTCAATACTATAGCTTGTACATACAAACTCACCTATATGCGATTATATACACCTTAGGACTTGTATATGGACATAAACGAGCACACACACATACATATAGATGTATGCGTGCGTGTATGAGGCCAAGACCCGGGCCAAGAATAACATATTTCACTTAATTTTACAACATACAATATGGTTAGATTTATAAGCATCTGTTAAGAGTAACAAAAACATGTGTTAACAAGCTTAACACAAGAATTTTCTTGGAAACATATGGTATGCGAGTATATATATAAAGGCAAACACCTAAACAAGTCGTTTTTATACAAGAATATCCAAAAATGTGTCCATATGCCACCCTAGGCTTACATAAAGGTGACATACATAACACTTGGTAACATTTAGTAAGACATAGTACTTGTTTTACCCAAAAACAGACTAAACACAGTCACTTAAACGACAACACGAACATTTTTTGACACATACAGTGTGTGACACACATGGATAGTGGTACAGAAGCCCCTAGTCCACGGGTGTTACAGTCGGGTGAACAGTTGCATGGTAGTTAGAAAGAAACATAGACCTAAGATGCCTTTATATGACCTTAGGGCATCCCAGGACAGATACACAGTGCCAGATTCAGTTCAGTTTAGCATCCAAACATCAAGTGAGTATTCATAGCCCCTTTTTACAGTTTTTACATTTTTTCGGGGGAAAAACATGCTTACAGTTTTCAGTTACAATACATGACTATTATGTGAACATGAGACATTACGGTTCAGGATCCATTAAGTCCTCGTGTCACACATCATACCATAACCATTAGCTATGGACTTAGCTATAAAACACCGAGATAGATCTATTGGGTTGACACCCCCACTCTTGGTCAGTCGCTCTGACCGGATGACAGATATCAAAAGAGTGCTTGTATTTCACATTATTTCATTGTCTTTAGTGTACAATGGGCGAGGCACAACATGTCAATGTTTGGTTATGGGCTAATGTCAGATCACAAATTGATTATTGCCCTAGCTAGGAAATGATTTAGTCGGTTTTGGATTACATGTCCATCATATAGAAAACCCGTGAACTCACCAACTTTATGTTGACCCATATTTCCTTTAATGCATGTTTTTTAGGAAATTAGCATGGATAATGGAACTTGCGGGGGTCGCATGCGAGCATTTGTAGGATACCTTCTTTTGGACCGTTGTGTTGTTGTCCTAATACTAGACATTTACATACAATGGTTTTGAATATTAAACAATTAACTCTATGTAGAACAAATCTGGTTGTTTAATGAAAGTTCCCGCTTTATTTTAATCAATGCTCATGTGACCTTTGTGCTTGGAAATCTTTCAAAGTCGCACCTCGCGTTTCCGCCTAGGCGGGGTGTGACAGATTGGTATCAGTGCACGAGGTTATAGAGAATTGAGATTCTTTTGAGTCAAAACTATAATCTAAACAAAAAATGATTTTGAAATGTTTTCGAAAGAAAGAAACACAACGCCTATCCCGACGCGCTACGCAAGTTCCATGCTAGTTACATATCTCACGCATTAGTAGATACACTAAGTACACCACATGATTACTGACACGCACATGTGTTCATTGATTTCCAGGACCATGGCACTCCAAGATGACCCTATCATTCTCTCGGATTCTGAGGAGGAGGTCATTCCAGATAGCCCTCCAGCCGACGTTCTTCAGCATGGTTATGAGCCCGATTCTAGTGACTCGGATGCCGAGGATGATCAGATGTAGATTGATCACGCCGTATCGGACAATGAGGAGGTCGTGCCTGCTGGTGAGGCACAGGAGAAGGTTGCACCCCAGCAGCAGCTAGAGCCCCGGATGCCGTCCTTTCGACCATATCGCTCATGTCCAGGCGAGGCGCGTAGGATGTACACTCCCTGGAAATGGGTACTCCCTCCACTGGCTTCTATCGCTCCAGCTGAGGCTCCTGCCCTGATTGACCCCGAGCCTCCGGCACCAGCTGATCCCCAACCACCAGCTCCAGAGAGCGCGGAGCCACCTAGAAGGAAGCTTCCCCGTAGATCCTAGGCTCGTAGGAGGACCTACTTAACGATTGTCGATGAATTCCTAGCTTACTCTGACGAGGACACTGATGGTGAGGCTCCCTCTACTTTTGAGACTGCAGGTCCATTTCAGCCATCCTCAGATGCCCCACTACCTTTCGGCTTTGAGCCACACACTACTCCGTCCATGACATGATTGGGCGTCACGACACATGGATAACAGTGTTAAGTGGGAGGGTCCAGGGGATTGAGGACGACCTATATTTGACTGGCAGTACCAAAGATCCTATTCTCTACCGGCTGTCTGAGTTGGGTACACGTGTTCATGAGGTTGAGCAGGGACGCGCTGCGGTAGAGGAGCGTGTTGCTGAGTTAGAGGCTAGATTGGATGACATCGAGGCGAGGATGGTCGTTGCCGTCGCAGTCTTATCAGCTGTTTTCCCACCCCTATCCCCGTAGGATTTCTTTTTGTTATGTGTTGACTTATTAACTAAGACTTGTAAGGCGGTATGCCAGCATTGACATTATTGTAAAACGTGGAAACTTATTTAGTAGGTTAACTATTAATCATAAAAATTGGTATTATGACTTCATATGTTGTTATTATTGTTTCATGCGTTTGCTAGTTGGTGTGTCTTTGATGACGATTGCGTAGTTGTTTGCTTAGTACATAGGATGATAGTATTATACAGTGATACGTGTCTCGTTCTTTTAATCATGTGCATTAGAGGAATATGCCTCCCAAAAGAACTACTCGTTCGACTTCTGAGGAAGAAGCTTTTCCGACCACCTTAGCGGACCTAGCTAGGGTAATCGCAGAGGCTATTGCGCAACATGAAGCGAACCGTGCTGATTCAAGCGACGGTTCGAGCGTTGCAGGCCGATGCAGAACCCAGGAACCTAGGACTGGTAAAGCTTTTGCTTATTCGTTCCTAGTCTTGCTCGTATCCTATGTCGATCCTTTCGTTGACGATCCAATCTTTCTGACGCTGCAGAAGAAGAGAATCCCATACGTGGGTGTTCCTACAAGACTTTCATGGCATACAAGACCTGGAACTTTCGTGGGTCAGAAGGAGCGATTGGTATTGTCCGATGGATTGAGAAAACGGAGTCTGTGCTCGATATCAGTGGTTGCGCGGAAGACCAGAGGATCAAGTACGTCACATGTACCTTCCAGGACGAGGCGCTGACATGGTGGAACCTACAAGTGCAGACCTTAGGACGCGAAGCTGCATACAATCTCTCTTGGATTGAGTTGAAATCGATGCTGATGGACAAGTATTGCCCGCGCAGTGAGCTACAGAAGTTGGAGACCGAGTTCTGGAATCTGTTCATGAATGGTGTCGACATCACGGCTTATACCACTCGATTCCATAAGCTTTCTCGTCTAGTTCCACACATGGTTACCCCTGAGTACAACCGGGTAGAACGATACATCTGGGGACTTTCTCCTAAGATTCGTAGCATGGTTACCACCACCGCTCCAGGTTCCATCCAACATGCTGTCACCCTTGCTCACAACCTTACCGACGATGCGGTACGCATGGGATCCCTGACCCAAAAGGAATCCGACAAGGGTGAAGGCTCTGGAAACAAGCACAAGTGGTCCCATTTCAGAAAGGGGAAAGGTGCAGAGGGAGATTCTCGCAAGAAGCCCGAAACCGTCAAAGCCTTTGTTGCCACCGCCACTGACACTCGCAAGCCATACAACGGGCCCCACCCACTCTGCGACAAGTGCAAGTACCATCATGTGGGTGCGTGCGACACTATCAAATGCGAGAAGTGCAAGCGGATGGGATATTCCAAAGTGCAGTGCCGGTCCAAGGCAGTTGCGAGTTCTGACGTTAAACCAGGATGTTTCAAGTGTGGTGCTACTGACCATTTCAAGAAGGACTGCCCCAAGCTGAGAGGCCAGGCTCGTGGCAAGGCTTTCGTAATGGGAGCCGTGACGCACGCGAGGATCCTAACGTCGTCACAGGTACGATCCTCGTAAACAATCGTACTGCTTCTGTACTATTTGATACCGGTGCCGATCTAAGCTTTGTGTCAACTGACTATAAACGAGCCCTTGGATTAGAGTCACATAAGTTGCATGAACATTTCTCCATAGAATTGGCCAATGGTAAGACAATTAGGTCCGAAGAAGAAGTTAAGAATTGTGTGTTAAAGTTAGGATAACATGAGTTTAGTATCGATCTTCTGCCGATCAAGTTGGGTAGTTTTGACATCGCGGTTGGTATGGACTGGTTATCGAGGAACCGCACAGAAGTCATCTGTTTCACGAAGGTGGTTAGAGTTCCGTTGCCCAACGGAGAGGTTTTGTTCATACAGGGGGAGCGCAGGAGTACCCCATTGTGTTTGGTGTCTTGCATGAAGGCACATAAGTGCTTACGAAAAGGTCATTTTGCTTTCTTAGCACTTGTGCATGAGAAGAAGCCAGAGGTGAACTGGATCAAAGACATCCATGTCGTGAGAGATTTTCCAGACGTCTTTCCCGAAGATCTGCCAGGTTTGCCACCTGCAAGGCAAGTCGAGTTTCGTGTTGATCTCATTCCCGGAGCTACTCCCTTAGCCCGATTACCTTACCGCTTGGCTCCATCTGAGATGCAAGAGCTGTCCGCCCAGTTGCAGGAGTTTCTTGACAAGGGATTCATCCGACCAAGCTCGTCACCTTAGGGATCTCCAGTTTTGTTCGTAAAGAAGAAGGATGGATCATTCCGCATGTGCATTGACTACCAAGAGTTGAACAAGCTTACGGTGAAGAGCCGCTACCCTCTTCCCCGCATTGATGAACTGTTTGATCAGTTGCAAGGCTCCAGTTTCTACTCGAAAATTGATCTGAGGTCAAGCTATCGCCAGTTACGTGTACACGAAGAGGACATACCCAAGACTGCTTTCAGGACGCGGTATGGCCATTTCGAGTTTCTGGTTATGCCATTTGGTTTGATAAACGCACCAGCAGTGTTCATGGACCTGATGAACAGGGAACAAGGTGTGTAAACCTTACCTCGACAAGTTTGTGATAGTATTCATTGACGACATTCTAATTTACTCACGGACTCGAGAAGAGCATGAGCAATATCTGAGAATGATTCTAAGTCTACTCAAGCAGGAAAATCTGTATGCCAAGTTGTCCAAATGCGAGTTTTGGATTCGTGAAGTTCACTTCCTTGGTCATGTAGTGAACGAGAAAGGTATACACGTCGATCCAGCCAAAGTAGAGTCAATCAAATACTGGCCTAGACCTAGTACCCCAACAGAAGTTTGGCAATTTCTAGGGTTAGCTGGCTACTATTGGCGATTTATCGAGAATTTTTCAAAGATAGCCCAATCCCTGACAGTCTTGACTCAGAAAGACAAGAAATTCGAATGGGGAGATCCACAGGAATCCGCTTTTCAGCTCTTGAAGCTCAAGTTATGCAGCGCACCCATTCTCTCACTGCCAGAGGGAACGGAATATTTCAAAGGACGCAAAGATCTTGTGCTGGGAGCCGCGGATCTGGCGGAAAGATCATTCAGAGGACGCGAAGATCTTAGCCGCATGAATCAGTTCATCCCAGGATTCTGGGATGCCATCTTTGCCTGTGAGGCATTTCATAAGTTCCTCACTGCGCACACCTTGGATGAAGGTTGCGCGAGTGAGCTCCTCTCCGCACCCTATCTACAGGGCCTCACTGTTGCAGCGCACATTGAAGTCCTTGATGGACTCGTTGTCATTGCTCCGGCATAGAAGGATGTGCGCCTTGTCCTTCTTATGCTTTCGCAGATGGGAAAAATGATTGCCGAATTTGGCGGTGAGGTCATCAAAGTCTACTATGCTCCCCGCTGGGAGATTATCGAACCAGACTCTAGTGGACCCGGTCAGCGTTTGGGCGAACATGTGGCACTAAACTTGAACTGGCCAAAGTACTGAGCTTCCTGCGCACTCAAAAATCTAGTATATGATCGTCAGGGTCCCGCAGGCCATCGTACTTGCCGATGCTGCTAGGGAGCTTCTCTTATTTTGGGATGTTGGTCGTCGCGATGCAAGGCACATACTTTGATTTTTCCGCGTATGACTTTGATCTGTATGGTTTGACCAAGTCGTCACATACGTTCGTGTGGGTTCCAGTTGTACCCGTCACGGAACGTGAATGGTGCGTATGACTCTGGCAGTTATGGTCTTCATCACTAGAGGACTGATAACCTTCTGAGGTGCCGGGCGATTTCGCGTAGCCCCGAACATTGGTGTCTACACCACCTTCCCCGCTACGACTATCTCGCCGGCCGTTTGTTTCTTTCTCTTTGTGGCTCCTTCGGGGGATGAGTCGTAACTCAAGGCTTTCCCCTTCTTTCTTGCCAGTTTCATCAACATGCGCTGATATTTGGCTGGGCTTTTCGCGTTCTGGCGAAAGAGCCACTCGATGGGATCGACATCCGATTTGTCGTCATCGTCACTACTGGCGTTACGTACCTCAAAAACGGGCTTCCGATGGCACGACGTGGTTTGCTTAGTGACGGTGACGGGTGTTTCGTTGTTTCCGCCGAGCTGGACCTATGGATCCTTCTCGGTCGGGTGAGTAGAAGTGTTAGGGTTAGGTTAAGCCATGTGGGTAGGCTAAAAGATGAAAAAAAAGAGTTCTAATCGGTACGGATGGCGCCAATGAAGAAAAAACAGGTATAACTTACCCGGGAAGGTGGGTAAGTTTTGTTCGATAGTCGTGTTCTCTCAGGTTATAATCCTTCACTCACACCGTGACCAAATCCGAACCCTAGGAGATAAGAAAAGAGTGTAGTGTGTGTTGAAAGTAAGAACACAAAGATGTAAGTGGTTCGGTCTAGATCAACCTGCATCCACTGTGACAGAGATATCTTTTATTACTTAAGAAATACAAGGAAGATGATTACAAGTATGCTAAGACTATCACTATGTTTTTGCTATTTTTTCATGTAATGTTTGACCCTTTGCATTGGAGAGGTAAACTCCTATTTATAGGTAAAGCATGGGCCCGTTGACGTGGCCCATGGTGGAGGTGGTGATCTTGGGCTCAAGTCCTAGGCCCAAGATGTCTTCGACCTACAGAGCAGGTGGGTAGCTTGTGGTAATTAATGATAATGTAAGAGAAAGCATGTTCTACTCTGCTGGAACTACACGTGGCGCGACGTGATTGGGCGCAGGTAGCGCTTGTCTCTGACACAGCATGGTTGACCAGGTTGTGGTGTTTGACGTGACGTTTGGCAACAGGTGGATATGCCTACACAGTGCTCTGACGTGCACTGTTCACAGTAGCATGGGGGAAGCATGGAAGCAGTCATATCACTATTCACTGGCAGGGGTTGTTGAACCACCCCTGACACGTGTTGTCCTTTGGTTGGTGCAGAGAATGTTCAGCGCCTGACCGGATTTTCTTCATTCTTGATCTTCCGTACATCCTCGTACTAAAGGTTGATGTTGCCAGAATATTCGGCGCGTACGTTCACGCTTGAAGATTCCTTTGTGTCGGTGACGTCATTTAGCTGATGTGATCCTGCGCATGAGATTGCTAGCATGCGCAGGTGTAGTTTCGCGGACATCTGGAGATGTCATTGTTGGTCTGAAGTTGCTTTCCGCGGATTGGAGTTCTGCGGACTCCTTCATGTAGGTGTATTTTATGGGATAGGGTTGCTTTCCGCGGCAGGATTAGCAAGGCCGGCCCAAGCCCAAGTATTTTGAAGCTAGGGCTTTGGGCCCCCAAATTCCTAAGCCCCATTTCTAAAAAAAAAAAAAAAACATACAAGTATTCTGCATATTATATTAGCTTCGAGAATTACACCAAATATGAGTGATGGTGGTCTAAGAAATATTCATGGCTCGTTTACTATAACTCGATACTATCATATTTTGACAATTTCATTTGACAATAAAACACATAATTTATAAATTATTAAGCGCTATTTAGTTCTTTATAATTTATTCTTATTAATTAAAGCCCCAACTAAAAACTGAAAATATAAACTCAAATTAGAGGCCCTGAAATTTCATCTCGCTTTGGGCCTCCAAAACAGTTGAGCCGGCCCTAAGAATTAGGTACCCTATCTCTTCAGATGGTTTTACGGTATGAAATCAAACCGTGTACACCCCTACCCCTAGCACCCTAATTCATAAGAATATACATTTTGAAAACCATAAAAACATGTAAACGCGTTCCGAACAAAATTCTATTTGGTTTATCAATACAAAACGGCTAGTTGCATGTTTTAATCAACACCGCAGTACAAAACGGCTAGTTCCATGATTTTTTTTTTTATTTTTTTATTTTTTTTTTTCATATTCAACTTTGTCGTCCTCCTTTTTTTTCCTATACAACTAGACTCGGTATTATTTCCATTATACTTTATACAACCACTTTAATAATAATATTCAACCATCCTTTGTCCTCTCCTTTAATTTATAACCTTCCATCCATCCCTCATCATTTCAATCCAACTCTCAATCATTTCTCCATAACACCCAAACATCAAACAATGGCAACACCAATCACCATTAACACTACACCCACCAAACTCCCCAAACCCTTCTCTAGCAAATCCTTCCATCTCCGTTCTCCAAGCCTCAACTCGCTCCGCCTTCGCCGCGTATTCGATTTATTCGACTCGAATCATGACTCCATGATCACCCTCAACGAGATCACCCACGCCTTAACCCTCCTAGGCCTGGACCCCGACGTATCCGACCTTAACAATATGATCAAATCATATATCCGTCCTGGCAACACTGGCCTAACGTATGAGGACTTTGTCATATTACATAGATCAATCAATGATTTGTTTTTTAGTGCTGAAGATGTGGAAGATGTAGGAATATGTAAAGAAGAGCAGGATGAGAGGGATCTAAGGGAGGCGTTTAAGGTGTTTGATGAGGATGGTGATGGGTTTATATCGGCTAAAGAGTTGCAGAAGGTGCTTGGTAAGCTAGGGTTTAATGAGGCTGATGAGATGGAGAGAGTTAAGATGATGATATCGTCTGTTGACTTGAATCATGATGGACGCGTTGACTTTTCTGAGTTTAAGGACATGATGAAGTCTTTACAATAGGAGTAGCTAGTATTTGTGCTTCGTATTGATGTTTTCTTTGAGTTACGGTTTTTGTATTTAACTACTCTATTTTTATATTTGAGTTTCATCTTTTTTTGTTGTCTTTCTTCTTGGCAACGAATATATTCATAAGATTGTGTGTTGTGGACACGTGAGTAACCAGGCATTCTCCCTCAGCCACAATAGCCCCACGATATCTTGATTCGAGAGAGCCAACGCGAGCAGGCTCACGGAGTGAAAAAAAGGAATTTGTGTTAGATTTATAGGTTGTCATCGCGCCGGTGGTCACTCCCAGCCACAACTGACGTGACCGGGTTACTTGACAGTCACGTCGGTAACTCACGGTGGTGCTCATCACAAGCCACAACGTATAGCCTAATGGAATTGGTTGTTTAGGGTCCTTGTAGGTAGTGTTATGACCACCACTCGTATTGTTATGACCACCACTCGTATGTGGCTTAAGGAGAAGTCAATGAAGAAAGGTTTTCACATTTGACAGTTGGGCTGGTCAAATTAGGGTATATTTAATAAATAAATAAAAAGAAAAATAGTTTAGTGTAGTTGAAAAAAGAGCTAGGGTAGTTAAGGGTTGTGGCTCCAGGCAAATGTTACCAAAGAAAGGTCTTCATATTTGACTGGTGGGCTCGTCAAATTAGGGGAAAATCACAAAAATAGCCTGTTGACTGAGAGTTTTATCAAATGGTCCCTTTCTGTCTCTTTGAAGAGACGGGTCACGATTCCCAAAGAGACGGTTCAGTCTACAACCAATACATACGCAACACGTGGCCGACCTGGATCCCGAAGCCTGTGTGGCGTCTCGGGAGACGTGTCAGAGCCGCCAAGACGGCTCCCGTGGGCCCTAGAGACGTCTCACTGACTGCCGGGCTTAAGCCTATTGGATTCAGGCTAAGATCATAACACTATACACACAAAACTCACAAACACAAGGACCTTACTGCTTGAAGTTTCTTATTTATGAAGCAATGGGAATACAATATAACTACATGATGTTATCCTATTTATAACAACCTAACATGTGCATGAATAAAGGTCCTACTTTTTAGCAACAAACTCCAATGTGCCGCTTGCACTTAACGTCCATTTCTTCCAGTTTTTTCTCCTCCAAACTTGGTCAATCTGTTAACATGTGACATATTTCATGGGCTGACCCATACCCGTTTGACCCATCAATATTTACCTAACAAAGCCGTCTTCGACTAGGCTTGATCCGTCTCGGGAACCACATCGAAGACGTCTCCGGAGACATCTCAGAGCTGCAAAAGACGTTTTCGGTGGAGACGTTTCACATTTCCCCAGCCGTCTCCCGAGACGGCTTAGGGTCAAAGCCAATAATATAATGACACGTGGCCGGATTCGTTTTGGGTCTCTTCGTCTCCGGTGAGTCCCGAGACGGTCCGACGGTTCGGTTGTCCATCTCAGCCCTGTAAATACCAGTCTCCGTCGCACTCTCCGTCCCATACCACATCCGACTCCTCCACTACCACTTACCACCGTCGTCTCTTTCATATAAAAAAAAAAACGGCACCCCAACGATGGACCGAAGAACAAGAAATTGCATTGGTTTCAGCGTGGCAACATGTCGAAGATCGCCCACACCAAATAAACAAGTGGTACCGTATTTTACACGAATACAATTGGCTGGTGGGTGGGTCTGACCGAACCATCGACTCACTTAGGCGTAAATGGAACGACTTGAACATGAAGTGCCAGCTCTTCAACGGGTACCACTATGATACACTTCAAGTGTTTCCTGCAGACATGCCGGAAGACGTCGCCATCATATATACCAAAGCAGAGTATCAATCCAAGCAGCGTAAAGAATTCAAACACGTGTCAGCTTGGCAAATGATGAGGGACCGTCTTAACGCGTAGTTATTTAACTATTGTAATTTTACGTTTTTTTATTAATCTTATGTTTTTATTAATCCAATGTTAATATTTTATGTTTTTATTAATCCAAATACTACAAATATTAATGCAATGAATCTGTTATGTTTTAAATATTTATGTTTTTATTAATCCAAATATTACAATATTACAATTTGTAACACGACAAAATATTACAAAAACTGAATGATAACACGAACAATACACAAACTCGTTGCACATGTCGACCACATAACGTAGTTAGCACTAGGGGAGGGGAAGTTACAATATTACAATTTGTAACACGACAAAAATTACAAAAACTGAACTATTACACGAAAAATACACAAACTCGTTGCACAAGTCGTCGACTGAGACCTATCAATTGCACACGTCACCCACAGTAGTTAGCACTAGGGGAGGGGAAGTTAATTCCCAAATTTACTTGCTTTGAACCTTGCTTGAATGGTGTATGTGCTCTACGTAGACAAAGAATTGAACTTGCCAATAATGTAGACCACCACATCATCGATGCATTCTGCACGGGTTAACCCACGCGCAGATGCAACAACGATCCAAGTAGCTGTACGCAGATGTAACAACGATCCAAGTATAATCGGACCGGACAGTATATTCATAAGCCGGTCGGCTTCGGTTGGAAAAGTGGAGGATTTAAAAATAAAAATGTCATTGATTGGAAAACTGTAAGGTTTGATGAAGGTTTATTATAGATGATTGAGAGAGGGTACAAATTTTGTGAAGTGAAATGGGGCATTTATATACATTGGAGAGACGGTTCCCAAGACGACTCAAAGTCATTTCACGGTTCCCGAGACGTCTCACGGTTCCAGAGACGGCTTTGGAAACCGTCGCTTTATTTAATTTAACCTTATTTACCGTGCAAAATTTTTTGGATATAAATAGAAGAAACCGTGGTTAAAACTCACAACTCACACAAACGGTAAAAACTAAAAAAACACACACCCACCAAAAATATGATCACATGGACCGAAGAGGAAGAGATGGCCCTTGTGGTCTGCCACAAGGACGCCTCGAATGACCCGGAAATTCAACTCCCCCCGGACGATGGGTCAGCCTTCCCCCCGGAGGGGTTTTGGGCTCGGGTGTTTAGCAACTTCGTTGAACACATTGGCACCAACACCACCAAGACCGTCCGTGACCTCCAGTTCAAGTGGGGCGACCGCAACATCAAATGTGAGAGGTGGAACACCATATACGAGCAACAAGTTACCGAAGACCCGGAGCTTGATGAAAAGTTGGCTATTGAATTCACTCAGTATGAGTATGGGGTTCGATACGGCAACGATTTCGACCATGTCGAGGCATGGCGATTGTTGCGCCCCCAACTTTATGTTTTTTTTCTTTGTTATGTATTTTTTTATGTTTTCCTATTATTATGTTTAATTTTTAATGAAATGTTTTTATTTATGTTTTATATTTACTTTTAGAGTTGAAAACAAAGAAAATTATTTAAAAATTATAAAACAAACGGTAAAAATTAAACCAAAGTCAAGATTCCTCTCGGTAAAAACAAAGAAAATAATTAAAAACATTATAAAAAAACGGTAAAAACAAAAAAAAATATTTAAGGGAACCCGTCTCGTGAACCGTGTGACAGACGGCTGAAGACTGGAGACGGTTCAGGTAGCCTTGGAGACGGCTCAAGCCAAGCCGATGCTTGCGCCCGGCTCTGACACGTCTCACGAGACGACACACGGTCTTGGAGATCAGGTCGGCCACGTGTGGCGTATGTATTGGTTGTAGACTAAACCGTCTTCGGAGACGGTTCAGTCTCTTTGGGAACCGTGACCCGTCTCTCCAAAGAGACGGGAAGGGGCCATTTTGGTAAAACCATCGGTCAACGGGCCATTTTGGTGATTTTCCCTATATTTAATTAGAGAAAGGTTTTTGTATAAAATATTCTTATCTTATAAAGAACTTTAGTACTGAAATCTTAAAAAAAAACTAAAAAAAATTGGTGTAGAGTAATTGCGCTAATTTTTTTTTTTTTTTTGTATTATTCATCTAGAAAGCATATTTAAGCAGATCGGAAAAAAAAATTCAAAAAATAAAATAAATTTTTTCCCCCTTCACTTTTTATGATTAGTAGGTTAAGCCTATTTGTATTTGATTTTGACTCTATTTAATTAAAAAAAAAAAAAGCAAAATAAGAAAGAAAAGAAAAGAAAGACCTCCCCTTCTTTTCTTTTCTTTTATTTGCTTTTCTTTTCATTTTTGTCTCTCTCTAAATCTCTCTGATTTGAAAGAGTGAAAATAACCCTTGTTTTCTTTTCATTTTCTTTTTTTTCTCTCTTTAAAAAAAACTCTCGAACAAGCCTGGTTGTAAAAATCTCGCCTAGCCTCTAACCGCTAGTCGCAGGTTCACCAAGTAAACACCGATTAATCGCTAGTCGGTAGCTTTCTACCGATTCCAACTAAATTCCGGTCAAAATCTATAAATTTTGGGTCATATTCCGACCAAAACCTGTAAATTCTGACTATTAATCCTATATACTTAAAGATATGAGTTGAAGAATGGATTAAAACATGTCTACTTAAGAAAACTACATATAAAATGTGTGTGTATATATAAAAAAAAACTAAAAATTATATATAAAATCACAATCAGATTAATCACAATTAATCCCGACCAGTGTTGATTAATCGCTAATCTAACGATCAACTACCGCCTAGCGATTCTTACAATAATGTGAACAAGGGTCTTCCTCTGTTTTCTTTTCCTTAATGGGACTCGGGTAGTGGCGGACATAGCATAGGAGGAGGGGTAGCGCCCGCTACCCTTCAATTTTTCCGGCGTAGTGGAAAATTTGCGTAGTTTTGACGTTTTTCGTATTACGCTACCCCTAAATACCACTAAACGTTACCTTTAAAATTTTGGTCTAGATCCGCCACTGGACTCGGGAACACAAGGGTAAGTTTGAAGTTTGTCAAATCTCATTGGTTGAATCCTAATAAAAGTAAAATTAGGGCCCTTTTCCACCATAACTCGACACCTTACTAGTTTCTAATGACTTATTAATAGTTTTTTTTTTTTTTTTTAATTTAATTGGTTGTTTTCATTTTATAATTGGCAAATTACATTAAGATAGCAAGAATATGGGCAACAAGCTGTGACGTCACCCTTTTAAAGTATGATATAATTAATTTAAAACAAAATGTGAAAATACTTTATCCTCTTTTTATTGTATTTATAAAATTAACAAGATATAAAGATTTAAATAAATAATATGTAAGGCAAGTAAATAAATGAGTAATAGTGAAACACAAAAACAAAATGAAAGAATCAGATTCCAGTTTGGTACTCCAGTCCAATTACTAACCGACTGGTTCAAGTGTAAGTAGTTTAAATAGACACTAGGTGAAATCTCGTGTGAAAACACGGGCAGTCTTGGAAAACCAAAATATACTATCTCTTGATCAGGAGTAAAAGTCAAAGTACTAAAGAGCAACTCATTCCAAAGATCTGTTGAAGATTACCTAACATCTGCTGAAGACAAAGTAACATTTGTTGAAGACAAACCAAGTGTTGTTGAAGAGAATGTCTATTGAGCCCTAACAGCAGTTTGCCTCAACAGACGTTCAAGTAACTTTGTTGGTTAAAACAAATGTTAAGGTGAACAGAGGTTGCAAAACAGATGTTAAGCGACCAACATATTCTGTAAATCCTCAAATTCACCTTCAAGCTTTTCTGCGTACATCTCCACTTCATTCCTTATCCCATTCAAAAACTTAGGTATATGTAAAGTTTTAGGGTTTGAACAACAGAAACAACTAAGATAAACAACAACACTAGAGCCAACATAAACTCATAACCATAACAACAGATGTAGGCGACTGAAAACGGTGACAAAACTCTTATTTAACCCAAACCAAAAGAAGTACCCCCCAATACCCAAAGATCTCAGTAAAACACTGAGATCATCAATAAGAAGTACAATACAAGAGGATCTGCTGATCGATAAGATCAGCAGATCATATGAAAGAATAATACAAACAATAAGACTGAAACAAACTTACAAAGATGAACAAACCCTAAAACTATCAGAGAGAAAACAAGAAAAGTGAACGACTGAATAATAAATTCAGTCGTACTATTCTTTATATACTGGGCTCTCGAACCTTCCAGCTATCAGAGAATGAATGGCCAGGATGAAAGCAATCCAACGATCTAATATATGCCAGCTCATCGATCTGTGTCAAGAAACACAATAATACAAAGATAATAATCACTCGTTAACTCTTGAACCGGATATCTATATGTGACCCAGGCCAAAGGCCAATGGGCCTCAGAACATAAGCCCAATATCCAACGATAATACTTTGGGCTACTTAAGCCCAACCAATAGTAATTGAATTACAATGCCTGTGGGCCTTTATACTTTCAACACCCCCTCTTAATTCAATTACTAAACATGTTCACTAACCCAAGCTTTTTGCACAACACTTCATGTTGATTGCTCAAAAGCCCCTTTGTAAAAATATCAGCAGTTTGCTGATCAGATTTAACCTTTATAACCTTAATCAAACCTGAACTTATTTTTTCTCTAAGAAAATGTAAGTCAAGTTCAAAATGTTTAGTCTTATCATGAAAGACTGGATTTTCAGCAATAGAAATTGCTGCTTTACTATCACAATACAAATTTAAAGGAAGCTGAGATTGAATACCCAGTTCTCTTAATAAATTTGATATCCAAATTAACTCACAAGATGCAGTACACATTGCTCTGTACTCAGCTTCTGCTGAGGAACGAGCAATGGTATTTTGCTTCTTGCTTTTCCACGAAACTAGACAATTACCAACAAAAACACAATATCCTGTAACAGATCTTCGGGTAATAACACACTTAGCCCAATCAGCATCAGAATATGCTGAAAGGGTCAAATTATTACCCTTTTCAAAGAGAATTCCCATTCCAGGTGATTGCTTCAAATATCGAAGCAACCTTAATGCTATATGCAGTACTTTCTGAGTTGGTTTGTGCATAAACTAACTCAGGAACTGTACAGCATAGCTAATGTCTGGATGGGTCAAAGACAAGTATATTAATTTACCTATTAACTTTTGAAAACCAGTTATATCTTCTAAGTAATCCTCATCTTTGCTATTTTTAATAGCTAAGTTATAGTTTTGTTCAATAGGAACACTAACCGGTTTACAACCAAGATATCCAAACTCACCAAGTAAATCTAAACAATATTTCCTCTGATTTAAACAAATTCCTTTTTCAGAGTATAAAACTTCAATACCTAGGAAGTATTTAAGTTTCCCTAAGTCTTTAATTTGGAAATTTTCCTTTAATAATGTTTTTACACTATTAATTTCTTGAATACTATTTCCAGTGATGACAATGTCATCCACATATACCAACAGCACAACAAAGACACCTTTATCAGACTTAACAAACATTGAATAATCACAAATGCTTTGAACAAAGCCTATATTTTTCAAGACTTCTACAAGTTTTTCATTCCACTTTCGTGGAGCTTGTTTTAAACCATATAAAGACTTAACTAATTTACAAACCTTAGACTCATTTCCAGAAGAGTAACCTTCTGGAAGATGCATATATACATCTTCAGTAATTGAACCATACAAGAAAGCATTGTTAATATCAAGTTGATACAATACCCAATTATTATGAACACCAAGACTAATAACACTCCTAACAGTAACCATCTTTACCACAGGAGAGAAGGTTTCTCCAAAATCCAAACCCTCTCTTTGGTTGTATCCCTTTGCAACAAGTCTAGCTTTATACCTATCTATTTGACCATCAGCCCTATATTTGATCTTGTATACCCACTTACACCCAATAGCTTTCCTATTGGGTGGTAAGTCAGTAATGATCCAGGTATTATTCCTGTATAGGGCTTCCATCTCACTATTCATAGCCTCTATCCATTTAGGATCCTTAGAGGCCTGATAGTAAGATGTTGGTTCAATCATCTTATTAACATTACATACAAAAGACTTATTTTCAACAGACAGGTTAGCATAACTAACAACCTTTTCTACACCATACTTGACCTTACCCTCAATCACATAATCCTCAAACCTTCTAGGTAAAACAGACTCCCTAGTAGACTGTCTTACAGAAGTAACTCTATCTCCCTCAGGGGTATGTAACTCATCATTTGAACCCTCAATCCTGGAAGGACCAGACTCTCTACCTACTGTACTAATAGGTGGCTGGTCATGGTCAGAACCTACCTCACTAGCTGTAACCATGTGTATTTTCCCCAAATTTTAATCTAATAAAACTTGCCATTTTTTTTATTTATTTAGTTCACCATATATTAATTACTCATCATTCTTAAAAAAATTTAGACTTGTCAAAGTAATAATCTTTTTATAAATACAAAGTTTTCTCAACAAACTACACATATTTCAAACCCTTTTATTTTAATAATATTATTAACACTCCTGATTTTTTTAAAAGTAAAAAAAAAATAGTAATAAGCCATGAGTTTATATATATATAAAAAAAAAATCTTGTATCATTTGCAAAACAACTAAAACCAAACCAATAACCCACCCCATGAGCCCATTCGAAAGTCTGTTGACCATCACCCCTTTGAGACCTATTACCCATTTATGACTTGGTCAATACTCTCTTTCGGTTATCAGTCAATCCAGCGAGAATCACGGAGCCTTAATATCATTTCCAAAACCAAATCAATACTTTTCGATCAAGTGTAGTAAACAAATCACGCATGATAACTGCCTAATCATTCGTAACTTAATGTTTCAAATCGTTGACTATTGACTGACACCAATCATATAAATTCAGCCAAGAAACATACTTCGACCATGGCCTCTAGCCATCTCCTCTGTTCCGAGTACGATCCCAGCATAATAAAATCCCGACAAGCGCAAAACCCAGCCCTTATTTCGTATGTTTTTTTTTGACACGCATTTGCGATTCGAACACCCACATCAACCGACCACCAATACCCCACAATTCATCCACAGTCGTACCTACCAGACCTCTGACCGAGCAGACGTCACCCACCCTCTTTTCGCTTCTGCCGCCCTTCGTTCTGTTACGGTTCCCCGCGGCCGCGAAACACCCATTGGTCACAGGTATCTCTTTCTCGTTCTAATTTGAAGATGGGACAGGGACTGTTTGTAGATTCTAGTGTATGGTGTGGGTTGGGTAATTTTAAGATCTTGTTCTTTGTTTTGTGTGTTTAGACTTGAGTGGGTGTGTGATAAAAATTCAGTGTGTGCTTGTGGGAGATAACAAAAAGATGATAAGGAAAGGGAAAGAACAAGACATTGGGGGTTGGGATATGTACCACTATACTGAGTATTTTTTTTATATAGTAAAACATAATAAATAAATTTAAGTTTTAATAATGTGTTGAAGTGAAATGGTTGAAGGCATTTTTATCCTACATTTGAAGTAATATGAACATATAGTGTCTTTTTTTTTCCAATCTCGATTTTTATACCCATAAGTGTCGATATTCAATTTAATAATTAATATTTATGTCAACATGTTAATAACATACTACTAACGTATTTTATATGTATCAAATCTTTCAAAAGCATTGTTATATTTTCTAGAGTTAATTTATATATCTATATATATATATATATATATTTTTTGGATAACCATTGTAATCAGTCAAATTATCAAATGGGTTTCTATATAATCAAGTTCATTTTATTTTAAGAATATTCGTAATGTGTGTTTAATATTAATAACAAAATAGCTAAGGCAAATATTATACATTTTGCGCGAACGCTATGGCTATAAATACTAAAATATCACTTTTAATTAGGTACGAGCTAACTCAACGTTTCCTATTGAAATTCTAGCAAGTCCATCTCGATCACACTGAGTTTACGTAATCATGTTTATGCGATTCTTTATACTTGCAACAATTTTAAGCAATTCAACATGCATGTCTAGTAGTAAACTTTATTGCCTCATGAATTAGTCAACAGTTTCAACGAGTTTCAACGAGTTTCAACATTTACATAATCATTAGCTATGGCCAAGCCGGCGATACTCAATAATAGATCTATTGGATTGACAACCCCACCCGGATACGTGTACCTCCTACAAAGGTAACGTGGGTGATTGTTATCGTTCCAACATATTACTAAGGTGAACCGTAGATGACGGGATGGACCTAAACTAGTCGGAGGTTTGATTATGTCAACATATTATACTATTCATGTAGACTTAAATTTACGATAGACATACGAATTGCTAGACTTTTATACTTAAACTATATGCTTAACATGGATTATGTATTCTCACCAACTTCTAGTTGACCCCCCCCCCCATTTTTACAACTCAACAGGTAATAATGATGCATGAAGATTAGAGTGTTTTATGAAGACAATAAGGAGTCTATGCTTGCTTGATCCTTGTGTGATGTATTAGATTTCCACATTTAAAACTCTTATGTATTTCTATTTTTGGATATTGCAATTTAATTTTATTTCAATTAAAATTTGGATTACCATGTGCTACTGTATACTCATTCTTACGTGACACCTCGATGTTTCCGCCATCGGTTGGGGTGTTACAGATTGGTATCAGAGCCTTGGTTATAGGGAATTAGGTTATTAGAAAAATAATCTAGTCTATAACCCTAGGACATTAACCAGTACTTGTTTCCCTTATTTGCAACTTTGCCTATTCTTTATCTCTATCCCTATCCACCCACTCATTAAATTCTAAGCCTTGAATCTCAAAACCTTTACAATTCAAATCAATTTCAGTTCTTATATAATTTACTAATCAGCCTGAATTGCATGACCATTTATGAGTTTCGCAATCCCACTTGGTCTTACAATATCACCCACAAGTTTGATTATTTTCAACATCTAATCCAAATCATATGGTCTCCTTTACAACATTCTGCCTATTTTTAACCTATTACTGTTGGTGTTTTCTTGCCAATTCTATTTTGAGCCTCCCCTGCATTTTTTTTAAAGTACCTCAACCATAAAATTTCGTCTTACCCAAGGTTTTAAAAGTCCTTGTTTAAACTATACTCCCATAAAACTGTATACAGGAGATACCTTAGCATCAACACTAATGATCATTGGAATTTCGTCAAACTTTCATCACTTAGAGATTTCACAAATTAAAACAAATAAATATTTTGTTATAGAATCTTTTATTTTCACAGACCTATTTTCTAAACTTCAAATGTTTATGTAACAATTTATGGGCGTAACGAATGATTTTCGATGAAAATTTTTATGGATTAATCAAAGTCTATACAAAACACCTAAATAAATTCTTGAGTTTGGAAACCCGACATCGTGCTTACAATCTCCGACATTCCGACCTAAATCCATTTAGTTTGTACAAAAAAAATAAATAAATAAAATAAAATTTTCAACCACACTTACTTTTTCCAAAACCAATTTTGAAAATAAAATCTTTCCACTCGCAAGATCAATATTTAGTCTCTAAATTCTCGATTGACACCTACATATTTTCAACTTGTTCGAAGTTTTACAAATCTTGGCATTTACCACAGTCATGTTTTCTCAGTACGCTTGATTTTTAACCCTTGATTCAAATCCCACAATCCACGCTACTACAGAATCTCCTTACTACTTGTGTCCCTGTGAAAATCCATAAAATAAACTCCTTATTAACTATCTTGACATTCACCATCTTAATGGTACTTCGAGTTTTTCGTTATCCTCCCAAAGGCTAAATTCATATCCTTTACCTTCTTGAACACGAACTTGATCCCTATGATAACTAAACTATTGAAAACTTGATTGTCGGGTGCATCATACTTGATTCTTAGTGATACAGGAGGATTTAATTATCAGTATTATCTTTGAACGTCCAATTATTTGTGATACTTATAAACTATATGCCATACTAGTAAAACAACATCTAGACTCAGTAACATTGTCCAGGGCAACTCAATCACAAGTCGCATGCTAGAGCTGTTGTTTGTCACATTTACAAACTTACTTACATGTGTGTATTTTCAATTGGCAACATATATACAATTATCCACTTAACAACTGGTAGAGGATGAAGTACCTGCTCAACGGTTGGTAGAGTACCCAATAACCTGCTCAACGATTGGTAGAGGTCATCATGCCTGCTCAACAGTCGGTAGAGGTTCTAATAACCTGCTCAACGACTGGTAGAGGCTATCGCACCTGCTCAACAATCGGTAGAGGTTCCTACTCACTGACTGGTAGAGGCCTTTTTTCCTGCTCAACAGTTGGACTCATTTTTGGATACATCATATACGTAATTTGGTACAAAGATTTATTAAAAGATTCAATCACAAGGTTATTTTTGCATTGTGTGTGTGTGTCTAGAGTCATAGAATGACACAAAACCGTAATGTAAGGTAAATTGGTGATTGCGGTCCGGAACGTAATCATGAATTTACAGGTACGTTAAGGTAGTGTGAAATTTTATCCAGGTTTTCGGTAGATACCCAATAATAAGCCCTAGTTAATTAGTAGTCCATTCAGCCCTAATGGTCATCTTGTGCATTCCTGTTTTCCATTCCTAGAACTTAAGTTTAGTGCTCCATCACAGACCTATGTCACTCAAAACCTTGATCATGCTACTTCTAAACTTTTACTATACTCTAAGCCATAGTCACCCTAGCGTGTACCATGTTCCCTCACCTACTCTCAATAGCCTCTCCAACATTAACTTCGGGACGAAGTTCCTAAAAGTAGGGGACACTGTAACCATGTGTATTTTCCCCAAATTTTAATCTAATAAAACTTGCCATTTTTTTTATTTATTTAGTTCACCATATATTAATTACTCATCATTCTTAAAAAAATTTAGACTTGTCAAAGTAATAATCTTTTTATAAATACAAAGTTTTCTCAACAAACTACACATATTTCAAACCCTTTTATTTTAATAATATTATTAACACTCCTGATTTTTTTTAAAAGTAAAAAAAAAATAGTAATAAGCCATGAGTTTATATATATATAAAAAAAAATCTTGTATCATTTGCAAAACAACTAAAACCAAACCAATAACCCACCCCATGAGCCCATTCGAAAGTCTGTTGACCATCACCCCTTTGAGACCTATTACCCATTTATGACTTGGTCAATACTCTCTTTCGGTTATCAGTCAATCCAGCGAGAATCACGGAGCCTTAATATCATTTCCAAAACCAAATCAATACTTTTCGATCAAGTGTAGTAAACAAATCACGCATGATAACTGCCTAATCATTCGTAACTTAATGTTTCAAATCGTTGACTATTGACTGACACCAATCATATAAATTCAGCCAAGAAACATACTTCGACCATGGCCTCTAGCCATCTCCTCTGTTCCGAGTACGATCCCAGCATAATAAAATCCCGACAAGCGCAAAACCCAGCCCTTATTTCGTATGTTTTTTTTTGACACGCATTTGCGATTCGAACACCCACATCAACCGACCACCAATACCCCACAATTCATCCACAGTCGTACCTACCAGACCTCTGACCGAGCAGACGTCACCCACCCTCTTTTCGCTTCTGCCGCCCTTCGTTCTGTTACGGTTCCCCGCGGCCGCGAAACACCCATTGGTCACAGGTATCTCTTTCTCGTTCTAATTTGAAGATGGGACAGGGACTGTTTGTAGATTCTAGTGTATGGTGTGGGTTGGGTAATTTTAAGATCTTGTTCTTTGTTTTGTGTGTTTAGACTTGAGTGGGTGTGTGATAAAAATTCAGTGTGTGCTTGTGGGAGATAACAAAAAGATGATAAGGAAAGGGAAAGAACAAGACATTGGGGGTTGGGATATGTACCACTATACTGAGTATTTTTTTTATATAGTAAAACATAATAAATAAATTTAAGTTTTAATAATGTGTTGAAGTGAAATGGTTGAAGGCATTTTTATCCTACATTTGAAGTAATATGAACATATAGTGTCTTTTTTTTTCCAATCTCGATTTTTATACCCATAAGTGTCGATATTCAATTTAATAATTAATATTTATGTCAACATGTTAATAACATACTACTAACGTATTTTATATGTATCAAATCTTTCAAAAGCATTGTTATATTTTCTAGAGTTAATTTATATATCTATATATATATATATATATATTTTTTGGATAACCATTGTAATCAGTCAAATTATCAAATGGGTTTCTATATAATCAAGTTCATTTTATTTTAAGAATATTCGTAATGTGTGTTTAATATTAATAACAAAATAGCTAAGGCAAATATTATACATTTTGCGCGAACGCTATGGCTATAAATACTAAAATATCACTTTTAATTAGGTACGAGCTAACTCAACGTTTCCTATTGAAATTCTAGCAAGTCCATCTCGATCACACTGAGTTTACGTAATCATGTTTATGCGATTCTTTATACTTGCAACAATTTTAAGCAATTCAACATGCATGTCTAGTAGTAAACTTTATTGCCTCATGAATTAGTCAACAGTTTCAACGAGTTTCAACGAGTTTCAACATTTACATAATCATTAGCTATGGCCAAGCCGGCGATACTCAATAATAGATCTATTGGATTGACAACCCCACCCGGATACGTGTACCTCCTACAAAGGTAACGTGGGTGATTGTTATCGTTCAACATATTACTAAGGTGAACCGTAGATGACGGGATAGACCTAAACTAGTCGGAGGTTTGATTATGTCAACATATTATACTATTCATGTAGACTTAAATTTACGATAGACATACGAATTGCTAGACTTTTATACTTAAACTATATGCTTAACATGGATTATGTATTCTCACCAACTTCTAGTTGACCCCCCCCCCCAATTTTTACAACTCAACAGGTAATAATGATGCATGAAGATTAGAGTGTTTTATGAAGACAATAAGGAGTCTATGCTTGCTTGATCCTTGTGTGATGTATTAGATTTCCACATTTAAAACTCTTATGTATTTCTATTTTTGGATATTGCAATTTAATTTTATTTCAATTAAAATTTGGATTACCATGTGCTACTGTATACTCATTCTTACGTGACACCTCGATGTTTCCGCCATCGGTTGGGGTGTTACACTAGCAGCCCTGGGAGATGAGTCTATCAACTCCTCAGGAGAGTGTTCATGAGTACTATCAGTTCCCCCTTCATCATCGGGAGGACTTGAACTACCTTTATCACTTTGAGAAATTCCAGTTTCAAACATATCAAAAAAATTTATGTGATTTAAGTTTTTAAAAACAGACTCCTTAAACTCAGTTTTAAATGGATAAATGTTTTCATAGAACTTTACATCCCTTGAAAACATTACCCTTTTTGTTTCAAGACTTAAAAGTTTATACCCCTTTTTTAGGAAAGAATAACCAATCATAACACATTTTTCAGACCTACTACACAACTTATCAGGTTCATTCAAAACAGTTTCAAAACATAGACAACCTAAATTTCTCAAATGACTCAGGACTTGGGGGAACCCATGGACCAACTCATAAGGACTCTTACCAGACAACACAGAAGAGGGAATCCTGTTAATCAAATACCCAGCAGTAAGAACACATTCAGACCAATATCTAAGAGGAGCATTACTTTGGAATAGTAAGGCCCTAGCAGTGTTTAACAGATGTCTGTGCTTTCTCTCCACAACTCCATTCTGTTGTGGAGTATAAGCACAAGAGGTTTGATGTAACATACCATTTTTAATACAAAACATAGACATTTGTTTGTTAACAAATTCTGTTCCATTATCACTTCTTAGAACCTTAACTGCTTTAGAAAACTGAGTTTTAATCATCTCACAAAAACTAACTATATTTTCAAAGACTTCACCTTTATTTCTTAACATATAAACCCATACAGACCTAGAATAGTCATCTACAATTGTTAAAAAATATTTGTACCCTTCCCAACTTGTTACTTTATAAGGACCCCAAACATCTAAGTGTATTAAATCTCCTAACCCCTTAGATTTATGATCACTTAATGGGAATGGTACCCTGACTTGTTTAGCTTTATGACATGTTTCACAGGGTTCATTTTCAGAAAGACCAATGTTTAACTCATTTTTTAACACTGCTAAGACTTGACTGGATGGATGTCCAAGTCTACTATGCCAAAGGCTATGCTCAGACACACTATTAAAACTAACACTATTAAAACTCACATTGTCACCAACAAAGTACAAACCATCCTGCTGCCTACCAGTCACCAGGACTTTCCTTGAACTGGAATCCTGGATAGAGCAGGAATGTTCATTAAAGAGAACATCTAGTTTGTTGTCTTTAGCTAGTTTATGCACAGAAACTAAATTAACACAGTAATCAAGAATGTAAAATACATCAGTCAATACAACACCATCAGCTAAGACTATATCACCAATTTTAGTTACTTTGGCATTAGTACCATTGGGGTGTTTTACTTCCATGTTGTACTTAGATACATCAACACAGTTAATCATATGCTTATCATTGCCAACCATATGCTGGTTGGCACCAGAATCCATAATCCAACCAAGAAACAAAGCATACTTAAGCATAGTAGAACAACTAGAGAAGTTCTCAAAGACTTTAGACAATTTAGACAAAACAGTCATACTGGAGAAACCATTTATAATTACTGACTCACCTCCTACATTAGCATTGGAAGGCTGTGGATCACTCCCAGGCTTTTCACTAAGCAGGCTCATCAGCTTAGAAATCTGCTCAGGAGTAAAAGGTGAACCAGAACTAGACACAGTATTTGCACAAGCATTACTGTTGTTGGACACACTATTTCTAGAGTTACTATTACTGTTATTACCAAAATTGTTGTTAGGTTTATTAAACTGGTTAGAAGGTCTTTTTCTGACCCCAGGGGGATACCCAACAATTTCATAACATCTATCTATGGTGTGTCCAAGCATGTTACAGTGAGTACACTTCAGATTAGGATTAGGCCCTCTAAAGTTATTATTACTATTAGTTGCCCTTCTCCTACTATCTGAAGACTGATTTGTTTTAGCAACAAATGAAACAGTTGATGTTTTTGATCCACTACTTGATACTCTATGAGATTCTTCTCTAGAGATAACAGCAAAGGCACCTTTGACTGTAGGTAGTGGATCATTAGTCAACAAGGTTGTTCTAACAGGCTGATACACATCATCAAGCCCCATTAGAAACTGCATTAGTTTAATCAAGCTGTTAAAGTCATTGAAGTCCTTAGCAGCTTGACATGTACAGACAGGTAACTGAACAATAGAATCAAACTGTTTCCACATAGTGTTCAATTTGTTATAATATTCAGAAACAGAACTACCACTTTGTGTAATACCATTAATTTTTTGATGCAAATTGAACATAACACATCCATCTATTCTATCATAAGTATCTTTAAGATCAAGCCATACATCCCTAGCATTATCAGAGAACACTTGTCCTAAATATAACTCTTCACATACAGAATTGATCAACCAAGAGATAACCACAGAATTACATCTATCCCATTGACTAGCAAGAACATCATTATCAGCAGATTTAACACATGTTCCATCTATGAATCCTAACTTATTTTTAGCTTGTAAGGCTAGTTTCATAGATTTAGACCAAACAGAATAATTTTCAATACCTTTTAATTTTATACTGATAATGGTCAGACTTGAAGTATCACTAGGGTGCAAATATAATGGATCACTTATGTCCAATTTACTCACCAAGGTACCCTCAGCAGGGGCCTGATTAGGACCCCCACCAGGATTGACAACATCTCCCATGACTTACAACAAATACAAACAAACAAGAACACACAAACAGATCAACAAGTAACAAGACCAAACAACCACACAAACAGATTAGCAGATAGCTAACCAGAACAACAACAAGAGCGAATCCTAAGAGATCGAAGCTGTGTCAGGGGTCAGATAGTGGGTTCATCACTCATAGGTGCCCACCCAGATCTTAACACAGGAGATCTTTATTATCTATATATATATATATTTATATATACGTATAACCAATCAAAGACCAGACAAATAACCAAACAGGACACCAAATTGTTGGCACAATATCGGTCCACCTAACCCGGTCAGCTGCCCTAGACACAAAAATACAAAAGAAAAGAGTAAGAACGATCTCACAGAGGGGTGGAACCCAAGTTAGGGTTTCGCCAATCCCACAACCAACACCTTCACTTAGGGTGTTGAGTTATGGGAGCAATTGTAGCTATAACAATCCACTCCAATCCAAGAACAACAGCTCCTTAGCCAACAGATGTTGACCTCAACAGCCTGATCAAATACCCAAACAAGATACAAAGAAATAATAGACCAGATCTATTGATCAAGATCAGATCTACTATTTAAAGAACAACAAGGACAAGATCTATAATACAGATCAGATCCTTGATCAAGACCATAAAACAAAAAACCAGAATACAGCGGAAGACTTTAAACAAGACCAGAATCAAGAGCCTTAGGCTCTGATACCATGTAAAGTTTTAGGGTTTGAACAACAGAAACAACTAAGATAAACAACAACACTAGAGCCAACATAAACTCATAACCATAACAACAGATGTAGGCGACTGAAAACGGTGACAAAACTCTTATTTAACCCAAACCAAAAGAAGTACCCCCCAATACCCAAAGATCTCAGTAAAACACTAAGATCATCAATAAGAAGTACAATACAAGAGGATCTGCTGATCGATAAGATCAGCAGATCATATGAAAGAATAATACAAACAATAAGACTGAAACAAACTTACAAAGATGAACAAACCCTAAAACTATCAGAGAGAAAACAAGAAAAGTGAACGACTGAATAATAAATTCAGTCGTACTATTCTTTATATACTGGGCTCTCGAACCTTCCAGCTATCAGAGAATGAATGGCCAGGATGAAAGCAATCCAACGATCTAATATATGCCAGCTCATCGATCTGTGTCAAGAAACACAATAATACAAAGATAATAATCACTCGTTAACTCTTGAACCGGATATCCATATGTGACCCAGGCCAAAAGCCAATGGGCCTCAGAACATAAGCCTAATATCCAACGATAATACTTTGGGCTACTTAAGCCCAACCAATAGTAATTGAATTACAATGCCTGTGGGCCTTTATACTTTAAACAGTATACCTACCTTCACTGTAAACACAATAACAACAATAATAATAACAAATTATTTATTTGAATCAATAAATAACAAATTGTTGTTTTTATCAAAAACCATAAGTTTTTCTGATTATCAGAACTTAATTCCAAACATATAAGCCATGAACAAATTATAATAAGCATAATATCCTATATAACTGATTTTCTTAGGCTGCTGCTAATGAGAAACATTCCTGAGAACCTCCATTGCCTCTGCAACCCTTGCTTTGAGAGTCTCTGATGACTCGAGCAAGTGTAGAACCTCTGTCTGATCCATCTCTTGTATCATTCCTGTCAACTTTGCTGCTAATTCAACTTCCAGATATTCCACTAATGGTACAAATTGTCACCCAACATATTGTACACATTTCTAAGAAATATATTTTGATTGTTTCATTTGGAAATAATTAGTAAGATGAGAAGGGCATATTACCATTCTTTGCTCGATTGGAGAAACGTGTGCAAGTTCGAAAGCCAAACACCAATGTTCTTGTTTTCTATGCGGATTGTTTCATCTACAGAATATGTATATTGAAAGATATAGCAATCTCTGGTGTAGAATTTTGACTGGTCATTGTCTAATAGAAGTCTCTTTGCTTGACCATTCACACGCCACATCTGCACATGCCCAAACATGTTTGGTGGCATCACTAAATTACATAACTACCTGTTGAATAAGTCAAAAGATAATAGTCTTGTAAATACATGCAAAGTTCCACCCCAATCAGTATATGGTTGAGGTTCTCCCTCCTTGTCCTGTGTAGGAGCAGTTTTTAATAAGACCCTTAACATAGAGCCATTGTCGTTTTAGAAGTGCTACAAATACAAAATCATCATAAACAAAATATGAAATAATCATAAAACTTAGTTATCTGCATAATTTCTTTAAATTTCTTTTCTATAAAAGTCTATCATAACTAACCAGCCACCTTGTCTCTACACTCCTCAGATGCTACCACATCAGTTGGTTAAGGCCACGAGTCAAACTTTGACTAATTATTTCAAAATTCTCAGTCATGCGGGTTATTTTAGAGTTTGGTATGTCCTGGCAACGTAGATATTCCTGTAAGTTAATACTTAATATTAGTAACTCTTAAGTGGAAATAAGATAAAATCATTATGATAACCACATAAATACACAATTCTAACCACATAAATCCATTTGCAAATTCTTCTAGATGAATAATGATAAAATAAGTCTAACAGTACAGTATACACTAACTGTTATGCCTATTGTTTCTTTAGAAGATCTATGAATCTATGATCCATTTGAATTAAAGTAAAAGATAGCTTTTTTTTCTCAAATCCTAGCTAGCTATTGATTCTTTAGAAGATCTATGAATCTATGATAAGTGGAAAGTGGTTGACCTCACTGGTGGGGACCACATTCATCATCCAAACTGATTTTCCGGCATCCAATAATGCAGAATTGAAACCACCAAAATGGGCATTCATGTCTAACACATTTCTGACCATATAATTAGGTGCACTACAATAAAAATGGGTTTTTAGTACGCACAAAAGTGTCCTAAAATGTTATTTTATAGGACCTTTTATTTAATAGGACCAACGGTAAAAGCGTTTCATGTAAGGGGGTCGTAATAAGTCACGAAACTTAAAAAGCGTCCTAATATCTCAAATGAGATTATGAAACCAATTTTATGGTCGCATAATATGTCCCAAAAAAAACTCCTAATAAAACATATTAGGACACTTTTACAAGGTTTTAACATGTGCTTACCTAGTTTTAATCTTTTAATACACATACAAGAGTCCTAAAAAATTAAGTTATAGGACCCTTATGATGTAACATTATAGAAGCATTAGTACCAAAAAAAAGGGTCCTAATATCTCAAATAAGATTATGAAATCAGTTTTATGGTCGCATAAGATGTCAATGAACAAACAATATAGCGTCCTAAGAAAAGCATATTCGTACACTTTAAGAGGACCAAATTTGAAAGTCCTAACAAGTCATGATACAACGGTTTTTTAAACATATACGCACACAATTTTATGATATACTGTATATAACATCAACTAACGAAAGAAATAAAACTTTATTATATTTCAAATAAACATATTCATAACAAAAACACTAAACATGAATAAGTTATAGCATCATCCAACATAAAGTTTTGTAACATTTAACAAAGAAACTAAAAGCAACGAAAGAGATAAGCAGCATAGAATCCTGAGTCATCATGTGTCCTCAATCCTCACGGACTACCTACAAATAAACCATCCGTGTATAAGCATTAAGTTCCAGATTATTAAAATTATTCGTATCACAAAATTAATAACTACATACCGAGATGAAAGGACAAGGCCATGCAATGGAGGCACCAATACAATCTTGAATTGTGGAAAATAACCCATATGGTCTCACCAACTTTTCATCTATTTTTATTGCTACTTGAACGTTTACCTCACACCATTCTTGTCCAATCTCTGTACCACCAACTAGCTCATTTGGGTCCAAGCTCTTCACCCATCCTCTTGCTACAATCTCGGTAGAGTTTAGAATGCTTTTGAGGACAACTTCATCTCCGACCTAGATTTTAGTTTTCAACAAACATATCAAACTCTAGTCACAATAGTACAAGTAACGTTTCACAAAAAAATAAATAAAGATTTATATAGAAAAATACCCGTAAACGTGGAGGTCCATTGGTTGCAATGGGAAAATGTGGTGATGTAAGAGGTGGAACACTAGGACCATCCGTACTCCCTTTAATCTCCGATACTTGGGCTTGTAACCGAGCCACAGTACTAGTAAGTTCTTTACATTTGGACTTCAATTGGATGTTTTCTCTACGACATGTTGAACGACTTGATGTTACACCCCAAACATCAGAAGCACGAACACCCAGACCATACATGACTGCATCACCATTTCGATCTTTCCCCATTACTTTAGAAAAAACATCATCTGGTCCAGGCTTATCGATCGAACCATCAGGAAGATTAGAACTAAGTTGTTGCATTTGTGCCTGTATTAGATATAGTAACAAAAATAAGATATGTATTTTTAACAACATCAAGAACATAAAGAAAAGATATGTATATGAATATATAAGAAATTACTTACAATTGCATTTGCAGCTTCCACATTTTTTGTAGTTCCATGTTTGGAGAAACATGCACGAAACATTTCCAATCGACTTGGGTCTTGTCCCACAGATGCCTGTTTGAATAAAAAGAAAATAAGTAGTACCAACGGATATCGACATGCTACATTAAGAATTGCACTATTTCATACAATCACCTTTAACTCTTCACGGACTCGAGCATAACTTTTTTTACCCGTAACTTGCACCATCTTCTTTTTTGACCGATTCACCTTGTTTTTTTTCACTTACCATCTTCAAGTATACTTAGTTATTAAAACATTTAATTATTATTGCAGAAGGAGTTAATTGTAAATTTGCAGAACTAATATTATTGCAGAACACGACAAATGTGCAGAACTAATTGCATAACACGAAAAATAGTCTATAGCAAAAAAAAAATGTGCAGAACTAGATGGCATAATCCTATTGAAAGTAAACACGTCTTAAAATTGAATAGCTTCAGGTTGTACGGCTATCCATGTTGGTGTCGTCTGTTGTGGATTGCTTGTGGTACACAAAACCACATTCTTTCAACTACACTGGTGGGATGTCTTCGATCACCTACGATACAAAAAAGAACATTAATCGGATCAGGTTTCAATGGTAATTCAACCTCATTTTTAACAACGTTTTGACAGCAATTTAAGCCCATTTTAAGTGAGGGTAGAACCATGTTGGGTAGAGTTGGCCTGGAAGCATTTTTTATACCTTTAATAACTCAATCTGCATCATTTTCATCTGCGGACATCCAATCGCATAATGGATGATCATAATCAGCATCATCGTCCTCTGTTAACATCCAATCCATGGCTTCTAAATTTGTATTTGCATCAACTATAAAAGGAGGGATATCTTTTCTTGACAAATGAGTCTCTTGCTCACTAGTTTGTTCATAGGAACCCAACTTATCTTCATTAGGCTCACACCAAATCCGACAAAGATTCTCTAAACTCGCTGGTCCTATGCCAAAGCTGATGTAAAATGACAAAACAATTAATAAAATCACAAAATAATTTAGTTAACAAACAAAACCATTGATGGAATTCACAAAGGACCAAGACTGATCACATCCGATTAATTGATTGTATATATTAATGATCGGAATTTGCAACCATCGAATCTAATGTAACCAACTGATTTAGGCGGCATTTAGGTTGTAATCGTTTCTTGGCCCACTTATCCATATAGAATTGAAGTTGGGCTCTGTTTTTAACTTTATTTAATACTAACAGTGACGTTAAGATATATATCCTACTCTTGGGCTGGTGGTTAATTGTTATACTTGAAATTTAGATTTTATTTAGAAGAATACTTGAAATTTGATGAAAATATGAATATTGAATTGGTTAGACGAGGTTTAAATGGGACTGTTGTTGACAAGAATATCTTTGTTTTCGATGAAGATGAAGATCTATTTGAAGCTGCTTCATAATTTCATTTAGTTAATTAGTAATATGCTCTTTTTTAGCTTGTTACCAGTGGATTCTTTTGGTTTTTTTATGAGACAAAGTTGCAAAAGACATTATAGCATATTGTACTATATAGTTCGTATTTCGTTAATTATTTGTATCGATATTAGTTTAATTTGAATATTGTATGGAACTAGTTGTTGATCTCGTAATGTAAGGCTTGATTCAGTTCTAATATAAATCAAATAATTAATCAAGCCAGTAACTTAACAACGCATAACATCCGACTACACACTAAGCCAAGACGGCCAAAACCATTTTCAGTAAGATTTAACTAAATATTCGACGCCCAGTATAACGGAAAAAACTGTTAATTTCATGTTATAATGTAGTATAGATATTGTATGCAATAGATAAGTTTTCTACGTGTTTTTTTTTTATTATTACTAAAATATCAAGGGTAATGTTACGGTGTATTATAATAACACCATCATGATTAAGCGTCCTATAAAAGTTAAAGTTATAAGACTCAAATGTTAAGTATACCATTTAGTTATGTTATAATAAAAACTCTAGTGAAAAAAGCGTCCTATAAAACTGATGTTTTATGACTCAAATATCATGTGTCCTATTATGGTGTATTATAATAACATCACAATGATTAAGCGTCCTATAAAGGTTAAAGTTATAAGACCCATGTGTCAAGTGTCCTATTAAGTTATGTTCTTATATGACTTCTACTAGAAACGGTCCTATAACATCAAACATTTATGACTTAACTACAAAGTGTCGTATTAAGTTATGTTATAATAGGACCCCCAGTGATCAAGTGTCCTATTACATTACCACATAATACGACACCCATAACTAAATGTCTTATAAATTACTTTATTAGGATCTACATTTTAAGGGTCTTATTAAGTTATATGATAATAGGACCCTAAAGAATCATCCATCCTATTAAATAACTTTTTAGGACACTGGTTTAGTAGCGTATATTATAAAAGGACCCCAAAAGTTCATTCGTCCTATTAAATAGTTTTTTAGGACCCCATTTTACAAGCGTCCTACACAAAAGGTCCTTAAAAGCCCTTTTTGTTGTAGTGGTGGAATAGGGTCCTCTTCACTAGGTCTCTTTGGGTGATCTGAAAATATTAGTGGGGATAGTAGAGACCAGTAATCTCTAACTGTTGACATCTAGTTAATATTGTCTTGCGTAAAACATCTGAAAGTACACCTGATAGAAATATGTGTAATCGTTTCTTTACTCACCATTAGGGAAGACTGTAACACCCCAACCGATGGCGGAAACATCAGGATGTCACGTATTGATGATTGTTCAGTAGCTCATGGTAAATAATAAATTTCACTATGTGATTTAAATAAATTACATACAATTGTTCTACAAGAATTCGTACATCAAATTGAATAAAACTATGCACACATCTTCAAGCATTAACTCAAATCTTCAAGCAAGTAGAACCTGAAACATCTTAAGTTGAAAACATTTTGGGTCAACAAAAGTTGGTGAGAATTACATAGGTTTTGATAATCGAATAAAATTGTTGTGCAATTCATGTGTCATGGCAAATCTAGTCCATATGTGAAAACATACTAGAAGTAAATCGAGTGCATAATCAACCCTTGTGACTGTTGTATTGTGGTACATCCCATACGCTCATGGTTCACTCGTTTATATTGCAGTAACAAACACCCACGCTACCTTTGTAGGAGGCACGTATCCGGGTGGGATTGTCAGTCCAATAGATCTCTCATTGTATACCGTCGGCTGATCAATGTTTATGCTAGAATTGTGCTTACCCTAGTCATGTTCAAGACATAATGCAACATAGAAAAACACATAGACACATTGATGATTGAATTGCATAAATGATGTTGTAACATGTTTCACCCCAAAAATGGTGATAAATAGAAAAGGGGCTATGTAAAACTCACCTTAGCAAAATGTTATATCTGTTGAAAAATTGAATAGTGGTGTTGCCCAAATGTGTCAAGTATCACCCTATAATAAGGTAATAAATATGTCTAAGTTTATCTAGTCTACAAATGTATATGTTCTAGGGCTTCGAATTGGGGATAAATGCTCGTTTTATTAATAATAAAAATGTTTGATAATTGAGAGAAATTTAGGAAATAAATAGACAAAAATCTTTTTATAAAATTTGAATTTAAGATGGTCACAATAATGAGTTTAAAGTATAAAAATAATTTTTACAAAATTATTTTCTTAAAAATAGATTATTAAATCTATTTATTACCAATTGTCAAAATTTAACTTTAATATTTAAAAATACTAAAATTAAAGAATTATCAGTTTAAAATTATATTTCTGTTCCAAATAATCAGAAATAATTTGTATAAAATTTTAGTGAAAAAATATTAAAAATTGGATTTATTATGATTTAATTATGATTAAAACTAACAAAAATTGATTAAAAATATTAAATAAATGATTTTTTAGAATTAAAAATCATTTCAGAAAAGTTTATCATTATATAAACTCAGAATAATTTTTGTGGAAATTTATAAAATTGTTTTGATATTTTAATGGAATTTTATAAATATAATAGAATAAAATTGATTTATTTATTAAATATATTAAATAAATAAATTTTTGAAAACTAAAAATTGTGAGTGAAACTTTTTCATCAGATTAACTTAAAATAATTTTTGTAGAATTAATAAAAGAGTTTTAATATTTTAAAACGAATTTATAAAATTATAAGTATTATATATAATTAATTTGTTTTGTTTGATTAAAAACGAAATAAAAACAAAGGATGTGCCACAGCCGGGACTCGAACCCGCGTGGCTCTGATGGTGAGCACCAGACACAACCACTTGGTCCAGACCAGTGGTTGTGTTGATTTCTGTTTAATTAAAATAAATAATATACACACAATCGTGTTTATCCCCAAATAAGCAATACGAGCCCTAATTTTCCAATCGATCAATCCACACATCAATAACCCAATTAACCTTAGGGTTATTGATGTGTGGATGCCGAAGATAAAAACCCATCACAAAAATCACACTTACAATTATGTTTTGATACAGAATTGGTCGGTCAAGCCCCCGGTCAAAAACGCGATCAATAATCAAGAACAGAATGTTTTTAAGGGAAATTGGGGATTGAGAAATGAAGTTCGGCGAGGTGGGGATGTGGTATGAGGTCTAATTTATAGTGCTTAGGTCTAGATTGTATAATTGGATTGTTTGACTCGTTTTGAATGGTCCACGCGTATAATCGTATAATTGGGTCAAATTAATTGTAATTGTACGCGTAAATGATGAAGAGTAGGCCGGTAATCACGTTGTGATGTTAATTTCATCTTAATTACGAGTCAAAGATTGTGTTTTAGGCAAGTCATTGATCTTAGTTGACTTTCCAAGTCAACTGAGATGTTTTTGAAGTCATGATATAATTTTTACGTGTTGGGTTAAAACCAAGGAACAGGTGTAGAGCAGCTGGCTATGGCTAGGTGTGTATATGACCCGGCTGAGGACTTGGGTTCGAACCCCGGCCTCAGCAATTAATTTTTGATAATTATTTTATATACATGTATATTATACATATTAATAATATAATATTAAGGTTCCAAAAATGCCTCAATAATAATTTTTAAAGGACTAAAACGACGAGTAATTTGACGTCTCGTAACGCGAAATGTTACAAAGACGACACTAACTCTATAGCAACTGTACAATTTTTCAAATATTTTGTTCTTAGCACGGCTCTAAATTACGCAAAACAGATAGCAGCTTGCAGCTTTTTTAACAACTATAGCCAAAAATGACTTGTCATGTTTTTTGCTGATTTCTCAAACATTGTTGATGTGGCATCTTATTAATCATTTTAGAGTATACAACATGTTCTTTTATTAATATCATTTTTTAGAACTTGTAAATAAATACATGAAAAAAATTAGCATATGTATCTTATTGGGCATGTGGCATATGATGTGGTGGGTGGTATGGACATCAATCAGTGTCACCTTAGCAATTTAAAGGTAAGTTCAGCAAAATGGGTATGGTGACTGAAATAGTGAAATCAGTAATAAATAAATTGTAAATTGGTTTTATTTTGCTCTTAATGTAAACTTGATTTCAAAACCGAAAAAAAAGTGTTGTTTTGAACTTACTGTTGAAGGCGTTCTTACCGACTTTGATCGCAAAGTCATTTTGATCTCCTAGTCATGTTCATGCGCTCAGCTGGCACGTGTTGTCTCTTTAATCGCAGCAATGGCTCGAACCTGCTCGTGGAACAGGACTTGCACCACTGTTTGAGAACCCTCAGCTGGAATCAACAGATCAGCCGGAATCAACAGATGTTTCATCCAGCTTCAAACTAATATCGCTAATCAAATCGTCATCTAACAATTGATCAACTCCAATAACAACAGACCTCTTAAGCAGTTTCAGTAAAAAACCACATGAACAAATAACTCCCTTCTCATGTGTTACAATCCGGTAACTACCTTGAACAATACACCTTCAACGCCTCCCTAATCACATCACCTTCAACTCGTCCCTTCGAAATAAGAGCATACATTACTCGCTTATAAAGATCAATATCCAGCTCACACAGATCTTCATGAAAGTGTTCATTGTATACAAAGATTGATTGCCTTTCATTGACATGAATGAGCTCTTTAAATAGGGAGAGTAATACAGATAATCTCTATCTCTAATTAAGAAACATAATCCTAATATAATTACAATCAAATCAATACTTATCTATACAATAATAATAATCTCTAAATATAAACACAAACTTGTTCTCCAAGGAATGTCTCGGCTAAGACTCCCTTGCAATTCAAGCGGGTGTTGGGCAAACGCTCAAACTGGATCGAAAGGACTGAAAAAGTTGGCGAGGAAGTCCCTTTGTGTAAATATCGGCATATTGTAAAGATGTCGGAACATGAAGGACACGGATATGGCCGACTTGAACTTTCTCCCATACAAAATGAATGTCAATCTCAATATGCTTTGTCCGTTGATGCTGAACAGGATTGTCGGACAAATAAACGGTAGACACATTATCACAATAAACGACCATAGCCTGTCGTAGTGGCAATCGTAACTCAAGGAGTAAATTACGAATCCAAGTAGCCTTCGCAACAACATTGGAAACCCCACGGTATTCCGCCTCTGCACTAGACCCTGAAATAGTGGGTTGCCTCTTTGATGACCACGAAATAAGATTATCTCCCAAGAAGACACAGTACCCAGTAGTAGACCGACGAGAGTCTGGGCAGCCACCCAAGTCCGCATCAGAATATGCAATTAGAGAGTGAATAGGAGACTTAACGATGCGAATGCCATAATCAATAGTACCTTGCAAGTATCGAAGGATCCGCTTTAAAAATGCATAATGGGACTTGCGTGATTCATGCATGAATAAGCAGACTTGTTGGACCGCATATGAGATATCAGGCCTAGTGAAAGTTAAGTATTTTAATGCTCCAGCCAAACTGTGACACAAAGTTAGGTCATCAAACAAGGGTCCATCAGTGGCACTTAATTTGGATGACAAATCAACCGGGAGTACTGCAAGGCTTGCAAGACGTCATGGAGGCACGCGAAATAATTTCATTAACATATTGAGCCTGATCCAAAAAGAGACTGGTTGCAATACATGATACTTTGATCCCCAGAAAATGGTGGAGACTCCCCAAATCTGTCATAGGAAAATTCCTGAGAAAGAGTATGAATAATATCCTGAAATAAAGCCGGCGAGGATGCATTCAAAACAATATCGTCAACATATAACAATAAGTAGGTTGTCTTTGGTCCTTTTGTATAAATGAACAATGAATTATCACAGACACTACCATGAAACCACCGAGAAAGAATAAAATTAGCGAATTGGGTGTACCATGCCCGAGGCGCCTGTTTTAATCCACATAGTGACTTCTTCAACCTGTACACAAAATCAAGAAATCTGCGATCGACAAATCCCGTAGGCTGATGCATAAAGACTGTTTCATTTAAACGGCCATGTAGGAAAGCATTTTTGACATCAAGATGATGTATAGGCCAAAACCGAGATATTTCAATAGACAAGACAGTCCGAATAGTAGCCGGTTTAACAACCGGACTAAAGGTGTCATCACAAATCAATACCAACCGTCTAGGATTTCCCATTTACCACCAAGCATACCTTATATCTTTCCAAAGAACCATCGGCTTTATATTTATGACGAAAAAGCCACATGCATCGAATAACCGGTTTGTCACGTGGTCGAGGCACAAGTTCCTAAGTGTAATTTTCCTGCAAAGCACTAAACTCGGTTTGCATGGCATTTAACCAATTTGGGTCAGCAAAGGCCTGGGAATAGGACTTGGGGACGGGTGAGATGGTTGTGGCGGTTATGATATGTTTGGGTTTTGACCGGGTCAGCATGGGATGGTTGTTTGTGGAAGGTCCTGGAATAGTGTGAGAGTATGTGGGGGTTGCAGGTACAGCAGAGGTGGCTGCCGAAGTAGGGGCAGCAGCTGCAGAAGGCGGCACAAAGGCTGCCAAAGGTGCAGCAGAGGCTGCTGGTGTAGGCGACGCAGTAGGGGCTGTTGTGGGTGGTCGGGAAGTAGCAGGGGGTGGTGGGGAAGGGGCTGTAGGCTGAGAAGGACGGGGTCATCGAGTATAATGTTGTGGGAATGGTGAGGTGGTATGTAACGGGGGTGTGGGTGGTACCGTGGATGGTGGTGAGAACTTAAAACCGGGTGGAATGTCATCTAATGAGGAATAGGTGGTGGGAGGGGTAGGTAGGGTGTAAGGGAAGGTATGTTCGTCAAAAGTGACGTATCGAGAGATTAAGACCTTAGCGGTGGTTGGGTCGAAGCATCGATACCCTCGGAAATCGGGTGGTTACCCAAGAAAATTTCACCGAATAGACCTTGGGTGTAGGCGGTGAGGTTGAGTGGCCGATGTATTCGTATATCAAGCGCATCCAAATACATGAAGGTGGTCATAGGTAGGGTGGCGGAGGTATAAGGCAAATGTGGGGGTGAAATAGTTGAGACGTTTTGTGGGTAAGATATTGTGTAAGTAAGCGGCGGTGTGGAGTGCTTCGACCCAAAATATAGGTGGGAGATTGGCATGGATGAGTAATGAGCGAATGATGCCATTAAGACGACGGATCATTCGTTCAGCTCGGCTTGGGACGATGTTTGAGGGCATGAAAAACGAAACAAGAGGCCGGTTTGGTGGGTAAAGGTTTTAAAAGCGTTATTGTCGAATTCTCCCCCTAGGTCACATTGAAAGGTTTTGATCTCTCGGTTAAATTGTATGGCTATTAGGCGGTGGAATTTGGCAAAGGTTAGGAAGGTTTCGGATTTGTATTTTAGTGGATACACACAAACAAAGTTAGAAAACTTATCTATTAAGACCATATAGTATTTATATCCGGTTTTACTGGGTATCGAAGATGTCCATAAATCACAATGTATAATGTCAAAAGGTGCAAACATAAATGAATTAGATTCATAAAATGGCAAACGTTTGCTGTTCGAAAATTGACATGAATGACATAATTGAGAAATTTTATTGTGATTACATGAAAAATTAAAACGTCTACGAAGAACATCTAAAACTTGTGACCAAGGATGTCCTAAGCGATCATGCCATGGCAAAGAAGTAGATGCGATGAAACAGGTTTTCCACGGAAGAGTTGGTGGAGTGACTGGATATAGGTCTCCTAAGCTATTGTGGCGGGAAAGCATGCGTCTAGTTTTGAGGTCCTTCAAGGAAAAACCAAAAGGATCAAATTCGACATAAACATTATTTTCACGGGTGAATTGGCGAACTGATATCAGGGATTTTATAATTTGAGGACTGTAAAGTATGTTAGGTAAGATATATGTTCGGTTGTGGATAGGAAGGTAGCCAGTGCCCGAATCCGCAATGTTTAAATAATGACCATTACCAACCATAAGTTTAGTATTTACAGGAAGTGTCCATGAAAGGAACTTGATCAGGATATTGTAACTGCATAGTGTTTAAAGATGCGCTCAAATCGGAAGGACTCAAGGCATCAAAACCAGGGGTGTAGTGCGGCCCGTAGGGGCTGTAGAAAAGCCGAAAGTGGTACCAAATCCTGCATAGTTGGCCGAGGGTTGGGTGGGCTGGTAGGTGGGTTGTGTGGGACGCCATGGGGCCTGGGTTTGCTTTATGTACAGTTTGTATTATGGTATGGTTTGTTTGAATGTCCGAAGATAGCATCCATCCAACCATGGTAGTCACTAAATGTGTCGGCAGATGATGATGACCCTTCAGCAGGTGACTGAGGAGGTGGAGTTGGAAGGTAGCTGGAAGATACACCATGAGTCCACCTGACTTGATCAATCACTTCTTGTGGCTGCTTTCTGATGGTGGAATAATCAACATGTGGAACCAGGTGGGTGTATGGACGTCCTGCTACAAGATCTTGATAATGTCTGATCTGCTCAGCTTCCATGAATCTGTTGACCGTATCCATCTCCCGTGCATAATTAACTGCCCACCAATGTTTATCTTCTCATTCCTTCCTTTCTGCTTCTCTCTGCTCTTCTCTAGTGACTCTTTATTGTTCTCTCCTCACTGCTTCCTCCTCTCTTTGTCTAGCGAGTTCCATGGTACGTGTACCTCGATCCCATATGGATTTCTTGAATGATGTCCAACCCATATAACCTGCTGGTCTTGCCCTATTAATCTCTGCAACCATCTCCAACTCATCATTATCCATGTGTCACATTGGGCATTCCCTTACATTTTATATTCTCATCATGTCTCTCTTCTTCCTCATCCATCTCCACTTCTTCCTCATGCTCACCTTGCACATCCTCCCTTAATGCCATCATCTTGGTGTCATTGTGTTTGTCAAAGAGGATGTGATATTGTTAAGTCATTTCATACCTAAATTTTGAATGATGGTAATCCTCCCAGTTCATCTTAACAATGGGGATATCGATAGAATGTGTGCTTCTATTCACTACCCCTTGAGCTTCCATCATATAAGACAACAATCTAACATGAGGGATCATTTTTCTTTCTTGACCCTCCCGGCTATCCTAGATGTTCATCATAGCCAAATGCCTAAGTAACAACCGCGATGTACCAAACATCACCGCATGCACCACTCTAAGATCCCAACCTCTCACTTTTGATCTGTCTCCCAACCTTGCCAACAACTTTTTAAAAAGATATTCAGTACGAACCTCGCCTCGCATTCCATGTCTTCCCTACAATACCGAGTTCCTCTTGCCCTTGTATTAACATTATTAAACATGTTTTCCGGGTCGGTTCTCAATTGTGGCTTTGCCCAAAACTGTTCTTTGAGAATGTAATGGTATTCGTTTGCTGGGCGAGAATCAAAGTTGGTAATTTGGCTCAACGTCTCAAATGACATGATCATCTTCTTCTTTCCAACTGACCCAATCAACTTCGTTGTCTGAGGTGGATTATTGCCAAAATCTCATTTAAGTGTAGACATCCATTGCTCAATTGCTTTGATGTAGACTTTTGTACCTCTGTTTTCGCAGAAATTCAATGTTGCTTCCCAACCATTCCTTTCAAATTTCTAAGTCAATCCAATCAACCTTAGCTGTTCCGCATTATACGCCCTTTCACAAACAAGGACTCCCTCGGTACCATTTGCTAGTTTTGCCATTTTTTGGTACCATAGCGCGGGTCGATGTGATTCAGGAAAGGATGATAATCGCTTAGACCTTTCTTTCCATTCGGGAATGTCTTCTTTCATTGGAGCCCTACGGTATAACTCATGTTGTACTTCATCCCCCTCATCATCTGACTCATCCCTTAAATTGGTCCTAATCATTTTCCTCCTTTTGGGATTAGAAGAGGATTCACCTTGATCTTTGCCCTTCTTGCCTCTGAAAATATTCTGCAACGACATAAAAAACAATATCATTAGCACATAATCTCAACAAGACTATAACTTGTACCAATGGTGCTCCATCCAATCAATTCATCTTATAGCTATTGTCATATGCTACACAATCAAATTTGTACCAATCGTCTAGATGAAATGCCATGTATTTCTCATCACCATGATTCTTTCCCCACACTTATTTCTTGCCATCATTGAACTTTTGCCTTTTTTTAACAAGTTCAATATAATCTTAATTCTTAACCCATACAATATTTACTTCCTAATCAACAAATACTCAAAGCATCAAATATCTAGAACATATAAGAACACATAGCATGTATATTCTAGTTTCATTATCAAAATTAAAGAGTAAAAGTGATAGGATTCATCCCTTCATGATGGATGCTGGTTAGAAAAATGACCACAAGCAAGAAATAAGAACACAACCAAAAGAACCCACAAATCACGATTTTGCAGCCCTTGAATCGTCCCCAACCAAGCAAAATTACTCAATTCTAAGTTAGGGGTTTTGTATATCTTGAAAAACTATATAATTTTGATATAAAATTTGTAAGATTTGGTGGTGTATTGAAGAAGTTATATTAAGATGAATGATTGTTAGGTTTAGAGAAGATGGAGGTCAAAGAGATGGATATATGGTTGAATGGGTGTTTGATGGTATTTTTAATTGGGTTGGGATAAGTTTTATGTGGTTAAAATTGGGTTTGGTGGGGTTTGGATTCGGTCAACATTGGTAAAAAACGAAGAGATGGATTGCAGTGATTAATAGGGCAAGACCAGCAGGTTATAAGGGTTGGACATCATTCAAGCAATCCATATGGGATCGAGGTACACGTACCATGGAACTGCCTAGCAAAGAGAGGAGGCAGCAGTTGTAACGTTTCGTATTTTATTTATCTTTGTCATCATCATTATCTAATAAAACTCTATGAATCTCGACATTTTGGTGTATTTTAAATTTTGCGTAACATTATTTATCATATTATGTTCATAATAGTATATAAAAAAATATTGTCTTTATTTAAAAAAAATGCCTTAAAAATATGCTCAGGCCGGGACTCGAACCCGCGCCTAAGACCGGGTCACACGCGAGCAACACAAGCACAAACCACTAGACCACAAGTGTGTTCGTGTTATTCTTTAGAAACAGATTAATATTATGCAAACTTGAAATTTGGTGGTCAACAATCAAGAAGTCAACACCCAGTTGCCAAATCCACGATTTATATCAATTGACGTGTGATTCGGCTGGTTATGGCAATGATCTAGACGGATTGGAGAACAAGCAAGCAATCCTCGTCATTGACAGCTTTCAATTAATCCAAATCATTCCTTAATTGATCTTATATGCGTTTATCATTAAAGAACTTGGTCAACTTTCTATAAGATCGATCTAGGCTTCCATAGTATAAATTGGACCCTTCCTAACGACCTAAGTGTGCCGAAAAAACCACTCCCTACTCTCAATTCTTCTGTTTGTGTGAATTAATCGTGCAAAACCAAGTGTTTTGACTCTCATTTTGACTCGTCGAATCTGATTTGATTTGGATCTGTAAGTAGCGATTTATTATATTCTTTTGTTTGTTGATCTTGGCCGAACAATAGCCCCATAAATTCAGGGGCTATCGTTTGATGATTGTATTGATTGTAAAATCTAGGGTTCGTATGTTTAATAATTGGGGAAGATGACATATAATAGTATCTGTTTGTATCTAAAACAAAAAGAAACTAAACACCAACTAATCTGCAGACCAGTTGGTAAACCCACCTGTGGGTTATGAACAAGCCGGCTATGGTGTGGAGTTCAAACCCCAGCACACACCTCTTTTTTTCTAATAATTATGAATTAATCTAAGAAACCTATACAATTAATTGAAATCAAATATTCTCGTTCTCAGGGTCTAGACCAGTTGGTCTAGGCTTGTGATTCTAGACATCGAACCGGCCAGAGGCCCGTGTTCGATTCCCAGCACCCACAAATCTTTTTTTTTTGAACTCTTTACTTTTATATTTTTTCATTATCTTTTAAAATGATTTTAAAATACAAAATCTACTTTATAAATTCTACAAATTTTATTTTCACAAAAATCATTTATTTAATATATATAATATATTATAAGTTTATTGATAAATAAATTAGAAATTCTAGATATATAACTAAACAGTTTTATAATATTCCACAAAAAATATTTTAGACTTATAAAATTATAAACTTTATAAAACTAAATTTTATTTTTGGAAAAAGATTTATTAATTATTTTTAATCAATTTATTCTATTTTAATCATAATAAATTCATTTTCCATCATTTTTGCACCAAAATTTCACATAAATTATTTTTATTAATTTAGATCAGAAATATGATTTTATAACCTGAAATTTATGAAATTTAATATTTTTAAATATTTTTAACATGTTTTGATTAATAAGTTATATTATATTATATTATTTACACTAATTATGAAAATTATTTTATAAAAATTATTTTCTAACTATAATATTTTAGTACAACCACCCTTGATCAAGATCTTATGAAAATCCTTTTTATTTATTTATTTTCTTAATTTCTTTATTTATTATTTAACTAGCAATTATTTTAAATGAATTAATAAACGATCGTCAATTCCCCAAATTAGAAACACTAGAATACCTTTAGACTAGAAAACTTAGACTTTTAAGTTTTCCCAACACTTATTTGATTGCCTTAAACATAAGTGATACTTGGAAACATTTGGGCCACATCTAGACTATCTCAAAGGATTCAATACTATTGTTAAGGTGAGTTTACATAGCCTTTTTTTACTATTTTACATTTTTGGGTTGAAACATGTTACATTCTCATATGCAATTCAACATAAGTGCCTATGTGTGATTTCTATGTTGCATTATGTCTTAAACAATACTTTGGTAAACACAATTAGACTCGCGTAATTATTAACTCCGTACAAGCCGACGATACACAATGATAGATCTATTGGATTGACAACCCCACCCGGATACGTGTACCCCAGATATGGGTAGCATGGGTGATTGTTATCGATCACATAAACACAAACGAGTGAACCATATGCGTATGGGATGGACCACAATAAACATGTCACAAGGGTTGATTATGCAAACGCTTTACCTAGTAGTTTGTTTACACATATGGACTAGATTTGCCATGACACTAGAATTGCACAAGTTTTTATACTCATGATACAATATTCAAACCTATGTAATTCCCACCAACATTTGTTGACCCAAAAGCATTTTCAAAATTAACATGTTTCAGGAAACAATGAAGCTTGAAGGATAAAGTTGTGCTTGAAGAGTTTATTTGAAGTTATTATTGTTTATTTCTATGATTAGGTACTCGTATTTGAATTTCTTTAGACAATGTTTCATTTTGGGATATTTTGGTATTATCAATAAAGTACTTAAAATACATTAATTACCATGTGCTACTGAACAAGCATCAATACGTGACATCTCGATGTTTTCCGCCATCGGTTGGGGTGTTACAGCAGTGAGGAGAGAACAAGAGAGAGTCACTAAAGAAGAGCGGAGAGAAGCAGAAAGGAAGGAACGAGAAGATAAACATTGGTGGGCAGTTAATTATGCACGGGATATGGATACTGTCAACAGATTCATGGAAGCTGAGCAGATCAGACATGATCAAGATCTTGTAGTAGGACGTCCATACACCCCACTCATTCCACATGTTGATTATTCCACCATCAGAAACCAGCCACAAGAAGTGATTGATCAAGTCAGGTGGCCTCAAGGTGTATCTTCCAGCTACCTTCCTACTCCACCTCCTCAGCCACCTGCTGCAGGGTCATCATCATCTGCCGACCCATTTAGTGACTACCATGGCTGGATGGATGCTATCTTCGGACATTCAAGCAACCCATATCCACCACCGAGTCCGAATGACCCATACTACCGCTGAGCAGAGTTTGAGGTAGTTTGCTTTATGTACAGTTTGTATTATGGTATGGTTTGTTTTTATTCTCTTTCATTTTGGTGTGTTTGGTGTGGTAAGTAGTTTATGCTTTTAAGCTTTAGTTTGTGTTCTCTATTTTGTGGTATTTTGATGTTTCTGTTGGAGCCCAGGTCATACCCGGCTAGTGATGATATAGTTTTCTAATATGATTGGAGAAGAAAGAGAGAAAGAGCAAGAGGATTGTGAAAGACAAAACCCACTCATGGAAAGGAAAACAATATATGCTTATCAGGTGAATAAAACTCCTTTAATAATTTGTTATTTCTTAGATTAGGAGTCAGAGTGGAGTCTTGTTTTTCCTTTGATTGGATATAAATTTGGATGGAAAAATAGGCATCTTCACACTTATAGTTTTTGCTAATAGGTCCCATCTTACTCATGATAAATACACATTGAGGACAATGTTAATCTCAAGTGTGGGGATGAGGGGATACCTATTTAAAATTTTAAAAAAAATTCAAGACCCTCAAAAATTTTAAACAAGTGTGAAGCCCGATCCTAAAAAGCCTTGTCCACCCGATTATTGGATCATGAAATTCGATCTCTAGTCATGGCCATAAACTCTTTAAGTTCCTTGATGTGTTTTTCCAAGAATTGTTTTTAAGGAAAATATGAATTGCCTAGTTAGTGAAAACAAGAAAAGGGTATAACATTTTGCATGTCAGAAACCCATTCCCCTTTCATGTTCATGTGAGATAATTGAGCCACCATAACATGCTACACTTTATAAATTTCTACCCCTATTTGCATGTTGTGTTCATTTGAATTGAGTGTGCCATTGTAATTGCATAAGGTAGAACTTGCAACTTTTGATACGTTTACCACCCTAGACTAATTATGAGCACAAGAATGATTAAGGCATTAGGTTAAACCTTTCTATTTTAAACCATTTTTATCATCCCTGGCCCGTTTCAATAATATCCCTTAGTTAACCAATCTTGAACCTTAAACCTTTTTCAATTGACCACCCATTTCAACCCAGTTGACCCATAAGCCTTTTTTCACTTTAAACCCCGAGTGATGAAAATTCGATTGTAGGTTGTTCCTTTGTGTTGTAAATAGTTTACATTTATTATTTTTAGTTGTTTGTTAAAAAAAAAGGCTGCAAAAGCATGAAAAAGAGTTAAATCTCATAAAAAATAAAAAAATAATAAAAAAAAGATGCTCTAGTTAATCGTTGAATAAAAGGTGCATCATTGTCTTATAGTGAGCTAGTTTGTTTGTTTTGATTAGTTTGCTTGATGTAATAAAAATCGAACTTTCATCACCTTAACCACTTGTTTTAAATATCCCATTCCATACCCTTCGCCCAGCCAAGTTACAACCCGTTAAAGACCTTTTGACTTGTGCTTGCTTTTGTGTAATTTGGTGAAGTGCGATTGAGTTGCAAGCCTATACTAACATGCATTATAATCGGTTTTGATTGATTAATGCAGTACATACTAGTGCATCACAACTAGTTTTGATTAAACCGAGTAGAGTGATCCATTGTGAGCGGTGTGCAAAAATGTGAACTTGGATCTAGTTGGATTTGGCTAGGCAAACTCTTGATTTATGGAGTAACATCCAAAACCTTGGAATGTAAACCAACTGATAGACGTAAGTCTTGTGAGTTAGGGTATGACTAGGGACCATTTTTTGAGAATCGATAAAAAGGTTGGGAATTGTTTGATTTATTGATTGAAATTCAGTAATTTGCTTGAGGGCAAGCAAAGAGTAAGTGTGGGGATGTGATGGGTTGGTTAAAAGATGTGCATTAACATGTCTTAAAGTGAATTCTAAGGAATGAAAAAGTTGTTGAATGGTAGTGTTTTGACATTACTTTGTTATTTCAGATCTTGACAACTTAAGAGTGCAAATGTGGAGTTTTGGAGCTACTCGGATGAGATATGGGAGGCGAAACAAGTTAGGAAATCCAATTTCAATAAAACTGGTGATTTTGGCGTATCCTACACCACTTTTGGCGTATTCTACGCCATTGGCGTAGGTGGAGAGCAACTGGTCGCGTTAGGGCAGCAAAAAACAGAGGAGACAAGCTGGGTTTGGCGTAGGCTATGCCATTTTTGGCGTAGGCTACGCCAGATGCAGTCAAAGTCCAAGATTTTTCTTTAATTTGCACAATTATGATTGGGGTTACATGTGGGATCAATAAAAATGACTTCCCTTGACCAAGAAAATCATCCTTGATCATAGAGAATCAACCCCATCATTCCAATCCATCCTACAATAATTTTTCCATCATTCTTGTGAAGATTGAAGATCGAAGAACATATCATTTGAAGATTTTCATGGCCATGCTTGGCTAAACACTTATTCATATCCGGGTGTAAACATTGATTATAGGGTTCTAAACATTAGGGCATTTTCTATCTTGTTATTACTTTTGAATGTCAAACAATTGTGTTGAATTGCGATTAATCTTATGTTGAAGTCACTTTAAGTTAATTGATATTGTGCCAATTTCTAGTGTCATGAACATGATTCCTTGCTTCAACATAAACCTAGGGTTGTATGTTCTAGAGTTATAAAGTATATTATCGTCCATCATAGATGTTGATGATTCTTGATACCTAAACCTAATGAGACAACCAACCCGTGCACATCATTTCCAATAGCATAATTGACCCATTTGTTAAGAGCCTTAGTAATCATTTGTTGAAACCCGGGTGTGAATTCTCTATTTATTATTGTTACAACTACCATTTACTTAATCAGATACTTTATCTTACACTAAAAATCACTTTGAATCCATTATGGTTCAACTTCATAAGTGACTAAACTTCATAAGTAACCTAGATTATTTTATCAACTAAAATCTATTTCGCTAACCACATGCTCCTTGGATTCGATACCCTATTTACCCTAACTACAGAGGTTATTTAGGTTTTGCATGACCCGTGATGACCGGCTCATCAGTAGGATTAGAGGTGGGGTTGTTGGTGTTACCTAATGCAGTAATGGATGTGTGGAGCACCGAAGAGGTGTGTTGTTTTCGAGCCTCCAATCGAATAACTTCGTCACTAAGCATGGTGCGGGCGGTGTCCCAGTCGGCTTCCTGAGAGTGAATAAGCTAGTCATGGTGTCGAACTCAGCAGATAACACGCGAAGAAGTAGCAGGACTAAGCGCTTTTCTGTGACCGGTTGGTCCACATCCGAGAATTGGTTGGCTAGTTCCTTGAGTTGCTGGCAGTAATCTTCTACAGTGCTGCAAGAAGTAAGTGTCAGATTAACAAAACGAGTCTCAAGGGCTGCTTCCTTGGGTTGTTTGTTACTGGTAAACTTTTTCTCGAGTTTGACCCATGTGTCTCGAGCTAAAGCTGATGTGTCGAGAACATGGTTCAGCAAGTCATTTGATAAAGTACTATAGATCCACTGTGAAAACTAAGGCATCAATCTCCTTCCATTGAGAGTAAGCTGGGTTAGCGGAAACTGGTGGGGTGGTACCATCAAGGTGATCTAAAACCTTGTAGGCAACGACATGGAATTGAAAAAGTTTGACCCAAGAAAAGTATGGGACTTTGGTGCCGTCAAGGGTTTGGATTTTTTGATTGGATGTTGGTAATAATATAGGCGGGGTGTAGGGATGTGTGATGGGGTTTATCGGTATGGTTGGGACCGTCGTCTGGTTTATTTATGGTGATCGGCGATTAGGGATTGATATTTGGATAGGAAGGAACGGGATAGTGGATTGAATAAAAGCAGTGTGCTATAGGTTGGGGTGGAGATGCGCTAATTCAGAACAGGTGCGCTAATCAGAACAGGTGGTGAGGTGCTCTATGTCTGACAATCTGACAAATGCTCTATGTAGAAGGTAGCGCACCTGTGAAAAAAGATAGCGTACCAGAAAAAGAAGCTGTCGAAACAGCAAAGAAATCGAAAAAAAAAAAAAGAATAGGGAGGGAGGTAATCAGAACCTAGTGCTCTGATACCATGAAAGTGTTCATGGTTTAAAAAGATTGATTGCCTTTCATGATATGAATGAGCCTTTTAAATAAGGAGAGTAATACAGATAATCCCTATCTCTAATTAGGAAACATAATCCTAATATAATTACAATCAAATCAATACTTATCTATACAATATAATAATCTCTAAATATAAACACAAACTTGTTCTCCAAGGAATGTCTCGGCTAAGACTTCAGTCCACCAATTCTTCGGCACAATTCCAACCTCCTGCACCTTATTTATAGCATCAACTTTACATTTACACGTATACGACCAGTTAACACATGATGGATCAATACCGGTTTCGTAGCAATAAAACTTCAGCAGACATTATACCAGTAAATACTACTCATGTTAATACCCTGATTTATGTCAAAGTTTCCGGTTAACACACGACGGATCAATACCGGTTTTGTCAAAGATGCCTTAAGCTAATATCTTTTATTAGAAAGAGAGGTATAAAGTTATCATTAGAACCTTGGGATGCTCGCCATGCTCGAATAAAACCAGGCGGCGCAACTCGAAACTAACCAACCTACACCATTAGTTACTCATTAATTAAATTAAATAAAGATAAAATGAGAATGAAAATTACCTTATCTTTGGCGCCATCAACTATGAACCACGTATATTTCTCTTCAAGCGTCATCTTTTCTTCTTTTATAGCCTTCTTCTCCTGCAGCGTTTATGCACAAACATCATCATCATCGCGACCAGCTGCAGCGGCTACAAACAGCTTAGAAAATTAACAAAACTTTAAATTTATAACAATCCTCATTTTACCCTTGATGTTGGTTGAATTCTACTAACTGATCTGCGTGGTTCAATTCTGAAGTTGACTGATCCTCAACCTCAACTTTAGCTACCTTCTTGTCAGTAGCTGCAGCTGCAGCTTCTCCTACTTTGGTTGCCTTTGATGTTGAAGTTTCCTTTGCATCCTCAATGTTGACATATGTAGCTGCATTGCAGACCTGGTTATGCAAACACCAATTGGATGTAATATAAATATAAATATGAGATTGATAAATATAATTATGTTGACATATGTAGCTGCATTTAGGTATAAAAAAATTATGTTATGTTTAAGACCAAAACAAATATACACCTTAATAAAGTAGGATCAGATCTTGTTTTCTATTGGTTGCAGATATCACCACTACTTTTTGTCCTGCTCAAACCCATCAATCTGCAATATAGGAGTAACATAAACATGTATTCTCTTTAACGATTATGAAATAGATTAATATGAAATAGCTTTTAGAGGAAGGCATACTTGGGGGAGAATTTATGTTCTCGGTCGCGATCGCGTTTTGCGGTGGCAGAGGCGGAAAGTAGAACCTTATGTCGTTCTAAAGCGCTCTCCATGTACTCTTGGAGTGGTGGAAGAGAAGCGCCATCTTCATCTTTCTGTACTTGACCTCATATAACCTTTCATTAACAAAAGTAGTAACATTAAACTACTTGCAACATCAGATATTTATCCTACATCGTAGACATTGGTTACCTTTGATGCCCAACGCCTCTCTGCTTGTTGACACAAATATCTAATATCGTGTCCAGACATTCTGGATTGCACATAATACAGTTAGAAGCAGCAATAACTTCAACTATAAATTCAGCTAACTCGCTCTTCGTTAAGTTTTTGCATATTGAGCTGCGAACTCCTGACGAGTGTGCTGATCAGGTAGGCCAAAAGTAATCATGGAGTCAAACCGTCTGAGAAAGTTCACAAATTAGAAAAACTCAAAAACTGTTTTGCTTCTTTAATTATAAAAAATTATGTTTAAGAACAAAACAAATATACACCTTGATAAAGTAGGATCAAGATCTTGTTTCTATGTATCACCACTACTTTTTTGTCATGCTCAAACCCATCAATCTGCAATATAGGAGTAACATAAACATGTATGGCAGGTAAGGTTGACTATTTCAATACAGTCTATGCTCTTTAACAATTCGGGGGGTCTATCCGTAAGGGATAGAATTGTTACCTGACGTAATACGACTGACAAGATTCTACGAGTAGCTTCATGAGTTTCACTATCACGAGAAGTAGCAAAAGGGTTTTGAGTTCATTGAATTGGGTATTGAAATCCCCCATTGCAACCAAAAAACAACAGTGGGTTAAATTATTAATGAAAATTTTAAAATATACCTCCTTAGAAAAAAAACCAACAATAGTGGATTAAATTATTAATGGCGATTTTTTTTTGCAAACCCTCATTTTCCAAGTTTCGTTCTTCTTTTGTTCCTTTTCTTTCTTACCCTATAACTCAAACACACACACACACACAATGGATGAGATCAGTAAATACACAAATTCAATAAAACAAAAGCCCTTAGAATAATTCACTATAAACTACTTACTGAATCGTTGTAAGATATTATTCCTATTAATCGTTGTAAAAAGATGAGAGAAAAGAGGATTGAATGTTTTTAGGGTTTTGTAGGCATATATAATGGATGATTGAAATAGGGGAAATATACCAATATTTATCAACAAAATCGAATGTGTCTGAAACAAATCCTCTGTTTGTATAATCTAACTGCGAAAAAACTGTTTTAGAAACTCACCTAATTCCTCTTCGAAATAGAAACTGTTTTAGAGAGAATATGAAGAGAACATGAACACGAAGCTCAAAAACTATACAAAATCCTATGTTTGTATAATCTAACTACGAAAAAAAACAATAAGAAATCATCAAGCAATATGTGAATCAGACAAATCTTCGGATTAACCTTTAAAAAACTTTGAAAAAACAGAAAACAAAACGATTACATAGACTGAATTTAATTAAACTATAATCAACAAACCTAATAGTGATGAGACTGCGTTACTTGGGAGTAGCGCTGTCACACCCCGCCAAGGCGGAAACACAGGAATGCAACAACTGAAAGGTTTTCAAGCACAGGGTTTAAGCAATACACATTTATTGAATAGTACCACCATAAGTGATGGTAATTGTCATGAATTTATTGAAAACTAAACCATAATGTTATCATAAGAGACATTGTTTTATGGAAACTGAAAACATAACAACTTGTAACCGACAACAACCATCAATGTGGTACCACGGGGTGCATGTTTGAACCCTTCCCTCAATCCTCGGTGGCCCTCCATTAGTTACCTGAAACACATGCATAAGGAGTTTTGTCAACAATAATGTTGGTGAGTCTACGAGTTTTGAATGTACTGTAAAATGAACGTGTCATTCGTGTTTGACCAATCATAAGCTAGCTAAGAAAATGATCACTGTGAGAACCATGAGTCCTGTAACCAAACCTCTTGACTGTGGTGCCTCGCGCATTGTACATTAAAGACAATGTATGTATTGTAGAATACTAACACTCTTTTTGCATGTGGCCGGTTAGAGCGACTAACCAAGAGTGGGGGTGTCAACCCAATAGATCTATTAAAAGTGTTCCATGGCTAAATGTCTAGCTAATGGTTACAGTAAACGGTGTACGAGGACTAGTGAGCTCATGAACCAAGATGTCTCATGTTCCACATGGTAGTCATGCTAGAATGTACACACACTTGAAATTGACCCAAGTATTGATGCATATATTTCCCCCAAAATGTAAAATAGTAAAATGGGGCCATAGAAAACTCACCTGTTTGAGTTGTGTATGGCCTAGTGAGCTAGTAGATGATCACTGTCCTGAAAAATGATGCCCTATGATCATTATGGACATGGTAAGTCACCCGGAGGTTGTTTTATCATACAAATTGTTCACCGACACTTGTGGCCCATTGTGTTTAGTGTGTTTTGTTGTACACACTCATTAGTGTTCTACAAACATATAACTCCAACACTTTGGTGTTTTGAAATGTAATAACCATGGTGAGCTATAACGGGCCCCACATGGGGTATTTGGGCCGTAGGTTAGCACCAAATCACAAGTGTGGTTGGTTTTTGAGAAAACAATACTTAACATATGTGTAGAACCCTTTTCAAGTCTATCATGGATTTAACACATGTTCCGGCATAATTTAACACATGTTAGCTTATGGTAGCCGATTAGTTTGTGAATCAAACTTGATTGTTTGGCTAGGCAAGGCCTCGTGGGGCTGCCATGAGTCGTGTTTGCGAGCCTCAGAGAAAGGACCGAGTGTGATCACTACATTTGATAGCCTTAGCTTAGTATATAAGCCACGTGAGTTTCTAATCATAATATCAATGTCTAAATTGTGTTTTGACTGAAATCATGTGATCAAAATCAATAGATACAAGTGTATGAACAAAACCGATTATAATCTTCCCTCGTTAAACCTTTAACTCTGTATATATCTCAAGTATGTTTGGATAAAAAAAACATTTCACTAGTTGCTTGATCACCTTAGTTGAGAACATTGCTTGACATAACAGTTGTGGGCCGATTATTGTTCCTAGTCTAGACTTTACCTTACTCGATTAAGGTATGCATAATGAGATGTTTAACACCTTGTGTGTGCGAGTGTTTGCTTAAAGTGTTCTTGGGGATCAGCTAGGGGTCGGGTAAACAAATGGGCCGGAAGGTATGAGGAGATAAACCTTAGGAAAAACTTACCAAGAGGGTGTTCGGCTTAGAGGTCTTGTGGTTGCTTCCTCCGAACCCTTGATGGCTTGAAGTCCTCGGCTAAGCTAGTGAGTACCCGAAAGTTTGAGGGAGGAGTGTGAGGATTGATGTGTGGCAATGGTTAGTGATCTCTAGGCCTCTTTATATAGTGGTTTGGCTAGGATATGGACAAGAACAAATATGGTTTGTGTATCTCTAGTATATGTATCGATTAAGTGTATAGGTTCCAAATGGATGCAAATTGTTGACAACTCCTTCTTGTTTCTTTATCCCATTCGGCCGCTAGTGAGTATCCAAAAGAGGAATGCTTTCTTTCTTGAGAAGAGGTGCATCATCCTTGTCTTAAACTTGCTTGTATGAAAGTTAGTGACATGCTTCTTCCTTTGTTCATAGCGCTAGATGTAGGAGGTCCAAGAGAGGGTATGTTGACTTCAAGAAGTAGGGTGTTATCTCTTGTTTTGTTGCTTGAATTGGTGTAAGGGTTGACATATCCCTTTCATGGGAACATGTGGGTATTTCGGCCACAATAAAAGAGGAGAAGAGGACAAGGATTTCTAGATGATAGTGATGGTTCCTCTCATGTATTCCTATTGGTTGCTTTTTCCCAAGTTGACTTCCTATAATGTTTGGTGAAAGTGACAAGTCCTTGGACTTGTTCCATGTTGTTTTCGGCTAGGAGAAGACAAAAGAGGTCAAGCGTGTAGGGTGATGAGTTTAGCTCTTTGATAGTGACTTGTGAGTACATATAAGTGAGGTGTGTTGGCCGATTGTTTCTTAAACCATAAGAGGAAGGTTTGTCATGCATGATCTATCTCTAAAGATTAGTGTTTTGTATCTATTTTAGTGTAATATCCTAGTTCATCCATGTTCCTTGTTAGTTAGTGTAGGTAGCCAAAATGTGTTGAAGTTTAGGTGTTTTATAGCCATGTGTTGATAATTAAGTCTAGGTTTGTCTCTTGTGCTTAACTTTTCGGTTCAAACAAAAGGAAATAAACAAGAGTTTATTTGTGGAAAGGTGTTGAGATGGGGTTTAGTGTGTAAGGGTCCTAGTTTTAGTGTAAGTGTGGATCATTGTCTTGTGGCTTTGGGTAGATTTAGCCAAATCATCTCATGTAGTAGAGGTGATAGGTGACTAGTCTAAGATCAATTATTTGTCATGTGTGTATCTTCATGTGTAGCCGATGTATATGTGTGTGTGTGTGTGTGTTTGTATATATGCGCGTGTATATGTGTGTATGTTTGTTAAGTGTTTGTTTCCATGAGAAATAGATCAAATCTTATCATATCTTGTGATTAAATCGGCCTTAACATAAGTTAGTAGTGTTGTGATTGTATATTGTGTCCATTAAGTAGTCTCTCGTACACTTTGGATATAGGAATATCTTCCGGTTCCACAAGGGTAGGAGTTAGTTATGTCCCATGCCTTTTGATGACGACATTTACATGTATTTTGTTTCATATGTGTCATGGGTTTGTTTAATGATATCCCATGATGATCTTTGTGTTCACAAACGTGTGTTAGAGGTGCATTATCATGTGTTAGAGGGCAACAACCTCTTGTAATGGTTGTTTGATGGCCTGTCCAGGTGTTGTATGACTAAACAGGTGTACTGTGTTGAGTTTTCTAATTAAAATCGTGCTCTACTAGCTTGGGGGGTATAGTGTATGCAAAATTGTCTAATTATGCACATATAATGCCGTCATAATTGAAACATGTACGGACGTTGACCTGTTACGTTGACTGTTGTCACATTCTCCCCTTGTTTTGGGAATTTCGTCCGCGAAATCGAGTTTCCCTACTAGTGTCAGTAGTCTTAGGGAAAAGAGCTGGGTACTTGCGTCTCATTTGGTCTTCGCGTTCCCATGTAAATTCGGGACCACGCTTTGCATTCCATCTGACTTTCGCAGTTTAGTACGGCTCCTTCTTAATTTTTTGGACTTTCCAATCAGTCACCTCGATTGGCTCCTCGACGAAGTGGAGCTGATTATCGATGTGAATCTCTTCGGGAGGAATGATCAAAGATTCGTCGGATAGACATTTCTTTAGATTGGATATGTGGAAAGTGTCATGGACACTACTCAGCTCTTCGGGTAGCTTGAGTTTGTATGCCACGGGACCAACCCTGGAAAGTATCTCAAATGGATCAATGTATCGGGGGTTGAGTTTTCCACGCTTGCCAAATCGTGGTACACCCTTCCAGGGTGAGACTTTTAAGAGTACTTTATAGCCAACCTGGAATTCAAGCGGTTGCGACGGCGATCAGCGTAGCGCTTTTGACGATCTCGATCTGCTTTCAAGCGATCACGGATTTGGAAGATCTTATCAGTGGTCTCTTGAATGTGCTCGGGACCAGTCAAATATTTGTCTCCGACTTCCGCCCAAAACAGAGGAGATCTACACTTGCGTCCATACAGGGCTTCAAACAGGGCAGCCTTGATGCTGGTGTGGTAACTATTGTTGTAGGAGAATTCAACCAATGGTAAATGTGAATCACAGTTTCCACCAAAATAGATTGCGCACGCCCGAAGCATGTCCTCCAATGTTTGGATTGTGCGTTCGCTCTGGCCATCTGTTTGCGGATGGTAGGCTGTGCTCATGTCCAAGCGAGAGCCTAGTGCGTCCATCAGTGTTTGCCAGAATCGGGAAGTAAATCGACTGTCTCGGTCGGAAATGATTGAAACAGGCACGCCATGCCTAGTTACAATTTCCTTGATGTACAGCTTGGCAAGTTTCTCCAACTTGTCGGTTTCCTTAATCGGCAAGAAATACGCGGATTTAGTCAACTTGTCAAAAATTACCCAAATTGTGTCGTGACCACTGGACGTCTTAGGTAGCTTAGTGATGAAATCCATGGAAATTTGTTCCTATTTCCAAACAGGAATGTCTGGTTGCTGGAGCAGACCAGATGGTTTCTGATACTCAGCTTTGACCTTTGAACAAGTAAGGCATCGGCTGACGTATGTGGCGATATCACCGTTCAGGTTGGGCCACCAGTAAAGTTCCTTCCGTCTTTGTACATCTTGTCAGCACCAGGATGTACAGAGTATCTAGATTTGTGCGCTTCCTCCAAGATTAGATTACGTAAGTCACCGAAACGTGGCACCCAAATCCGATTGGCGAAGTAAACTGTCCCGTCAGATCTTGGTTCAATAGACTAACCATCTTAAATAGCGACTCGTTCTTAAGATTTTCACTTTTCAGAGCTTCCTGTTGAGCGTCGCGGATACGAGTCGTGAGATTTGTATGGATGGTTAAACCTAGTGCACGCATACGTAGGGTCTTAACTCGTTCCTTCCGGCTTAATGCGTCAGCCACAACATTGGCTTTTCCCGGATGGTATTTGATCTCACAATCGTAATCGTTCAACAGTTCAACCCATCTGCATTGCCGCATGTTCAGTTCCTTCTGGTTGAAGATGTGTTGTAAGCTCTTATGGTCAGTGAAGATGGTGCACTTGGTACCGTAAAGGTAGTGCCTCCAAATCTTGAGGGCAAAGATCACTGCACCCAACTCTAGGTCATGAGTGGAGTAATTCTTCTCATGAATTTTGAGTTGTCGGGATGCATAGGCAATGACCTTATTCCTTTGCATGAGTACGCATCCAAGACCTTGATGCGAAGCATCGCAATAAAATATGAAATCATCAGTACCTTCAGGAAGGGAAAGAATTGGAGCACTGCACAAACATTCCTTCAATACTTGGAATGCATTCTCCTGTTTGATTCCCAATCGAACTTCTTGTCTTTTTGCATCAAGACAGTCAATGGTTGGGCAATCTTAGAGAAGTTTCTCGATGAATCGACGGTAATAACCAACTAATCCCAAAAATTGTCGCACCTCAGTTGGTGTCTTGGGCACGGGCCCAATCCTTGATTGCTTCAATCTTGCGGGGATCAACTTGTATTCCCTTCTCCTTCACAACGTGACCGAGGAAATGGACTTTCGAATCCAGAACTCGCATTTCGAGAATTTAGCGTACAGCTTCTCGTTTTTGAGCAACTCCAAAAATCAACCGTAGATGTTGTTTGTGCTCTTCTTGAGTTCGTGAGTAGATCAAGATGTCGTCGATAAAGACAATGACAAATTTGTCCAAGTAGGGCTTGCAGACACGATTTCATGAGGTCCATGAAAACTGCAGGGGCATTCGTTAATCCGAATGGCATAACTAGGAATTCGTAATGCCCATAATGAGTTCGGAATGCAGTCTTCGGGATGTCGTCTTCCTGGATTCGTAGCTGATGATACCCCGACCGCAGATCGAACATTGAGTAGTAGCTGGAGCCCTACAACTGGTCGAACAGATCATCAATTCTTGGCAACGGATACTTGTTCTTGATCGTTAGTTTGTTCAGCTCTTGGTAGTCAATGCACATACGGAAACTCCCGTCTTTCTTCTTCACGAGTAAGATAGGTGCTCCCCATGGGGAAAAACTCGGGCGAATAAAACATTTGTCCAGCAACTCCTGAAGTTGATTAGACAGTTCCTGCATCTCATATGGTGCTAGTCGATACGGAGTGCGGGCTACTGGGGCAGCTCCTGCGACAAGATCGATGCGAAATTCGACTTGTCGTGGTGGTGGAAGTCCTGGCAAGTCTTCTAGAAAGACTTCGGGAAAATCTCTCACCACTGGGATGTCCACTAGCTTCTGATCTTTAGCTTGTAGTTCAACGACATGTGCCAAGAACACGAGACAACCTTTCCTCAAGCATTTTTGTGCTTTAATGCAGGAGATGATGTGAAGAGTGGGTAAGCCCTGACTTCCTCGAATCATTAAGGTTTCACCATTCAACAAGGGGATTCGTACCAACTTCTCGTGATAGACGATCTCTGCATGATGTTTGGACAACCAATCCATGCCAATGACGATATCGAAACTACCAGTTGGATAAGCAGTAAGTCGATACTGAATTCGTGGTCGTCGAGTACCAGAATACAATCCTTAACAACTTCCTCGAATGAGATTAACTTACCGTTGGCTAGTTCTATGGTAAATTGTGTTTCCAGCTTACTAGGTTTTAATCCAAGGGATTTCTTAAAGTTGGTGGACACAAAGCTAAAATCTGCACCTGAGTCGAAAAGTACTGATGCAAAATGATTGTTAAGGAGAAACGTACCGTAACTACATTAGGATCATCTCATGCTTCATTGGCTCCTAACACGAACGCTCTGCCACGGGCTTGATCCTTGGCCTTGGGACAGTCCTTCCGGAAATGTCATGTCGCACCACATTCGAAACACTCGTTTCTGGCAGGAGGAGTGTTCATGGCTTTGGCCTTGCAGTTAGCGGTGGAATGACCACGACGGTTACATTTTCCTGCACAAGATGCTGTCACAGGTACCAACGTGATGGTAATTGCATTTGCTGCAGTGAGGATGGGGCCCGTTGTACTTGCGTTTGGGCTCCTCAGCAGCAGTGACAGCAAAAGCTTTCACGGCATCTTGTGGTCGGTGAGAGGAGTGCTTGCTCTTCCGATTGTCGGAACGTTTGCGCTTGTTCCTGGAACTCTCACTGGTAATTGTTACCTTCTGGTTCAATGAACCCATGCGAACCGCGTCGTCGTTTAGACTTTGAGCTAGGGTAACCACAGCCTGGATGGTGGAGGGTGCCGATGCAGTGACCAAACTGCGGATCTTTGGTGACAGACCCCAGATATACCACTCGACTCTCTTGTACTCAGGTGTGACCATGTTTGGGACCAGTCGAGAGAGCTCGTGAAAACGAGTGGTATAGGCAGTCACATTGGCATCCACCATAGCAAGGTTCCAGAATTCGGTTTCCAACTTCTGCAATTCACTTCGAGGGCAGTACTTGTCCATGAGAATCGTTTTGAGATCGGCCCAAGCAAGACCGTAAGCCGTTTCTCTGCCCAAGGTTTGTACTTGCAGATTCCACCATGTGAGGGCTTCATCCTGAAAGGTACAAGTGGAGTACTTTACCATTTGATCCTCGGAGCAACCACTGATGTCGAGGACTGATTCGGTTTTCTCTATCCACCGGACAATTCCTACAGCGCCTTCATTACCACGGAAGTTCTATGGTTTGCATGCCATGAAGGTTTTGTATGAACAGCCGTGACTAGAGTTCTCAGCCTCGTGGTCTGTTTCGCTTCGACAGCGACCAGTACCTCCAGAACCTCCGCTTGAGTGGGCCCGAGCTGCATCGTGTCGAGCAATTGCCTCGGAAATTACTCTGGCCAACTCGGCAGGTGTGGATGGTAGTGGCTCGCCTTCGGTCGTCCGCGTGGAATGTCGGGTTTGCATAACTAAAAGATAGAACATAAAAAACGTGAGTAATGTACATAAATATATAAACATACCATAACCAACATAATCATATAAATCAAACCATACTCTAGCATCATGTCATCACATCATTACATAGTTCCAAAAGTGGTTAAGTTTTGATACAAAACAGGCGGTTGAACCGCAATTAGTTTTTAAGTCATAACATCCATAGTCACAAAACATCATAAGTCAACATATGCATAATCATCATGAAAACATAATCTAAGAAGGGGGGTGGGAAAGCAGCTGCAAGAGAGATGATAGCCTCCCTCATGCGTCGGTCCGTCTCTGCCATCCTACGCTCTAATATCTCCACACGTCTCCCATCTCCAATCGCTCCACTACGGCAGCTAGCCTGCCCTGCTCAACCTCTGCTAACGCGACCCTCAAGCTCCCGAACTTGGCCCTCCAAAGCCACCAGCTGGACGTCGTGACATATGATAACACTGCGCTCGGAGCGAAGGGGTCTCCCCGACGAGCCTCCCAAGCTCATGGTATCGAGGTCATCCTCCTCGTCTCGGTGCGCAAGGTCACTGGTGAGGCTAGGTAGGTAAGGCCTCTTGCGGGCCTGTGAGCGTCTCTTGAGCCTCTTCGATGGCTCACCTACCTCGACGGCTAAGGGTACAGGCTTGGAAATGGCCGGCTGGACGGGCTCAGAAATAGGGATAGGGTCAGTAGGGAAGATCGGGACCCTAGAAGGTATAGCTATAACTAGTGCAGGTCGAGCCCTCTTTCGGGGCGTACACTTAGTAACGGTACGTCCCGAAGTATCCAGAAGGAAAAAAGGGTTTAGTTTGGTCAGTGGGGGCGTAGTAGAAGGGACAATTGGGGATGAGAATCGGGGGCTGCTAAAGGTGGAGTGTCATCGTCGGTGTCATCATCCGAAGTACGCCTATTGACCGACGGAGGGTCAATATCCATCTTGGTGTCGGAAATCCATCCACATCCATGGTGGTGTAGACTTGGGAACTGGAGCAGGCTGTGTGAGTGGTATCTCGTCTTCTTGTGGGTCGTCCACCAGATAGTCTGGCTCAGAGTCAGGAGGAGAGATAAGATCTATGGTAATAACCATGTTTCCTGCCACAACATACACATATATGTAAATAATCATGTGCATAAATAAACAAATCATTGTACCTGTATGTCTTCGTGGAGCGGCTTGAGGTTTGAGGGGTGCAAGGCGAGACTTCGTGGCACTTTGTGAAAATGTTTCGAAAAATGCTTTAAGTTATAGTTGACTCAAAAGAATCTTAGTTCGCTATAACCTCGTGCTCTGATACCAATCTGTCACACCCCGCCAAGGCGGAAACACGGGAATGCAACGACCGAAAGGTTTTCAAGCACAAGGTTCAAGCAATACACATTTATTGAAATAGTACACCATAAGTGATGGTAATTGTCATGAATTTATTGAAAGCTAAACCATAATGTTATCATAAGAGACATTGTTTTATGGAAACTAAAAACATAACAACTTGTAACCGACAACAACCATCAATTTGGTACCACGGGGTGCATGCTTCAACCCTTCCCTCAATCCTTGGTGGCCCTCCATTAGTTACCTGAAACACATGCATAAGGAGTTTTGTCAACAATAATGTTGGTGAGTCTATGGGTTTTCAATGTACTGTAAAATGAACATGTCATTCGTGTTTGACCAATCATAAGCTAGCTAAGCAAATGATCACTGTGAGAACCATGAGTCCCGTAACCAAACCTCTTGACTGTGGTGCCTCGCGCATTGTACACTAAAGACAATGTATGTATTGTAGAATACTAACACTCTTTGCATGTGGCCGGTTAGAGCGACTAACCAAGAGTGGGGGTGTCAACCCAACAGATCTATTAAAGTATTCCATGGCTAAATGTCTAGCTAATGGTTACAGTAAACGTTGTACGAGGACTAGTGAGCTCATGAACCAAGATGTCTCATGTTCCACATGGTAGTCATGCTAGAATGTACACACACTTGAAATTAACACAAGTATTAATGCATGTATTTCCCCCAAAATGTAAAATAGTGAAATTGGGCCATAGAAAACTCACCTGTTTGAGTTGTGTATGGTCTAGTGAGCTAGTAGATGATCACCGTCCTGACAAATGATGCCCTATGATCATTATGGACATGGTAAGTCACCCGGAGGTTGTTTATCATACAAATTGTTCACCCGACACTTGTGGCCCACTGTGTTTAGTGTGTTTTATTGTACATGTCACCCATTAGTGTTCTACAAAACATATAACTCCAAGACTTTGGTGTTTTGAAATGTAATAACCATGGTGAGCTATAAAGGGCCCCACATGGGGTATTTGGGCCGTAGGCTAGCACCAAATCACCAAGTGTGGTTGGTTTTTGAGAAAACATTACTTAACATATGTGTAGAACCCTTTTCAAGTCTATCATGGAGTTAACACATGTTCCGGCATAATTTAACACATGTTAGCTTATGGTAGCCGATTAGTTTGTGAATCAAACTTAATTGTTTGGGCTAGGAAAGGCCTCGTGGGGCTACCATGAGTCGTGTTTGCGGGCCTCAGGGGAAAGACCGAGTGTGATCACTAAATTTGATAGCCTTAGCTTAGTATATAAGCCACGTGAGTTCTAATCATAATATCAATGTCTAAATTGGGTTTTGATTGAAAGCATGTGATCAAAATCAATAGATACAAGTGTATTAACAAAACCGATTATAATCTTCCCTCGTTAAACCTTTACCTCTGTGTATATCTTAAGTATGTTTGGATAAAAAAAAGCATTTCACTAGTTACTTGATCACCTTAGTTTAGAACATTGCTTGACATAACACTTGTGTGCCGATTATTGTTCCTAGTCTAGACTTTACCTTACTCGATTAAGGTATGCAAAATGAGATGTTTAACACCTTGTGTGTGCGAGTGTTTGCTTAAAGTGTTCGTGGGGATCAGCTAGGGGCCGGGTAAACAAATGGGCCGAAAGGTATGAGGGGATAAAGCTTACGAAAACTTACCAAGAGGGTGTTCGGCCTTAGAGGTCTTGTGGTTGCTTCCCCCGAACCCTTGATGGCTTGAAGTCCTCGGCTAAGCTAGTGAGTACCCGAAAGTTTGAGGGAGGAGTGTGAGGATTGATGTGTGGCAATGGTTAGTGATCCCTAGGCCTCTTTATATAGTGGTTTGGCTAGGATATGGACAAGAACAAAGATGGTATGTGTATCTCTAGTATATGGATCGATCAAGTGTATAGGTTCCAAATGGATGCAAATTGTTGACAACTCCTTCTTGTTTCTTTATCCCATTCGGCCGCTAGTGAGTATCCAAAAGAGGAATGCTTTCTTTCTTAAGAAGAGGTGCATCATCCTTGTCTTATACTTGCTTGTATGAAAGTTAGTGACATGCTCTTCCTTTGTTCATAGCCGCTAGATGTAGGAGGTCCAAGAGAGGGTATGTTGACTTCAAGAAGTAGGGTGCTATCTCTTGTTTTGTTGCTTGAATTGGTGTAAGGGTTGACATATCCCTTTCATGGGAACATGGGGGTATTTCGGCCGCAATAAAAGAGGAGAAGAGGACAAGGATTTCTAGATGATAGTGATGGTTCCTCTCATGTATTCCTATTGGTTGCTTGTTTCCCAAGGTGACTTCCTAGAATGTTTGGTGAAAGTGACAAGTCCTTGGACTTGTTAATGTTGTTTTCGGCTAGGAGAAGACAAAAGAGGTCAAATGTGTAGGGTGATGAGTTTAGCTCTTTGATAGTGACTTGTGAGTGCATATAAGTGAGGTGTGTTGGCCGATTGTTTCTTAACCATAAGAGGAAGGTTTGTCATGCATGATCTAATCTCTAAAGATTAGTGTTTTGTATCTATTTTAGTGTAATATCCTAGTTCCATCCATGTTTTTTTGTTAGTTAGTGTAGGTAGCCAAAATGTGTAGAAGTTTAGGTGTTTATAGCATGTGTTGATAATTAAGTCTAGGTTTGTCTCTTGTGCTTAACTTTTCGGTTCAAACAAGAGGAAACAAACAAGAGTTTATTTCTGGAAAGGTGTTGAAATGGAGTTTAGTGTGTACGGGTCATAGTTTAGTGTAAGTGTGGATCATTGTCTTGTGGCTTTGGGTAGATTTTGCCGAATCATCTCATGTAGTAGAGGTGATAGGTGACTAGTCTAAGATCATGTATTTGTCATGTGTGTTTCTTCATGTGTAGCCGATGTATATGTGTGTGTGTGTTTGTGTTTGTATATATGCGCGTGTATATGTGTGTATGTTTGTTAAGTGTTTGTTTCCATGAGAAATAGATCAAATCTTATCATATCTTGTGATTAAATCGGCCTTAACATAAGTTAGTAGTGTTGTGATTGTATATTGTGTCCATTAAGTAGTCTCTCGTACACTTTCGATATAGGAATATCATCCGGTTCCACAAGGGTAGGAGTTAGTTATGTCCCATGCCTCTTGATGACGACATTTACATGTATTTTGTTTCATATGTGTCATGGGTTTGTTTAATGATATCCCATGATGATCTTTGTGTTCACAAATGTGTGTTAGAGGTGCATTATCATGTGTTAGAAGGCAACAACCTCTTGTAATGCTTGTTTGATGGCATGTCCGGGTGTTGTATGACTAAACAGGTGTATTGTGTTGAGTTTTCTGATTAACTCGTGCTCTACTAGCCTAGGGGGTATAGTGTATGCAAATTGTCTAATTATGCACATATAATGACGTCATAATTGAAACATGTACGGACGTTGACCTGTTACGTTGACTGTTGTCACAAGCGCTGCCGGGTTCCGCCGCTGCTCCTCCTCCTCTGCTCCGTCGTGGATGACCGGAGACATACGTATGGTTTTGTGTTGAGAGAGAGAGAGGGGGAGGGAGAGAGAGAGAAAGAGAGAGAGAGAGAGCGAGAGAGAAAGGGAGGGGAGAAGAAAAGAAGATAAGAAAATAATTGTGTTTCTCTCTCTCCTTTATAAATATCATAGTAACTAGATTATGCCCCGGGGACATCCCGGGATTGAGAAATCTAATATGATATATCAATTTCACATATGAAATAAAATGATGTGCTTTACAGTTACATGTAGGAAAGCTTCGGGTAGCACCTAACCTAAAACAATTAACAATGTATCTCCAATATTAACGTCCAACCTTAAACAATGTATAACTCTAATATTAATACCTAACCTAAAACAATATACAACTCCAATACTAGCACATGTTGAAAATAGAATTCATATTTACTGATTTGAACATAATTAGTGACTTGCCTATACATGATTAGTGAATTACCTGAACACTTTGTGTTTTTTTTCCTGTATGAACAAAACCCCACAAAAAATAGTCGTTTTCTTTCTTCGTTTTTTATATAGCACTATGGTACTCGTTGGAAAGATAATAAAACGCTCGTTAATTTGGTGTAATTTTTTTTCTTTAAGAAATTCGGTATATAAAAGATATTAACGTTTAAATATTATGGGAGGAAACATGAGAGAGAAATATCCAATTTTATAAAAAAAAAATCCTAAAATCAATTAATGCCACATGGCACATTCAAGGGGAGGATGCCCTCTTTGAATACCATGTAGAATTTATTGCTTTCAATTATATAATAGATGTGTCCTTTATAAATATCATAGTAATGTGTCAGAGGGTTTGAATTTAAATTTTGAATTTAGAGCTTAAAGTTGGACTAACAGATGTAGAGCAACATCTGTTGATGCATTGTTGAGTGGCCAACAGATGTGAGAAGGCTCAACAGATGTTTATTAATGAGTGGCCCACTGATGCTAAAGATCCTTTAATAACAGCCCTTTTAATGAGTGACCCACATATTTTCTTGAATATTTTAAGCAAATTAGTGACATCATTATTTGAACCACACAAACATTACTGTGGTTGCCACCTCGGCTTTTTAATGACTCTATGGTTAACACCTAAGTTTTCTTATGCCACTCATGACTCTCCTATTATAGTAAGTATAAATAATCGGACCAATTTAGTGTTCGGATCATTGCTCGGTACTGAAGAAACTTTCTCTAAGGCCTATTTTAATTAAAATCTATAACTAACGGGATCTTAATTTGTTTTAAATTTTTTAAAGTAAATGAAGAAACAACAAGTTTTACTAACTTTAACCGAGCAGGTTAGTATGGTTTTGAACTCGTGTTGCCGCAGGGTTGATCCTTTGTGCCACACATAGCTGGAACCGAACATGTAAGGAAAGAACTAAGGGGCCAAGTGATAGGAGGCAACCGCCTAGAGTACTATTACTCGTAATAGCAGACACAAAAAATGGTGTTTGCTTGCTTATAGCAACATAACATGGTTCTCTACAAGGGAGGGGTGACCTCCTTTATATAGGGCATGCATGGGCCAAACATCACTACCCATAACCACGACGGTGGGCTTGGGCCTGGGTTATGGGCTCGCCTTCCCTTCGGTCCATAAAGTGAGTAGAGAATCACGTGGTAATTAATGCTGACGTGAGAGAAAGAGAATACCGCCCTGTCATGATTCCAAGTGGCATGATTTGGTTGACCGGGTGGTGGCGTCTGACGTGACAGTACTCTGACGGGTACTGTAGACAGCAGCATGGTGGAAGCATGGAAGCGGTCTTATCACTGTTCATTGTTAGGGGTTGTTGGACCACCCCTTACACGTGTTGTCCTCTGATTGGCGCATTTTATGGTTTGCCTCTGACCGGATCTTCCTACTCTCTGATGAGTCGTACAACATCGTACTGGCAAACGATGTTCCTGATTGTCCTGTGCGTATGCCCACACGCAGAGATTCCTTTATGTTGGTGATGTCAGCTCATCACAAGTCAGCGCAGGAGTCGCTATCATGTGCAGGGTCTAGGCGATCATGTGCGGGATGTGAGCCGCGGGAATCTGAGAGTTGATGTTTTATGAGATGAGGCCAACGTCTACGCAGAGATTTGATCCGCAGTCGTCGTGGGGTTGATGTGTTTTATGGGATAGAGTCATGATTCGCGTATGGATTAGGGACCATATCCCTTCTGTAAATAATAAATTTGATAATATGTTGAATGAGATTAGTAAGGAACAAAAACAAGCTGGATACTTTTATTTATTTATAGCTCACATTCGTTGGATGTATTTTTTTAAAGTGTAAAATCAAAACCATGTTTATTGTCCCTTTGTTTTGTTGATTAGGAGATAACCTACCACTAGCATAGATGGTCAAACACTGAAAAATGAAGTTCCAGTGAACTTGTGACACATTGGGTGTGGTGGGTGGGTTTTATATGTGGAAGGTGGTGGGTTTTGATGGAAGGGAATGTAGTGGTGGTCGCGGAAGTTTGTGGTGGTTGTAGTGGGGAGCCGGGGAGAGATTGTGTGTTAAGAGAGAGAAAGGGAAGGGTAGGGTAGGGTGGGTGGTATAGGTGGTGGTGGTGGTAGCGACGACTGGCGTAGGTGGTGATGGTTGTGTGAGAGGGAGGGGGATAATATAAAAAAGGTATATGTGTATTAGGATGAAAATGACATTGATACCCTCACTTGGGACCAAGATAACCTGTTTTGTTGATAAAAATTAACTAAGATACCGTGTACGAACTTAAAGGATAAAGTACATATATGCATTGAGATTTATTATGACAACTTTTAATCTGGTTAAAAAGGGAAGATTACAGGTGAGAGGGGGCGGGGTAGGTGTAGTTATACTCTAAAAAAAGGTTTAATGAAATTATTGTCTTTTAGAGCGATAAAATAGACATTTTATATCCACTTAATGAAAAAGTTTACCCGTTGTTTGGGTAAGGACCACTCGAGCACAAAGTTGTATACCTCTGGAACTATCCATGTTAATTAGGGCATTTTTGCGATCTATGCAAAGCATAAAGAGTAGAGACCATCCTGTAATTAACTCTTCTATTAATTGCAAAAATATATGTTGATGTTCAAATGAGTAAATAAATAAATAATAGACAGAGCTTCATTACTACTGTCATTTACGTGAGATAACAGAAGTGATACCAGAAAATGTTTGACTTATCACACTAAAGTTTGAGGTTCCTTCTTCTGTTAATGTTCAACCGTATCTAGCTTCTTCAGCCGCATCATGAATAACCTTTAATCCAGAGGCGGAGGCCGCAGTTTCCAACGGTTGCTTAGCCTGAAACATAAGACTCAATGTCCATTAGTTTTATTGTAGCAAATTTAATTAATGTGTTAAAATACGAATAAGAAGAAGAAAAAAGCAATTACAGTAATATTATGCGTTAAGGATTCCTCTTTTAGCTAATTCTTAACGAGTACCTAGACCCTACCAGTAGCTTTTGCTATGAGTAGGATTCTACTAGTTACTGTTGGATATATAGGATGTCCAATGTAATTAAAAGTCGAGATCAACGTAACCCGAACCGGTACGATCCGAAGAGTTACACGTTGGTACACGAATCAGATAAGTTCACGTGTTGGTGGATTATTATTTATGAAATAATAATTGTTTTAGTCTTGAGGGATTTAATATTAATAAGATTAATATTAAGGAGTATCTTGAGGGACTTAATGTTAATAAGATTAATATTAATGAGTATTAAGATATTTAGCAAGGGGGTTTATTGCAAGTTGTTGTCTTATAAAAGGAGGGTTAAGGAGTAAACCCTAATGCACACTTTTGATAAAACAACAAACCCTTGCCTCCTCTTCTTGGCTTCTTGCGGCCGCCACCAAAGAAAAGAAGGCTGCCGCCTTTTGTTTTGGTTCGGCCGGCCATCAACCACCACAAGCCACCACCTTCCTCTTGCAAGTGTTGTTTCCCGGTTGGTTCGTGCTCGGTTGTGAACTTCCTACTAGCGAGGATTCGTTGTAACCCGCGTGTTACAATTCCGTTGTAGTCGTCAAAGGTTGATTACTAAACCCCCTATGGTTGTTTATTATTTATTTGTTTATACGCGTTTAACTGAGATCCTGATTGGGAATATTTTATTAATCGGATTAACAAAATTAAATATATATTTATACATATTAATCGGCCATTATATATATAGTATATATAATCCGTTTTTGTTAAAAATATAAACCGCTTCCGCTGTGTATTCGATACCATGATTCCCAACAGTGGTATCAGAGCCACGGTTACACGTGTATAGATGGTAAAGTTATAATTTTGATCTATGTTTTATTTGTCAAAAAATTGTTTATTTTGACAAAAGATCAAAAGCTTTTAGTTGTTCATGAATTGTGATGTGAATCGAGCCCTTGGTATTTGACCCATGTCATGGTTGTGTTTGTGATGGTTTTATTTCTTTATTGATTTGTATTTTTTTTTATTACGGATATTGGATCCGGTGTAATAGATAGGATTAGAATAGATTTGATTTTATTGTATTTTCAAATTTATTGTTGTAATCCTACAAGTACAAGATCAAGGCGAAGATATAAAGGACGAACAGGTTCCATGAAGATAGAGATCTCGGGTCAAGTGGGAGTTATATCAAAATTGTTTTGAAACCCTTTTGACTAGTTCGTTTCGTTTCTGGCTAAAACGAAACGGGCGACCTATTAGGGGCTCGATTCGTTTAATTTTATGTTTTGTGGTTGTGGTTTATTTATTGTAAATAATTTAGATAACCCAAAATAAATAAAATTTTCACAATCATGACAACGGTTTTATTAAAACAAGTTTTATAAAAACCGAAAAGCATATTTAATAAAAGGAGTTTTATTAATATTAAAACAAGTCCATTTGCGATAATACGACCAACGTAGTTTAAATAGGGTATTTAAAACTATACCGTGTTGAGTGTTGAAAGAAGTTTCAATTATCACGAACAATATAAAATTGGATTTTATAAACTGTTGTGTGACTCACATCATGCTAACGAGTCATTCAATATATTTATGGTAAATATTAAAATTAAATCCCAATTTTAAATTGATGTTTCATGCCACCCTTAACGAGTTAACACTTCATTCTATATCGAACCCAAATGTTAGTGCTGACCCTGCATCTGGGCGTTGATCATGAGTGAAGGTAATCATCGCGGTTCCTGTGTAACATAGGCCGGTGTTACAGTTAACAGTAAAGGACCAAACATCGCTTGTTTGACAAGTGGGCATAGTTGGGGTTAAACATACATCGCTTTTAGCGATAACCCCAAAAGGAGAGTTGTGTAGTGGACACAATTAACAATCGTTGTTTACCTACCTAATCATACTAGTGGACAGTGCTAAGCCAGTTCATTATGTATTGATGAATCGGGATCTCATCCTAATTAATTTTGCTTTTTGGGTCATAAAATAATTAGGATACTTAAAACATGAAATACTAATACGTTAGATTTTGAACTTTGTAGATGTCAACTGAAAACAATTCCGCCTCTCAATTCTCGCTCAAGTCCATCTTAGAGAAGGACAAACTTAACTACTCCAACTTCATGGACTGGCACCGCAACTTGAAAATTGTTCTCAAGGCGGAGAACAAGTTGTATGTTCTAGAAACGCCAGTTAGCACTCGTGTGCTAAAAATGAAGGCATATTTTGATCACTTGGCTTGTCTGGAATACCCCTTGAGCGATGAGTTAGCTGGGGATATTATCCTAAGCTCATTGACCAAGTCATATGACCAGTTCATTATGAACTACAATATGAACGGGATGGAAAAGACACTTGCAGAACTGCATCAGATGCTCAAAACTGTTGAGGTGAACATACCTAGCAAGACTGCACCAGTGCTAGTGATCAAGGAGGGACAAGTTAAGAAACCTAACACCAAGAAAATGGGCAATCAGGGCAAAGGGAAGGGGCAAAGGCAAATATGTTGCCAATAAGAAACCTCGAAAAGATGCCAAGTGTTTTCATTGTGATGAAACTGGGCACTGGAAGAGGAACTGTGCTAAGTATTTAGCTGAGCTGAAGCAAGCTAAGGCTTCAGGAGGAGAGTCCTCAAGTATATATGTTATTGAAATCTTTGCTTTTCCTAGCAAAACATGGGTGTTTGACACAGGATGTGGTTTCCACATTTGTAATGTTTTGCAAGGACTAAGAAAGATTAGAAAGCTGAAACAAGGCGACTTGGAGGTCCATGTTGGCAATGGACAAAGAGTTGCTGTGAAGGCTATAGGAGAATGTGTTCTCTTACTTCGTTCTGGTTTAGAACTTGTTTTGAACAATGTTTATTACATTCCTAGTGTGACTAGAAATATTGTTTCAGTTTCGGCTTTGCGAGGACAAGGTTTTAATTATCGTTTCAATGGGGAATTTATTTCTGCTTCTTTTAACGATGTATTTTACTTTGATGCAAAACCCAACAATGGGATCTATGAGATAGAAATCCAAAACAATAACATATTATGCAATATCTCCCATAAACGTAATAAGTTGGACTTTAATGATACGTATATGTGGCATTGTAGACTTGGTCACATAAGTGAGAATCGTGTTAAACAACTCAAAACCGCAGGAATCCTGGATTCCAAAGGTTCGGAGTCGTTTGGAAAATGCGAATCATGCTTAAGTGGAAAGTTAACAAAAGCACCTTTTTTCAAATGTTGGAGAAAGAGCTAATGATCTGTTAGGACTTGTACATACAGATGTATGTGGTCCATTTAGAACAATGTCAAGACATGGAGAAAGATACTTTGTTACATTTACTGATGATTTCAGTAGATATGGTTATGTTTATCTTATGAAGCATAAACATGAAACTCTTGAAAAGTTCAAGGAATACCAAAACGAAGTAGAAAATCAGCTAAATAGAACTATTAAAATGCTTCGATCAGATTGAGGCGGTGAATATCTTAGTCAGGAATTCATCGACCATCTAAAGGATTGTGGAATAGTTTCACAACTCACTCCACCTGGAACACCGCAACATAATGGTGTGTCTGAGCGGAGAAATCGAACTCTATTAGATATGATTCGATCAATGATGTGTCGAACAAACCTTCCAAAATCCTTTTGGAGTTATGCTTGGAGACCGCCGCAAGACTTGTGAATATAGCTCCAACGAAAAGGGTTACTAAAACGCCTTATGAGATATGGCATGGAAAGAAACCTCATGTATCCTACCTTAAAGTCTGGGGATGTAATGCTTATGTCACTCTAGAATCTTCGGATAAACTAGATCCCAGAGGCGAAAAAGTGGTTTTCGTTGGATACGGTAAGAAGATCGGTTACATGTTCTACCACCCCACTGAAAATAAGATTTTCACCAAACGCAGAGGCACTTTCTTAGAGGAAGAGCTTCTGGCGCGAGGGATTGGAGATAACTATGTGGATCTTGAAGAAATTCGAGAATAACAAGTGACTGAACCAGCTGTTCAGACAGAACCAGATGTAACTGATCCAGTTGTTGAAGTTGAGCCTGAGAGGACTCAAGAAACAACAGAAACACCAAGTGTTCGGAAAAGTATTAGGGATCGTCGTGCACCGGTAAGGTATGACGATATCTTCATGATTGATGAAGCTGAGCCTACTACTTACAAAGCTACAATCTTGGATTCAAAATCCAAGAAATGGCAAGAAGCCATGAATGCAGAGATGCAATCCATGTATGATAACCAAGTCTGGGATTTGGTTGATCTTCCTACCGAATGTCGGACTGTGGGAAACAAATGGATCTTCAAGAAGAAGACTGACATGGATGGGAATGTGCAAACCTACAAAGCAAGGCTTGTAGCGAAAGGTTTTACTCAGACTTAAGGAATTGACTATGAGGAAACTTTCTCGCCAGTGGCCATGCTTAAGTCTATTAGAATTCTACTTGCCATTGCTGCATATTATGACTATGAGATATGGCAGATGGATGTCAAAACCGCGTTCCTTAATGGACACTTACTGGAATATGTCTATATGGTTCAACCTGAAGGTTTTGTCGATCCAAAGAATCCTAATAAGGTGTGCAAGCTGAATAAATCCATCTATGGATTAAAGCAAGCATCTCGCAGCTGGAATCTCCGTTTTGATCAGAAAATCAAAGAGTTTGGTTTTATCAAGAACGAAGATGAACCGTGTGTTTACAAGAAGTCTAGTGGGAGCTATATTACTTTTCTTATACTGTATGTAGATGACATACTAATCATTGGAAACAATATCCCTATGCTTAAAGATGTTAAGACCTGGTTGGGTAAATATTTCGCAATGAAAGATCTTGGTGAAGCCGCTTATATTCTGGGAATAAAGATTTATAGAGATAGATCAAAGTGGTTATTGGGTTTGAGTCAAAGTACATATATTGATAAGGTCTTACGACGCTTCTCAATGCAAGACTCAAAAAGGGGGCTCTTGCCCATGGCACATGGAACCATTCTTGATAACAAGCAGTGTGCAAATACTGTAGAGGAAAAGAAGAAAATGGAAGGTGTTCCATATGCTTCCGCGATTGGTTCCATCATGTATGCCATGTTATGTACTAGACCTGATGTCTCGTATGCTCTTAGCATGACGAGTAGATATCAACAGAATCCAGGAGAGAGTCACTGGGCTGCAGTGAAGAACATTCTTAAGTACTTGAGAAGGACTAAGGACATGTTCTTAATATATGGAGGACTGGATGAGGAGCTGTCAGTTAAGTGTTATACTAATGCAAGCTTCCAGACTGATCGTGATGACTCAAGATCACAAACGGGATATGTTTTCATTCTGAATGGTGGGGCTGTTACTTGGAAGAGCTCTAAGCAAAGTGTGGTTGCTCAATCCACCTGTGAATCAGAATACAATGCTGCATCGGATGCTGTAAAGGAGGCTGCCTGGATGAAGAAGTTCATTGGTGATCTCGATGTTATGCCTAGCATAAAGAAACCAATCGAGATACTGTGTAACAACACTGGTGCCATTGCTCTTGCAAAGGAACCAAGGTCACTTCAGACCACAAGGCATATACTCAAGAAATTCCACTATATTAGAGAGATAATAGGACGTGGAGACATTGTATTAAACAAAGTTCATACAGATCTGAATCTGGCTGACCCCTTTACTAAGCCTTTACCTCAAGTTAAACATGAGGAGCATGCTAGAAAGATAGGGCTTAGAGTTGCAAGACAGTGGGCATGATCTGTAGTTAGTATTGGTGTTTTATTTTGAACTATAACAGTTACATTGAATATTTATTTGATTTAATGGGTAAAATGCAAATTTAAATATTTTGTGACCGTGTACATTATTTGTATGTTTAAATCCTTGAATAAGCGTATTCTAAATATCCGTAGTCGATCAAATTACATGGGAATGAATTTGAATGTAAGACTATTGTGAATTGAGATGATTGTATTCATGAGATGAATAACTCAAGGGTTTGAGAATCATAATTCACAGATATCATTAGGGAATGATATTGGATGTAACTTGCTTCAAAACGATCTCCATGGATCTATGTCATGAGATGTTTTGATATTGATATGTTCAATCTGTCCTTTTTCCTAAGGCACATATTAAACTACATTGATCAAGGACTATCTTTGATGTTATCTTACACTATCCTGAAACATGGGTAGCTATAAGGGTAGCGTTGGGAGAAATTCGAAATTAAGTGGGAGTTGTATGACGCTGATGGAATTCTGTACTTCTATGGGATTAGAAGCCTAGACATTTTGGCGCCCTCGTAAAACTCAAACTGGTATAAACGCGTGGCCACGCTCGGACTAAGGTAGTTCGTTAGACCACTTTGAATTAGAGACGAGAATAGAGAATAGTTGATCACTATATAAGAATGAATGATCCATGTCTTATGATCAACGGATGTCTATACAGAAGGGACTTATTGATATAATTATCAGGGCTATAGTATTTGGTTAAGTAAAGCGTTACTTGAACTCAAAGAACTAGTTGACGACTGTAAAGTCGAGATCAACGTAACCCGAACCGGTACGATCCGAAGAGTTACACGTTGGTACACGAATCAGATAAGTTCACGTGTTGGTGGATTATTATTTATGAAATAATAATTGTTTTAGTCTTGAGGGATTTAATATTAATAAGATTAATATTAAGGAGTATCTTGAGGGACTTAATGTTAATAAGATTAATATTAATGAGTATTAAGATATTTAGCAAGGGGGTTTATTGCAAGTTGTTGTCTTATAAAAGGAGGGTTAAGGAGTAAACCCTAATGCACACTTTTGATAAAACAACAAACCCTTGCCTCCTCTTCTTGGCTTCTTGCGGCCGCCACCAAAGAAAAGAAGGCTGCCGCCTTTTGTTTTGGTTCGGCCGGCCATCAACCACCACAAGCCACCACCTTCCTCTTGCAAGTGTTGTTTCCCGGTTGGTTCGTGCTCGGTTGTGAACTTCCTACTAGCGAGGATTCGTTGTAACCCGCGTGTTACAATTCCGTTGTAGTCGTCAAAGGTTGATTACTAAACCCCCTATGGTTGTTTATTATTTATTTGTTTATACGCGTTTAACTGAGATCCTGATTGGGAATATTTTATTAATCGGATTAATAAAATTAAATATATATTATATATATTAATCGGCCATTATATATATAGTATATATAATCCGTTTTTGTTAAAAATATAAACCGCTTCCGCTGTGTATTCGATACCATGATTCCCAACAGTTACGTTTGTTTGTTTAATCAAGATGAAAGAATACGCGATCCATTCATACTAATGCTAACTGAAAGCCTTCTAATAATGAGCAAATATAACAAATCAAGCATACTAGAGTGTAAAGGAAAACATACCTTGGGAGACACAGGGGGAGATGATTGTAGCTCCTTTGTCTGAACAGGTGGCAAGGACTTAGCAGCCTGCAAATGGAAACAGATGAATATCATAACCAACATTAATATTGTATTTTATCAGTTAATTTTTTGTCAGCACATCTTGTATATGCAGCAGTTAGATGTGACAATCCGATCCAGTTTCACTTCAGTTTGCATTGTATTTTATTTCAAACAAATTTAGGTAAACCACGAACAAAGCGGTACATACAACCTTGTAAATGGTATTTTATCGAAAAGTTACCATATTTTTGTGGAGTCATAGTACTACATATGCGTAGTATGAGATCTACGCATATGCAGTATAGCCCACATAGTAGTGCGATATACTGCATATATGTAGTATGATTATTCTTCTCTATATTAAACAAGAAACAGATGAATAGTAACAATATGTTACTGGTTCACGTGTTACGTTTTTATTGGTTCACATATTTTGTTTTTTTCTTCTATGTATTGTTTGATCGTAGGCTCCTAAGTTTACAAGCATCTTCCATTTCACCTGTACCGCCTCAAACATAAAGCACACACTGAATTCTTTCCACGACTCGCTGGATGCAACCAAGTTGGTCATCATGGCCACGGTTCCGGAGTGGTTTTGGTGTTGGTGATGCCGTTGTCGGCGTAGTGATGGTGTTGGATGACCACCAGCATAATCTCAAGCGACGGTCTTCAGCGACATACCGGTTAACAAAAAAAGACTATCGCCGAGGACCAAATCGACAGATGAAGATGAACTGAAACCTAGACCCATATATCGCAGACCACCAGAAAGGAGAGATGTTATCGGGAGGGCGGTGGAGTACTGTTGGGAACCATGGTATCTAATACACAGCGGAAGCGGTTTATATTTTCTTAATAAAATCGATTATATACAATATATAATATGAGCCGATTTATATATAAATATATATATATATATATGTGTAATTTTATTAATCCGATTAATAGAATATTCCCAATCAGGATCTCAGTTAAACGCGTATAAACAAATAAATAATAAACAACCATAGTGAGTTTAGTAATCAACCTTTGACGACTACACCGGAATTGTAACACGCCGGTTACAACGAATCCTCGCTAGTAGGAAGTTCACACCCGAGCACTGGCCAACCGAGAGCAACACTTTGCAAGACGGAGGCGGCGATGGTGGTGGTTTGCGGCGGACAAAGGGGCGGCGGCTCCTAAGGGTGACCGCAAATCTTAAGAGGAGACAAGGGTTATGTTGTTTTATCTTTATCAAAAACATATGGTTAGAGTTTGATCTATCACACCTATTTATAAAGATAAAAAGCACTTGACCACTTAATTAGTCAAAGTCATACACTTGACCATTTGACTAGTCAAAGGACTTGACCACTTAATTAGTCAAAGTCATACACTTGACCATTTGACTAGTCAAAGCACTTGACCACTTAATTAGTCAAAGTCATACACTTGACCATTTGACTGGTCAAAGTGTAACCCCTTTTATTTAACAATTAAAATTCTCCCTTAATAATAAACTACTTTACTATTAAGTCTCTCGAGTTCAAAACTATTATTATTTCATAAATAATGATCCACCAACACATGAACTTATCTGATTCGTGTACCAACGTGTAACTCTTCGGATCGTACCAGGTCGAGTTACGTTGACCTCGACTTTTAATTACATCGGGCATACTATATATCCAACAATCTCCCAGTTGGACGATTTTAATTAAATGAGTCAACGTGCGCAGAGTTGGACGCCTAGCTGCATCACATTGCACCCAAACCAGTATGACACTTTACAGTCGTCAACTAGTTCTTTGAGTTCATGTAACGCTTTACTTAACCAAATACTATAGCCCTGATAATTCTATCAATAAGTCCCTTCTGTGTAGACATCCATTGATCATAAGACATGGATCATTCATTCTTATATAGTGATCAACCATTCTCTATTCTCGTCTCTAATTCAAAGTGGTCTAACGAACTACCTTAGTCCGAGCGTGGCCACGCGTTTATACCAGTTTGAGTTTACGAGGGTGCCAGAATGTCTAGACTTCTAATCCTATAGAAGTACAGAATTCCATCAGCGTCATACAACTCCCACTTAATCTTGGATTTCTCCTAACGCTACCCTTATTGCTACCCATGTTTCAGGATAGTGTTAGATAACATCAAATATAGTCCTTGATCAATGTAGTTTAATATGTGCCTTAGGAAAAAGGACAGATAGAACATATCAATATCAAAACATCTCATGACACAGATCCATGGAGATCGTTTTGAAGCGAGTTACATCCAATATCATTCCATAATGATATCTGTGAATTATGATCCTCAAACCCTTGAGCTATTCATCTCATGAATACAACCATCTCAATTCACAATAGTCTTACATTCAAATTCATTCCCATGTAATTTGATCGACTACGAACATTTAGAATACTCTTATTCAAGGATTTAAACATACAAATAATGAACACAGTTAATAAATATTTAAATTTGCATTTAACCCGTTAAATCAAATAAACATTCAATATAACTGTCATAGTTCAAAATAAAACACCAATACTAATTACAGATCATGCCCACTGTCTAGCAACTCTAAGCCCTATCTTTCCAGCATGCTCCTCATGTTTAGCTTGAGGTAAAGGCTTAGTAAAAGGGGTCAGCCAGATTTAGATCTGTATGAACTTTGTTTATCACGATGTCTCCACGTTCTACTATCTCTCTAATATAGTGGAATTTCCTGAGTATATGCCTTGTGGTCTGGTGTGACCTTGATTCCTTTGCAAGATCAATGGCACCAGTGTTGTCACAGTATCTCGATTGGTTTCTTTATGCTAGGCATAACATCGAGATCAGTAATGAACTTCTTCATCCAGGCAGCCTCCTTTGCAGCATCTGATGCAGCATTGTATTCTGATTCACAGGTGAATTGAGAAACCACACTTTGCTTAGAGATCTTCCAAAGAATAGCCCCACCATTCAGAATGAAAACATATCCCGTTTGTGATCTTGAGTCATCACGATCAGTCTAGAAGCTTGCATCAGTATAACACTTAATTGACAGCTCCTCATCCAGTCCTCCATATATTAAGAACATGTCCTTAGTCCTTCTCAAGTACTTAGGAATGTTCTTCACTGCAGCCCAGTGACTCTCTCCTGGATTCTGTTGATATCTACTCGTCATGCTAAGAGCATACGAGACATCAGGTCTAGTACATAACATGGCATACATGATGGAACCAATCGCAGAAGCATATGGAACACCTTCCATTTTCTTCTTTTCCTCTTCAATGTTTGCACACTGCTTGTTATTAAGAATGGTTCCATGTGTAACACCCCAACCGATGGCGGAAACATCGAGGTGTCACGTAGTGATGATTGTTCAATAGCTCATGGTACTAAATGAATGTTGAATAATATTAAACAATTTACAATTTACAAGTAAATATTACAAAGGTTGATTAATATAAGCTAGGTCCAAAGCTCCTATGTGTTCCCAGACTTGTACAACTTCCAATAGCAAATAAACCTGAAACATGTTAAATTGGAAAGATGGGGGGGTCAACTATAAATAGTTGGTGAGAATACATAGGTTTTGTATATAGTTGAAAACAATATGTTGTATAACCATCATAGTTGAAGTATAATAATGAGTAATGATAGAATATGAGTCCGACATGTAACAATGCGTCTTTTGTACAATCAAACCTTGTGTCGACTGAGACCTAACTCGCAAGTTAGTAAAAGTGTAACTGTTATCGATCATCCCTGAATTTATGCAGGGGGTGGGTTTGTCAGACCTATAGCGCTATAATCTAAACACGCGGCTTGATCAATGTTAATGAATGTACTGTGTCTTTTTATTACAGTCAAATGATAGAATGAGTAAATGATAGTGTAATTGAATCACAAGTTTCAACAATGTAAGAATGAGTAAATGATAGTGTATAAAATGTTTAAACATGTTTCACCCCAAAATGTAAAACAGAAAAAGGGGCTATGTAAACTCACCTTAATGGTAGTAACGATTCTCTTGATATAGAATAAATGTGGCACAACGATTCCAAGTATACCCTATTTCAAGGTAATAAATAAGTGTTGGGGAAAACTTAATAAGTCTAAGTTTTCTAGTCTGAAATGTGCTAGGGTTCCTAATTTGGGGATAGTAATTGATTTATGATTAAATTTTAATAATTGTTAATAACTTAAATAAATAAATAAATAAATAAATAATAAAAAATATTTCTGACCTATATTAACTAAAGGTGGTTGAATTATAATGTAATAAATGTGAAAATAATTTTTATAAAATTATTTTCTTAATTAATGAATATTTATATACTAATACTTATTTGACAAAATATAGACTTAATACTTAAAAATATTAAAATTTATAAATTTCAAATCAAAAATTTATATTTCTGATCTAAATGATTAATAATAATTTATTTGAAATTTTGATGTAAAAATAATGAAAAATAAATTTATTAAGATTTATTTATGATTAAAATAACAAAAATCAATTACAAATATTAAATAAATGATTTTTCAGAAATAAAAATCATTTCTGGAATGTCTATTGTTTTGTAAGTTTGGGATAATTTTTGTAGAATTTTATAAAATCGTTTTGATATTTTTATAGAATTTTATAATTATAATAGAATAAACTTGTAATATTTATTATATATAATAAATAAAAGATTTTTGAAAAACTAAAAATTGTATGATAAACTTTTCTATTAGAACATCATAAAATAATTTTTGTAGAATTTATAAAGCAATTTTAGTATTTTAAATGCATTTGTAAAAATATTAGTGAATATATATATAAGTATAAAGGGTTAAAAAAAAATGTTTGCACATGCTAGGGATCGAACCCGGGCCTCTGACCGGTTCGATGTTTTATATCACAAGCCTAGACCATCTGGTCTAGACCCTGAGAACGATTATGTTTGGTTTTAATTAATTTTAACAACTCTTTGGGTTTAATCCTGATTATTCAAAATAAAAATGTTGGGGACTGGAATCGAACTCAAGTCCCATCCGGTTCTAGACTTTAAACAGCAAGGGTACCACCAACTGATCTATAGGTCAGTTGGTGATAAATCTCAGATTGTTTTAAATAAATATGACGACTGCAAAGAGTCATCTTCCCCAATGAAAGCATAAGAACCCTAGAATTATAATCGGCCCCAATTCGTTGTAATAATTTAATTAACCATAGGGTTACTGATTACAAAGGGCCGATTAATGCATACAAACAAAGAACAATATCATACCAGACACGTAATGCTCCTACTCGTCGGTCAACCGAAACGTCAAAAACGCTAGATTATGCAAATCTTGGATGATTACAGAGATAATTGTGATATGGGGTATGTTTTTCGGCACATTAAGGTTGAAAATGAGGGTTCAATTTATAATATGGCTACATAATAGGAAGGTCTTCGTGATTGGTCATGGTTGGTCAAAACCGAGTTAATATGCTTCAATTACGAATTGTATCTACGGCCCTAGTAGGTTGATGGGACGCGGAAGTAATGTCTCAGCCATTAATCAAAATTAATTGTGATTTGGGTTTCCAATTTTCGAGCTCTAAGGTGTGATCAAATTGCAAAGGTCAATGGTCAAATCAAAAAAAAGAAAAGAAACAAATGAACTGTGTCGAGGAGCAGCAGCAGGGGAAAGGGATAAGAGCATGGGCCGGGTTTGGGCTCCTGTTTTGGGCCGAGGGTTGGGTTAGGGAGATTGGGTTTAAAATTTTGGGTGGGTTTGGTTTGGTTAGACTTTGTTATGGTAACACAAAAATAAACATGACAAGTATATATACATATAAATAAACTTCATAAATTTTGACATTCTAAAAATCTGATCTTACTATTATTATTATTATTATTATTATTATTATTATTATATATATATATATATATTGTTTTTGAAATCATATAAGGAGTATATGGTGGGTAAAGTGGTGATTTTATTAACTCAAAAATTTAGGGAAAAAATACATGATGTTACAGTCTCCCCTACTTTTGGAAACTTCGTCCCGAAGTTATTAAAAATACAGGGTTGAGGATGATTGGGTAGAGGTTAGGACAAGTGTAGTGTTAAGGCACAACATGAATAGAATAATCTGTTTCGAATAATTTTGATAAGAGATTTGTTATCTGTGAGTTTTAAGGGTAGGATTAGGTGTGTCTTGAAATCGCAAGGAGAATAAGGATCTTAAGTTTTGGGAATCCTAAAAGAAATGCATGAGTTATTGGACTATAGAAAGACTAAATGGACTACTAGGTAACTAGAGTTCATAATTGGTTATTTACCGAAAACCTTGATAGAATTTCACACTACCTTAACGTACCTGTAAATTCGTGATTACGTTCCGGACCGCAATCACCAATTTACCTTACATTAGGGTTTTGTGTCCTTCTATGACTCTAACACATATGTAAGTAATGCAAAAATAATCCTGTGGTTGAACCTTTGTACTAATGAGTCCAACTGTTGAGCAGGAAAAAGACTCCTACCAGTTAATGAGTAGGAACCTCTACCGATTGTTGAGCAGGTTCGATAGCCTCCACCAGTCGTTGAGCAGGTTGTAGGGCCTCCCGACTGTTGAAAAGGCATGATGACCTCTACCAATCGTTGAGTAGGTTATTTGGTACTCAACTAACTGTTGAGCAAGTACTTCATCCTCTATTAAGTGTAGTTATTATTACACACATAAATTGCAAATTGCAAATTGATAATATGTTTATGTAAGCAAGTTTATAAGTATAACGAGTATAGTATGTGAGTTGTAGTCGTACAGATTTAGTTATTGATATAGCAATTAGTTCACATTCAAACAAGCATGCATCCAAGTGTTATGGTCATACTAGATGAACAACTTTTCAGACAAAAATTTCAATACTAGAATTTATTACTTGAATCAAAAAGCGTCAATACATAGAATAAAAAGCAAACAACATTCAAATGGTGGGGCTTGTTGTTAAGTAGCTGGAGGGTCTTGATCTCGGTTTAGTTTAGGGCATCGGTTACGGAAGTGATTTGGGTCTCCACATTCATAGCACTGACAATAGTTGTATCTACCAGGACGATTAGGATTAGCAGCCTGAGCAGGGTTGGTTGGTTGGTTGGTATTAGGGTTTGGGGTCTCACGACATGTGTTGACCAGATGGCCATACTTACCACAATTGGTGCACAAGCGACACGCTGAAGCAGTGGGATGATGTCGGTTGCATGTGTTACACAATGGAAAGTTTCCTGTATAAGGTTTCTTGTTAGAAGCTTGTGTAGTGAGGTTTGCATCAGGATCCCTGGTCTTACGCTTCTGGTTATCAGTAGTTACCGCGGCTACAATACTTGCTTTCTCGCCTTTCCGAACTAAGGTCCCGTTCTTTACGTGATTGTCAGTTAAGGTAGCTGCTAGACGCTTGGCCTCTTCGAGGGTAGCAGGGTTCCTTCCCCATACCGTGTCCTGAATTTGCATGGGTAAACCACCGATATACTTCTCAATGGCTACGGGTAGGGGAATGACCTTATAGGGCAACAACAGACTGAGCTCATGGAAGCGGGTATTATAAGCAAGGTTTTCCCCACTATCTTGAGCAAGGGTGTGGAACTCGTCCTCTAATTTCTTGACCTCATTAAGTGGGCAAAACTCAGCTTTCATTATCTCTTTGACTTGATCCCAGGTCATAGCAAGTGCAACTTCAGCTCCACGGGTGCGCTTTTCCTCATTCCACCAAGTGAGTGCTCGTTTGTGAAGAATACTCATAGCATAACGGACCTTAAAGTTATCGGGACACTCACTGTTAATGAAGGTATTCTCAATACCCTCGAACCATTGTAGGAGACCAGTAGCTCCTTCATCCCCACTGAACTTAGGAGGATTACAGGTATTAAAGTGTTTGAGAGTGCAGACTGGGAGACCATTCCCGTTTCCATTCCCGTTCCCATTGTGATTTCCATTGCCACTTCCATTTCCATTGCCGTTCCCATTCATTTGGATGACTTGAGCCAACAAGTTAGGAACCAGAGTTGCGATTTGTTGCGCCATTTGTTGGGAAATGATCGCAGCTAGTTGGGCATCACCTCCATTGTTGTGGTTAGTGTCGTGGTTGTGGTTGTGGTTGCTGCTTCCTTCCTCATGATTGTCACCACTGTTAATGCGAGTGCTGCGACGTGGAGGCATGATCTGTAAGAGACACAATGAAATGAATGAGGTAATATAAGGAATGTAATCATTTACCCATTAATTAAAACGAATAAATGAAAACGTTGACTTATCAAAGATTCTAGATTCTAATAACATAGTGAAGACATGCTTTAGCCTATAAGTGAACACTCATCACGAGAATTCCCAGGTAGGCATCCGGGTCCCTCGTCTGATTGGGATATATGCGCAATGCCAGCCTAGATAGAAGACTCAGAATACAGGCGTTCACCCTTCCAGATTGCACGTGTTCGTTATTAAAATCTAGAACTTCGACGAGATCTCAAGGTGGTTCAGGCTAAACCTGAGGATTTTGTCCTATTAGTCTAAGAGTAGATCCAGTGATGGAGAGCAATCTTCTTGTAGGGACTAAGATAGGGATAAGAAGTGGGAGGGAGATAGAGAATAACAAGTAAAAGGAGCAAGTACTGGTTATGATCCTATGGTTATAGACTAGATTATTTTTCTAATAACATAATTCCCTATAACTGTAACACCCCAACCGATGGCGGAAACATCGGGATGTCACGTATTGATGATTGTTTAGTAGCTCATGGTAAATAATAAATTTCAATAATTGATTTAAATACATTACATAGAATTGTTCTACAAGAATTTGTACATCAAAATGAAAAAAAAAAATACTAGATACACATCTTCAAGCATTAACTCTAAACTTCAAGCAAGCTATAACCTGAAGCATGTTAAGTTTGAAAATATTTTGGGTCAACAAAAGTTGGTGAGAATTACATAGGTTTGAATGTTGAATAAAATTTGTACAATTCGAGTGTCATGGCAAGTCTAGTCCATATGTGAAAACAATACTACCTGGTAAATCGTGTGCATAATCAAACCTTGTGACTAGAATATTGTGGTCCATCCCATACGCATATGGTTCACTCGTTTATGTTGCGATAACAATCACCCACGCTACCTATGTAGGAGGTACACGTATCCGGGTGGGGTTGTCAGTCCAATAGATCTATCATTGTGTATCGTTGGCTTGTACGGAGTTAATGATTATGCTAGAATAATTGTGCTTACCATAGTAATGTTTAAGACATAATGCAACATAGAATAACACATAGACACTTATGTTGAATTGTAAATTGATGTTGTAACATGTTTCACCCCAAAATAGTGAAATGGTAAAAGGGGCTATGTAAACTCACCTTAGGTGCTTAATGAGTTCGTGAGTTTTCTTGAGCAGGCAAACACTTAGTAATAATGCCTAGGAAAACTCGGAACTAGCTAGAGGAGATAATGATGGATGAAAACTTTAATATGTGGGAGATGGGATAATAATGTTTTTTTTAATTGAATGTTATAAAGAGTTGAATGGTAGGCTATTGTATTTATAGTGTAGAAATTGGAGTTGTAATTAGGGACTACTTTGACTAGGCTAGAATTTAGGAACAACTTTGACTTGACTAGAAGACCATATTTACTAACACTTTGACTTGACTAGGAGACCATATTTACTAACACTTTGACTTGACTTGACTTGACTAAGAGACTACGTTTGACTTTTCAGGTTTGACTAAGGGACCTTGAAAGGGTTTAAGTTTAATTGGTTTTAATTAACATCACAAAACACCAAATGGTGTAGTGGTTGTGTGGTGTGGTTAAGGTTTAGCCCGCCAGGGACTCGGGTTCGAATCCTGGCTCAGGCAAACATTGTTTTTAACGTTTTTAAATCAGAATTTTTAATAAAATCCAATTTAATATTGATTATAAGTCATTATTTAAAAAAAAATTAATAAAATGGATGGGAAAGATAATGTAAACATGAATCGGATGAATAAACGAGGGAGTTCTATATATATATATATATATATATATATATATATATATATATATATATATATATATATATAATTGTGTGATGTTACAGTCTCCCCTACTTTTAGGAACTTCGTCTCGAAGTTTATTAAAAACACAGGTTGAGATTGATTAGGTAGAAATTAAGTCAACTGGGGTTTGGAAAAATTGGGTTAAGGCACGACATGAATTTATAGGTAATAGAATAATCTGTTTCGAATAATTTGGATAAAAGGTTTGATATGTGTGAGTTTTAAGGGTTGGATTAGGTTCGTCTGAAATAGCAAGGAGAATAAGAATCTAGCAAAACACTAAACTTAAGTGTTAGGAAAGAAATGCATGAGTTGATTGACTATAGAAAGACTAAATGAACTACCAGGTAACTAGAGTTTATAATTGATTATCTACCAAAAACCTTGATAGAATTCCACACTACCTTAACGTACCTGTAAATTCATGATTACGTTCCGGACCGCAATCACCAATTTACCTTACATTAGGGTTTTGTGTCCTTCTATGACTCTAAACACATATGTAAGTAATGCAAAATAACCTTATGATTTAATATTTGTATCAATGAGTCTAATAAATCTTTGTATCAAATTACATGTATGATGTATCCAAAAATGAGTCCAACTGTTGAGCAGGAAAAGACCTCTACCAGTCAGTGAGTAGGAACCTCTACCGATTGTTGAGCAGGTGCGATAGCCTCTACCAGTCGTTGAGCAAGTTATTAGAACCTCTACCGACTGTTGAGCAGGCATGATGACCTCTACCAATCGTTGAGCAGGTTGTTAGGTACTCTACTAACTGTTGAGCAAGTACTTCATCCTCTACCAGTTGTTTGATTAAGTGTAACAATTGTTTTTTATTTAACACATAAGTTGCAAGTTCGTAATATATACATGTAAGTAAGTTTGTAAATGCATCAAGTATAGCATGCGAGTTGTAATAGAGTTGTCCTAGAAAAGATTAATGACTCTAGGTGTGTTTATAGAAAATAGTTTATATTCCATGCTTTCAAGTATCATGAATAATCAAATGTTCAAGTAGATAATCAAATCCTCATGTATAACTAAGAATCAAGTTTGATGCAACGAACAATCAAGTTTTCAATAGTCTGATTATCATAGGGATCAAGTTCATGTTCCAGAAGGTGAAGAATATGAATTTAGTTCTTGAGAGGATGATGAAGAACTCAAAGCATCATCAAGGTTATGAAAGATAGTGAACGTGAAAATAGTTAATAAACGGTTTATTTTATAGTAAGGAGATTATGTAGCAGTGTAAATCGTGGGGTTTGGATCAAAGGTTAGAATCTAGCGTATGAGAAAACATGATTGTGATAAATACCAAAAATTGTAAAAGTTCGAACAAGTTGAAAAGAATTAGGTGGCAATGGAGATTAAATTTTGTTCATGAGGATGGAAAGATCTTATCATTTTTCTTTTTAAAATTGGTTTCTTATATAAAACAAAAGTTGCTAAATAGTACAAACTAAGTGGCTTTAGATCAGAATATTTTAGTTTAGTCGAAGATTTTAAACACGACGTTAGGTTTTATAGATCAAGGTGACATTATATCAAAAATCCTTTGTTATGCTAATGAATAAACATTTGGATTTAGAAATTAAGTTTTAGGATATCTTATAACAAAAATATGTATTTTCCATGGTTTATAGGTGATGAAAATTTTGACAATATTAAGAAATCTTTAGTGTTGGGCTAGGGTCTACCCAGGTTATGAGGTTACAGTTTAGAAATATGTAACATGTTGAAAAATGAAATAATATGATTTGGGGAGGGTGTTGAAAATAATCAAACATGTGGCTAAGATGGTAAGATGAAATGTGATTGTGAAATCCATATATGATTAGGAAATGGGATTGATTTAAGCTGTAAAATTTTGAGATTTTAGAGCTTAGTTTTAAGGAAAGTGAGTGTAATCATTTATTCATTAATTAAAACGAATAAACGAAAACGTTGACTTATCAAAGCTTCTAGATTCTAATAACATAGTGAAGACATGCTTTAGCCTATAAGTGAACACTCATCCCGAGAATTCCCAGGTAGGCATCCGAGTCCCTCGTCTGATTGGGATTTATGCGCAATGCCAGTCCTAGACAGAAAACTCAGAATACAGGCGTTCACCCTTCCAGATTGCACGTGTTCATTATTAGAATATAGAGCTTCGACGAGATTTATAAGGTATTTCAGGTTAGGATCTGAGAATTTTGTTCCAGTTATGGAGAGCAAACATCTTGTATGGACTAAAGTAGGGATAAGAAGTAGGATAGAGGTAGAGAATAGAAACAAGTAGAGTTGCAAGTAAAAGAAGCAAGTACTGGTTATAATCCTATGGTAATAGACTAGATTATTTTTCTAATAACCTAATTCCCTATAACCTGTCTCTGATACCAATCTGTAACACCCCAACCGATGGCGGAAACATCGGGATGTCACGTATTGATGATTGTTCAGTAGCTCATGGTAAATAATAAATTTCAATAATTGATTTAAATACATTACATACAATTGTTCTACAAGAATTTGTACATCAAAATGAAAAAAAAAATACTAGATACACATCTTCAAGCATTAACTCTAAACTTCAAGCAAGCTATAACCTGAAACATGTTAAGTTTGAAAATATTTTGGGTCAACAAAAGTTGGTGAGAATTACATAGGTTTGAATGTTGAATAAAATTTGTACAATTTGAGTGTCATGGCAAGTCTAGTCCATATGTGAAAACAATACTACCCGGTAAATCGTGTGCATAATCAAACCTTGTGACTAGAATATTGTGGTCCATCCCATACGCATATGGTTCACTCGTTTATGTTGCGATAACAATCACCCACGCTACCTATGTAGGAGGTACACGTATCCGGGTGGGGTTGTCAGTCCAATAGATCTATCATTGTGTATCGTTGGCTTGTACGGAGTTAATGATTATGCTAGAATAATTGTGCTTACCATAGTAATGTTTAAGACATAATGCAACATAGAATTACACATAGACACTTATGTTGAATTGTAAATTGATGTTGTAACATGTTTCACCCCAAAATAGTGAAATGGTAAAAGGGGCTATGTAAACTCACCTTAGGTGCTTAATGAGTTCGTGAGTTTTCTTGAGCGTGCAAACACTTAGTAATAATGCCTTGGAAAACTCAGAACTAGCTAGAGGAGATAATGATGGATGAAAACTTTAATATGTGGGAGATGGGATAATAATGTTTTTTTTAATTGAATGTTATAAAGAGTTGAATGGTAGGCTATTGTATTTATAGTGTAGAAATTGGAGTTGTAATTAGGGACTACTTTGACTAGGCTAGAATTTAGGAACAACTATTGTTTACACAAAAATAGGATTGTATGTTCTAGTTAATTGATCTTGTGCCAATTTCTAATGATATGAACATGGTTCCTTGCTTTAACACAAAAATAGGATTGTATGTTCTAGGTAATGAAGTGTAGTTTATTCTATCTTCGATATTGATAAAACTTGACACCTAAGCCTATTGAGCAATCACTCCGTTAACACCAATCACATTACTATTGTTTACCCATTTGTGAAATCCCTAGTATTCAATTGTTGAAACCCTAGTGTGATCTTTTTAATTAAATTGTTTACAACCTATATTACTTTTTACTCTTACAATATTCAAGTTAATATAATAAACAAAACTTTTTCAACCAATTCTTAAATGAACCTAGTACAACCTTCATAAGATTTCTAGCAATCTTCATAAGAAATACCATTTAATCAACTAAAATATTATCCACTAACCACACGCTCCTCTGGATTCGATACCCTACTTACCCTAGCTACCTAGGTTAATTAGGTTTTGTATGACCCGTGACGACCGGCTCATCAAATGGCGCCGTTGCCGGGGAGCTAGTGCGCTTAGTGTTTAGTTTTTAGTTGATTATTGTGATTAACTGTTTAATTTGTCTTTGTTATTTCTTTTTGTTCGTTTTTACGCGTGGTGTGTTAAGTGTGCAGGTGACAGATAATGCATGCATGCCACTTGTGTAAAATTTGAAGATTGGGAAATTAGCAAGATTTGATCGTCATCATCACAATGTATTGGGAAGATGATGATAATACTTGTCCTTGTTGTGGGAGCCAATATCATTTGTGGCGAGATTGTGCAGTGGCCCGTAAGAAAATGGAAGCATTCAAAAAACGACAAGATCGTATTATTTTTGGGCTTGAAAAACCTGGAGGTTCACATTTATCTTCTTCACATCGTCAGTCACGCTATTCAAACTCCCAAGGCTATTATCAGTTAAATAACATGTATCAAGGGAGTTCATTTAGCCACAGGACGCAACAATATCGAAACCATGAGGAATATGATGACTACTATACTAATAGCCCTCAACCGGCATATGAAGAACCTCAAAACTCACTAGATTCCAAGTTTGATGCTATCATAAATATGATGAAAGAGTCGCAACAGCGAAATGAAGTGAGAGACAGAGCTCATGAAGCTTTGGTCATGCAGGTTCATCAACTAGCCGAGGAATTTGCCCAACTTAAACGTGAGCGTGATGAGTTGGCTAGTGGTGTAGTGGTAGATGCTGATATAGATGAAGATACTGCAAGTCTTTCTGAATGGTTAAACCCAACTGAAGACTTAGCACCTCATGAAGATTTGGTGGCTGAGGTGAAAGTTCATCACGAATCGCATCCCGTGTTGATTAAGGCACGCAATAAAGAGGAGGAAGAAGGTTCAAAGATGAAGAAGAGGAAGGTGAGCTGGGAGGACATTGGGCAATTTATTGTAAAACGGCCCCGCAACAAGAATGACTCAATTCTCATGCCAATAACTTGGAAGCAATTGTGGATTTGGCATGTGAACTACCGAGTGTATGTTGGAAACTCGGTAGGAAAATGTGGGATAAAACCTTTATGCTTGGATTCGATGGACAAGTTGAAGGAGAATGAACAGATTGGGGCATGGCATGTAAATTACCGAGCATACATTAGAAACTCGGTAGGCAAATGTTCTTTGAGACCACCATGAATGAACATCAGGTACGATTCTTGTACATTTTGTATATTTAGTTATTTTGTTTTATTTTTCTTTTATTTTTAGTTAGTATTTTGAGTCTCTTTTGATTTTTGGGAATGCTTGGAGTTTAACTTGCAATCAGATAACTTGCATGTACTCAATCTCCATTCAGGCGGGGTAAATCTGTAGACCATCGGTGTATCAGGCATCCCAGAATTTTACGTTTTTATTTTTCTTTTGAGTCTTAGTTACAGGTTTGTCTATCGGCCGCGAATGAAATGCTATACGGTTCGATTTGGAGGAATTCCAGAGGCTCATACGCGCACTGCCTATATCCAGGGGAGTCTGTTCCTTTTACTATTGTATTTTTTTCTGCTTTATTTTATTCCTAGCTCACATTGAGGACAATGTGTCGTTAAGTGTGGGGGTGGGGAAACTTCGTTTTTATTTATTTTTGTGTCTTAAAAAAAATTAAAAAAAATTAAAAAAAAAATGAAAATGTCTTGAAAATTGTTCCTAAAAAAAAAGCATTCTAATTAGACATAAAAGCAGCTTTTTCGGTACCTACCAGCTGTTTCTTGATTGTTTTGGTAGTAGATCCTTAGTCATGGTCTAATTTGTGGAAAAGTAGTATGAACCGTTTTCAGCAGGTGTTTTTAAGAAAAAAGTTTAGAATTGTCTGACTAGATTTAACAAGCTATTGGTAATAAATGCATGCACACATCGGTAACCCATTTCCCCACTTTTGTGAGATCTTGAGCCTACTAGTTGATAGATTGAATTATATATTTTCATTTGTGAGAGTAGGCCATATGCTTCTCTGTTGCAGAACTTGTGTGATTTGATACATGTCGAGGTTGTAGACTAGATATGCACATAGATGATAAAGGCAATTTAGGATTACCTTTTTCGTTTGATACCCTTTTATTTGTTTTGTGTTAACTGGTTTACCCAAGAATATTACCATTAGTAGCCAACTTTGAGCCTTATACCCTTTCGTTTGCTAAACCACATAATCACCCAAATAAACCAGTACCTTTACCAAGTGTAATGACAACCAAAGTGTTAAGTGACTGTATTTATGTTAGAAAAAAAATATATGTGTGAAAAAAAAAATGAAAAAAAAAAACAAAAAAAAAAGAAAAAAAAGAAAAGAAAAAAAAAGAAAAAAAAGAAAAAAAAAATTTGTGAGTATTATGTAATACGGGTTGAAAATAACCCACAGTTTTAGTTATTGTGTTTAGTATGAATAAAAGATTGTCATGGGTCGGTAAGTGTCTTCATTTTAGCCACTTGTTAGCCAAATATTTCCTACCTTTACCCTAAGCCCAAAACCCGTAAGTCCTTTAGATATGTGCATTGCCTACAGTCGAGGTGTGATTGTCATACAAGCCTATGATAATAGAGTTGCATACTTGGTTTTTGAGTGATTAATACTAGCGCATTACATGCTAGTCCAGATATTAAACCGAGTGGAATGAAAAATTGTGAGAGGTGTGTTGCATGAAAATAAAAACCGGAAGCATGTTAGATTTAGTTGGGTAAATTCTGTTTTTAAATGAAAATCAATTTGACTTGCTGAATTAACACATCTAATGCTGATCTGTAAATGGAGTATGACTTTGGACCTTAGCTAAGGTATGAAAGGGCGACTGAGGTGCTAGTCTATGATAATGTCTTGAGCAGAGTGTATATAATTTTTTCGAGACGAAAAAAGATAAGTGTGGGGGTGTGATGCACGGTTGCACGCATCATGTTTATTTGCCAGTTTTGTATATTTTTGAGTCGTTTAGATAGTATTTTTATTAGTTTTAGGTATGTACTCTAATATTTTAGTATTGTATATATTTTATTACTTTTTGGTTGTTTTTACTATTAATTTATTTATTTTATATTTTTGGTAGGTGACAGCATGGAGCGGGGATAAAACAGTACAAATTATATTCGAGACCCGAACACCCAAGTCAAGAACACGGGGTCATAATACCATTTATAATAATAGTATATTAAATAATAATAATAATAATAATAATAATAATAATCTATCTATATAATAAATGAAAACACTAGGGTTGAATCCTAGCTTTTGAGAGGGTCTCCTAGGATCCAAATGGTAAATGGAGCTCCATCAAATGTAGTATATAAACCTCTTCTTTTTTTTTCTCACCATCCATTTGTATCTTACAACATTCTTCCTCCTTCCTAGCCTAATACATTGTTCATCCTTCATATCCTAATTCCTTTCTCATTCCTCATTCCTTTCTAATTGTTCTTTTTGCAAGGTATGTTGTCCATCTAATCTTATATTTATCATATTACATCAATCTTGTATGAAATACAATCGGTTTTTTTGGTAATGATCAAAACGTTTTACGATTAACATAAGTGTCGAAATTGTTTTATTATCATTTTTCTGATTTGGATGAGATTGATACATAACTGCTTACAATCATATTACATCAAAGAGAAATACAATCGGTTATGTATTTTCTTTTTAATACACAGAAAAATCAAAATCGTATTACATCAACCTTGTAAAAAATACAATCTGTTTTTTTTTTGTAATGATCAACACTTTTTTTTATTAACATAAGTATCTAAACTGTTTACGATAAAGTTTCTGATTTGGATGAGATGCATACATAGTTGTTTACGATCATATTACATCAAACAGAAATACAATCGGTTTATATATTCATTTTTCTACAAAGAAAAATCACCATCGTATTACATCAATATTCTACCAAATAAAATCGGTTTTTTTGTAATGATCAAAACGTTTTTTATTAACATAAGTATATAAACTGTTTAGGATCAAGTTTCTGAATTGGATGAAATGGATACACAACTGTTTACGATCAAGAAATTTATCAATTTGATGTATTCGTTTGTGATTATTCTTTAGAAATACCAACTTTTTAAATCGGTATTGATAGATATACAGTGAATCGGATTTACCTTTAAACTGATTTAATCATTCTATGTTTTACTTATTTTAAAAATCAGGATCTCATCCGAACACACCAACGTTATTATGTCTTATCACAAAGGTTCTCAATTCTTCAAGGTTTTGCATGACCCTTCGTCAACAGTGTTGGTATGATTGTTATTTTTTTTGTGTGTAAAAATGCCTATTTCATTTTATAAAATGTTTTTTTTTATTTTTTTTATACGTATCTTTCCAGACTGTGCCGAAGGCCATGAACAAATTTTTGTTATCTAAAAACATCATATGCAGTGATGTTATAATTACCACATACGAATTATGATCAGTCTTTATTGCAATTAATAAGATTTATTCATTTTTAATGTTATTTATTAAGATGTTTAATATTATTTATTGACATTAATAACAATTGACTGAATTTAATGTTATTTATTAAAAATTTTAATCTTATTTCTTTATATTACTTTTTTTGAATTTATATTTAATAAGATTTAATCATTTTTAATGTATTTTTAATATGTTAGAATTAATGTTATTTATTGACGTTAATAATAATTGACTGAATTGAATGTATTTATTACGATTTTTTAATCTAATTTATTTATATTAATATTACTACGAAATTACGTTTAATATATCTTTATGAAATTATGTTTAATATTATTTATATTACTATATTTTTGAATTATTATTGGTTTTGCCTGCAACTAATAGGATTTATTCATTTTTTAATAATATTTATTATGAGTTTTAATGACATTAATAATAATTGACCAAATTTAACGATATATATTACGATTTTTAAGCTCATTTATTTATTATTGACCGAATTAACTAAATTAATTTAAGAATATATTACTAATATTAATACTAATATTATGATTTTTAATTTTAATCTTATTTATTTCTTATTGACCGAAATAAATTACGAATATATTACTAATAGTAAAACTAATATTACGATTTTTAAATTTAGTGTCATTTATATCTTATTGACCGAATTAAAATTTTCTATTACTCTTTATACGAATATATATTACTAATACTAATTGACATTAATAATAATTGACCAAATTGAATGTTATTTATTACGATTTTTTAATCTCATTTATTTATGTTAATATTACTACGAAATTTTGTTTAATATGTTTTTATAAAAGTATATTTAATATTATTTATATTACTATTCGTTCAAATTATTATTGGTCTTGCCTGCAATTAATAGGATTTATTCAATTTTTAATGATATTTTATTATGAGTTTTAATGACACTAATAATAATTGACCGAATTTAATGTTATATATTACAATTTTTAATCTCATTTATTTATTATTGACCGAATTAATTTAAGAATATATTACTATTACTAATACTAATATTATCATTTTTAATTTTAATCTTATTTATTTCTTATTGACCGAATTAAATTATGAATATATTACTAATAGTAAAACTAATATTACGATTTTTAAATTTAGTGTCATTTATATCTTATTGACCGAATAAAAATTTTCTATTACTCTTTATACAAATATATATTACTAATACTAATTGACATTAATAATAATTGACCAAATTGAATGTTATTTATTACGATTTTTTAACCTCATTTATTTATAATAATATTACTACGAAATTTTGTTTAATATGTTTTTATGAATTATTATTGGTCTTGCCTGCAATTAATATGATTTATTCATTTTTAATGTTATTTATTATGAGTTTTAATAACATTAATAATAATTGACCGAATTTAATGTTATATTACGATTTTTAAGATCATTTATTTATTATTGACTGAATTAAATTACGAATATATTACTAATACTAAAACTAATATTACGATTTTTAATTTTAATCCCTTTTATATCTTATTGACCGAATTAAAATTTTCTATTACTATTTTTACGAATATTAATAATACTAATTGACATTAATAATAATTGACTGAATTGAATGTTATTTATTATGATTTTTTAATCTTATTTATTTATATTAATATTACTACAAAATTATGTTTAATCTATCTTTATGAATTATATTGTTCTTGTCTGTAATTAATAGGATTTATTCATTTTTAATGTTATTTATTATGAGTTTTAATGACATTAATAATAATTGACCGAATTTAATGTTATATATTACGATTTTTAAAATCACTTACTTGTTATTACTTTTTTCGAATTTATGTTTAATAAGATTTAATCTTTTTTAATGTATTTTTAGTATGTTAGAATTAATGTTATTTATTGACATTAATAATAATTGACTGAATTGAATGTTATTTATTACGATTTTTAATCTCATTTATTTATATTAATATTACTACGAAATTATGTTCAATCTATCTTTATGAAAGTATATTTAATATTATTTATATTACTATTCGTTCAAATTATTATTGGTCTTGACTACAATTAATAGGATTTATTCATTTTTAATGATATTTTATTATGAGTTTTAATGACATTAATAATCATTGACCGAATTTAATGTTATATATTACGATTTTTAAGCTCATTTATTTATTATTGACCGAATTAACCGAATTAATTTACGAATATATTACGAATACTAATACTAATATTACGATTTTAAAATTTTAATCTCATTTATTTCTTATTGACCGAATTAAATTATGAATATATTACTAATACTAAAACTAATATTACGATTTTAAATTTTAATCCCATTTATATCTTATTGACCGAATTAAATTTTTGTATTGTTATTTTTATGAATATATTACTAATTGCTAATAATTACTAATACTAACTAATATTAATACTAATATTACAATTTTAGTTTTACTATTCGTAAAATTTCGTATTGTTGACCGAATATATATACTAATACTAATTGACATTAATAATAATTGATCGAATTGAATGTTAGTTATTTATTATGATTTTTTAATCTCATTTATTTATATTATTATTAATACAAAATTATGTTTAATTTATCTTTATGAATTATTATTGGTCTTGCCTACAATTAATAGGATTTATTCATTTTTTAATGATATTTTATTATGAGTTTTAATGACATTAATAATAATTGACCAAATCTAATGTTATATATTACGATTTTTAAGCTCATTTATTTATTATTGACCGAATTGACCGAATTAATTTAGGAATATATTACTAATACTAATACTAATATTACGATTTTAAATTTTAATCTCATTTATTTCTTATTGACCGAATTAAATTATGAATATATTACTAATACTAAAACTAATATTACAATTTTAAATTTTAATCCCATTTATATCTTATTGACGGAATTAAATTTTTGTATTGTTATTTTTATGAATATATTACTAATAATTATTAATACTAACTAATATTAATATTACGATTTTAGTTTTACTATTCGTAAAAATTCGTATTGTTGACCGAATATATTACTAATACTAATTGACATTAATAATAATTGATCGAATTGAATGTTATTTATTATGATTTTTTAATCTCATTTATTTATATTATTATTAATACGAAATTATGTTTAATTTATCTTTATGAATTATTATTTGTCTTGTCTACAATTAGTAGGATTTATTTATTTTAATGTTATTTATTATGAGTTTTAATGACATTAATAATAATTGACCGAATTTAATGCTATATATTACGATTTTTAAGCTCATTTATTTATTATTGACCGAATTGATCGAATTAAATTACAATATATTACTAATACTAAAACTAATATTACGATTTTTAATTTTAATCCCATATATATCTTATTGACCGAATTAAAATTTTCTATTACTATTTTTATGAATATATTACTAATTACTAATAATTACTAATACTAACTAATAGTAATACTAATATTACGTGCAGAAATTGTTTCTCAAGTCATTAGGTTTGTTAGTTGCATATTCAACATTTATGTTTACAATATTTTTATTCTTATTTTATATTTAGTTACACATTCTTAATTTTCTATACATAATGTTTTTGTAAAGGTTTACTGTGATTAGATGGTCTGATTTGCTTCAATCAGAATATACTTCCATTGGCGAATATTGTGTCTTCAAATGGTGTTCAATCCAGCAAAAAATGTTTGTTACTAAGGCTGCACCACAAGATGTCATTTATTTTGAAATTTAAATTATGATTTTGATGTTATTTATGAAAAGTTTTAATGTTATTTATGATGATTTTAATGTCATTGATTTGAATGATTGACTATGATTTGGTTGTTATTTCTTAAAATTTTTAATCATATTTATTGATATTACTAATATTTCGAAATTCATTTTAATATTGTTGACAGACTTTAATTTTGATATTACAACTTTCCTTTAATCAATTATCATGAAACGATATTCTTTTAATCATATACGACTTTCTTTCAAACATTTATTTAAATCTATTTAACAATGTTAAATCTATTTAACAGTTTATAATTTAAATATAATCTAAAGATAAAAATATACATTTATTTTCCTACACTTTTATTATTCTTTTAATAATAAATATAATTTAAATATATTTAACAGTTCCCTAAAATATATAATGTATTCAAAATAATGTTCAATGCTATTACTAATATTACGACCTTAATTTTAATATTGTTGACCGAATCTGAGTAAAAAATTTTTTATGTTTTTGTTAAATTGATGGAAGTCAATTCTTTGTCTATATGTCTTTGAGTTTGATTGTGCTAATTTCAAGCGTTGTTGACCAATTCACGTCAATTATCAATCCTTCAATTTTTTATAATTCAAAGACTTTCCTTTAATCAATTGTCATAAAACGATATTCTTTTAAACATATACGATTTTTCTTTAAACATTTATTTAAATTTATTTAACAGTTTATAATTTAAATATAATCCGAAGATAGGAGTGTACATTTATTTTCCTACACTTTTATTATTCTTTTAATAATAAATATAATTTAAGTCTATTTAACAGTTTCCTAAAATATATAATGTATTCAAGATAATTTTCAATGCCATTACTAATATCACGACGTTAATTTTAATATTGTTGACCCAATCTAAAAAAAAACTTTTTACGTTTTTGTTAATTTGATGGAGGTCAATTCTTTGACTTTATGTCTTTGAGTTTGATTGTGCTAATTTTAAGCGTTGTTGACCAATTCACGTCAATTACAAATCCTTCCATTTTTTTATAATTCAAATATATAAATAAATATTCCTACTTGATCACGTCAATCGAGGCACAGTATTTCCGATTTTGCAGAATTGTTCGAGACACAACAATACTATATAAACCTTAACAAATAATAAAATCATTTAATCGTCATACCAATGTTAACAACGAAATTAAATGATAATATAAATTTTCAAAATGTATTTTCTGTTAAAGAATTATATTACTTCAATCACAACTAATAATGATTACTAAAGATGTCAATAATAATTTGTATATAATGGCTAAGGCAATTTGAGACGCGGATGATTTTAATGTCATTTATTTGAATGATTGATTATGATTTTGATGTTATTTATTAAGATTTTTAATCATATTTATTGATGTTACTAATATTACGAATTTCGTTTTAACATTGTTGATTGACTTTCATTTTGATATTACGATTTTCCTTTAATCAATTGTCACTAAACGATAATCATCATCTTGATTTCAATAAGTGTGCTAATTTTAATATGTCAATAATAATTTGTATATAATGGGTAAGGCAATTTCAGACGCAGATTATTTTAATGTCATTGATTTGAATGATTGATTATGATTTTGATGTTATTTATTAAGATTTTTAATTGTTAAGTACTATATTTACACAATTTAAATAATGACGTTTTTGGCGGCATTTTGTAACATGTCAAAAGTTGCCTAAAGTGTATGTACAATGGGTCCTTTTGGCTACATGTTGAAATGGGTTTGGGGTTGATCCTTTTGGTGTCTATTTCTTTTAATAAAATATAGGAAATTTATATTACAGCATGTAACATTGGACCCATTTTCTTATTAGTTGTTTTTTAGCTATGTAATCGGTTTGAACCATTGGAGAGATAACATGTAAAATTTAAGCTACCCATTCAAGTAAGTGGGTTAAGGATTGTTTCTTAATTTACTTATCACCGTATCCATATCTTTACAACAACTATATTTTATGTAGAACACAAATAAGGAATACAATGGTGGAGGTTTTCATGAATTATTGGAAATGAGCTGCACTCCGAGGATCGTGATGACAATGATAACAACTTCGAAGGTGAAAAATCAGCTATCAATAAGCAAGACTTGGAAGATTTTGATTGAAGTAATGAAAATGGACCATTGGTTGAAGTTCGTTAAGCCCCAACTAATTGATAAGTGTTCTATGCTTAAACTAATTGATAAGTGTTCTATGCTTAAGCTTAGTTATGATTAGAATATAGATATTACCCAAATGATGTAATGTGTAATATTGGTTGAAGTTCGTTAAGCCCCAACTAAATGATAAGTGTTCTATGCTTAAGCTTAGTTATGATTAGAATATAGATATTACCCAAATGATGTAATGTGTGATATTGTGATAGTATGCTATGTAGTTTGCAGTGGTCAAATTAAACTTTACTTACTCGATATATCCATCATTTCGTTACATTAAACTGTTAGATGACATTTTGCATTTAACATCAAAATTTATACATATTGCATCATCAAACATTTAGTAACCAAATCAAATTGCATAATACAATTCTCATTTTCCTACATTTTTTTCATTTTACTTTCGGGTGAACCGTGGGTCCCCACGGGACTCTAACCTAGTAATAATAATAAAAAAATAAAAAGAAAGAATGTAGGCCATAAATGGCCTTAGGCCATATCGCACCATTTGAGGGGAGGATTACTTTCTGTGTGAGCATCAATTAGGAATTAGTTTTGCAAAAGGGAAATGGCATATTTTTTTAAGAGAGATCGGATATTCTAGAAGGGAGATCGCAATTTTATTTTTCTTTGTGCAGAGGAGGCGACGAAAGAAGGAGACAAGAAGATCCAAGATCTAATTTTTTAGGGGAAGAATCAAGCTCCATGGCCATGAGTGGCTAATTTCTTTGTATCACATTGGGGATGTAAACTTTTGAAGATCTAGGGTTAAACAAATTGGGTATTGTTCTTAAACTATTGATTATGTTTTTGTGTGTTTGAATTAACTGTGTTGAATTGTGATTAACCTTATGTTGAACTCATTTTAGTTAATTGATCTTGTGCCAATTTCTAATGATATGAACATGGTTCCTTGCTTTAACACAAAAATAGGATTGTATGTTCTAGGTAATGAAGTGTAGTTTATTCTATCTTCGATATTGATAAAACTTGACACCTAAGCCTATTGAGCAATCACTCCGTTAACACCAATCACATTACTATTGTTTACCCATTTGTGAAATCCCTAGTATTCAATTGTTGAAACCCTAGTGTGATCTTTTTAATTAAATTGTTTACAACCTATATTACTTTTTACTCTTACAATATTCAAGTTAATATAATAAACAAAACTCTTTCAATCAATTCTTAAATGAACCTAGTACAACCTTCATAAGATTTCTAGCAATCTTCATAAGAAATACCATTTAATCAACTAAAATATTATCCACTAACCACACGCTCCTCTGGATTCGATACCCTACTTACCCTAGCTACCTAGGTTAATTAGGTTTTGTATGACCCGTGACGACCGGCTCATCAGTTTGACTAAGGGACCTTGAAAGGGTTTAAGTTTAATTGGTTTTAATTAACATCACAAAACACCAAATGGTGTAGTGGTTGTGTGGTGTGGTTAAGGTTTAGCCCGCCAGGGACTCGGGTTCGAATCCTGGCTCAGGCAAACATTTTTTTTTAACGTTTTTAAATCAGAATTTTTAATAAAATCCAATTTAATATTGATTATAAACCATTATTTAAACAAAAAAAATTAATAAAATGGATGGGAAAGATAATGTAAACATGAATCGGATGAATAAATGAGGGAGTTCTATATATATATATATATATATATATATATATATAAAAAATTGTGTGATGTTACAATAACCATGGCTCTGATACCAATCTGTAACACCCCAACCGATGGCGGAAACATCGAGGTGTCACGTAGTGATGATTGTTCAATAGCTCATGGTACTAAATGAAAGTTGAATAATATTAAACAATTTACAATTTACAAGTAAATATTACAAAGGTTGATTAATATAAGCTAGGTCCAAAGCTCCTATGTGTTCCCAAACTTGTACAACTTCCAATAGCAAATAAACCTGAAACATGTTAAATTGGAAAGATGGGGGGGTCAACAATAAATAGTTGGTGAGAATACATAGGTTTTGTATATAGTTGAAAACAATATGTTGTATAACCATCATAGTTAAAGTATAATAATGAGTAATGATAGAATATGAGTCCGACATGTAACAATGTGTCTTTTGTACAATCAAACCTTGTGTCTACTGAGACCTAACTCGCAAGTTAGTAAAAGTGTAACTGTTATCGATCATCCCTGAATTTATGCGGGGGGATGGGTTTGTCAGACCTATAGCGCTATAATCTAAACAGGCGGCTTGATCAATGTTAATAATTGTACTGTGTCTTTTTGTTACAGTCAAATGATAGAATGAGTAAATGATAGTGTAATTGAATCACAAGTTTCAAGAATGTAAGAATGAGTAAATGATAGTGTATAAAATGTTTAAACATGTTTCACCCCAAAATGTAAAACAGAAAAAGGGGCTATGTAAACTCACCTTAATGGTAGTATCGAATCTCTTGATATAGAATAAATGTGGCACAACGATTCCAAGTATACCCTATTTCAAGGTAATAAATAAGTGTTGGGGAAAACTTAATAAGTCTAAGTTTTCTAGTCTGAAATGTGCTAGGGTTCCTAATTTGGGGATAGTAATTGATTTATAATTAAATTTGAATAATTGTTAATAACTTAAATAAATAAATAAATAAATAATAAAAAATATTTTTGACCAATATTAACTAAAGGTGGTTGAATTATAATGTAATAAATGTGAAAATAATTTTTATAAAATTATTATCTTAATTAATGAATATTTATATACTAATACTTATTTGACAAAATATAGACTTAATATTTAAAAATATTAAAATTTATAAATTTGAATCAAAAATTTATATTTCTGATCTAAATGATTAATAATAATTTATGTGAAATTTTGATGTAAAAATAATGAAAAATGAATTTATTAAGATTTATTTATGATTAAAATAACAAAAATCGATTAAAAATATTAAATAAATGATTTTTCAGAAATAAAAATCATTTCTGGAATGTCTATTGTTTTGTAAGTTTAGGATAATTTTTGTAGAATTTTATAAAATCGTTTTGATATTTTTTATAGAATTTTATAATTATAATAGAATAAACTTGTAATATTTATTATATATAATAAATAAAAGATTTTTGAAAAACTAAAAATTGTATGATAAACTTTTCTATTAGAACATCATAAAATAATTTTTGTAGAATTTATAAAGCAATTTTAGTATTTTAAATCCATTTTTAAAAATATTAGTGAATATATATAAGTATAAAGGGTTAAAAAAATGTTTGCACATGCTAGGGATCGAACCCGAACCTCTGGCCGGTTCGATGTTTTATATCACAAGCCTAGACCATCTGGTCTAGACCCTGAGAACGATTATGTTTGGTTTTAATTAATTTTAACAACTCTTTGGGTTTAATCCTGATTATTCAAAATAAAAATGTTGGGGACTGGAATCGAACTCAAGTCCCATCCGGTTCTAGACTTTAAACAGCAAGGGTACCACCAACTGATCTATAGGTAAGTTGGTGATAAATCTCAGATTGTTTTAAATAAATATGACGACTACAAAGAGTCATCTTCCCCAATGAAAGCATAAGAACCCTAGAATTATAATCGGCCCCAATTCGTTGTAATAATTTAACTAGATATTTGCCCGCGTTGACACGCAGTTTAACAACGTACGATTATTTGGAGTAGTATAACGTATAAGAAAAATAAAGTAGAAACATTTTATTAAAATTTAAAAGCAACGAATACACATTTATTCAAATATCGCTGAAAATTTCCTTATAAACCACATTTTTTGTTTTAGTCATCACTTTCCCACCAGCATCAAGTATAAGTAACTTCACGCCTGCCCTGCTTTTAACTCTTGACAATGCGACATAAAGCTGGTCATGTGAGAATACAGGGTTTCTTAAATACAATCCAACCTGAATAAGGCGACTTAAATGGTATGTGTTAAAAATAGACTTATGGCATATTCAACAATAAGAAAGTAATAAAAATGAAAATAAGAAACTAACTACCACCTAAATTTCACAATTTAATTTGACACGTCTGAGAAGATGAGCATTACCCATATCGACCCGCTAAAAAAGCTTCGAGCATATTTTATTCTATTTGACACATTTGAAAAGGCAAACATTACCCAAATCGACCCGTTAAGAAAAGGGAAGATTGCCCCAATTCACCTATGGCCTATGTATAAGTAAAAGGAACATCAATCTAATCAAAACACCATAAACACACTGTTGGCGACTTTTACCCTATTTGACCCATTGGAAAAGTTGAACATTACCCAAATCGACCGATTTATAAGTAAACAAACATGAACCTACACCACTAAAACAACATTTTATAACCCTCTTTTAACTAATCAACTAATTCACATAACCCATATGCTTGCATTTGATAAAAAAGCTACCGTTCAAGGTCTCTGAGTAAGCAACTTAGAACTTCCTTAACTTTGCATCAACATCGATATGCTTACTCATTTCAGAGTGTTGCCTACAAATATTTAAGTACTAAGATCAAGTAAACTAACAATACAAAAAACAGTGTGTTTGGATGACGTTTTAAAAGCGATTATATGAGCTTTAAGCGATCAAAATCATAGAATTAGCTGTGATACCTCAAAAATCCACATATAAGTCAAAAGTCAAATACCAAATGGACATTCAGTTTTCAAATAAATAATCAATGAACTTCAGCGAGAGGTAATTACGTATATAACATTACTTACATGTAGAAAAACACCGATAGGATGACGCCCGCAAATAGTATTATCAGAGACAAACCTGTCCTCAAAAGTCTTTAAATTTCTCGCGCTCCATATTTGCGAAATCGTTGCTAACCCCACATTGTGTAAATCTTCTTCCACCTTTTGCTTCCCGGACTACTCCACAGCCGGGTGTTTAATAACTTTCCTAAACACTATAATCCATAATTTTTAATTTTTTTAAAATAAAAACATTTAATAACTATTCTATTTTTAAAATTCAAAAAAAAGTCATTAATGTTTTTATAAATGTTTTTTATTTTTTAAAAATCGAAATCATTCATTAATGTTTGGGTCAACGTGTTTAATAACTTTCCTAAACACTGTAATCTAGATTTTTAATTTTCTTAAAATAAAAAAAATTTAATGACTATTCTATTTTTAAAATTCAAAAAAGAGTCATTAATGTTTTTATAAAATTTTTTATTTTACATCAACGAAAATTATTCATTAATGTTTCGGTCAAAGTGTTTAATAACTTTCCTAAACACTATAATCCAGATTTTTAATTTTTTTTTAAATAAAAAACATTTAATGACTATTCTATTTTTAAAATTCAAAAAAGAGTCATGTTTTTATAAAAGAATTTATTTTTTAAAAATCGAAAATCATTCATTAATGTTTCGGTCAACGTGTTTAATAACTTTCCTAAACAATATAATCCACATTTTTTGTTTTTTTAAAATAAAAAACATTTAATAACTATTCTATTTTAAAATTCAAAAAAGAGTTATTAAACACTATAATCCATAATTTTTAATTTTTTTAAAATAAAAACATTTAATAACTATTCTATTTTTAAAATTCAAAAAAGAGTTATTAAACACTATAATCCATAATTTTTAATTTTTTTAAAATAAAAACATTTAATAACTATTCTATTTTTAAAATTCAAAAAAAAGTCATTAATGTTTTTATAAATGTTTTTTATTTTTTAAAAATCGAAATCATTCATTAATGTTTGGGTCAACGTGTTTAATAAATTGCCTAAACACTGTAATCTAGATTTTTAATTTTCTTAAAATAAAAAAAATTTAATGACTATTCTATTTTTAAAATTCAAAAAAAGAGTCATTAATGTTTTTATAAATTTTTTTATTTTACATCAACGAAAATTATTCATTAATGTTTCGGTCAAAGTGTTTAATAACTTTCCTAAACACTATAATCCAGATTTTTAATTTTTTTTAAATAAAAAATATTTAATGACTATTCTATTTTTAAAATTCAAAAAAGAGTCATGTTTTTATAAAAGAATTTATTTTTAAAAAATCGAAAATCATTCATTAATGTTTCGATCAACGTGTTTAATAACTTTCCTAAACAATATAATCCACATTTTTTGTTTTTTTAAAATAAAAAACATTTAATAACTATTCTATTGTAAAATTCAAAAAAGAGTTATTAATGTTTTTATAAAAAAATTTATTTTTTAAAAATCGAAATCATTCATTAATGTTTGGGTCAACGTGTTTAATAACTTTCCTAAACACTGTAATCCATATTTTTAATTTTCTTAAAATAAAAAACATTTAATGACTATTCTATTTTTAAAATTCAAAAAAGAGTCATTAATGTTTTTATAAAATTTTTTATTTTTTAATAATCGAAAATTATTCATTAATGTTTCGGTCAAAGTGTTTAATAACTTTCCTAAACACTATAATCCAGATTTTTAATTTTTTTTAAAATAAAAAACATTTAATGACTATTCTATTTTTAAAATTCAAAAAAGAGTCATGTTTTTATAAAAGAATTTATTTTTTTAAAAATCCAAAATTATTCATTAATGTTTCGGTCAACGTGTTTAATAACTTTCCTAAACACTATAATCCAAATTTTTACTTTTTTTAAAATAAAAAACATTTAATGACTATTCTATTTTTAAAAGTAAAAAAAGAGTCATTAATGTTTTTATAAAAATAAATATTTTTTAAAATCGAAAATCATTCATTAATGTTTCGGTCAAAGTGTTTAATAACTTTCCTAAACACTATAATCCAGATTTTTAATTTTTTTAAAATAAAAAACATTTAATGACTATTCTATTTTTAAAATTCAAAAAATAGTCATTAATGTTTTTATAAAAAAAAAAATAATTTTTTAAAAATCGAAAATCATTCATTAATGTTTCGGTCAAAGTGTTTAATAACTTGCCTAACATTGTAATCCCGATTTTTAATTTTTTTTAAAATAAAAAACATTTAATGACTATTCTATTTTTAAAATTCAAAAAAGAAGAAAGAAAAATCTAACCTCGTATGCAAGACGGATGCCTTTGAACACCTCACCAGCTTGTGAATCCTTGTTAACATTAAATCCACAGTATTAAACGGATTATTATGAAATCATGAAAGAGAAAAATCTTATAAACAATAGGAAAAATCTGAAAATAATTATAACGAAACAACAATATATAACAGGAATCGTATGAAAAAGCAAGAAACAATCGTTACCTTGAAGGAGAGAGACGAAGAACATGAAACCTAAACCCCCAAATCTGCAAAATTATTTAAAAGCAATCAACAATACAAAAAAATAGGTTAATATCAACAATCGATTATCCCTGAAAATCATTAAATATGGAAATCATTATAAGAAACAAACAATCGCCTAAATATGAAAATCATTATAACAAACAAACAATATATAACAGGAATCGTATTAAAAAAATTGAAACAATGGTTACCTTGAATGAGTGACACGAAGAAGATGAATGATCGGAGCCGACGAACACACACAAAACAAACAGACTGATAATAAGTATAACAAAGAACAATATGTAACAGGAATATTATGAAAAAGAAAGAAAGAATCGTTACCAATGATCGGAGATAGAAGCGTTGGTTTGATGAAGAAGAAACGATCGCAATCTTCTTCTTCAAATGAGAGAGAGCGAATCAGAGAGAATGAGGGAAGAAAGAGAAACGCGTGTGTTTTTATTAGGGTATTGATTGGGTAGGTTAATGATTTTAGGAAACTATTAACTCACCAATTTTGACCATATTTATGTATTTTTAATCTAATTTTAATTTAAAAAAAAAAGAAAAATTTTATAAATTACAAGAGTAGGACACGTGGCACAATATGGGAAGAGAGAGGAATTGAGGTGAAATGAGGGAGTGCCAAGTGTACAAATTGAGTTTGTTTTATTAGATGTATAGATTAACCATAGCGTTACTGATTACAAAGGGCCGATTAATGCATACAAACAAAGAACAATATCATACCAGACACGTAATGCTCCTACTCGTCGGTCAACCGAAACGTCAAAAACGCTAGATTATGCAAATCTTGGATGATTACAGAGATAATTGTGATATGGGGTATGTTTTTCAGCACATTAAGGTTGAAAATGAGGGTTCAATTTATAATATGGCTACATAATCTAAGCAGTTAATGCGGTAAAATATCGGTTATCGGTCAAGGACCGATATTTAGGATATCGTTTATTGCGGTGAGATATCGGTGGGATATCGGTAATTACGGAATATATATATTATAATAATAGTAAGATCAATATATAAAACTTAATACATTTTGTAACAAACTAAAAATCTTTAGGGTCAAATCTGACAAAAACCGTAATATTAAGGATTAAAATATTATTTAGATAAAAAGAATTAAAGGAAATATATGGTATATGTTGATAAACCCTAAAAACAAAGCAACCGTCACTTTGTCTTCTCTTCTTCTCCATTGCAGGTTTCTTCCTCCTATTTCTAGCAGAGGTTCATCTCCATCTCTTTTTCTTTTACAAACTTTCATAGTCATGTTCATCCCTTTTACATCTCTTCAGCCCTATTACATCTCTGTTGTAACCTAAATGGTATTGAAGAAACAATAAGTATCCCGGAGATTAGGACTAATCACCGGGGTGGTTAATACCTATGTTACTGTCAGATTAATCCTTTACCCAAACCGTGGTGGTAACCCGTGTGAATACTAATGTAAGTGAGTGTATATGAAGTGTGTGAGAACACGAGAGTTAAGTGGTTCGGTCGTTAATGACCTACGTCCACTGTAAGTACACCGGAATATTATTGATAATAAAGGAGATTACAATGAGTGTAGTAGTGATGGTTATTTCTGAATGAATCTACAAGGGTTGCATGCGATCTTATTTATAGAGACCGTGGTGGGCTACATGGGGCAGCCCACGGATGACGCAATCAGTTTGGGCCTGGCTGAGGCCCAAACCCACGGCCCTTCTGATAATGGCGGGAAAGGACCTGTTACTGTTGATGTCGTCATGCTATAGTGTGGTCGTTGTAGTAGCCTGACACGTGGCGGACTTCTGGTGGTGCACAGTAACGTCGTACTTGCTACAGTGCTCAGGCTATCCATGCTGCCTGATGTGACGTCTGACAGTTGGCGAGGTAATGCCTGTTGGTCACTATTCACGACAGCATGTACAGTGTAGCCGTTCACCTTTTGTACCGTCTGCCACATGTCCTTCTCCAGTTGGTATGTACTCTGTCATGGATCTTTATGAATCTTCCTTCTGCCATTCCTTGTACTTCATATGAGAGGTGTCAAGGGGAAATTCCGCGCGTGGTGGCACGCGCGTATCAGGTGTTGTTTGTTGCTTATCGTATGCTTTGGCGCGCGAGACATGTTGACTACTTGTCTCCGCGCGAGTGTGTTCCCGCGCCATGATCTGGCGTGGGTTTGCCGTTGTTCGGGGATAGGGACGCCTTTCAGATTAGGCTCCATATCCCTTCAAGTCCCCCTAGTCTAGGACTTCTCCTGCTCGCTGATGAGGAGGTGGAGTGCTAGACTCAAAATGTGTTAGTCGCTGATGAAAGCTCATTTGCTGGTGTTGTAGTTTGTTGGCGCAGATTCTTGGAAAAACTCAGCGGGGAACGTCTTTTCCGGTTTTACGTCAAATTTGCGCTGAGAAGGACGTGCTCCGCCTTACCCTTGCAGGCGTTGGGCGGGGAACGTCTTTTGCAAACTTACGTCAACTTTGCGCCATGCAGGACGCTTCCTGCCTTGCCTTTGCAGGCGTTGGGCGGGGAACGTCTTTTGCAAACTTACGTCAAGCTTACGCCATGCCGGACGTGTTCCGCCTTAACCTTGCAGGCGTTGGGGGGGAACGTCTTTTGCAAACTTACGTCAAGCTTACGCCATGCAGGACGTGTTCCGCCTTAACCTTGCAAGATTTTAGGCGGGGAACGTCTTTTGCAAATTTACGTCAAGTTTGCGCCCATGAATTAAATGCTATTGGAGTGATTTAATGCGGGTCCTGAGTTGGTAATAAATTCTAAATCATTGGCATTCAATTTGTTTCTCATGAGCTGGAGTGAATGCGCCTGGAATTCGAATGATCAGTTACTTCTGATGGAAGTTTAATGGTTGCTGACGTGTTCAGTGACTGTCTGGTTGTGCAGACTGAGGCATGTCACGTCATGGTTGCAGTTACCAATTTCCCGTCTGTGTCAGGAGCGTGGGACGCCATGCGTCTGACGCTTTGTCTTCGTGGTTGAGATTGTGCCACGTGTCAGTGGGCATGTGTTTCCTGTCAGGCGCGTGGGTTAGCACGCGCTTACTTTATTGTGATCGTGAGATCTGTTGACACGTGTCGATCATCCGGCTCATGCGTGGCACACAACTGTCACACACTATCATCTGGGCCGCCCGTTTGCGTTGGTTGACACGTGTCGCCATCTGGTGTCTGGAATTTGAAAAGGTGTGACGTTTGGCGCTTCCTAGGTGGGTCCCACTATCATTAATGCGATGAGTATATAAACCTCATCGTGGTTCATTTGAACGGTTATTCTCTCAAAATTTCCTTCTTCTATTCTTTGCTTTCACTTCTCTCCCAAAGTTCCGGTCGTTCTCCGTTGAAGTTTCCGTTCAATCTTCGAAGACTTCCTTTGTCTTGGAGATTTATTGTTGAAACTTCAGGTGTGTTCGCCTTTTGTTTGCTTTTCCATCCTTGAAATTTGTTCGTCTTGTATTTCTTTTGAAGATTCCGGTGAATCTTCATATTCTCCGGCGTTCTTTTTCCAGAATCGTTATATTTTCCGGTGTCATTTTTCCAGAATCATTAAAATGTCTGAGATTCCGGTGAGTCCCCCATTGTCTGCCGAGGATGTTGTGATGGGGCCGACTACGGAGGAGGTGGTGGAAGAAGAAGTTCTTGTCGAGCATGGCAAGATAAAAGAGAGGAAGTTGATGTCCAACACTTATTGTGTTTGGAATCAGGAGGCCTTCAACCGGTTTTGCATCATGTATGGCATTTTGCCGGAATGGGAGCCTACCCTTCCTTCTCCGACCAGCACCGTGCTTTCTGCCAGTAGCGGTCAGTTAGCGCTGTACGAGGCCCACTTTGCTAAGTGTGGGTTTCGCCTTCCCTGTACACGCTTCCAGGTAGATACTATGGTGGCCTATGGTGTTGGGCCCACACAACTAACCGCCTTCGGGCTTCTGAGGTTAGTTCATTTTGAAGCTTCATGCCGCGCTCTGGACATTGATCCAACCGTTGAGCGGTTCAGTGTCTTCTACTTCATGGCGCGGGACGAGATGTGGTTCTCGTTTAAGCCACGCCCGAAGGTGCCGCCGATGGCTACTCACACTCCTAAGTCCATACATTGGGCTAAGGATAAGTTTTTCTTTGTGAAGAAGGGTGTGATCCCCATCAGTCTCCCCTGGAAGGTGATAGGGGATGGGCAGCGGGTGGCCGACATGCCTGTGCCCAAAGACTTTAAGAAGCAGGCGTGGTTCATCGCCCTTACTTCCAACGCCACTAAGCTGGAGTTCCACAACCTGACAGAATGCATTTTCTTCCTTCTTGGGATGAGCCGCAATGGAATCCGGGCGGGCAAAGAGCCTTATATTGCGGAGGAGGGTACGTTTGTTTATTATCATTATTGTTATTATTATTTTCTGTGTCCTTCCTCTTACCTTGTATGTTTGTAGGTGTGAGCAAGTTTCAGTTCTTTGCTGCCCGCCAGGAGAGGGGTATTAAGTGGAGACCTTTGGCGGAAGGTCAAACCTCTTGTTTGGACGAGCTTGCTGACCGCTTTTATTACCCGGATCTGACCACCGCGCCCAAGCCTTATTATACAACCGGTGAGTCTTCAGATCCCTTCGGCCCTAGCATTTTTGGAGATGATACTACTGGATTTTCAGTAGGGATTGTCCCGCCGGTGAGCTCATCCGCGGGGCGTGGGCGTTGGAAACACGCGCCGCGGAATCATGGGTACCGAGCGAAAGTTGTGCTTTCTGACTCGGGTTCTTCCGTTTCAGCAGGGGAAGTTGTGAAAGGGCGTCGACGGCGTAAGGATGGCCCGCCCTCTGAAGATGAGGAAGAGGTTGAGTCTTCTCAGCTGGAGAAGAGGAAGAGGGCGCGTGTTGATAGCGCTGCCACTAGCAGTGCTGCTGCTGCTATGGAGAATGTGTCTACTGCCCCAGCAGGTGGGGCCGAGAGTGGGGGTACCACTCAGATGACTGAACCAGTGACAGCTTCTGAAGGCGTTACTGATGTTGCTGGTATTCAGAAGACCAGCGCTGCTGAGGGGCAGGGAGGAAGTGCCCCTGTTTTTTCTATGGGGATTCGCGCTGCCCCGACTAGGCAGCCGTTGTTCCAAAAACTGATAAAGAAGAAGGCGCCTGGTAAGCGATTTTTGCTGCTTTTTTAAGTCTAACTTTGAATTCTTTCTCTAATGCTGTTTTGTTTCCGCAGTGTCGCCCAAGATAACTCCCACTCCTCCTCCTTTGTCTCCATCTGCGGAAGCTGCTCGTGTGGAGGAGGAGCGGTTATGGCAAGAGCAAGAGGTTGCTCGTAAACAGGCGGAAGCCGATGAAGCCTTGCAAAAGGCTGAGGCTGACCGTGCTGCCGCTGCTGCAAAGAAGCGGGCGGAGGCCGATGAAGCCTTGTTAAAGGCTGAGGCCGCTAAGGCTGCTGCTGCCAATGAAGCCAGACAAAAGGCTGAGGCGGAGAAGAGGGCGGAAGCTGATCGCCTTCTCCTTCAAGAACAGCAGTTCTTGGAGGAGCGGGCTAGGTTGGCCAAGGAGCGCGAGGCCAAGGAGCGCGCAGATGTTGAGGGCCAGGAGGTGGGCCTTGGAGGTGATGGCTTTGAGAGGGCCCTGTTTGAGCAGGGCGCTTCTGTGGCTGCTGGTTCGCGCCCGGATAGGCGCGAGTCTTCGAAGGTTGGTGAGGCGTCGGGGGCCTATGATGGCTCCTGCTGGGCTGGTGGTGACGCCATTTGGCGCCCTCGCTGGGCAATCAGGGAGAATACGTTATTCTCCAACTCCCTGGCTGCCGAGGAGTTTATCAGCGAGGTGGTGCCTCCCTATGAGCGCACTCACCAAGACATGTTGAGTCGTCCGGACCTTATTACTGCCTTGTGCGTTAATCAGGCAACTCAACTGTCAATGATGGACTCGCTGCGGCGCCGTGATTCGGCGTTGTGGCGAGATATGGAGAAGGTCGAGGCGGAGAAGGCGGACCTTGCCGAAAAGGAGGCTGCCTTCAAGGCGGAAATTGCCAAATACCGCCGCCGTGCTCATGATGCGGAGGCAAAGGTCTCCAAACTTGAAGAAGAGGCTGCTGCTTCCAAGCGCCGTTGGGCAGAGTCCTGGAAGAAAGCTAACCTTGAAACTATGACGGTTAAGGATACTCTGGCCGAGGTGCAGGAGGAGAGGCGGACGGCGGTCCGCCAGCTAGAGGAGAAGAGCAGGGCTCTCACAGAGAGGACCGCCAAGTATGTGGAGATGCGGAAGGAGTTGGAGTCTAAGGATTCAGCTCTTGTTGCAGCCACAGAGCGTGTCTCTTTCTTGGAGCAGGAGAAGGTTCAGATCCTTGGTGCTAAGGAAGATCTGGAGCGGGATCTGGACTCTTCTGATCAAGCTCGCCTCGAGGCTGTGAAGGAGTGCGAGGCGGCGAAGGTCTTGTTAGAGGAGGCGGTCTCTGCGCAGACCCAGATGCAAAGTTCCATCAGCTGGTTGATGACGGATGGAATGAATGGGGTGAGTTTTCGCGCTTTTCTTGTTCTTGGTAATTGTTTTTCTTGTCATCATATTAACTTTATTTTCTTTGTAGGTCTTCAAGAGGTTTTGGCAAGAGCCCAAGTTGGGCGATCAAGTTGCCTCTATCGCTGCTGCCGCCCAAGCCTTTGGGTATAGCGAGGGCTATGGCGATGGCTTCTCCAGCGCGCAGAATGATGGGCGGCTTGAGGATGCGGAGCATTATGGCAAGCCGCTGAAGGAGGAGTATGAGGCGGAACTTGCCAAATTTGAAGAGATTGATTTTCCCATCCTTCAAGTTATAGCTGACTGCAACAACAATGCGGATCCCCTTGCTGCCTTGAAGTACTTTATCGACAAATCTGACGAACTTGCAAGGGGTTCTGGCGGAGAGGCCTCGGGTGCGGGTAGTGTTTAGGCGCTGTTTTTGTCATTTGTAATCATTGTAAATATATGAGGGTTTTTAAGTCCCTTCTTTTTAATGAAGTTTTTTAAGTTTGTTATATCGTGTTGTCTCGTACTTAACTTACTTATTTAACCAAGTCGTCACCCGGTGTGTAAGTAGGAGTTAAGACGGGCGCTCGGCTAGACAGTCCGGCATTTAAGTGTTAACACTTTTGCCTTGAAGACCGTAGCGGAGACCAACTTGAGCCATTGAGTCTGACTTAGGCGCACGATGGCCTTGCCTAGAAGACCTTTCATCGCGTTTCGCGTTGCGCGCTGTTTTCTTGTCCGAGTTGCAACGACTCTAGAAGACAAGTGTTTATGCGCGTGGCGTTGTTATGCGTGGTTGCAGGTCCGGCAAGTAAATCCGTCTTGAAGACCATGCGCTGTATAGCAGGTGTAAGCCCGACGCACGCGGGGCGCGTCTTGAAGGCGGACCTTGCTTATCTAGCGAGCGGCTTTGGTCCGACGTCATTTTGCCTAACTCTTGAAGACTTTTGGCGCTGAAAATGCAAGTAGAAACACAGATATAGGAAACGTTTTCATTGATAGTGTGGCATGTGTAGCCATGTTACATGATTACAAATAACAACGTCGCAGCTGTGCGCCATTCCATGTTCGCGGAATGGGAGTGCCATCTAGCCTTTCTAGCGCGTAGGCGCCTTTGCCTAACACTTCTTGTATCTTGTAGGGACCTTCCCAGGTTGGGGCAAGTTTCCCCGGCTTTTCGGCGTTGGAAGCCTCGTTGTTGCGGAAAACGTAATCCCCCACCTTGAAGGTTTGCTTTTTGACGCGCTTGTTGTAATATTGTTCCAGCTGAGTCTTGTAGCTGGCTTCTTTTATTGCCGCGAGGTCACGGCGTTCTTCTAGTAGGTCGAGGTTTATGCGGAGTTCTTTATCATTGTCGGTTGTGTCAGCCATGGATACTCTTGCCGTTGGGCAGGTGATTTCTACGGGAATTACCGCTTCGGAACCGTATGTTAGGCTGAACGGTGTTTCTCCGTTGCTTGTTTTTGTGAGGGTGCGGTAGGCCCACAAGACGTGTGGGAGTTCGTCTACCCACCCTGTTCTTTTTGTGCCCAACCTTGTCTTGATGCCTTCTACGATTGTGCGGTTGGCCCTCTCTACTTGACCGTTGCCTTGCGGGTGTGCAACGGATATAAATATTTGTTTGACTCCCATTTCGGCCAACCATTGCTGAAGGGATTGGTCCTCGAATTGTGTTCCATTGTCGCTGACCAACTGCATTGGCAAGCCGAACCGACAAATGATGAATTCCCAGAGGAACTTTTTCACATGTGCGCCGTCAATCTTGGCCAAGGGCTTGGCTTCAACCCACTTGGTGAAGTAGTCGATGGCCACTATCAAGTATTTCACGTTGCCTGGCGCCGTCGGGAACGGACCGACCAGGTCAATGGCCCATTTTTGGAATGGCCAAGCCGCTGTAACCGGCACCAGGTTGTTCTTTGGGCGGAGAGTATTTGGGGCGTGGCGTTGGCAGCTGTCGCATTTGCGTAATTCATTAACCGCGTCGACATGCATGCCAGGCCAGTAATACCCTGCGTTCATTAGTTTTGCTACCACCATTCTTGGGCCTGCGTGCAGCCCGCAAGTTCCTTCGTGTTCGTCTCTGAGGAGGAAGGAGGCTTCTGCGGGGTCCACGTGGTCGTGGGTTCGAGTCCCACGGATGGCGCCAATGAAGAAACAATAAGTATCCCGGAGATTAGGACTAATCACCGGGGGGGTTAATACCTATGTTACTGTCAGATTAATCCTTTACCCAAACCGTGGTGGTAACCCGTGTGAATACTAATGTAAGTGAGTGTATATGAAGTGTGTGAGAACACGAGAGTTAAGTGGTTCGGTCGTTAATGACCTACGTCCACTGTAAGTACACCGGAATATTATTGATAATAAAGGAGATTACAATGAGTGTAGTAGTGATGGTTATTTCTGAATGAATCTACAAGGGTTGCATGCGATCTTATTTATAGAGACCGTGGTGGGCTGCATGGGGCGGCCCACGGATGACGCAATCAGTTTGGGCCCGGCTGAGGCCCAAACCCACGGCCCTTCTGATAATGGCGGGAAAGGACCTGTTACTGTTGATGTCGTCATGCTATAGTGTGGTCGTTGTAGTAGCCTGACACGTGGCGGACTTCTGGTGGTGCACAGTAACGTCGTACTTGCTACAGTGCTCAGGCTATCCATGCTGCCTGATGTGACGTCTGACAGTTGCGAGGTAATGCCTGTTGGTCACTATTCACGACAGCATGTACAGTGTAGCCGTTCACCTTTTGTACCGTCTGCCACATGTCCTTCTCCAGTTGGTATGTACTCTGTCATGGATCTTTATGAATCTTCCTTCTGCCATTCCTTGTACTTCATATGAGAGGTGTCAAGGGGAAATTCCGCACGTGGTGGCACGCGCGTATCAGGTGTTGTTTGTTGCTTATCGTATGCTTTGGCGCGCGAGACATGTTGACTGCTTGTCTCCGCGCGAGTGTGTTCCCGCGCCATGATCTGGCGTGGGTTTGCCGTTGTTCGGGGATAGGGACGCCTTTCAGATTAGGCTCCCTATCCCTTCAGGTATCAAAATGGACAAAAAAAACACCAAACCGATATTCTCACCGATATAACAGATATTCTCACCGATACAACCGATATTTTGAAGGCAGTATCGGCCGATATATCACCGATATCGGCCGAGATTATCGGAACCGAGATAGGGACCGATATTTGTGACCGAGATAGGCCCTTATGGCCGATAACTGAGATATCACCGATATATCACCGAGATATCACCGATATTGACTGCTTAGTACATAATAGGAAGGTCCTCGTGATTGGTCATGGTTGGTCAAAACCGAGTTAATATGCTTCAATTACGAACTATATCTACGGCACTAATAGGTTGATTGGACGCGGAAGTAATGTCTCAGCCATTAATCAAAATTAATTGTGATTTGGGTTTCCAATTTTCGAGCTCCAAGGTGTGATCAAATTGCAAAGGTCAATGGTCAAATCAAAAAAAAAGAAAAGAAACAAATGAACTGTGTCGAGGAGGAGCAGCAGCAGGGGAAAGGGATAAGAGCATGGGCCGGGTTTGGGATCCTATTTTGGGCCGAGGGTTGGGTTAGGGAGATTGGGTTTAAAATTTTGGGTGGGTTTGGTTTGGTTAGACTTTGTTATGGTAACACAAAAATAAACATGACAAGTATATATACATATAAATAAACTTCATAATTTTTGACATTCTAAAAATCTGATCTTACTATTATTATTATTATTATTATTATTATTATTATTATTATTATTATTATTATTATTATTATTAGTATAAAGTGGTAAATATATATATATTGTTTTTGAAATCATATAAGGAGTATATGGTGGGTAAAGTGGTGATTTTATTAACTCAAAAATTTGGGGAAAAAATACGTGATGTTACACCATGTGCCATGGGCAAGAGCCCCCTTTTTGAGTCTTGCATTGAGAATCGTCGTAAGACCTTATCAATATATGTACTTTGACTCAAACCCAATAACCGCTTTGATCTATCTCTATAAATCTTTATTCCAGAATATAAGCGGCTTCACCAAGATCGTTCATTACGAAACATTTACCCAACCAGGTCTTAACATCTTTAAGCATAGGGATATTGTTTCCAATATTTAGTATGCCATCTACATACAGTATAAGAAAAGTGATACAGCTCCCACTAGATTTCTTGTAAACACACGGTTCATCTTCGTTCTTGATAAAATCAAACTCTTTGATTTTCTGATCAAAACGGAGATTCTAGCTGCGAGATGCTTGCTTTAATCCATAGATGGATTTATTCAGCTTGCACACCTTATTAGGATTCTTTGGATTGACAAAACCTTCAGGTTGAACCATATAGACATCTTCCAGTAAGTGTCCATTAAGGAACGCGGTTTTGACATCCATTTGCCATATCTCATAGTCATAATATGCAGCAATGGCAAGTAGAATTCTAATAGACTTAAGCATTGCTACTGGCGAGAAAGTTTCCTCATAATCAATTCCTTGAGTCTGAGTAAAACCTTTCGCTACAAACCTTGCTTTGTAGGTTTGCACATTCCCATCCATGTCAGTCTTCTTCTTGAAGATCCATTTGTTTCCTACAGTCCGACACTCGGCAGGAAGATCAACCAAATCCCAGATTTGGTTATCATACATGGATTGCATCTCTGCATTCATAGCTTCTTGCCATTTCTTAGATTTCGAATCCAAGATTGCAGCTTTGTAAGTAACAGGCTCAGCTTCATCAATCATGAAGATATCGTCATACCTTACAGGTGTTCGACGATCCCTAATACTTTTCCAAACACTTGGTGTTTCTGTTGTTTCTTGAGTCCTCTCGGGCTCAACTTCAACAACTGGATCAGTTACTTCTGTTTTTGTCTGAACAATTGGTTCAGTCACTTGTGATTCTCGAATTTCTTCAAGATCCACATGGTTATCTCCAATCCCTCGCGCCAGAAGCTCTTCCTCTAAGAAAGTGCCTCTGCGTTTAGTGAAAATCCTATTTTCAGTGGGGTGGTAGAATAGGTAACCGATCTTCTTACCGTATCCAACGAAAACCACTTTTTCGCCTCTGGATCTAGTTTATCTGAAGATTCTAGAGTGACATAAGCATTACATCCCCAGACTTTAAGGTAGGATACATGAGGTTTCTTTCCATGCCATATCTCATAAGGCGTTTTATCAACCTTTTTCGTTGGAGCTATATTCACAAGTCTTGCGGCAGTTTCCAAAGCATAACTCCAAAAGGATTTTGGAAGGTTTGTTTGACACATCATTGATCGAATAATATCTAATAGAGTTCGATTTCTCCGCTCAGACACACCATTATGTTGCGGTGTTCCAGGTGGAGTGAGTTGTGAAACTATTCCACAATCCTTTAGATGGTCGATGAATTCCTGACTAAGATATTCACCGCCTCGATCTGATCGAAGCATCTTAATAGTTCTATTTAGATGATTTTCTACTTTGTTTTGGTACTCCTTGAACTTTTCAAGAGTCTTATGTTTATGCTTCAATGATAAACATAACCATATCTACTGAAATCATCAGTATATGTAACAAAGTATCTTTCTCCATGTCTTGACATTGTTCTGAATGGACTACATACAACTGTATGTACAAGTCCTAACAAATCATTAGCTCTTTCTCCAACATTTGAAAAAAGGTGCTTTTGTTAACTTTCCACTTAAGCATGATTCGCATGTTCCAAACGACTCTGAACCGTTGGAATCAAGGATTCCTGTGGTCTTAAGTTGCTTAACACGATTCTCGCTAATGTGACCAAGTCTACAATGCCACGTATACGTATCATTAAAGTCCAACTTATTACGTTTATGGGAGATGTTGCATAATATGTTATCATTTTGGACTTCTATCTCATAGATCCCATTGTTGGGTTTTGCATCAAAGTAAAACATATCGTTAAAATAAGCAGAAATAAATTCACAATTAAAACCTTGTCCACGCAAAGCAGAAACTGAAACAATATTTCTAGTCACACTAGGAATGTAATAAACATTGTTCAAAACAAGTTCTAAACCGGAAGGAAGTAAGAGAACACATTCTCCTATAGCCTTCACAGCAACTCTTTGTCCATTGCCAACATGGACCTCCAAGTCGCCTTGTTTCAGCTTTCTAATCTTTATTAGTCCTTGCAAAACATTACAAATATGGAAACCACATCCTGTGTCAAACACCCATGTTTTGCTAGGAAACGCAAATATTTCAATAACATATATACTTGAGGACTCTCCTCCTGAAGCCTTAGCTTGCTTCAGCTCAGCTAAATACTTAGCACAGTTCCTCTTCCAGTGCCCAGTTTCATCACAATGAAAACACTTGGCATATTTCCGAGGTTTCTTATTGGAAACAGATTTGCCTTTGCCCTTCCTTTTGCCCTGATTGCCCATTTTCTTGGTGTTAGGTTTCTTAACTTGACCCTCCTTGATCACTAGCACTGGTGCAGTCTTGCTAGGTATGTTCACCTCAGCAGTTTTGAGCATCTGATGCAGTCCTGCAAGTGTCTTTTCCATCCCGTTCATATTGTAGTTCATAATGAACTGGTCATATGACTTGGGCAATGAGTTTAAGATAATATCCCCAGCTAACTCATCGCTCAAGGGGGATTCCAGACGAGCCAAGTGATCAACATATGCCTTCATTTTTAGCACACGAGTGCTAACTGGCGTTTCTAGAACATACAACTTGTTCTCCGCCTTGAGAACAATTTTCAAGTTGCGGTGCCAGTCCATAAAGTTGGAGTGGTTAAGTTTGTCCTTCTCTAAGATGGACTTGAGAGAGAATTGGGAGGCGGAATTGTTTTCAGTTGACATCTACAAAGTTCAAAATATAATTTGTTAGTATTTTATGTTTTAAAATATCCTAATTTATCTTATGACCCAAAAGCAAAATTAATTAGGATGAGACCTCGATTCATCAATACACAGTGAACTGCTTAGCACTGTCCACTGGTACGATTAGGTAGGTAAACAACGATTGTTAATTGTGTCCACTACACAACTCTCCATTTGGGGTTATCGCTAAGAGCGATGTATGTTTAACCCCAACTATGCCCACTTGTCAAACAAGCGATGTTTGGTCCTTTACTGTTAACTGTAACACCGGCCTATGTTACACAGGAAACGCGATGATTACCTTCACTCACGATCAACGCCCAGATGCAGGGTCAGCACTAACATTTGGGTTCGATATAGAATGAAGTGTTAACTCGTTAAGGGTGGTAAAAAACATCAATTTAAAATTGGGATTTAATTTTAATATTTACCATAAATATATTGAATGACTCGTTATCATGATGTGAGTCACACAAAAGTTTATAAATCCAATTTTATATCGAACCCAATTTTATAATGTTCGAGATAATTGAAACTCCTTTCAACACTCGACACGGTATAGTTTTAAATACCCTATTTAAACTATGTTGGTCGTATTATCGCGAATGGACTTGTTTTAATATTAATAAAACTCCTTTTATTAAATATGATTTTCGGTTTTTATAAACTTGTTTTAATAAAACCGTTGCCATGATTGTGAAAATTTTATTTATTTTGGGTTATCTAAATTATTTATAATAAATAAACCACAACCACAAAACATAATAATAAATTTAAACGAATCGAGCCCCTAATAGGTCGCCCGTTTCGTTTTAGCCAGAAACGAAACGAACTAGTCAAAAAGGGTTTCAAAACTATTTTGATATAGCTCCCACTTGACCCGAGATCTCTATCTTCATGGAACCTGTTCATCTTTTTATCTTCGTCTTGATCTTGTACTTGTAGGATTACAAATAAATTTGAAATACAAATAAAAACAAATCTATTCTAATCCTGTCTATTACACCGGATCCAATATCCGTAATAAAAAATATAAATAAAAAAAATAAAACATCACAAACACAACCATGACAAGGGTCAAAATACCTAGGGCTCGATTCACATCACAATCCATGAACAACAAAAAGCTTTTGATCTTTTGTCAAAAAAAAAGTAATTTTTTGACAAATAAAACATAGATCAAAATTATAACTTTACCATCTATACGCGCGTAACCGTGGCTCTGATACCACTGTTGGGAATCATGGTATCTAATACACAGCGGAAGCGGTTTATATTTTCTTAATAAAATCGATTATATACAATATATAATATGAGCTGATTTATATATAAATATATATATATATATGTAATTTTATTAATCCGATTAATAAAATATTCCCAATCAGGATCTCAGTTAAACGCGTATAAACAAATAAATAATAAACAACCATAGTGAGTTTAGTAATCAACCTTTGACGACTACACCGGAATTGTAACACGCCGGTTACAACGAATCCTCGCTAGTAGGAAGTTCACACCCGAGCACTGGCCAACCGAGAGCAACACTTTGCAAGACAGAGGCGGCGATGGTGGTGGTTTGCAGCGGACAAAGGGGCGGCGACTCCTAAGGGTGACCGCAAATCTTGAGAGGAGACAAGGGTTATGTTGTTTTATCTTTATTAAAAACATATGATTAGAGTTTGATCTATCACACCTATTTATAAAGATAAAAAGCACTTGACCACTTAATTAGTCAAAGTCATACACTTGACCATTTTGACTAGTCAAAGGACTTGACCACTTAATTAGTCAAAGTCATACATGTAACATTTCGCGTTTAAAAATTTAACGTTACGTATAATTTGGATAAAAACGACAAGTTCTATTATTATTGTTTGCATTTAATTATTTTTGTGGCATTTTGAACCCTAATACTATGATAATTATTCATAATATATATATATATATTAAATATATGAGTCCTCAGCCGATTCATCACACTCACAAACACAACCAGCTGCTCCATGCTTGTTCCTTGGTTTAAACCCAATGCGTATTTATTATAACACAATTCAGAATTCATCTCAGTTGACTTGGAAAGTCAACTGAGATCAATGACCTTCCATAATCACAACAATTACTCGTAATTGATCGATGATTGGCATTGTATCGTGATATCCGGCCTGTTCTGAGTCACACACTCGTCAATTATCAATCAAATCTTACCATTTTGATTAAAAACGCGTCACACATTCAAGACTAAGTCAACGATTGCCAAATCGAACATCCAGACCATTACCCTATAAATTGGACATTCCTGTACGATCACAACTCGCCAATCCATCTTTCTAAACCTCCAATTTTTGTAAAAAAAATTCTCTGTTCGTGGGTTTCTGTTCGAGTTTGACTTCGGGGTTTGACCGTTCGTTAGTATTCGATTAAGCTTTGTAAGTTCAATTTTGATTGTGGGTTTTATTGATCGGCACCCACACAACATAAACCCTAAGATTAATTGGGTTGATGTTGTGTGGATTGCCCGATTGCAGAATCTAGGGCTCATATTTTGATTTTGGGGAAGAACACGAATTTCTGATATGTTATTTATTTTCAATAAACAGAAACCAACACAACCACTGGTCTGGACCAAGTGGTTGTGTTGGTGCCCACTATCTGAACCACGCAGGTTCGACTCCCGGTTGTGGCAATCTTTTTTCTTTTGTTTGTTTTATTTTAAAAACAAATAAACTAATAAATATACATAATTACTAGTATTTTAAAATTAGTTTTAAAATACTAAAACTCTTTTAATAATTCTACAAAAATTATTTTAAGTTAATCTAATGAAAAAGTTTAACTTACAATTTTTAGTTTCAAAAATTTATTTATTTAATATATTTAATAAATAAATTAAATTTATTCTATTATATTTATAAAATTCTATTAAAATATCAAAACAATTTTATAAATTTCCACAAAAATTATTCTGAGTTTATATAACAATAAACTTTTCTGAAATGATTTTTATTTCTGAAAAATCATTTATTTAATATTTTTAATCAATTTTTGTTAGTTTTAATCATAATTAAATCATAATAAATCCAATTTTTAATATTTTTGCACCAAAATTTTATACAAATTATTTCTGATTATTTAGAACAGAAATATAAATTTTAAACTAATAATTCTTTAATTTTAGTATTTTTGAATATTAAAGTTAAATTTTGATAAATTGTTATAAACAGAATTAATATTCTATTTTAAAGAAAATAATTTTATAAAATTTATTTTTATACTTTAAACTCATTATTGTGATCATCTTAAATTCAAATTTTATAAAAAGATTTTGTCCATTTATTTACTAAATTTCTCTCAATTATCAAACATTTTTATTATTAATTAAACTTGCATTTATCCCTAAATTCGAAGCCCTAGAACATATACGTTTGCAGATAGATAGACTTAGATATATTTATTACCTTATTATAGGGTGATACTTGACACATTTGGGCAACACCACTATTCAATTTTTCAAGAAGTATAACATTTTGCTAAGGTGAGTTTTACATAGCCCATTTTCTATTTATCACCATTTTTGGGGTGAAACATGTTACAACATCATTTATGCAATTCAATCATCAATGTGTCTATGTGTTTTTCTATGTTGCATTATGTCTTGAACATGACTAGGGTAAGCACAATTCTAGCATAATCATTAACATTGATCAGCCGACGGTATACATTGATAGATCTATTGGACTGACAATCCCACCCGGATACGTGCCTCCTACAAAGGTAGCGTGGGTGTTTGTTATCGCATAACATATTCGAGTGAACTATGAGCGTATGGGATGTACCACAATACAACAGTCACAAGGGTTGATTATGCACTCGATTTACTTCTAGTATGTTTTCACATATGGACTAGATTTGCCATGACACATGAATTGCACAACAATTTTATTCGATTATCAAAACCTATGTAATTCTCACCAACTTTTGTTGACCCAAAATATTTTCAACTTAACATGTTTCAGGTTCTACTTGCTTGAAGATTTGAATTAATGCTTGAAGATGTGTGCATAGTTTTATTCAATTTGATGTACGAATTCTTGTAGAACAATTGTATGTAATTTATTTAAATCATTTAATGAAATTTATTATTCACCATGAGCTACTGAACAATCATCAATACGTGACATCCCGATGTTTCCGCCATCGGTTGGGGTGTTACAATACACTTGACCATTTGACTAATCAAAGCACTTTACCACTTAATTAGTAAAAGTCATACATTAGACCATTTGACTAGTCAAAGTGTAACCCTTTTATTTAACAATTAAAATTCTCCTTTAATAATAAACTACTTTACTATTAAGTATCTCGAGTTCAAAACTATTATTATTTCATAAATAATGATCCACCAACACATGAACTTATCTGATTCGTGTACCAACGTGTAACTCTTCGGATCGTACCGGGTCGGGTTACGTTGACCTCGACTTTTAATTACATCGGACATACTATATATCCAACAATCGGCGGTAGCATGTTGGATTATCCGGCAGCGCCGAACGATCTACGGTTTAAGGTGGCGGCGATAGTGGCGGTGGTGGGTAAATGGTTTGGAGTCATTTGCACGTACCGTAAACTACCAAACTCATACATGAGATTATTGAATTACAACTTCAAAGCTAGAGCTACATATGTGTACCTGAAAATATGAAATCAGGGAACCATGTTTCTCTTTCAATAAAGACCTGCAGAAGATACATATAGTGATTTATGGGTAAACGAACCATTTTAGTAACTATATCCTTTTGTTTTATGTGTTATCCAAGTTTTATGAAAATTACCGAACTTTTTTTTTTTTTTGGTGGTGGTGCTAATATAAAATAAAGTGATTTGGAGTAAGAGAGAAAAAAATGTTAGGGGCTGTTTGATAGCCTCTTAATAAGGCTCTTAACCATTCAGCTCTTAATCATTAAGTATTAAGAGTGTTTGTTTCAATTAAAAAAGACATCTGAATGGAACCATTCAGCTCTTAACCATTCAGCCAAAACACACATCTGAATGAAAAAAATAAAACCATCTACGTACCATTTTCTCTTTCCTCTCTATAATCTCCTCTCAAGACCAAGGCCCTTCTGATCACCACGACCACCGTCTGCCTCCGCCATGACAACCGTTTGCCTCCGCTGCTGCAAGGTAACCTCTCGCCCTTCCCTTCTCCCTTCCCTTGTCGTTTTTTTTTTTTTTTTTTTTTGCCCTAATTCGTGATTTAGGCTATGAAGAATCTTCTTGTATTATGTTCAGTGTTGTTGTTATGAGTATTGTTGTGGGTTCGAACTTGGTTTAATTGTTGGTTTAAAATTAGGTGTCTTGGTTTTGGTTTAAAGAACATACACCAACAGACGTTAGCATCCTGGTGATTTGGAGCATTAATTGAAAATGTGCAACACAAGTTGATCATTTAGAGTTCATCATGCTACTAAAAATGATTTGCATGATGGATCACTCATGATTTTAAAAAGATTTTTTTTTCCCTTTTAAACGTGTATAAATTTAAAAACATACAAAGTTTACAAATTATACTCCTATAGATATGCCAATTAGAACGTAAGTAATGGTTGATGCCTCTTATGGGCATTTTTCGCCACATCATTATTATAAAGCCCTACAAAAAACTTGTAATGGTTAAAGCCATTAATACCCTTTTTAGTTATTACTTTCCATATTTTTTATCCCACCCTCTTAATGCCCATATAATGCTAAAGGGGGTGGTGTTGGAGACATTATTATGCTTATTCATGCCCCTATAATGTCCATTACACATGGTCTTAGTAACGGTTCTTTCTTTCAAAAATTCGTCTTTAACTCATTTATGTATCTTTTAGTTTGATTTTTATCCTTATGCTATAAATAATACACGCTTTGTTTTTTTTAATAAACGTACCCTTCCCTCAACTTTTACTTTGTAACCATTTCTTTATTTTTCATTAACACGTCTTCGATGAAATTTTATTAACGATTTCAATCCTCATTTTTGTCACTGAACTGGCTTTGCTATATGCATATGTATTCACATTCGAGAATGAAGTCAGCGGTAAGTGTGTGCTTGGTATATATATGTCGATTGCTTGCCGTTTTTCTTGTTTTTGCCATCTTATGTGGCCATAAATTGCTTATTTGTGACATGTATTCATTTTTACAGAGCAACATCTTTCATAAACGTAACAAATTAGTGGACAATTAATGAATATGTAGGCGATAAACTATCGTCCAGTCATTCAGAAACCCAATTAACCTAAATAGTTAGGGCTAAATGAGAACCTTTTACATCTTTCATCCCTCCCCTTTGCAGGCCAGTATATCTCCATCTAGATAATTATGTAAACCTACATGTTTAAATGAGAACCTTTTTGCCCTTTTTGTCTAGTGGTACCATGGAAAAGGTTTTGCTTTCCAAATGTGGTGGCAATTCATTCCATGCGGTGGACGATATTCTAAAACTGTTTAATGAGAACATGCCTTTACCAAAACATTTACCGTTAAATCTTCTACGTTTAATACATCGAAAAGCTAATCGGATTTGTCCCGACCCAGATATGTAATTACTCATTTACAAAAAGAGACAGCCATCTTATACAGTTATACTTCTATCAACCCTTTGACCATCAAATACTCCACCCGCCCAACCACAACACAACAACGCCGCTTACCAAACTCACTACCGGAGCCACCACAAAACACCATCTTCTTCCACCATTCACAGCCACCACACGCTGCACTACTGATTCATGATGCCTTCTATCCTTGTCATCAGTCGGGAGCTCGTATCGACAAAGTGGACAAGTATTCCGTGCATTTAACCACGGCACAATACATGAAGGATGGTACACATGACCACAAGGAAGCTGGTTTACAACACTACCTACACACACATTATCCTTACAAATCACACATACTGAACCCTCTTCATTGACGACCACACGATCAAGATTCTTTACAAACCATGCGGCTGCAGGTGCACCAAGCCATAACCCATTTCTCTCAACATCGACATAGTCTACGTATCCTGATGTTTCCAACACTTGGTCCTCCAAAATACCAAAAAGCCGACTCCTTTCACTGTTTCTTATACCCTCGTCAGAAAGAATCTCACCAAGCCAGTCATTTGGGGCGATTTCGTCCATTAGTCGCTAATGATCGATGTAACTGAATTCTACCCACTGAACTTCCAACCCTATTTTCATCATGACCGTCATCAACATCATCATCGTCATCATCATGACTAAGATAAGTATCAACATCAACAGAAGCATCAGAATCACTTTCGTAAGCAGCGTATGGAAAGATATCACCATCCCTGCGAACAGAATCAAAACCGCCCCTTTCGGTTTCAGATAAAACTCTACTCCACTGTCTTGATCGATTCACATGGTCAGAGGTTGTAGGCTGCAAATCTGAAAAACTGTTGTGAGAACATGTTTTCAACAGGTTCTAGACTGTTGCTGTACCTTGTTCGTGTTGTGACACTATCCTCGAAAAACAAAAAGTTACAGGTGTTACATATACCATTGATTGAAGTGATCCATGGGTCTCAGTCTCGGAAGAAAGGATTCTATGACACAAGCAACACCTTCTTGTGGAACCAACAGCTGATGTATCGTCTCCGTCCATAAGTTACAACTGCAAGGATTATATGCATCATTTGACTTGTCATTTATTTATCTATTTTAGGTCAATCATTTTGAGTATTGCAGGAAATGGTTAATAAACACTGGAATTTTCTCCCAAAATTTAAGTTCACACTTCAAACTCATAAAAGGCAATACAGAGACAAAAAGCAGATGCATAAATATGCATGCGCTTTAAACCTAAAAATGGCTATGTTTATATTAGGATTAAGGGTGTGAACTATAACACATCACGAACCTAACACGAAACTCCCAGGTTTGTGTTTAGTATAAATGAGTTCGGTTCAGTTTCAGGCAGGACCCACGAACACGTTTGGCTAAAGGGATTGGATTTGGATTGACCAGACAGGTTTGCTAGTTGGCCTGCTTGTTATTATTAATTTATTATTTTATTTTATTTTTTGCTTTTTAAAAATGTGTTTTTATGTCATCACTTAAAATGATGGCGTATTTTATGCCAAAGATAAACACCTAAAAGAAAATTTGACATCAACTCTATAATTTAAAGGTAACTATTTTATATACATTTGTATTTTTTTGGTTGTAAATTTGCAATATAAGAGTATAAGACTATTAATATGCAGAAAATGAAGAAAATAAAATCGTGTCAAACTGATCGTGTTCATGTCAAGTTGTCAACTCACAAATATTCACGTCGTGTCGAGGTTCACATGTCTAAAACAATTTTTGTTCAGGTTTGTGTCAAACTCTCGGGTTCGACCCACAAACCTGTGGACACGACCTGTTTAACACGCCTATTTGAGATCCATCTTGCATCTCAATCATCATCATCATCATCATCGACAAGTGATCAAGTGATGCACATAAATTTTCTAAAAGATCAAGAACACAAAAGGGCTTAGCTCATTGATTTGATGAATACTTAGAGCTCACCTCAATTCTACTGTCAAAACTACATAGAAACTTAGATCATTCAGACTACAAATCAGAAATTATTAATATTATTATTATTCTAATCCAATGATGAAGTATAGATTGTGTCGATGGTCTTCCTATTTGATGAATACAAGTGGCAAGTGAATTACATAAACACAAACTATGAACAATTATCAGTTACTAAACCCTAAACAAATTATAAAACCATAAACTCTAAATAGTAAGAAACATATAAATATTGGAAAGGGGCCAAAAAGAATTCAATCCAAATTAATCATCAAAACTCGTAATACCATTCTAATTGCTTTCGCAGTTCTTCGCTTCCTATACCCATTTTCAGGTTCAAAACCATACCAATATTTTATTCAAATTCAACAAACTTGAACCGATTATCAACTCATTACACAAACAAACTGTAAAAGCTAATTAACCTAATTCTAACTCATCCAAAACAAATATTCAAAACTTAAGCTATTGTAACAAGTGATTCCACACCACAGATCGTTAATTTATACATCTGAATCGAAGAAAAACATACGGGTGTTGACTGTTGACCTAATTTGAAGTTTACGATTCATATAATATGGAAGTGGATAAAGATTTTAAAGGAATAGAAGCATATGATTAGGATTAGAAGAGAACTGACCTTGAATGATGATATATAATGGTGGGTGAAGATTGGAGAACAATGAGATTAGGGATTCAGAAAACTTTATTCAATTGACTGCCAGACATCGTTAGCGCCCGCCAAGTGAAACTTCCTCTTATTTTCATTTTCTTCTACGGTTTATACGTTCCATTCTATTAACTGAAACCCAAACGTTACGACGGGATGTTAAAATTTACGAGGGTTGTTTTCGATGACTAAAAAAGAAGTTTACGTGTGATGGTATTCCCATACAAAAGTTGTTTGATGTAACCCGAACAAAGCCGTGTTTTATATTGATAAAAAAGTGTAGAAATGAATATTGATACCGACATTGACTTTGTTCAAGTCGACTTGGTTCATCACAGTACTGTTGTTTCGAATACAATTTCGTGTCCTACAAATTTTATATCAGAATTCCAATCTCAACCAGGTTTTACCGTAATGTGTCTTCGAGTGGCGGTTTTTTCCCGTAACTGGAGATGATGGGCTTGGGCTACCCAGCGCAGTCTATGATCATAGGGATATGGGGTCGTATTTTTCCATTGGGTTACCCGGTTGTCAGAGTTTTGTTACATGGTCGTTAAAAAAAAACAGCAGTTTCAGGACTGGTTGGTTGAAACCCGCATACATTGCCAATTTGGTTTAAAACTTCTAGGCCGCTTGCATTTGAGTAGGCGGTTTAGCCGCTTGCATTCGGCCGGTTTAGGTGGGTGTTGATTGTGTTGGAAATTTCTAATTAAGAAGACCATCTCTAATCATGTAGGATTGGGAGAGGTTTTAAAATAAGTGGATTATTATGGATTGTTTTCGATGCAACAAATTCAGTCACTTTGTTTTGGGATGTTCGGATCTAAAGAAAGATAACCACTTAACCAGACAAATTTGGTCGATGCAAATGAAATTGATCCATCTTTGTTCATGGTCCAAAGTGCTCAAGAATTCATCTACTTGAATGAAGAATTCGTACAAAGACTCACGCGAACGGTTCTGAAGAAGAAGACGACTAGTCAGATACGAGTTCGAAATTCGGGAGGTAACTGCTGAAAATTTCGAATTAAGAAGACCATCCTAATCGTGTAGGATTAGGAGAGGTTTAAAAGGAGTGGATAATTAAACGTGTGTTAATTATTAAGTTTAATTGTCATGTCCTAATAGTTAGCATCATATAGTGTTAGGTTAGGATGTCTAATAGAACAATTCTAGTTATAGTCTAATATATATGTTAAGCTATAAATACCATGGTGTGGGTATGCAAAATTGTATGTTCAAGTTTTGAGTTCATTGGTGTGAGTATGCAGAATTGTGTGTTTAAGTTTTGAGTTAGTTTCCTGATTAATAAAATCGTGTTGGGTGCTTGGTGAAATATGAGTGTTTTCCGATTATTGTTTCTGTTCCATAATCGATTCCAACTTGAGATTGAACCTGTTGACCGTAAACTATGTTCCAACTTCCAACTAGAAAAGGGCGTAGGAGAGTCCAAAATGGAGTGGCGGTGCTATGTTCACAACCAAACCGAATTCGGTTTACTCAAACCCTGAATTCATTAGAAAAAAATAAAAATTTAAATATAGTTTATTGGATATATCAAGAAAACAAAATAGTTTAGTTGACCGAGAGAATTCAACCCAAAATCTACGTTTTTAAATGTCGGTCCACATTCCACAAGCAAGAAAGCCAATTTCCAATAAAGCAAACCATTAAATGGGGGATTATGGAACCATACACCCTTTAGGCTAGTGGGTAAGTAGACATCAAAAAAGCTATGTCTTAGTGCCACGTAGGCTGTCACATCACTAAAGTAATGTCTCACCATTCTTGAGACATGGGTGGGATGTGCAGACATCAAAAAACCCATCTCTTAAGCATTTAATATTTTTTTTTGTTTTCTAATATTAATTGTAATTAGTTTTATAAAAGTAATAAATAAATAAAATAATGTTCAAATAAATACTAAATTATATAAATAAAAAATTACAAAGCATGATAAAATTTAAAAAAAAAACGAACACACTTAAAAAAAACATACGATTTCCTAAAATTTTATAAAACTGCTTCCATTTTTCAATAAACTTGTCTTGCAATTTCTTCATCGTGGCGCGTCGTTCTTTGGGATACTTCGTGATATCCGCCTCCATAACTCTCCACTCTTCTAGCGCCTTCGATTCATCAATCAACCGAATCTTTTCCTTCTTGAGCTTTATTTTTTCCTCGTTAGCTTTGTTGAAAGTTTCCATAGCTTCGGTTAATTTATCAAGCTTTGAAGCGCTCCCGCTTGTGCTATTCGACGCCGCCGCTTTCTTTCCTGTCGCCGCTTCCTTTCGAGCTTTATCCCGACCTACATAAAAAACGCAACCATTTTATAGTCCGAAAAAGAAACGCTACATATTATATAAAAAAACTATAAATTTATAAACCTGTGGGGCGTTCCTCCTCCACATAAATTGGTTCTTCTTCATCAGGGTCGTCGTTCATATCAATGTCGATTGGAACGGACGGGCCTGCTTTTTTAGCTTTGTTCTTTCGTTTGGCCCGTTTGTAACACCCCAACCGATGGCGGAAACATCGGGATGTCACGTATTGATGATTGTTCAGTAGCTCATGGTGAATAATAAATTTCATTTATTGATCTAAATAAATTACATACAATTGTTCTACAAGAATTCGTACATCAAATTGAATAATACTATGCACACATCTTCAAGCATTAACTCAAATCTTCAAGCAAGTAGAACCTGAAACATGTTAAGTTTGAAAATATTTTGGGTCAACAAAAGTTGGTGAGAATACATAGGTTTTTGAATATAATTGATAACCATAGTTTGTACAACAATCACAGTTGTATGATGATAGAGTATGATTCTGACATGTAACAATGCTTCTTTGTACAACCAAACCTTGTGTCGACTTATGACTAACTCGAAAGTTAGTTAAATGTTGTTACTGTTATCGATCATCCCTGAATTTATGCGGGGGGATGGGTTTGTCAGACCTATAGCGCTATAATCTAAACAGGCGGCTTGATCATTGTTAATGATTGTACTGTGTCTTTTTGTTACAGTCAAATGATAGAATGATGATGTAGTTGAATCACAAGTAAGTATGAGTAAATGATAGTATAAAATGTTTAAACATGTTTCACCCAAAAATAGTGAAAATAGAGAAAAGGGGCTATGTAAACTCACCTTAGCAAAAATGTTAAGTCTTGTGAAATAGAATATGTGTTGCCCAACGATGCCAAGTATTACCCTATAATTAAGGTAATAAATATGTCTAAGTCTTTCTAGTCTACAAATATATTCTAGGGTTTCGAATTGGGGATAAGTGTTCGTTTGATTAATAAATAAAATGTTTAATAAATAAGAGAAATTTGATAAATAAATAAACAAGAATCTTTTTGTAAAAAGATGGTCACAATATAAAGTTTTAAGTATGAAAAATAATTTTTATAAAATTATTTTCTTAAAAAAATAGAATATTAAATCTATTTATTTCAAATTGTCAAATTATAACTTTAATATTTAAAAATATTAAAATTAAAGAATTATTAAATTAAAAATTGTATTTCTGTTCCAAATAAATAGAAATAATTTATATAAAATTTTGGTGCAAAAATATTGAAAAATGAATTTATTATGATTTATTTATGATTAAAACTAACAAAAATTTATTAAAAATATTAAATAAATGATTTTTCAGAAATAAAAAATTATTTCAGTAAAGCTTAATGTTATAAAAACTCAAAATAATTTTTGTGGAAATTTATATAATGGTTTTGATATATTTATAGAATTTTATAATTATAATTGACTAAATTTATAATATTTATTATAAATAATAAATAAAAGATTTTTGAAAAACTAAATATTGTGTGATAAACTTAACCATTTGAAATGCATAAAATAAATTTTATAGGATTTATAAAGTTGTTTTGGTCTTTAAAATGTATAACAAAAGTTTAGAATTAAAAATATATACTTAAATCCATCAAAAAAAAATTATGTGGTGGTTATGGGATTCGAACCCGGGTCTATGCCCGGGTTGGGCTTAATCACAAGTGTGGCCACCACCAAGCCACACCCTGAGAACGAGTTTAAAGCATTCAGAAAATCTTTTATACCTTAACAGTTTCAAACCTTCTTCCCCAATTTAACCCTAGATTAATCTCCGGTTAATTAGACTCGAATACCACTGTTAAAATCCAATTAACTAGAGGGCTAATGCACTACCAAGTATTATGAACAGAATAGCATAGATAATTACTGAATTAACGAAGATTTGGAAGGTAATGCAGATGGCCGGAAGAACCTCGACGCGGCGATCCAAAATAAAGGCACGAGCAGAGCGTTTTAACCGGAAAAGAGAGTGGGGGTTGGTTTGGTGTGTGGTTTCCGGGTTGGAGAGTGTCCTATTTATACTTAACGTGACGCGTTAAAGCTTTGGTATTTTTTGTATCGCCGGAAAATACGGGAATCATCATTAACTCGGGTTTGACGAATTAAAAACGGGATTAAAGTGTTGGTCAAGGCTGGGATCACGCGGGAATCATTAAAGGGGATTGATAACGATTTTGGAAACTCGTCGGTTTCCTTTTTTCGGCCGCCGGAGTTGCAGGCAAGGAAATGTGGGGAAGACAAGGTTTTGGGCCGGGTAAAATGATCTGGGCTGGTTATGTGGGCTGCTTGCTTGGGCCGTTTTTTCTGGGCTGGGGTATTGGACTGGATTGTGTTGGCTAAGGGTGTTTATTGTGTTTGTGGGCTTGGTTTAGTCAAGAATTTTGACAAAACATTAATAAAACAAATCTGATTATTATTATTATTATTATTATTATTATTATTATTATTATTATTATTATTAATATACATATATATAAAGAATTTAAAATATATTGTTTCGAAATCATATAAGGATAGTACCAAAAAGTATACGATGGGTAAAACGGTAATTTTATTAATTCAAAATTTTCAAAAGGTTATAGTCTCCCTACTTTTAGGAACTTCGTCCCGAAGTTTATTGAAAACACATGGTTGAAGGTAAAAATGAACATAGTTGTGAATTGGGTTATAGCATGACATGAATAGAATAAACTGTCTCGTGTTTTGTGTGGGTTGATGAACTACCAGACAACTATAGTTTATAACCTTGATAGAATTTCACACTACCTTAATGTACCTGTAAATTTATGATTACGTTCCGGACCGCAATCACCAATTTACCTTACATTAAAGTTTTGCGTCCTTCTATGACTCCACCGATTGTTGAGCTGGTCCGATAGCCTCCACCAGTCGTGGAGTAGGTTGTAGGGCCTCTCCGACTGTTGAAAAGGCATAATGACCTCTACCAATCGTTGAGTAGGTTCGATAGCCTCCACCAGTCGTGGAGCAGGTTGTAGGGCCTCTCCCGACTGTTGAAAAGGCATGATGACCTCTATTATACACATAGGTTGCAAATTAATAACATGTTTATGCAAGCAAGTTTATAAGCACAGTATATGAGTTGTAGTTGTATAGATTTGGATAATTAGTTCACATTCAAACAATCATGCATTCAAGTGTTATGATTATACCATGTAAACAACTCTCAGACTAAAATTTCAATACTAGAATTTATTACTTGAATCAAATAGCGTCAGTACATATAATAAATAACATTCAAATGGTGGAGCTTGCTGTTAGGTAGCTGGAGGGTCTTGATCTCTGTTTAGTTTAGGGCATCGGTTACGGAAGTGATTTGGGTCTCCACATTCATAGCATTGACCATAGTTGTATCGATTAGGATTAGTAGCCTGAGCAGGGTTGGTTGGCATTAGGATTTGGGGGTCTCACGACACGTGTTGACCAGATGGCCATACTTTCCACAATTGGTGCACAAGCGACACGCTGAAGCAGTGGGATGATGTCGGTTGCATGTGTTACACAATGGATAGTTTCCTATATAGGGTTTCTTGTTAGAAGCTTGTGTAGTGAGGTTGACATCAGGATCCCTGGCCTTACGCTTCTGGTTCTCAGTAGTTACCGCGGCTACAATACTTGCTTTCTCGCTTTTCCGAACCAAGGTACCATTCTTTACGTGATTATCAGTTAGGGTAGCTGCTAGACGTTTGGCCTCTTCGAGGGTAGCAGGGTTCCTTCCCCATACCGTGTCCTGAATCTGCATGGGTAGACCACCGATATATTTCTCAATTGCCACAGGTAGCGGAGTGACCTTATGGGGCAACAACAGACTGAGCTCATGGAAGCGGGTATTATAAGCAAGGTTTTCCCCACTATCCTGAGTAAGGGTGTGGAACTCGTCCTCTAATTTCTTGACCTCGTTACGTGGGCAAAATTCATCTTTCATTATCTCCTTGACTTGATCCCAGGTCATAGTAAGTGCAACTTCAACTCCTCGGGTGCGCTTTCCTCATTCCACCAAGTGAGTGCTCGTTTGTGAAGAACACTCATAGCATAACGGACCTTAAAGTTATCGGGACACTCACTGTTAATGAAGGTATTCTCAATACCCTCGAACCATTGCAGAAGACCAGTAGCTCCCTCTTCTCCACTGAACTTAGGGGGGTTACAGGAATTAAAGTGCTTAAGAGTGCAGGCTGGGAGACCATTCCCGTTCCGTTGTGGTTTCCATTTCCATTTCCGTTTCCATTACCGTTTTCGTTGCCGTTACCGTTCATCTGAATGACTTGAGCTAGTAAGTTAGGAACAAGAGTTGCTATTTGTTGCGCCATTTGTTGGGAAATGATCGCAGCCAGTTGGGCATCAATGCCATTGTTGTTGTTGTTGTTATGGTTGTCGTGGTTGTTATTGTTGCTATTTCCTTCCTCATGGTTACCACCATTGTTATTGCGAGTGTTGCGACGTGGAGGCATGATCTGTAAGAGACACAATGAAATGAATGAGGTAATATAAGGAATGTAATCATTTATTCATTAATTAAAACGAATAAACAAAAACGTTGACTTATCAAAGGTTCTTGATTCTAATAACATAGTGAAGACATGCTTTAGCCTATAAGTGAACACTCATCCCGAGAATTCCCAGGTAGGCATCCGGGTCCCTCGTCTGATTGGGATATATGCGCAATGCCAGCCTAGACAGAAGACTCAGAATACAGGCGTTCACCCTTCAAGATTGCACGTGCTCGTTATTAAAATCTAGAACTTCGACGAGATCTCAAGGTGGTTCAGGGTTAAACCTGAGGATTTTGTCTTATTAGTCTAAGAGTGGATCCAGTGATGGAGAGCAACCCTCTTGTAAGGATGAAAGTAGGGATAAGAAGTAGGAAGGAGATAGAGAATAGCAAGTAAAAGAAGCAAATATTGGTTATAATCCTATGGTTATAGACTAGATTATTTTTCTAATAACCTAATTCCCTATAACATGGCTCTGATACCAATCTGTAACACCCCAACCGATGGCGGAAACATCGGGATGTCACGTATTGATGATTGTTCAGTAGCTCATGGTGAATAATAAATTTCATTTATTGATCTAAATAAATTACATACAATTGTTCTACAAGAATTCGTACATCAAATTGAATAATACTATGCACACATCTTCAAGCATTAACTCAAATCTTCAAGCAAGTAGAACCTGAAACATGTTAAGTTTGAAAATATTTTGTGTCACACCCTCAAAATCCACTTGCGGAGTTTTACCGCGAGGCGCATGACAAACCAGGATCCAAACCAACGATCACAATAAACAAGTCTAAATGAATATAATGCAATTTCAAAACATAGTTTAAAATTCCCGTTTACAGCGGAAGCTTATTCAAAACAGTATCTCAAAAGTAAACCAATTGTTTCGACATATGAAAACCATGCGACTCTAACTAGACGCCGTGCAGACGCGTGCGCCCTAGTTCCATTGTGCTACCTTAGCGACCTGAGAAAACATGTAAAAGTTTACGTCAGCACAAAAATGCTGGTGAGTTTACAGGTTTTGTATCCAAGTACCAAGTCCACCTGTCCATACTATAACAAATCGAAAACCAGTGTACGCTAGCTAGGCGTATGTTTTGTTACTACCACGATTGGAAAACCATTACTAACTCGAATACCAGATGTTGTGCCCGAAAAGTAAACCAGTTGTTCCTGTTGTTCCTGTTTGAGACAATATGCACTCGCCCGGCCCTCCAAGCCGACGAGCGGGGTTGGTCACTCCCAATAGCGCTATTCACATTTCCCCGTTGTGCAAACCCGCACATTCATGGTTCCCCCGGGACTTCCAAAGATCGTGTAGTACACAATAGAAACCCATAGTATGACAGTAGTTACCAAATAATCGTTTTAACACATGTTTTCTCCCCCGAAATATGAAACCAGTTTAAAAGAGGGGCCGTAAACTCACCTTAACGTGCAAGCAAAGAATCCGAACAGCAAGCAATATATGCTACCGACACCCTAATAACAGTGTCGCTCAGTGAGTATAGGCGTAATATCATTACCCATATAACTCGTTTGTCCAAGGCGTTTTAAATGTTCAAAAGTGTGTTTGCGACGCCTAGTGATTCTACATGCAATAGTAAACCCTACGGACCCGTTGGTGAATACGTTGGTTACAATTAGTTTCTACATTCCGTATGTGTCTCAGACAAGTGTACTTCAGTTACATGTCAATTCCATACCACCTAAGACCTCAATTAATCACAGAAGCACATAATACACAATCTGTGTTTTCAGGACAGATTGTGCGCCATCAAAACGAATTTATTTAAAATAGCAATTCAGTGAGTTAACCTCCCAAATTTTTACTGAATTTTCTTTGGGATTCACTCGACAATACCTATTTTTGTTTTGTCTTAGTTCCAAACACAAAAATTATGAAAATTCGTACAACACAGCTATGTCTAGAAAATCTCCTCAACAGGTCAGTTTAGTAGGAAAATTCTTAAAAATTGTGTATTCATCCAAACGAGATGAATCCACTTGGAAAAGCTCTATTTTTCCAGTATTGACCTACTGGAAAAATTTCATAATCTAACTCCTTGTAAATCTCAAGTTATGACCATTTAAAGTTAGTCCAATTTACAAATCCGAAAATCTGATATGACCCTAATCAATTAAAATTCCAAAAACGACTCAAACGATATCCAAATTCGATGGTTTTACCCATTATGACAAGCTAAGACCTTGTACGTTACAATCATGCAAAGAATCGATCAAACCAATTATTTTCAAGCCACGAAACAGACCCTACAAGTCGACATTCAGAATCTGTCCAGATTCTAATCGTGCAATATTATCAATTATATCAAACCCTAGTTGCATATTATCAATCAATAACACCTAATAATCATCATACAACTCTCCTAATACCTATTCCCATCAGATCCTATTATCAAACATGTCAAGATCAAAGCTTTTAGGATCAAAACACCAATAACTTGCGCAACAAGCATCCTATGATGTTACTACGCGTTTATTAATAGGTTTAATCCGTTTAATCTTCAAAAAGACTCATGTTTTAATGTTTATTAAACCCATTCAGACCTGGACAAACTTGTTATATGATTTTTACAATAAAACATAAAGTAAAAAGCGTAAGAAATCATGAGTTATACCCTTAGCTCTTCAAATCAATCAATCGCGCGCCTTGGAGCCTCCGAATTGATGATCTTGAGCCTTAGCAGGAGTTTTTGGAGTGAAATATTCGTGTGGGGCAGTAAGGGGGCGATTAGGGTTGAGTATGAGGGTTGCATGGGAGTTAAGGATGTTTAAATATGAGTTTGAGGCGGTTTAAACCCGTCAGGTAGCATTGAGCGGCCGCTCGGAGCCTGTGAGCGGCCGCTCACAGGTCCGGGGCGCGCGTTTTTGCTTCGTTTAACCTCCCGACGCGTTATCCATCGACGTTTTCGTTATTTCGGACCGTAACAAGTGTAACCCCATGCGTTAAGACCCTAATCAACCTCACGCTCCACTTTTAATAATTTTTATTAACGTGTTCGGTTTAGGTTCACATAATCACGTATGGTTTTCACATAAGTTTGTCAGATATCACCGAGACACATAAGTTTGTTATTCACCAACGTCTGAGGTTCACTAATCATGAAATCACATGTTAACTCACACAAGGAGTCAGAACCCGACCCACACAAGGAGTCAAAGCATCTCATAACCCGAGATGTGAAAGTAGTCCCAAACCGGACTAGAAAACGTTTTGTAAGTTGTCTCAAACCCGAGATAATGCTCGTATGTCCTATCTAGCTATCTAGATAACCCTCGTTAAGTATAATATACGCGTGACTCGCTAAGGTAGACTTTAATCTAGACAACGTTGTTAACCAGAATTTGCCGGGTGTCACATTTTGGATCAACAAAAGTTGGTGAGAATACATAGGTTTTTGAATATAATTGATAACCATAGTTTGTACAACAACCACAGTTGTATGATGATAGAGTATGATTCCGACATGTAACAATGCTTCTTTGTACAACCAAACCTTGTGTCGACTGATGACTAACTCGCAAGTTAGTTAAATGTTGTTACTGTTATCGATCATCCCTGAATTTATGCGGGGGGATGGGTTTGTCAGACCTATAGCGCTATAATCTAAACAGGCGGCTTGATCATTGTTAATAATTGTACTGTGTCTTTTTGTTACAGTCAAATGATAGAATGATGATGTAGTTGAATCACAAGTAAGTATGAGTAAATGATAGTATAAAATGTTTAAACATGTTTCACCCCAAAAATAGTGAAAATAGAGAAAATGGGCTATGTAAACTCACCTTAGCAAAAATGTTAAGTCTTGTGAAATAGAATATGTGTTGCCCAACGATGCCAAGTATTACCCTATAATTAAGGTAATAAATATGTCTAAGTCTTTCTAGTCTACAAATATATTCTAGGGTTTCGAATTGGGGATAAGTGTTCGTTTGATTAATAAATAAAATGTTTAATAAATAAGAGAAATTTGATAAATAAATAAACAAGAATCTTTTTGTAAAAAGATGGTCACAATATAAAGTTTTAAGTATGAAAAATAATTTTTATAAAATTATTTTCTTAAAAAAAATAGAATATTAAATCTATTTATTTCAAATTGTCAAATTATAACTTTAATATTTAAAAATATTAAAATTAAAGAAATTTTAAATTAAAAATTGTATTTCTGTTCCAAATAAATAGAAATAATTTATATAAAATTTTGGTGCAAAAATATTGAAAAATGAATTTATTATGATTTATTTATGATTTAACTAACAAAAATTTATTAAAAATATTAAATAAATGATTTTTCAGAAATAAAAATTATTTCAGTAAATCTTAATGTTATAAAAACTCAAAATAATTTTTGTGGAAATTTATATAATGGTTTTGATATATTTATAGAATTTTATAATTATAATTGAATAAATTTATAATATTTATTATAAATAATAAATAAAAGATTTTTGAAAAACTAAAAATTGTGTGATAAACTTAACCATTTGAAATGCATAAAATAAATTTTATAGGATTTATAAAGTTGTTTTAGTCTTTAAAATGTATAACAAAAGTTTAGAATTAAAAATATATACTTAAATCCATCAAAAAAAAATTATGTGGTCGTTATGGGATTCGAACCCGGGTCTATGACCGGGTTGGGCTTAATCACAAGTGTGGCCACCACCAAGCCACACCCTGAGAACGAGTTTAAAGCATTCAGAAAATCTTTTATACCTTAACAGTTTCAAACCTTCTTCCCCAATTTAACCCTAGATTAATCTCCGGTTAATTAGACTCGAATACCACTGTTAAAATCCAATTAACTAGAGGGCTAATGCACTACCGAGTATTATGAACAGAATAGCATAGATAATTACTGAATTAACGAAGATTTGGAAGGTAATGGAGATGGCCGGAAGAACCTCGACGACGACGATCCAAAATAAAGGCACGAGCAGAGCGTTTTAACCGGAAAAGAGAGTGGGGGTTGGTTTGGTGTGTGGTTTCCGGGTTGGAGAGTGTCCTATTTATACTTAACGTGACGCGTTTAAGCTTTGGTATTTTTGGTATCGCCAGAAAATACGGGAATCATCATTAACTCGGGTTTGACGAATTAAAAACGGGATTAAAGGTGTTGGTCAAGGCTGGGATCACGCGGGAATCATTAAAGGGGATTGATAACGATTTTGGAAACTCGCCGGTTTCCTTTTTCCGGCCGCCGGAGTTGCAGGCAAGGAAAGGTGGGGAAGACAAGGTTTTAGCCGGGTAAAATGATCTGGGCTGGTTATGTGGGCTGCTTGCTTGGGCCGTTTTTTCTGGGCTGGGGTATTGGACTGGATTGTGTTGGCTAAGGGTGTTTATTGTGTTTGTGGGCTTGGTTTAGTCAAGAATTTTGACAAAACATTAATAAAACAAATCTGATTTTTATTATTATTATTATTATTATTATTATTATTATTATTATACATATATATAAAGAATTTAAAATATATTGTTTCGAAATCATATAAGGATAGTACCAAAAAGTATACGATGGGTAAAACGGTAATTTTATTAATTCAAAATTTTCAAAAGGTTACACCGTTCAACTTTGTTTGGAACCCCGCCCATTTTTGTTCATCTTTCAAAACCTGCCAAGCCCGTATCATCGAGAATGTTCTGCGTGACTCACTTTTATAGTCCGACATCGCTTTTTCGAAAATCATTTGCTCGTTCCATCCACTAGGCGTGTTCACCTTAATACGGTTGTAAATTCCATTGAATTTACCACAATCCGCATTCAACTTTCTCCTTTTCGAGCTTAGAGCATCGTTTTGTCGATACGGCTTAGCTTGCCTATACTTATGAAAGAATTCGTTCGTCGTCTCCCATAACTTCTCTATGTTTTGGGCGGTACCTTTGAATTTAAAAAAAATGGTAAATATATATATATATATATATATAATCGGGATTTATAAAAAAAATAAATACACATATATATATTTTCGGAAAAAAAATACATAAATATAAATTTTGCGCAAGTTTAAAAAATATACCGACTGTGGGGCGTTTTGAAGCCGCGAGCCACGCTTTAGCTAAGGCTTCCTCTTCAACATCGGACCATGGCTGCGCGACTCCTTGTAGTGGTTTACCACGTCCCGGTCCTGGCTCTCTTTGTTTTCCTTTGCGTTTCCCTTTTGCTTTTTGGGTAGGTGGCATCTCTTGGGTTTCGGAAACTATCTCCTCATCGGTTTCGTTCTCATCCTCTACGGGTTGTGATGTTCCGATAGGTGTAGTGGGTTGTGATTGTGGAGAAAATTGTTGTGAAAATTGTGGTGAAAATTGTTGTGAAAATTGTTGTGAAAAAACCCGCTTGCCTTGCTAGTTGCATATAGTTTTGCATTTGCATGAAGCTCATCGGGTTTAATTGGGCATAAGTCGTCGGGTTTTGAAGCATTTGGGCTACATGCGGATTTATTGGAACGGTTTGCGATATGGGTGGATCAATGACCGGTGTGTAACCGGGTGTGGTGAAAGGTGTATTCGGGTTAGGTTGATTCGGGTTAGGTTGATTCGGGTTTTGGTTGAATTGTTGGTAGGGATCCATGAAGTTTTTTTATAAAAAGGTTGGGAGTTTATAAAATAAAAGGATTGAATAATGAGTTGGAGTGGAGAAAAATGTTGATTTGGTATAATATTTATAGTTTGAACTTAGAAAATAAAATTAAAAAAAGTAGCCGTTCAACCTTTTTAGCCGTTTTTCAACGGTAAAAAAATCAATAAAATTCCTATTGGCTCGTCCCTTGTGTCCGTTCGAGAACGGGGGAGACATGGACGGGGCATGGGGGCGGTGTAGCGTTTGGGACGGGGCAATTTTTGTGGGACGGGGGAGGGGTGTCGTCTGCTCACCGATCAGTCTTAATTAGGAATGATACACCCTGTCCCACATCATGCATCAATAGGAGCCTGCCACATACCCCAGAATGTGATGTCACACCCTCAAAATGTGATGTCACGAGGTGTATGAAACCTAGAACCCTTACATTGGAACTTATTCCATCCCTCGAAAAAAAAAAGTTATGTTTGAATAACGTTACAATTTACAAACATCAACAGCCATCACAATAATCCAAAACCTAAAAAATAAAATTGAAAATCAGAACCAATGAGTGTAGTTAATTGTCTAACACTTGTAGCCTAGTTGGTTGAGGGCCTAAGGGGGGATGGGGCGCTACCAGAATTGGTCACGGGTACCTCACTACCAGCACGGTAACAACGCCGCCACCAATGCTGGTAGTGCTCCCGTGAACTATTTTTTGGTTCTAGTTACCGTACTGGTTCACCGATGTGGCACAAACTTTCATACAATTTTTTTTTTTAGAAATTAACCCTTCTAAGTAGCATAAGTGTAGGGATGAAGTGAAAAATGTATAAATTTGATTTCGTTTTGTGAGTGGCGGTGATGAAAAAGTTGCAGGTTTGGTTTTGGGAAGAAGACGACACTGTTGTAGTGTTGTTATATTTTGACTTTTGTTTTGTTATATTTGACTTTTGTGTTTGGTGGTTGTTTTATAATACCATTGTTGGTGTTTATTATTATTATTATTATTATTATTATGTGTGAAAATAATTGATAGTTGGGTAAAGAATCAGTGGAGTGTTGCCTACAAAAAAAGTGTTTCCGTGAAGGAAATCAGTGAAGTGATGTGGCAGTGCAGGATTGGTAGAAATCAATGAAGTGAACACAATTTCAGTGGAGCGCCCCTTGTGCCCTAAGTTTCCTATGGGAGGCTTGGGTTCAATTCCCACTAGCTACATTTGGAGGACATTAATGAGAAATGAGGGATGACTCCTTATCAATGGTCAGGAGTTCGAGTCCTGATCTCGCCTGGGTTTTACCGGTTCTCCACAGCGGGTCTTCGGACGGGTGGGGGATCAGGTTTTCCCCGGTTCGAAAACCTCGTGGGCAAGCCTGGCTACCCTGGCCAGCCCCTTGCATAGTCCTGGGGGGGGGGGGGGGGTTCTTGGGTTCGCCAGTTTACGGGTCCCATGGGTAGTCGGGCAGAAACGTTTCGTTGGCCGTTAAAAAAATTGAGTGTAAAGATTTGTGAATGTATGAGTTTGTCGTTATCAAAAAAATATATCATAAGATTGATTGATTCCGAAATCCAAAATTCAAGTTCGAAAAGAAGAAAAAACAAAAAGATCGAGGTTCAAAAAGACGCTGAAAAGATCAATAGAAGCCCATGAACAAAACATATCATGAACCATGAATCGTACTATCTAATTGGCGTGAAGAATTATCTAAGACTAGTGGGTTGGCCCGCACGATGCAGCGGGTGTAACCGAAACTCTTTTGTAAAGCACATGCTAACCTAATATACCTACTATGAACCTAACCACTATTACATGAATATTTCTGAATACCTTTGTTTGAAATTCATTATAAACAGAAACTTTCTTCTTTGTTTGTGGAATCTAGTTATGATATATTATTTCGAACTAGGGTTTTATAGTGTGTCGGTTGGACGGTTTTCGAAGAGGGTTTTAGTGGCGGGAGGAGTGAGTGGAGTGAGTGAAGAAAATTTGTGTAAAGAGGGTTTGTTTATAAAATTAGAGTCTTAAGCGAATGATGTGAAAGTGTGAAAGGCGGATTGCCTCGAATCATTCCCTCTCTTTTTGTCGGTTTTTTTCACAAGTGTAGCTTGTAATTATTGAGAAAATATTATATATACATCTTAAAATGCATGGTCGGTGGCAACCGACGGAAATTACGAAACTACCCTTCGTCAAAATTACAAAAATGCCATCCTTATTGGGATACAACTGAGAGAGGTAGGCATCGTCGCCTGTGATTGTGACGGTTCACTTTGCTTTCGTCGACGGTGGTCGTTAGGCTTGATGGCCAGCGGCAATGGTTAGACGTGGTGGTTGTCGGTGGTGTTTACACAAGAAGAACAAGAAGCAGTTGTACAGTTGCACAAGACTCCTCTCTCTCTCTCACACACACACACACACACACACGGAGACGGCGGCATCACAACCAACTGGGTCGGTTGTTGGCTATGGTGTCTTCCGGTCACCTAATTAGTCAGTCGCACGACTCCGTCAACAGTGGTTGCAATTCTGTTTCACTGAAATTGGCACCGACGGTAGTACGGTTATGTTGTGTTGGGTTGTGATGTGGTGAACCGACTTAAGTATCGGTGCTGTGGTGGCATAGGTTAGATCGTGGTGGTATGGTGGCAGCAGCTAGGTTATCATCATGTAGTGGAGGTGGAACTCGCTACTTTGTCGTTAGATGTGGTAGGGGTGGCCGGTGGTTTTGGATGGTGGTTGTGGGTGGGCCTACACAATGTATATGGGGTATGGGGGTAGATAAAAGAGTCAAGGGAAAGAGAGGGGGAGAGTGGAGAAGAGAGCAATATTATTTGTTGATGTAGGTAAGCATTTTTCAAAGTTTATAGCTGTCATATTTTCTTTGCAGTTGGCAACAGTTTTAAATTAGTAAAGTAAATAATAATATTAATTTTGGTTATTAATTGGAGCTACGTTTTATACAAATGGTTGATGTTAAATTTTTTAATTTTTTTGAATATTCAAATATAAGTATTTGGAAATGTTTTAGTGTGACAAGTGTGGGATAAACTGTAATACATTGTGATTATATTATCGTGTGACACGTGTGTGATAAATTCACGTTTAATGTAAACAATATAAATTTATGTCTCGACTTATTTTTTTACAAGTCGGGTCTAATATTATACGTTTTCATTCGACGATATAAATTTGCGTTATTGTATGTTTTGATGCAAAGGTAGAGATTGCGTAGTGTTAGATGGACTCCTCACAAAATGGATCAACCCAGGTTTGATTCCCTTTCTTTCTTAACCACAATGCTTTAGATCATATATGACACATGATTTCATATGGTTAAGTATCGCATAACTTGCCGTTAACCATAAACAACTGACTTGACACCGCCGCAACGCGTGGTGTACGGTAGCAATCTAGTTGGGTACAAATGAGTAAAAAAATGTAGGAAGTCACAAGATAATGACACCTGTAAATCATAGTCAGTGTTAATAAACTCAATCCTGGTTGATTACATGGGTAGTTTAGACATTTTGTTTCTTCAACCTCTGATTCAAATACAGAATCAAACATAGCAATATTTAGTTCAATTACGATGTAATCATATCAATTGAAGAAATTTATGACATTCCAGTAATTAACATTAGTTTCGTAATTTTTTGATCATGTTTTTGCAGATGTAAACATAATTGCTATTGATTCAAAGTTCAAACCTAGATCTCGATAATCATGTGATGCTCTGTTTTTTCATTCATTTTTATAACGTTTGTTCACGATTGATAATGAGTGTTGATCCCGTGAGTGATTTAGTTTTATATGTTGATTATATCTGTAACTGAAAAACAACGATCATTGAGATAGTGAAGAGAATGAAGAGTAATATTTTTTATGATCAACAATAATATGAAGAGAAAGGTGTGTTTTATGATTTTATGGGTGATTACAGAAAAACAACGATCAAGGTAGCATGCGTTTTTTGATTTTTTATGGGTGCGTTTTATGATTTTATGGGTGCAGGTCTTTGAGTGCTTATTTTGTTGTTCTGCCTTTGAAAGATGAAGGTGCGTTTTATGATGTTTATGGGTGCGTTTTATGATTTATGGGTGCGTTTGTGAATGTATGAGTTTGTCGTTATGAAAAAAATATATCATAAGATTGATTGATTCCGAAATCCAAAATTCAAGTTCGAAAAAGAAGAAAAAACAAAAAGATCGAGGTTCAAAAAGACGCTGAAAAGATCAATAGAAGTCCATGAACTAAACATATCATGAACCATGAATCGTACTATCTAATTGGCGTGAAGAATTATCTAAGATAAAGAGAGTTAATAATCCTATACACCTTACACTAGTTATGTTAAACAGGGTGTCGAACTACAGAGTGTCGAACTACAGAGAGATAATGGATGGTTTCAAATTAAGTTGATTGAGCGACATGAATAAAAAAAAAGTATAATCACTAGGTAGATTTCTATAATAGATTGACCGCATACACAAAATTTAATTAAAATAAAAACTTGTAACTTAAGATGTAGTCACAAGGTCCATCCAGTCAACACATGCTTCCATCAATTAGGACAATAGGGAGATATGATTCATCATGACCATGTAATTGTGTTTGTTTAAATGAACAAGGGTTGAGTTAAGAGAAAATTTTACACAGTCGGTATTTTGGTTTTAACTTTTTTTTTTTTAACGGCCAGCGAATCAATTCCGAACACTCTTGGGCACCCTTTTGGCGAATCAGGTACTCGAGAGTACCCGGGCCACTCACCCGCCCGAAGGCACGACGGTGAAATAGTCGGTAAAACCGGTCGGGATCAGGACCCGAACCCAAGCCAATGGCCGGGTCATCCCTCATTTCCCCTCCACCAATGTCCTCCAAATGTAGCTAGTGGAAATTGAACTCAAGCCGAAAACTTTAGGCCCTTAACCAACTGGGCTACCAAGTGTTGCCCTTTTGGTTTTAACTAAATTGAGATTTTTGGAATCAAAATCGAAAACCTTATTTGATTTAAGTTTAAAACCGAATATTTAATTCAAATATGTTTAAATCTGATGGACTTGAATTTGATTTCAAACTATTTTTATTCAATTTGTAGTTTAATTAGTTTGAAACTATTTAACACTCCTATTTTTTTTCCACATATGTGATCAAAGGTTCAATCCTCACTTTTATTATTTATGGCTTGGTATCCGGGTAAAGATCGAATATGAGTGGTGCCGGTTCGAATCTGACGGGCGGCGAAGTTTTACCGAGTTCTATAACACTGTCGTGCCTTCGGGCGGGTGGGGCTCGGGTTTCGTGCATCGGGAGAAGGCGGGGCCTGCTGGAGGTCGGGTAGTCGATTCTTGGGTACGGCGCCCCGCAAGGGTGGTTGCCACACAGTTGTTCGCCGATCAAAAAAAAATTAACACTCCTATTTAAAATTATATTTTGTACACTTAAATTTTTTATTATTTTTTTTGAAAGGTAAATTTCTTACTCCTTGTGAGACTTGAACTCAAGACCTCACACTTTTAATGTATTAAAAGGCTTTGCCTTACCATTGGACCACCAACCCCAACATTTCACTTGTAAAGATTTAACTCTTACCATACAACCCGACTACCAGGTAATTTGTAATAAATTTGATGAATATCTATGTTACCTTATTAAGGAGGAGAGATGGCTACAAAGGTAATTTTATCAAGTGTTTAAGATGGGAGTTAAAAGGTCCATTCACAAATGTTTAATCTTTGGTCATTTTCTTCCATTTATACCCTTATGTACAAGATATAATGCATATTGTATATGTTTATAGGATTGGGTTATTTTACAAAGGCTATAAAAAATGAGAAGGGTGAGAAGCCACTAGAAAATGACATGTGTCCAAAGGATTAACAAGTGGGAGGGGTAATTTTGTCAAAAACATATACACATGCAAGTCACATGCCATTTCCACCTTCATTTTTAAATGCCCGTAACTTTTTTATACGTCATCCGTTTTTTAAAAAAATTATACCATAAAATTGAGCGTCTTTTTATCTTTAATATGAGTACCATATTGCTATACTTTTGAAAAAAAAAATTCAAAACCCACTTGCGTAAGACACAATAGAATGTAAAACACAATGGAATGTAAAACACAATGAACACCAATTAAATATAGGGTATAAAACACAATCAAGAGTCTAGTAAAACACAATGGACGACATACTAAAGACACAATGAATAGAAGACTAAAACACAATGAATACTTTTGAAAAAAAAAAGTTGAAAACCCAGTTGCGTAAGACACAATGGATGACATACGAAAGACACGATGAACAGAAGACTAAAATACAATGAATACTTTTGAAAAAAAAGTTAAAAACCCAAATGTGTAAAACACAATGGACGACATATAAAAGACACAATGAACAGAAGACTAAAACACAATGAATAATAGACTCTACACAATGAACAACATAATAAAACACAATGTACATCTAAATACAAAACTCATTTGCGTAAAACACAATTAAAAACATACTAAAAACACAATGGACAAAGTTAAATCATGTGTAGACTAAAAAAACATAAATAACATATTTATAAAGCACACATGCATACTATAACACAATGAACGAGCAGAAAGACACAACGGAGAAGAAAACCCATTTACCACAAATTTTTTTTTCAATTTTAATGTAGCAATGTGGTACTCATATTAAAGATAAAAAAACGCTCGTTAATATGGTGAAATTTTTTTGAAAAAAAAAAGGTCGTATGAAAAAGTTATAGACGTTTTAAAATGATGGGGGGAATTGACATGTGCATTGCATGTGGAGAGAGAAAGTCAACAAATGTGGTTTTCCTTTTATATCCTTCCTCTAATTTATTATTTATTCTTTTCAAACAAACTAATCTCAACCCTTCAAATATATGATCAATGGATCACAATCCTTCTCACCCTTCCTAAAAAAAGTGTCTTGTGTATTTAATCCTAACCTTATGTTTATAATACATAATTTAGATCTCTCCCAACATGTAACATCCTTTGTTAACTCCCAATAAAACCCAATTCACACCAGCCAATCAAACGAACATGTAACCCACAATTATTAAAACACATATCAATGCAATCAATGCATGTTCATACAACTTTGATGGTAACGTGGACGATAATGCTACGGAAGTAAAAGGATGTGTAAATGTACTTTATAGAATTCATAGATTTTATATCTGAAAGGGAAACAGAGAACTTTCGTGCAAGACGGCATGATAATAATCATGTTGTTACTCTTACTACCATTCATCAGGTACACATCCTTACCCTCCAAACATCTGTGCATTTTTTTCTGTCTAAGTTAATCATGGGTCATAATCTTGATTTGTTGTATGATCTTGAATTTATAGTTAATGAATTTCATTTACTTTATCTTATCTTATTTTTCTAAATCTTATTCTTCTAAATTCTAATAGTCAAAAGGGTTGGAGTGGGACAGTCTTAATTGTTAAGGTACTGCTGGTATGATTCAATCTATACATGGTGTGGCAAACATATCAAGGTATGTCATTGGTGATAACATTTTTTATTTTATTGTATTTTGTAAAAGTACTAATATTGTGAGATTGTAGTTTCTTGGTTGGAGTTTTGTCATTGAAGAATTGTATGTCCGCCACCTACTCGATTGTATGTTTTTTTTTGTAGTTTGGTATCACTTATATCAATATTCTGTTAATTATTATTGGTTTGCTACTGTGGTTGATGTTTAGGTTTCCATTCCCCTGGAGTCAAAGAAGAAAAATCGACTCCTCAAAAAGTTTGGGTTAATAATTATTGGTATCACTTGTGTTTTATTCATTGGATTCTCCTTAAGGTAATGTTTTTATGGCTTCCCGTCATGTTGTGATTTATAGATGCGTTAATCACAAGTTATACTATAGACGGAAGGTGTTGAAGACATGTGCAAATAGGTATTCGTTTTGTGTTTCTAGAAGATTTGCGTCGCCAGGACTGAGGAAAACTATGTGGTGGTGATCGGCGGCGGTCCCAGTAAGGAAACCAACATACATACCATGCAATATATTATGAGAGCAAGGACGGCTATGGGTCAAGCCGGGGAGTCTACACAGCTCGAGCCCAGTTTTATCATGGGCACAATTTTTTGTTGTTGTAAAAATTCCTATGTGTGGGTCTTTTTTAAATAGAAACTCATTTAACACTTAGAAGTTGACGCCAATAATTATCCATTTAAAAAATAAATTTGTTAACCCATTCGGCTCCATAACATTAATATGACCAATACCCATTTATAAGGCCTAAGGAGCATATTTTTAATGCTCAGTCAGGGTACATAAATCCTATGGAGGTGATACACGAGAGAATCAATTAAACTAAATATAGAATATAACATTTTATATTATCGCTCCCGCGGCAACGCGCGGGCTTCCTACTAGTATATAAAAGTGAGAGATGTAAATACTAAATAGTAAAGTGAAACTTACGTAAGTGCTTACGAAAAAAAAACTCACACACACAAGTGCACAACTTTTCATGACCAAAAGGTAAAATAAAAATATAACAATATGTAACAAAAATATTTGAAGGGTTTGTTAGACGTGAATTGTGTGTCTGTGTGTGAGTTCAAATGATCTGAACAGCCTCTCAATCTCCCATCACCGGATTACCGTTCTGGTGGCCGGCGGTGGCACTACCGGCTAGCTCCGGTGGCCTACTACGTCAACCGTTGCGTCAATCTCTGTACATTATCTATCATAAAAGATGACGTACCGTAGACGTTAGGGACTCTCTAACTCTTCAACGTTCAACGACGAGACTCTCCACGTTGACGCCACCACAAACCGATCTAAGGTTTTCTGTTACTTGTATTGTGATTATCTTAACATTAATGTTAGGTTGAATGTTGATGAATATGTACGTAGTTAGTTGCATTTTGTTGTGTTAAATGAAGGATAACAACAACAACAATAATAATAATAGTAATATGTTATGGTTGAATTGAACAGAGTCTGCTAGTTTTGATAATGTTTTGAAGAAGAATGCTAACGAGCGTGGTGCATTTTGGAGCGTTTTAGCATGGAAAGCTAAATCGATTGTCGACGATAAAGTTACTAAGAAAATGAATACTCATGCTAGTAAGAACCCGGAGACGGTTAGTTTCTCAACAAGCAGACAGGTTAATATAGATATTTTACTTGTATGCTAAAGTTAATTGTACCATCTATTTAGTGAAAGTAAAGAGATGAAATGACGTATTTAGTAGGGGAGGGGTACATTTTACTAAAAGTAATTGGTGTGGCCGTGTGGGGTACATTAAACAAGTTTATATAAAAAAAATGTTGTATATATTCCGAAAAGAGGCTATACTGACTAAAAAACGGCATCTTCACAAAATTCACACCCGTCTATTGAATTGTTTGATTTTTGATGTAAAATATTATGGTATGATATGGAGATATAATGATCACCTGGATAGCAGTTATTACTTGATATGTTTTGAAATTTTGTTGTAGTTCACTGGCATTCAAGTTCAGCATCAATATGAGAATTCAAAGAAAATTGGCAATCCAATGTTAAGGATGGGATTGGATAGGGATAGACTCAAGCCATCGCTTAATCTAATTGGGAATGCTTTTGAGGTAAACGATGTCGATTTATGTTATTCGTTTGTAGTATATTATCTAGTTTATTAGACCATGCGTTATGGGGTGTGGTTAGTGATAGTGAGTGGTGCCGTTTTACTCTGTGATTGGCTCTACCAAATAGTAAAGTTTGTTAAAAAATAAAATAATAAACTCATTCCATCTCGTTTCACTCATGCTTCTACCCATGGCCACATCTACTTTCACGATCACTTGAGCGGCGGCACGGCGCTTGTGTGGTAGTGATGCCTTGAGTGGCAGCACGGCGCTTGTGTAGTAGTGATGCCTAGGTGGCAAATGTGTAATTATTTATATGTACTTAATTAGGGATGTGAAAATGGCTTATTACAAACTCACTATATTAACAACTTGTGTCAAATAAACTGAAACTGTGATCGTATATATGTATGTGCTGTAAATGCATTAACCCTTGAAGGCCACCTGCCCAAAAATTGTGTTTTACTTGGTCCCACTGGTTAGTAAGGTATTGATGGGCCTTGCGAGTTTTCTCTAACTGGGTTTTGGTGGTTACCAAAAATTGTTAATAAGAAATATAAATTTACTATAAATACAAATATAAATTTACTATAAATTTACAAAGATAAATACAAATACAAATATAAATTTACTATAAATACAATGCTATTAATAAGCATATGTTTTGTCCTGAAAGCAACATAGCCTACACAATCAAGTTTGTACACCCACTGATCTTGTTTGGTTTATGGGTGACAGGTGGCGCTTGCGAAAACTGCTAAGGTAAAACAACTTGCTCGGGAGCTGAAAACCGTGACTGCAGAACTGGCATTTGCAAAAGAACGATGCTGTCAACCAGAACACGAAAACAAATTGCTTCAAGAGGCTCAAGAAAAGGGAGACCACTCTTCAGATGATGACATGGTATGGTTTAAGCAACTCTTGGTGGTTATTTGAGAATTTTTTGTTATTGATTGACCTCATGTTCTAATCAATGTATGAAAATGTGAACAGATATGGGTTCAGCTAGAGACACTATTGGCAGAGAAGGGGCGTTTGGCGCATGAGAATTCAGTATATGCACGCGAGAACAGGCACTTGCGAAAAATAGTTGAATTCCACCGAATGAAAATGCAAGATATGGTGTATATTGATGAGGGCAGCATAGATACCTCCCAAGATCTGGTGGAGGAACTCGTTACCTCAACCCGGTTTGACTTAGCTTCCAGGTCAACGCAAGTTGGGGTGATTCCCAGTGTAAAAGGTCAACCGTAAACTCAACCCTTTAATATCAAAATCTTTTAGAATATACATGTAACTGATGTAAGACAATTAGACCTTGTTGGACATATGTGTGATATATGATTTGAATGCTTTAGACTTCTGTTAAAATTTTGTTTGTTTGCTGACCATGCATACATAAGAGATTAACCACACTAATATAAAGAACAACCAATTAATATATATTTTCTTTTATATTAAATAATAATATTAAACAATAATTTAAATAAATTTAATTTAGATTATTACTTTAACGTATACAAAGTAATATTCAATATATATTTTTTTTTCATTATACATGTCATTAAGATAGTAAAAAAAAAATAACCCGACCAAAAATACTTATGGTTTGCCTTCACAAAAAAAAAAAAAAAAAAAAAAAAACAATACTTATGGTTTTGTTAACAATTTAACTTTGGGCCCTTAAATTAAAACCGAGCGAGTTATCTAAATAAAGTATCAAATTTTCTTTATCATATTTGATAGCGATGTTACGATAGTACATACGTTTATTCAACCTGAGTAATACACAAGTTTTAAAGACATAACTTTTTTGTTATTAAGGATATAACATTACATTTTCTTAAAGTGTGTAATATAACTTATTTTGTATATAACTTACTAGCGAATCAAAAAATCAGAGTCACCTAATGAGCCGATATGGAGTCGTCTAAAGTGGATAGATATAACACAACGGATCATAAAATGTAACACAATGCAGTCTAAGTTTCTCCAAAGGGGAAGTCTTACTAATTAAAACTGTGCCATTAAGAATAGGCATAAGCAATGAGATTACCCATAAGTAAAGAGAACAGTTGGCTAAGATATGTAGTGCATAATTAAGGATATTTAACTCCACAAATGCTAATGAATTCCATTTAACACATGATGGTTGAGTCTAGTTTTATACGCTTCCTTACCAGAATTCAACAAATACTTAAGATGAGAGTTAGTGGCAAAATTAAGGGTCTATTAACCATTAATAACTGATCTTAGTGTTGAAGCTTTATGATACCTTACGATATTCTTGAGATTACTCAGAATTTAGTATCAATACTAAAAGCTACAATTTTTTTGATAGTTACAAGGTTTTAATGACCAAACCAAAGCCACTATTAAGTTAAACTCTTATATTGTTTGTTGTCATTATCTGAATAGAAACCTTATGAAAATAAAACTAGATGATCCAATAATGTTTTCACAACTTTGTTATCATGAAAATGAGAATTTAACAAAGGAAAATGAGACCCATGCAATTTATCCACTAGACCAAAATTTCATGAGAAATCATGACCAGGTCACTAAAGGATGCTTGGCTATCAAATCTCATTATCAATGATTTTAAAGCATGTGTTAAACGCCTTAAACATTAAATGGCGAAAGGAATAAATGGGTTTCCATCATAAGTCATAATTAATTGAAATTAGCGGAGCTTAGATAAGTATCTAATTGTATCTATTCCGTTTCCTACAGACCAAAAGTATTAAAGAAATCAATTCATATATGCTTAATAAGATTCCCTCTAAGTATGTCCTTAAAATTTCTTATGAAATCTGGACGCTAAGGGAAATCAGGTATAAAATATATGAAATATTCTCATTCACACGCATCGTTAAAACTTATTATGTGGAGGTACTAAGAGACCTAAAAGATTAGTGGAAGCATAAGATGTCTTACTTATGACTTGCAAAATTTACAGAGGTGGGGGGAACGACAATTTGATCTATCCTCAAATTGCACCTCTTTCACCGGACAACGCTCTATCACAACTTGTCTCTTTAGTATTTAACGCACTCATAACAAAGTTTTGTGGATGCCTGAATATGGGCGAACTTAGATTTCTTACTAAAGTAATCATCATCAAGAGAAACGACAATAAACATCATTAGGTTGTTTTCTCTATTAAAATCTATGGATCTTCCAAATGTTTGATCTTAAGCATGCTGGATTCATTAAGATCTCTAAGGTAAGTGGGAGCAGTAAAAGTCCTTATTATGACTTTTCGGAAGTACAAGATGCGGGGGAGAGACTCATTAAAATTCGAGACTCATTAAGTTTAACTCCGAACTTAACTTCGATTATTCCTCTTGTACACCTTACTGCACCAACTCTTACACACTTAGAAACTAATGTTGATCCTTATGTACCTGAAAATAAAAACACTTAACTAAAGTTAAGTTTGTATCATAATAAACCCAATGTTCAACTCAGGAGGTCATCTAGGTCTAAAAGCCCACTAACATTGATAATTATGTAACCTACCTGACTAATACAAAATGGATTTTTGGAAAGTTTACCGATCCTACCTCTTCTAATTTAATCATTAGTATCAATCACTCTTCTAAATGGAATAAAGCTATTATTAGCAAATTTTAATTCCATAAATTAGAATAACGTTTAGGATTTGGTTGAATAACCTAAAAGTATTCATAATTGAACCAGATCCGAATGGGAACGTTGTAAGATAAGATTGATTGTAAAAGATTATACTCAAGAGGGATTAGATTATCAAAGAATCTTATTATCTGTATTACAAATGATTTCTATGAGGATCATTATCGTCCTAGTAGCTCATAATAACTAAGAGCCACATTAGATGGCATTAAGACAACTTTCCATAACGATGACCTACATGTTCATTAAGCAACCTGAAAGTTCTAAACTGAAGGGTAAGAGCACTTAGTCTGTAAGTCAATAAGATCCATGTATGGGTTGATGCAAGCATAAAATGTGTTGGAATCATAATGAAATTCTCTTCATCAAGAACTAAGTGGATTAAAGAACCTACCTCAAATGAGTGGGAGCAACTTATGAAAACTTGTCCTTACATAGATAACGTTTCTCTTGACAAGTATATGTTACCTAAGTCAAAGCATTGTTCATGCATAATTTTGACATGATGAACATCGGGGATTCCTCTTACGTGATAGGAATCAAAATATATCGAGATAGACCCAACGGGATATTAGTTTCATCCCATAAGTTTTACTCTAAGTGGGTCCTTAAGTATGTAACATACAACATTGCTCTCTATTAGAGGATAATAGGTTAAATGAGATTATTACCTTATGCTTCATTAATTAGAAGACCTATGTAAATTTAAGTCTATGCTTGTTTATGGTATTGTTTGTATTGCTTGATACTAGACTTATCTAGATTGATGAAAAGCATCTAATGGAACATTACAATATCTTTAAGAAACAAGAGACTATAATCTAAAGAAAAAGTGAGAACCTAAAGTGATTGAGTACTCTTATTCTAACTTTGTTATATTCAAAGGAAATCAAGTATCAATTCGGGGTATATTATAATGTCAGCAGACATAACTATCTTATGGAGGAGTCATAAGGAACTATAAACAACAACCTAAGTTATCGTGACATAATGTGTTGCTGATCACAACAGAATGGTCATTAAATGTTGTTGGTAAATTTATCAGTTGACTCATTACTTATTAACTCCATATAAATACTAAGTTGAAGACTTACTGTGATAAAGTCAGCTGCCCTAATTTCTCAAACAGTAACAGTTTGAGAGGTGCTGCATTAGAGTTCGATACGAAATTATTGTTCGCTTATGATTAAGAACAAATAGAGGAATCAGAATTTTGTATCGAATGCATTCATGATATGCTTATGGATCCAATAATTAAAGGTCTATCACCCATAAGTCTCACTAACGGGCCAACTAAGAGAAAAGGATATTACTAATGACCATATACAATTGCATATCGTACTATGAATGACTTATGACTAATTATTAATTTTCCTCATTATGATTTGTTTGTCTATTAGTATGCTAAGCTAGCATAATGGCATAAAGACAATTATATAACAAATCAACTAAGGGCATAACGTTAATTGATCCTAATGTTAAGTTTTAAATTTGGGTGTAGTATGATTAATGGGGGGTCCTAAGTCGAATTAAGACTTAACGGCTGTATTTCTCTGCTACATTTTGGGTTTAGAACTAAAATGATTATTAATCTCTGCAGACTTATGTAATACTTATAATAAATGATTACTCGGCTAAGTGGGAGAATGTTGGAATAAATATACGTAACGTTTGTATATTTATCGATAGCCATTATAATCATTTATATAATGATGATCAATTATTAATATTATCCTAAGCCCAATAATATATATGTCTTTGATGGGCGGACTATCATTAGATGGGCCTTATTAGGGTGTCCCCTGGGTATGTATAAATAGAGAGGTTATTATGAGATTAGGGTTAACTTAAAATCATAACAACATAACACCATTAGTCATCCCCTATCTCTATCTCTCTCAATGTGTTCATAACTAAAGAACACACAAACCATCAGAACTGCATACCCTAAAGGGAACCCGATCAAGATGATGGTGTCTTCCATTACTGATGTTCCTGAACGGTTAAGCATATCAGGTACGCATGATCAAATCTAATGTTTATACCTTATGTTCTAATTAATATAATCAACAACGACTCCATATCGGCTCATTCCGTGAGGGGTCTTTGAAGACCCATCAGGCGACTCTGAAGATCCCTCACGAAAACCATTACCACGTTTCGTATTTTGATTCGCTAGTAAGTTTTTTGAACGACAAGGAATGACGTGTCAACCACCGTGACACCGAACGTTGTGGCCAAGGTCGACCACTCGACTGCCACTAGCCCCTTGGCTCTCCCAGATACGCGGAAACCCGACCTCCATTCGCCCGAATGTACGACAATGGAATAACCGGTAAAACATCACCTCTCATCCATGTCAAACTAGCGCCACCCGTATTCGCTCTTCACCTGGATGCCGCAAAAAAATAATGAGGTTCATCAGACTTGAAACTTGGTCATAAGAAATACTAAGATAACGTTCGTTTAATGGATTGCAAAGCCGAATATACATTCAAATTCCATTCTATTATATTCCGTAAAACGAACTCTACATAAGTATTTCTCCATCTACTCCACCACTACCTTATTGGTTTGATTCACTAGTAATTGATCGGTTTTTAAAGTCACGGGACTAAAAATGTGATTTTCCCTAGAAGAAAAAAAAAATAGATATGAAAATGGCGGGTCAAAAACTGAAATGCAAAACAGTTGTCACCTTCGTTGTACACATTTGTCCATATACGAGGGCATTTCCGTCAACTTCCTCCCATAATTTCTTGCGGTTACTCTGCAAATCCCCATATCTCCATACATGCCTCTGTTTCTATCTATACCCTCTCTCTCTCTCTACACTCATCTTCTTCATGAACCTCGTTCATCCTTCTTCATTTAATCACTAATCAAACCATCTGATCACAACACTGGTTCACGTTCTTGATTAACAACATTCACACAGCAATCGTGAGCAACTTCATTACTAAGTAACTGAATAATGCACATGTCTTGCTTCTCAAGAAACTGTCCAAATCAGGAAAAGAATAAGTGTACATGTGTGTTCATCTGAAGAAGAAGAAGAAACATCAAACGCATATAGTTACGGTACTTTATGCAATTTCATACGCTACTTACGGTTTTTGCCTCCAAATTTCTTGAAAGCACGCAGATATGCGTTTTCTAGGGTTTTGAAGTTATAATCCTTTCGTTTGCTTGTTATTGAACCAAATATATGATGTAAATGAGGATTGTGACGAAATTCTAGTGTTATTCATCAACTGTTGCTGTTTATTGAACAAAAATCTAGGGTTTGTTTGAGTATTAGGTACTTAAGTTCAAATTTGTGATTCATAATATTAGATACTTCTGTTTAGAATCCACATTGTTCTGAAATCACAAGTTGCACAACTCTAGGTTTATGGAGGTTCATTATTCTGTTCCTAGAGGAAGAAGTTAGCTGATTAGTGTAGAAAGAGTTATTCAGATTATCGGCATTGTATCGGATTCGTTGTTCCGATTTTCAGAAAATTGATGCATATGAGGGTTCAATTTGGAGGTATAAGGAAGTTTGTTGTGGGTATGTGCTTATTCTGGTGGCCACTTGTTGAATCACAAGTAACTAATCCTCTACCAAAGCCTGCAAGGGATCTTGATGTGACGCTACAGGACTATGCGTATCGCGCGTTTGTTAATCCGCGGACTGGTATTCCGTTTGACGGTGTTGTGCCGCCTTATTTGAATGGAATTGAGATATCAGCAATGAGGCTCAGGAGTGGTAGTTTGTATCGTAGAGGCGTTCGAATGTTTAAGGAGTTTGTGATTCCGGTTGGTTTACGAGAGCAACCATATGTTGAGAGGCTGATTTTGGTGTATCAGAATTTAGGGAATTGGTCTACAACTTATTACTCTTTACCTGGTTACATTTATCTAGCTCCTGTATTGGGTCTTCTTGCTTATAATGGTACAGATTTGTCAGCTACTAATCTACCTGAACTTGATTTTTGGGCGTCTGAGGAACCGATTACTGTGAATTTTGGAAGGATAAAGCCGATACCATTTGGTTCGGTTGTAAAGTGTGCTTGGTTTGATCTACATGGTCAGGTGAACTTGACACATATGTTACCTGGCAATGTATGTTTGACTACGGAACAGGGGCATTTCTCCATTGTAGCTGAATCAGGTGTTTCTCCTAGTCAAGTACCCCCTGCACCACCCGAACCTGCACCGCGTGGACATAGACATGGTAATAGAAAGAACGTCGAGGCTAGGGTTTGGGGTATTATTGGTGCAGCAACAGGTGGAACTGCATTGTTGGTGTTATTCACATTGTTGATATTGTGGGTGTGGCGGTATAAAAAGAGAAAACGACTGCGTGAATTGGAAAGGGCTGCAGATGCTGGTGAAGCATTGAGGATGACTAGAATTGGGAACATGAGAGCACCATTTGCATTGGCTACAAGAACAATGCCGAATTTTTTAAGCGATTTTGATGCTTGATATTCTGCTGGTGTTCAGCTTTTTTAGGTACCCAATTCCATTTCCTTTTTTATATCTTTTAGTTTTAACTAATACTCGTGTTCATATACTCTACGCTTATTGACCACTCATATGTTCATCATTGGTTTTGTGCATCTTATTAGTTTTGGCCCGTTTGTGTCGATTTTGGATACAAGGTATATACACTTCTTTCATGGGATATGAATCTTTTTGAATAACAGAATTTAATCTGCTGGTATGAAAGCTTATTTATATAGTATTGATTTAGCTGTGCTCCTATAAACAAATATGTTATTGAATGCATATAAAGATACACTTTAAAGTAGACCAGAACATTATTGTTGGACATTGAATATCAATAAGAAATCTTCAAGTCTGCTAAAAACTGGTAGCTAGGTTATTTGATTTTGCATGCAGAGTGGTTTTAATGAGAATTGGTCCCACCCTGCATATGACAAGAGCCTGATAATGACACCAACCTCTAATAATAAAAATCTATAGATATGCCTTGAATGAAGCAATTTAATTTACTCATAAATGCATGCATGACCACTCACAAAAATGCCTCATTGACCACCAAGAAATCATCTTTGATACATCAATGTGACCACAAAATCAATGGTCAAAACAAAAATAGGTTATAACATTTTCTAGGAGCAAAGTACAACTTTTATTGATGGAAGTATAATTCACTGTGACATAATTGATCTTTCCTAATTCACATGAATCAAATTTCAATGATGAACCTTCAAGGGGTGATGAAATAGTAAGCACGTAGCAGATGTCTGATGTTTGAATCTTGTATTTTACGATAACCTCTTGAAGGCGAGTAGGCGACTTACTCAACACAGGTTGTGATTTACCTAACCTTGTTGCCTTGTTGGTTAGCAGGGTATTGACGAGTCCTTTTTCAAGGTTGTCATTGTTACAAAAAAAGACCACTTAATGAAGAAAACACATCTTCATGAACTTTTTTTGTTTCTTATATAACAAATTCGCACATGAAATACAGGTGAAACTTCAACTTTTAATGATCAACATTTATTCCTTAAGAGCCACCCACCCCACCCCCACCAGCAAACTTCCTGCTGCATCAATGACACATATCCGCAACTCCAATTTATATAAACAAGCTGACACAAGACAGTTGTTCATCCTGAATTTAGGGATTATATGCAAATATATATATTCATATCATTTCCTTCAATATTTTAACTCAATAGTCAATACATAGTTTTGGCATGAAATCGGCTACGATCATCACCCCTCCCCTCCCTTAGTCGACACCACAACCGTCACCTCCACCAACGTCACCACCATTGCCCCATCCATCGCGCACCACCAGTGTCATGATATGTAAAGCGACCCCACATTTTTCGAAGTTAGTGTGTTACTTAGACTATCCGTTGTCGCTCACCTCTAGCGAAGACTTTATCCTATTAAAACTGGACAACTGGGCGCTGACATGGCACTGGCTAAAGTGTCAATCCTGCTCACTTGATCCTGTTGTGGCTCAAGGTGAACGAGGGCTTTATCATTTTATTTTGTATTTTTTATGTTTTGTAATTTTTTTATAAAACACTACATTGCATAAATATTAAAATAAACACTACATAAAAAAGCATAAAATAACATCAATCCATTAACATCAAACCATTATTTAAAAACATAAATAAATAGTAGAAACACGACTATATTAGAATTCGTCATCTCATAACTGTCCAAACCTCAATCCTCGGGTAGTTATCATTGTGCATGTTTTGGTATTGGTTACGAGCTTCTTCAATCACGTCATCTTCGTTTAAATCCGTATTTTCGTTCACCGCATTTACGAAGAATTGCTCAAATATTGTGCACTTTGCCTTTAAAGAACAATATTTTTCGTATATCGATTTTGTTGAACGGTTGTTTTCACCCATTTGTTCATTGAATTTTGTGACAACCGCTTGCCAAAAACTTTGCGTTCGGTCCATTCCTCCTTGCTCTTGAATAGCAATATAACTATTGACCAAGGCGAGTTCTTCCTCCACGGTCCACATTGGTGGTCGCACACGGTTTAGTGGGGGCGGGATTGGATTTCGATTTGGGTTTTGGTTTGCCATCTTTGATCAATTAAAGATGGAAAATTGATAATGTTTTTTGGTAGAAAAATTAGTGTTGCACCATATATATATATATATATATATATATATATATATGTATATATGTGTGTGTGTGTGTATTCAAATTCGACCGTTGGCTAGCAGCCAACGGCTAGTTTTTTGAATTCGTCCTCGCTAGCTCACGCGAGCTAGCTCGCTTGGCCTCGCTCGCGTCGACGATCACATGGAGTTGTTATGGGCCGAGCGCTCCACGTGGAAAAGATTGTGGCTCGCGGCAGACTGCTCGCGGGCCACAACATATAGTCTTAGAGCATTCACATCCTATCCATTAAACACTCTTGCATCTTTCAAATTTAAAAAAAATCTACGAACACTCTATATCCCATTCAACATTTTCTACTCTACCCTTATAATTTGAAAAATTGTTATTGTAGCTTTTCTTATATGAAAATCTATTATTCATCCTACATCAAATTATTGAGTGTATAAAAGCAATAAATATAATAAAATGAATGCTTGTGAGTAAGATAAAGATAAATTTGATGGAGGAGTTGTTGGAGGTTTTTTAAAAAGAGAGATGAATTTTGAAAAATATGAAAATTAGTTAAATTATAGAGTAAAAAATAGTAAAGGGGATGTGAATGCTCTTACAGTATTAAAATTTGATTGACCCTAACGATCATCACCCCCTCCCTTAGTCAACGACACCACAATCGTCACCTCCACGCACCACCATTGCCCCCTCCATCGCTCACCACCAGTATAGCCGTTGTAAAAATAAATACAATGGGTGGACCTGATTTTATAATATTTCTTCTAAACAACATGCTTCATCCCGATCCATTTTGATCCAAACCTAGTTACTTTCTTTTTTACATGATTTGTTTTGATCTGAACTTAATTTGACTCGTTACGCATTATACCATTTAAGGGGGAAGGGTCATTCTAAGGTACTTACGGTAGCCCCGACCACTCTAAGAGTGTCGACAAAGTACCCTAGAACCACTAAATCAATGGCTCTAGGGTACCTTGCCAAATGTTTTTTTTTCTTCATTTTAATAAAACACTTAGAGTTTAATGAACACACACATAACATAAACATTACATAACTATAGTAAACAAAAAAACAATTAAACTAAAAAAGCACACTAAAAATACAATTAAACTAAAAAAATACACAATTAAACGAAAAATATAAAAACTAATCTAAGCAGGTCTTTAACATTTGTCACGCTGAGGTATGTGAAATTTCCAAACCGTACTGACATTGGTACTCGATTGAGGTGAGCCCAATGACCACCTCTTCAAGCGTCTCCACACACTCCTCCACCAAGGTTCTTTGGTATTGAGTATTGAAGCGTTCACATTTCTTGCTGAGATTGTCCCACTTCCAGCGAAGTGAATCAACCGTGCGGTTGGATTCACCAACTAGTTCTTTGAATTGAGCTAGGACACAAGGCCATAGGGATTGCTGTGGTGGTGTCGTGTGTCTTTCACCTCAGTGTATGTAGTCACCAAAGCTATTTCCTCCTCGGTCCAATGAACGATGATGGGTACTCGGTGATAGTGGAGCTCGGTTTGGAGGTTAATATTGGTGAAGATTGAATGTGAAGGTGAAGCTTGGTGGTGGGTTTTGTGGTTGAAAAGGTTAGTAGGTAGGTAATTTATATAGAAATTGGGTAAAATAATAATAATAAAAATAACTAAATTCGACCGTTGCAGCTCGGTTACTTCTTGCCGAGTTGCAAGGTTTTTGACCCTTATCGGTAGGGTGGCGGCAGTGTTGCCGATCGGCAACCATTTTCGAATGAGGGTAACCAAGGAGTGCCCCGTCCTCTCTTATATTAAAGTTGTATATTTTACAACTTCATTATGCATTTTATCTATGATGCGGTAGAGAAACCTGCGTTAGGGTGTGTCACATGTGTCTCATGTTATGTAAAGCAACACCTCGTTTTTTCAAAGTGATTGTGTTAGTTATGCTATTAAAATTTGATTGACCCTCAACCTTTCCAAGCATTCACCCTAATGAGTGCCATTGTGTGTTTTTTAGAAATAAAGATGTGTGTCATTGTGTAAATGTCACATGTTTCTCATCACACAACGAACAAAAACAAAAAATCTTTTTATGAAAAGTCTCAGATTTTAAAATCTCTTTACGGCCACCAAAAAGATTGAGCCGACCTGACATTTTGACAGTGCGTCCAAGTTTAAGAGACCAACATAAACATAATGTGTTATTTCAATGGTTCTTCATTCGCCCAAGGCGTTCAAATATGATACGAGTAAGACATGTGCGATTATAATAGTGTTTTAACTCATTACGGCTATAAGAACACTTATAATTTAACATGTTATGGATGTTAGAACCCCTTTTAGAGTATCTCCGTAAAAAGAAACTTGAAAAAAAGGTTTTTTGTATGGTATGAGAGACCGGAAAAGATGCCTTGAAAGCTTGATTCCATCTAAATAGAAAAGAACCCAAAAGCATAAACAAAGTCGGTCACATCAGAAAAGAATATGATACTTTTGGCAAAAAGAAAGTTGCTTAAAACTTAGCTTTGCATATAATTATAAATAGAATTAAATTCTTTTATATTATTAAGGGGTTGATGATAAACTAAGATTAAGAGTTGATGACAAGCCGACTTGAAACATAGTTCATGGTGTAAAAGTGTTGACACACTATCCTTGACACAGATTTGATTGCAATTGCAAGAGGGTGTTCCAACTTGTCTAAATATAACATTGGCACAAGAACACTATGTTTAGAGGAATGTAGGGTTTTGTTTGGTTGCTAAGACATTAATCATAAGTGAAGGCTTTAGGTGCAAAGTTGTGTCTGAAAGCAATGGAGCAAACTTAACTGTTTTTCAATGCTATATGTAAGCAGAGAGGTATTTCATTTAGACAAATAACAGAGTCACAGAGATATTAGACAAGAGAGATGCTAGCTTATATTGATTGTGCTGCCTTACCGGCCCATGGCAAATTTTGGGAAGTCATCATGTGGTCACCAAACAAAACCATGAGCTACTAGGGCTAAACAAGCAACACCATTGTCATTGCATAGATCTTAAAAGGTGGTAACATAACATCTGTGTTATTTGGGATGATAGGTCAAACCTTATTGAAGACGATAAGTTCCTCAGGGGCAATGTTTGTAACACCATGTACATTCGTGAACATGAGATGTCAAGCTAAATAAGTGCACCTTCTTACCGCAAATGACACGTTTTGGGTTCACAAACGTAACAGATCAGAACATATCATGATGAATGGTTTTCTAAGAGGCCCTGTGTTAAACACATACATTATTTCATTTTGTTTTCATTTTCATTATAAATGTTGGTTGGGATGGATCATAACCAAACATCTCCCTTAGATGATTGTTTTGATAGGTGTGGATCATATCATGTTCAAGAGGTAACCGGTCATAAAGCTTGAAATTTTTATTATTAACTAATGGTATGACATGTGAAATAATTCAAATGATGTTATAATCGAAGCAACAAGAATTAGAGTTTTCATTAACGACAAACAACTAAATGTAACAACAAAATTAAAAGTAGAACAAATATTCACCACATCTTACTATGGCTAAAATTAGTTATAAACAAAAATGATAATAAAGGTTTTAAACCGTGAAATTAATTTCTTAAAATTGTTTTTCGATTCATACTACTGATAGAGGTTCCGATACAAAGGATGTAATTTGTGAGAATGATGAAAAAGCTTATGAGGGTGACATGTGGCAATTTTTTATTTTAATCATAAGGGCATTAGGGTAATTATAAACCTATTCAAGATTATGATTTCTCTGCTTAACTTCATAACGCACTTTATCATTATAAAACACAACCTCTGAACTATTAACATAAAACACAAAATCTGCTTAACAACAATCCCCTTTACATCTGTTGTGTTGTACTAGAAATATGAACATAAAACACAACACCTAAAATATGAACATAAAACACAAAAAACAACAGTAATAGAACTTATCCACTCAAACCCATGAATTGCATTATCTTCTCTTTCTGTGTGATTGTTGATGCGGCTGATGTGCACAAACCACACGTTAAATGCTTAGGAGGTGACCCTTGTCTGTTGCCTGGTTGATGGATCTGTTACTAAGCTTCGTGATATTATTTAGAGATTTGATTGATTTGGAATTTGGATAAATGCGTCGTGATATTATTCACAAATTGGTTAAAAATTCAATAGTGGTGTCATGTTTTGTTAAAGCATATAATATATATATATATATATATATATATATATATATATATATATATATATATATATATATATATATATACAGGATTTGGTTCAAATGAGAACCTTTTTCCCAAATTGAGAACTAGAGAACCATTCTGGGCCACACATTTCTCTAAGGCAATTTTTTTTTTTTTTTTTTTTTTTTTTTTTTGCAAAAATCGCTGCTTTATACTCCCTCCGTCCCATTTTAAATGTCCCACTTCCAAAAACACACATTTTAAGAAATTTTTTGTTTGTATGTGGTAAAATGACAATAATATCCTCAAAAGTGGTGATTGTGTTTTGTCTTTTATGGGCAAAACTGGAAATTACATTTCCATTTTTGGAAAGGGACATTTAATTTGGGACAAACAAAAAAGGAAAGGAGGACATTTAAAATGGGACGGAGGGAGTATGTAAGGAAAATTTTTTTTTTTTATTTTTTTTTGTATTTTTTTTTTCAGTATACACATGTGTATAATTGCATTATACACATATGTATAATGCTATATACACATATGTATAACTGAAATATACACATATGTATAGCTGAAAAATGCTATATACACATATGTATAATTGCTATATACACATATGTATAATTGTCATATACACATATGTATAAATGAAAAAAAAAATTCAAAAAAAATAAAAAAAAAATTTCTTTGCATAAAAATGTGCGATTAAAGCAAAAAAAAAAAAAAAAAAAAAAAATTTTTTTTTTTTTTTTGCCTTTATATGAAATGTGTGGCTCAGAATGGTTCTCTCTGTTCTCAAATAGGGGTTGGTTCTCTTAGGATCTCTACCCTATATATACATATGTATATATGTATATGATGGTGAGGTAGGAGTTAGATCCAAAGTGAGGGTTTTAGAAGATGCCATTAAACTAAAATAGAGAGGGAGAAAAAGAGAAGAGCAAAGAGAAGAACATAAAACACAATATGAAATAGGGTTATGATTGATAGATACAAAGAGAGAGGGAGAGATATGGGAATAAAAGTAAATATCAAGGAGATAGAGAGAGTGAGAGGGAGTGCTTGAATCTAGGAATTGTTTTAATGATTTTTTTTTGGTGTTTTGACAACTATACCCTTATAAGCCCCAATTTATTAATTAGATTATAACACAATTTATAACTTTGTCATTTATTTATTTTTTATCGGCGAACAACTGTGTGGCAACCACCCTTGCAGGGCGCCGTGCCCAAGAATCGACTACTCGACCTCCAGTCGAGCTGCGCCTTAAAAAAGCCATATAACACCTAATTTAAGAAAATGATACAAAGAACCCAAGTGAAGCTAAAATCAAATCAAACAAAACAACCCCAAAATAGCGACGTGCCCCGACAGACAATATTCAAACCTTTCGAACAACCTGATTGACCACCCTTCTTACCAAACCCCCCGTCTTTCTTTCTTTAGGTTTTTCATACATACATTTATTATTATTATTTATTATTATTCCACATTTCTCCTTCCACTCTCTGTATTAACTGCCGCCTGTTGCCACCAACTCTTTACAGGTTTTCCATCCTTTCCTTTACATCTCATCTGCTGATTATCATATGCCTATATAATATTACATATATATATATACACACACATACACATATCAGATCTCTGTATTTCTTGTGTGATCCATCTGTTTTATATTTTTATTTTTATTTTGATGATTCATTCAATCTCTTAATATATCTATTGCGTGATTTCAGATTTCTCTCTGCATTTTAATCTCTATTTCTTTTTTATATGCATAATAAGAAACTAATTAATCTGTTTAAACATATATGCATGATCTGTCTCTGCATTTTAATCTGTTTCCTAGATCTATAAACTTATATTTTAATGTTTATGTATATTCTGTTATGATGTACAGGTTCATCTTTGCTTAAACAATAAGCGATCACAATCGCTTTGCCTGTAACAGAACATACAACAAAACATGTCTTCAGTTGCTCCACTTCATCAATATCCTGTTGTTAGGAACAACTTTTGTTTGAACCCTGCTAGACATGTTCCAAACCCCCATTTACCTAACCTGACTCGCAACAAACTCGTCGAATTCACCGCTTTGTCTTGCAGATCAATGCCAGGTTTGTTGTCTAACCGACATGCAGCCCCGGTCCCTTGTGCAGGGGGCGATGGCGGTAATTCTGGTGTCGGTGGCAGCAGTGGCGGTGGCGGTGGTGGTGATTGGAGCAGTGGCGGTGGAAAATCCGATGACTCGTCGTCGTTAGACAGTTTCGGACCAATTGGGGCTTTTCTTAGTGGTTGGAGATCTAGGGTTGCAGCTGATCCACAATTTCCATTCAAGGTGTTAATGGAAGAGCTAGTTGGTGTTAGTGCTAATGTGTTAGGCGACATGGCGACTCGTCCGAATTTCGGTCTAAACGAGCTTGACTTCGTGTTCTCAACACTAGTCGTTGGATCGATACTGAATTTCACCCTTATGTATTTGCTAGCTCCCACCATGACATCAGGATCAGCGTCATTACCTTTCATTTTCGCCAGCTCGCCAGCGAGCCATATGTTTGAGCCCGGCGCGTACACCTTCGTTAACCGGTTGGGAACATTTGTATACAAAGGAGCACAGTTTGCAGCCGTGGGTTTCGCTGCTGGTTTAGTTGGAACCGCATTGTCAAACGGGTTGATCAAAATGAGGAAAAAGATGGACCCTAGTTTCGAGTCGCCAAACAAGGCGCCACCAACTGTTTTAAACGCGGTCACATGGGCAATTCATATGGGTTTAAGTAGTAACCTAAGGTACCAAAGTCTGAATGGGGTTGAGTTTATGCTGGCTAAGGGGTTGCCGCCGTTGTTGTTTAAGACATCAGTGGTCGGGTTAAGGATGGTGAACAATGTGCTTGGTGGGATGACATTTGTGATGCTGGCTCGGTTGACGGGTTCGCAAAGCGCAGGTGGAGAAGAAGAGAACATTGCTGATGAAGAGAGTTCAGATGAGGAGAAGAAGTTATTGGTGAATGAAATTACATCAAAGTAAGTTATGTTACATGTTTGATAGTTATAAAAATTTTAAGGGGTTTTGTGATATGGTTATGTAATTTTGTTACAACTAGAATAAATCTGTGCAACTTGTGACATGTGTGGTTTGATGTGACCTGTTTTTTGGATGTTTGGAGTTGAGCCGGGTCAAAGGCATGGGGTCTAAAAATGTGTGTTTTGACCCTTTGGATATGTACAAAAACTAGGTTGCTGACTTGCTATTGTTGGCTGTGGTAGGGAAATTGGACAAGTTTAACAGAAGTTTGTTGCTTGAACGAAATTGGTACCTAATATTAATGATCGAAGGTGTCAAGTTAATTAGAATATACATACATATATTATGTATAATCAAATATTTGGTTTTAAGTTTGCATATCCAGTGGCGAAACTTGGTTCTCGAATCAGTGGGGGCTGGACTCAAAATTTTTCTGAGCGGTAGTGGCTGGAAGATCAAATCGGTGGGGTCGGACTCAACCCTGACTCAATTTACCTATGAAAATCGCAAAATTCCATTGTCTTGATATGATAACCCGAATGGGTTATCATTATGATTTAATCATCATATGATGATAATACGGGTTTTTCTCATCATATGGTACAATTTGTTCATGGTAGGACGATTATATGGGCTTTATTGCCATTGTATGATAACACCGATGGATAATGATTACCATTTTATCATCCTATGATGATCATATTGGTTTCATTGTCTTTATATGATAACCAGTATGTGTTATCATTATGATTTAGGCATCATATAATGATAATACGAGTTTTCACAACTGTGCCTGAAAATGGTTGGGCCCAGGGCCCCTGGGGCCCTCAAGAGCCGTGCCACTGCGCATATCATTTGCTACCAAGAGTCGCATTAGCTTTAAGCTCGATTATCATTTGCAAACATATAACTGGTATTTAACGCATGGCGTTTTGATGATGGTACATATACAAAGATGGGTTATAATATATTGAAGTTTTGTTAGTAAAGACGGGGATCAAAATATATCAGAGGTTAGTATAATCACAAAATTATTTGTTAATAGTAATGTTTGGACCAACTACTAATGTAAATGATGTTATATAAATTTTTTTTTTTTTTTTGGTTTAACGTTTCATTAAAATTAAATTACATAAGAATGGTAGGTAGGTGGGCAACAAGCTGCCCTGTCACCCTCTTTCTGGATAGAAAATCCTAATCTCCTAAAAACAAAACCCCTTATTAATGGGTGGAAAAGTGGTTGTGCACTACCATTCTCGCATTCTTAATAGAAAATCCTAATCTTCTAATAACACAACAATATAAGTATATAACTAACCGTATTAAATCTCTTACAAATCATTGCATCTTTTAAAGAAAGGGAAAGTGTATACAAAGTCTGAACTAATGTTTATGTGGTATCATATATTTTATTTTATCATTGAAGGATAAAAATTAACGTGACTAGCATGTAACAAGTTATTGTTAATGTGATATTTGGCAAGTGAAAGTGGCTTTTTTAACGTTATTGAAAACTAATTTAACATTTTTACCTCAAACCTTTTTAAACAATGATGTTTTAAACGTGTTCATAAACCACCTAGACTAAAGTAAGGTGGTTGGTTCAATTTAAGATTTACATGGTCTCTAGTTCACGGTTTAGTTTTTCCGGTTTAATGGTCTCAGTGTTTGGATCTGGACATGCAAATTGAGCTTGTCGTCTAACATGTATAAAAATTAAATCTTCGAACAAATCTTTGAAAAGACAAAGTGACACTTTTTATTAGGTAAAAAAAACGTTGAAGACAAACAATATGATAAGTTTTTACTTCCATAAAAGTTAAAAGTTCGAATTTCAAAAGGTTTTTTTTAAAGAAATTTCATAAACATGGTCCAAATTAGGTGTTCTTGTTGGGAAAGGTAAAATCATCTCTGAAGAAGTGACGTTAACGTGGAAGGACAGGAAATTTGGGGTATGGGTGTCGGAGGAACCAGGTATCTGGGTCCCGGAGTTTTAGAAGAAGGTTCCGCGTCGAAGGATGTGGAAAGTCCGTTTAATTCTCCGATCAAAGACTCACCGGAAGCAGTGGCCGATCCGGCGAATAAGGAATTAAATGAGGATCCTTATGATCTAGAAGGATGGGATAATGAATTAAATGAGGTTGACTCATTTATTCCTTTTTCAGTTTGATAATAATATTCCTTATGATCTAGAAGGAGGGGATAATGGTTTTGTTTTAAATAAAAGAAAGAAAAAAGGGGTAACTCAATCACTGGGTCAGCCCAATCCAGCCTACTCTAGTAGCCTAGAAAAAACAAAAGTTGGTAAAAAACACAAAGGTGATGGTGATTTATTTGGGCTTGACCAAATATTGGGCCTGGATGGAGATTGTGAGCAGTCCGAGATTGAGAACTGTATTGGGCCTAACGTGTTGGATCTTAACACACCTCCATGTGTGCGTCAAAATGTAGAGGAGTCCACTGAAGCTGTTTATCAACAAAACACAACATTTACTGGTGTACATGATCAGGGCAACGAGGTAGAGGCGACTATTGTTTTGGGTGACCGGTTGGGAGCTAATTTACACAACGCTCAAGATTTGATTAGTGAGTCGATTATTATTGAAGGGTTACAAGGTGTTGACAAATGAATTGCCTCTCGGTCAACATTAGAGGGGTAGGGGGTGACGGTAAATCGGGGTGGATTAACAAAATTAAAAAGGACTTTGGGATTTCGTTTATTGGTATGCAAGAGACAATGGCTAGTGACGTTCAACCGGCCCTGCTTTCTAAGTATTGGGGTGGTTCGGGTTTTGATTCCGAATATGTTAATGCTATCGGTAATTCGGGTGGTCTTATTTGTATATGGGATCCTGTGACGTTTGTAAAGGATGTGGTGACTAAAGATAATAATTTCATTCATATCGCTGGCCTAGTATCGGCGGGGTCGGTTCGTTTGAATATGTTGAATGTTTATGCCCCACAAAAGAATATTGATAAAAGGCGACTTTAGGCGAAGATCGAGTTACTGATGAATTCGAGCATAGGTTGGTGGGTTATTTTCGGTGATTTTAATGCGGTGAGAAATAGGGAGGAAAGAAAAAATTCGGCTTTCGATCCGGTGTGTGCTCGCGATTTTAATGATTTCATAGACAGTGCTGGGTTGCAAGAATATAATTTAAAAGGGCTCCGATTCACTTATATGTCTAACAGAAGGGGTAAGTGTACGTGGAGTAGAATTGATCGCTTCTTGGTTTGTGATAACGTCTTTAACAAGTGGCCGAATGCTTGCGTCCGTGCCTTGAATAGAGATCATTCGGACCACTCGCCTGTTGTTTTTTCTATTGAAGATTCTAATTTCGGTTCGAAACCATTTAGAATGTTCGATTCGTGGTTGGATCGCCATGGATGTTGTGATGTTGTAAACTCGGTGTTTGATGGCTGGACACCTAATGGCCCGGCAGATTATAACCTTTTAAACAAGCTAAAACTGCTTCGTGCTCGGTTAAAAGAATGGTTCGCGACTTGTAGCTTAAAAGAAAATGAAATGGAGGCTCGCTTAAGAAAAGAAAAGGAAGATATGGAAATTCAAATGGAGAACAAAGACTTGGAGGAAGCCGATTTGTGGATTTGGTCGGAATGTAAAAAAGCTATCGACGAGATTGAAGAGCATAAGGCGCGCGATATTCGACAAAAATCGCGTGTCAAGTGGGCCGCTTTGGGTGACGAAAACACTAATTTTTTCCACAAGGTTGTTAACGGACGGAAGGCTCGAAATGCTATTCCGGGTCTTATGGTGAATGGGGAATGGATCACAAAACCGACTCTCGTTAAAAAAGAAGTGCTTCGGTTCTTTAGAAGTCACTTTAAAGAGCGAATAACTTCGAGGCCGACTTTAGTATGCACTGGATTGAAGAAAATAGATGAGATGGATGCCATTTCTTTGGTAGCGGCATTCTCTAAACAGGAAATAAAAAATGCGGTTTTCGAATGCGGTTCTAATAAAGCCCCTGGCCCGGACGGTTTCAATTTCACTTTGTGAAGCGTTTCTGGAATCTATTTGAAGAAGATTTTTGTAATATCATGGCAGAATTTCATGGTTCAGGGTCGATTAGTTCGGGGTGCGGGTCTTCTTTTATAACCTTAATCCCTAAGGTTAAAACTCCATTGGGCCTTAAAGATTATAGACCGATTACACTTGTGGGGATGATTAGCAAAGTTATCACTAAAATACTTGATCGCCTTAAATTGGTTATGGGTAAGGTTATTTCAGAGACGCAATCGGCTTTCCTTTCGGACCGCTTTATATTAGATGGCCCGCTTATGGTGAATGAGATATTGGAGCGGCTTAAGAAAAAGAGAAAAAAGGCGTTTATGTTGAAAATAGATTTCGAAAAAGCTTATGACAATGTTAATTGGAATTTTTTGATTTCTATTTTAGATCAAATGGGCTTTCCCTCGAAATGGTGTGATTGGATAAAGGGCATTTGTTTATCCTCTAGAGCCGCAGTTTTGGTCAACGGGTCTCCTACGTTCGAGTTTAGTTGTGAAAAAGGGCTTCGTCAAGGCGATCCTTTATCTCCTTTCCTTTTCTTAATTGCCATGGAAGCATTATCGTGGCTATTAAAGAAGGCTAAGGAGATTGGCGTTTTCAAAGGAGTTAATATCGCAAACGATGATGATGGTATTACTCATCTTTTTTACGCGGATGACGCTCTTATCATGGGTGAGTGGTCGATTGATAATATTAAATGTATTGCTCGGATTCTTCGGATATTTTATTTATGTTCGGGCCTCCGGATCAATTTCCATAAGTCAAATATATATGGTATTGGTACGGAGGATGTGGAGGTTGATAACATAATGGAGTTTTTGGGTTGTAAAAGAGGTATTATGCCGTTTAGTTATCTCGGTATCAAAGTCGGTGCCAAGATGACTCGTATTAGCCAATGGGAGCCGGTCATTGATGTGATTAGAAATCGTCTTGTATCTTGGAAAGCAAAGTTTTTATCCATAGGAGGCCGTCTAGTTCTTATTAAATCGGTTCTTGAAAGTCTACCGGTTTACTATTTTTCGCTCTACAAAGCTCCAAAAGCCGTTATAGATTGTATGGAGTCTATAATGCGCCGGTTCCTTTGGGCGGGTTCTAGTGACGACAAAAAGATTGCGTGGGTTGCTTGGGATATTGTTACCTCTCCAAAAAATAAAGGGGGTCTGGGAGTGTCGAAGTTGCAATATGTGAATGAAGCCCTCTTGTTAAAGTGGACTTGGAGGTTTAAGAATGAAGATCATGGTTTGTGGAAGAAAATCATTGTAGCGTGCCATGGTTCTAGTAGGCCTTGGACGCTTTTGCCGTGTAATAACTCCTATGGTAGCTGCTGGAAATATATTGCTAAAACTGGGGAACAGAAGCTTGCGAGTGGTCTCCCCATTAAATCGCTTTTCATTGTTGCAGTCGGAACAGGCGAAGACACATTCTTCTGGGAAGACTACTGGCTGCGAGAAGCCCCTCTTAGGGTCATTTATCCAAGTTTGTTTAGACTTGAAAAGTGCAAGTGGGCTATGGTTTTGGACCGGATTCGGTACAACAATGGGTCGAAGTATGTTGTATGGGATTGGCGCGCATCTCCTGAGAACCATGCTGAACTCACAGAACTTTATCAATTGTTACAAGACATTTTCAGCTTTAGTCGCATCGATGGAGGTGATAAATGGAAATGGAAACCGACTAACGATGGATTGTTTTCTGTTGCGTCTGCCAAGCTGGCTCTTGTTCCACATTCCACGAGTGATGGGCCTTTGATTAAATGGAAGGGTTGGGTGCCACTTAAATGCAAAATTATGGTGTGGCGACTTGCACGAAATAGACTTCCTACCATTGCGGAACTTCTTAAAAGAGGAGTTATCATACATCAGACGGATTGTTACCTATGCAACGGCGTTTTGGAGACCTCCATGCACCTCTTCACGGGTTGCGTGTATTCTCAAGAAGTGTGGAATAGAATAGAAGTGTGGTGCCGTATACCCCATAACCTCGCATTTGATGTTCTCGATATTATTCAAGCCCCGGAAAACCAAATGCTTTCGAAAAATTCTAGAATCATTCTTCGGGGTATCGTTTATTCCACTCTTTGGGTTTTATGGAACGAACGCAATGCTCGGATCTTTCATAACAAGAGTAGAAGGCCTTTTGAGGTTGTGCAACAAATCAAGTCGACAACGTATTTTTGGATTAGAAATAGATCTAGATGGAAAAATGTAGATTGGAAAACTTGGTGTGTTTATCCTTTGGATTGATGTTATGTTCGTTTGTTTTTCGCGCGTAGGCCCTTTCTTTGAGGACCTGCGTGTCGTTGGTTAATGAAATTCTCTTTTCAAAAAAAAAATGCACCTAGAATTTCCAATCCGATACTAATGGAATTAGGGCACTTTAAAAATGTCTATTTATTACCACTTTCCTCCCTTAATAATATCAAGCTACCATATCTTGTAGGGTCGGATTAACGAGAGTATTTTAAAGCAATGATTTTAGACCCCAATTTAATAGGGTCCTTGAATTTTGAAAGATTCTTTATAAATATATATATATGCTATTTGTTTGCAATGAAGATGGTAGACCTTTAGGTTTAGGTTTAGGTCTCAAGGTCTTTTTTTATTATATTTTTAATGCAAACAGTTTTAATCCTACAATTATCGTTATTTTCACGTTTTATATTGTTTGTATAGTTTTGGAAACGAGACCACCATTTTAGTATTTATTTTAGGCTTACACAAAGGTTGAGCTAGCCGACCCTAATATCTTATTGAAGAAACAATAAGTATCCCGGGGGATTATGGCTAATCTCCGGGTGGTGTATACTTACGTTACTACAAATATTCCTTTACCCAAATCTTGGATTTAACCCGAGAGAGTGAATGTGAATGAGAGTGTGTGATGGCAAAAGTAAGAACACAAGGATGTAAGTGGTTTGGTCGGGTATGACTTACGTCCACTGTGAAGAGCGGGAGTATTATTACTTGGGAGAGTACAAAGCATACAAGTAAGCCTAGCTCTATATTACAAGTGAATGATTTCGGATCCTCTTGAAAGGAGTTGATGTCTTCTATTTATAGTGGAGGTCGTGGGCTTGACGAGAAGCCCATGACGAGTCTTGTAATCGTTGGGCCTTGGCACGGCCCAACTGCCTTTGGTCTCTGAAAAAGGCGGGAAAAGGACGTTCACTGTAGATAACGTCAGCGGTGATTGACGGCGACTTGCCAGGCGAACTCGTGGCAGCGTGTGACTGGCCACCGGCGGTATGTTGTTCTGAACCGGCATGGTTGACCTACCTGTTGGCGTCTGACGTGACCCCTGGCAGCAGGTAAGCATGCCTGGTCAGTACAGTAGAGGCAGCATGGTGGAAGCATGGAGGTAGTCACGTCACTGTTGAACGTCAGTGGTTGTTGGGCAACCGCGGACACGCGTCATTACCCTGTTGGTGGTGTCAGTGATCCCCTGCAGGTGGATCTTCCTGACTCTTGATCTTCCGTACCTCGTACCCGGGTGAAGAAACAAATAGTCTTAACACCGGTTAGGGATGATAAGATTATGAGTTACTACAGGGTTGATCCTTCACTAGCAGCTACGGATGAAAGAACCTGCAAACAAGAGTTGATGTGGGTGTGGAGACGACTACACAAGGTAGTTGTTTATAACAAAAACGGGGTGAATGGGGATACTATCAAGTGTGATAGCTCTCTGGGTTAGCAGAAAGTGTCCTCTCCTATTGGGGATGTGACCCCTTTTATAGGAGAGTCCGTATGCCACCATTACCCAAGTCCTAACCGTGGTTAGGTTGTCTCCATCACCCTTAATTATGTTAGTAAGGTGATATATGGAAAGCTTAATTAATGGGAATAGTGGAATCGTATACCGCCTTTAATGGTTGGTCAACATGCTTGAAGCCTTGATTCATGCATGGCGTTTGACCATGCATGACTTTCGCCTTGACCGAGACTTATCCATTGACTGCCATTAATGTGTTTTGACAATTTCCTGCGCATAAGCTTTTCTCCGCGTGGCGATGTTACTTCGGGTTTGAGTATGCGAAATAGTGTATTCAGTACCCAATCCCATCAAGTCCCCCATTCTAGTGTGTCTCTTATCTAAGAAGTTATGATGAGATGGGAGAGATGCTGGACTTATAAGGTGTATGTTTTTGATGAAAGCCTGTCTCCATTGTTAACTTGCGCACATGGGTTTGGTGAGTGACTTTTGCATTGTGGAATTTTTATGCGGAGAACGGGTGGTATGAAGTTACGTCAAAGTTCCGCAGGTGTGATACACATCAGTGGTTTGTTGTGGACAGTTGTCATTTCCCCATGATCTTTAAAACTTGTGGTCCATATGGCGAGTGGGCCTGACGTGACTAGTGACAGTTGAGACGTGTGTAGGCACGTTGATCGGCGGTTTGTCAGGCGAGTAGGCGCGTGAGGTGCGTATGGCGTCTGTTTGTCTTCATATGTACACGTGCCAATTTCTTATTAGACTCATGTGTGAAAAGGTCTGGCTGGCCCACTGATCCTGACGTCAGCAATATTAATTACCAAGCCTATATATTGTTTTTTAATCATGTCTTTTCCATTTCCAATCGTTTCAAATTTGAAATCTTCTCTCTAACGTATCTTCTCCTGTTCTTCACTCTTTCTTCAACCATGTCTCAAGATTCACAAAACGTCCCGAAATCTAGTAAGACATCTGATTCTGTAAAAGATCTTGGGAAAGAATCATCGAAAAGTATTGAAGCCACCACTATTAAGTGGGATAAAGCCTCATTTTCAAGCTTCCTTGATCAATATGGTATTCTGTCTGAATGGGAGCCAGAGCTCCCGGTTGAAGGGAAGAATGCTTTACAAGCTCCAACTGGTAAGATAACCTTGTATGCGGCGGCTTTTAGCAAGTGTTGTTTTCGTCTTCCGGCTACCAAGTTTGTAGTGGATGCCTTGCTGACTTATGGCATTCATCCGACGCAATTGACCCCTTATGGGTGGTGCCGATTGATTCACTTTGAGGCTACCTGTAGGGCTTTGGATATTCAACCTTCATTCGAGAGGTTAAATGTTTTTTATGTTCTTGAGGCTGCCCGTGGTGGTAGTGGTTGGTATAGCTTAGGTATCCGCCGGAAGGTGAAACAATTAGTATCAGAGAATCTGAAATCTATGTATGAGTGGAAGGGTAAGTTTTTCTATGTCCACCGTGGTGTTATTCCTGCTGCTTTTCAATGGATGATGGTGGGTTTGAAAGAGAAGATTGCTGAATTTCCCCCAATGGCAGGGTACAAAGAGCAGGTCTGGTACAAGTTGCTTTGTGACAATGCTACTCCGTTGATGATGGATGATTGTCCAGAAAGTGTTTTAACTCTGTTGGGACTCAGTCTTATATGCCCTGAAGGACATGATCCGAGTCCTCCAGAAGGTAATGAGTTCATGTATGCTTTGTATACTGTTTCTTGTATTTGAATTTATGTTGCGCAATTGTTTCCAGGTGTGTCCCTGTTTGAGTTATTTGCTAAGAGAGGTGAGGCAAAGGTGTTGTATACTCCAGCTGTTGAAGGTGCGCAACGGTTGTCGGAGAGGACTAGCTCGAACTTCTTGTTTCCTAATCTCATTGATCCTCCGAAGCAGTATGCAAGGACAGGTTATGAACCATGTCTCTTTCTTTTATGATTGTTAAGTTTATTGCGTGCGCGAAGGAGGCGCAGTTAGGTACGCATCCCGCGTACTGATTTTGCGCATTCTTCGTGGCAGGTGCGGGTATACAACTCCGCAGAAAGGCTGTAGTTGATGTTGAAGAAGTTACTTCTGAGCGCCGGAAACCTGTTGGTTAGTCTTTGTAATTTTTGTATTCTTTCCTCACACACAGTTTAATGTATACAGATGTAATTTCCGCCCCAGGCACGGGTACATCCAAGAAGCGTGCCAAAGCGAGCATGAAAACAAAACCGCCGGCTGCTCCCATTATAGTCGAGGAGGTAGATGAAGAGTTAACAGAATCAGACACAGAGTTAGAGTATAAACGCACTAGACTTTCGTCCCCTGTCCGTCAGTCGAAGGTTATCACTGAAGAGCTATTTCAACAAAGAGTTGAGGAGTTGAAACAGAAGCAGGTTCAGATCCCGCAGTCATCAGTGAAGCGGCCGAGCCGTTGCGCCGGAACCTATTGCAGCAGTCCGGTTGATGTGTTTAAGCCTTTGACTTGGCCAAAGGGTGGTAAGCTTGAAGTTCCTATGAAGCCTCCACCAGTGCGTGAGAATCTTCCAATGAAGACTCTGAGGCACTTATCTGGTATGTTTGGTTAAGCTTCCTTCTGAGTTTTTAATCAATATTTGCGTAATATCTTGTATTAGCTTTTTATGTAGGTCAACATCCATTTGCGGAGTCCCGCTTGAAACAAGCTATGACTGTGGTTGAGGAGACATCTTCTCCAGACTGTCTGAATGTTGAGAGTGTTGGCATAGCGGAAGATTCAACAAAAGATACAACTGCAGTCAATGTATCTGAGGGAATTATGGATGGAGATTTTATGCCGCAGGTGGAGCCAATCACGGATGATTCGGTAATTGCCACTGATAAGGCTGCGGGAAAGAAGGTAGATGAGTCCGCAACCCCAAATTTGAGCGTTGAACATCCTGACACTTCATTGGAGCGAGTGCAAGAACCGAGCTCTTCACAGGGATCCAAAGTTGCTCGTGAGAAGGAGAAAGAGGATGAGGCTATTGAGGAAAACCCCTCCACCTTTATGCGCACTGTGGTAGAATCCACGGTGATATATGAAGAAGCCTCTTCAGGCGGTGGTGGTAAATCTGGCCAAGCTGGTCACTGGCGGGGAAAGTATTCTTCGCGTGAAGCTAATCCACCAAGGCCATACCAGCCGCACTGGGACATTCTTGATACTACCCGGTTTACAAATGCGCTCGACGCGCAAGAGTTTGTCATGTTGTCTGTTCCCCCTGCCGAGCATGATTATCAAGACAGTGTCGATCGGCGATCCCTGTTTATTGATATGGCTATGAATCTCTCGCTGGGTGTGAGTGGCCTTGGTTCTCTTATCGGGTATGAAAACGAATTCCAGCGGGATTATCAGAATTTGAAAGATTTGGAGGCCAGCTTGCTGAGGCGTGAAGAAGAATTCCAACGCGCCCGTTATGAGATCCAGCCAGAGATTGAGCATCATAAGAAGGTGGCTCTTGATGTTGTGGAGGAGGTGAACAAGGTGAAGAAGGATAAAGATGAAGCTTCTAAGGCATGGTCTGTCGCTTGTAAAAGGACGAATCAAGAGACTGAGCTTCTGCGTTCTACCATTGAAAGTTTGAAGATCGAGAATTCTCGTCTGAAAAGGAGGCTGAGCAAAGCCAGAAATCCTGTGAGGAAAAGCAGACAGAACTTGCTGATACTATCCGTAAGTACAATGTTCAGCATCATGATCTCCTCAGGGCGACCACCTCACTGTCTGATGTGGAGGCCAAGATAAAGGATCTTGTTTTAGAGAATTCCAAGCTTCAAGAAGAGAAGGTGTTGGCGGAGTCTTCTTGTTCTCAGGCCAAGCTAGAGTTGGATAAAGTTCAGAGTTCGTTTGAAGAAGCTACTGATATAGCTGTTGCAGCAAATGAGAGGATCGCTTGGTTGATGAGCGATGGTGCTGCTGGGGTAAGCTAGAATCTTTTATGAATAATTATGCCTTGTTTCGTAAATTTATATAGTATTTTGAACTTGCAGATATTTAAGCGTGTCTGGAATGACCCGAAGCTGACAGAGGTGATTGCCCGCATATCCAGTACTTCCGTGAAGCAGTGCTTGAAGCTAGGTTTTTGCGAAGGTTTCTGCCATCATGCGGATGGTAAAAAGAAAGAAGCCGGGCCATATGAGAACGAGTCCTATGATAGTGAGTTGTTGAAGGCCTATGATGATTATGAACACCTGAACTTTGAAGTGTTTGAGCTTTTAGAAGCCTGTATGAAGACTGACGACCCTGCTGGTGAGTTGCGCAAGTACTTCATAAAGTCAGATTGCCTTGGAGAAGAGTTAGCTGAAAAGGCGCGCCAAGAAGAGAAGGCCAAGAAGACTGCTACTGATGGCGGCGCAGGGACATCGTCCGCAGCTGGTGATAAGCGCGAAGAAGGTTCAAATACTGACGATGTCTCTCAGTATCTGAATCTTGGTTGAATGATTGCCTTCTTCCTTTATGTTTGTTTGTAACTCTTTGATGAACAATTTATCTTGCTTTTCCTTTCATGAAATTGATAGAATGTTTTCGTTGTCTTACACGTGTATGCTAATCATCAGCTGATGTCATCTTTGTTTTCTGACACAAGTGTTTGTCAGACTGCTCATGATTGATGTGATGGTTGTGACGGCTATTGTCAGGGTGACTGTCACACTGTCCTAGGGTAATCAAGTGGTTACCATTAATGGTAATTAATTACCATAATCTCTCTCCTCTATTTATAGTAAGTGTACCCTCATGTCTTCTTCATTACTTGCCTTTTGAAAAAATTATTGTACACCTTCTGAGTAAATGGCGACTAGCTCTTCCAATAATAATCTTCAAATCTCGGAAAGATTAGCATTGCAAGGGATGATGAGGCTATCTCAGCATCCTAATCGTGACCAGTCTTCAACAAATGCTCTTGATCGTCTAGCTGAGTATTGTGAGCATTTGTTGTCACAAGAAGACATGCGGCCTGATAATCTTGATGATCAAGGGACTTCTGATGGGTAACCTTTGAAGATGAAGAAGTTGTCTGAGCTGGGAGATGTAACCAAGACTAAGCCCAGGAAGGTTAGAGGTTAATGTGTGTTTCCAGTATGTTGGAGTCTTTATGTGTAAATTATAAGTAAAATCTTTTGTAGTTGTTGTTGAACATCATGTTCATGGGGTATATTTTGTTTTTTTTGATGATCCCCTTTTTGTATGTGTATCGACGGTTTATGTCTTGGGTTTATAGGTTGTAGTATTAAACAATGGCTTGTGTGACAAAATCTTGATTGTAATATAAATGACTTGGGCATGAAGTCCTTATTACAAAATCTGGGAATAATAGATTAAATATAGCAAAAGCGCAGTTGCACTGCATTCCAAGTACGTGGTATTGGTGATCCATCTAGGCGTTCTAAAGCATACGCTCCCTTTCCCAATACCTCTTGGATTTTGTAAGGTCCTTCCCAATTTGGAGCAAGCTTTCCTGGTTTTTCCGCATTTAATGCTTCATTGTTGCGGAAAACGAAATCACCAACGCGGAAAGATTGTTCCTTTACTCGCGCGTTGTAATACTTTTCTAACTATCGTTTGTATGAGGCTTCTCGAACACAGGCCGAATCTCGGCGTTTGTCTAGCAAGTCTAGATTCATCCTCAATTCTTTATCATTATCAGTTTGTTGCGCGAATAAGACTCTTGGGGAAGGGTGCGTGACCTCTGTTGGGATGACCGCCTCAGTTCCATATGTTAGGCTGAACGGTGTTTCCCTGGTGCTTGTTTTGGACAGAGTGCGGTGAGCCCAAAGAACATGGGGTAATTCATCCACCCAACCGCTACGTCTTGTTCCCAGACGTGTTTTGATGCCTTCGACAATACTTCTGTTTGCACGTTCAACCTGGCCATTGCCTTGAGGATGCGCGACTGAAGTAAATATCTATTTGATCTTCATGGATGAGAGCCATTCTTGTAAGTGTTGATCCGCAAACTGCGTTCCATTGTCACTTATGATTTCCAGTGGCAGACCAAATCTGCAAATGATGAATTCCCATATAAATTTTTTGATATTTGCCCGTCAATTGTGGCTAACGTCTTGGCTTCCACCCATTTGGTAAAGTAATCAATGGCGACCACCAAATATTTGACGTTGCCTGGCGCTGTAGGGAAGGGTCCCACCAGATCAATGGCCCATTTTTGGAATGGCCATGCTGCGGTGACAGGTACCAAATTATTTTTTGGTCTGAGTGTACCAGGCGCGTGCCGTTGGCAAGCGTCACATTTGGGCAGTTCTTTTAATGCATCGAGGTGTATTCCCGGCCAGTAGTATCCTGCGTTCATGAGTTTGGCTACGACCATTAGAGGTCCTGCGTGCAATCCGCACGTGCCCTCGTGTATATCTTTTATTAAGTACGTGGCTTCCGCAGAATCTACACATCGTAGCAATGGTCCGAGATAGGACCGTCGGTATAAGATACCATCGGCGACCTCATAATGTAAGGCCTTGTGTTGAATCTTCCTTGCTTCTGCTTTGTTTGATGGGAGGATTCCCTTAGTCAGGAAGGCCGTTATGGAGGTGATCCAAGATTGTTTTCCTGTCTGGACCACGTTTACTTGTTTTTGTGGTACAGATGGCTTGGTCAACACCTCAACCCGAACGTCTTTTGCCATATGATCGAATGCGGTTGACGTCATTTTGCTTAAAGCATCTGCTGGCTTGTTTTGGCTTCTGCGTACGTGGATGACTTTGCATTGGAGGAAGCTATTCATCGGCTCTTTGGTGTGTTGTAAGTATAAAATCATGGATGGCTCTCTTGCTTCATATGAGCCATCGATGTGATTAGCAACTAACATTGAATCAACGTGGGCTTCGATATATTGTGCACCCATCTTTTTGGCGATGCACAAGCCTGCTATCAGTGCTTCATATTCTGCCTCATTGTTAGTTGTTTGAAAATCGAGCCTTATTGCGTAGGTATACTCTTTTTCTTCTGGAGTTATCAGACGTAACCCCGCGCCGGCTCCTTCGTCATTACAAGCACCGTCAGTGAACAATTTCCACATTTGAGTTTCATCAGGTGGAGTTGATTTTGATGATGCCTCATTTGCGCACTCGTCAACTTTATCCGCTGGGACTTCCGCGATAAAATCTGCAAGGATTTGTCCTTTGAAGGAAGGTCTTGCCTTGTATGAGATCGAGTGTTCACCCAATTCTATTGCCCATTTGGCCAATCGTCCAGAAAGTTCTGGCTTGCGGAAGATATCGTTGATGCGGAAGTCTGTGAGGACATTGATCGGATGTCCTTGGAAGTATTTGCGCAGTCTTCCATTGTTGAGTAGCGGGTTTCTGCATCGAGCAGCAAACGGCTGACATAGTATATCGGGGTTTGTACCCCATTTCTATCGACCATCAGTACTGCGCCTACTGCCTTATCAGTGACAGACAGGTATAGGGTAAGCGGCTCTTTTGGCAGCGGAGCAGTGAGTGTTGGTAGATTGCTCAAAGACTTCTTCATCTCTTGAAACGCCGCTTCTGCCTCTGCGTCCAGTTAAAGTTTGATTTCTTCAAGCAATTTTTTAGTGTGTCCACGAAGGGAAAAGATTTGGACGCATAGTTTGACAGAAACCTGTTCAAGGCTACAAGTCTCCCCATTAAAGTTTGGACTTCTTTGATCGAGGATGGGGATGGCATGCGCTCGATTGCTTGTACCTTATCTGGGTTCGGGCGGAAACCATCTTTTGTTACGATGACTCCAAGAAATTTTCCTTCTTACATTCTGAAGGAACATTTACCCGGGTTAAGTTTCATCCGCACACTGCGCAATTGATCGAAAGTTTTTTGAATGTCGTTTAACATTTGGTCTTCTTCTCTGCTTTTGATTACCAGGTCGTCGACGTACACCTCCAAATTTACACCGATTTGTTTTACAAACGCGGTGTCCATTAAACGCCGATATGTTGCCCCAGCGTTTTCAGCCCAAACGACATCTTGGTGTAGCAGAAGGTGCCCATATCTGTGTGGAATGCTGTCTTGTCTTCATCTTCTTTGGCCATCTGGATTTGATGATAGCCCTTGTAGGCATCCAGAAAGCATTTAAACCTGTAGGGTGCTAACGAATCGACCTTCAAGTCGATCTCGGGTAGCGGATAACAATCTTTTGGGCAAGCTTTATTCAGATCCTTGTAGTCGACACACATACGCCAAGTACCATTGGATTAGCCACCCAGGTTTGGTATTTGCTTTTGCGGAGGATTCCCGCTTTTAGAAGTTCCATCACTTGTTCATTCATCGCCTTTGTTTTCTCTAGCCCCATGCTGCGTTTCTTTTGAGCGACCGGTTCTGCGTTCTTGTAGACATTGAGCTTGTGTTCCGTGATCTGACGCGGGACACCAACCATGTCTGCTGGCTTGAAAGCGAAGATATCCATGTTCTTCGTTAACAGTTGCTTCAAATGTCTGCGAATGGTGTCAGAGATTACATGGCCGATGATCACTATCTACTCCGGGAATGCAGGGTTGATAACCCATTTTCTTGGTTCGTTTTTGGCAGTTGGTTTTTCTTGTTTTGCTGGCTTTGGTGCATCTGTTGTGTGGCATGTTTTGTTTCCACGAACGAATGCGACTCCTGTTCATGTAGGGAAACCTGCCATCTGATGTGGCGTGGATGCGTTGCAGTTGAATTTTTCCAGTCCTTCTCGCCCTAGTAGAATGTCATGCGAGGAATTAACGGGAAGAACAATAAAGTCGCACGTTTCAGTGCGTGAGTGCTTTCCGTCTGAGAGTGTTACTGGGAAGGTGAGCATTCCCAGTGGATAGATTGTTTCATGAATAAAGCTGGAAATTGGCTCTATCACTGGTATTTTTCTTCTTTTGTCATCATCGTCCAGCTGGTCGAAACATTGCTGGTACATGATGTCGGTGCTACTACGTTGTCCAAGAACATATATCTTGTTCGGTAATGGCCAACAATGCCTGTGATAATCAGTGGAGCTGTCGACGAATCCCCTCCCTATACTCTTGGCATGATCACTTGTTCTTCTTTCCATGAATGATCACTTGTCTCCGCAAACATTCGTTTGTGACTCGATTTTCTATGGATCATGTTGCAATCATTGCTCGATGTGTTATACACATGATGCGCATTGAGATTGCGTATCCTTTTCTGAGAGGGTTCGCCTCCTTCGTGTTGTCCCTCTGCTTTCTCCGCATGTTCTTCACGAGATGCGTTAATGTAACACCCAAACCGATGGCGGAAACATCGAGGTGTCACGTAGTGACGATTGTTCAATAGCTCAGGGACTAAAAGTGTAAATTTTGATATATTGATTAAGTAGTTTATAACATTGAAAGAAAAATACAAGATACAATGATTCTAAAGTGACAACTAAAACTGAAATACAATGAATCCAAAATCTAAGTAAAAATTCCAAAAGCTTAAAAGTCATCTCATAAATAACCTGAAACATGTACGAAAAAAGTACATGTCAATACAAAAATGTATTGGTGAGCATACCCTGTTTGAATATATATAGTAGAAAAAGAGTTTCACAATTCACGTGTTATACTGTCTACAATTTAGTGTTCAAGCTATGTACAAATGCTACCCAAAATCAAACCTTTGTTCAATGAATTAACAGTCACATATATATAGTATTCGCTCATAGTAGGCGATGAATATTCGTTCACACATAACAATAATTAAGTACTATTTATTGCTATGCTAGGCCGCCCAGCGGTTAATGATTAAGGTCATAAGTACACACTATCAGCGAATCAACAAGTAAAACACATACAAGAATTGCGATTGTGAATATGTGATAAAACATGATTAAGTGAGTGAAGTAATAAGCGTACATGAGTCACCCCAAAAGTGTAAAACATGAAAAAGGGGAAAGATATACTCACAGTTTGCGAAAGCGATCAAAATCCACTTAAGTGGTCGTGAGCTAAGTAATGGGAATTCCGAGGAATTCAACCTATAATGTGTAAGAATACTAATAAGGAAGTAACTAAAAAGTCTAAGGTAACTAGGGTCTAAGGCATTAGGGTTTGCTAAGTCGATTTGGGGAATTAAAGTTTTTTTTTATGATAAATCGAATTATTATAGAAGTTGTATATTAAAAATAATATACCAAAGTTTGTAAATGTGGTTTAGGTAATATAATTGTTACCAATTAAATATTTATATAAAAATATGTTTGTATAATTAAGACAACGTAATTGAATTAATTACTTTCACTGAGTTATTGTAAATAAATACAATAATCATAATGTTTAAATTAATAATTATGAGTTACACCATGATCCAACAATTGGTAATTAAGATTTTCAAACATAGGAATATTTCTATTTTATAAGAAAAGTATTTATAAAATAGATATTTAATAGTATAAATAAATAAATGATTAATTATGTCTAATTAAACATAAATAAGACTAATAATTCAAGACATGATCCAAAAAATACTAATTTTGTAGAAAATGGATGCTTTCTGATGTAAATTAATGAAAATCATTTTCCATAATTTTTATACACTTATTTATATTTAAAACTGATTTAATGAGATAAATCATGTTTAAATGATTAAAAATAGGAACTTAATAAAAAAATTAAGCGTTTTCTAAACCAATAATTTTTATTTCAGTTCATGATGATTAGAAATAATTTATCAAAATTTTTGTGATAAAAATCATTAAAAATGAATTTTTAGTAAATTAATTATGATTAAAAAAACTTTAAATTTATAAAATCATGAAAATAGATATTTTCAGAAAACTAAAAATATGAAAATTTTCTATGAGGTATCAAGAAGCTACACCTAAATTTTCATAATTTTTTAAGAAAAAATGAATTTATTATGAATATTCTAAGTTTTAAACACATAATACAAATTTTAAAATAATTAAAACGAAAATAATAATAAAATAAAGAAAAGAAGAGAAAGAATAAAAAAACAAAAGTACAATGTTTGGCTGCTACTAAGGATCGAACCCAGGTCCCATCCACATACACACAAACATTCAACCAATACTCTACAAGTGTTTTTGATGATTAAAATCAGAAATCTAATTATATGAACAATATTACCAAAACATCATCTTCCCCAAATACTAGCCAAGAACCCTAACCCTAGACTAAAATTCCAATAGCCCGATTCAGAAAGATTCAGACATCAAAGAAATGGGGCTAATGATCGGAAAGGCCTCTAGAATAAAATGGTATAGAGAATAACAACTTACAAGACTCGATTAAGGCGCAGAAAGGGGCGACGGTTTGCAGAGCCTTATCACCCAAATTAGAGGGTCTTGAACAGGTATGAGATCGATTAGAGTGAGGGTTAATGTTGGTTAAGGTTCAGACAATGAATGGAAATGAATAATTTATAAGTAAAATGACGTTTCAGGTATGCTAGGACTTGATGGTCGACGATTACATTGGTAGATCTTAATGTCGATTAAAGACTAACCAAAACGCCTGATTATGAATGGAAATCAGCCGTGAATGATTAGGAAGATCAACCCCACAAATTAATTGCATTAAAACTGGAATATTAACGCCTGAATGGTTGATTTCGCCGGAATAGTGTCGCCGGAAAAATGTTTTGGGTGGCTGTGGTTTGTTTTCAAACACAATATAACTTTCACATTATGGCAGATTTAGTCCCTCGTGTTTAAACTTAGTTAGTTTTTAGTATGAATAGGTTATTTTTTCTTTATAAAGAATTAACTAAGTTAACTTAACTTAACTTAAAAGTTTCCAAATCTTTCTAAAACTTGAAATTTATATAAAATCCATTGCATAGACGTTTCAAGATACGTATTTGATTAAAACGTATACCCAATCCATAATCAATATAAATGATAAAAAAAATTTGTTCGCTCTAAAATTAAATTCGAAAACGACGAAACTTACAGGGACTATAATGGAAATATTTGAAGGGCTATTATTGTCAATTAGATGAAAGACGAGGGTGACGGATGTCACAGTCTCCCCTACTTTAGAAAATTTCGTCTCGAAATTTCTTTCAAGTGGAGGCTACTATGAAACAAAAGGCGTTGTATAAATCAAGTAGGTTGAAAAAAATTTCATCATTTATGATTTGATAAGTTTTAAAATAGTTGTCTAATATCCTTGGTAAAAGTTTCAACATTTTTAACAGATGACCTGAGGTTAGAAAGTTGAGAGTTTAACTGAGAAAAGTTTTGGAAATGTGTTACGGGTGAGGGGCAGAGGTACTAATGAAGCAGTCTCCCATACTTTAGAAAAGTTTCTGACTAATTGTTATTAGAGTATGCAGCAAGTATCCAAATAATCGAGTGTATAAGAGTATACAAGATTCGTGTTTTCTGTGCGGGTGGTCAAGAGAAGAACCCTAGGAATAAGTATCTGATGCGCGGTTGCAGGCATCATGTTTATTTGCCAGTTTTGTATATTTTTGAGTCGTTTAGATACTATTTTTATTAGTTTTAGGTATGTACTCTATTATTTTAGTATTGTATTGATGTGTGAAAATGTGTATTAAATAAATTCTGGTCAAGTTTTAAAAATGGATAAACCCGCTAAACCACACACTAACGGCAAGTGCACCGGTCGCAGTGTAGCAGAGCAAGTAAGTCCGGAATATCGATCCGTGGACACAATGTGGCGACTCTCGGTACTAGACCTCTATCGACTCCTAGCCTAGCAAATTGGATTTTCGTGATTTTTATATTAATTAATTGCTAAAGTAAATAAATTAAAAGGCTTAAATTAAAAGATAGCAGAAGATCACTAAGGAGGAAAATCAGATATGGGAAAGGCAACCACCTAGGTATCGAATCCTACTAATGAAATTGGAACTGCCCCGGCTTTGGAAACTATGTTGGCAATCAGGATCTTATAATATTCACCCCTAGTATCCTAGTGGCTCCCGGATCATTTACCAAGACTGACCAAAAAGGAATCCTAAAGGCTACTAGTCTCACTGATTGGTTAGATCACCTCTCGGTCTCACTAACTATGCTAAAGTACTCGCTAGACTGGTTTAGATTTCCCACTCTCCAATCACAATACACCTTAAAGTGCAAGGAGTAACCTATAAAGTCAATCTATGACACAGTTAAGCAAATAATACTAGAGAACCTAGGAAAACCTGATCTCTCAGCGTTTCTAGCCTAAACCTCTAGCACCAAAGACAAACCTGACTACCTATCACCTCTCGGTCTCAAGAGTAGGAAGAATACTAATTACCTCTAAACTCACAATCAATGTTCCTATGGAATTTAGGCCTAAAACCATAAAATAAACTACAAGCACAAAGCAATTAATTCTAACAAGTGTCCAAACATGAAAGACATTCACTAAGACACTCGTGGAACATTAAAAGATCATAAATTAGTAAAAAGTACGCACACACATCATAGAATCATAAACAAGTTTCTTACTAAAACATAAATCCAACTATAAAATCCAAATCCGAAACATAAACCAATATCAAAAAGTCGTCATGTCAAACCTAGGTGGCCACTAATGTTTTAGCCAAACATAATAAGAGAAAACAATAAAAACATAGGTTCAAGAAAAATAAAAGTTATAGTAATAATATTCATAAACACAAAGTCAATAAATATAAAAACTAAAACTTATTATAGTCAAACCCGTTGGTTCGATCTTGAACCCGTGCCTTCTTCCCCTTCACTTCTTCTCCTCTCTAAAATCTGCTGTTGTTCGCTGCTCAAATGGCGGCTCCTTTGCTCTCCAAATAATAATGTCTAAGTAAATGTGCCGCTACCCTAAAGTAATCTGCCACGTTTTTCTTGGATTCTTTGTCTAAGGGTTTTTTTATAATTTATTTGGGCTTTCATTGCATGGGTCACAAGACTCAAGTAAATTTATTATTATTATTATTATTATTATTATTATTATTATTATTATTATTATTATTAGTAGTAGTAGTAGTAGTAGAATACTCCAAGCTCGCTCTGGGTGTTCTTGGCTCGACCAAAATTCCTCGTTTACATTTCAACGTTCATGAACACCGGCTCTCAAGTGTTGGTGTCTTGATTAAAATTCTTTTATTTTGCGCTCATTTTCTCCAAACACCTATAAAATAATAAAATAAATAAATATATAATAAAAACAACACAAAACGAATAGAAACCTGACCAAATAATATACAAAATACATAGAAAAAGAGATGTGTTTTGCAACACATCATGTATATATTTTATTACTTTTTGGTTGTTTTTACTACTAATGTATTTATTTTATATTTTTGGTAGGTGATCGAATGGAGCGGGGCTAAAACAGTACAAATTATATTCGAGACCCGAACACCCGAGTCGAGAGCACGGGGTCATAACACCATTTATAATAATAATAATAATAATAATAATAATAATAATAATAATAATAATAATTAATAAATGAATTGAAAACACCTTGTCAGGCCCATTTTCGAAAAGAGAGTCAACAAAAAATAAGGGTTTTATGAATCCTTTGGAAAATTATTATTGGGGGGCACGCAGAATATTATTCTTGGGGGGAAAGAAATCGCAATTATAATTGGAGGTGTGTGCGACGGAAGTTTGAAGGAAAGAGGGATATTTTATAGAAAAGAAAAGTAGGTCACGCCATTTTTTGGGGGTTGGTATTTTTTGTTTGATTGACGGCGCACACAAGGATTCTTGTGGAGAGAATTATTTTCTTGGACAAGGGGAATTGCAATTATAATTGAAGGGTGGTGTGCGACATATTTTATTAAGAAGGAACAATATTTTTGAAGCAAAGAAGGTCACGCAGAAGAGAAAAAAAAAGGACAAGGGGATTCAAGATCCATTATTTTTTAGAAGAAGCAAGCTCTATGGCCATGAGTGGCTAATCCCTTTGTATCACATTGGGGATGTAAACTTTTGAAGATCTAGGGTTAGCAAATTGGGTATATTTCTTTAAACTTTTATTTATGTTTTTGCGTGTTTGAATTAACTGTGTTGAATTGTGATTAACCTTATGTTGAACTCATTTTAGTTAATTGATCTTGTGCCAATTTCTAATGTTATGAACATGGTTCCTTGCTTTAACACAACATAGGATTGTATGTTCTAGGTAATGAAGTGTAGTTTATTCTATCTTCGATATTGATAAAACTTGACACCTAAGCCTATTGAGCAATCACTCCGTTAACACCAATCACACTACCATTGTTTACCCATTTGTGAAATCCCTAGTAATCATTTGTTGAAACCCTAGTGTGATCTTTTTAATTAAATTGTTTACAACCATTACTACTTTTTACTTTTATATTTTTAATTCAAGTTTTCAGTATAATAAACAAAACCTTTCAAATCAACTTCTTAAATGAACCAAGCACAAACTTCATAATTTTTCTAGCATCTTCATAAATAACACCGTAAATCAACTAAGCAATATTCACTAACCACACGCTCCTTGGATTGATACCCTACTTACCCTAACTACATAGGTTAATTAGGTTTTGCATGACCCTAACGACCGGATCATCAAATGGCGCCGTTGCCGGGGAGCTAGTGCGCTTAGTGTTTAGATTTTAGTTAAAAAAAAAAAAAGTTTTTTATTTTTAAGTGTTTGTTTGGTTTATTCTCTATTTTTTTCTTTATTACGCGGGTGTGTTACTTGTGCAGTTTACAGGTAGTGCATGCGTACAAGACATTCGGGGAGGACATCTCCTTTAGTGTTTGAACCAGAAATCGAAAGAGTAGCAAGAAGAAACCGACAACACCGGTTAGAGGAGCCGATTCCTTCTAACCCTCAATCACCACTTACACACCAAACCTTGTCTTTTGGAACCGTCCAAATGGCCACTTCAAATCAAAACCGCCGTTCGGGTGAAAACCGTATACCACCCACTCCACCACATCCAAACCGAACCCAACACCCACAACAACACCCACCTCCTCAATCAAACTATAACCAAATTCCCAACACCCGAAATGTCAATCAAGGCCCCTCTGTATCAAACCGTGGCAATCCCACATTCGACCCTGTGAACAGATTTAATGAAGCAAGATATGATGACCTTGAGGATAATATTGAAGAACTAAGAGGAAATATCAACGATGATGAACCATTTAGTGTTCCAAGTTATCAGTCATCAGAGCGAGTCAGCGTTCACACATACCATTCGGGGGAAGATGAACAGTCGGAAAGGGAGTTTACTGAAGAAGAAGATGGTTGGGGATATGGCAATGGTAATGGTAGGCATGAAGATGAAGAAGACTACCAAAGTGATCATCACTCCAATGTGGGTGCACACCAGAATGTGGGAAATGCAGGGTACTATAATCATGACTTTGTCAATCGACCGAGGCAAAACCCAAGAGGGCACCGAAATCATCAGGGTAATTATTATCGGGATGCACATTATGTTGGTCAAGCAAATAGAAGACCCCCTATGAGAAGGCAACAGAGAGAAGAAGAGGTTGATGCACCGCGAAGAAGGCCTCATGTTCCAATGCAAGGGGTTAATAGTCGGTTTAGACCACTTGCCTCCGAGAATGAATCACCCATTGTACCACCACCTCCAGGAAGAAGAACTTTTGACTGCAAACCAAACTATATCAACATTCTTCCTCATTTTCATGGGATGGCTACTGAAGACCCATACGATCATCTTTCTGAATTCAAAGCAATGTGCGGTACTATGGGAGGTCACAATTTCTCCTTAGATGAAGTTCAGTTAAGGTTGTTTCGGTTCTCCCTCAAGGATAAAGCAAAGACTTGGTTTCTCACTTTGCCTGCACACAGCATCTATACTTGGGGAGATATGCAACAGGTATTCTTGGATGAGTATTACCCTAGTTTCAAGACGGATGGGGCTCGATTAGAGATTCGTTCCTTTCAACAATTATAAGGGGAACCACTTCATGAAGCCTTCACTCGTTTTAAAGAATTGATTCGGAAATGCCCACATCACAACATCGAATTATGGGAATTGGTTAATAGTTTTGTGAACGGGTTGAGCAAAGAGGAAAGGAAATACCTAAAGTCCACTAGCAATGGGACTTTATTATCTAACCCGGAGCAAGAAGATTGGGATTTTTTGGAGAGAATGAGTAAGAACTCCAAAGCTGAAGAATCCGCAGACAGAAGAACCAAACACCCCATTTCAAAGTCTCTTTCAGATGTGGATACCAATGCAAAAGACCGAATTGCTACTTTGGAAAGAGAATTGGCTCGTATGAAGAAAAGGGAAGTATCATCGGGGCCATATGCGGTGTGTGGAGTATGTAACGAAATGGGTCATAAAACTGATGAGTGCCCGGAAAATTCAGTTCAAGAAACTGCTGATGTAAATCAAGTGTATGGAGGGGAAAAGAAATATGACATGAACTCCAACACTTATCATCCAGGTTTAAGGAACCATCCTAATTTCAGGTATGGTAATGCTTCAAATCAGATGAATCCGAATTTTCAATCAAACACTCAAGGGGGTAACCAAGGTGGATCATATCAGAACCGCCAAGGTAACTATAATCAAGGTGGTGGTTATCAAAGAAACTATAATCAAGGTGGTAATTATCAAAGAGGTTTTAATCAAGGTGGTTCGTCAAGCAATCAAGGTGGAGGTGATGAGTCCTTGAGTTCAAAGTTGGATGCACTAATGAATATGATGAAGGACTCCAACAATGATATCAAGGAAATGAAGAAGGTGAATGAGGTGAGAGATAAGTCTCACGAGGCCTTAGCTAAACAAGTGGGTCAACTAGCGGAAGAAATGGCTCAATTGAGAGGAAGCACGGGGAAGCTTCCTAGCGATACCACTATCAACCCGCAACATCAAGGTTCGAGCCCGAAGAACAATCACAATGCTCCAATTAATAAGGTAACTGTTCTTCGTAGTGGTAAAATTGTTAATAATAAAATTGATGATAAAAGTGAGCCACCACCACCCCAATTTGTCGAAGGGGTGGTGGAAGATGTGAGTGATGAAAGTGAAAGTGAGGAGGAAACGGGTAAAAATAAAAGTAAAAAGTTTTTTGATAAACCAAAACCCGTTGAAAATGAACAAGTTCCCAACGCTAAGGAAAAGGGTATGGAGGGTAATACCATCCCTTATCCCGATGCATTGTTGGAGCCATCTAAAAAAGTGGTTAAAAGAAGAGGCCCACAACAGGAAGAGTTATGGGAAATTTTTAAACAAGTAAAAATTAATTTACCACTTTTAGATGCAATCAAACAAGTTCCTTCTTATGCAAAGTATTTGAAAGATTTGTGTACCCAAAAGAGAATTCACAAAATTCCAAAGAAAAGTGATTTAACCGAAAATGTGAGTTCTATTCTTTCGGGTTCACTCCCACCAAAGTTGCAAGATCCGGGGGCGCCCATCATATCCATTCAAGTTGGAGAATTTAAAATGACACGGGCACTCTTGGACCTTGGAGCTAGTGTAAGTATCTTACCGGGTAGTCTTTATGACCAGTACGAATTTGGTCCACTTCAGGAGTCTAACACCACCGTGGTGTTAGCTGACTTGACTCCTAAACTACCCCGTGGGATGGTTACTGATGTGATAGTAAAAGTTGAAGATTTTTATTATCCGGTGGACTTTTTAGTACTTGATTATGTTTCCATGGACCTAACCAAACAACCAACAGTTATACTAGGTCGACCATTTTTGGCTACAGCCAATGCTCAAATTAACTGCAAAACGGGCACGCTTGACATGACCTTTGGTAACCGTAGGTTTCGGTTAAATGTTTTTTCAAATGGGACTAACCCTCTAGTCAATGATGAATGCTATATGGCGGACATTGTTGACGAGTGCATACCTCTATACGACACCGTTGTAGACGAGGAAAGCACAATAGAGGAGTGTTTTATGTTTAACAGGTTACAGGTGGAGATATTGAAGAGCATGGAAGAGGAGGAAAAGAATCAAGAAGCGATGGCGGTACAGGAAGGAAGACCACCATGGACTCATCAAGTGGAGAGTCTTCCAGATCACATTGATACAAAATTGAAGCCATCTTTAGTTGAGCCACCACAAGTGGAACTGAAGGAGTTGCCTAAGCATTTAAAATATGCTTATGTTGGTGAAGGCAACACGCTCCCGGTGATTATTGCATCAAACTTAACCAAGGAGCAAGAAGAGAAATTGATGACAGTACTGGTGACCCATAGAGCTGCTATTGGGTGGACTGTGGCGGATTTGAAAGGCATTAGTCCGTCAATTGTGATGCACAAAATCATCACAGATGAGAAAGTGATTCCTGCAAGAGATGCTCAAAGGAGGTTAAATCCAAACATGCGGGAGGTTGTGAAGAAAGAAGTGCTTAAGTGGTTAGACGCGGGTATCGTTTACCCAATTTCAGACAGCCAGTGGGTTAGTCCAACTCAAACCGTTCCAAAGAAGGCAGGTATTCAAGTCGTGAAAAACGACTCAGGTGAGGAGGTAGCCACCCGGCCGGTAACCGGGTGGCGCATTTGTATTGATTATAGGAAGTTAAATGCTGCAACTTCCAAAGACCATTTTCCTTTACCTTTTATTGACCAAATTGTTGAGAAATTGGCCGGACAAAAATTTTATTGTTTTCTGGATGGGTATTCGGGATACAATCAAATTGCTATTCATCCTGAGGATCAACAAAAGACTACATTTACTTGCCCATATGGCACATTCGCATTTAGGCGAATGCCATTTGGTCTTTGTAATGCCCCCGCCACCTTTCAAAGGTGTATGATGAGTATCTTTTCAGATATGGTGGGGGAGTCATTGGAAATCTTTATGGATGATTTTTCTATTTTTGGGTCATCATTTGAGTCTTGCCTAAGTCAATTAGAAAAAGTTTTGCAAAGATGTGTGGAAACGAATTTGGTCTTGAGTTGGGAGAAAAGCCACTTTATGGTCCAAGAAGGGATAGTATTGGGTCATGTTGTGTCAAGCCGTGGGATTGAGGTTGATCATGCTAAAATTCAAGTTATATCAACATTACCTCATCCCACAAATATTAAAGGGATTCGATCATTTTTGGGGCATGCAGGATTTTATAGGAGATTTATTAAGGGTTATAGTGACATTACAAAACCTTTATGTAAATTATTATTAAAAGACGCCCCATTTGAGTTTGATGAAAAATGTGTCGAAGCCTTTGATAACTTAAAAAGGAAATTGATTGAGGCTCCAATTTTGCAATCACCTAATTGGTCTTTACCTTTTGAAATAATGTGTGATGCAAGTGGGTATGCGGTTGGGGCCGTGTTGGGTCAACGGGTAGATAGGAAACCCGTTGCTATATACTACGCAAGTAAGACTCTTTCGGAAGCACAATTAAATTATACTACTACCGAAAAAGAGCTACTAGCGGTGGTATATGCTCTAGACAAATTTCGGTCTTATGTGTGGGGTAGCAAAATTATTATTTATACTGATCATAGTGCTGTCAGGTACTTAATGGATAAGAAGGATGCTAAGCCCCGGTTAATAAGATGGATACTCTTATTGCAAGAGTTTGATTTGGAGATCCGTGACAAGAAAGGCACGGAGAACGTGGTTGCAGACCATTTGTCTAGACTGATGATTGAGGAGGAAGACTCAACGAATGAAATTAATGAGTCATTCCCAGATGAGCACTTGTTAGCTGTTTCGACATTACCTTGGTTTGCTAATATTGTTAATTTTCTGGTGACAGGTACAATGCCGGAACATTGGGTAAGGAAGAAGAGGCTCCACTTTTTGTCCCAAGTGAAACATTACATTTGGGATGATCCTGACCTGTTTAGAGTGGGAGCGGATCAAATCATTCGAAGATGCATCCCGGATGAGGAGATCATGAGTGTGTTGAAGCACGTGCACTCTTATGCATGTGGAGGACATTTCAGTGGCCAAAAAACGGGTCACAAGGTTTTGTCTAGTGGGTTGTATTGGCCAACAATCTTTAAGGATTCGTTTGAGTATGCTAGAAATTGCCTACATTTCCAACAATTAGGAAGCATCTCAAGACGTGACGAAATGCCAATGCAACCCATTATGGTTGTTGATGTGTTTGATGTATGGGGAATTGATTTCATGGGACCATTTCCCAATTCTTTTGGTAATCTATACATTTTGGTGGCAGTAGATTATGTCTCTAAATGGGTTGAAGCTATTGCCACCAAAACCAATGACCATATCGTTGTTTGCAATTTCATTCAAACACATATTTTTTCAAGGTTCGGGTTACCTCGCACAATTATAAGTGATGGGGGATCTCATTTCAAAAACCGGAAATTTGGAAAATTGCTTAAGCGATATGGTGTTGATCATAGGATTGCCACCCCATATCATCCACAAACTAGTGGACAAGTTGAGGTTTCCAATAGGCAAATCAAAGAAATTTTACAAAAAACGGTTCGTGCGGACCGAAAGGATTGGTCAACAAAGCTAGATGATGCTTTATGGGCCTACCGCACAGCCTACAAAACACCTATTGGAACAACTCCTTATCGATTAGTATATGGTAGAGATTGTCATCTCCCGGTTGAATTAGTTCACCGGGCATTTTGGGCTATTAAAAAGGTTAATTTGAGTTATGATGATGCAGGTCGAGAGAGGAAACTCAAGCTGTGTGAGTTGGAAGAGTTAAGGGATGCAGCTTACGAGATTGCGTCAAAATACAAGGATCAAATGAAAAGAGCTCATGACGCGAAGATTCGTAAGAAGGAATTCGAAGTGGGTCAAAAAGTTTGGCTCTATAACTCTAAGTTGAAGCTCTTCCCTGGGAAGCTCAAGAGTAAGTGGAATGGCCCGTACATAATAACGCGGGTTGGAAAGCTTGGCGAGGTGGACATTGAGGACCCAAAAGATGGGTCGAAGCAAACCGTGAATGGGCATCGTCTAAAGCCTTACGTGGAACATCTCACGGAGCACGGTAACATTGTCGAGTTGGTAAGCTTCTTAGAGGGCTTACCAACCTATGAAATCAATTAAAAATGCAGGTGCTAGCTCCCATCCCAGGTACGTATTCTAATTGTAGTATTGGGGACAATACTAATTTTTTTCGGGGGGTGGGAAGCGTAGTTGTAAAAGTGTACAATTTTTATATAGGTAAACCTTAACTCTAAAAAAAAAAAAAAAAAAAATCAAGTATGATTCTTGTATAGTTTGTATATTTATTTATTTTTCTTTTATTTTTATTTAGTATTTTGAGTCTCTTTTGATTTTTGGGAATGCTTGGAGTTTAACTTGCAATCAGATAACTTGCCTGTACTCAATCTCCATTCAGGCGGGGTAAATCTGTAGACCATCGGTGTATCAGGCATCCCAGAATTTTACGTTTTTATTTTTCTTTTGAGTCTTAGTTACAGGTTTGTCTATCGGCCGCGAATGAAATGCTATACGGTTCGATTTGGAGGAATTCCAGAGGCTCATGCGCGCACTGCCTATATCCAGGGGAGTCTGTTCCTTTTACTGTTGTATTTTATTTTTATTTCTGCTTTATTTTATTCCTAGCTCACATTGAGGACAATGTGTCGTTCAAGTGTGGGGGTGGGGAAACTTCGTTTTTATTTATTTTTTGTGTCTTAAAAAAAAAATTTGTGTCTGAAAAAAAAAATGAAAAATATTGAAAATGTCTTGAAAACTGTTCCTAAAAAAAAGCATTCTAATCAGACATAAAAGCAGCTTTTTCGGTACCTACCAGCTGTTTCTTGATTGTTTTGGCAGTAGATCCTTAGTCATGGTCTAATTTGTGGAAAAGTAGTATGAACCGTTTTCAGCAGGTGTTTTTAAAAAAAAAGTTTAGAATTGTCTGACTAGATTTAACAAGCTATTGGTAATAAATGCATGCACACATAGGTAACCCATTTCCCCACTTTTGTGAGATCTTGAGCCTACTAGTTGATAGATTGAATCATATATTTTCATTTGTGAGAGTAGGCCAGATGCTTCTCTGTTGCAGAACTTGTGTGATTTGATACATGCTGAGGTTGTAGACTATATATGCACATAGATTATAAAGGCGATTTAGGATTCCCTTTTTGTTTGACACCTTTTATTTGTTTTGTGTTAACCGGTTTACCCACGAATATTACCATTAGTAGCCAACTTTGAGCCTTATACCCTTTCATTTGCTAAACCACATAATCACCCAAATAAACCAATACCTTTACCAAGTGTTGATGACATCCAAAGTGTTAAGTGACTGTATTTATGTTAGAAAAAAAAATATATGTGTGAAAAAAAAATGAAAAAAAAAAAGAAAAAGAAAAAAAAAAGAATACAAAAATAGAAGTATGTGTTATGGGTCAAATATGCCCAAAGTTATGTTTATTTATGTGTATTGTGAATAAGGATTGTCAATCATGTTGGTGTCACCATTTTATTTTAGCCACTTGTTAGCCAAATGTTTCCTACCTTTACCCTAAGCCCAAAACCCGTAAGTCCTTTAGATATGTGCATTGCCTACAGTTGAGGTGTGATTGTCATACAAGCCTATGATAACAGAGTTGCATACTTGGTTTTTGAGTGATTAATACTAGCGCATTACATGCTAGTCCAGATATTAAACCGAGTGGAGTGAAAAATTGTGAGGGGTGTGTTGCATGAAAATAAAAACCAGAAGCATGTTAGCTTTAGTCGGGGAAATTCTGTTTTTAAATGGAAATCAATTTGACTTGCTGAATTAACACATCTAATGCTGATCTGTAAATGGGGTATGACTTTGGACCTTAGCTAAGGTATGATGGGGCGACTGGGGTGCTAGTCTGTGATAATGTCTTGAGCAGAGTGTATATAATTTTTTCGAGACGAAAAAAAGATAAGTGTGGGGGTGTGATGCGCGGTTGCAGGCATCATGTTTATTTGCCAGTTTTGTATATTTTTGAGTCGTTTAGATAGTATTTTTATTAGTTTTAGGTATGTACTCTATTATTTTAGTATTGTATATATTTTATTACTTTTATGGTTGTTTTTACTACTAATGTATTTATTTTATATTTTTGGTAGGTGATCGAATGGAGCGGGGCTAAAACAGTACAAATTATATTCGAGACCCGAACACCCGAGTCGAGAGCACGGGGTCATAACACCATTTATAATAATAATAATAATAATAATAATAATAATAATAATAATAATAATAATTAATAAATGAATTGAAAACACCTTGTCAGGCCCATTTTCGAAAAGAGAGTCAACAAAAAATAAGGGTTTTATGAATCCTTTGGAAAATTATTATTGGGGGGCACGCAGAATATTATTCTTGGGGGGAAAGAAATCGCAATTATAATTGGAGGTGTGTGCGACGGAAGTTTGAAGGAAAGAGGGATATTTTATAGAAAAGAAAAGTAGGTCACGCCATTTTTTGGGGGTTGGTATTTTTTGTTTGATTGACGGCGCACACAAGGATTCTTGTGGAGAGAATTATTTTCTTGGACAAGGGGAATTGCAATTATAATTGAAGGGTGGTGTGCGACATATTTTATTAAGAAGGAACAATATTTTTGAAGCAAAGAAGGTCACGCAGAAGAGAAAAAAAAAGGACAAGGGGATTCAAGATCCATTATTTTTTAGAAGAAGCAAGCTCTATGGCCATGAGTGGCTAATCCCTTTGTATCACATTGGGGATGTAAACTTTTGAAGATCTAGGGTTAGCAAATTGGGTATATTTCTTTAAACTTTTATTTATGTTTTTGCGTGTTTGAATTAACTGTGTTGAATTGTGATTAACCTTATGTTGAACTCATTTTAGTTAATTGATCTTGTGCCAATTTCTAATGTTATGAACATGGTTCCTTGCTTTAACACAACATAGGATTGTATGTTCTAGGTAATGAAGTGTAGTTTATTCTATCTTCGATATTGATAAAACTTGACACCTAAGCCTATTGAGCAATCACTCCGTTAACACCAATCACACTACCATTGTTTACCCATTTGTGAAATCCCTAGTAATCATTTGTTGAAACCCTAGTGTGATCTTTTTAATTAAATTGTTTACAACCATTACTACTTTTTACTTTTATATTTTTAATTCAAGTTTTCAGTATAATAAACAAAACCTTTCAAATCAACTTCTTAAATGAACCAAGCACAAACTTCATAATTTTTCTAGCATCTTCATAAATAACACCGTAAATCAACTAAGCAATATTCACTAACCACACGCTCCTTGGATTGATACCCTACTTACCCTAACTACATAGGTTAATTAGGTTTTGCATGACCCTAACGACCGGATCATCAAATGGCGCCGTTGCCGGGGAGCTAGTGCGCTTAGTGTTTAGATTTTAGTTATAAAAAAAAAAAAGTTTTTATTTTTAAGTGTTTGTTTGGTTTATTCTCTATTTTTTTCTTTATTACGCGGGTGTGTTACTTGTGCAGTTTACAGGTAGTGCATGCGTACAAGACATTCGGGGAGGACATCTCCTTTAGTGTTTGAACCAAAAATCGAAAGAGTAGCAAGAAGAAACCGACAACACCGGTTAGAGGAGCCGATTCCTTCTAACCCTCAATCACCACTTACACACCAAACCTTGTCTTTTGGAACCGTCCAAATGGCCACTTCAAATCAAAACCGCCGTTCGGGTGAAAACCGTATACCACCCACTCCACCACATCCAAACCGAACCCAACACCCACAACAACACCCACCTCCTCAATCAAACTATAACCAAATTCCCAACACCCGAAATGTCAATCAAGGACCCTCTGTATCAAACCGTGGCAATCCCACATTCGACCCTGTGAACAGATTTAATGAAGCAAGATATGATGACCTTGAGGATAATATTGAAGAACTAAGAGGAAATATCAACGATGATGAACCATTTAGTGTTCCAAGTTATCAGTCATCAGAGCGAGTCAGCGTTCACACATACCATTCGGGGGAAGATGAACAGTCGGAAAGGGAGTTTACTGAAGAAGAAGATGGTTGGGGATATGGCAATGGTAATGGTAGGCATGAAGATGAAGAAGACTACCAAAGTGATCATCACTCCAATGTGGGTGCACACCAGAATGTGGGAAATGCAGGGTACTATAATCATGACTTTGTCAATCGACCGAGGCAAAACCCAAGAGGGCACCGAAATCATCAGGGTAATTATTATCGGGATGCACATTATGTTGGTCAAGCAAATAGAAGACCCCCTATGAGAAGGCAACAGAGAGAAGAAGAGGTTGATGCACCGCGAAGAAGGCCTCATGTTCCAATGCAAGGGGTTAATAGTCGGTTTAGACCACTTGCCTCCGAGAATGAATCACCCATTGTACCACCACCTCCAGGAAGAAGAACTTTTGACTGCAAACCAAACTATATCAACATTCTTCCTCATTTTCATGGGATGGCTACTGAAGACCCATACGATCATCTTTCTGAATTCAAAGCAATGTGCGGTACTATGGGAGGTCACAATTTCTCCTTAGATGAAGTTCAGTTAAAGTTGTTTCGGTTCTCCCTCAAGGATAAAGCAAAGACTTGGTTTCTCACTTTGCCTGCACACAGCATCTATACTTGGGGAGATATGCAACAGGTATTCTTGGATGAGTATTACCCTAGTTTCAAGACGGATGGGGCTCGATTAGAGATTCGTTCCTTTCAACAATTACAAGGGGAACCACTTCATGAAGCCTTCACTCGTTTTAAAGAATTGATTCGGAAATGCCCACATCACAACATCGAATTATGGGAATTGGTTAATAGTTTTGTGAACGGGTTGAGCAAAGAGGAAAGGAAATACCTAAAGTCCACTAGCAATGGGACTTTATTATCTAACCCGGAGCAAGAAGATTGGGATTTTTTTGGAGAGAATGAGTAAGAACTCCAAAGCTGAAGAATCCGCAGACAGAAGAACCAAACACCCCATTTCAAAGTCTCTTTCAGATGTGGATACCAATGCAAAAGACCGAATTGCTACTTTGGAAAGAGAATTGGCTCGTATGAAGAAAAGGGAAGTATCATCGGGGCCATATGCGGTGTGTGGAGTATGTAACGAAATGGGTCATAAAACTGATGAGTGCCCGGAAAATTCAGTTCAAGAAACTGCTGATGTAAATCAAGTGTATGGAGGGGAAAAGAAATATGACATGAACTCCAACACTTATCATCCAGGTTTAAGGAACCATCCTAATTTCAGGTATGGTAATGCTTCAAATCAGATGAATCCGAATTTTCAATCAAACACTCAAGGGGGTAACCAAGGTGGATCATATCAGAACCGCCAAGGTAACTATAATCAAGGTGGTGGTTATCAAAGAAACTATAATCAAGGTGGTAATTATCAAAGAGGTTTTAATCAAGGTGGTTCGTCAAGCAATCAAGGTGGAGGTGATGAGTCCTTGAGTTCAAAGTTGGATGCACTAATGAATATGATGAAGGACTCCAACAATGATATCAAGGAAATGAAGAAGGTGAATGAGGTGAGAGATAAGTCTCACGAGGCCTTAGCTAAACAAGTGGGTCAACTAGCGGAAGAAATGGCTCAATTGAGAGGAAGCACGGGGAAGCTTCCTAGCGATACCACTATCAACCCGCAACATCAAGGTTCGAGCCCGAAGAACAATCACAATGCTCCAATTAATAAGGTAACTGTTCTTCGTAGTGGTAAAATTGTTAATAATAAAATTGATGATAAAAGTGAGCCACCACCACCCCAATTTGTCGAAGGGGTGGTGGAAGATGTGAGTGATGAAAGTGAAAGTGAGGAGGAAACGGGTAAAAATAAAAGTAAAAAGTTTTTTGATAAACCAAAACCCGTTGAAAATGAACAAGTTCCCAACGCTAAGGAAAAGGGTATGGAGGGTAATACCATCCCTTATCCCGATGCATTGTTGGAGCCATCTAAAAAAGTGGTTAAAAGAAGAGGCCCACAACAGGAAGAGTTATGGGAAATTTTTAAACAAGTAAAAATTAATTTACCACTTTTAGATGCAATCAAACAAGTTCCTTCTTATGCAAAGTATTTGAAAGATTTGTGTACCCAAAAGAGAATTCACAAAATTCCAAAGAAAAGTGATTTAACCGAAAATGTGAGTTCTATTCTTTCGGGTTCACTCCCACCAAAGTTGCAAGATCCGGGGGCGCCCATCATATCCATTCAAGTTGGAGAATTTAAAATGACACGGGCACTCTTGGACCTTGGAGCTAGTGTAAGTATCTTACCGGGTAGTCTTTATGACCAGTACGAATTTGGTCCACTTCAGGAGTCTAACACCACCGTGGTGTTAGCTGACTTGACTCCTAAACTACCCCGTGGGATGGTTACTGATGTGATAGTAAAAGTTGAAGATTTTTATTATCCGGTGGACTTTTTAGTACTTGATTATGTTTCCATGGACCTAACCAAACAACCAACAGTTATACTAGGTCGACCATTTTTGGCTACAGCCAATGCTCAAATTAACTGCAAAACGGGCACGCTTGACATGACCTTTGGTAACCGTAGGTTTCGGTTAAATGTTTTTTCAAATGGGACTAACCCTCTAGTCAATGATGAATGCTATATGGCGGACATTGTTGACGAGTGCATACCTCTATACGACACCGTTGTAGACGAGGAAAGCACAATAGAGGAGTGTTTTATGTTTAACAGGTTACAGGTGGAGATATTGAAGAGCATGGAAGAGGAGGAAAAGAATCAAGAAGCGATGGCGGTACAGGAAGGAAGACCACCATGGACTCATCAAGTGGAGAGTCTTCCAGATCACATTGATACAAAATTGAAGCCATCTTTAGTTGAGCCACCACAAGTGGAACTGAAGGAGTTGCCTAAGCATTTAAAATATGCTTATGTTGGTGAAGGCAACACGCTCCCGGTGATTATTGCATCAAACTTAACCAAGGAGCAAGAAGAGAAATTGATGACAGTACTGGTGACCCATAGAGCTGCTATTGGGTGGACTGTGGCGGATTTGAAAGGCATTAGTCCGTCAATTGTGATGCACAAAATCATCACAGATGAGAAAGTGATTCCTGCAAGAGATGCTCAAAGGAGGTTAAATCCAAACATGCGGGAGGTTGTGAAGAAAGAAGTGCTTAAGTGGTTAGACGCGGGTATCGTTTACCCAATTTCAGACAGCCAGTGGGTTAGTCCAACTCAAACCGTTCCAAAGAAGGCAGGTATTCAAGTCGTGAAAAACGACTCAGGTGAGGAGGTAGCCACCCGGCCGGTAACCGGGTGGCGCATTTGTATTGATTATAGGAAGTTAAATGCTGCAACTTCCAAAGACCATTTTCCTTTACCTTTTATTGACCAAATTGTTGAGAAATTGGCCGGACAAAAATTTTATTGTTTTCTGGATGGGTATTCGGGATACAATCAAATTGCTATTCATCCTGAGGATCAACAAAAGACTACATTTACTTGCCCATATGGCACATTCGCATTTAGGCGAATGCCATTTGGTCTTTGTAATGCCCCCGCCACCTTTCAAAGGTGTATGATGAGTATCTTTTCAGATATGGTGGGGGAGTCATTGGAAATCTTTATGGATGATTTTTCTATTTTTGGGTCATCATTTGAGTCTTGCCTAAGTCAATTAGAAAAAGTTTTGCAAAGATGTGTGGAAACGAATTTGGTCTTGAGTTGGGAGAAAAGCCACTTTATGGTCCAAGAAGGGATAGTATTGGGTCATGTTGTGTCAAGCCGTGGGATTGAGGTTGATCATGCTAAAATTCAAGTTATATCAACATTACCTCATCCCACAAATATTAAAGGGATTCGATCATTTTTGGGGCATGCAGGATTTTATAGGAGATTTATTAAGGGTTATAGTGACATTACAAAACCTTTATGTAAATTATTATTAAAAGACGCCCCATTTGAGTTTGATGAAAAATGTGTCGAAGCCTTTGATAACTTAAAAAGGAAATTGATTGAGGCTCCAATTTTGCAATCACCTAATTGGTCTTTACCTTTTGAAATAATGTGTGATGCAAGTGGGTATGCGGTTGGGGCCGTGTTGGGTCAACGGGTAGATAGGAAACCCGTTGCTATATACTACGCAAGTAAGACTCTTTCGGAAGCACAATTAAATTATACTACTACCGAAAAAGAGCTACTAGCGGTGGTATATGCTCTAGACAAATTTCGGTCTTATGTGTGGGGTAGCAAAATTATTATTTATACTGATCATAGTGCTGTCAGGTACTTAATGGATAAGAAGGATGCTAAGCCCCGGTTAATAAGATGGATACTCTTATTGCAAGAGTTTGATTTGGAGATCCGTGACAAGAAAGGCACGGAGAACGTGGTTGCAGACCATTTGTCTAGACTGATGATTGAGGAGGAAGACTCAACGAATGAAATTAATGAGTCATTCCCAGATGAGCACTTGTTAGCTGTTTCGACATTACCTTGGTTTGCTAATATTGTTAATTTTCTGGTGACAGGTACAATGCCGGAACATTGGGTAAGGAAGAAGAGGCTCCACTTTTTGTCCCAAGTGAAACATTACATTTGGGATGATCCAGACCTGTTTAGAGTGGGAGCGGATCAAATCATTCGAAGATGCATCCCGGATGAGGAGATCATGAGTGTGTTGAAGCACGTGCACTCTTATGCATGTGGAGGACATTTCAGTGGCCAAAAAACGGGTCACAAGGTTTTGTCTAGTGGGTTGTATTGGCCAACAATCTTTAAGGATTCGTTTGAGTATGCTAGAAATTGCCTACATTGCCAACAATTAGGAAGCATCTCAAGACGTGACGAAATGCCAATGCAACCCATTATGGTTGTTGATGTGTTTGATGTATGGGGAATTGATTTCATGGGACCATTTCCCAATTCTTTTGGTAATCTATACATTTTGGTGGCAGTAGATTATGTCTCTAAATGGGTTGAAGCTATTGCCACCAAAACCAATGACCATATCGTTGTTTGCAATTTCATTCAAACACATATTTTTTCAAGGTTCGGGTTACCTCGCACAATTATAAGTGATGGGGGATCTCATTTCAAAAACCGGAAATTTGGAAAATTGCTTAAGCGATATGGTGTTGATCATAGGATTGCCACCCCATATCATCCACAAACTAGTGGACAAGTTGAGGTTTCCAATAGGCAAATCAAAGAAATTTTACAAAAAACGGTTCGTGCGGACCGAAAGGATTGGTCAACAAAGCTAGATGATGCTTTATGGGCCTACCGCACAGCCTACAAAACACCTATTGGAACAACTCCTTATCGATTAGTATATGGTAGAGATTGTCATCTCCCGGTTGAATTAGTTCACCGGGCATTTTGGGCTATTAAAAAGGTTAATTTGAGTTATGATGATGCAGGTCGAGAGAGGAAACTCAAGCTGTGTGAGTTGAAAGAGTTAAGGGATGCAGCTTACGAGATTGCGTCAAAATACAAGGATCAAATGAAAAGAGCTCATGACGCGAAGATTCGTAAGAAGGAATTCGAAGTGGGTCAAAAAGTTTGGCTCTATAACTCCAAGTTGAAGCTCTTCCCTGGGAAGCTCAAGAGTAAGTGGAATGGCCCGTACATAATAACGCGGGTTGGAAAGCTTGGCGAGGTGGACATTGAGGACCCAAAAGATGGGTCGAAGCAAACCGTGAATGGGCATCGTCTAAAGCCTTACGTGGAACATCTCACGGAGCACGGTAACATTGTCGAGTTGGTAAGCTTCTTAGAGGGCTTACCAACCTATGAAATCAATTAAAAATGCAGGTGCTAGCTCCCATCCCAGGTACGTATTCTAATTGTAGTATTGGGGACAATACTAATTTTTTTCGGGGGGTGGGAAGCGTAGTTGTAAAAGTGTACAATTTTTATATAGGTAAACCTTAACTCTAAAATAAAAAAAAAAAAAAAAAAATCAAGTATGATTCTTGTATAGTTTGTATATTTATTTATTTTTCTTTTATTTTTATTTAGTATTTTGAGTCTCTTTTGATTTTTGGGAATGCTTGGAGTTTAACTTGCAATCAGATAACTTGCATGTACTCAATCTCCATTCAGGCGGGGTAAATCTGTAGACCATCGGTGTATCAGGCATCCCAGAATTTTACGTTTTTATTTTTCTTTTGAGTCTTAGTTACAGGTTTGTCTATCGGCCGCGAATGAAATGCTATACGGTTCGATTTGGAGGAATTCCAGAGGCTCATGCGCGCACTGCCTATATCCAGGGGAGTCTGTTCCTTTTACTGTTGTATTTTATTTTTATTTCTGCTTTATTTTATTCCTAGCTCACATTGAGGACAATGTGTCGTTCAAGTGTGGGGGTGGGGAAACTTCGTTTTTATTTATTTTTTGTGTCTTAAAAAAAAATTGTGTCTGAAAAAAAAAATGAAAAATATTGAAAATGTCTTGAAAACTGTTCCTAAAAAAAAAAGCATTCTAATCAGACATAAAAGCAGCTTTTTCGGTACCTACCAGCTGTTTCTTGATTGTTTTGGCAGTAGATCCTTAGTCATGGTCTAATTTGTGGAAAAGTAGTATGAACCGTTTTCAGCAGGTGTTTTTAAAAAAAAAGTTTAGAATTGTCTGACTAGATTTAACAAGCTATTGGTAATAAATGCATGCACACATCGGTAACCCATTTCCCCACTTTTGTGAGATCTTGAGCCTACTAGTTGATAGATTGAATCATATATTTTCATTTGTGAGAGTAGGCCAGATGCTTCTCTGTTGCAGAACTTGTGTGATTTGATACATGCTGAGGTTGTAGACTATATATGCACATAGATTATAAAGGCGATTTAGGATTCCCTTTTTGTTTGACACCTTTTATTTGTTTTGTGTTAACCGGTTTACCCACGAATATTACCATTAGTAGCCAACTTTGAGCCTTATACCCTTTCATTTGCTAAACCACATAATCACCCAAATAAACCAATACCTTTACCAAGTGTTGATGACATCCAAAGTGTTAAGTGACTGTATTTATGTTAGAAAAAAAAATATATGTGTGAAAAAAAAAATGAAAAAAAAAAGAAAAAGAAAAAAAAAAGAATACAAAAATAGAAGTATGTGTTATGGGTCAAATATGCCCAAAGTTATGTTTATTTATGTGTATTGTGAATAAGGATTGTCAATCATGTTGGTGTCACCATTTTATTTTAGCCACTTGTTAGCCAAATGTTTCCTACCTTTACCCTAAGCCCAAAACCCGTAAGTCCTTTAGATATGTGCATTGCCTACAGTTGAGGTGTGATTGTCATACAAGCCTATGATAACAGAGTTGCATACTTGGTTTTTGAGTGATTAATACTAGCGCATTACATGCTAGTCCAGATATTAAACCGAGTGGAGTGAAAAATTGTGAGGGGTGTGTTGCATGAAAATAAAAACCAGAAGCATGTTAGCTTTAGTCGGGGAAATTCTGTTTTTAAATGGAAATCAATTTGACTTGCTGAATTAACACATCTAATGCTGATCTGTAAATGGGGTATGACTTTGGACCTTAGCTAAGGTATGATGGGGCGACTGGGGTGCTAGTCTGTGATAATGTCTTGAGCAGAGTGTATATAATTTTTTCGAGACGAAAAAAAGATAAGTGTGGGGGTGTGATGCACGGTTGCAGGCATCATGTTTATTTGCCAGTTTTGTATATTTTTGAGTCGTTTAGATAGTATTTTTATTAGTTTTAGGTATGTACTCTATTATTTTAGTATTGTATATATTTTATTACTTTTATGGTTGTTTTTACTACTAATGTATTTATTTTATATTTTTGGTAGGTGATCAAATGGAGCGGGGCTAAAACAGTACAAATTATATTCGAGACCCGAACACCCGAGTCGAGAGCACGGGGTCATAACACCATTTATAATAATAATAATAATAATAATAATAATAATAATAATAATAATAATAATTAATAAATGAATTGAAAACACCTTGTCAGGCCCATTTTCGAAAAGAGAGTCAACAAAAAATAAGGGTTTTATGAATCCTTTGGAAAATTATTATTGGGGGGCACGCAGAATATTATTCTTGGGGGGAAAGAAATCGCAATTATAATTGGAGGTGTGTGCGACGGAAGTTTGAAGGAAAGAGGGATATTTTATAGAAAAGAAAAGTAGGTCACGCCATTTTTTGGGGGTTGGTATTTTTTGTTTGATTGACGGCGCACACAAGGATTCTTGTGGAGAGAATTATTTTCTTGGACAAGGGGAATTGCAATTATAATTGAAGGGTGGTGTGCGACATATTTTATTAAGAAGGAACAATATTTTTGAAGCAAAGAAGGTCACGCAGAAGAGAAAAAAAAAGGACAAGGGGATTCAAGATCCATTATTTTTTAGAAGAAGCAAGCTCTATGGCCATGAGTGGCTAATCCCTTTGTATCACATTGGGGATGTAAACTTTTGAAGATCTAGGGTTAGCAAATTGGGTATATTTCTTTAAACTTTTATTTATGTTTTTGCGTGTTTGAATTAACTGTGTTGAATTGTGATTAACCTTATGTTGAACTCATTTTAGTTAATTGATCTTGTGCCAATTTCTAATGTTATGAACATGGTTCCTTGCTTTAACACAACATAGGATTGTATGTTCTAGGTAATGAAGTGTAGTTTATTCTATCTTCGATATTGATAAAACTTGACACCTAAGCCTATTGAGCAATCACTCCGTTAACACCAATCACACTACCATTGTTTACCCATTTGTGAAATCCCTAGTAATCATTTGTTGAAACCCTAGTGTGATCTTTTTAATTAAATTGTTTACAACCATTACTACTTTTTACTTTTATATTTTTAATTCAAGTTTTCAGTATAATAAACAAAACCTTTCAAATCAACTTCTTAAATGAACCAAGCACAAACTTCATAATTTTTCTAGCATCTTCATAAATAACACCGTAAATCAACTAAGCAATATTCACTAACCACACGCTCCTTGGATTGATACCCTACTTACCCTAACTACATAGGTTAATTAGGTTTTGCATGACCCTAACGACCGGATCATCAAAGCTCGTGTAAGAACGTTCTTATCGAAATTACTAGCTATTAGTCAATGATCTAATGAAAAGGTAGTAATGGGTAGGTTCTTGGTCAGACTCCTAGTCCACTTCCGCAGTATCGTTTATGCTTATATATAGGGTGTACCGCAGCTGACCCACCACACTCCCGATACTTTGGACTCGTACTGATTGTCTACCAACAGCCTAAATAGAATTACACACCACCCTCATGTACCTGTAAACCCATGATTGCGTTCCGGACCGTAATCATCGATTTACCTTACACTAGGGTGTTATGCTTTTCCATAACCCTAGCCTAAGTAATACTAGAAACAAATGCGTGTAATCAAAATATGCTAAGTAATCGATACTACAATGAAACAATGACATGGTTAGAGGTTCTTCCCTTTCGGGTTCACCCTTAACCGGTAACTTCTGTTCATAACGTTGGCTCTAAACACTCATATTGATAGACTCTGAGAATTTCACCGTTCCCCTCGGGTTGGAGTATCCTAACCCGATTCGTACATGGGCACTAGCTTAGATCTCATACGAGTTATCAACTAGTATGTTCATTGGCCATGATGATGAACAAAATAATGTAAAGTATAACAGGGTTTTGCTCAAAACAGGAAGAATATATATATATATATATATATATATATATATATATATATATATATATATATATATATATATATATATATATATATATATATATATATGCATACCAAATATGCGTTCATGTAAGTATATAAGTATAACATGAAATTTTTATTCGAAAGGAAAATATAGCATAAATCGAGTAATCACACAATTGCACAAAATGAAAGTAAACGAGTTTAACTCTTACAAATAAGCAGTGTAAAAAAATCACAAATAACTTGTTAGAGATAACTATGGTGCAAGAATAAGATAATGAAATTTACGGCAAGTGAGAGTGCACGGAATAGGTGTATAGTCTACTGACATGCGAGTTATAATTTAGTAACTTTACATATATGCATTATATGATAAAAGACATTTAGCAACAATCTGATAAGAGGATATGTTCATTGTTTAAACCAAAAGTTTTGCAACTGAAAAGAGTACAAGTGTAAAAGTTAAATTTTCGCAGTTTACTCGAACTTCGTGTTAAAGTTGAAAGAATAGTAGTAATGCATGAGAATAACTTTTTAGAAATCGAAGTGTGTTTTAGATTCAAAACAGGTTCATATGGAAAGATTTCGTAGGTACACATTTTCATGTGTTTAGGGGAAGTCGAGTTTGAAAAGTGTTATAAGGCATATTATTAGTTGTAAGTTTCTCCCGAAAACGTATATTGGATATGTTATATGAGAACAAAAGGTTTACATTTGACTGGTAAAATATGCAATGCAAGTTTATAAAATGCAAGATGAAACCATTTCATAAAGTATGTGTAAATCTAATGTGTTTTAAAAGACCAAGATTTAAAATGACGTGAATGATAAGATTATCGTATATAATAGATTACCAATATTTAAGAAAATTCATAATTTATCATTTGAGTCTTCAAATGATGAACAAAACATAAATTTCAATATCATAAAACATTGAGATTGTTTCCATAGGAAATTTTGACTAACTAAAGTAATTGAAATGTTATTAGTGACTTGTGGGGGCGTACATTAGCCTATAAGTGAATGCTCATCCCGAGAGTTCCCAGGTCGGCATACGGGTCCCTCGTCTGATTGGGATTTATGCGAAATTCCAGGACTAGACAGAAAACTCAGGATACAGGCGCTCACCCCTTTCAGATTGCACGTGCCCCATCACTAGTAAATTTCAAAACTTTAGCGAGATTAAAACGAGATGCAGAAATAGATCCTTGAGATGTGGATTTCACTCCTAAATCAAAGATGTATTTCAAAATTGAAAACGATTGTGGAATAAAACCAATCACTAAGTTAAGGTTATCACTCCCAGCTTAGTGGTTAAGTTCCTTTTTGAAGTAAATACTCTTTGAGGTGTGGATGTCACTCCTATCTCAAAGATATATTCCTAAGATAAATAACATATAGAGGAGTGAAACTAATCACCAAGGTATGGATACCACTCCTAACTTGATGATATCGTTTCGTTTGTGAAATACGAGTGTCTTCTTCGCCAAGCAAAATATCAAAAGAATAACGAGAAATAATCATAACGAAAATATCTTGAAAGAAAATAATAGGAAATAAGAGAAATAAAAACGAGAGGACTTGTGAAAGTAAGCTTAGTTATAGACTAGGCTAAAAGGCATTCTAATAACCTAATTCCCTATAACCATGGCTCTGATACCAATTTGTAACACCCCAACCGATGGCGAAAACATCGAGGTGTCACGTAGTGACGATTTTTCAATAGCTCATGGACTAAAAGTGTAAATTTTGATATATTGATTAAGTAGTTTATTACATTGAAAGAAAAATACAAGATACAATGATTCGAAAGTGACAACTAAAACTGAAATACAATGAATCCAAAATCTAAGTAAAAATTCCAAAAGCTTAAAATTCATCTCATAAATAACCTGAAATATGTACGAAAATAGTACATGTCAATACAAAAATGTATTGGTGAGCATACCCTGTTTGAATACATATAGTAGAAAAAGAGTTTCGTAATTCACGTGTTATACTGTCTACAATTTAGTGGTCAAGCTATGTACCAATGTTACCCAAAATCAAACCTTTGTTCAATGAATCAAGAGTCACATATATATAGTATTCGCTCATAGTAGGCGATGAATAATCGTTCACACATAACAATAATTAAGTACTATTTATTGCTATGCTAGGCCGCCCAGCGGTTAATGATTAAGGTCATAAGTACACACTATCAGCGAATCAACAAGTAAAACACATACAAGAATTGCGATTGTGAATATGTGATAAAACATGATTAAGTGAGTGAACTAATAAGCGTACATGAGTCACCCCAAAAGTGTAAAACATGAAAAAGGGGAAAGATATACTCACAGTTTGCGAAAGCGATCAAAATCCACTTAAGCGGACGTGAGCTAAGTAATGGGAATTCCGAAGAATTCAACCTATAATGTGTAAGAATACTAATAAGGAAGTGTCTAAAAAGTCTAAGGTAACTAGGGTCTAAGGCATTAGGGTTTGCTAAGTCGATTTGGGGAATTAGAGTTTTTTTATGATAAATCGAATTATTATAGAAGTTGTATATTAAAAATAATATACCAAAGTTTGTAAATGTGGTTTAGGTAATGTAATTGTTACCAATTGAATATTTATATAAAAATATGTTTGTATAATTAAGACAGCGTAATTTAATTAATTACTTTCACTAAGTTATTGTAAATAAATACAATAATCATAATGTTTAAATAAATAATTATGAGTTACACCATGATCCAACAATTGGTAATTAAGATTTTCAAACATAGGAATATTTCTATTTTATAGGAAAAGTATTTATAAAATAGATATTTAATAGTATAAATAAATAAATGATTAATTATGTCTAATTAAACATAAATAAGACTAATAATTCAAGACACGACCCAAAAAATACTATTTTTGTAGAAAATTGATGCTTTATGATGTAAATTAATGAAAATCATTTTCCCATAATTTTTATACACTTATTTATATTTAAAACTGATTTAATGAGATAAAATTATGTTTAAATGATTAAAAAATAGGAACTTAATAAAAAATAAGTGTTTTCTGAACCAATAATTTTTATTTCAGTTCATGATGATTAGAAATAATTTATCAAAATTTTTGTGATAAAAATCATTAAAAATGAATTTTTAGTCAATTAATTATGATTAAAAAAACTTTAAATTTATAAAATCATGAAAATAGATATTTTTCAGAAAACTAAAAATATGACAATTTTCTATGAGGTATCAAGAAGCTACACCTAAATTTTCATAATTTTTAAGAAAAAATGAATTTATTATGAATATTCTAAGTTTTAAACACATAATACAAATTTTAAAATAATTAAAACGAAAATAATAATAAAATAAAGAAAAGAAGAGAAAGAATAAAAAAACTAAAGTACAATGTTTGGTTGCTACTAAGGATTGAACCCAGGTCCCATCCACATACACACAAACATTCAACCACTACTCTACAAGTGTTTTTGATGATTAAAATCAGAAATCTAATTATATGAACAATATTACCAAAACATAATCTTCCCCAAATACTAGCCAAGAACCCTAACCCTAGACTAAAATTCCAATAGCCCGATTCAGAAAGATTCAGACATCAAAGACATGGGGCTAATGATCGGAAAGGCCTCTGGAATAAAATGGCACAGAGAATAACAACTTACAAGACTCGATTAAGGCGTAGAAAGGGGCGACGGTTTGTAGAGCCTTATCACCCAAATTAGAGGGTCTTGAACAAGTATGAGATCGATTAGAGTGAGGGTTAATGTTGGTTAAGGTTCAGACAATGAATGGAAATGAATAATTTATAAGTAAAATGACGTTGCAGGTATGCTAGGACTTGATGGTCGACGATTACATTGGTTGATCTTAATGTCGATTAAAGACTAACCAAAACGCCTGATTATGAATGGAAATCAGCCGTGAATGATTAGGAAGATCAACCCCACAAATTAATTGCATTAAAAATGGAATACTAACGCCTGAATGGTTGAGTTTTGGGGTTCGCGGCCAAACATTGAGTCGCCGGAACAGTGCCGCCGGGAAAAACGTTTGGGTGGCTGTGGTTTGTTTTCAAACACAATATAACTTTCACATTATGGCAGATTTAGTCCCTCATGTTTAAACTTAGTTAGTTGTTAGTATGAATAGGTTATTTTTTCTTTATAAAGAATTAACTAAGTTAACTTAACTTAACTTAAAAGTTTCCAAATGTTTATAAAACTTGAAATTTATATAAAATCCATTGCATAGACGTTTCAAGATACGTATTTGATTAAAACGTATACCCGATCCATAATCAATATAAATGATAAAAAAAAAATTGTTCGCTCTAAAATTAAATTCGAAAATGACGAAACTTACAGGGACTATAATGGAAATATTTGAAGGGCTATTATTGTCAATTAGATGAAAGACGAGGGTGACGGATATCACAGTTAACTGCCCTGATTTTATAGCGTTTTCTATTTCCATCTTCAGACTATAACAGTTGTCTGTCATGTGGCCGTGGTCTTCGTGATACTCGCAGTACTTGGACTTATCCACGTTCTGTCTGTAACCTCGGAGTTCTTGCGGTTTCGGGAATTGAATTTGTTTAGTCTTTAGCACCTCAGATGGTGTTTTGGACAGTGGTGTCCACTCGCAATTTTTCTTTGAGTGTCCCTTGTGATCGCGGAGCCCTCTCGAGCTAAGCATGTTTCGTGCATCTTGCGCTGAGGAGTATTTTCCTTCCTCTGTTGTGCCCGAAATTCTAGACCAGACGGACTGTTTGCCTTTTCCTTTATTGTTTGAGGATGGATGATGCCTGCTGCTTTGGTGCATGTTTTTGTTTCGGTGAAAAGATCGCTCGGAGGACACGTATACTTTGGCAGGTTCAATCAATTCATCCCAGGCTTGTGGCATGCCATCTTTTCCCGTCAGACACTTCATCAGGTCATCATTTCTTACTCCGTGTATGAATGCTGCACGGGTAAGTTCTTCTCTGCAACCTAACTGGAGGGCTTCCTTGTTGTATCTGACAATGTAGTCTTCTAAAGATTCATTCTCGTGGCATGTACACAAGAGAATGTGCGCTTTGTATTTCTTGTGTTTACGCAGGTGAGAGAAGTGATTCTTAAATTTTCTTATAAGGTCATCAAAGTCTACCAGACTTCCAACAGGCAAACTTTCATACCAAACCTTGGCTGCCCCTGTTAACGTTTGCACGAACAAATGGCACCAGGCTTGTACAGGCCATAGCTTAGAGCGGCCTGCGCAATCAAAAGCATGTAAGTGATCGTCTGGATCACGCAAACCGTCGTATTTCCCAATAGTGCTTCGTAGTTTGCACTCTTGGGGCATTGGTGCTAGCGCGATGCGCACACAGAATTTTGATCTCTCGACGAAAGTCTTCGGCCTGTATGGCTTGTATAGGTCATCATCTTTGGGTGCCAGGCTACTGGCAACAGATTTAGAGTGCTGTTTTTATTGGAATCATGATGCACCTCATTTTCTGATTCATAGCCGTATGGTTCCTCATTCAGGTTGACGGGGTCCTGACCGTGAGTATTTCTACCACGGTCTCCACCACGTACCGCCTGACGAGGTTCCTTAGTGCGACGGCCATTGTTGTTTTCACGAGGCGATTCTGAATCTTCCTCTCTTGTGTCGAAACTTAATGTCTTTTGGACATTAAGTTTGGCTTGATTCATTACCATATTCTGATATTCAGCGATTGTCTTTGAATTTTGCCGAGCCAACCATTCGTCCGGATCAACCGGAGATAGGTTGTCTTGTTTCTTTTTTCCTCCAGTAGATCCCCCCTGATTGGGTGGAACTGGAATGTTGAAGCCGATTGCTTCTGAGCCACATTCTTTGTGACAGTGTTTGGTGTAACATCCTGAATTTCGTCGTTGATTGTGGCATCTACTTCAGCAGTGTTATTGTTGTTTGCATCCTTTGAGAAAGCCATTTTTGCTAGTTTGAAAGATATTCTTAACCGTAAGGGATGGCGCCAATGAAGAAACAAATAGTCTTAACACCGGTTAGGGATGATAAGATTATGAGTTACTACAGGGTTGATCCTTCAATTGCAGCTACGGATGAAAGAACCTGCAAATAAGAGTTGATGTGGGTGTGGAGACGACTACACAAGGTAGTTGTTTATAACAAAAACGGGGTGAATGGGGATACTATCAAGTGTGATAGCTCTCCGGGTTAGCAGAAAGTGTCCTCCCCTATTGGGGATGTGACCCCTTTTATAGGAGAGTACGTATGCCACCATTACCCAAGTCCTAACCGTGGTTAGGTTGTCTCCATCACCCTTAATTATGTTAGTAAGGTGATATATGGAAAGCTTAATTAATGGGAATAGTGGAATCGTATACCGCCTTTAATGGTTGGTCAACATGCTTGAAGCCTTGATTCATGCATGGCGTTTGACCATGCATGACTTTCGCCTTGACCGAGACTTATCCATTGACTGGCCATTAATGTGTTTTGACCATTTCCTGCGCATAAGCTTTTCTCCGCGTGGCGATGTTACTCGGGTTTGGGTATGCGGAATAGTGTATTCAGTACCCCATCCCATCACCGGGAATGTTAAGATGTGAACTAGTCCGCTCGTTAGCAGACTCGCGCGTGTTTTCCACAATGGGTGAGGTCTTGTGAATTAAGTCTTCTCCGCGGAACTGGTTCTGCGCGAGTATTTCCGCGAGTCTTCGTGAAGCGGGGATAGGGATGCCGCGTCCGCCCGGATTGGGCTCCCTATCCCTTCAAGTCCCCCTAGTCTAGGGCTTCTTCTGTTCTTGATTCGAGGTTAGGTGGAGTGCTAGACTGAATTAAAAATGAGCCGCGGATGATAGCTCGTCTGCTTGTGTTGTCTTGACGGAGAGTAGGCGGGGAACATCTTTACCCGCGTTTACGTCAAAGTTCCGTGAGCCCTGACGTGTCATGCCTTGTCTTGATAGAGAGGAGGCGGGGAACGTCTTTATCCGCTTTTACGTCAGAGTTCCGCGAACCGTGACGTGTCATGCCTTGTCTTCATAAAGAGGAGGCGGAGAACGTCTTTATCCGCTTTTACGTCAGAGTTCCACGAACCATGACGTGCCATGCCTTGTCTTGATAGAGAGAAGGCGGAGAACGTCTTTATCCGCTTTTACGTCGGAATTCCGCGAACCGTGACGTGTCATGCGTGCTCTTTGTGATAAATGCGTTCCTATACTTGGAGTGAATGCAAGGTGATGCATTTAATTTGTCTCCAATCATTTGAATTTATGGCGCCTAGAATTCGAATGTGGGTAACGTCATGGAGAAGTTTAGCAGGCGTGTCAGACAGCTGTCTGACATGTTGTCTTCTTTATGTCTCCCCAGACGTATGCAGGAGGCTTTTCGTCTGGTGTCAGGTGCGTGATTTCCACGCGCGTCCGTTGTTTAAACGAGAGGCCAGGGTGTTGCCACGTGTCATATGTCACGTGTGTTGTGTCAGGTGTGTGAGGAGGCACGCGTCTGAATATGTGAGATGGTGAGGTTTGTTGACACGTGTCTGGAGACTGAACGGTTGTCAGTTGTGGACTCTGCACACGCGCCGTTGTGAGTCGTTCCGATGATGTATGTGACACGTGTCCTCATCTCCAGCCTTCAGACGAAAAGGCGTGGCGGTTGCCTTTCCCTTGTGGGTCCCATTGTCATAAATGCAATGGGTATATATACCTCGGAGGGCTTTGGAGATTAGTTACGTTTTCAAATTTCTCTCACAAATTCTCCCAATTCTCCGGTCAATGAAGATGGTTGTGTTGGGTGCTAAAAACCGGAGGGCTTATATCTTTTTACATCACTTTCTTCCCTTATCAGTATATGCTACTAATTTAAAATTTTATTACAAGATGTTTGTGTTGGGTGCTAAAAACCGGTTTTACCTTTTTAAAAAAACCGATCCGAGTTATAAACCGGATCGGTTTAGGAAAAAAAAAAACCGGTTTATACATGTCTAACTAGAAAGTATCACAACCATTGTTGTTATGTTTCGAGCATGTTTGGCTCTCCTTATTTCCACCTTCTTATAACTTATTACTTTTCAAAAAAGTTAATAAGTTGAAAAAAAATGTTTGGCAAATGAATAAGGACTAAATGTTTTAACTTTTCATTTGCCTATAATAAGTTGTTTTGGAAAAGTAAGAAATGTGTGACATTTTGAACCTCTTATAACTTATTGATAGATATTTACCAAGATGCCATCCTTATATCCTTATACATACCCTCCTTATATCATATTTGGTCATTTTACCTAAATAAGTTAAACCAAACATTTTTTTACAAAATAACTTATCAAATTATTGTTTTTCCCCACCACATAAACTAATCCAAACATTTTTCTAAAAACTCTTTTCAAAAAGTAATAAGATAATAAGACTAGTGGGTGCACAGACGGGACACCACCCCCGTACCACTTTTTTGTGTTGTCTCAAACATGCTACACCGCCCCTCGTCTCCCCCGTCTTCCTTGGGACATAAAGGACAGATCAATAGGGTTTTTTCCTTTTTTTTTTTTTTTTTTTTTGAATTCAAACCAATATGATGTTTTCCTTTTATTTTTATTTTAACTGAATGCTTGAGACATCAACATGTTGAAATGACATCACACGTGGCTTTGAGACTAAGGGGTTGTTTGGTAGCCTCTTAATCAGCCTCTTAACCATTTAGATCTGAATCATTTAGCATTCAGACTGTTTGTTTCAGCATCTGAATGGAATGATTAAGTGCTGAACCATTAAACTAATAAAGGGTGCTGAATGATTCAGCTCTTAACCATTCAGAGCCTCTTAACCATTTAGATCATCTTAATGATTCAGCACTTAATCAACCAAACAGCCCCTAAATGTCTCCACACCTAATAGTCTAATTGCTTTTTAAGAAAAAGTTAGTTTGGACAAATAAGTTTATCATGCCTTCATCCCACCATTTGAATTTGAAAGATTTTGAAAATCACCACCCGTAAACCACCACCAAATCAATCACAGTGTTGCCACCACCAGACACCATCGCCCTACTCACCGTCACTGGCACCAAATAATTACCCTCCACCACTACCCTTCCTTTTGTCGCTCTCTAGAAACAAAAGGGAACCACAACATCACACCATCGCAAGCAATACACAACCACCGGTGTTGCTTATTAGACAGAGAGAGAAAGAAAGAAAGGATACCGAGAACCTGCTTAGGAGGTCACCAAGACGCATACATCCAAATCAACCAAGCTTCAAACACTTGTATTAATACCTACACTCTCACATACAACAACATTCCACCCTTTTTAATATATAATATATAATAATATCTTCCAATTCAAACAATAAACTTCCCCCCAATTCTTCAATGGCTTCCGAGTCACCCAAACAAAACTGGTCTATTAACGATTTCCAGATCGGTAAACCTCTCGGCAAAGGCAAGTTCGGTCGCGTATACCTCGCCCGTGAAGCAAAGGTAACACATACATTCAATTCAATTAGGGTTTGTTTATTGTTTTCAATGAATTTTTTATATTAATTTGTGTATCTTATGTTATGTTATTATTAGAGCAACTATATAGTGGCATTGAAAGTGATCTTCAAGGAGCAGATTGAAAAGTACCGGCTGCAGCATCAGTTAAAGAGAGAGATGGCCATTCAGACTAGTCTTCGCCATCCGCATGTTCTCAGGCTCTACGGTTGGTTTCATGACGCCGACAGGATATTTTTGATTTTGGAGTATGCTCATGGAGGGGAATTGTATGGAGAGCTTCGCAGATTGGGTCATCTCTCCGAGCAACAGGCTGCCACTGTAATGATATACTCGTCTCCCTCTCTCTCTCTCTCTCTCTTAAACGCACACACACGCGATCACTATATTATATTCTATGATGTAAGGTTCTGTCGTCCGTTATCGGTCAATTTAGGGCTTATTGCATGGTTGCATTCAGTTTTGGTCTTTTAGTATATGCTTTGATTTTCGGGTAAATGAGGTAGCCGCAGGTAAGAAGGTTGTAGTTTTGATCTGCTATAAAACGTTCATGTGATAGCTCCTCACTGGTTTGGTTGATTACTAGAATCACTGTAGCCTAGCGACAATAATAGTTACTTGGAAAGACTGAGATCAGCAGCTCTTCGTTGTCTGTAGTAGTCAATTAAGCCCCAAGAATAAACAAGCTGCCACTGTAATGATATACTCATCTCTCTATATATATCTAAAACATGTGACACACTCACGCACGTAATATATTACTGTTTATACTGGAATACTCTAAGACGTTAGGTTTTTCCGGTTACTGATTTAATTTAGGGCTGACTGTATGCTTGCATTCATTTTAGGGCTGATTGTATGCTTGCATTCAATTAAGGGCTTACTATATGCTTGCATTTAGTTTAGGTCTTTAGGTATGCTTTAATTTGTTAGGATTTATGAGTAGATGAACTCAGAACAGTTATGTATGCTTGCATTCTTTCGGTTTATGATGTTTAATATGCTTGCATTTTCTGGTAAAGGAGGTAACCGCAGGTAAAGAAGTCATAATTTTGATCAGCAATTAAACATTCATGTGATTGCACCTTACTGGCCTTGCCCATCTGCAGCTGCAAATCTAGAGACCTAACACAGTTAGATCCCCGATATTTGATTGATTATTAGAATCACTGTAGCCCAGCAGCTGTAAGCATTATTTTAAGAAGCATTTCAGATATGATCTAAGCAGTTAATATCACCGATATATCCGCTATATCGGTCCGATATATCGGTTATCGGTCATCAACCGATATATTGATACCGATATTTTGACCGATATTTTCTACCGATATTATCGGTGATATTGACCGATATTTGACCGATATCTTACCAATATTTGACCGATATATCACCGATATTCCCGATATCGGTATCTTTCTTATTAGTTCTTCTATTTGTCTTGCTTCTTATTGATGCTGTTAGTGTTTTAAGTCTTAATTGTTAATTGTCAGTGTTAAATATTAGTGTTTAAAGTCTTAATAAGTTCCTACTTGCTACAATTGTTATTGTTTTGCATGTTGCAAGAGGTCATTTTGTTAATTGTAGGAGATTATATTTAATTGTTAGTGTTAAACCTCTATATATATATGGATTTTGCATGATATAAAATTACCGATATCCCACCGATATCTCACCGATATCTCACCGCAAAAACCGATATATCAAATATCGGTCGTCGACCGATAACCGATATTTTCCGACATTAACTGCTTAGGATATGATAACAACCAGAGAGACTGCACATCAGCATCTCTTCATCTGTCTGAAGTAGCCGACTAAGACCTAAACATGAATTGAAATAGTCCCTACTCCCTAGCCCATTTCAATACCCAATCTGTGACAAACTAGTACTAAGAATCTATAATAGCACATATCAAAACTCAAAAGACATATATTTGGGCCTATTTGTTACATCCTACAAAACACTTGCTTCAGCTGATAAAATAGACTCATAATCTTATATCTATATAAACCCTATAAGCTTGAGAAGATATAGATGCATAGGCCAAATGTATTGACTATTGAATTAGTATTTAAATGGAAATTCCTAGTATGAATTATTTATGGAAATGTTTTTTTTTTTTAAATTTATTTTGTATATGTTTTTCTAAATCTGTTTATTGGTGTGATCTTTAGTACATTGCCAGCCTTACACATGCATTGGCATACTGTCATGAGAAGCATGTTATACATCGGGATATCAAGCCAGAGAATTTGTTGCTTGATCACGAGGTAAGTTAAGATAACCATCACTTGTTGAATAGGGCATATTACTTTAAATGACCATTTAAGAGATAATTAATGTATCTGATGGCAGGGTCGGTTGAAGATAGCTGATTTTGGGTGGTCTGTTCAGTCGAAAAACAAGAGACACACAATGTGTGGAACATTAGACTATCTCGCACCAGAGATGGTGGAAAATAAAGCTCATGATTATGCAGTTGATAATTGGACTTTAGGTGTTTTGTGTTATGAATTTCTTTATGGTGTCCCTCCTTTCGAGGCAGATAGCCAAGCAGATACATTTCGAAGGTAAGAAACGCAAATCGACCCATTTGACCCTTTTAAAAGTAAAACAAACCCAAATCCTGATTCATAAGTAAACGGGTCAAAAACACCTTCAACTTAAATAATGATATATTTGTTATCTGCACAGGATTATGAAGGTTGACCTCACCTTTCTTCTACCCTCATGTTTCTGATGAAGCTAAAGCTCTCATCACACAAGTAAGTTGTACTGTTACATTAACCAAATATCGATCAAGTTACTAGATTGAGTACCAAGTTTGGATATGTTTCTAATATAAAATCATTTGAACAAATGCAGCTTTTAGTGAAAGACTCTGCAAAAAGGCTCCCCCTTGACAAGATTTTGAAGCATCCTTGGATCATCATGAATGCTGACCCCAATGGTACTTTCCCTAAATAGAACTAACAGAAATGAACTTTAGCCCAAATGTGTCTGAATTTGGTAGCCTATCGCTGCTTAAATTTGTTGCACTCATTTAGAGAATGTAGGAATATTGTTCTGTAATCTGTGTCTTTATGTTAAAACTATATTAACAGATCAAGGGTTTGTATTTAGCAGGATAGGTTATGCGATTCAAAAGGGGATAGCGGCGCAGCTTGTTGCCCGTTTACCCACTATCCAAATGTAATTTGATCTATGATGTTAAAAATTCCCATTATAAAAAAAAAAAAAAAAAATTGTATAATTCTCATTCTCATATAGAGAAGATGAACACAGTGCTAAAAACTATGCCAGAATGGTACACTTCCTGGTTCTTTTAAAAACCTGGGAAACTATTGTATGAGCTGAATAGTTGCATACTTGCATTTTATTGTCTGATGAGCAAAATAAAATTTTGAGGGCGGGTAACGGGTCAAAACAAGTTTAAGCAGAAATGAAAATTTGAATCTTGGTTCAAAATAGCGTGTCTAAGGCGTGAGGTGTCTAAAGCGTTGATAGAAACACTTCACCTTACACGAGGTGAAGCAATGCTCTAAAGTGGGTCGGACTTTGGGCTGTATGTGTTGCAGTAGAAAAAAAAATATATAGCTTTCAAATTTTAAATATATGCCAATTTTTTTAGTAATACCTAAAATGAAAAAAAAAAAATAATATAAACTCTTCTGATATCTTTTTTATTCTTTTCATATGTTATGGTTTTTAAAAATTTGAAAATCACTTTTAGGGTTTCTTTATGCTTTTTTGGTACTACATAAAGTTTCTTCATACCTTTTAGAGTTAAATGTCATTTTCGTTCATGAGGTTTGATACATTTTGCTACTTTCATCCAAAAGTTTGTTTTTTCTCATCTAGATTCAAAGGTTTTCAAATTCTTGCTCATTTCATCCAACTCGTTAACACAGTTAGTCAAAGTCAGTTAAGTGAAGGGTATTTTGGTCAATTCGTCTATTTTTAATCCCAACCCTATTTAAGCCACCCCAAATTAGTAAATCCCAGCCTTATTCATCTTCTTCCCTTTCTAATGTCAAGAAACCCTAATCAACCAAAACCCTAAATTCAACAATGGTTTTGTGTTCTTTTTTCATTGCATTTATATATATACTTTATGTTGAGGATGTTTGGCATTGTGTTATAAAAGCAATTATCTTTGTTGCCAAACACCCTTTAACCGCTAGCCAATCGTGTTAATGTAAGTTCTTTTATAATCAATTATTTGTATGCCGGTTGTTTATATGCAGTGTATATATTGTGTTATTGATGCAATTACACTGAGCAAACAGGTTGGATCAAGAGTATTTCAAGCAGAATCAAAGCAACAATTTTATTAGATAACAAAATACTCAACCATCGTTCAAATGAAACAAACCCACAATATAAAACCTCTAGATCCTTGAAAGTAGCTAACAACCTAAAGGATAAACTTAAACCAAAACAAAGTCAATTAAAGATAACTTAGGAATTAAAATTAAAAGATAACTTCAAACTGCAGGTGGGTCTCGGTCCAGGCCTGCTTCACGGGTCATGCTTCACGGGTCAGGTCCACTATTGATGGGCTGGTTGGGCTGGTTCTGCTTGTTTGCATCA